>OW285241.1:57079414-59579209 GCA_935421215.2 Melolontha melolontha | reverse complement strand
CAACGTGTCAGAATCGGCTGTGGTGGCTCAGGGTTATAGGGAAACAATTCGTGAAATTTCTGAATACGTTTTGGAGATTTCAGGAATACTGGCTTTGTACTCGATATTAACGTATCTACCTCTGGATAACATCTACGAACCTGTTCTGCGACAAGGTGTAGAGCATGGACTTTACAAGTAATATGTAACAAGCTAGGTCAATATTTTATAAGAGACCGGCTTACAGAACACAGAATACTTGGTCTTTCGAAAGTTTAAATTTTTCCAAAGTATTTAATAGCACCTCTGAAATTTTTTCGGCATTACATTGTTCTAGTCGTCTGGATGCTAATAAAATTGAGGGCGTTGGTTGATGTGGTTCCATATTACGCACCATCACATTAACTACAGACTGTTTTTTGCTGTCAGTTGTTTCGCCCACACATAGCTACAGTTTTTTATTTTTCAGTTCGGTTTTGATTTTATTTTCAACCTGTTTACGCACCGATGGTAAATTCCTTCGTAACGTTGTCGTGCTCGGTAATGTTTGATTCGCGTATTTATTCCAGAATGATATAAATGAATCATTACTTTATAAGGCAAACGGCAGTGTACACACAATCATAGTTACACATAGTTCATGTATAAACTGTTGTCGATTAATTTTGTTATTATTGTGCTTCGAACTGCTTACGTGTTCTTTACAATGTGTTTCTGACCAACACATTAGATATGTATTGCACACTAAACATTTAATTTTTGAGCCATCGTATATTAAGTCCGGGAAATCCATAATAAACTTATTCACTTCGTCTGACAACGGTCGTTATCTCGATTTATGTGTCGATGACATTTTATTACGTATGCTTACACTTACATTCAGTCTAAGCAAGTACCAAACACATACTAATGCTTTTTATTAGTTCTTATGCAATACAATCATCCTCACATCGGCGCACATGGCGCGCACGGAAATTGATCTGCTCTAGTGATAATACTATAAATGACTATTGATATGGTGCGTGAATCTAGAATAATTGCAGAGTATATACTTACATAAACCGATCAACAGTAACTTAATATAAACAAGTAAGTACGCTACAGCATACCCCCTTTTTTGTGATTGTTTTTGGCAAAGGCAAAAATAATCGATCATGCGGATTGCTTCAAATTATTTGGTATCGCTCGCGCAATTGTATCAAGAGCGAGTGTACAAATATACAGTGATCAATCATGTAAATATCCGTTAAATTAAAAAAGATATTGTAATAAAATTTTAGACATGGAAATTAGGGATGAAGGGTTATCATTTGAAGTATTTTTTAAGTATACAGGGTGTTCAAAAAATGTAACGTACTAAAGTTATACCTTTTTTAATTGGACGGCGTGTACTTTTTTACATTTTGGGATTCTCCTCGATAACACAATTTCAACAAACTATAACGGTTGGTTTTTAGAATATTTATCGCTAAGTCTAACAATCATCCTACCACAACATTATAAAGAATATTTAGAAATAAAAATCAAAGCAAATCTACAGGCATTTCAACCATACAGGCATTTATTGTCAATTAAATAAATTAGTGTGGAATATAATGCTACATGTTTTGGCCCAATGACTTGATATCGAAGCTTAAGCAAGCCATATACATGGCTTGGTTACTACACCTCATCGCCGTAAAGGGATAGAAATGTTGATTTCACTTGCACTTCCTCAACATTTAAGGGTAACTGCAGAGGGTTTTGATCCCGAAAAAAACAACCTCTCACGCGCTGATCTCGAGCTTCGTATCCTCAATCAAGGAGGCTCTCACTCCTATTCTTCGACCCTCTTACAATATAAGAGTGTTGTTCAGCCGTTCAATCTTATTTTTCTATTTATTTTCTTTATTTATCTGAATAGAATCTATTGTGACAGAATTAAGTAAATTATTTTTCAAAATAATTTTATATAGTAGCAACTTCGAGTGCTGCTAGAATATTTTTGAGCAGGGTACCAGGGTACCAGGGTATCAATATGTTAGATAATAATTGAAGGGACAAATGGATGAAGGGGTTAAGTAACATTTTTAACAATCTACTTTTTGTTGTGGATGATGGTGTTATGTGAATATCCATCTACACCTAACAGTTCTTGACTCTACTACGAATATTTAAAGAGATACGAAGTGTTAAGAAGTGGTTATGTTACAATAACAATAAAGATTGCTATAGAGGAGTGCTATGTGCCCATAGACCCTTCTTCCATCTGAAAAGACTATGGTTGTACTATGTTGTAGTAAGTCATGCGACATGACGCTTAAACGTAATCCCTATATTTCATAATAATGTTCGTTGAGTGCCGGTGTGTTATTTCGTGTCTGGTAGTTGGATTTTCCGAAATTCTAAATAAAATGTTATCACGGGGAAAGTTAATGGTTCAAAAAGTTATGGAGTCACGGCAAATGGAGCGTCAAGGTAAGTTATTTTCGCTTTTTTGAAACAACAATAATTGAAACTAAGCTAATTTCATATAAATAATATTTTCTACATTCGCCAATATTAATTTTGCAGAATTACAGTAACAAAACGATAGGAAGGGAGATATGTTGTATTTTCCATTACAAAAGAACCTGGTATTCATAGAAGATGGATTCATCAATTATGATAATAACAACGTAAAGACCAGCAATAAGTCACCGGGTTCTTTTGTAATAAAAAGTACAATACATCTGTCGTTATCGTTTTGTTACTGTAATTCTCGAAATTTCTAATCTTGCAATTAGGTAATTTTCCTGAAGCAATACAAGCAATATATACAGGCTTTGGCAACTGGTATTACACATTTTGAATAACTTGCTACGAAAAAACAAATAATTTGGTGTCACTTAGTTTGACATTAAACTTCATGCTTATACATGCAATTTTGATTAGAATGGAGAAATTTACACTAAACCAGCGTATCTATTCAGAGAATGAGTTTGTTAGAAATAGTTTCGTTATCCAAGATGAAAGAAGTTTTCGGCGGGAATTTAATGTTGAAAGACGTGGAAAAATTCCATCGCGGAAGATAATTTTAAGGTGGGTGAATGATTTTAATGAAAGAGGCAGTGTTACATCAAAATTTAAAGGTGCTGTTGTAACTGTTCTGACTCCAGAAAACATTGACATCGACATTCGTATCGCCGTTAACATAAATCCGATGCAACCCGCGATAAAACATTCATTGATCCTGCAAATCTCTAAAAGAAGCCTTCATAGGATTCTCAAAAATAGTTTAGGTTTTTTTTGCAGATATCGAATAGATTTATCTATATCTGCAGTGTTAAAAATTAATATTTGCCAAATTTAGAAAATATTATTTATTTATTTATATGACAATAACAATACACAATTTGATAACCTAACTTCTTTCGCCGAAAATGAAGTTACGAAATATGTTTACCTTCACCCAGTCAGGTGCTTAAATACTTGCAATTCATTCTTTCAGCTTGTCCTGTGAATACTAACAGTAACCTGTTGCAACAAAATAATATTATACAGGAGGACAAACAAACATATTCTGGTATGAACTACTTATACACTCGATTTACGAGTGTATAAGTAGTTCAGTAGTTCGTAGTCCAGTAGGTCGTTTAACTGTTATTATTATTTTTAGGCCGTACTATGGATAATGTTAGAGACTCCTTCCAGAAAGATTATCATTACAATCCAGATGACGACGAATATGTTTACGAATCAAGTGGTAGTGAATATGTGCCAAATCAATTAGAATCTGAAAACCAAGAAAGCGATTGTAATCTAAATATCGTAGGACATATTGTTGGTCACCATGAGTTTCTGTCACAATGTTCAAAATTTGACTGCTAGGGGTACTATGAGAATTGAAACATTTCTAATTAAACAAAAAGTTACAAGAAAACGGACTAGAAACCCAGATTCATGGAAGAAAAAAACTGCAGCACTATCGCGACGCAAGGAAAAAGAATGCATGTCGTACAAAGGCGACATTGTGCCTGCTAAGAATGTCAACTTAGGATGCTTATGCACTGAAAAGTGTATACTACAATGCAGTGCCAAATTTGACGAAGAGACACGAAAACTTATATTTAATGACTTTTACAACCTTGATATGAACGGAAAAAATGCCCTGTTATTCAAAGTATTACACCTATGTCTGTTAAACGTGAACGAAAAAATGGCATACGGCATTAATCGTCTTCATACAGATCCTCGATAGTTTTAAATAATCAGCAAGTTGTTGCTTGTAAGAAAGCATTGTGTAACTTTTTATTAGCTATAAAAAGGTAGATATTATTAAACGTAGGTTAAAAACTGGAAATTTAGTTTCAACTACAGACAAACGAGGTGTGCACTTGAATAGACCGCATAGAATGAGCGATGCAGTGGAGCAAGTTATATATCATATTAATAGATTTCTAACGGAAAAATCCCATTGTTCACGCAGCAGCAACCCCCACAAGAGGTACTTGCCTCCAAATCTTACCTTGTCACTGGTACAGATTGTATATTGAAGAGTGTCAATTACATAATTTGCCAAGAAACTATTTAATTGCAAAGTCATCATACGCAAGGGTTTTCTCTACCAAATTTAATATATCTTTTACACATCCACACCAAGAAGTTATGCCTGCAGTACGTGCGAATCTGTAATGCAGAACACAAAGATATATATCTAGGCTTTCAGTCGATGTCTAGAGACCGTGAACGAGCCTTGAAAGACGGGAATGTTTGCTATATAACAGTAAACATGCAACAAACCATGCCCCTACCCAAACTTACGACATCAAAAGCATTTTACCTTAGACAACTATGGTTTTATAACTTGAGTATCCTTGTAAAGTATACTAGTAAAGGCCATAAGTCTGTAATGCAGATATGGATTGAAGATGTTGCCGGTAGAGGTAGGACGGAGGTAGCAATCTGCTTGTACAATTTTATGAACACCTGTAACAATGGTCTGATTCGTGTTCAGGTCAAAATAAGATTTTCAAATGATTCTCCTATACCAATTACTGACATTAAAACGTGTTTTTGGAGTGATATATCACAATTTTACTGAGGTGGGACATACCTATTTAGACTCTGATCGAGATTTTGTTCGAACTGAAAAAGTTCTGAGTTCATCAAGACAGACAAATTATTAAAACAGCTGTTAGTAAAAAGTCGGTCGTTAACGATATGACACTGTATTTTAGTGATGTTAGCAGTTTGTCAGGTAAACTAGGACTAGTACATAAAAAGAAAAACACATTAAACAAAAATGGATGGATTTGGATTGAAGAGTTTTCCTTAATCAATATTCATGGTCCTTCAAACCAACAGCACTACGCCATTAAGCCACCCTTGGCCACAATAGTGAGGCTGCTTTCTAGTAGTGTCTGATCCTATTACCAGCACTATGGTCCAAGCCCGTAAATCTTGAGAGTGAGGTTGCTCTCGGTAGCGCATAACAATCCTATTATCATTATTAAGCACAGTGTAGTTAAGTGACCCTTTGATTACAGTGGAGGGTAAGGCTGCTTTCTAACAGTATTTATCCTTTCACTTGAGCTACGGACCAAGCCATAATTTCAGGAGCGAGGCTGCTCTCGTGGCACAAAACTTCCCACTATCCAATTTAAACACATCTCCTTAAATTCACTATATATCAAGTTATAAAAGTAATAATTGCATGTTCTGCTTCAGATAACGACTAAACATTTATCATGACGCATTAAATGAACTTTCGCAGAAACAGCAAGAATTGGGCCAGTCCATTACCAAGCTGCTTGCGAACACGAAGAAAGATCCTTCTAGCAGAAAAGACCAAGAGTACTTTTCGAAGCGGGTCAGCACACTAAGCCATTATTGGAACCAAGCGGAAATAAATCCACAAGCAAATGGCCACTATGGATTTATCACACCAATATTTCAAGATAGATTACTATATTCAACTACAAAACATATACGACGAAGTTGAAGCGCTCAAGAAAATATAAGAGAAACTGGAAATAAGAAGAATTCCGAGATTTCTGGAGAAAGAAAAAGTCAACGAATAAGAATCTAGCAACTCCTCCAATCCGTAGACCAAACAAAACAAGAAATCCAAGAACACAAATCCAAATTCAAGTATGAAGCCCTATTAAAGAAAATTACAAGGCAATGGGAAGCGATATACAAACTTAACGAAGACATAAGGGTTTTCGAAGAAAATTACACAAACGAATACTTCGTGCAAAATACATTCGCTGAAACAGAAGCAAAATACGAAGACATCATTGAAGAATTAGAAAAAGCTACAGCCAATTCTTTCACTACCTGCAGCAAACCAAACATAAACCTTCCCCAAATAAACATTCCTATCTTCTATGGTGACTACGATTCCTGGACCACCTTCCACGACATTTTCCTCAAAATAATAACCATAAATCCATCCTTAATTCCGAAAAAATGCAATATCTAAAAACGCATGTCCGAAGTGAACCAAGCCGAGTTTTTCAACATTTACAAATCAAAGAGGCAAATTATGAAAACGCATGGGTACTACTGAAAAGAAAATATCATAATATCAGACTGATTGTATGGAAATTAATAGATAAAATTTTGGATCTACCGCAAATACACCAAGAATTCGCCTCGAAAGACCATGAATATTGATTAAGGAATGTTCTGTTCTTTAATCAATATTCAGTTTAGAAGTTATTTATACAAGGAATCATATGACGAATATACGTCTTTCAATAAAGTTTCACTGTTCAAAAACTCGTATCGTGAAAATTATGTACCTCCTACAGATATTGACTTCCCCAGAATCCTCTAGAAAATGAGAAATGAATCAGACAAAATATTGCCAATATTCGTTCATTCTGGAAGAACACAGAGGCTTTTATCAAATTATTATTGGCTCAGAAGTGGAAAATCCTAACGAAACAAATCGTCGTAATAAATAAACCTTCAAATATCTAAGACTATGTGAAAGAAGGGGTACGTTTAAATAAGAAAATTAATGAAAAAACCTCATGAAAACTCGAATATTCAACCATATATCATTAATTCATAACCCCCTGCATTTGAAAATAGTCTTTCAAAACCAATTATCGGCTATTCTTACTAAAACCTAATTTATTAGAAATCTGTTTTTTGTAACATAACTCCTTCATCTACTTCCCCTTCAATCAAGAAAGAAACATTGTTTTACTTTAAGCCCGTAATAATCTGTGTAAATATTTGAATAACTTAGGAGTATATACAAGTGAATCTGCATTTTGTTCAAAAAGAAAATTTTCTGTATATTTGAAACATAGGAAAATTATAATTAAACACTCCATCTTTTTAATAAATTGGAATAATTACAAGAGTTAATAAATAGTTACTTGTTGTTTGTTTTGATTCTTATCAAATGTTTTACTAATTTTATAGTAGCGATTAATTGGTGCATGCGATATACTTAACAGGGTACATATAAAATACGAGTATTTTGATTTGACGAGAGAGTGACTTTTCAAAGAAATATTTATTTTGTACAAAACAAAAACATTGTTAATAATATAAAATATTATTAAAAATGTTTTTGGTGAGGTTTTACCTGCTCGAGTATATTTCAAATGACTTGTTTTAAAGTCAAAAAATCTTCTTTTTCAACGTAATTCTAAATCTATTTTATGCACATAACCCAGTAACTTTCCAATCTTTTTAGCCGTTTAAAAAGTAATCTTCAAAAGCTTGTCAAAATAGGCATTCTTTACGGCCAGCATCTCATCATTTGTCCAAATTCTCTTTCTAACAAGCTATTTTTCCAGTTCGGGAACAATTTCTCAAATGCAGACCTGCTGAATATGGTAGATGAGGCAGCAATTCGTATTCTAATTCCACAAACTTAACAGTTACCATAGCGGATGAATGAAAGAATACGTAATCCTGATGGAACAAAATTCTTTTTTTTGAATAAATTCGGCCTTTTTTTCTTTAGTTCCAATCGAAACGTGTCAGTACATCAGTATAATATCAAAATAATATTGATTGAGCCTTTGGAATCACAAAAAATAGTGGCCATAATACTATTGGTCGAAGAAACGGTTCGTCTTCCTAGAAGCACATTCCAGTTCATATGTATTGACGAAAAAATTTTTATTGTACTTGTAAAATGAGTTCGGATTTGCTCCAGACTAAGCAAATGCGACATTCATCTTTCGGTTAGCTTTCTCATATTTAAATGTGGCTACAAAATATTATGTGCCCATTCGGTTGAGGTGTTTCTGTACGACAATAACCGTCTGACACACTTTTATTCGGCGATCGCCCTTTACAAGGTAAAAACTTTATTAATAACTTCGAAAAAGGTCTGTCTCTCGTGAAATCACCCTGGTGATACTACTATAAAGCCTTGAACACAATGTAGCCGCAACTTGCAATGCAACGTGTAAAGGAACAAATAATGCAGCGTGTGTGGACATACGTTGCATGTTGCAGCTCGCGTTGCAGATATTGCGCGCGGTTGTCGGTTTTTTGTGCGAACACAAAGGGATTCTCTGTTGCAGTTTGGACGAGCATATGAATAATTGGTGAGTGTCTACTTCTGTGCGCACGTGCAACATCAAACTTGTATAAATTTGTCGAGATATACGTGATTAAAAATGTCAATATCACCAGAAAACTCATTATCAGAATCATGGGATTAAGAGAACTTCCTATTTCTTATTTAATTATATAAGCAGAAGGTACTTTTATAGAATTCCTCAAATATAAATTATAAAAAAGTAACCTAAAAGCGGATGCGTGGAATGATATCGGCCAACGCATGGGTACGATGGGAGAGATTTGTAAAAATAAAATGATTAGTCTATTATCATCTTTTAGGAGGGAAAAATCCAAAATAGTTTGGTTTACCACCAACTTCGTGGATTCCTATCAGTGGTTGATTCATGTATTAACATATAAGCTCCGCACGCTACGGCTAGATAATATATTAATAATAATTATAACTAACTATAACTGGAAACGCGTTGAAAGTAGGTTGTTGCGTTCTCAACCTTGCGCTGTCTATTTCAAGCTGTCCACGTTGCGTTACATGTTTTATACAAGGCTTTATATTATATATGAGTTTAGTAAAAAGGAAAAATGGAAGACAAGGATGTACTCGTCACAGCTGTTTATATATTTAAAAAATTTAAAGAAAGGTTGTAAAATACATAAAAATACGCAGAAATGTGAAACTTAGAAAAAATCAGCAAGCCTAACTTTATATTTTTAGAAATTCCACCACTAATATTATGAAATATGACCACTTCTAATTAAAATTTTGAGAGAGTTCAGCCATACACAATATCGCGTGGAGAGTCTCATAAACTTAAAATATTCTATTGGATAAGGCAAAGAAATTTAAGCATTGATATGGGACAGAAACCTAATTACTAGGAACCTGACACTGGAGGCCCATGACTCATCACCCACAAACGTACTATTAAAAATTTGTATTTTTAAAGTTTTTATTTATTTATATAATTGGAAAACGAACAGGTAGTGATCTATCAAATATGAAATCAAATACATTTTTATTTGTTCATTTTGTAGTTCATAGTATTAATATAAACTAGCAATACTTTCTTAAGGTTCTCTTCTGTAAAATTTGTTCTCTTTGAATGAAATACATCCTCGTAGATAGAAAACGTCCTCTCTACATCGCAACTGATTATAGGTGCATACTGGAAATATTATTTTATTTCAGCGTATTTAGCAGTTAGCTATTGAGGCATTGTCCCCATACACAATTGCCGCAATGTTATTAAATCTGGATTTCTATTAAAAACTGCGTCAAACTTTCGCCGAAAGCCACATCCGAGGTCTCTTGGAATATTTTCAAATAATTAAAAGCTGCATCTAATGTGTTTAATCCATAATTTAATTTGAGATTTTGATTTTCAAAATAAGTGATTAGTTTTGGCAAATTTCCGAAGCGTTCCTGAAGAAAGTATAACTGATTTTTTTAATTTTGAATTTGTATTAGTTCCTTGCACTCACAAATACCTCGAGCATCGTCATTTAAACATGTAACGAAATTTTGTAAACTATCGAAATTCTCTGCATAAAAACTAGTAGCTTCTAATCATGTTTGCCATCTAGTTATTACCGGAGAGGGAGGCAGTGACAAAGATTGAAGTTTTTCCCTGTAAAGGACAACTCTCAATGGTGATTTTCTGAAAATTTTTGAAAATCGGATGCAAGTCTATCAACTTCCGGAAAGGTGTCTCTGATATATTCACAGATTCTGTGGAGAACATGTGCTACACAAGTAATATGCAGCATATTAGGATATGTTTCCTTTAATAGTCTGCCTGTTTCTAACATAAATGCCGCACTGTAACTGACAAATAAAAGTATTTTTTCTTTGCACCTGTCCTCCGAATGAAGCCTTTGATGCATATTATCGTAAATTGTTTTAGCTACTGTTTTCGTATCAACTGCATTTATAACTTTTGTTGCCATTACATACGCGTTACATGGAATAGTTGGATGCAGGCGCGGCTCGTGATGACGTATTTGGGAGTGCAAGTACAATGATGCGAGTGCCTCGTGTGTTTTTGGTGTTTACTAAGGAAATGTTACAGTTAGTACACGAGAATACACGAAGCACTCGCATCATTGTACTTGCACTCCCAAATACGTCATCACGAGCCGCGCCTGGTTGGATGTAGTACACCAGCTTCAACATTTACCACACAGCGTCCTAATATATCAAGAGTTTCGTCGGCATTTATCCATAGATACTGATTTGAAAGATGGCTTCTAATGCGTGCTACTGCTTGCGTGTAGCACTTGGGAACATAATATTTGCGTAAGGTGGATTTATCAGGAATATTTCGACCAGTATATTTTTAGAGAAATGTTTTGAAGGTGGGATTGTTAAGTTTATTTAATGGAATATTTGCCGCCATTAAAGTTTCACAGAGTTCTTCTTTAAATTTGTCAGATTGCAACGGGTCTAATTTCTGTGTATGTGATGCTAAGTGGCATTTTACGTGCGATTTCTTGGAATTTTTTAACGATATTTTACAGTCTTTGTAATAAATTTGGGAATCACTGGCAATTGACATACAATGAGTTTGAACCTTAATCCAACTCGCCATTGTTTCACGATGCCATTCTCGACCTTGTTCCATATAATATCTGAAAAAGTAACTTAAACAATGTTCTAGATCTAAATAAATGAAAATTAAAAATGTATGCGTAAGTTATTGAATAGTTAACGAAATTTACTATGTATTTAATAGTTAAAACAATGAAAAAAAGAGACTAACTCACCGTACTTTATTTATATATAAACTATGTGTGAAATGTTTCCCGGCGATATAGACTGAGGAAGTGCGAGAAAGATTGGGTGACAATAATAACAACAATAATAGTAATGATAATCTATTGCTCAAACAATTAAATAAACAAGATTCAGGATATAGCATATTGTGACTAACATGTGTATAAACTTATTTTACTAATAAATACAATTAAAAGATAATAAAAAATAAGAAAACATATATGTAAAAATTATAAATAACAAAAGTTTTAGCACCTTATCTTAAAAAGTGATTAAAGGGGTTGAGTTTGCATCTATCGAAGCATTTGGTTAATAGTGATAACTAGAGCTGAGGATGTTTGCGGTACGGCAGGACCGTATGTAGTGCATCCCCACATTTAACTATTTATCTAAATATTCTCTGAAATGATTTGCCGGATCTCATAAATTAATAGAGTGATATTTTAGTATGCACTGGATATTGTTATTATACAAAATCATAATAGCCATTTGTATTTATGGATCATAAATAATAATACGCATGTATTTGTATTTGGTTGTGAATTCAATTTAAACTTAAAACGAATCGTAATATTTTAACGACAAGCCGTCCTTACAATACATGCATTCGAGACAAAGTGTGCAACTCTACGAATAACTTCCATAATTGATCGAAAATGGACATTTTTGAGCTGAAGTAAAGCCCCTATTCTTAGAAAATTTTATTACTGTCGTTAAGAACTATTATTATAAACAACAAAGGCCTTTTATTAGTGTTGAAGTTTTAGTTTCATTGAATTTCCATGTTGTAAGTAGTCAATTGTAAAGTGTTCATTCACAATATTCTAAAACAAGGTGTAAATTTAACTAAAATCCAGAAAAACACATTCTGATAATATATTACTAGATTAGAAGCTGTGTTTATTACTATTTATTATATTATTTTTATAACCAAATGCAATAAAAGCTACGAAAACAAAAGAAACCTCGATTTATTAAAATCTTGTCACACAGCCTTTCAAAGCCTGGCAGCACATATTTTGCATATATTTTATATATACTACCTACTTGAACTAGGTGAATGAAGTTAGAAGTTATAAGTTATAACTTCTAACTTCATTCACCTAGTTCAAGTAGGTAGTATATATAAAATATATGCAAAATATGTGCTGCCAGGCTTTGAAAGGCTGTGTGACAAGATTTTAATAAATCGAGGTTTCTTTTGTTTTCGTAGCTTTTATTGCATTTGGTTATAAAAATAATATAATAAATAGTAATAAACACAGCTTCTAATCTAGTAATATATTATCAGAATGTGTTTTTCTGGATTTTAGTTAAATTTACACCTTGTTTTAGAATATTGTGAATGAACACTTTACAATTGACTACTTACAACATGGAAATTCAATGAAACTAAAACTTCAACACTAATAAAAGGCCTTTGTTGTTTATAATAATAGTTCTTAACGACAGTAATAAAATTTTCTAAGAATAGGGGCTTTACTTCAGCTCCAAAATGTCCATATTCGATCAATTATGGAAGTTATTCGTAGAGTTGCACACTTTGTCTCGAATGCATGTATTGTAAGGACGGCTTGTCGTTAAAATATTACGATTCGTTTTAAGTTTAAATTGAATTCACAACCAAATACAAATACATGCGTATTATTATTTATGATCCATAAATACAAATGGCTATTATGATTTTGTATAATAACAATATCCAGTGCATACTAAAATATCACTCTATTAATTTATCAGATCCGGCAAATCATTTCAGAGAATATTTAGATAAATAGTTAAATGTGGGAATGCACTACATACAGTCCTGCCGTACCGCAAACATCCTCAGCTCTAGGGATAACACATACAAATTCTATAAAGTAGTGATTTAATCATTACACTGATATTTAGCTTCGAGTTTAGAGAAGTCAAACCCATTGTTACATAAATTAAAAAGGAATTTCAGAACTCTATGACAAAATATTGATCTTAATAAACGTACAAATCAATATATCAAAATAATTGAAACATACATGAGTAGGCAAACTCCACCAGTTTTTTTTATAATACAAAGGTATTTTTAATAATATAAAATATTATTAAAAATCTGGTGTGAAGAACACAAATACAGGTTCACTATTAATATGTTTTGTGAACGTGTCCGAACATATCCCCCCCCAGAGACGTAGATACGTATTTCGCCTTTCTACAGGCTCATCGGTACGCCCCTACTGGAGAAAGGATATCTTCAGACACATTCACAAAAAAGAACAACATCGTCATATCACAGAAATTATCCAGACCGAGCGTAGAAGTAAATTCAGCGCTGCCTGTTGTCAGACAGCCGAAGTAACTCGCCCTGTCCACATAACCAATGCGAACCAACGACGCCCTTCCAAAGTCTCTGGGGAGGGATATGTTCGGACACGTTCACAAAACATATTAATAGTGAACCTGTATTTGTGTACTTCACACCAGATTTTTAATAATATTTTATATTATTAAAAATACCTTTGTAAAATCAATATTTCTATTGAAATAGTATGGGCAATGAGACAAACAATTGTCATTTAATTCATTGAAAACTCAACATTATTGGATCTTTCATTAATTAGCGAACTAGAATCTATTCCATTAAATGACCATGCAAGATCACATGTTTTCCAAGAACAAATATTAAACAAATTGAAGAGCTAATTTTGTCACATTCTTCATATATTTCGGACTTTTCGCCGACAAGTTACCATTGATTGTCTAATTTAAATGACTAGTTTAATAATAAATACCCCTAACGGGCCTTAAAAGCCTCTAAGTTTGTAACAGAGAAGATTGTAGGTAGCTACCTACTTAGTTTTGTGTCCTCAAACAAGGAAGAACAAGTATTGAGGACACTCGAACTGCACCAAAAATATTAGCAGGTACACAGTCATTAAGAGCAAGCTTTAATTTCTAGCTCGAACTGCACCACCATTAAAATCGCAATTAAGGGATTATTATTTCCAGGATTATTATTTGCAGCCATTAAGAACAAGTGTAATCTCCTATGTATTCAATTTGTCTGCATATAAATAATTGAGGGTGGCAATTTTGTTTATTGGATTGAGAACCTTTTTCCGTGTATGTCGACTATGGAATTGAAATTAATTTTTGGTGAACGTGGTAATCAACTTTTAGTTGACAAATACAATATTAAATATTACAAATGCTGAGAAGTTAAAAAAACCGGTGAAATGTGTTGGAAGTGTACTAATAGACGGTGTAGTGTAAGACTTTACAGTAAGTGAAAATGTGATATTTCCAAAAATGTCTGGAAATCATAATAATGATTCAGTAAGTGTTTATCATCGTCAAAAAATAAGCAATACCGTTAAAAGGGAAGCGATAGAAAGTACTTCTGAAAAGCCGGCTAAACTAATCAAAAGTGAAATCGAATTAAATGTAGATGTGTTAGATACGTTAACATCGAAGGTAGTAAAGTATATAAGAAATAATATCTATCTTGCGAGACTGAAACAAGTGCCTAAATTACCAAAGTCGATAGGCGACGTCCATGATTTTGTTAAACTGATGGAAATAAAAACTACAAAAGAGAAGATTTTCTTTTAATCAATTACTTACAAACAAATATAATTGTGTTTTGAACTAAACAAATATAAAATTTCTGTACGAAAACCAAGAACAGTTATTATTGGATGGTACATTTGATTATTGTGCAAAACATTTCCTTCTGCTCTTTACCATTTACGTTTACGTATACAACAGATATGTGCGGCTTGCGTACTGCTTGATAAAAAATAAAAGCAAAGCAACCTACATTAATTTGCTTGAACTCTTGAAGAGAAAATGTATTGAAATGGGATATCAACTAAATCTAAATAAAATTGTAGTCAATTTTGAACGAGCAGTACATTTTAGTATTAAAGAGGTCTTCCCTGAAACCCTGATTGGTGGTTGTAGATTTCATCTATCTCAGGGATGGCAAATTGTCTATAAAATGGTGCATTAGATATTGATGTAATTAAAATGAACTATTTTGTCGTGAAGTACAGCAATTGGATCTTACAATGAAATACTTAGACCTCCAATCCAATGTAGGAAATTGGATACGCCATTTGTTTGGTTTAACATTTTTACTACCAGAAGATGTTGGAGAATCGTTTGTGGAAGATGTTATGGCGGAAAAAACAGAAAATTTCTTAGATTATTTAGTAAAAACATATATCGATGAGGATCTACCTTCCCACCAATCATTTGGGCATCGCAAATAATTTCTTCGCGAACGACAAATGTCTTTCAATCAAAATTTAATAAGTATTGTAGTAATCCTCACCCAAATATACATGTTTTAGTTAAGGCCTTAAGGGATATGCAAACAGATACTTATATCAATATTAACTGCATTTTATTTTATGAAAAACGAAAAATAAAAGGCGAAGTTTTACGGAAAATTGAATTTATAAAAGAAAACATCAAGCAATTAGGGCAACATATTGCTATGAACTTTTCCCCACAGATATTTTGAAAAGTTTAATTATTTATGAGTGTATTATTATTTTTAATATTTGTAGATTTGACTTGCGCAGTTTGAGAATGCCGTTTGATCTGCTGTGGACGTTTTTTATAACTGTAAGAGTTACATTGTTTAGCTTACTTATTCTTCTTATTATTATACATTTATTTTGTGAAATTTTGAATAAAATATTGATATAGTACATATTTGCGGTACCTCTAAATATATATTGACAATATTTAATATTTTGACAATAATTTAGTTGTGTAACTAGCACTTAAATTTTACATATTTTTGGATATTTTAATAAAAATCCCGCATATATTCATCGAATGTAACCCAAATATGCAAAGCGCATATTTTGCATATTATATGCATTTTTTTTTAAATATTTGCAATATCCTATAAATAGCATATTGTGCAGAATTGATAGAATTTTGAATGATGTAGAACATTGGCAGGCGTTAAAGATAAATAATTTTATAAATCTTCCATTATGAAGCAATTTATTTTATTATGTTTACAGTTCTCAAGAATAAAAATTTTTATGAGGTACAAGAGTATTGGTATTCCCAATCTTAAATTCCTTAAAATCAAAATAGGTCGTTTTAAACCATTAATGGAGATTTTATTGTACCTATATTTACATAAATAGGTAAATAATAAATTGATTTCTGAATTTTATTTCTGATTGTGCTTTTTTTTTGTGTTTTGTAGTGCTGTGGGGTTTTATTTATTTTTATTAGTAAAATGCCCCAAGTCAGTAGAGCGGCAGTGTGTGTTAAGCCATACAAAGAACTACGTATAGATATGGGAAAAGTCTACTGTTCTGTGTGCGTTAAAATTGTAAGTGTAATTTTTGAATATTCAATATAGAGCGTGATGCGAAATCGGTCGATATCTGGTAATTTTTGAAATACAAAAAAAAGTTAAAAGCAAGTAACATTCTTTTTGAGGGACATACAAAATGCAAATACAGAGAAATGTACAGGATGTTTCAATTTTGTCCTGTCAGTATTAACTTAATTTTTTATACGGAATCCTATGTATATCGACCGATTACGCACCGTTTGGACACTCTGGCCGCTTTCGTTTAATATTTTGAACTTATTTGTTAGGGATTTAGATCTAAGTATTAGTATTATTTCTTTTCAATTTGATATTTCAATTTTTGTTTTTTCTTCATTACAGATACCATGCGATAAAAAATATCAAATTGACCAACACGTGAAAACTTTCTGTTCATATTACTAAATTGATAAGATTGGTAAGATGAAATCTGGAGACGTGTCACAGCCCACATTAACGCAATGTTTCCAATCATTGTCCAAAAAGCTAAACGAACAAGACATCTTAACCGAGACCTATGTCATGCAATGGTGGCGTCCAATATTCCCTTGCCAAAGCTACATAATCAAAACTTCACTTCTTTTCTGCAGAAGTATTATAAATTCAATGTCCCAGGTGAAACAACACTACGAAGAAATGAGGTAAGTTCCTTGTATTCGGAGGTAATTGAGGAAATTAAAGCTAAAATTCGGAACAAACATTTTTACAGATGTATTGATAAAACCACCGATTCAAGAGGACGTTGTATTGCTCATTTATTGACTCGCGTTCTTAGCGACAAGATTCTGCCAAAATCTTACCTCACTGCTTCTAAAGGGTTAGAAAAAACAAATGCACTCACAGTGGCCAAACTTGTTCAAGAGGAACCATCAATATTTTTCCTTCCTACGCCTGTTCCTGGAGATAATTTTTTGCTCATTTTGTAAGATGCAGCACCGTACATGATAAGAGCCGGGCAAAATTTGAAAATATTTTATCCGAATTTGATACATGTAACATGTCTTGCTCATGCTTTAAATAAGGTTGCTGAAGAGATTAGGAAACATTTTCCGCTTGTAAATAGTTTAATTTCCAACATGAAAAAAACCTTCCTTAAAGCGCCTATATGTAAAAAAAACTACCAAACACGTCTCTTCCATCTCAACCTGTTATTATAAGATTGGTTGAAAGCCGCTTTTTTATTGCAAGAATTTCTGTCAATTAAAAGATCTAATTTCAGAATTGTCGCTGATGTTAAGCAATTATTCGAAAACAAAGAGTTAAAAGAACAACTTTCGTCCTTTAGTTATATCTCATGAGGTTTATACCACTACAATATATTAGAAAAAAATATAAGTGCTTCTTGGGAGTAGTGGCCGAGTAATTAAAACAATATTTAATTTATGTTTCGGTTCTATATATACAACCTTTTCCACAACTGTAATATTTATTAAAGTGTCGAATAGTAAGAGTAATGTTAAAATAAATGTACTTACATTAGAATTGTGTTATTAATACATTGCACTGTACTGGTTATATGGATACATTTCAAAATTTTAAAATACGACTAATTTGTGTGTGTTAGTTGACCGTATTCGGAACATCGGGTGAAATGTTGGCAGTGTCACCATCATGGCTTAAACTGTTCTCGGACAGTTTTTTACGTTATTTTTGTACTGTTTATATTGTCATTATAGGTGGGGCGGTGTTATAAAATGGGTAGGTATATTGTAGACTGGTTATTTGTGTCTGTTCTGTCGTTTGTGAAATCTATGCTTTTTTGTATGTGGATGCTTCCTAATATATTTCTTGCCTTGTTATTTTTTCAGATGTAATTATTGAGGTTTTATTGAAATTGAAAATGTGATTGGTCTACATGAAATGCTTTTTTAAGGCTGTACTATTGTTTGAGAAATCATATCCATTTAAACTTTCTTGTAGATATTGTGTTGTTTGGCCAATGTATACACCTTTGCAGTCGTTGCATGGGATTTCATAAATAACATGTTTTTTTTAATGTAGGTATTTTGTCTTTTAATTTTGAGTGTTGAGATTAACGCAGTTTTTGTGAGTTACTTTTATGTTATATTGTGTTAAGATTTTGTTTATTTTTTCACATTGCTTATGTAAGGTATTCGGACAAATTTAGAAGCAGTTTGGGGATTGTTTTCTTTGGTCTTTTTGTAATATTTGTTTTATTTGTGTTGTAGTGTTAATAGAATTTTGTTTTATGATTTTGTTAATGAATGGGTGGGGGATAAATGTTTTTTTTGTAGATAATCTTTTCTTTGTGATAAATAATAAAAAAGAATTTATATATCAGAATAATTGAAACATACATGAGTAGGTAAACCCCACCAGTTTTGTATTTCTTTCTCAAGCAGGGGCGTACCGATGAGCCTGTAGAAAGGTGAAATACGTATCTACGTCTCTGGGGATAGGATATATTCGGACACGTTCACAAAAAATATTAATAGTGAACCTGCATTTGTGTTCTTCACACCAGATTTTTAATAATATTTTATATTATTAAAAATACCTTTGAAGAATTTATATTAAAAATTCAAGAATTTATAAACGGTGAAGAAATGATAAATAATTACATGAATTAAATTTAAATAATAATGAAATTCTACCCAAAAAAGATGAATATAAAATTCAAGAAGAATACGATAGTATTTTCAAAATTCGTATTAAATACTACAAAAGTATAACTAGAAGAACCTGTGGAGGATCCTATATTATTGTTTATTTCCGTTGAACAATTTTCTGGCACAATAAATTGGATTTTGCTGAAGACAAAGTCTTCGAAGGAATCATCAGAAATATTATCATCTTGATAAAACAATTTATAGTATTATATAGAATTAGAAAAAAAAACATTATCAAAGCAATAAAAAATAAATATTTAGGATATTACTTTAAACTGAAACCTACGTTTGACGCTGAAAATAAATATACGAGTTGCAAGACAAGAAAAAACCTAGAGAAGTTCAATGACAAATCGAAGATCTAAATATTAAAAATAGCGCCAAAATCCAATCTGATATCCAGTGAAATAACAAAAACAATTGCCTAAGAACGGAGTAGCCATGCTCACACAAATAATAAACTCAGCTCTCAGAACAGCATAAGTTATTTTAGTTCGAAAGCCACCACACCAATTAGCTTACATATAGACCGATTAGTCTTTTACCTATTTTGACGCTGAAAATAAATATACGAGTTGCAAGACAAGAAAAAACCTAGAGAAGTTCAATGACAAATCGAAGATCTAAATATTAAAAATAGCGCCAAAATCCAATCTGATATCCAGTGAAATAACAAAAACAATTGCCTAAGAACGGAGTAGCCATGCTCACACAAATAATAAACTCAGCTCTCAGAACAGCATAAGTTATTTTAGTTCGAAAGCCACCACACCAATTAGCTTACATATAGACCGATTAGTATTTTACCTACAATGTACAAAATTATTGAAAAGTTAATATCGAAATGTTAAAATAGTAATAGCTAATCAAACATTAATTCCCAACCATCAGTTTGGCTTTGGGGTCGAAATATTTAATCGTCGACCCAGTAAGTACATAGGCTCATAGAGTTGTCGATTTAATCCGATAAATATATTTAAAAAAAAGCAACTCCAATGCAAACTCCTTGGATGTTAGTCAGGCCTTTGAGATGGTGCGACCAAGGTTTATCTTTAAACCCAAAAAGAAAATAACTTATTCGTCATTCATTATCTTGATATGGTATTTGGAGGAAGAGTATTTTCAAGTAAAATATGCAGAAGAAATTACGACATTTAAAAAATTTATGCTGATCTACCATAAGGCGGCGTTATAGGGCGCACGCTATATGCTTCTGACCTTACACTAAACAAAAATACCTTATACAATTATCTACGCAGACGATTCAGCAGTTAAAAACAAGAATCCTGTTCACAATTTGGAGATACTTCTACAATCTACAATCTTGATTTGCGGAAAAACAGAAATGGGCAGACAAAATGGCGTATTAAAATACACAAAAATTAAATCTGCGATATTGTCTCTACTACTACAATCAGAGGCGCAATATAAAAAAAACAAAATTTGCTGCATATATACAGAACATATTTCAAAGTGTGTAATTTAAAATTACGAAAATGAATATTATGTATGTAAATGTTTTCGCTACCATGTATATATCAAATGATTATTGTTTAAATAATAATAATTTTAAATTACATATTCGTATTCGTATACAACATTAGATGTCATTAATATTAAAAACGATATAAATTGTAAATTACACATTTTTAATAATTATTTAAATTATGACAAGTTAAGCAACTGTTAGGTGGTTAAGCAAAATATTTAATGAGGTTCCCTGTGTTTGTTTATTTCATCTCATTTTCGGTACTTATTAGTTAATTAAGTAATAATCCAATTTATTAAGTAACAATTAGGAAGTATGTAATGATAGGAATTTTTATACATACATGCATACATTACTCATGTATTTTTTTCATCAACATTTTAAAGATATCCTACATTAATTTCGGCATTTTGGCAAGAAATCACTGGGACTTAGGCCGGAACTGTACGGGGATGGTGTAACAATTAGACGTTTCGTTGCGTAAAAATTCAATTGTCTTGCGAACTTGCATTGTCTTGGTGGAGGATGATTCGCTGTTGCGGGTTGGTTTCTCGGAACGCAGCGATGACTTGCGGCAAACAAATGGTTATATACCAATCGGCACTAACAATTCTTTGATCTAGTGGAGAATTTGTTGCTATATGACCTGTTTTCGAGACAAATGTCACGACCATCTTTTTGGAGATACTTTGAGAACGGATGACTTTTGTCTTCCCCTTGAAACACTCAAACACAGGCGATTGACGTTTATTTTCTGTCTCCGAAGAGTAAATCGAAGATTTATCACCACTTACGTAGAGTTTCCTGAGTTGAAGCGGTATAGACTTTTTTGACACCAATTCATCCTAGCTGTTTTCTGTTCTTGCAGTATCTAATGCGAAACTCATTTTTTAAAGACAATTCTTCATGCAAAATTTATTGAATTGAGATCTATGAAATCCCCAATGATGTCTCAATTTCGCGATATGTCACATGCCGATCTTCGTTGATGAGCTTGTGCACAGCATCGACGTTTTCCTGAGTGACAGCCGTTTTTTGTGCACGCCCTCTTGGATTGTTGCTAAGACTAATCCGTCCACGTTCGAGTTCTCCATATGAACGAGAGATTGTTGACTGATGTGGTGCTTCATTACCGAAAACAGAAACCAAGTCGGCGAGGCATTCCTGATGAGATAATGGCCTTCGAAAATTATAAAAAAATATTGCCCGAAAATTTTCACAGTTTACTTCCATTTTTCGACTAACTTGTCGATTTTGACAGTTTGTTGTAGCTACAATACTACACGTATCGTACTGAAACTTTGGATTTGGGCTAACTAAAGATGGAGGTTAAATTTTAATACTGACATTTGATTGGTGGCGACATCTATGTCCCCAGTATTCAAAACATAAAGGACATCTTTCGTACTACCGCACGAGATAGAGTAAGAATAGTTTTGCCAAATCGATAAAACCAATTAGTTATTTTTTTTGTTTTCAAATAATTTATTTTAGTATTATGAGACGATTTGTCATTTTCAAGATTTAGTAATAAATGTTTTGTTATATGAAGTACATTTATATATATTGTAGTGACAATTTTGAAATAAATCTGGAAGCAGTCCCACGTTGTGGTGACAATTTTGTAATAATACTGAGTTGCTATCATGAATAATTAATATATATAATTTATATTAATTATAGAAATATTAATGTATTGCTAGCTCAAGATAATAAGTAAGAATTAATAAAATAGAGCAAAGACTTTATATCTCAGGATCTAAAGGCAGGTTCCGGATGTGTAGATATCAGGAGATTAAGTACATAAAATAAAACAAATATGTAAATGGTAATAATAAATATAATTCAGAATTAAATTGTTTTTTTTTCTTTAAAATAATCAAGATACAATTTAGGGTTTTATGAGTATGTTATTATTATAACAAACAAGTGTAATGGGTTGTCTAGTCTAACCCAGTATATAAATGGCGAATGTAAACAAAGTATTAAAGATTTATCTGATGCATAAATTAAATTTAAAAGGTAAAATGATTATTAATTTTTGAGATACGTGAGTAATATTAAAAGTATTTAATACTTGAAAGAAATGGAATATCTTGCGTATTATTACAGGTAATTAAAACTATGGTAAATACCTGTACAGATAACATAAGTAGTGACTAAAACTGATCTAAAAGTAACCTTCTGGATGACATATAGACTGTGGGGCAATCCGTCTGTTACAGATGTTGAAAAACTTGGAAGACAGGACCAATACGGCTAGTAGACTATTCCTAATGTTAATCGGTTTAAAGTCTAGATGTTCGTAGAAAACTGCAAGGTTATGTGTACTTATTAATATCAGGAAAAAGGTGTAAATTATCCCAATATATCCAATAACAATACTGGTAACTCCTTTAATATCGCTGCATTTTCATAAATAAGGATTAGTAACGAAGCTTTTACATATAGATTGTATATAAGTATTCCAGGTTATTTTTCATACGAAGAAATCCTTTCAGCAAGGTAAATATACCAATTGATCATAAGTTGAATACCTCCTAGAGTAGATTATGTTAAGATATCACTATTAAATTACTATTCGAAGAGGAAACTTTTAATATATCTGTTTATACACCAATTTTCTGTGCAAAAATCCACTTATTTATTATTCTGTTTTTTGGTAGTCAAGACTCCCATAAGAAATATTAACATTCCATAAATCAGATTTTCTATGAAAATGTACACTGAATTCAAAAATTAAATCAAATGTCATTTTGACAAATTAAAAAGGAATAATTTTAAAATGTTACTTTAAAGAAAATCTTTCATAAACCAGAGATACAAATAACTCTGACAGATTAAACAGAATATACATTAACATCACTCACGTAATCGCAATCACAGTTTAAGGAATTTAAGTAAATCAGGGTCATAATAAATAATACGATGATAGAAATATGATAACATATAATATAATCAAAATTAGATTTAGAAAACCAAGATCCTCACGAAAACATTTAATTTAAGAGCAAGAAATAAAAATAAAATGAATACAAATTACAATATAAATCGATATCAATATTTCTAAATCCAATTATAATTTTACGTCGAAAATACATAAATTTGGCTATTCAATAATATATTTAAAAATCATTGAATTGCAGATATACCATTTCTATACAAGAAAACATAAAAATGAAAGAAATTAAAAGAACATCAGATGAACTACATCATTATCCCCATTGTCAACAGAAAAAAGTTCTAAGAAAAGGAATTTTTTCTGCAAAATAAGTGTTATCAAAGAAGGTAATGTAAATTAGTGTAAATAAAAATAATTGTATCTTGTATTTTATCATTTATGTAAAGAAAACCTGTTATGAATATACATTATTAGAGAATTTCAAATTCATCAAACAATAGTATTAAGTATTAAAGAAAAAAAAAGTAACTTTACAGAAAAAAAAAAAAAAAATTGTATTAACATATTATTAAGTATATGTATCAAAGTTCACATATAGTAACCGAATATTATAAAATGTAAACTAAAGAATGTATTTGTTAAGTATCACTTTAAATAGTAAATGAAAAATTAAATTATAATTAAAGTATAAGAAAATTCCCTTGAAATGTAAATGTTAAACAAAATTAGTAGTTGAAAAATTAAATTGCTTTTATAGAATTAAATAATATTGTTACGAACTGAAAATATTTATTAACATCAGTGAATGAAAATATAATATGTATTTTATATATATATATAATTATAACTTTTCGACCTGTAACATACCCATCTGTCCGATCATAGACTTACCCCAATTCTTATTATCCCATCTGTATATTAAAATTCTTCATTTAACATAAGTAAACAGCTGGCTTGCATTTAGTAAAAGATTAGATAAAAAATTAGACTTGTTACCTTAATGTAAACTGTGAAAATGTAAAATTCAAATCTCCCTTGCTATATGATCCTGTAACATTGAAATATGATATCTGCCCTTAATTAAATTAGAATCATTTTCCATCAATTCATAAGTATTATTGCCAAAAATACGATTAATCCTGTAAGGTCCTTGGTAAGGTCTCAATAATTTCGCCATGATTTTATTCTTACGATCTGTTACTCGCAATCTCTTGACGATAACATAGTCACCTATTTGGTACGTTTTATACTTCCGTTGATCTTGCATTCTTTTAAATTCCCACTTATCCTTTCTTTTCTTCAGTTTATCTCTAACATCCTGTAAACGTTCTGATAAATCTGACAATACCTTGCTATCCCATGGTCTTCCTGGAAGTTCACCGGTAAAAACTGTTATTGGAGAGTGATTATGAACAGTACTTGGCGTGTTATTCATGACGAATTCTATTTGAGGTAAATACTTAGCCCATCTATTATGTTTATCTACTAACAAAATCCTTAAATACTTAAGAGTTTCACGAATATATCTCTCAGTCGGGTTACCTTGAGGATATCTAATAGAAGTGTAATATGATTTAACATTATGGCTGTGTAGAAAATTAAGATACCTATCGTTTGTAAAATATGTGGCATGGTCTGACAGTATAGCTCTGGGAATACCATACTGCATAAAATACTCATGTAAAGCTTGTAACACAGATTCGGTATTACATCGTTGCGTTGGAATTAATTTAACAAATTTAGAAAATATGTCACAAATTACCAGAATATTCTTATATCCTTTTGTACTTGGAATCAGGTTAGATAAGAAATCGATAGAAACAAGATCAAGTCTATCATAAGAAACAATATTATGGCTAATATTCTTATGAGTGATATTCTTATCTTTCGCTAATTCGCAAACTTGACAATTTCTAACCACACTTTTGATAATGCGCTCGTCATTAATACAGAAGAAAGCTTCACGGAAAATAAGCCAACATTTCCGTGCTCCTATATGTAAATAACTAGTGTGTAAATCATGTGCAATTATCCTTGTATGATTCTCATTAAGAACATAAACTTCATTCTTGCCTATTAATTTGAGTAGATATCCGTCTTTAATTCTAATCCCCTTATAATTTCCAACTTCTCTTAATAACCCTTTGATTTCTAAAAATTCTTCAGATGATTGTACTTGACTAATCTGCTTGCGAGAGAAGAAAATGCCATGTTTCTGTAGTTCAACAAGATTGATTACAATATTCTGCTTCTTAACATCACCATCCTTCCTTGTTAAGACATCCGCAGTAATCATCTCTCTTCCTGGCCTATATTTTATATCAATCTCGTAAGTTTGAATAAGCAAAGTCCATCTATAAATCCGGTTATTATTGAGTTTAGTGCTCATGATGTTTATAAGAGCCTAATGATCTGTCTCTAAAGTAAATCTCTTACCAATCAAATAATATTTTAATTTTGTTAGAGCAAACACAATTGCCAACATCTCCTTTTCAGAAATCGTATATCTGATCTCACACGGTTTCAATGTTCTTGATATAAAATAGATAGGTATTTCCTGACCCATTTTAATCTGAACCAATTCAGCGGCAATAGTCTGATGTGAAGCGTCCGTTCGCACTATGAAAGGTAAATTAAAATCGGGATGATGTAACTTAAGGTTGTCCACGAAATTCTCCTTTAACTTTATAAAACACATTTCGCACTCTGACGACCAATTCCATTTAACAGCTTTTTTAAGTAAATTCAACAAAGGTAAAGTTTGTTGGCTATAATTGGAGACAAATTTCCTATAATAATTAAGAATACCAAGAAATCCTCTCAAGGTTCTTAAATTCTTCGGACGAGGAAAATTCCTGATCTCATCTAAACGTTGAGGATCTAATAATACATTCTTTTCATTAATTATATAACCCAAATAATTTACTTCCTCTCTAAAAAATTGACATTTACCTAAATTTAATTTCATTCCTTCCTCTCTTAAGGTATTTAAGATAATCGTCAGATGTTGAAAATGTTCCTGTATACTATTAGAAAAAATAATAATATCATCAAGGTAATGTAGAGTAAAATCTTCGTACTTATCTAATATCTGGTGTAAAAAACGTATTAAAGCGGCGGGCGAAGTTTTTAAACCAAAAGGGCAAACTCGAAATTGATAAACCACTCCATTTATAATGAAACCACAATATTTACGTGAATTCTTTTCTAGATTAATTAGCCAAAAAGCGTTTTTCAAGTCTAACTTACTATATATTTTCTTATTACCACACTTCGTAAGAAGGACATCAATATTTTGAGGCATTTCAAATTCTGGTTTAATTCTAAGATTCAAGGCACGTGCATCTAAGCATATTCTTAACGAATCATCTTTCTTCTTCACTATAACAATTGGATTTATAAAATATGTGTTAGATCTTTCTATTATACCAGTATCTTCTAAGCGTTTCAATTCCTTGTTTATTCTATCCTGGTAATAATAGGGAATCGGATAATTCTTACTAACTAACGGATCTTCTTTATCAATTCTAATTATATGTTCATAATTTTTAGCAAACACAATATCATCATTTATTAATTGTAAGTTATTGTATAAAATATCGATTAATCTATGGGAAACGATCATCTTTAATATTTTGCTTCATTATCAACTCTTCTATTTCTTTTAAATTATTAACTGTAATTCCAACTTTCACTTCTTCTCGCACCTCCAAAACATCATCTTCTTCATAATTATTCATTCCTAATCCTACTAACCTATTTTCCACTCCATTATAATCATTATTTATATTTATATATGCATTATTTAAACCTTCAACCATATTACCACACGTAAATCCCTTCTTCATATCCATATTAAACCTATACATAACATTATTAATCTCATCATTTAACTTTTCTTCTTTGTATTTTAAATAATCTGCTTTTTCCTCTTCAGTCAACGTTTTATCCAAATTAATTACATTATCTTTAATACTAATCTTTCCTTCTTCGAAATCCATCACCATTCCTAAAGATTTAATATTGTCGATACCAATTATAGCATCGTATTGAAGTTTCCCTATTAAATAAAATGATATAATGTATTTGTGTTTATTAATTATGATGTCCGTAGTAATTCTTGGATTAATAGTCCCTATCCGATTCTTATTTGCGGCGACTATATCAGTGCCTTTAATTTTGATTATCTTGTCCTTGTAGTTATATATTAATTTAGCCTTGTCCTTTTTTATCAAAGAAATTTCTGCACCAGTATCAATCAAGCAATTGTAAATGCCTCCATCTATTATAATATTAATTATGGTAAATTGTACGTATCTAATAAGATACTTTCATTGTCATGTATATTAATAAATTCTTCGGGGTTTTGGTAGAAAGAAATATTGTAAAGTTTGTATGGTATGTTACAGTCGAGCACATTTAATCTTTTGACGAACTGGTACAAGGTCTGGGGTTGTTGTATAGATCCGGATTTTCTATCGAAGTTTTTTTTTTGACAAAATCGGGTTCTGGTATCCTCGCTGATAAAGACCTGTGTCTACGATGAAAGCTATTAATATGTTCACGTCCTCTTGTAATAATATTATTATTATACCTATTGCTTCTGGTAAAATGATTGTTTCTAGAATTATGTCCGAAAGTGTTACTATTATAGTTTGGAGATCGATTAAAATTATTATTATTGTTATAAGAAGGTCTATTGTTAGACGGCTGTGGTAAACTGGAATTTTGGCGAAAATCATTTTTATAAGTGTTTGGCGGACGTGAATTATTATTTCTGTTATTAAAATTGAAAGACGCGCCATTGTTGTAAGGTCGAAAATTATCCGCATTATGATTATTTGTTTGTCTATTATTAAAGTCTGACTGGTTAAAAGAACGATTTAAATTTATTGGTTTATTAGTGTTAAAATTCCTGTTCAGCATACCCCTTATTAGTCCCCCCTAAATTCTGGTTATTTTCGGAGTAGTCGTCTAGCCTCCTAAGAATATCTATCAGAGAGTCCATATCATTCACCCTCTGGCATATGATAGCGTGCGTATCCGTGCGGATGAAATGGTTTAATAGCTGACGCGCTATTGAAGCCTCGTCCAAGTCGGGAACATACTTGCAGTTATTGAAAATCTTCGAAGCATATGCCTCTCGTGAAGTCAGACCCATCCTATATTTATCGGTGAGTAAACGTATCTTAGCGCGGTTTTGCTGGGTTTCATCCCAGAAATTCTTTTTAAAAAGGTCTACAAATTTATTAAGATCAGTACAATGCTCTTCGATACGCATAAACCAATCCAGAGCACTATTCTTAAGAGTAGCTCTCAATATAAACAACCGCTGCTTCTGATCAGTAATGTCTTCTAGGTACCTGACCATAGAAGATAAATAGGTCATCGGATGCACTACATTATAATCGCCATTAAAAGAAATTAAATTCTCGACTTTCAGCTGCGATAACCCAAAAGATTGGAAATTAGGTAAAATTGATCTTTGGTTGATTACATCCCTTATTTCCCTTATTTCCGTGTCAATAATATCCTTGTTGTGGCGCTGATCCTTCAACAGATCCTGTAAACTTGACTTAACCGTGTTCATCTCTTTATTATATACGTCTTCGTACTCCAACGATCTTTTATTGACAGTATTATGATTCTGCAGACACTTCTCTTGTTGGGTAACTATCTGCTCCTCCAGAATGACCTTATTCGCATTTAGGATCGTAATTATCTTCTCTTTCTGTGAAGACAATTTAACCTCCACGTTTGTCTGAACGCGTTCTTCAGTATCTTTCAAAAGAAGTCCCCATTGCCTATTCTGTGAATTAATTGTATCCTCTAATTTAGCGTTAATATTTTGTTCTAGCTTTTCATTCATCTTCTTCATATCTTCTTTCAAATTCTGCTGATTAACTTCCATGACACGTTGATTTTGTTCTATTTTCTCATTTATGCTTCTCATTTCTTCCTTCAGACTTTGTTAATTCTCTTCATTCGTGTTCTTCATTACCTCTGTTTGATTTTTCATGGCTTGTTGACTTTCTTCAAGTTTCACCATAATCGCTTCCAACATACTCTTCATCGGATCCACCGGCGTCTCTTCCTGCGCAACATGAGTATCAGTTGTAGTGGACCTCTCACCTTCACCTTTATCCTGTCCATTATCTGATTTCCCCGTTCTTGAACCTGAGCGTGAACGTGTTTCCATGGTTGACATTGTAAAGTAAAGTTAGTATAAATTGTAAATAGAATATTATTAGGTTAACGATAAGTAATTTTAAAAATGTAATACTGTATTAGATGTTATCAATAAATTTAAGTTAAACTATTAATAAAAATATCCACGTTTTTAATTTATTTATACTCTGTAAAGTAAAATCACACCACTTACACTCACTATTAGTGTCGTTATATCAATAATATCAGATATTGTAAACCTTTATTTTATGTACTCAACACCTTCTATCTAAACGTCCGTTAAATTGCCCCAGGTTGCTGGCGTCAATTTTGTAATAAAGCAGAAAGCTGTCCCACGTTGTAGTGACAATTTTGAAATAAATCTGGAAGCAGTCCCACGTTGTGGTGACAATTTTGTAATAATACTGAGTTGCTATCATGAATAATTAATATATATAATGGATATTAATTATAGAAATATTAATGTATTGCTAGCTCAAGATAATAAGTAAGAATTAATAAAATAGAGCAAAGACTTTATATCTCAGGATCTAAAGGCAGGTTCCGGATGTGTAGATATCAGGAGATTAAGTACATAAAATAAAACAAATATGTAAATGGTAATAAATATAATTCAGAATTAAATTGTTTTTTTTTCTTTAAAATAATCAAGATACAATTTAGGGTTTTATGAGTATGTTATTATTATAACAAACAAGTGTAATGGGTTGTCTAGTCTAACCCAGTATATAAATGGCGAATGTAAACAAAGTATTAAAGATTTATCTGATGCATAAATTAAATTTAAAAGGTAAAATGATTATTAATTTTTGAGATACGTGAGTAATATTAAAAGTATTTAATACTTGAAAGAAATGGAATATCTTGCGTATTATTACAGGTAATTAAAACTATGGTAAATACCTGTACAGATAACATAAGTAGTGACTAAAACTGATCTAAAAGTAACCTTCTGGATGACATATAGACTGTGGGGAAATCCGTCTGTTACAGATGTTGAAAAACTTGGAAGACAGGACCAATACGGCTAGTAGACTATTCCTAATGTTAATCGGTTTAAAGTCTAGATGTTCGTAGAAAACTGCAAGGTTATGTGTACTTATTAATATCAGGAAAAAGGTGTAAATTATCCCAATATATCCAATAACAATACTGGTAACTCCTTTAATATCGCTGCATTTTCATAAATAAGGATTAGTAACGAAGCTTTTACATATAGATTGTATATAAGTATTCCAGGTTATTTTTCATACGAAGAAATCCTTTCAGCAAGGTAAATATACCAATTGATCATAAGTTGAATACCTCCTAGAGTAGATTATGTTAAGATATCACTATTAAATTACTATTCGAAGAGGAAACTTTTAATATATCTGTTTATACACCAATTTTCTGTGCAAAAATCCACTTATTTATTATTCTGTTTTTTGGTAGTCAAGACTCCCATAAGAAATATTAACATTCCATAAATCAGATTTTCTATGAAAATGTACACTGAATTCAAAAATTAAATCAAATGTCATTTTGACAAATTAAAAAGGAATAATTTTAAAATGTTACTTTAAAGAAAATCTTTCATAAACCAGAGATAAAAATAACTCTGACAGATTAAACAGAATATACATTAACATCACTCACGTAATCGCAATCACAGTTTAAGGAATTTAAGTAAATCAGGGTCATAATAAATAATACGATGATAGAAATATGATAACATATAATATAATCAAAATTAGATTTAGAAAATCAAGATCCCCACGAAAACATTTAATTTAAGAGCAAGAAATAAAAATAAAATGAATACAAATTACAATATAAATCCATATCAATATTTCTAAATCCAATTATAATTTTACATCGAAAATACATAAATTTGGCTATTCAATAATATATTTAAAAATCATTGAATTGCAGATATACCATTTCTATACAAGAAAACATAAAAATGAAAGAAATTAAAAGAACATCAGATGAACTACATCAATATATATATATATATATATATATAGGGTGTCCAGAAACTCTCCTGACAAACGAAGACCGGAGTTTCCTCAGATAATTTTAAGACAATTAAACCCAAATTCACCTATTCCGAAAATGCTTCTTAAGGGAGCTAGAGTTCTTTGAAGATGGCGCCTTGTATTTATTTTTTTTTTAATTCCTCCAGAACGCTTCTATTTAGAAAAACAAAAACTGGTATGCTTATTTATCCTTCAGAGATGAATCGATTCCATCAATTGCGAATTTCTAGTACCGGTCATAGGCGTCCGTTTTGGGTAGGTCAACGGTTATTTTAAGGCATAACTTTTTTGTCTTTAACTTTTAAGCATTTGTGACACTAGATTATTAAATTTTCAGGTATTTCAGTACTAAAATGTACTCTTACTTTAAGTCGGTAGGATACACCGTTTTCTAGAAAAATCGATTTGTAAATTTTTCGTTTTTTCTTCGTTAAAGTTCAATTTTTTATTTTTTGCAATAGTTAGCTCTGAACTGCCAACAGAAGTAAAACCTACGTTTTTCATTGTCAAATTGTTGTCAGTTCGCGAAGTTTATCTTTTCATTTTTTACTTTGTGTTATTCAAACACAACAATTTCAATTTAAAAAAAAATGGTTTTTACTAATGAGGAATACGCCGATATGCATTTAGTTTATGGCGAAATGAGGTGTAACGCTCGAGCGGCGCAACGTAGATACGCTGAAAAATTTCCCAATCGTCAGCATCCCACTCACTCAACATTTACAGCTCTTCATCAACGATTAAGAGAAACAGGTTCAGTGGTCCCAAAAAATAATGAAACAGGGAGACATAATGATGTAACAGCAGAACATGAAGATGTTATTTTAATGGAAGTTGAGGAAAATCCAGAAATTAGCGTTCGAAGACTATCTGCCACGTACCCCACAATTTCAAAATCTTCCGTAGGAAATATCTTACACAAAGAAAATTTACATCCTTTTCATTTTACAAAGGTGCAAGCACTGCTAGAAGGAGATTTTCCTGCTCGCGTAGAATTCGCTAGATGGTTACAAAATCAGAAAAATCAAGATGAAGATTTCTTCAGGAACATTTTGTTTGGTGACGAAGCTACATTCTCAAAAATGGAATCTTTAATGTACATAATGCACATTATTATTCGTACGTTGGTGACAATCCCCACGTTGTTCAAGAATTTAAGAATCAGCATAGGTTTAGCATAAACGTCTGGATAGGAGTAGTTGACGATTATCTACTTGGACCTGTGGAATTACCTGCTCGTTTAAATGGTGCTGATTACTTACATTTCCTGCAAAATATTTTACCTGATTTGTTAGATGAGGTGCGTTTAAATATTCGGCAAAACTTATGGTTTCAACAGGACGGCTGTCCGGCCCACTTTAGCAGGAATGTACGAGACTTTCTAGATAATAACTACGAAGACCATTGGATTGGAAGAGGCGGTCCAGTTGCTTGGCCAGCAAGGTCGCCGGATTTGAATCCTTGCGATTATTGTGTTTGGGGATACATAAAAGCATTTGTTTATTCCGTTCCGATACAAAATCGCGCACAACTCTGGCTAAGGATACAAGATGCTTGCAACGAATTTAGAAATAACTTTGGAATTTTTGCAAGAATTCGGCGTTCTCTAAGCAAAAGGGTAAACTTATGCATAGAGACTAATGGTCATCACATCGAGCAACTTTTGTAACAATCTACCTTTGATACTTGCTCTTTTTTTGTTAGTTTCGTTCCATTGTAATAAATAATTTGTTTTTAATTTATTAAATTAATTTTCATCCATGCCTTGATAGTCCAAGCCAACTTCGTCGCTAAAAATAAGTAGGTACATAATAAATTGCACTTTAATGAAGAAAAAACGAAAAATTTACAAATCGATTTTTCTAGAAAACGGTGTATCCTACCGACTTAAAGTAAGAGTACATTTTAGTACTGGAATACCTGAAAATTTAATAATCTAGTGTCACAAATGCTTAAAAGTTAAAGACAAAAAAGTTATGCCTTAAAATAACCGTTGACCTACCCAAAACGGACGCCTATGACCGGTACTAGAAATTCGCAATTGATGGAATCGATTCATCTCTGGAGGATAAATAAGCATACCAGTTTTTGTTTTTCTAAATAGAAGCGTTCTGGAGGAATTTAAAAAAAATAAATACAAGGCGCCATCTTCAAAGAACTCTAGCTCCCTTAGGAAGCATTTTCGGACTAGGTGAATTTGGGTTTAATTGTCTTAAAATTATCAGAGGAATCTCCGGTCTTCGTTTGTCAGGAGAGTTTCTGGACACCCTGTATATATATATATATATATATATATAGTGTTTGTAAGAATTTTCTTTTTCTTTTTTATTTTATTGGCCGTGTCTTAATATTAAAAATAATAGATTTTTTTTATTGGTTTTAGCGACCTTTTATTGAATTTTGATGTTTTTACGACGTTTCGACTTTTATTAATTCAGTCTTTTTCAAGTATCTGGAAACAAGAATTATTACAATGAACATGAGAACTGTGTTTGTTTCGTGTGATAGATATAACAATTAAATTAACAATTTTAAATTTAAAATTAGATTAAAACATGAATTACAAATTAGGTTAGCATTTAACGTTGAAAATTAAATAAAATTAATTTAAAATAGCTTAAATGAATGGTAGAGGGACATTAAAGTGATTTACATCTGTATGAATCAATTGGAGACTTAACGATTAAATTAACAATTTTAAATTTAAAATTAGATTAAAAAATGATTACAAATTAAGTTAACATTTAACGTTGAAAATTAAATAAAATTAAAATAAAAAATAGCTTGAATGAATAGGTAGGGAGACATTAACGTGATTAACATCTGTATGAATGAATTGGAAAGTTGAATTACAAATACAAATAAGTAAAGAGAACAAAGAAAAGACAAATAAACTCACAGTTGTTGTTTGTTTGGTTTTACAAGGGTACGCATTCTGTGTAACACATGTGTTTTTTTTATATAGACATCCGAGACCAATTTTCTTAAGGAACGACCGTGCTTGTGCGGATATTGTAAGTGAACTAAGTTTTTAGTTTGCGGGGTTTTAATTTCTGTTCTTTGGAATTAGCATGGTGGTCAGGACAGTATTTAGGGGTATATAGTTAACGTTGTTTTTTCTAATGGGAGCTGTTTTTTCCCGTTGTGTCTTGTGTGTGCAGGGGGGGTTTTTTGATTTTATCTATTGTTTTATGAGAGGGTAATAGAGTTTTGAATGACCATCAATTTCGTTTCTGTCGTTGATTGTTTTGCTATTTTTGAAAATGTGTATCATTTCTAAGACTTCTCTAGCTTTTGTGTTCTTTTTTTGTGTTATTACTTTGGTGTTTTCAAAATCAAAATTATGTTTAAGTGTCAATTGGTGTTTTTTTAAAGCAGTTTGATTTTTTGCGTATTTGTGACCTTTCAGTATTTCTTGTAGTAACTGTTTTGTTTGGCCTATGTATATTTTGTCACAGTCTTTGCAGGGTATGTTGTATATTGTGTGTGATTGTTTTAGTGTAGGTGTTGAGTCCTTAAGTTTGGTGTGTAGGAATTTTAGGTTTTTACCGCTTTGGTGTGCTATTTTAAAATTAAATGGTTTGAATATATTGTCTAATTTTTTGGATAATCCAGTTATATAGGGTGTGGGGATATATGTGAATTCATTGGTTTTCTTGTTATTGTTTTGGTTGTTTGTTTTGTTATAAATTTTATTGAGTCTAAGTTTTATAGTTTTTTGTATGAATTGTGGTGGATAGTTGTTTTCTGACAAAATTGTTTTTACTTTATTTAGTACTGTTGGTCTGAAAATTGGGTTGGTGAGATTTAAGGCTCTGTCTACTAACGCTGTTACTACATTTTTTTTGTGGGCTAGGGGTTGGTTAGAAAAAAGTTTACATATCTCTGTAGACAGAGCCTTAAATCTCACCAACCCAATTTTCAGACCAACAGTACTAAATAAAGTAAAAACAATTTTGTCAGAAAACAACTATCCACCACAATTCATACAAAAAACTATAAAACTTAGACTCAATAAAATTTATAACAAAACAAACAACCAAAACAATAACAAAAAAACCAATGAATTCACATATATCCCCACACCCTATATAACTGGATTATCCGAAAAATTAGACAATATATTCAAACCATTTAATTTTAAAATTGCACACCAAAGCGGTAAAAACCTAAAATTCCTACAAACCAAACTTAAAGACTCAACACCTACACTAAAACAATCACACACAATATACAACATACCCTGCAAAGACTGTGACAAACTATACATAGGCCAAACAAAACAGTTACTACAAGAAAGATTGAAAGGTCACAAATACGCAAAAAATCAAACTGCTTTAAAAAACCACCAATTGACACTTAAACATAATTTTGATTTTGAAAACACCAAAGTAATAACACAAAAAAAGAACACAAAAGCTAGAGAAGTCTTAGAAATGATACACATTTTCAAAAATAGCAAAACAATCAACGACAGAAACGAAATTGATGGTCTTTCAAAACTCTATTACCCTCTCATAAAACAATAGATAAAATCAACCCCCCCCCCTGCACACACAAGACACAACGGGAAAAAAACAGCTCCCATTAGAAAAAACAACGTTAACTATATACCCCTAAATACTGTCCTGACCACCATGCTAATTCCAAAGAACAGAAATTAAAACCCCGCAAACTAAAAACTTAGTTCACTTACAATATCCGCACAAGCACGGTCGTTCCTTAAGAAAATTGGTCTCGGATGTCTATATAAAAAAAACACATATGTTACACAGAATGCGTACCCTTGTAAAACCAAACAAACAACAACTGTGAGTTTATTTGTCTTTTCTTTGTTCTCTTTACTTATTTGTATTTGTAATTCAACTTTCCAATTCATTCATACAGATGTTAATCACGTTAATGTCTCCCTACCTATTCATTCAAGCTATTTTTTATTTTAATTTTATTTAATTTTCAACGTTAAATGTTAACTTAATTTGTAATCATTTTTTAATCTAATTTTAAATTTAAAATTGTTAATTTAATCGTTAAGTCTCCAATTGATTCATGCAGATGTAAATCACTTTAATGTCCCCCTACCATTCATTTAAGCTATTTTAAATTAATTTTATTTAATTTTCAACGTTAAATCCTAACCTAATTTGTAATACATGTTTTAATCTAATTTTAAATTTAAAATTGTTATATCTATCACACGAAACAAACACAGTTCTCATGTTCATTGTAATAATTCTTGTTTCCAGATACTTGAAAAAGACTGAATTAATAAAAGTCGAAACGTCGTAAAAACATCAAAATTCAATAAAAGGTCGCTAAAACCAATAAAAAAAAATCTATTATTTTTAATATATATATATATATATATATATATATATATATATATATATACATATTTATATAATGTTGTGATGCAGAATTACTCCTTCATTCCAGCTAACTGCGAAAGGAAAGACAGAAATAACATGTAATAGAATGGTTAAAATTGGCGAATATAGTTTGTAAAATTAGTATGGAAGTGTAAATAAATTAATATTACGATAACTTTGTATATTTCAAATCAATTTACATTTATTTCAAAATTTACTTTTTAAAATTTATTTAATTGTCATATTCATAATTTAAATTATTAGCGCGAAATTACAGATATCTAATTTATCTACATTAAAAATTTGTATCGATACTAGTTAGACACGCCCACATTTCAAATGTAAACTAACCCGCGAAACGGTTATTTTCCTGTCACTCATAACGTATAACCCTACATTTAAATACCCAGATCAACCATTTGAAAATTATTATTTTAATTTTGTTCATAAGTTGGAAACAATACATTATTTATAACGAGCCATCGAAAAAATTCATAATTGGAGTAGACTGTGAAATTGGGTTGATACTTTAACCACTTCCACATAATGACACATTACTTAATGCTTGACAGTTTCATTGTAAGAAAAGGTTATGGCATTGAAATGATACTACAACAAAAAAAAACAAATAATTTATTTAATATCGAAATCATAATCAAAATTTACATATAGCTACAGAAGTTGTTGAAAATGTTGTTCATTTACATCTAAACACAAACAATTTTCTTAATAAGAGTTTTGAAAAATTTGACACAAACTTATAGTTTCAATGTCAAATAATAAATGTCATTATGTGGAAGTGGATAAAGTACCAACCCAATTTCACAGTCTACTCCAATTATGAATTTTTTCGATGGCTCGTTATTTATATTATTATAATATGTAATTTGAAGTAAGATTCGAGGCTATTTCACATAAGTAAAATAGGCTTTGAATGAAATAATTGCCATCGAGCGTCGGTTATAAAATTTTGATTAGAAGTGATTAAAAAAGTGTGACTCCAAATTTAAAATTAAATTAAAGAAGAAATACCTGAGTTAAAAATTTATAAGTGACCACAAAAGTTAAACAATAATTTGGGGCTAGTTTTGTGATATATTTGAAGGCGATACCAGCGAAGTACAGTTAGAAATCGAACTTAGCATCTTTCGATTGAACACCGATCCGAGGAGAGATCCCACGCCGTAGCAGTACGCTCATAGCCGGTCAAGGAACTTGAAATCTCCGCACTCTGAAAGCACGACGAATCGACCAATCTTCATCCATACTATCAAGATTCCTGCCTTAGACGATAAAAAACAGGTCTTATTAATAAAAATTATTTCGAATAAAGACTCTTTGAAAACAATTTACATTTAAAATATTTTTCTTTAAACCAAATAGAAATCCTCATAATCTTACTTGAAAATTTCATTTCAATATTATTGATTATTGTGAAAGAACTTTGATTGGATAAAAAACTGTAGTACTTACCTAGATATAGTTATTATTTAATTCATAACGTAACTCACTTGATAACATTATAACCATTAAAACATAATCTTAACTTCTTGATTCACACGTGTACGCAATCATATACTATTATTTGTCGTTAGGTACGTTACATGTTATTGTGTACAGAAAACTTATTTATAATAAACTTTTGTATACATTTATTTAATCAAATCTTTTATTTATCTATGTTTAGCTGATGATAACTAAGTTATTTTGTTTTACATTTCACTACCATGCACTTAGGCGAAACATATCGACGAGGAGCCTGTAGACGCACAACTTTGCTATAATATTCATGCTCACCGACACCTAGCCGTAACTAGAGATAATACATGTAAGTTGCGGATGATCTACATTCTGTATTCAATATAAAGGCGCCCAATTCAAAAGTATTATTCTTATACTGTACAATTATCTTTTATTATCAAACTATTATTATTGTATCCTTTAGATCATTCAGCATCTGCGAATATATATATATATATATATATATATATATGTATATATATATATATATATATATATATATATATATATATATATATATATATATATTGATATAATTTAAATATGTGGGGTTTTATAGCATCACGTTGGTACGACAAATGATATAATTTATTGATTTTGGGGTTTCTTTTAAGCATAAAGATTGTAGCGATGTTGAAAATAATATTGTAATAAAATATACGATGATAATCGATATAAGATAGAATTCTACCTACCTTCGGCTATGCTTATTTATTTCCATAAAAGTTAGATGTCACTCTAAATAGTGCTCGAGCGAATCGATTTACAATAAATTGATTTTACTTAATCGTAGTTAATTGGGCGCCAGATTATAGAGCAAAGGTGCTATAATCAATTTAGTTAATTACCTGCGGCTATGTGCGAGCTAGAGATCTTATTTCAGAGAGTCGGTTCTTCTGTATAATAATTTGTGTTTTAAATGTGTATATCAATGCTTATTTTATAACAGAAACAATGTTAATTCAAAAGTATGACTGTTTAATTAAAAGATTCAAAATTAACAATAACAAACAAGATATTAATCTGAAGTAAAGCATAAATAAAAGTTTGGATTCAAAATGAGTGTCTAACAGGCTTAAAATTAAACATAAACAGTATTATTATTATCTTGCAGCAAACTAAAACAGCTGTTCTTACTATGCGCAGAACACATACATAAATGTTATGCAATATTAAACATACGTAAAATCTACATGTAAATGAGTTTTACAATCAATCAAGTAAATTGTGATGATTATGCGCTTGGTTTTAGTGCTAAATTATAGGACCGACCATTCAATAACAAGGTGAGGTTATAAAATTGATCTTCCTAAGTTAAATATAAATTAAATTGTACAAAATGTAAAGTTGGGTTATGTTCGTATTTTTTAATATAAAATATAAATTTTCATTAGGTATTTACTTGTCTTCCTGTGGTATGGTACGAGATGTTCAACGGTGCTCTGGGACTCGTATGGGATAGGAGTAGATCAAGAATCTCTCGGTTTTTCTTCCGATAAATCATCTAGATTACGGACTTTTATATGTTGTTCAATGAAATAAACACTTTCTACAAATAACTATCATATTTTCAGGTGAGTCAGTATCGAATATACCATTTAATTTTAAATATTATTTTTTGGAGAATTTTTAAGCGTGCTTTCTATATCGTCCTTGATTTATTTCTTTCAAGGATTCTCTTTTCTCTGTTCGGATGTTTTTATTAATCTCGTCTTCTGTACGAATTATTTATATAAATAGGTAATTTTTATATCCGAAATTACGTCATATAGTATAAAAAACTTACATTATTAATTATGCATATCCTAAGTTATGTTTTTAGATGTTTATTAATGTCATATGGTTGTAGTACATAATGAAGACTTTCGTCTTTCGACTTTCGGGTCAGTAAAATAGGTTTCAATATGTCATTAATTCTTATCAAACAAGTTAATTATCTTCGGTTTTACAAATAAATTAATGAATTTTGAAAGTGAAATGACTTACATAAAAATAATAAAATTATTACAAATAAATTTTCTAATTAAAAACGCGGTATTAACTTATCTAATAATTTACATTGCCTGTGCATGGTCCGGTTCCTTTTAATTGTTTAAGCAGCTTATCACTAAGTAATTTATTTTTTATTTCTTCCAGTTCCTGACCTTGAGAACCACCACATTATATATATATATATATATATATATATATATATATATATATAGGTTAAAATAAATTAAAAACGGGCAAGCGGTCTGTGAATTAAAACTCATTTATTAATTATCTCTATATTTCGCTATGAGTTTGTTGCTTCTTCGGGAGATGAAAATGTAGAGTTCAAAAAACAAAAATGAAATAGAGATAATTAATAAATGAGTTTTAATTGACAGACCGCTTGCCCGTTTTTAATTTATTTTAACCAATATAGTACGGGCGATAATTTCTTTTAAATTATATATATATATATATATATATATATATATATATATATATATATATATATTAATGAGAATTAATAATCAATAAATTCTCACATTAATGCCAATGCCGCTCTAATTCGAGCGGCATTGGCAGTAATGTGAGAATTTATTGATTATTAATTCTCATTAACATTACGTTTATCACAATTAGTATATATACACTTCGTATAGAAATGAAAGTCGTGTCTATTCCTGGATGTAGGTGCACCGATGATTGGTAAAACCATGAAACGCTGGCGTCTGCACATTCCAGGGTGGATACGACTTTCACACATTTTTTCATTTTCCCGTACAACTCGGTCAGTTGGCGCCGCGACTCGTTGTAACTACATTCTTAGGCAAATGTGATTTTGTCGGGTGTAGAAATTAATGCAACGAATTAGAGCGGCATTGGCAGTAATGTGAGAATTTATTGATTATTAATTCTCATTAACATTACGTTTATCACAATTAGTATATATACACTTCGTATAGAAATGAAAGTCGTGTCTATTCCTGGATGTAGGTGCACCGATGATTGGTAAAACCATGAAACGCTGGCGTCTGCACATTCCAGGGTGGATACGACTTTCACACATTTTTTCATTTGCCTGTACAACTCGGTCAGTTGGCGCCGCGACGCGTTGCAACTACATTCTTAGGCAAATGTGATTTTGTCGGGTGTAGAAATTAATGCAACGAATTAGAGCGGCATTGGCAGTAATGTGAGAATTTATTGATTATTAATTCTCATTAACATTACGTTTATCACAATTAGTATATATACACTTCGTATAGAAATGAAAGTCGTGTCTATTCCTGGATGTAGGTGCACCGATGATTGGTAAAACCATGAAACGCTGGCGTCTGCACATTCCAGGGTGGATACGACTTTCACACATTTTTTCATATATATATATATATGTATATATATATATATTGTAATGATGCAAGGCATACACATTGAGCTGCATCTGAAATGGGAAAAATAAGATATACAAAGTAAGAAAAGGGTAATAAAAGGTTATGTAAGTGATATTATCAAGTATTAGTAGAGTCGAAGTGCATACGAATTTTAATAACGACAACATTATTTTCTTAAATTTCTTTATTTATATTTCTTTCATTAATTTCTTTTTTATTATTTCTTATTCAAATTTCAAATATTAGCGCGAAAAACACATATTCAAATTCATATGCATTTTTAATTTATATCGACGCTAGTAAGCCACGCCTACAAATTGACATCTGGCAAATGTAAATATTTATCGTGCGCAGTACTCAATTTGTAACATTAAGTTTTACATTAACCTAACTTGTTAATTTATTAAATAATTTTTAAAATCTGTAAGAATAGTAATATTAGTCAAATTCCATCTATGTAAAAATGTTAATAAGGTAAAACATCGAGACTTTTTGGCATCATTAGATAGCTAAGTTTGGTAAAACAGACAAGCGCTATCGGCATCATCATCTTTTGAAATTTATAAAATAGTAGACGCATTTTTTGACCGATCCTTAGAAATTCTTATATATCATTAATTAAAATCGTTAATATAGTAAAAAGTAATTAAAAGTATCCTGCCTTTGAATAAACACGATCGACAAGAGAAATTCTTCAAGAAATTGCGATTTTTAACGTATTTACGTACAACAAAGCGTCATAGACGTAATTTCACGATAATCGCAAGAAATTCTAAAGAAATATTGTCAAGAAACAGTCACCGAACATCTACGGAATTGATTATCGTTCATCTACATCGATACCTGTAATCCAACAGCTAGATAAGAACGCAGGGAGAAATTAGGCATCAGAGACCAAGACCGAAGAAAATCTTCGAAAGCGTCATCGCAAACAGCCACCCACGCCGTCAACAATTCGAACAGCAATCGGACTTTTTTCGATCGCCGAGAATCATCCCATTTGATGCGTACGTTCTACAAAATAAACATCAGGATTATTATAATCACAGGTTACAGATAAAACGTATTTATTTTTCAAAATTTTTAATTCTTTAAACTTATAAACCAATAAAATTCTCGATTTTGTTTACCTAACCTAAACGTCCTATACCTGTATTAAAATTTAATAAACAACCAATTTAAACGTAGAAATAGTAATTAAAGGTACTCACCATTATCGTTAAAAGATTATTTATATTGTTATCCACATTTTTATTAGTTAAAACACACATAACCACCTTATTTTCTTAAGTAACACCTTGTTGTCTTTCTTATATGTAGTTTCGTTAATTTCACCCTTTGCTATACATGTTATTTTATTACAGTTTTCTTTTATAGCAATAAACTTAATATTTTTATTATCATATCAATCTTTTATTTGTCTATATTTACTTGTAGGAGTTATTTCTTTAAGCCTTAACATTAATAGTTTACTTTTATGGAAGCAACAACATATATCTAACGAAGAGCCTGAGATTTCACATTTAATTAAGCTTTTTAATTTAGTTTCATGCGATCCGACTAGTTGGCAATTTAAAACACAGATCGAGCAGTTTGAGGAGTTATATAAAGGCGCCCATCTTTTAATTTTAAAATTAATATTTTTTGAACTCGTTCATTATATTTATTATCACCTCCTCAGCGCATCTCATCATTTGACGCAACAACGTGGAGGCCAGTTGCTTCTTTTAAATAACTCGACTACAACATAAATTAGGACAAATAATTGCTTCATTCAAAATTATTTTACATATATAATTTAGACGAAAGGTGTATGTTATTACTGCAGTTGTGTGTAGAATTGTGTACCTATTTTTCCTATAGTACAGCTGATTTGTACCTACAATTCTTCACATCCCAGACTTTGAAGGAGTTACGGATATAGTAAAGGTTAGTGAAGGGGAAATATCACCTTGTATGTACGTTGTTTTATTTAACTTTTGTCTACTTATATTATTACTGTGTCTCGAATATTGTTTATACACATTTATATCATAAATTTCTACTTATCAAATATTCATTATTATAATTCTATTAACAATTAAAGAAAAATATCAATATAAACTCTTTGCATAATATTAATTCAATCAATATTAATATGGACACCAGACACAGGACAAAAGCAGTAAAGGACACTACAGAAGAAGACAGGGCAGAACAGGGAGACATTCCGGTTGCACAAACTTCCACAGCTGAAGAGGTAAGTTCACCAGATAATAGTCAGGTGATGATGAACATGCTACAGACAATAATGACACAAATGAATGATTTAAAACAAGATAACAAGGACTTAAAACAAGAACTAACTAATAGTAATAATAAATTAGATAATACTAATAATAAAATAGATACAAATAACGATAACTTAAAACAAGACATAACTAATCTGAGTACTGACTTATCGGCAAAATTAGAGGCTAACACGAAAAAAATTAATGAAAGATTTGAACTCAATAATGCTCATATAGACAACAAATTAAGTGCTTTCAAGGTAGATTTAGAGGGTAAAATAGCTGAGATTTCTACGGCTCAGAAAAGGATGGAGGAGAACGAGCTGAAATACTTAATTAAACTAGATGAAACCGTTAATTTACTAAATTCACAATTGACAAAACGATTAGGCACAACCAACAAATTAGAATATAATTGCAATAAACAGACCAATAAAATAGATTTCAGAAATGCCGATCAAAAACAAACCATTACTAATATATTTAGCATACAAAAAGAGGTACAGGGTACGACAACAATTAACTCAAGTAACATAAATAAAGAACAAAAAGAAATAATAAACAATCAAGTACGGGGAGATCAACAGATAAACGCCAATATTCACAATAATAACAACACTGATGCAACCAAAGTCATACATGACTTGAATATTAACAAACTGCGTAGATACCAAGTTAAAAATAATTTATACAATCAATTTCAAATAAATGACAAAGCATACCAGAGTTTCTTAATAAACAATGAAAGGAAATATAATAATTTTAACATAGAGAAGACGGGGATTAATAACATTAATTTTAATTTATCCAATATCAAAATCAAGAATATTAATCATAATGATGCAACCAACTTAATACAAACTAACAAAATTAACATACAAAACACCACTTTAATTTCACCAAATTTAACTATACACGATAAGATGATAAATAACTTAATAAATAAAGAAGGCATGATAAACAATTCTATGATATACGAATACTTAAATCATAACAATTTTCTTCATAATTTATCCAATATAAGAATCAATACTAATATATACATTCACACAAAAATTATAAATATATACACACTAATTAATAAAAACTTACACATATCACAAGGAAGAGGCAACATGATATTTTTACACAGGGATAACAGCATCAATATCTTTAAAACAGTTCGTCGAAAATTAACTATTTAAATAAATACGATGACAGAATATCGATATTCTAATACACAGGATGATGAACAAAGCAGAATACGGGGATACGAGTTATATTTACAGATAAATTAAAATAATTACACTTATATTAAACATAAACAAACAGATGATGAACACGATTTAATAAGATAAAGAAAGAACACATAATAAAACTATAATACAATAAATGAACATATAACTAGCTAGATAATTAATAAATAAAATAAAAGAGAAAACAAACATAGCTGGAGCTCGAATATAAATACTAATTTACAATAATTAAGAGATACTATACTCTGTGAGAAAAAAGGTAACACCACATATTCAGATTGTTAAAACAAGCTTACAAAAGAACAATTATTTAAAATAATATTGGTACTATCAATCGAATTAATCAAAGGGGAACATATTCACTTATAAACATGCTAATTTTAAAATAAAATGAAAGTTTGAACGTATTATTATTGAAAAAGAGAGAGCATAATTGAAAATAAATAATAAAGGAGTGCAGATATGACATAAGAGGGACTAGGTAAAGATTTTAAAGGTTGAAGGTATTAATACATATGATAGGGGTGTATAGAATTATATAAAAAAATAAATGAATTATTATTATTATGAAAATATTAAAATATAGACAAAAGTGTCTTCTTATAAGGTAGAAAATATATGTTAAAAGGTGTGGTATTTTTATGATTAGAGAATAGAATGTGAATGTAACGTCTTGTATGTATGAGGAGAGAATTATTTATTATGAAAGCTAAAGCTTATATCAGTATATCAATTATAATAAAAGATTAAGAATAACCAGTTATTAATAGAATTATAAAGCATGCACCAGCAATGAAAGATATAAATAAAATAACCCCAATGATAATACTACGAACAAATACCTGAATATATAATGTAATTAGTACAAGAAGTAAATAATACAAATTTAAAACCACAGAAAACAGCCCATTATCACAATTGAATATGAATATAGTCTTAAAAATTATTAATATTATTGAAAGGTATGTTATAGCTCGTAAATTATAAGATTATAATAACAATAACTAATAAATTATACAAAAACTATAAATATAAACAAAGATAACATTAATATTAAGATAAATAATAATTAAATAAACTAAAACTTATGCTAAAAAAAGGAACAAGAAACTAAAGATTTAATAGATTATATGCACAATAGAAAAAAAAAAAAAAAGGAATTTTATAGTGCAATTAAACATTTCTTGAATATTAGTTATATAAAATAGAAGAAGTTATTCCTGTTAATAGATTAATACATTTTTATAATCATTACTCATTATTCTTAAATTCGTTGACACATATAATAAGATTAGTATAGCAAGGTTGTTATTTTCCATTTCATGTATCTAGTTAGGGAAAAGAATATCCTCATTTGTACATTCAGACATTTTTTCCACGGGGATAATGTAATGATGCAAGGCATACACATTGAGCTGCATCTGAAATGGGAAAAATAAGATATACAAAGTAAGAAAAGGGTAATAAAAGGTTATGTAAGTGATATTATCAAGTATTAGTAGAGTCGAAGTGCATACGAATTTTAATAACGACAACATTATTTTCTTAAATTTCTTTATTTATATTTCTTTCATTAATTTCTTTTTTATTATTTCTTATTCAAATTTCAAATATTAGCGCGAAAAACACATATTCAAATTCATATGCATTTTTAATTTATATCGACGCTAGTAAGCCACGCCTACAAATTGACATCTGGCAAATGTAAATATTTATCGTGCGCAGTACTCAATTTGTAACATTAAGTTTTACATTAACCTAACTTGTTAATTTATTAAATAATTTTTAAAATCTGTAAGAATAGTAATATTAGTCAAATTCCATCTATGTAAAAATGTTAATAAGGTAAAACATCGAGACTTTTTGGCATCATTAGATAGCTAAGTTTGGTAAAACAGACAAGCGCTATCGGCATCATCATCTTTTGAAATTTATAAAATAGTAGACGCATTTTTTGACCGATCCTTAGAAATTCTTATATATCATTAATTAAAATCGTTAATATAGTAAAAAGTAATTAAAAGTATCCTGCCTTTGAATAAACACGATCGACAAGAGAAATTCTTCAAGAAATTGCGATTTTTAACGTATTTACGTACAACAAAGCGTCATAGACGTAATTTCACGATAATCGCAAGAAATTCTAAAGAAATATTGTCAAGAAACAGTCACCGAACATCTACGGAATTGATTATCGTTCATCTACATCGATACCTGTAATCCAACAGCTAGATAAGAACGCAGGGAGAAATTAGGCATCAGAGACCAAGACCGAAGAAAATCTTCGAAAGCGTCATCGCAAACAGCCACCCACGCCGTCAACAATTCGAACAGCAATCGGACTTTTTTCGATCGCCGAGAATCATCCCATTTGATGCGTACGTTCTACAAAATAAACATCAGGATTATTATAATCACAGGTTACAGATAAAACGTATTTATTTTTCAAAATTTTTAATTCTTTAAACTTATAAACCAATAAAATTCTCGATTTTGTTTACCTAACCTAAACGTCCTATACCTGTATTAAAATTTAATAAACAACCAATTTAAACGTAGAAATAGTAATTAAAGGTACTCACCATTATCGTTAAAAGATTATTTATATTGTTATCCACATTTTTATTAGTTAAAACACACATAACCACCTTATTTTCTTAAGTAACACCTTGTTGTCTTTCTTATATGTAGTTTCGTTAATTTCACCCTTTGCTATACATGTTATTTTATTACAGTTTTCTTTTATAGCAATAAACTTAATATTTTTATTATCATATCAATCTTTTATTTGTCTATATTTACTTGTAGGAGTTATTTCTTTAAGCCTTAACATTAATAGTTTACTTTTATGGAAGCAACAACATATATCTAACGAAGAGCCTGAGATTTCACATTTAATTAAGCTTTTTAATTTAGTTTCATGCGATCCGACTAGTTGGCAATTTAAAACACAGATCGAGCAGTTTGAGGAGTTATATAAAGGCGCCCATCTTTTAATTTTAAAATTAATATTTTTTGAACTCGTTCATTATATTTATTATCACCTCCTCAGCGCTTCTCATCAATATATATATATATATATATATATATATATATATATATATATATATATATATATATATAAGTGTTTAGATAATTTCTTAGCCGTTCATTAAATATAACATTTGATAAATTATTGGAGTTTTTCGGCTAATTATATGAAATATTTACAAATATTAAATTAGAATGTATGTAATTGCAGAGTAAGTGGGGATGTAAACACTGCTGCCTACAAATTACAAAGCGAAATTTTTAATTGAAAAATATGGTCTACGTTGGGACTCGAACCCAAGTCTACAGCTTGCCGGGCTGTCGCTTTTACCACTTAGCAACAATAGACCTAGGTTCAAGCTATTTATAAATGCATTATAAAGTAACAGTGTTAATGAATCAGATGTCAGTTATTGAATGTAGATGTCAAGTTGAAAGCAGAAGTCAGTTTTGAAAGCTCATGTCAGTTTTGATAGCAGATGTCAGTTAGTGAAAGCAAATGTCAGTTATTGAAAGCAGATGTCTGTTTTGAAAGCAGGTGTCAGTTATGAAAGCAAACGTCAGATTAGAAAGCAGATGCCTATTTTGAAATTAGATGTGAGTTACTGAAAGTAGATGTCAGTATTTTGAGAGCAGATGTCAGATGTCTGACATCTGCTCTCAAAAACTGACATCTACTTTCAGTAACTCACATCTAATTTCAAAATAGGCATCTGCTTATATATATATATATATATATATATATATATATATATATATATATATACATATTAAAATAATAGACTTTTTTTATTGGTTTAGCGACCTTTAATGAATTTCATTATTATTATATTAAGACACGGCCAATAAAATAAATAAGAAACTTAATTCTTATTAACAATATATATATATATACATATATATAATATTTTCGTGACCTTGGTATGATAAGGTAAACTTAATAAGTCGGCGATTAAAGGTCTGGTTCATTACTTCAAAGTATATATATTTAAGTAATGAACCAGACCTTTAATCGCCGACTTATAAGTTTACCTTATATATATATATATATATATATATATATATATATATATATATGTCATTTTTAACCATGGCAACTTTACATATATCAATATGGCATTAATATTTATCATTTATGATTTAAAATTCTTTGAAAAAGACATTATGTGCCGAAGCATGTGAATTTATTTTAAATATATTCATATTAAAGTAAAACAGACCTAAATCGCCGACTAATTAAATCTACTGTAATATACAAAGGTCGAGAAATAATGATCTATATATGTATATATATATATATATATATATATATATATATATATATATAACAATTGATAAATTATTGGAGTTTTTCAGCTTTTATAGGAAATATTGACAAATATCAAATTAGTATGTATGTAATTGCAAAGTAAGTTGGGATAAACATTGCTGTCTACAAATTACAAAGCAAATCATACGAAATTTTTTAATTGAAAAATATTGTCTATGTTGCGACTTGAACCCAAGTCTACAGTTTGCCGGACGGTAGACTTGGGTTCCTTTTATTTCTAAGTAAACAATTAATTTATTGAAATATTAACAGTAAAGTTGATGTATGGTCCAGCTAGCTTAATTTGTAATTGCTTACTTATCTGTTCTGCCGGGTGGTCGGCAATGCTACTTGTATCGAAGCTTATAACTGACTGTAAGCAATAATAACGAAAACTACTTCTAAATAAAGAAAACAAGGGTGACTTCTAGTTGTAAATATCAGTAGTTTAATAGTTCTTTTTAACGTTCATGTATGAGTACATAACTGCGAATAAATATAGTATAAATAATGATCACGTGTTTCGTTTACAATAGTTACAAATATGGATTATTACGTAATTTATTCTACTAATTGTATCAACATAAATAAATGATTTTCATATAATTAATAAATCGTAAAGGAACCGTATTACTAGGTAAGCTTTTCTTTGTTATATACTGAATTTTAATAATCTTAAAATTTATCTTATTTCAGTAATCTTAATACTAAATAAATACCCTTTACCTTCGAAAATACATAAATGGAAACCTGGGCTGTTCTCGATCATTTCTGGTTCACTTCAACTTGGAGATGGGACGTTTGGTGGCTCGTGTAGCGATGGGGTCTAGATATGATATTTAAGGATTTTTATCATAAAATTATCGAACTTGTGCTTACTTTTATTTTTACTTCTACTAACTTTTTATATCTACTTGGGTCAAATTTAAGTAGTTTTTACTATGTTTTAAGGATAATTTTACGGAGCTCGACAATTTAGACGCTTTCTTCTAGAAAATCGGTGGAAGACGCTATTCGTCTTTTGTTTTCTCCAAAGTCTTGGTTTTGCATTTTATTTAATGAAATTTGTATTTGTTTTTCGTTGAAAAATGACTTAACTTATATTGTTTAATCATTTGATGGAGTTTTGTCTACGAGCACAAAGCACGACGCGAGCAAAAAAAAAGTAGAAGTCTTTCAGTGCCGTCTTGTGCCTCCTTATATATAAATATAAGCAGGCACAAGACGGCGATGAAAGACCTGTACCTTCATCTGAGGCATAAATATGGTATCGATACCGGAATGACATTGCCATATGTCGAGCAAGATATATCGCCTGTTGTCTTCAATGATAAAATTAAAATCCTTCGGGGTTTTTACCTTCTCCACAGCCACCAAAATCAAAGCCAATAGACCAGACATGGTCGTTGTAGTATTGGGGAGACAAAATGCATATACGTGGTGGAGATTTCACGACCGGCTGAGACGAACATCTTGGATAAAGAGCATGCAGAAAGAGCTAAATAGCGGGATGTCCTTCTGCAAATAAAATTGAGTTATCCAGAATCCACGGTCACATTTATGCCGCTGATCATCGGTGAACTAAAAAGGGAATTCCGGTGGCGAAAGCGAAAAGCATTGTGAAAGTCATGTAGAAATTTGTTATGTCAAAATCGCTCAGAATCCTGCGGGCTGACAAAACCAGCTTCCCAACAACTTAGCGCTGGTAAACCTCGGTGGCTCATCCACCATTTCGTGAAAGCACTCAGGAAGTTGCCCTGGCCTTTCGTATTCGCGAGCTGTTAGGGGCCGCCATCTTTTCACCAGACCACCATCACCGCCAATTAACATTATGCGATTATAGTAGTTCATTAGTATATTCATGAATCTGAATATTTTCCTTGTATATAGTGTATCATATAAATGCCACACAAAATTAAAATCAGATTCGTGAGAGTCCCTGGGTGGTTAATTAAATTTTGGATAGCCAAGGGATGAGGTGGAGGGGTGGAGTTTTGAAAAAAGGAATAATAATAATAATAGTAAAAATATATTGTTCAATAAATTACATAATTAAAATAGAGGATATAGCACATTGTAACACACTTATTTTATTAATAACTACAAGTAAACAATATAATTAAAACTATGAAAACATATAGTGTAAATATATTTAAAAATTATAAATAACGAAATTTGTAGTATTATATCTTATAACGTGATTAAATAAAGGATTTGAGTGTATATCAGTCGAAGGATTTGGTCAGGAGAGAAAATAAATGTAAATTCGGTAAAGTGGTGATTTAGTCATTGTACTGGAATTTGACTCGGACTTTAGAGAAGTCAAAGCTATTATGGAGTAAATTAAAAAGGAACTTCAGATCTATGTGACGGAGGAGTTGATCTTAATGAACGTACAAAACATAAAAACCAATGTTTCTATTCATAAAGATATCCAGATTGGATGAACAATTGCTAGAAAATTTACCTTGGTAGGATTCAACAATAATTGGGGAACATCAGTCAGCAGTCTATCCTCCAGCATGACAATGCAAGATCACATGTTTTCAAGAGCAGATATTGAACGAATTGAGGTGTAAAGTTTTGCTACATTCATCATATATTTCAAAGTTTCCGTTGACAAATTACCATTTATTTTGTAATTTTGAGGACTAGTATCCCTAACAAGCATTAAAGTCATCTAACAAGGGAAGATCCCGAACCCGGAAATTCAAAAAATGATGAAACTTTGGGAACATATACATCACATATAGGTATGTACTATTTTTTTCTCTGTGGAAAAACACTCTGACTGGGTGAAATGGATTTTTGAAAATTGATAATTTTCCATTCTGCCTCTGCACGTAACTCGTTAACGGTAAGAGGTGAGACACAAAAAATGTTTGTTTGAATGAGTTTTATTAGGCAGAGACAAAAAAATCATTTACTGTATTTTTTTCATTATATTAGATTGTTTCTTATATAAAAGATATAACTTATCGAAGAAAGCTACATTAGACCAGTAAATATTAAACAAGTTTTGTAAAGAAAATAGGCTGACAGTAAATGAGAAAGAAAGTGTAGTACATATTTCCCTCTGAAGTTGAAATTAATAATAGTTATTGGTTTGTTATGTAGTAGACCTGTAATGTTGAAAATGTCCGCCATAAGTACAGTAAGTTGAATGTAATTCGTTTACTAATGGTAACGTTCGAAGTTGCCAATAATAATAATAGCCCCCCTGCCATACCAATACCAACGGAATCGAATTGTACGACATAATGACAAATATCCTTCTCGATGCTCTAAGAGAAACATCGTTTTCACTGGAAACTGATACAACTATAGAATTTTTGCAACCGCATAGACTACATACCCTAGAATTTGTAGATGAGGTACATGCGCCCACAATGGAAGAAGCGGTAGAAGAGATAGAAGCTGAAGAAGAAGAGTGTACATCAGAAGAAAGAGGTATTGTACCTTTAGAATATAAAACCTACGCTGATACGTATTGAAAAAGCGGGAAGAAAAGACGACTTGCGTTGAATGTCGTTCAGCAAAAGTTTCACAAAGTTTCGTCTATGCAGCAATTGCACAGGTAAATGGTGAAGTAATATTGGGACATAGCAACGATTTGTTCCTACTTGTATTATTCTATAGTATTATTAGATTATTTTTTTTCTAGGTTGGAAAATGCAATAAACAGCGGTAGTACGCCACGAGAAAAGTTCGTATATAATGAATGAAATAGTATTGATTCAGGTGCCATTATTTATGATTTGGACGTCCAGCGATGGGTATTACAAGCTAATACAGACATTGGTTTAGAAAATTTTTAAGCATCACGACTTTGGGTTTGGAATTTTAAGAGAGCTTACAAAATAGTTTCAAGAAAAATAAATAAATTTATTATCCTATCATATGGTTGGGACTTCGAGCAATTAAAGGAAATTGCCTCAACTTTTGTTAATAGTGCAAAAGATTATATAGGGCTTGTCGAGATACATCACACATTCAAGCCAATGATACAACCTCTTGATGTTGTGGTCTTCGCATATGGGAAATCTTTGTAAGAAAATTTTCTGACCTTTTACTACTGTATGGTTACGATATTGTTACATGAACGTAATAAAATTACAATTTATTGCTCATAAGCAACTTTCAGAGCCAAAATATCACAATGTATTTGCTTACACTTATACGCTTACAGTATAAAAGCGGATACCTTGTCCAAAGACCGAATGAATTAGAAAATACAGTAACTTTTATTTCGCACAGCAAGATTTTGTTAATCCTCTTGGTTGTTTCATATATGGTAGCCATGCCATCATTCGATGTGCATAGTGTAACAAATTCCTGTGTTTTTAAACATTTCTTTGAGGAGTTTCATCACCATGCAGAATAATCCATTGTAATCCATTTATAATGTAGTTGTCAATACTTTTGTTAGTTTTTCAAATTAATTTCAACACAGCAACTACAGGTCTGTTACACAACCAAACAACCCCTGTTAGCTATTATTAATCCCAAAAGAATATATAAAAATATAGATATATTTAACATTTTGTCTTATCTGCTTAATAAAACTATTTCAAATACACATTTTTTGTGTTTAAGCTTTTTCTCTGCCTCTTACCGTTAACGAGTTATGCGCAAAGGCAGAAGAATAGAACATTTCCAATTTTCAAAAATCCACTTCACCCAGTTGAGAGTGTTTTTCCGCAGAAAAAACGCGTAGTACATCCCTGTATGTGATGTACATGTTCCCAAAGTTTCATAATTTTTTGAATTTTCAGGTTCGGGATCTTCCCTTTACGAAGTTTACGAGTAAAGTATAGCTTCGCGTGGGCCACCTATTATTGTCCCAGAATTACCATCAACTATTTATTTCATGAGAGTCGAACTAAAATGGAATTCATATACTCAATCGATTTTCGTGTCAGCACAGAACCTCAGACCTTTGAAGCTGTAGACCACTTACCTACCCATTAGCCTACCACTGTCCTATTTGGATTACTATATATATACAAAATGAAATATTTCGCAATTTAAATGCTTTTAGATTCAGTCAGTACCCATATCGATGAAGAAAATATTTTTTGAATATTTCTTTTTCTTTTCAGAAAAACTTAATACTTCATGTTACAGGAGCTGCTAAGAATTTGAAATTTTTGTCAACATTAGAAATCAAATAATAGTGTGGGGCGAGTCCGATAAGTATTTCAAGCATATACGCCACACTATTTTAAGACTAGGAAAGGTAGAAGTAACGAAATATATTTACATCGTATTAAGTAACTCACAAAACCTTGAAATAATCATAGTTTTTCAAATTATCATTGTTTCTTTGTCAAGAAGAATTATGAAGGTAAACAAGAGAAAACCCTGAGATGGTGCGAAAGTATAAAATAAGAACCACCCAAACAATGAAGTTTTATTCGAAGGAGCAATTAATACAATCCTGAAAACCCACGAAATTCCTAGTATAAATGGCAGTATCAAAGTAACTATTTTTCTATTTTGATTGCTTGTAGTATTAGTTCGAATTTCACTTTTCCAAATGTTTTTGAGAACTGCAATGTAAATTATTAAATTAACTGTAATAACGAAGCTGATTGGCATGACAACAAAATATAAAAATACTTCATCATTATTTTTACAAAGGCTACATTTTAAACAGTCTCGATAGAATAAAACAGAAATTCCTATTAAAATAGCCGGCGGTATCCAGCCTACGGTAAGAGTTTGAAAAGTACTTAAGTGTCTCGTATTAAATATTTTAATAAATTTTAAATATTGCGCATGTCCTGTAAGTACCATCTACGAAAACTGTACTAAAATAACATAATAGAAGATCAAATAACCTACTTGACTTATGTTTTCGCTATTTACCAGAAAGAATACAGTTTGAGCTGTCACTGCTATGGATAACTGGACAGAATAAAATCGTTTCTCATGTCAATGTTTAATTAAAATCGCTGACAACAAAACAGAAGATACTCCAAACAGAGATAAGATGCTAAAAATGATTTAATTATTTTTAAAATTTTAAAATAATGTTCGTAGTATTTTGCTGATATTGGGTTAGCATTAATGAGTAATGTATCAGAATAATTGAAACATACATGAGTAGGTAAACCCCACCAGTTTTGTATAATACAAAGGTATTTTTAATAGTATAAAATATTGTGTGAAGAACACAAATACAGGTTCACTATTAATATTTTTGTGAACGTGTCCAAACATATCCCTCCCCAGAGACGTAGATACGTATTTCGCCTTTCTACAGGCTGATCGGTACGCCCCTGCTGGAGAGAGGATACCTTCAGACACATTCACGAAAAAGAACCACATCGCCACATCACAGAAATTATCCAGACCGGGCGTGAAGTAAATTCTCTGGGGAGGGATATGTTCGGACACGTTCACAAAAATATTAATAGTGAACCTGTATTTGTGTTCTTCACACCAAATTTTTAATAATATTTTATATTATTAAAAATACCTTTGTATTATACAAAACTGGCGGGGTTTACCTACTCATGTATGTTTCAATTATTCTGATACATTACACATGCGGTTAGTCCGTAGTATGAGTGAAGACACAAACAAAATGCAGTTTCTAAAGAGATGGGTGTGCCACCTTTGGAAGGGCGTCGTTACTTCACATTGGTTACGTGGACGGGGCGAGGTACTTCGGCTGTCTGACAACAGGCAGCGCTGAATTTACTTCTGCGGCCGGGTTGGATAATTTTTGTGATGTGGTTCTTTTTTGTGAATGTATCTGAAGATATCCTTTCTCCAGCAGGGGCGTACCGATGAGCCTGTAGAAAGGCGAAATACGTATCTACGTCTCTAGGGAGGGATATGTTCGGACACGTTCACAAAAATATTAATAGTGAACCTGTATTTGTGTTCTTCACACCAGATTTTTAATAATATTTTATATTATTAAAAATACCTTTGTATTAATGAGTAAGTTAGATAAAATGTCCTTTTCATAGAGTACGTTTTTTTTAAGTAATTTTTTTGTACCTCATTCCATTCTGAAATAATTAATTGTCGTGGTGTATGACAAATATTATTTAGGGAATCAGCAATAAAAATCGCTGCTATACTACTTATGCCAACGCTCACATTTGTCCAATATCCTTCATTGACTTTATCGATTATTTTGAAATAAATCATGCACTTAATGCTGCTGTATCTAAAATTAGACACAACCACAATTCTACTTTTACATATTGCAGTGGAATTTGCTTTGAAATTGCTTATTAATTTTTTATTCACACTACAGCTTATATTGCCGGCTATTCAGTCTAGCAAAATCTACGAACTCCCATCTCATGAATCGTTCCTCGCGGATCAGGTCCAAGTTTTAATCCGAAAATAAAACGATAAACACAAATAAAAATCTTATCTGTTAATTTGTTAGTTCATTTAAAAAAATCCCTCTACAAAGTGTATAGGGTGCTAAAGCATCATCAAACAGTAGCAATGGGGAAACACTCTTTGTGAATAATGACTCGCACACAGAGAAAAACCCCTTGTGACACTCGATCAAACATAAAACTAATAAATACTAGTGAAATTTGTCAAGTTTAACCTCTACTTTGACCCCTTCAAACAAATGTCAAAAACAACTAAGTTTTCGCAACCCGCGAAAATTGAAATTTTGTCATGCGCAAAAATAACACAACAAGGTCAATCCCCACTAAAGAAAACTCCAACCTTGAATTCAAAATGTTCTCGAATATTATTTTAAGAAAAAACTTCCCTTACAAAAAACATGACAACTTTCTCTAATACCCATATACTACTTTCAAATATAAATTATTACAAGAAATACATGAAATTATAATAATGTAAATAATCGTGATATCAAATATATAAACAAAATATTTTATCAAACTTACATAGATCTATGCACAATTTATAAAATGCACGAGAGATATCTTATTCATAAAAAAAAACATTTAATCACCATCAAAACACTCGCAAAAATCGAATTAAGATTTAGATGCACCTCACAATAAATGCATAAACAATATTCAACCCGATTTTATAAAACAAAGAATAAAATTGAGTATTTTATTCTTTAATAAACCGATCACTTTAAACATCAAGATATCTCTAACTCAAAATGAAATTTCAACATCCGCCTGAACATCCCTACCATCTATAAAATCAAAATATATATAGACAACACATTTTAATAAATACAATATCCGGAAAAGCGGCAATTTCAATCCTCTGGTCAACCTAAATATACGAGGGTTAATCATAATTTCAAACATTATAAAAATTTTCACTTATAAAATAAAATATATATATAACGATCCCCGTCTGAAATAAATAAACATACAATTGAAATAGATAACTTTTTTATAAATGTACTTCATTATAGAGTTCAAAATTGTTCAATCATTTTTCCTTTCTTGTCCAAGGAAAAATCTATAGCAATATGTCGTTGGTCTGGTCTGTAAGGTTATTACGTATAATTAATACGGCTATAGACTCGTATAATCTGTTATCAAAATACACTATAACTTCCACGTTGTCATCAAGGGTATATAGTTGAGTAAAATTTCGAGTTCTTAACAGTTTTACAGAATCTTTATCGAAAACAGTATTATTATACACTACCAAACCACTATTACTATCATATGAATCAAAAGTCTTACAAATAAAATTTGGTTTTACTGTAAATCTTGTGGTTGTATGACCACCATAATCCGAAATAAGCCATCGATAAACATGTAATATACTTAATAAATATTTTATTTGAAGATAAGTGGTGAGTTGTTCTTCCAGGTACTGTATACCTATACTTAATAAATTATTGATTGCTTCCTCCTCTTCTTCTTGCTTTAGTTCGGAGTCAAGAATATATTCAGTTGGAATTGTAAAAAGCGCTATCCATACATCTAGAAATGTTGTGTAAGTATCGAAAATCACATTCGTGAAATTAATATAAATATTTTCATGTAGAGTTTGTTCACAATTTACTGTACATGTCTGCATGTACATATAATTGTTCAGTTTTGATTGTAGTAAAATTATTCAAGCATTCACATCTTTTCACTGGAAGATAATCGCTTCTATTACAAACGGCAAATGAAACATGGTGATCTACATCGCCACAGAGCTCAGAACCTCTCTTGGCGACTCTTATATTCGGTTTAGAAGTTTTCATATCAAACGTACAGAACATACAAAATTTTTCCTTTACCGATTCGTAATACAGTCCTTCTGCAGAATTTTGAAGGCTAAATAATGACATTTGACTTAAAACACAATCTTTGAGACAGCCCATTGAATCAAAGTAATTTTCCCCAAAATCTACTGATATTTCAGCAAAAGGAGGTGCTTGCTGTCTAAAATGAACTCTTAGTATAGGAAAGTTATGTAATTTGCAGCGTTTTGGTATCGCTATTCCAATTATATTTTGGACAGCTAAGTTTATATTAAATATTCTTTTTAACATAACATTATTGGTAATTAACATCACAACTCGTAATTTTCTTTTCCAGGAAACACTAGAAGTGCGTGTTTTTCTAAAGAATTATGAGGTATGTATGCAATTAATTTTAAAAACGTGCTACCAAAGTTTATAATAGTTTCACCACTATATATTTCAGAAAGATTTATTCCTTTATTTGAACTTTTGCTAAGAGAGGCGTAACCAGTTGCATTTGTTCGATATGGATACCATGAAATTATCACGAAATTCCTATCAACGGCTGAATAGTCGGCATCGATATTGATCTAAATCCATTGTAGCGTATCTTGTAAAATTAATCCAATATTACTAGATACATTCAATATATTTAATATGTCAGAAATTATATTAGCAATATAAATAGATTCATTTACTGAAACATCTGTAATCAAAGACAGACATTGGCCAAAGAGATAATGATCCAATAATGTGAAGTTATTTATATATTTGGAGATTGCGTATAATTTCAGTGAGTCTGATTGATTGCCAGCGTAGTAAAAATATAGGGACTCACTGACACTTGAGAGGCCGAAACAAGGGCAGTTCTCATATCGCGCATGATTATATAAACATATTTTATTTATTTCGTAAATTATTTTGACTTTATCAGTAAATGTAAGAACATTAGACAATGGAGAATACAATACTTTCTTTATCATCGTGCTTTTGTTAACTTTGCTATCATCGTCACTTTTGCTTTTCAACGTGCTATGTGAAGTCGACCATGTAACCTACAACATATTTTAATAAGAGATGACAATAAAAAATAGACATAGTAAAAATAATAATTAAAATAAAATCCATTTAATAACAAAAAAAGACACATCGCAGTCAATGAAATTAACCTGTACCTTTACTAAAGTACTAAAGTAAAGGTACAGGTATGGAATTTCAATTAGCAGATGCAAAATGCTATTAATCAAGAGAGGAGAACTTAACAGTCACTAAAATACAGGAACCTTTGTACATATATGATGTATACGGTGTCTTCATAGTATGGTATAACAGTTAAATTTCAGTCAAATTATAGGCTTTCACTGAAAGTACTTATCGAGTAATTTAATGTTAGTGGTTAGTGCAAGAAGTAGAAGAAATTCTACGGAAATAGCTAATCTAACCCGAAAACTATAGGTAAAATAAATATAAAGTGTGTTTTTTATAGAGGTACAGAACTTTGAAATGGAATAAAACAAAGATGAATTTTTTAAATTGACATGAAATTTACTTTATTCGAAAGATAATCTTCTGGCATTATAATTTAAATATGACTTCTGGCATATGACCGCCACGGCTGGCTCGGACGTAGTCTAATCTGGAGGTCCAATTTTCGATGACTTTTTCCAACATTTGTGGCCGCATATCGGCAATAACGCGCCGAATGTTGTCCTCCAAGTGGTCAATCGTTTCCGGTTTATCGGCGTAGACTAGCGACTTCACATATCCCCACGGAAAATAGTATAGCGGCGTCAAATCGCACGATCTTGGAGGCCAATTCACGGGTCCGAAACGTGAAACTATGCGGTTACCAAACGTTTCCTTCAATAAATCAATTGTGGCACGAGCTGTGAGACATATTGCGCCGTCTTGTTGAAACCACAGGTCCTGCACATCATGGTTGTTCAATTGATGAACGAAAAAGTCAGTAATCATGGCTCTATAGCTGTCACCATTGACTGTAACGTTCTGACCAGCATCGTTTTTAAAGAAGTACGGACCAATGATTCCACCAGCCCATAAAGCACACCAAACAGTCAGTTTTTCTGGATGTAACGGTGTCTCAACATACACTTGAGGATTACCATCACTCCAAATACGGCAGTTTTGTTTATTGACGTATCCATTCAAACAAAAGTGAGCTTCATCGCTAAACAAAATTTGCTTATGAAAATAGGGATCAACGGCAATCTTGTTTTGGGCCCATTCACCGAATCTACGCCTTGCTAGGTGATCGGGTGGCTTCAATTCTTGCACGATTTGGATTTTGTAAGCACGCAAACCAAGATCTTTCCGCAAAATCTTCCATAAAGTGGATGGACACATAGCCAATTCCTGTGCACGATGGTGGATAGACTGATTCGGGTCTTCCTCTACGCTACGCTCTACAGCAGCAATCACTTCTGCTGTACGCACTGTACGACGTCTCTGTGGATGCGTATTATCATTTAGAGTAAACGTGGTGGGAAAGCGTTCCATAGTTAATCGAATTAATTGCTCTGATGGACGATTATGTTGACCATGATTTTCAAACATGATTTTCAAAATAAATTTGCACAATTTGGAAGCGTTGTTCAGGCGTCAGTCTATTCATGTTGAAATGCCAAACCAAAATAAACATAAATCACTTGATGGCTGACAAAATTGCTGCCAGTTAAAAAAGTGTTGCCAAGTTAAAGTTTTATACCTCTATAAAAAACAGCCTTTATAATCAACATAGATAAACGAAGACGATGTTGCAGATTATTCTGTGGCTGCTTGTACATATTGCAATTTTGTAGATATCGACCTAAAGAGATATATGTAGTTAAGATGTCGATTTTGCCAAAAAGTGGTCACATTCTCTTTGTGCAGGTGTTGATATAGGAACTAAACAATATGCGAACTCTACACAAATAAATATATATTTTTGCTCATAACGATACCTTTCGCATTAAATAAATACTTATTACAACAAGGAAATAAGTATAATTGTTAAGGCAATAGTAAATATCTAACAAGTGTTCATTTGAAAAGTCAATCTAGGTTACTTTGAAATTTTGATAGAATAAGACGCAAATATATTAGTATGTGTTTGTTGTTCCGTAAACGTAAATCCAAATGACATTTGATAATGTAAATCACAAATATCAGTTAGTGCATAAAATAATCGTACATCGATTCTGGTTTAAATAAATTGCTTCTCAGTTTTAAAATGGCTTTCACTTTAGAACATAAAATTTTTTTAGTCCAGGCTTATTTTCGAAGTGGTAATAAAATTGATGGTTTATGGGTTTATTCAGTTCAAGATTGCATGGCAGAATTTCAAGTTGAGTTTCCACATTTTGTAATAGATTATATACAATTTAAGAATACTTTGGATAGAACTTTAAAACTTTTTTCTGAAACTGGTAGTCTCTTAAGAAAATCAGGCAGCAGTACAGTTAAGAAACGTACACCTCAAGTTGTCAATCGTGTTGAAGAAATAATGGAAAATGAACCACAACATCTGTTCGACATTTGAGTCAACAAATAAACCTTTCTGTTGGTACAACTCACAAGTTATTAACAAAAGATATGCAACTTTATCCATACCGTGTCACAGCAGTACAAGAATTGTTAGAAATTGATTACCCACGTAGACTACAGTTTTGTAATTGATTTGTAAATATGAACAATAATGAAGAACTTTCGCAAAGAGTCATCTTTACTGATGAAGCATGGTTTTATAAAACGGGATACCTAAATTCACAAAATACAAGAATTTGGAGTAGTGAAAATCCACATGTAATTAATGAAGAATCGCTACATCCAGAGAAAATTGGTGTTTGGGCAGCAGTAAGCCAAAGGCAAATCATCGGACCAATATTTTTTCAGGGAACGTTAACTGCTCAAAGGTACCATACGGAAATTTTACAACCATTTGTCAAACAGTTGCATGATGATGAACTTCAAAATGCATATTTCCAACAAGACGGAGCACCATGTCACTGTACTGCAGAATCTTTGGATTATTTAAGAGAATTTTTTGATGAGCGTATGACTAGTCGAAATACTTAAATTGCCTGGCCTGCACGTTGATGCGATTTAACACCTTGCGACTTCTTTTTGTGGCCTTATCTAAAAAATAACATATTTCGAACACCTATATTGAATTTGAATGATATGCTACAGAGAATCGAACAGAAATGCATGGAAATTAATAACAATCCAGTAATGTTGCAGAATATCATTAGAAATTTTGAACGGAGAATTTTAAAGTGCATTGATCTTGAAGGACAACATTTCCAACATTTGTTACAGTTTTCAATAAATACCTATTATTTGTTATTTATTTGTATGTATGAAACTGTCAAAATATACGACATCGTAGGTTAAGTAGTAAATTTTAATTTACGACATACTTCAAAATGTTCTCAGTAAATCAAACGCTACTAGATTGACTTTTCAAATGAACACTTGTTATATATATATATATACAGTATGTCTTCGGATTGGCGCATGAATAGGTAAAAGAGTCAAAAAAATTTTGAACTGAAATTTGATCCTCTGGGATTCATGAATAAAAGATAACTGAGCAATAATTTTAGTTTTGAAAAGTCAAGCATGCCTTTAAAATACACAAAAAGGGAACTTTTCCCACTAATTAAGTCCTTTTTTTTGTAGGACATGCTACAAAATGTTATTTATAAAAGTTGTTCGGATTGCAAAATTATGCAATTCTACAAAATTTAAACAAGATCGGGTTATTTAATCGTTTATTAGATTTCATCCATTCATTCAATAAGTTGCTACGACCTAGACGTCGAGCTTAAATCTAATAGAGAAAAAAAATAATAGGGAAAAAAAAAGGAAAATATAAGGGAGCAACCCCGGGGCAGACCCGGTCCCGGGCGACTGAAACCGCCCACCTGCCCGTTCTTGCCAACGCCCAACGGCCCACCCGGCTTCTGAGACTGCCTCAGCCCAGGGGTGGGGAGACCCAGAAGTACAAGCAAGGAGAAAAAATTACCTAAACTGGTGGTTAAGGGCGCCACCGAATTTATGCCGCTGGACGTCGCAAATTCGGAAAATGGTATTCACAAAAAAAAAAAAGGCAAGTCGCGCTGGGCAGAGGGCCGGTTCCCTGACCGAAACCCGCTCCACTCCAAAGGATCGAGAAAAGAAAAGAAAAACACTTCGTGGCTACCAACAAAAGAAAAACAATTTATTGGTAGACTCGGTATAATAATTCAGAAACTACAACAACAACAAAAAAACTCGAAGACAGTGAGCTTAAATGCCTATTTGAAATTTAACTACGAACAATAGTGTGTTAATGTATATATTACAATTTTATAGAATGGCAGATGGCCTTATGAATGACAATGCAAAAACTCTACAACGGTGAGCTTAGAATAATTATTAAAATTTATCTGAAAGCAATAGCGTAAAATCTTAAATGTTATAATTTTATAAAGTGGCTGATGGCCTTATTTCGCCCTGAAAAAATAAATAAATACGTATTCTTTTCTTTTTATCGGTTCACAAATTATTTGCAATTCATCAATCCGTCGAACTAAATCTACCTTAATTTACGAAATCTGGTTAAATGAGTTAATTATCACTAGTAATTATCAGTAATTTCTCTAGTAATTTTTCTAGTAAGTTTGAAATTTATGCATCGCATAAAACTAAAATAGTTACATAAAAATACACAAATAAAAGTATGTTAATATTAAATCTTTACATGGGTTCGTGAAGCGTTAAAAAAAAATTATGATAGACGTGAAAAGAAAAAGACCAAAGAACTGGTCGAATGACGCCGGATATTTCTTAAAGAAACACCTGGGCTATTATTTAAGCTGACTAAATAGTATATTAAAAAACAAGTTTCATAAGGCACCATTTTGCCGCACGAGATCAGTTTAGAAAAGGAGCCGCGATAGCGGCGAGTTTTCTAAAGAGCGAGTGCGGCAAAAGGCCTTATGAAACGAGTTTTTTATACTATTTTTTCTATTTTGCGTTTTTTACATTAATAAATTGCTTAAATTGGAATTATTTAATTTGAAAGTTCAGAGTTTAATTTTTATATAAAGCATGCAGTTGGTCACATTGATACTTGACATTTTCAAATTTAAATCTTGCTATCCGCGAAGTATATTATATTACATATTATTTACTAATTTTCGTTAACATTACTTGATACTTCATTTAAAAATATAAACATGAGTGACATAGAAACATATATATGTTGTTGTCAATTGTATACAACATACGTTATTTGTGTAAAATACGGACATATATCATAACTGTCAAATGTACATAAATTCTTAAAATCAAATGACAGCAATGATATTTATTTCTGTATTCGAACAACGCCAACATTGAAAAATGAAAAAAAGCGTATCGAAATGAAGCTCATTTCGATACTGTTTTGGGTTTCATAATGAGTTCATTTCGAACGCAAAATAGAAAAAGTTAATTTAAGAATTATTGTAAAGGCAATGAAACAGGTAATATAATCAAAGAAATGGTAACAGTTAGCTAAGTATTAGGTATTAGGCTTATCTGATGAGTCCGACGACTATATTTATTTCTGTATTCGAACAACGCCAACATTGAAAAATGAAAAAAAGCGTATCGAAATGAAGCTCATTTCGATACTGTTTTGGGTTTCATAATGAGTTCATTTCGAACGCAAAATAGAAAAAGTTAATTTAAGAATTATTGTAAAGGCAATGAAACAGGTAATATAATCAAAGAAATGGTAACAGTTAGCTAAGTATTAGGTATTAGGCTTATCTGATGAGTCCGACGACTTCGGCAACGTCTTCCCCAGATCAAGCGTCTCTAACGGTGCAGCAAAAAGGTGGAGTGATTCGCCCGTCGTTTGAAACCCTCAGGCGATTCGCCCGTCGATTGAAACCATCAGGTGAAACGTTCGATGGCTTTGTAAGTTAGTTAAGAGGTAATAGTTAACGTTTGTCTTTCCCTATTCTATCACTCAATTCCTCCTATTGAGATATTGCATCAGCGATAAATTACGGTATCGTTAATCAATTAAATCCCACATGGGGCCATAATTCTTATACAAGTACACTACGGCACATTGATTGATACCAGTGAACAAAAAGGAAAGCGTTACCTCTACTAAGATCGGCACTTAACTTACGTCTGCGTGCAAAGAGAGAGTTTTGTACTTTAGAAAAAGCAAGTACTGGAGTACGAGAAAAAAAGAAAAAAAAATTGAAAGAAACTAAATATATTAATAAATAAACGACTATCGATACCTATACAGGTAGGTTCGTTGGAAATGGAGCAAAATATAATAAAGAGAACATTAATTTATTACCAAAATAAACGTTACGATGCGTCGAGCGTTACAGACGTTATTCTCACATTCCTCATTTGAATTTATTATTCGTTTCATCCGACAGCAAAAGAAAAAGTGTATGTTTGTTAGATCAGCAGATATAGGCGGCCACAAAACGTGACTAACATTGACTATCCATTTATCTTGAAGATGCTCATTCAGCCATTCATAAACTGGGCAGGGCATCGTGTTGAATATATGAAAAAATATTGTTTCGTATGGCAGTTCGTCCACAAACCAATTAAAAATATTTAATTATATGTCTTCTCTCAATAAAATATGGTCCAATTACACCACAACGATAGGAAATTGCACATCAGATGTATAAAGCAATGAAGGTTACACCATATGGTTTAACCTTCCTTGCTTTGCAAACGCGCTGCAAATGTGATCTGCTAATGAGAGTCCGCTCTGGCGGCTTTCTTGGTGAAGTTTGGGCTGCTCGGGTATTGAATCCAGTACTTATGGCATATTAATCGAAGTTCTTCCTTGTTTTGGTATATTATGTTAGAAATTTTTTAACCAGTCTAGATGTTGTAGATTTAACCAATACTGTGTTTGAAAAATTCACTTTAAATAGCCCAATAACCGCTAGAATAGATAATTAATATAATATATATAGATAAACACCGAATTAGATAGATCTGTTCTGGTAGAGTAAGCATAAATTTTGTGATATTTCGCAGAGGTACTTTTAGAACAATTTTAAATCAGGTCAATTAAAGATAAACTATTTTTGAGTGTCAAAACATTATTTTTTTTTATCTTCTTATATTCATAGCACACTATGTGTTTTGGAAAATAAGGCAACACAAATATTTCCAAAATATACTTCATCTTGAAATTTTGCACACTTGCATTATTTATCAATCAAAATAACTTTTCCTAATAACAATTTGTGGTGTCCCCTAGAGAAAAAACACTTTATTAGTGGGTAAAATTACCTTTATATACATTTTCAAGGCATGTTTGATATTTCAAAACTAACAGTATTTTACGAATTAATTTCTAGGGAAGCAGGGCTGAATCCCAGAATATGAAATTTGAACTCCAACATTTTTCAACTTTTTTTACCTCTTCATACGTCGATCCGGAGTCACACTGTATATAGTTTCTTAATAAGAATAATAATTTTCTTTTATAGAAAGGCCACCATTCTGAATTGCTCGCCCCCACTAATGGAGAGCGGTCACTCCAAGGACGACCGCTCTCCGCTTTCTTCCTACCCAAATAAAAGTTCTTTATTATGCAAACAAAAGTAAACAATATGCGATAGATGTTGTCTAGAAAATTAAATAAATACAGATTGTGAAGTCTGTCTAGTTCACACATCAATTGCTCCTAATCTATTACTAGATAAACACTGAAAAAATATAAAATATATAGTTATGTTTCTAGGAAAAATTAAACTAGTTTTTGGTATAAAACGAAAACATTTTTAATAATATAAAGATCTTATTAAATATCGTGTGTGAACAGTACATGCTGGTGGAAAGATACTTTCATTTTCACCATAAATAACACTCTTACTAAATTACGAAATTCATCCAGACAAAGCATAGAAAAATATTATGTGCCGCTCATTGACTAATGTCATGACTAAGCTAGGGTTTTTCATCTAACGAACACAGCCCCAGCCTGCGGAAGCTGTATCACTTTACATCGAATAGCGAATACATCTACAACCGATGGCGTATATAACAAAATAATTTGAAACATATTTGAGTAGGTAAAACCTCATCATATTTTGTATAAAACAAAAACATTTCTAATAATACAAAAATATTATTAAAAAGCAATGAGCGACCCAGAATGTTTTTAAGAAATAATAAAATAATGTTTGCCGAAATAATAAAAATAACATACAAGTATGTATAGGATAAAAAATTCAAAATCAATAACAAGAAAGAAGAAAAGAAGAACAAAAACTTCTAAACTGTAACCAGTCTCCTGAAATCATTATTAAAGAGCCATACTATATCCAACAAAAATCAAAAAACAATTAATTTAGAAAACATTAAAATGTAATTACTAATTAATACCTAAATTAATTGAATAATACTGATTAATAAAAGAAAGTGTCTCTATATATAATACATAACCTACGTTCTTTCTAAAAGATTAAAAAATTGTTATTTTAATTTCCTTGTTTCCACAATTTTGAATTAAAACTTTATCCAATATACTCTAACTTTTTAATAAATTATACAAATTGGAACGTCATTTAAAATGAATTCCATACCTATCTAATACTGAAAATCAATCATATGTTAATTAAAACAAAACTAACTAATAAAGTGAGAGTCCTGCTCTGTGCTATAGTGAATAGATGTACGGAATTTTGTTAGTGAATTAAAAATCAAAAAAGGTTAGCAAACTAAATAATATTCGAAAAGTGGTAAATAAACAAGGCAAGAAAACAGTGAGTCAGAATTAAATAAAACCTAAGGTTTAAATAATGTAAAATACATCTATTAATAAAGTAAAAAATAAATTGACAGGCAAGGTTAACTTCGACGAGTTGACCTTGTACTGGTTCGCACTATTCCAACATTAAACAGAGCCGCATTAAAGGCAGAAATAGAGAAGTTTATAAAACGTTATTGAAATCTGCAAACAGGTGTTAGAAGAAATAAAGCAAGTTAGAAAAGACCTGAACGAAATGAGAAAAGAATTGGAAAATAGTAACACCGAAGTGAAAGCACAAAGAAATGAAATTAAAGCGATGAATCTGAAATTGGAACAAAAATATAATTCATTGGAAAAAAACTTTAAGAACTTAAGAAGAGTGGAAAATATTGAAAAAGAAAAACGTAGAAACAATATAATTGTAACTCGAATAGAGATATAAGAGAAAAATGGAGATCTGTAGAAGCCCATAGAAGAGTGAATGAATGCGCAGCTGAGAATAGAAAGTAAAGTTAAAGAGATGAGAAGGATTACACAAAATAAAATTCTCGTGGCAATGAAAAATTTTTATATAAAATTAGAAATACTCAGAATTAAAATTAATTTGAAAGGCAAAAAATATACATTGATAGTGATCTGACATCACAAGAAAGATATCTTCAAAAGAAGTTAAGACAAACAGTGAGGACATTGAGAGAAGAAAGAAAGATTGTTAAGATACGGCACATGAAGTTTATAGTTGATGGAAAAGAGATGTTCTGGAAATAAAGGGAGAAAAGAATAACAGAAAGACCTACAAAAAATTAGCAAACATAAAATGTGAATGGAAGAAAATGGATTTGACATGGCAAGGAAATGGACATGAGCTGGTAAATCAAGAGGACATAGAAAATAAAAAGATAAATAACAAATGATGGAAAACCCATGAGTAATATGAAAAAAACAGTTAAAAATACAAAGCTTAGAGTTAGCACGTGGAACGTAAGAACAATGTTAGTGGTAGGAACAATGTAGGAAGTAGCAAAAGAACTGGAAAGATATAGAATAGACATAGCCGCAATACAAGAGATTCGATGGGAAGGACAAGGGAGACTAGATAAAGAGAGTTTATCAATACTATATTCAGGCGATGAAAAGCAAGGCCACAAGGCAGTAGCATTCATGATTCTAGAACAACTAAGACAAAATGTGATGGAAGTCAGACCAATCAACGAAAGCCTAACTTACATTAGACTCGATACAAAGCCACTTAAATTGTCATATATACGCGCCGATTGTACTTGCAGGCGAAGAAGTAAAGGTCAAGTTTTACGAAAGGGTGGAACAGTATATCAAAAAAAATACCGAGGGATGATACTGTTATTGTCTTGGGCGATTTCAACGCACAGATAGGAAAGGAAGAATATAAAAAACAAGTAGCAGGAAAAGATACAATAAACAGTAAAACGAATGACAACGGACATCGATTGTGCACTCTAGCAGAAAGAACTAACCTAATCATTAGTAGTACTAAACACGAACATCAAAAATGGCATAAGGTAACAGACCAGAAAATACAAACACGAATCCATTAATAAATTGGTCAATAAACGGAAACAGTCGTCAATATTGGATGTAAGAACATATAGAGGAGCTCGTGTGGACTGGGACCATTTTATGGTGACAGCGGCGGTAAAACTGAAAATAAAAGCGGGAATGAAAAAGAGGGAAAATAATTGGAACATAGAAAAATTAAATAACGGAAAAACACGGGAAGAATAGAGAGAAGAAATAGAGACGCAGTTAAGAAAGGAGAGTAGTAATGGGGACGACTTAGAAGCGACTATTTACAGAATGTATTAATAGAGCAGCAGAAAAATCCATCGGAAGAAAAGTTAAGAACAAACGAAACGAATGGTATAATGATCTATGTCAGAAAAGGTTAGTAGCGAAAGTGGAAACAAGAAACAAATGGTTAAGATCAGGAAGAAATGAAGATAGAGAAGAATATGTGGAAAGATTGCAAAAAAAAATTACGAAAATGTAAGAGGAAGTGGATGGAAAATGAGATGAAAAACATCGGGGAAGAAAATAAGAAAAATATACCAAGCGATATTACCAAAAAATCAACGAGCATAATAGATCATATAATCATAGAGTGAGTGGCATAAGGGATAGGGAAGGCAAAGTTGTTGAAAGCGAGGAATAATATAAAGAAGTATGGGTAACTTATTTCAAAGACCTACTTAACGACAACCAGCACGATGAGGAGGATGACTATGAAATTATAGTGCAAGAACCAACATCAAAAGAAGTGAGAGAAGTTATAAAAGCTAGTAGAAACGGAAAGCCACCCTGAAAACATGGTATAAATAATGAATGATTGAAATACGGGGGAGAGGATATGCAAGAATACATATACGCACTGATACGGAAAAGGAATCAGGACAAATAGTGACACTGCACTAGAAGGGAGACCAACAAACCTACAAAAACTATTGAGGAATCACGCTTTTAAGCACCACATACAAAATGCTATCATCCATAATACATAGAAGATTAGCAAATACAACGGAAAATCGCATTGGACAGTATCAGCATGGCTTCAGAAGCGGAAAATCGACTACGGACGCGGTGCATAACATAAAGCAAATACTAGAAAGAACAGATGAATATAATATGGACTTAGAATTCCTATTTATAGGCTTTCAACAAGCATTTGACAATATTAGAACGGGGAAAGATTATATCAGTAATGAGTGGAACTTAAACTAACAAAGCTTGTAAAATCAACAAAAGTTAGTGTGAAAACATCGAAAGGCGTAACGAACGAATTTGAAACAAATAAAGGTGTCAGGCAGGGCGACTCCTTGTCCGCGACATTATTCAATCTGACTCTGGAGCATATGATAAGGAAAATAAACGTTAAGAACACAGGAAGCCAGGTGCTTGCGCATAAGGATAATGTAGTAGCCTCTAGTTTGAAGAGGTCGAAAAATTCAAATATCTGGGCATTATGATATCAAACTATGGAAATAGATATGCTGAAATAAAAGAAAAAATTATGGCAACAAATAGAGCCTTTTTTGCAAATAGAAACGAATAAAATAAAAATATATAACACGATAATACAAGTACTAATGTATTCAGCGGAAATGATGACAATGACTAAGAAAGACGAAAAAAATCTAAGAATACTCGAACGGAAAATATTAAGAACCATAATGGGACAAATTAAGCTAACGGACAATGAGTTTAGAATAGGAACAAATGACGAACTGCAACAAGAAATCAAAGGAGAACATATTGTAAAAAAAATAAAACAGCAAAGAATAAAATGGCTGGGGCATCTACGGCGGGCAGAAGAAGAATCCACAATCAAGTTGCTATTGAACTGGAAGCTATGAGGATAAAAGAGAAGATGTAGACCGAGATTCAAATGGCTGGAGGAGGTAGTAGAAGATTTACGAGGAGCGGGCGGTAACAACTGGCAGCAAAAAACAAAAAATAGGAAACTCTGAAAAGAAATAAGCCAGAAGAGCTAAGATGGAGACTGATCTACTCCGAAAATTAGAATTTAGAAAGCTTCCCGAAGCTACTAAGCCCCGCTGTGTGTGTTGGCCATTATATATATAACTAACAATATATATAAGTACAACTTATATATAAAAAACGAAAATAAAAAATTGTACTGTTTTATGATCAAATAATATATCGTATAAAAACTCAAAACAAATTATTTTACATTTCTATATTTATCCTTTGTAGAAATACCATAATCGACTGGTGTATATAGGAAATATGTATTATATTTATATTAAAAATATATTTACACAAAATATTTCTTCTCTTTCTTTGCCTTACTCTGAATTTTTGTTCTTTAATTCTTTTATCGATACAAATCGATAAGGATATATTGATCTAGAAACATTAGCATATGGTTCCCCATGAGACTTTATTTGACTTTCTATTTCTCCTGTTAAGCTCTTTCATTTCAGTACTTCAAAAAGGTTCAATTTGAATGTTTTTGATTTTTTAAATCTACAAGCAAAAACCTTCTGAAAAATTATTTTTCCAAAAAATCGAAAATAAGATTTTTTCCAAGTATAGTTAAGTCCATACGCGTACACACTGTATATATAATATTCAAGTCGCAGATCTTAGTAAAGTATTGTACAGATCAAAATTCTTATAAAATAACGAGCCATCGAAAAAATTCATAATTGGAGTAGACTGTGAAATTGGGTTGGTACTTTAGCCACTTCCACATAATGACATTTATTATTGGACATTGAAACTATAAGTTTGTCAAATTTTTCAAAACTCTTATTAAGAAAATTAAATTTATTTAAAAAATGGTATTCAACATAGAACAAAAAGCAAAAATTATCGAATGTTACTTCCGTACAGGTGTGAAAGTAAATGGCGAGTGGCAGTATTCAATTACGGAATGCATGGCTGATTTTAGTGAAGAACATCCTGAATTAGTGTTTGAAGAGTTTGTTTGTGTTTAGATGTAAATGGACAACATTTTCAACAACTTCTGTGGCTATATGTAAATTTTGATTATGATTTCGATATTAAATAAATTATTTGTTTTCTTTTTTGTTGTAGTATCATTTCAATGCCATAACCTTTTTTTACAATGAAACCAAATGAAACTGTCAAGCATCAAGTAATGTGTCATTATGTGGAACACACACAATTTCACAGTCTACTCCAGTTATGAATTTTTTCGATGGCTCGTTATATTAGTTCTTCAGGAATATTGAATCGAAAGGTTCAGTTGGATTTTTTAAAAATGTAGTGTTTTGAAACAGTTTTAATAACTTTATTAAATTTATTATCAGCATACAAATACAACGCACCTATTAGTACATAAAATATTATTATTTTTTTACATAGTATAATTCTTAATATTAATCCAGGGTTCCCTATATTTCACTACCCATTTTATATTTCGAATAGAATCCTTCTAAGTGGAGTAAAAAATATTTTAATACACTAATGTACAATCGAGGGATTTTGTAACGACTCACGATTCAAACGTTATGGCCTTACGCACGTATTTAAAACATTTGTTAAATAGCTGGTCGATTGTACTTACGGATCATAACCGCTAGGTAAAAAATTTACAAGAAATTCTAAAATTACTTTTATTTACAATCGTCTATTTACTTTGCTCTGTATATTGAGAAATGATGCCTATTATAATTTACGTTTCGTATACAGAAACAGAAACTAACAATATTATTAGACGTAATATATAATTTCTGTTTATTAGCGAAAATTGCTTTATTTCCCATTAACGACATGCATATACAATGTAAATTAAGAAAATGATTATTTTAATTATCTTAACACAATTTTATAATTATATGAAACCTGATAAAGCAAAATGCTAGTTGGCAAATGGTAAATCATTTAGAAAATAAACAAAATTATTAAAAATAAAGAAAAAAGCATTCTAAAAAAAATATACCCACATAAAATACAATAAGTAGTTTTACATTACTAAATTACATTGAATTTTCTCAAGAAGTAGTAAGGGTTGTAAGATATAAGTATAATCCCGCTTTTATTTCTTACCTGCTAATGTAAATAAATGCAGCACGTTTGAAATTCGTTTTATTTAAATTCCTTTAAATTGAACCATGCGGTTATACGGCTTATTGCAATTGCCCAGTTATATTTACCTGAAGAACGATTTAAGTAAGGAAGGGTTGCTCTCGTTACGTTTTCTTGCTGTTTGAGTCGCTACAAAATCCCTCGATTGTACAAGTAATTCTCTTTGATTTATAATTAACTTAAGCTTTTCTTCATTATTTAAAAATCGTACAAAATTGTGCATCACCCGGCGAAGCAAATCTTCACCTGTTCCTGTGATTGGTTACAGGACGACCTGCATAGAACTTTGTCTTCAAAAACACCCATAGAAAAAAATCGGGTGCCGTTAAGTCGGGCCAAGGCAAATTTCCAAATCGAGAAATTATGCGCCCGTTAAAAAATTCTCGCAGAAACCTCATGGAGTTTCTCGCTGTGTGAGCTGTTACTCCATCTTGTTGTAATAACAGAGCATCATTTAGTAATCTCCATCTAATCAGTTTTGGTATGAGAAACGTTTGTAACATGTTTATGTAATGCTAGGAATTTACCGTTACAGAACGGATGTTTTCAACCTCAAAAAAATAAGGACCAATGATACCAAATAATCCCACGCCACACCAAGCAACGACCTTTGGACTGTGGAGATTTTTCCAAACAATTCACGAGAATTTACAGCTCCCCAATATCTAAAATTCTGTTTGTTAACAACGCCATCTAAATGAAAATTTTCTTCGTCGGTCATTAACAAATTGTGTATTGATTTTCAATACCGATTCAAAAATTCTTAACAAAATGTTAACCTCGCTTTCTTATCTCGATGGGTAATTTTAAATCGTTGTGAAGGATTCTGTAAAGACTTCCCTTGGACATTCGTAGAGTAAGTGATTGCCTATTAGCAGATCTGGAAGGACTTCTCGTGAAAGCTGCTCTCACTCGTTCAATATTTGCAAGCGTACGAACTGTACTTCGACGTCCAGGTTTTTTAATGTTCTGCACAGAACCATTTTCACGCCATTGACGAATCCATGTTTTCCGCGTTGGTACATTACCCCTACTATTATCGCCAAACTGCCGTTGAAATGCACGCGGAAATTCTTCTATTGAACCAATTTTAATGTAAATTTTCACGGAAAAAACACGTTGTTGCACTGAATAATCCATACTACCGAAAATTTTATTAAAATTTGACACAAATTGTAACACTTTGTTTGTGATACTGACGCGAATTTATGTCTAGCAATTATGCGATTAGTTTGAGACAGACGCCTACTCGATAAAATGTAATCCCGAAGCCTACTAAAGAAAAAATAATCACATACTTGTTTAGATTTAAACCGCATATCAAAATGGATAGTCTAATATGGCGAACCCTGTACAATAAATACGTGAACTATATAAATATAATTACAATTAATATTTCGAGAAAAAGTGCACGAGTGCATATAATCTGAAGTATCTTATAACTACATCAGATACTTTAACCACTAATATTAGGTATACCATTTACTTACTTACCTATTGATATATTATTTTATTAAGAACATTTAAATTTAATAAAATTAGGGTTTACATTGTAATACTATGTTATTTTATGAGCAAGTAATGAAGGCTATTACTCACGATAATGAAGTTTGTAGCACGAGCAGAAGGCGAGTGTTGTAAATCATTTGAGTGAGTAATAGCCATTACTTGCGAATAAAATACTATACTTTTTCTACGACCTTGAAATGACATTTTGTAAATTTTATGTTATATCTTTATTAAATGAAAACACTAATATTAACAACTTGTTTGAACATTACATACTGCAGATCTTGGTTTCCGGGTTGGAACCGCGTCGAGTTAGGCGTAATTGCCAGCGTTTCGTCCACTGTTTCAAGGGACATCTTCAGGGCTGTACGTAGATATTCGTCGTTTCGCCGTAGCTTGCAGAATGCTTTGACAGAGATCGGCACAACTTATATAGGGAGGACCGGGTCAAATGGTGGCCTGCTATTGGCTGGGGACAATGAGCCAATGGCATGCGTCGTATGGGCGTGGTAATTCTTAGTAGAGTTCAGTAGAGTTGTCCTTTGAAACAGTGGACGAAATGTTGGCAATTACGCCTAACTCGACGCGGTTCCAACCCGGAAACCGAGATCTACATCTAGAGAACGACCGCGGAAACCTACACCTACATTACATACTGCATTTATTATTATTAAAGTTAATGGTGACATTTGAACAATTTGTTAAATTTATTGAAGGAATGGAATTAGAATTCTTTTCAGAATTAATTTCATTTGTATGAGTGAATGAAGATGATGGATATTCTCCGAAAAAGAGTTTACATTTTTCCGTATTCGCCATTCCATGAAAGCTTTGTAGACTTGCTCGTATTTTTTTCTAGATTTTTCGGTCAACAAATTCAAATAATGTACTTGCGCTACTTCTACTATCTCAGGAGGAGTGCAAATTTCATCTGCTTCTCCGTCAGAATCTATACTCTTCACTTATGATTATACAAATTATAGCAAAATAATAATAGTAAACGTAAACGACGTGAACAACAATTTTTAATAAATTTGACAGGTGTGCGTTACTGTTCCACAACACTCTTAGAGCGCGCGGTAACATGATCGAAGTGTTTGATAATGAGAAATTCAGATCTGTGATTGGTTCTAAAGTGTTGAGTAATGAATACTCAGAACTGTGATTGGATTTAAAGTGTTGAGTAATGAGTATTATTCAATATTGAGAATAATGAATAATATTATTTCTCATAAATTGCTATGTTAATGAGTGCATTACTAAATAGAAATAGAAAAAATGCTTTTCCATTTCATATATGATTCTTTGTCAAGCAAAATAACGAAGATGAATAAAAGAAATCCTTGAGACGGCGCTAAGCCATAGAATAAGTACCAACCAAGCAGAGTAGATCCGTTCCATGGCACAATCAATATAATCATAAAAATCCAGGAAATACCAAGTATGAATGGAAGAATTAAGGAAGCAATTGTTTTATTTTTACTATTTGCAGTATTAGCCTCAGTCTTAATCGTGCATATATTCATTAGTACACTAATGTATATGATAGAATTACAACCTATTGTTAAACTAATTGGTATGATTACAAAATAGATGAATATTTCACTATTTTTCGTGCAATTGTCACATTGTAAACAGTCTTTATAAAACAAAATGGAAATTCCTATTATAAGAGCTGGTACTAACCATCCTACAACGAGAGATTTAAATTTACTTAAGTGAAAATGACTAAAGATTTTAACAAATTTTAAGTACTGTATGTATTCAATCATCATCATCCAAGTAAATTGGGTCAATATGCTGTAATAAAAGAACAAATATCCAATATGCGTTATGTTTTCGCTATTTATTAGAAAGAAAATCGTTTGGGAAAACACGGTAATTGTCAATTGTATAGAATAAAACCTCTTCCGATGCCAATTTTTAAACACAAAAGCAGACATTACAACACACGAAAGCCCCAGTAGAGATAAGAAGCTCCCAACATATTTAAGTATCCGTAGAATTTCGAAATGGTGTTGGTAGTTTAGTTGAGCAGTCGGATTAGTTACTACTAATAAGTTTGCTAAAATGTCTCTTTCTTCGACTATTTTCTCTTTAAATATCGCCGATACCGTATCCCAATCAAAAGTAACAAATGTTTTTTGTGTGGCGCAAAAGCTTTTATGAGATCCAGATATAAAAACTAACAAATGTCCATATGATTTTACTGTAATATTGGACCAATATCCTTCGTTAATGCTATCAAGGACTTTAAAATAAATTGTGAAATTCATATCAAAGAACACGTTTGGAGATATAACTAGAATTCTGCTTTTACATGAGTGTTTCCTAAGTTCCATGACGTCATTATGTAACACAAGTATTTGTATGCGATATGACTGGATCTCGTTAACGTCTTTTGATAAACGTACAATCACCTCCACATTATTATCAGATGAATCCACCAGAGGTAAATCCGAAATTTTCAACAATTTCACTGAATTTTCATTAAAGAAAGCGCTATCTTCTTTACGTACAACTAGCCCAATTTCATTACGATATGATTCTAGGACTTTATATATAAATTTCGAACGAACGACAGATTTAATATAAAATCTACCAATGGCATGAAAATCTAAGTAAGCACATATTATACTTACCATGTAAGCTGTTTGATTATTTCCAATACACTGTCTCCCGATGAATTTTAAGCCTTCATTCAATAAGTTGTTTATAGCCTCTTCATTCTCCGTGACATTAAAAATAGTGTCATAACGAGCGTAGAAGACAGTAGACACCAGATCTATATCTATGCAATTTGTGTACCTATCATGAAGTATATACAAGGATTCATCTAAACGGCTTCTAGTGTTATAGGTTCTGGCAAAAATTTCGTATAATTGTTGTGTTTTATTAGAAGTAAAATTATGAAAACAATCGCATTCTCCCATAGGCATAAATTTACCGCTAAAATTACAGTGCATCCCTGGTACTCTTAGCTTATCATCAGCACAAAAACTATCAGGAAAAAGCCAGTGTCCAAATTTTGCAAGGCCGACATTAACGTTACAGGTACTAAACTTTAATGTGGTTGGCATGCAGTAATTTTCTTTAACATATTCATAATATTGATTTTTAGATGTATCTAGAGAACCAAAAAATGACATTCGTCCCAAAATGCATTCTTCTGGATAAGATTGCATTGGATCCAAGTATTCCTCGCCGAAATTAATCCACTTTTCGAAACTCGTTTCCTTGGCGAAGTATGCTTTTAATATAGGCCACTTATAACGGTTGCAATAGCCAGGCACCATCATGCCAAGAATATTACCTAAATTTTGATTTACTCCAAAGAAACTTTTTAATGAACTGTTGTGTAACATCAATATCATTGCCCGCAAATTTATTTTGAATGTATCATTAGAATTATAGGTTAGATTTTCAAGAAATTCGTAAGGTATATATGCCGCGAGTTGTACATAGTTAAAATTAATATTTAGCGCAGATTTGTTATAGAATATTTCAACAATATGGTTCCGTTCCTTGTAACTATTATTATACAAAGCAAAACCGGCAATACTTGTCTGATATGGATACCATGTTATTAATGTGAAGTTAGAATTAACTATAGAGAAATCTATAACATTTCTACACATCCAGTAAAATGTTTTTTGCATTACAGCTTTACTGTCTTCTTCTTTATACTCTACATTTAACATATTATATATGATACTAATGAAGTTTCTTCTCTCGTCTTTAGAAATTTTTTTTGCGGTTGAAATTATACATTTTGAAAATAAATAATGATCTAAAAGTGAGAATTGTTCAATATCTTTCGATATACCATAGAGATTCATTGCGTTTGATTTTGTGTTAAATTTATGTTTAGTCATATAAAAAGAATACAAAGAAATGGTGATATTTGATATTCGATTGTCGAAACAAATTTTTTCAAAATTATAATTTGTTTTCAAATTCGCAAGTACACATATGTTTGCGCTACTAGTATTATAGAATGAATAATGTCCAAACGCGTTGAGAATTTTCACAACTTCCCCAGGTCCATCAGAATAAGGAATGAAATCGTAAGTGTCGTAGACAGTCTCAGATTTGATTGGATCCTTTTTACCTGCTGTTAACTGGAAAAGTTCGCAACAAATAGTAAATAGAATAATTTACTAAAGAAAACACTCGGTATATTTGTTTCACAAAATATATTTATTAAATCTCTAACACGTGTTTCGACTTTACAGTCATTGTCAAAGAGTTTGTAAACTGAACTAAAAATACACTTCTACCACTATTTATGAGTTTTTAAAGATTTTATTACGGCATCAATAGTAGGGGTGTTGAAAAAATCCAGCTGTGTATTTGTGACATGTCTATTAAGATTTATGGCTTTTTTAATTTCTAATATCTCGAGGAAGTCAAGTCTTTTTCCTTTATTACAAGTATGTAAAAGTTTAAAATTATTGGTATTGAACAAATGTGTATTTTCAATGCAATGTTCCGCGAATCCCGTATTCATATTACCATGAAGAATAGAACTTCTATGCTCTTTAATACGTTCTTTTATTGAGCGTCCTGATTGGCCGATGTATATCGCATCACAATCACTGCAAGTTAATTCGTACACACCTGACTTATCACACAATTCTGTTTTTTCTTTATTATTTACTAAAATATTTCCTAGATTGACTATATTCACTTCCGCTGACATTTAACCCTAATTTATTCAGTTTATTAGAAACTTTATTGCTAACCCCAGGTATATAGTTGAGTGTGTGAAACACGTTTTATTCGTTTCTGTATATGTGTGCCCGTAGTAAAAATTCTTCGTAAGAATAGTACGTTGTTTTTTGATAATCATTTTATCTATAAATTCTGTTTTATATCCGTTGTTTCTAGCTATTGTTTTTATGGTGGTTACTTCTTTTTCGTAATTCTCATTATTTAAAGGGAAATTAATCAGTCTATGTATAAAACTATGAAACGCTGCCATTTTTATATTCCATGATTGATTGGAATTTGCCGGGATTACTGTATCCGTTGTAGTGGGTTTTCTAAATATATCAAACTCAAATCGTTTATCCATTCTTGTTAATTTTAAGTTTAAAAAATTTAGCGTTCCGTCTAACTCTTTTTCTATAGTGTATTGTATTTTATTGTTAAGAGAATTTAAATAACAATAAAATACAATTCATTATAGAAAAAGAGTTAGACGGAACGCTAAATTTTTTAGACTTAAAATTAACAAGAATGGATAAACGATTTGAGTTTTATATATTTAGAAAAACCACTACAACGGATACAGTAATCCCGGCAAATTCCAATCAATCATGGAATATAAAAATGGCAGCGTTTCATAGTTTTATACATAGACTGATTAATTTCCCTTTAAATAATGAGAATTACGAAAAAGAAGTAACCACCATAAAAACAATAGCTCGAAACAACGGATATAAAACAGAATTTATAGATAAAATGATTATCAAAAAACAACGTACTATTCTTACGAAGAATTTTTACTACGGGCACACATATACAAAAACGATAAAACGTTTCACACACTCAACTATATACCTGGGGTTAGCAATAAAGTTTCTAATAAACTGAATAAATTAGGGTTAAATGTCAGCCAAGTGAACAAAGTCAATCTAGGAAATATTTTAGTAAATAATAAAGAAAAACAGAATTGTGTGATAAGTCAGGTGTGTACGAATTAAGTTGCAGTGATTGTGATGCGATATACATCGGCCAATCAGGACACTCAATAAAAGAACGTATTAAAGAGCATAGAATTTCTATTCTTTATGGTAATATGAATATGGGATTCGCGGAACATTGCATTGAAAATACACATTTGTTCAATACCAATAATTTTAAACTATTACATACTTGTAATAAAGGAAAAAGACTTGACTTCCTCGAAATATTAGAAATTAAAAAAGCCATAAATCTTAATAGACATGTCACAAATACACAGCTGGATTTTTTCAACACCCCTACTATTGATGCCGTAATAAAATCTTTAAAAACTCATAGTGGTAGAAGTGTATTTTTAGTTCAGTTTACAAACTCTTTGACAATGACTGTAAAGTCGAAACACTTGTTAGAGATTTAATAAATATATTTTGTGAAACAAATATAGTGTGTTTTCTTTAGTAAATTATTCATTATGTTTCACCAAGAGCCAACCGTGGATTCTATACATTATAGTAAATACAAGACATAAAAGTAGTATTTTGTATACACTAAAATCAGTTCAGCGGAATTTTGTGTTTAATTTTCGGTTGATTTTTTCAATTGTTACTTCGATTTCCATGAATGTGAGCTTCATTCGAATAGTTTTCAATAGAACTATGTGGAAGTTAAATAAAACATTTTTAAAAATATATAATTTTATTGTAACAATAATTATTACTACTGGTGTATTAAAAAGAGGTTAGAATATTAGACTGCTGTGAATATTGTGTAATTATTCACGACTAACAAAGAAAAGTTTTCAGAAAAAAATTCAAAGTTTATGAGTGAGTAGTGATTTTCGGCTTTTAGCATGTATCTCGGTAATAAAGAAATAAATTTCAAATACAGCCTATATTGAGAATGACTAATTTAAAGTTCCTTTAAATTATGACATTTGTCTTAGAATGTAACTGTACGAAAATACTTTTCGCTGGCATTTTAGTGCAACTGGATTGATTCGACATTTACTTTTTGAAGATCCATTATTTCATAGAAGTAAAACTAATAATTAAAATCTTCACTTTATTAATATATGATTGTAAAACAACAATGTTTTCGCCAACACGGTGGTTTCGTCAGGTATAGTTCGTTTCAACTTATTTTAATTTTATTAAATAGAAACTATGTACTTTATAACATCCTCTTGTGTAAGAGTGCGATAAGCTAACGATAACGTAAATGTGATGGATCATAGATGTGCAGGAGTGTATTTTGTAAAATTCGTGCAATCATTTACATATATACACTGCTCAAAATCGTACAGGGATATTTTTAAAATTAAGATGTAGAAACAGAATATTGTATTGTATATAAATATTTTGAGCAAAAATAATATGCGCAAAGGTTTTATCATATTATCTTGCTAACAATGCAGCGATTGTGATTTGTTTGAAACATCTACTTATTAGTTGTCATAACGGTGTTATTAGTCACATTCCGTTTAACTACATTGTAACGTCATTTCTTGCTGCAGAGTTTAAAAACATTAAGTTTGGTGTATAATTTGAGTAGTTGTCTCAATGGAAAGGTGCTATTTAGTGCGCGTAAAAATGTTACGTGCTATTGGCATGTTGCAAGCTGGGCGGCGTCAAGCTGAAGTTGCAGCTGAATTTCAAATTACACAAAGCGTCATAAATCGTTTATGACACTGCTATAGGGATGCTGCTAAAGTACGTAATCAACATCGTGGTAACGGTCGGATTACAACGGCAGCCAAGACTGTTATGTCCAAATTATTGCCCGACGTAATCAAACCTGTACTGTTCGGCAGATACAAAATCAGTTTAACCTAACATATGGCGTACTGATTAGTAACCAAACTATTCCCAATAGGTTACATGAGCTACACTTAAGATCTAGACGGCCCTTAAGAGTTCCACCTCTAACAAGAGGTAATCGCGGAGAACGTCTTTCATGGGCACAGGATCATCGAAATTGGACAAACGAACAATGGTCATATGTAATGTTCTCTGATGATTCTAGATTTGGCATGTACAATGATTCAAGAAGAAATCGAGTTTGGAGGCAGTCAGGACACGTAAATCGTTTGAATGCAGTCCAAAATTCCATTTTTTCAGAGATGGTACAATCATAGTATGGGCCGGCATAAGTATTGGTGGAAAAACAGATCTCGTTTTGATTGAACGTAATATGACAGCTTAAGTATATGTGGAACAGATCATTTTATCTGTCCTTGCAGGAGCAGTAGGAGAAAATATCAATTTCATGCAAGATATGCACGTCCACATGTAGCTCGAATTGTAATGAATGTGCTAAAACAGAAACACATTTCGTTGTCAGCGTGGCCAGCTCAGCCTCCGAATATGAATCCGTTAGAGCATCTGTGGGATAAGTTACAAAGAAGGGTTACAAATACAAAATGATCTCCGAGACCTTTTTAGAGTTCTTCAAAGAGAATTGAGAGCAATACCACAGGAAGAGATTGACAATTTAATTTTAGCAATACGTAACTGTATTAGGGCAGTAATAAACAATCGTGGAGGTCATACTGATTACTAGAAGTTGCCTTTGATGATATGTTTAGGATCGCTTTTCGAATTTAAACATCTTTAAGATTTAAGATTACATCGTTGTTAACAAAATTCGTATTTGCAACATTAAGTTTATTAGAACTTTTTGAATTTACTTTTAATTTTGAACTTTTTTAGTTGAATTACGCTATAAATATACAAATCTGGTCAATAAAGTTGGTTAACAATATATAATAATATTTTTTCTTTTAATTATGTAAATATCCCTGTACGATTTTGAGCAGTGTATATATATATATATATATAGGGGAGAGTCGGGATACTTGATCCCCATTTTGAATAATGCGGTATAATTTGTTCATACATGCTTATTTTTGTATGAAGTATGGCGGAATACGATCTGAAATGGTTTGCCGATCGAACTTTATTGCAATTAAAATCAGTTTAAAAAAATTTAAGGATAATTTTACTATTTTTCACAACAATGAAAGAGGGTCATTTCTCTCAACTAGTAAGGAGACTTGATCCCTTCCCTGCTTTTAAGCATCTTGTGATTAAAAAATACAGAAGAAAAAAATATTTATTAATACGTAATTGAATAATACTAATAAAATACATATTGATTAAAAACATAACTAACTCAAAAGTATTTGGAAAAATGAGGAGGAAAACTCAAAACACCTAAAGTACGAGCTGTTCCTGGCATTTTTGATGGCTGGAGCAACTTTAGAATGCAGTCTTGTCGTTGCACAGAGCTCTTGTCGTCAGTTCAGGATAGTAAAATTGAAAAGCTTGCTCCTTTTTCTTCAAAAAGTTTATATCCAAGTCGTTTCCGCTAACCCCTTCAATGCGGCCAATGAAACGTCTTGTTGTTTTTTCAGAATGAAATCGAACAATTTCGAAGTCGTTTATTTGTAAATTGGTCGCAGCAGTCACACTTTCTTCAGCATCAGACTCAGGTGGTGATGTTATAAAGTTGTCACTGCTGCTAGCATGAATGCTCATTTAGTCAGAACTCTCGGCACTGGAACTCGCCAGAACCCGCTTCACAGCTTCTACCTTCTTTTTCTCTTTTGCTTTCTTTTCTTGCTTCTGCTTCAACTCTTCTTCTATTCTCTTCTATTCTAGCCTTCTCTGGTGTTTCGTTTAATATCTTACTTTTCGCATGCTTTCGATCGCGTACCTTTGAATTGGGATTTCGTGAAGGAGCCTTGCGGAATGGCAAAATTTCAACAGGAGAGAAATGAGGTCGAGCCTCTGCAATGTCAACTTGCTTCGGAGTTATTGCCGTGGACGTTTCTAATGATGTTGTAGCAATTGGCTCGAATGTTTCTGCTTCTTCCAATTGTGCATTGCCAGGTTCTGCTGTCCCTGGATCTGAGCGAACTGAGACATAACTCGTCTGAGAAAACTGTCGAATTAAGAGGCCACATACCTGTTACTCTGAACCCACTAATAATATTCATCGGTGTCATTGGTTTAGGGTAGGCATTTAGGAGCAGCCCTGCAAGATCATAAATTGATAAAGGTCTGCCGGGATCAACAGTCAGCCATTCTGAAGCTGCCATATTATAATAAGTTATTAGTGGGACAAATACACTACGGTCTAGAGGCTGCAATTTGTGGGAGGTATGAGGTGGTATTGTTAGTAGCATTATACCATTATCTTTTGCATATGTTTAACTTTCCACGGATATATGGCTGTCATGGTTATCCATGATTATTAAAGACTGCTTGTTTAAGGAGCTAGAGATGTGTTCAGAGAAGTGTTGTAGAAATTTCAGGAAACTTGATGCTGTCATCCAACTTCTTGGATATGTACAACCTTTTGTACCAGGTGGTGAGGCATCAATCATTCGATCCTGCCAATTAACCGGCGGAAAAACCATCAACGGTGGAATGTGGTTGCCACATGCATTAATAGTAGAACATACTAGTGTACATCTTTCACCAGACGTCATTTTGCCAACTTACTTTACGCTTTTCTCGGCGATAATTTTACCTGGCTGGTGAAAGGTGGTCACACCTATTTCATAGATATTCCATATCCTTGATGGTTCAAAATTATGTTTATCATAAACTCGTTTCCAATTTTTGAAAAACTCTCCAACAGTGTGACGATTGAATGCGGTGCTTCTACTAAGGCTGGTAGGTTCTGGTGTTCTTAAAGGCAAAGAAGCATTTCTTTCCAGAAATCCTCGCGCCCATTCTTTTCCTGTTGATTCGTTTATTGCCCAAGAATTTGGATATTTCTTATTATATTTGTTTGCTAATTGGAAAGCTAGTTTACGAAGACTAGAAAGTGTCAATCCATAATATAGCTGAGAAGCAGTTAAAAGATATTTAGCAAGTACTTTTTCTTTATCTGCAGTAAATACTTGAGTTTTCTTGTAGTGCGGTGACGTGTCCTTGCCACTTCTTACCAATCTTTTAAGCGTCATTAGAGGCACGTTAAACAATTTTGCTGTTCCTTTAAAAGTACCCCCTTCTTTCACAGCTGCTTTCACCGCTTTTAGTTTTTCTGGGCCAGGTCAACCCTTCCCACTGCCCCTTCTTTTCGTTTATATTTTCTAGACATCTAGACCAACAGAAAATATGTTTACACATAAATTTTAAACAGCGGGAGACTTGATCCCGGGATCAAGTCTCCCAAAGAACACTGAAGTTCTAAATAAGAAGATAGTTTAAACATGTGAAAATAATTTGTTAAATATAGCCATAAACGCAAGAAAGTATAAGAATAAGTCGTTAGAAACATATTTTTTGACAAAGAAACGATAATATATATACCAAGAAAGAAGTTTATTTACGTTGTAATCTGTTTGGCTCGTTTATTCTGCACTACACAACTTTAAGACGCCAACTGCTGCACGCCATCACAGAGACCCTCTACTGGCCGGCGAACGACCTCGAAGTTGTAAACGGCGCGAGTTTTAAATGGAGATTATGTCTCCTAGAGGATTAAGTATCCCGACTTTCCATATATATATGTGGAATATATAATTTCTTTTTCTATTATTTTTAGCCGTTCGCTTAATTATAAATGGTTAATTATTTCTTGATAACTATACATTAAATAAAGCTGCTCGTTTTAACGTTTCGACTTTTATTTTGTCTAGGTGTTTACCTGCAAAGGTAAATTTAAGCTAATAATAATATAGTAACTAATGTTTTTCGTAAAATGTAAATCTATATATATTTATGGTACTTACAACTATTGAACTATTTCACTTAAACTGTAAAAATGGAACATTGTACATTCAACATACGGACGTAGACTGAATTTTAGTAGGCCTAATATATGTATATATTTTAAATTTTTGTGTTTTGTCCTTGCCTGTAATTTGATACTTTCGGCTTGGTGTGTGTGAGTTTTAAAAGATTTGTGTTATTGGATTTGATTTTTTACGTCACTTATATTGCGAATGTTTTAGATTAATGGGAGATACAATTTTGACAGATTTCAACTCTAATGCTTATCTTGCTGTGTAATTTGTTTCGGTTTGTAGTATTTTAACTTCTTTGTAATTGAAAGTGTGGTTATTCTTAGTTTCATGTTTTTTTAAAACTGTAATGTTTTTTGAATATTTGTGACCGTTGATTCTTTATAATTCATGCCTTAGCATTTCCCAACAACTTGACGCCAAAAACAGGGGGCCATGGCAACCCAGGAGTTATTATTATGTCTACGTCTGCGACTTAAGATATTCAGCTATCGGCTTTCACCTAGAACGAGAAGGAAAACCACGAAAACCTACTCGGACAGCCTAGTCATGTAATAGATTATTTAAAATGTATACATATTAAAGTAAAAAAAGACCTTAAATTGCCGACTAACCTAATTTACTATAATATACAAGAGTCAAGAAATAATTATTTCTTTTCTTGACCTTTATATATTATAGGAGATTTTTTCTATTCGGCGATTTAAGGCCTGTTTTAATTAAATATTTGTTTATTTATACTAATTCCACTCTTACACCTTTCGGCAATTATTGCCTATTCAAAGAATTTCTTAAAAATATAAAGAACCATTTTTAAAAATATAAAAAATGACAGTATATTATATAAACAAGAGAAATAAAATGGACTACCATTTAAAGAAATTTAACAACTTTCGCAACAAATTAAAATTCACAATTGAAGAAGGAATTAATAACAGTATTAATTTTCATGATATTTCATTAACCTATGATAGACAGGGTACTATTTATACAAATTGGCATAAGAAACCTACAGCTTCTTTTCGATATATGAATTACCACTCAAATACAGCTACAGTATTCAATAAAATGATTATAAATAATCTGACTGATCGAGCAATAAAACTATCGCATGCTCAGTACAGAAAAGATAACATCAAGAAGATTAGAACGATCTTAACAGATAATAACTATCCACCACAACTTATAAAGCAAATAATTAAAAAAAAGATTCCACAAAGTATACAACCTGCAGACAGCAATAACAATTTGAACAATGAAACAACATATATGTTGTATCACAATCATCCGAAAAAGTCAAATATACTTTAAAAAAATGTAATAAGTTACAACATATAAACTTTGCAATACAAAATAAACATCTATTCTCAAAGCTAAAACCTAAAATAAAAAACTCAAGAAACACATATCATTTATAAAATACCATATCGCGACTGTGATAGTTACTACATAGGTTAGACTAAAATTGATATTCCCTTGAGACCTATTGTCAAAAGCATAAACTCACATAGCAAATATCTGCCCAAATATCTTGCTGATATACTCAAAATATCCTATAAACAATATAACACCTTCAGAGTTGTCAAATTTTAATTTCCGAAGCTATATATGACTTTAGTATACCCTATGATCACATCCTGGTGTCCTTTGATGTTGTTAATCTATTCACTAATAACCCTATAAATTTAGTAGTTGAAATTTTAAATTAAAATTGGTCACTTATCGAACTCAACAGCACTATACCTAAATCAGAATTTTTAAATCTTCTTAAATGGGTTTCTTGAATGGTTATGATAATATCTTCTTTCAACTAATCCAAGGTACTTTTATGGGTAGTCCTTTATCACTCATTATTGCAGACATAGTTATGAACCACATACTTAAGAACATTAGTAATCAATTGCAGTTCGCCTTTGGTTCTCTCCTCCAATACGTTGATGATGTTGCATGTTCTTTACCTGAAAAGTATATCAATACCACTCTCGCTTTACTAAATAACTTGAATAGTTGTTACAAGTTCACAGTTGAAATAGAAAAGGATGGGGTCTTGCCATTTATAGACACCAGTATATACAGGGTGAACAATATTCTGAAACTTAGATAGTATCGCAAGCCACATAACTCAAACCGATTACAACTACAACTCTCATTGCCCTATGAAATACAAAATTAATCTTATCCTAGGTAGAATTTCCATAAGAAGCCACAAACAGTTCGCTATTGAGGATCTTCGTTATCTACACAACATCCTAATTAAGAATGATTACCCAAAGGACCTCATTATTAGGGTACTGTTTTCCACCTATAAACAATAAAAACCTGGCACAAATAATATTCCATCGTCCATAAGTAACAACATCAATAACAATGCAAACATGGAGCAATGCATCTATAAATCTCTTCTATACATACCAAAGTTAACTGACAAAATTAAGACCCATTCCCCTAATCATTCGTCCAAAATAGTTTTTACGTCTGTTATTCCAGGAAGCAGATTTTTATCCAAATTAAAGAGCCCTAAACCTTCTCTTCAACAAAACCATATAGTGTATGCAGCGAAATGCAATAAATGCTCCAAATATTATATAGGTCAGACAGGCCAGAGGTGGCGTGAACGTAGCACCCAACATTGTAGTGATTCGAAGAAAAACCCAAAAAATGTGCCTTAGGTACTTTCAAACATAATGTGAATTTTAACAGTGTAAATTCCTTATTCAGCGAAAACAACTATTACATAAGAATTACCTTAGAAAATTTCGCCATTAAAAAAAACTACCAATAATCTCAATAGCAAAAAACGGACATTCACATTCACAATGGTCTCATGAAATATATTTAAATCAAATTAACTGGATCTGTTTGTCTTTTCTAGCCTGATTTTCTAGCCTGATTTTTGTTGCCTATTTAGGATGTTAAATATTTTCAATAACATCCTAAACAGCCAACAAAAATCTAAAACCCTTTCCTTAGTTTATCCAAAATTAAAATACAAGATAATTAATTTCTATAATTCAATCACTTACTTAGGAAAAATTTCGGAAGAAATTGGTACTTTCATTAAACAACTTAATAACGAACATATATCATTTAAAACAGACAATACTATACAGAACATTATTAAAAACAACAAAGATAAAATAGACAAAGAATCAAACTCTGGTGTATATAAGTTAACATGCGAAGATTGTAATAAGGTATACATAGGACAAACGGGGAGGACATTCAAAATTAGGATGAAAGAACACGAGAGAAGCCATAAAGAAAAAAAAACAGATTCAAATTTCGGAAGTCATTGTATAGATATCAATCATAGATTTAATATAGATTTCAAAATTTTACACATTCAAGAAAAAAGTAAAAAACTTAACCTGTTAGAAAACTTAGAAATTAATAGATACAATAGTTTAGGATTAGCTTTAAATGACCAACTAGATTTAAACAACTCCCCTCTACTAAATTTAAGATTGTAAAAAAAAATTTTTCCAACCACCATTTCCCCAATAATTTTTAAATAAATATTCAAACTTGTATTGTACATATTCAGTATTTCATCCACCTGATGAAGCCATTGTATGGCGAAACAATATTGAAGTGGCATTTACAATAAAAGAATTTTTGAAACTAGAAGTTTAATTACTTATTTCTTAGCGTTAAAATCTTATATGCTAGAGTTACAAACTAACTGTACTTAGTTTATAATTCGCTCTAGCACATACCTGACGAAGGCAACACAGTCACAACAGATATCACGATCACATATTAATAAAGAAAAATGGATATTCGAGAAGTTAATCTTTAAAAGAGTGAAGCCCTTAATTGATGAACTCGCAATGATCCCTGATCATCAATTTGTATTCAGAGAAATGCATGCCATTATTGATCAGGTGCATCGCTTGGTAGAAATCATCAAAGAGAAACAGACCATATGAAAGGAAAAGAATATTGATCGGCAGCTTTCTTAAATATTTCTCAGGCTTTTGACAGAGTCTGGCATGAAGGATCATTGTTCAAACTAAAACCTAAATTACTGCACTCTTACTATCAGATTCTGAAAAGTTATCTTACTGATAAATATCATCTGGTCAAGTACCAGGATGAACTGACAACATTGAACCGAATTTAAGCTGGAGTACACCAAAGCAGTGTTATTGGTCCTATTCTTTATAAAATTTATACTGGCGATATACCAACATCGAATACGACAACTACCGCGATATATGCTGATGATATAGTATTATCAGCGACAAGTAGTGGCATCACATTATCTCCAAGGATCATTAAATAACAGTGTTCAAATACCCCAGAATGAAAGTGCCAAATATCTCGGAATCCACTTAGATAGACGGCTAACGTGGACTAAGTATATCTTTGCGAAGAGAAAGAAGCTAGATCTGACGTTCCTCAAACTAGAGTGGCTGATTGGCTTTTTATGTACAAAGTGATTTTAAAGCCAGTGTGGAGCTATGACCTTCAATTATGGGGAACCGCGAGTGTCTCTAATTTGGAAATACTTTAACGATTTCAATTTAAAGTATTGATAAGAATTACAAATGCATCGTGGTTTGTAACAAATGCCACCCTTCATCACGATTTTCACATGCGGTCAGTACACGAGGAAATAAAACACGGAAGTATCAAATATCTGACACGTCTTGTAGCGCATCCAAATCCTTTGGCATTCAACCTTTAGGATAATGGTGCACAAACTCACTCAGTTTTAATTAACTTACATAATAGTGAATTGATTTCGTTTATGTAGGTTTCTAACTTCTGTCTTATTGTATATGATCACTAGGGATCAGCAGTCAGAGGTACATTCCAGGAGAGAACTTTAACGGATTTGTAGCGGGTCGATCTACTGTTTAGTAGTCTGCACATCTACTTGCATCAAAGAAAATCGAAGCAAATAATGTAGAGTTTATATCAAGTAACCTAACTTCGTCTTTGAAATAGCAATGGGGTGAAAAGCACGATATATATAAATAACATAAAAGTGTTTTTATTTGTAGTAGATCGAGTTGCATATATGAAGGAGCATGGTTGGCTCTTACAACAAACATACAGTAGTATTGCGCATATCACATGTTTCGCATATGTTCTTCATCGAGTATCAGAGGAAGTCAGAACATGTTACCCGAATGCAAATAAATTGAAATCTTCTGTCAAGAAAATTTTTGTGAAAGGTGATATTATTTTGTGAAAAACTGTCACCTGTGCCACTACCACCAGAACCTGTTATAACGCGCTGGGGTACATGGATAGAAGCAGCATCCTATTATCACATGTATTTTGCCGACGTTAAAACTATAGTGCAACTACTGGATCCGAATGATGCTGTTTTTATCTTGCACGCTCAACAAGTATTTATAGGTCCAACTTTGAAAGTAGACGTAACCAATATTCATGGACATTATTTCAGAATACCTGTAACCATTCGCCATCTAGAGGTTATTCCGACCAACCCACAATATTCTATAACTAACGCCATAAATATTGTAGATGATTTTCGTCAATTCCTTTCCCAATTATCGGGAGCTGTTGCTGATAATATAAAAAGAAAATTTGAAGCAGTTCTAAATGACAATCCAAGATTTCGTAATGTACGGCGAATTGTTGATTTATTTGATGGTAGAGAAGAATATTTTACCGAAACGGGGATAAATGTGCCATCATTAAAGAACCTTATGCACTCTAAATATGCCCCTATTTCATTGATAGATGTTTAAAGGCCGTTTTCAATGTATAAATGGATTTACGGTGACAGATAATTATCAACACATAAGAATATGGAACAATTATTGGTGATTTACTATCATTTGAACTCTGGATATAATAATAATAGTCTTTATTGTCCAAGGATGAACAGTTACAGGACAAATTCAAGAAATATACATACATACATAAAATTACAAAATACGTAAAATATAGCAATTATTAATTACAATAACAAAAATTAATTATTAAATTAAAATTATTAATGGAATCAAAGAAAACGTCACTATAAAGTGCATCAGCATTGTGGCACATTGTTGTCATAGGAAAACGATGGAGCAGAGAATTGGTTTTAAGAAATGGTAAGGCAAATGTAGGATAGGAACGAGAGGATAATCGAGGAACCAAAAAATTAATAGAGAAAAGTAACAGTGGGGAATCAATAGCTCCATGAATGAGTCTCCACAGAAATCTTGCTTCCTGAATTTCAAGATGATATTGAAGGGACTAAACATCACGTCTTCTCAGCAGCGAATTATAGTCGATGTTACGTTCAGGATAGACATGATCAACATTATAACACAAGTACATTATAAAACGTTGCTGCACTTTTTCCACAAACGATTGCAAGTAAATATAATGTGGAGACCACACAGATGAAGCATATTCCATTTTGCGTACAACAAAACCAAAATATAACGTCTTTAGCAAAGATACACTGTGAAAGAACTTGCAGGTTCGCAATACAAAACCCAAAGTTTCGGATGCAGCTATGCAGATGTTATTAGTATGTGGGCTAGAATCAAATAAAACCCCGAGATCCTTTACACTATGAACTCTTTCGAGATTGTAAGCATTAATGTAATATACTGCGTCAATAGGATGAACCTTTTTCGCATAGGAAACAAAACAACACTTCTTATTGTTTAACTCCAACTTGTATTTAGAAAGAACACCATTGAGTTATTACATCAATATTAAACTGTAAGATATAAACGGTGAACAATCAGCATGTGTGATATGTGATTTGTTTTATAAACCCTGCAATATTCCTTCTGGAGAAGATGTATTTTCTCTTACATGATAAGGACTTTTCTCTATGCATATTTTGATTCACTTGCGATAAATGTTAAATCGGGATTCATGATGCCCTCGCTCCGTTCCTGGCACTGACGTCACGTACCCCTGCCGATCCCTAATGATAACAACTTTCATTTAATACCCACCGGGGTAGATTATGAAACTTACATGGAGTCAATAAAAATTAGATTTTAAGTATTAGTTTTATTCCTAGTATAAATAAAGTTTGTGAAATGAAATAAGTGGTTATACTTACACTTCCAGAGGATAATGCGAAACAAAGTATTACTAATGCTGGTAAAATTAGTATATTGCCCGCTTCAGTTTTAGTCATCTTAATTAAGTTTGTTATTCTTTTTCATATTCCTTTTCGAGATATTAAGTATGTATATTTATAGTCTTCATATATCATCTAACATGTAATTAGATGTAGCTTATACAAGAAATAAAATTCTTAAAGGCTGAACTAAATAGTGCCTTCTTATCAGTAATTAGTAAAATATATTTTAATTATTACGGATGCATTAATTAAGTGTAATTACTTCCTCTGCCACCCACACAATTAACAAATTTTTCAGAAGATCTTTGTTTATTTAGGCTGCAGATTTTTTTTAATTCATTGGCAAAAGTTTCAAAAAATGTTCCGTCCAGTAATTAATATTTTTAAAATAAGATGAAGTTCTTATTACTAAAACTAGATTACTTTGTTTTATTTGTGTTCTTAACCAGCGCCGACTATAAGCTGCACAAGCTGTAGGTTAGGGCGATAAATTGTATCTTTTAAAATAATCTTCTCTTTAACCCGAATTTGCATTATTAAGTTTGTTAGGAATATAAATTATTTTGAGTAAAAGATTTACTATTTCACTCTTAATAAATTTCTTAATTGTATTCCAGTGTATTTTAGTTTAACCCTCTAGGTATCCTAAAATTATATTTATCACCAACATAGAAAATCTGAATTTATAAAAGGCCACACTTAACTACATCGTGGACAAAAAATTCCGGACACCGAAGTAAATGTTTGTGAGTACAACAAAAAATTATTTTCTTCTTTTTTTAACAATACATGAAACATTATCTTCAAAGTAAGAATGAGAAATCAAAATGGTACTTGACATTTTATTCAATAAGAAAAAGTCCTGAAGCAGTAAATTGTGCAAAATTAACTAGTTCATCGGTCTTATCGGCTAGGTAAAGCTTAGCCGATATCTACGTTTTCGCACAATTTAAGCGATTAATAGTGCGTACTACCTCCACGAACTCTAATGACTTCTGTCATATGACGTGGTAAACTTTGAATACAGTTGCCGACCTCTTCTTGTGTAGTGTTTCCATACAAATGAAATTTAAACATAAAAAAATGCTATTTTATCTTTCACCAGAAAATGCAATAGATTTCTTTCCAATTATTCTGTTTCCTAAGTCACTACGTCAGCATATCGAGCATTGTGTTTCGTTATCAACACTTGTAAGGACTTCGACAACATAGCGTCACTTTTGTATGCGCTGGACGTTAGCAAATTATAATATGACGTTGTAATGTGGTATCCAATATATGATTGCTATATTAATGCATTTGAATTCATATAGGCAAGCTTCTGAAGTATTTGTGTTTTAAAGTTTATGGAACGTACTCTCCTCGTGGTTTGGTCTATGAGTTGCTCTTGGATTGTCATGGACTTAGTTCGCTAGAAGCAAGACGACATTTAATAAATTTCATAAAAAAAATGTCATTCTCTGTAAGATAGACTCAGCTGATTTACTGGGAGAAGTGAATTTTCGAGTACCTCGTCCATGTTCAAGAGTGAAGGAAGCGCTTCTACTTTCAATGGCTAGAACGAATTTATTGCAGAGGGCTTCCATGGTGTATTCTGGCAAGAATTTAATACTTTTAATAATTTTTCTACAGACGTTTTTCGCTAGTTTATTTTCTGTTTTAGTGTTTTTTTTCTTTTTTTCCTTATTCTTTTGTATTACGGTAGTTTGCTTGGTTTTTCTGAATTATACTTTGTTATTAATTTTATGTACTATATCTAGTTTCGGTTTATATTGTCTGTATTGAGGTAGCCTGTTGGACAATTTAATAAATATTATTATTATTAATATTATCTGAGCTAAACCGAAGCCGAGGCAAGTAAGTAACAATCTACCACTTATTATCATACTTATGTTATTAAGCAATCAGCTAGTTTATAACAATATATATATATATATATGTATATATATATATATATATATATATAATAACTTCGTGACCTTGGTATGATATGGTAAACCTAATCAGTAGGCGATTAACTTGACATTTATATTCTGTCATTTATATTTTGTATACTCTTGATAAAGGCGTACCGCCGAAACATGTAGAGTTTTTTAAATACATATATTTTGAAGTAATATACAGACCTTTAATCGCCTACTGATTAGGTTTACTATATATATATATATATATATATAAATATAATAACTTCGTGACCTTGGTATGATATGGTAAACTTAATCAGTAGGCGATTAAAGGTCTGTACACTACTTCAAAATATATGTATTTAGAAAACTCTACATGTTTCGGCAGTTCGCCTTTATCAAGAGAATACAAAATATAAATGACAGGATATAAATGTCAAGTAATTAAGTTGCTCTTAAGCAACCTATTTAAAATCTAATAAAACCCATTCACGTGATTTCAATTACAAATTTTGAACATGATGCTTTCAAAAGTCATAATAAATAACAATGTTTACAGAAATTTGTACACAAATAAAATAATCATAATTAGTTTAAGAAATCTTAAATTCTCGCGAAAATAAGTTATGATTAATTAATTAATGAGCGAATTATATAAATAGACATAGTAAAATATACAATATTAATCGATATCGTGATTTTAAAATCCAATTATGATCTTACATCAAAACTACAAACTTTCAACTCTAAAGTAATATTTATCAAATCATTATATTTCAGATATAACATTCTTGCGACAAATATCTTGTAAGATGAAGAATTTATTAAGGAAGTAAGCTGAACCATATCAATATATATATATATATATATATATATATATATATATATATATATATATATATATGTGTGTGTGTGTGTGTGTGTGTATATATAGATATAAACATAATTATTTCATGACCTTTGTATGTTATGGTAAATTCAATTAGTTGGCGATTTAAGGTCTGGTTTCACTTCAAAATATATATATTTAAAACGATCTTACATGTTTCGGCATGTGATGCCTTTTTCAAGGAATTTAAAATGTAAATGACAGTATATTAATGTCAAACTTATACATTTGTAGTTGTCATGGATAAAATTATTCAAAGATACATTACAGTTTAATAATAATAAATCATGCCTTATTATTCTAAAAATAGTTAGACAACAAAAACGGGGAATGGCATGCCATGAGTTATTATTATGTATGCGCCCGTGGAGCGGCTTAAGATGTTAAGCTGTCGGCATTCGCCTTAAACGAGAAGGAAAACCACGAAAACCTACTCGGACAGCCAGCCAGGGGTCTAAACACGGAACTGTCAGCATAATAAGCAAATTTGCAGATATTTAAATAATATAAGATATATATTTATATAACAGCAACATATATTATGATCGTAAATTGCAGATAGTTACATAATTAGGTTATAGTATATACTTCTTAAATTTTTTGTGTCACTTCTGTTGTTATTTGAATTTTTTTCCCGTTTAATAATAATCATTTTTTAAATTTCCCTTTTCATTGTGTGTTGTTCTTTATCAATTATCTGTGTGTTTCCAAAATCGAAATGGTGATCGCGTTGTAGGTTGTGTGTAAATAAAGCAGTTTTGTCTGTTTTAGAGTATTTGCGGGCTTGTATTCTTTTGTATAAATATTGTTTAGTTTGGCCCATGTAGTAACTATCGCAAACTATCACGACATAGTATTTTATAGATGACATGTGTTTCTCGATTTTTTCTATTTTAGGTTTTAGTTTTCAAAATAGATGTTTATTAGTATTACTAAGTTTAAATGTTGTAGCTATATCATATCATTTTAAAGTGCATTTAATTTTTTCTGATAATTGTGGAACATATGCAATCGTGATATATGTTGTTTCATTGTTTAAATTGTTATTGGTGTCTGCAATGTTGTATATTTGGTGGATTCTTTTTTTAATTACTTTCTCTATAAGTTTGGAATCTATTATGTTTATAGCAAGGATCTGTAGGAATGTTAGTATATAAAAATTCTACATCAAGTGATATAATTTTGTGATTAGTTGGTACTTTTTGTTCCTTGATAAAATTTTGGAATTGCCATGAGTCTTTGGTATGATATTCCGTTTTTCCTAACATCTTAGATATGCTAATCACCTAGGAATTTTGCTGTTTATTATTATTAAACTGGAATCTATCTCTGAATAATTTTATCCATGAAAACTACAAATGTACAAGTATGACACTGTCGTTTATATTGTAATTCTTTGAAAAAGGCATCATATGCCGAAACATGTAAGATTGTTTTAAATATATACATTTTGTAGTAAAACCAGAACTTAAATCGCCAACTAATTGAATCTACCATATGTACATATATGCATATTTATATTATACTAATACTAATTCGTTTAAGGCGTCATCAGTTGGTGCCAACTGATACGACAAAATTTGCTATATCTTATGAGGCGATTTTTTAACCTTTGCTTCACTAGCCTAACTGATGACGCCTGATAGTAGACGGCAGAAACACGTATCTTAGGCAGAAGTAAATGCTGGAAATACGAGATGTATGTCCATGTGTGCAGTTACAGACGTGTATATTGCATATCTGTTTCATTTGTATACTTTATGTGTTTGGTATTTAAGCTAATGAAAGTGGTGGACAAGAAGGTGTCAAACTGACGAAAGTTATGGATTCCAGGCCGCAAAAAATTTTATAAATGATACCAAAAAAGTATACATCACAGTTGAGCTTCGCCAGTTAATCTGTTGCAGCCATGATTTTGATTTCGTAATCTGTTGGATATATAGAATCTAAAGAACTTCATGCGATTCTCAAAGATGGTACAGTATTCGAAATAAGACTTACGTCGCCAAATGCCGTAAAGTAAGATGGTGGAATAATTATGTAACTCACTGCAAATCATGCACAAACTTTAGTCCATTTAGGGAAGGAAATAATGACCTCAGACAGAATGCTGATATGAAACCTTCATTCGTCACAATTGTGAGTATATACGCAAATGTGAGTATCTTTCATTAAAAAATAGACATGTTCTTTCAACGATTTTACGAGATTCACCATAAATGTCAAATAAATTCAAAATGTCTCTATTAGAATAAATATTTAATTCGTCTTGCATACTTCGTGACCATTTTGACAGATCACATTTACTTTTCAACGCTTACTACTACGATTTTTCATGATACTGGTCAATTTAGAAAATAATTATTAATAACTCCAAAGCTATGAGAGGCATTGGAAAACCTATACCTGTACAATGTAAAATGTTTATCTACTAACAAAGCAATTAAAAATATACATTCCATTTAAAATAACAAAGTTGGCTATGACTAGACGAATGAACCGAAAGTAGTTCATGAGGGTAAAATTTTATTTTAACACCAAAAATAAAACGAAGATATCCAAACCTTAATTCAGCTATTCGTCCTGTACCTCGTTGCTCTGAAATATCAGTTCCACACCCACCTTTCAGTTTGGATGATATCCTGAGTGATTCTGAGAATGGAAACACATTACCTCCCCAGGACTAATCAGTTCATATATTTTTTTGTCGTTGAGGGACGTCAATTTTTTTCTCAGAGCGAGCTCAATGACCTGGTTACAGATTTAGGCCTTTGCTACCCACACAGGATGCAACAATAAAACTCGCAAAAACTTGGTATATAAATCGTAAGGTAAAAATATTAAGTTAATACAACGGCGCAATGGGTGAAGCCTGGTATATATATATATATATTGTTACGCTTAGCATATAAAATATTTTAAAATATTTAAAATATCTCGTTTTAAAATATATTTAACTTAAGACGTTTTTACATTTGTACAACTGTACATATTCGTGTCCAAAGAGAAAGTTTTTCTTTTGTTATATATTCTTGACCGACGAGACCCTTCGTAATCTATCTGATCAAATAACCGTCACTGTGGAATTTCTTTCTATTTACATTTCCGCTTTAAATTGTTTAATTCAATTATACATCTTCCTTTATATATGGTGTTTCATATTATTAGAGAGCTTATGTCGCAAGGGTTATTTTAATAATATGTATGACATCGATAGACCACGTCTTCAGGTCGCGCTTCTAATTAATTATAATTCAAGTTATCGACCCTCTCTTCGATGAATCATAAAACAGACCGTTTTCTAGACCCTTTTCTTTTCGATACAAACTATCAGTCCTTCTTCTCGTGACAACTCTCGTAAGACACACATCTTACGCGCGGTACTGTTCAAGTGCTAGCCATGATTCCACGTGCCCCTGCATCTCACCGCAATTAAAAGGTAATTTTGTATTGTTCAATATATATTATTCTTTTAAGCGAATTCATATTAATTTAACTAATTAATTTCTGATTCCTCCGGCCAACATCGCTCTACATATACTTGTCCTAGTATATCTTCAGACCACGCGGCCGCCACTGAAGGTAACTTTGTATTGTTCTATACAGAGATTATTTTATATTCATCGTAATTAATTAACCCTTAATTTACTACTCCATTTAACATTCTTTTCAGGATATTTTTATGTTAATTTTTAATCTACTTATTTACCGCTCCTCGTGTGCATATTACTTTTGTTTTGATTACTTTTAAATATACCAATTTCATTTCGTTCTTATGTAAATATAAATACAAACTTTAAGGACGCCGCTGTGTTTTATTTTATTTATTAAGTTTTTTTGTGTATTTATTTTAATTAACCATCATCACGCACGTCCTGGACCTTTGAAGGAACTTCACCAACACCAATTAATTGTTTTATTAGGAAATAATTTCATTATTATTAGCACACTGAAAGCCACCGTCTGTAATAGGTGCCCCCAATTTGTAATAATATATATATATATATATATATATATATATAACATTTGATAAATATATTTATCAAATGTTATATTTAATGAACGGCTAAGAAATTATCTAATCACTTATATATATATATTTATATATATATATATATATATATATATATATCGCTTGTGGCCTAGTGGTAAAGGCGACAGCCCGGATGTTTTATTTTATTTATTAAGTTTTTTTGTGTATTTATTTTAATTAACCATCATCACGCACGTCCTGGACCTTTGAAGGAACTTCACCAACACCAATTAATTGTTTTATTAGGAAATAATTTCATTATTATTAGCACACTGAAAGCCACCGTCTGTAATAGGTGCCCCCAATTTGTAATAATATATATATATATATATATATATATATATAACATTTGATAAATATATTTATCAAATGTTATATTTAATGAACGGCTAAGAAATTATCTAATCACTTATATATATATATTTATATATATATATATATATATATATATATCGCTTGTGGCCTAGTGGTAAAGGCGACAGCCCGGATAGCTGTAGACTTGGGTTCGAGTTCCAACGTAGACCATATTTTTCTAATAAAAAATTTCGTATGATTTGCTTTGTAATTTGTAGACAGCAATGTTTACATCCCCACTTACTCTGCAATTACATACATTCTAATTTAATATTTGTAAATATTTCATATAAAAAGCCGAAAAACTCCAATAATTTATCAAATGTTATATTTAATGAACGGCTAAGAAATTATCTAACACTCATATAGCTATGGAGTAATAATTAGCATTTTCAAACATTCAAATCTGACATCTGCTCTCAAAATACTGACATCTACTTTCAGTAACTCACATCTAATTTCAAAATAGGCATCTGCTTTCTAATCTGACGTTTGCTTTCATAACTGACACCTGCTTTCAAAACAGACATCTGCTTTCAATAACTGACATTTGCTTTCACTAACTGACATCTGCTATCAAAACTGACATGAGCTTTCAAAACTAACTTCTGCTTTCAGCTTGACATCTACATTCAATAACTGACATCTGATTCATTAACACTGTTACTTTATAATGCATTTCTATATGGCTTGAGCCTGGGTCTATTGTGGCCTAGTGGTAAAGGCGACAGCCCGGATAGCTGTAGACTTGGGTTCGAGTCCCAACGTAGACCATATTTTTCAAATAAAAAATTTCGTATGATTGCTTTGTAATTTGTAGACAGCAATGTTTACATCCCCACTTACTCTGCAATTACATACATTCTAATTTAATATTTGTAAATATTTCATATAAAAAGCCGAAAAACTCCAATAATTTATCAAATGTTATATATATATATATATATAAATATATATTGTTATGCCGTATGTGTTAAATATAATTAGGCATAGAGAATCAACGTATTGACTGGAAATGTTGCATTCAGTCTAGCTGCGGCCGTTATTGCTTGAAAAAATGAGATTATTGTACAGTCAACTTTCGACTGCAAATGCCGATATATCTACAATAAAATTATAATGCAAAACCCAACAAATCCAATGTAATTTGTGATTGAAATTTGAACTTAGATGCAAAAACCGAGAAGTCCTCGTCCATCTTAAGTGCAAAACGCGACATTTCCATCGGGCCAATGAGGATTCGAATTTTGCTGATTATGTGCGCCTATTTAAAGGTCTAACGTGTCACTAAAATAATAAGTTTCTTTGAGTACAGTTGTTTATTTTAATTATTTGGAAATAGTATTTTCAATGGATACATTGGAAAAACTAAGTAATCCTAAACAACTAACAAATATTACTCAGTGTAATAATAATAAGTCTCGGAAGAGATGTAAATCAGAAACGCAGCCAGAAAAAGCAAAACGTGCAAGGTAAGTCATACAAAATCTCAACGCATTCTTTGAAATCAATAATGTTTTTAATAATCTACTATATTTACAATGAATTCTGATAAATTATTACTTTGCTTATTTTTAGGTATGCTTCCAAAAGTTTGTCTCTGTATCCTAGTTGTGGTCGCATTTCGATGTGAGATATTCAAGTATTCCGTGCGGCTTTTTTTAGGCATAAAGAAAAAAAGGAACAAGATATGATTATTTTACGACACTGTGATTCAAGTAACTCTAAGAGGCACAGAAAGCGAACAGAGAATGGGAATAAACCTAAGTCGTGTGTACTACGCTACAAAGTAAAATGACAAGATGGTTTGATGGTTGCTGTTTGGGACAGTCATTTATGGGTATTTTAGGAACTAAGAAAGATAGAATTTTAAACGTTTCAAAGAGATATAAGGAAAAGTATATGCTACCTACAGAAAATAGAGGTGGAGATAGGGCTGGACAAAAGAATGTTGAATCTTTAAAATGCACTGAATCACATTATTGTCGATCTAAAACATTTAACAGAATTTATTTGCCTGCAGAATTAAATATTTGTAAATTGTGGAAAATTTATAACCCGAAAATGGAAGGACACAATGAACTAAAAGTAAAAGAATGCTTTTTTCGATTATTTTAACAAAACCATTAACATAGGTTTCGGCACGCCAAAAACTGAATTGTGCTTTGCAATTTAAACTCAATATAGAAAAGGAAAAGGACGAATCAGAGAGAACTAATTTATTAGCCCAACAACGATTGCATAAACTAAGAGCTATCAGATTCTATAAACTTCTTCAGGAAGAAAAAGAAGAAATGATAACGTTTTCCTTTGACTGCCAAAAGAATTTGGCACTTCCAAAGCTCCCGGATCAGTCTGCTTACTTTAGTATGCAAATAAACTTTTACCATCTAGCAATAGTAGTCGGAACCTCCAAGAGTAAGCTGAATCCGAACAATATCAATCCTTATGTCTGAACCAAGGTGGACTCTCCGAGAAGTTCAAACGAAGTGTCATTTTGTTTGCACCATTCGCTTTCACACTTTAAGTTTGAGAAACATGTAAAGATAATTCGCTTAGTTTGTGATGGATGTGGAGCACAAACTGAAAACTCAACAATAATTGCCATGCTAAACTATTGGCTGCAGTATAAAGCTCCTTATCACATTGCAAGAATTGATGTAATATCTATAAAAAACACAGTAGTTGTCCATCCTGATGAATACATAGAAATGACAAGAAAATTTACTACTGTTTACAAAACTAAGTATGATGTTCCGATTAAGGACTGGAGAACTGAACCTCAAAAAACTTTTAAGCAACCAGGCTATTGGCACTTCAAATTTGAACCATTTAAACGAATAATTATCACAAAGACAGAAAGTGGAGCACCAGTTGTGCAAGGCGAAGCATTTTACAGAAATGACTTCTGCATTCCAAAAAGCCTATGCAAGAGAGGGAAAAATATTGCTCAGATAAGTCCAAAAATAATAGACACTTTTTTTGGGGGATACTCGCTGGCTCTTGATTTTTATAAATACGTTTTTTAGATTTCAATATTCATAATAAGTTATGTGCATTTTCTTCTCTCTTGAATACGCTCAAATAAAGAATTTATCAGTTTTCTTGATTTATCTCAAAATCGATTAATATGGACTAGTCGGGTTTTGCATCTAGGCGACTAATTTGCGAAACAATCGGAGACAATCGTTGCCGGCCGTCGCGGTCTTCGCCGGCATTGGATCGGCTTTTCCATATACATATACATCGTATGTACTCATACGTATACCCTATGCCTAATGATATTTGACACATGCGGTATAGTAGGGGTTGTTAGCTTCAGTAATAATAATATGAGTGGATAAATAAATGGAATATTTTTGAATTTATTCAATGTCTTATAGTTATAACATGTAAAGTATAATGTCTAGTTGATTTGTTATACAAAAGCTTATTAGATGTCGCTCTACCAATTTAACGGGTGTTCAGAAACATTCGAAGTCAAGTGGGCTCTGAACAAAAAATCGTATATCTTTACTTAAGTATTAATATACTAATTTGATAACCTATAAAATTGTATTAAGTAAATGTGTCAATCTATCTCAGACATGACTTCGTATTTTCAAGGCCTACTTTGACTTGGAATGTTTCTGAAGACCCGTTATAATAACGGGTGTTCAGAAACATTCGAAGTCAAGTGGGCTCTGAACAAAAAAAATTGTATATCTTTACTTAAGTACATTTGTCGTGTATGATAACCTATAAAATTGTATTAAGTAAATGTATCAATCTATATCAGACATGACTTCATATTTTTAAGGACTACTTTGACTTCGAATGTTTCTGAACACCCGTTATTAGACAAATAATATAGACAAAATAAATAATTTGAAATTATTCTTTACAAAGTTGAGGGCCAGCATTAGCTGTGATATTACACATTTAACCTATTATCAGTGTGAATGCAAAATTTGGTAATTTATACAAAACAAGGTTTGATTTTGAAAAGATGAATGGGCTCCTGAGAATAAGAGATCTTGCTCTACGTTTAAGTAATATAATTTCATATAATTTTGTTAATTATTAAACATGAAAATTCCGAAGGGCATTTGAAAAATATATTTAGTCTAAGAATGTTAGGAAAAAATAACATTCAGAATGTTTTAGATTTATCATATAGAAAAGCAATTCAACAACACAATGAAAAGGTAACAAAAAATAGGCATGTGTTAAATTTAATAAATAAATTGCAATAGATTTTGTGGCGCGTTTGAACTGGCACTTCGGGGTCACGAACAGCATGAACAGCAAACGGATAACAAGGGCATTTTTCGGGAATTGATAAATTTTAAGGCAGAATTGGATAAATCGCTCAGAGATCACATCGAAGCAGCACCGGTTTTTAAGGGATTATCAAAAACGATACAGAATGAGCTGCTTGATGCAATGTTGAACGTGTATCATGAACAAGTTGCCAGTGAAATTAAAGCAACCGACTTCATATCTGTGATAACTGATGAAACCACAGATGTGTCCAATCAGTTTCAGTTGGTGGTTGTTTTAAGATATATTGTGAACGCGAGACCGGTCGAATGATTTTGGAAATTTCTTCTGCCTAGTGGACATGATGCTAATTCTTTATCTGCCTCCATCCTTAACGAAATTAGTTTGCTTGTTGATGACCCAGAAAAACTTATTGCACAGAGCTATGATGGGGCAGCAGTCATGAGTGGTGCTATTAAAGGCGTGCAAAGACATGTCCAAGAGCAGTATCCAAGGGCTAATTTTGTACATTGTTATGCACATCATACAAATCTAATTATGACACATGCTACATCGAGCAGTAGTAATTGCAGAATTTTTTTTGCCAATCTGACGGGATTATGTACATTTTTCTCCACTTCACCACAACGAGCTGCAAGATTGGAAGAATTCCTTCAGAGAAAAAGCTTACCTCGTTCTTCAAAAATAAGATGGAACTTCAATTCTAGGACAGTGAATACAATATATGAGCACCGAGAAGAAACAATTGAAGCTTTAGAACAAATCGAGGGAGAAGCTAGTTTACAAACTACCATTCATCAAGCTAGTGCCAATTTGCGAATTTTAGAGGAGGAAAATTTTATCTATTGGTTAACTTTCTTTCATAAAATTATGCCACATGTGGACATATTGTTTAATCAATTACAAAATCTCAATACAGATGCATTAAAAATCAAGAATAATTTAGATAATTTTGAACGCGCTATTAGAAAAATTCGAACCGAAATCGCTGACACAGATAATCAGTTGGTTAAACAAAATGACCCAGAACTGACTCCTCGACCATCAAAGCGGCGAAGAGTAACTGATGGTAGCCAAAGAAGGAGGGAAACTATTGAAGTCTGCGATATTATTTTGCTAGATATAAAAACTAGATTTTGGTATAGAGGGCACTTAATATTGGCAAACTTAATTTCTTTTAAACAGTTCTCCTCTTTTCAAAAAAAATTTCCGGAAGATTGCCTTAAAGAAGCAGTAAAATTTTATCCATGCCTCAATGAAAGCAGACTACGAACTGAATTAAGCGTTCTATATTCTAGAGAAGAATTTAGGCAAAATATAGAAGTCGGTGCTGTAGGTCTGCTAGGTCTTCTGCTGAATGGATTAAGCGACAACTTTAATGAAGTTGTTACGCTTTTAAAAATTGTTATTACAATCCCAATGACAACGTCCGAAGCGGAACGCCAGTTTTCACGGCTGAAGAGAATAAAAATTTTCCTGAGAAATACAATGAAAGAAGAGAGATTAAATGCCCTTACTATGTTATCTTGTGAAAAAGAATGTATAATTGATTTCCCAAACTTTAATGAAAAAGTGATAGAACTGTTCTGCAAGTCAAAGAAATGTAAAATGGACTTCCGTTTATCGTCAGATGTAATTAAACTGTGTAGTGTAATATTTACTATTCCCTCAAAACAAACTCTACAATGAACAGTACCTGTCTGGAACAGTACGTCGGTGAAATTTATAAGGATTGGGTAAGCGTTTTTGTATTACACTTTTTAATTTTGAAATTATGCACTCCCTATGTGAACCATCCCGAGCCGCCACTGGTTAGACGTGATTAAGGTGCAGCAGTTAGGTCTTCTTTAGTTTTTGTGGCCTATTGCAACTCAACCATTTATAAACCTTTGAAAGAATCGATTTGCATTAAAATTTATGGAGAGAGGAGGTAGGTGTTTCATTCGATACCGTTCAAAAATTTATAAGCTTCTAATTTAATAGTTACTACTTTTAAATTATACAAATGAACATTGTCGATGCTAATGCTTTCAGTAAAATAAATATTAAATGTTCATTATCGACAACCAAACTTACATATTCAAACCGACAGCACTAGATGTAACTGATATAAATTACAAATTAAATATTTTTATAACAATCTCTATATATTTAGAAATTCAGCCTGTGTATGTTTGTGTTCGAAAAACTCGAAAAGTAGTCGGTCGATTGACATATTGTTAAAAGGGAAAATAATTTTTATTTAATGTTGAATGAATTGTCTTATATAAAAACTTAAAATAATGTGTATAGATGTAAATGTCAGTAAAACGTTACTTTAAAAAAAAATTATGATAGACAATTGTCAAATTTGGAAGACGAAAATATGAATGACACTGATATTCGAAAAACAATTAAAGAAGTTACTAAGTATCCTATATTACGGCATCCGCAGTTAAAGTGTCTAATAGCCTAATAAATATCATCCTTAAACACACGAAATTCAAACCCAAACATAGTATTAAAAATAGTCTAGAGTTAGTTAATAACATTAAAGACCGCAACTTTCCTGATAACACAAAACTCATATCCTTTGATGTCAAGAACTTATTTCCTAGTATCCCCCCCCAATACAACGTTAGATCTAATTGATAAAATGTTATTATACAATAGAACTAACCCCATAATAAAAGAAGAGATCTTAGATTCACTAAAAGTTCTATACTAACGAATAGTACTTACGTATTGACAATAATTGAAACAGTAGTTATTTTAGTAAATGGCCGTTTAACTTTTATACAACGCTTCCTTACATACACTATCGCTGAAAAGTATTGTATTATATTGAAGAAATACATTTTATTACTAGAGCGCGGCATTTTAGGTCCACTCGTCTCTACATATTCTGTCTTTGTTTACTAATAGGCGTAACAACTTCTTATTAAATATTTTATTTTATTTTATTCTTAAAAAACTCATTCGTAACATAAATAAAAGGCTAGTAGTAATTCAGAGAGCACTAAAACGCAAAGTATTATGAAAGAAAGGCTTGCCCTAAAGCACAGATTATACAAATGTGTCACTTGGCCAATTTTCATGCTAATATTTTATTTTTTGTAGTCTTTGCGCGGAAGAAGTACAAAGTACGCGCGTCGCTTTGGAACATGCACAATTCAGTTTAATAGATGCTGTTAATGCTCTACTTTTAGATTGTGTAATTACAGTTTATTAGGGACATAAAGAATTTCGCATTTGATGGATATATTTGTTGGCTTATTTAATAAAAAATAAATCCATCTATTTCAATAGTTTTTATTAAATTACATGTTAATTAGGTAATTGTTAAATTATACTTTATAAAAGCGAATTTGGATTTCAAATATCCAAATCACATGTAATCGTTTAATTATAATTAAACCTGAATTTACTCTAAAATTTTCGTTTAAGTGTACAGAATAACACAATAACAGCAAATTGTTTTCATTACTCCTTATACAGAATATGTACGTCTACACAAAATAAAATCATATTTGTTTTCACAAAATAATGCGATTTACTCGTCGTTCAGATTTTTTATTTTCGTTATCATGGCAATAAGTTTGTTGATAAAAATAGAAACGTTAGGCATTTGTTACTGAATTTGACAGACATTCACCCTGTAAAAAATGGTTTTGATGTTACTAATTGATGTTATTAGCGGGTATCAGAAAATTCAGAAGGAACAATAACTTGAGAAACGAGCCGTGCAATTTACCGGCTTACGTGCAAGCTAATCCGTAAATTTGAAGAAACTGGTTGCGTTATAACAAACTCTACCTCTGTAAACAAGGTCTTATCATGGGAAATCCTCTTTCTCCTTTACTTGCGGAAATTTATATGGATTACCTGTAAAATACGATTTTTCATAATGACAGATACGTGAAGAACATTTTGTTTTGGTACAGATACGTTGATGATATATTGATAGGATATATAGGTACAGATAGGCAGTTGAACACTCTTTATGAATTTATCAATTCCATTGATCCTAATATCACGTTTACGATAGAAAATGAGCTTAATAATAGTATAAACTTTCTGGATCTCACTTTAAAACGTGTAAACAATAGGGTCCATTTTTCTATTTACCACAAAGTGGCTCATACAGATACCACGATACATAATAAATCTAACCACCCGGTCCAACACAAGGTAGCGGCTTTTCACAGCATGACACATAGACTTATTAACATCCCGATGTCCAATGAAGACTATAATAAAGAATATAATATTATAAAACAAATCGCTCACAACAACGGATATGACCCAAATCTAATAGATAAATTAATTGTTAAAAAATCAGTCAATAAATTATTAAGGGAGGTGTACCCGATCATTAAAGTGGAGCCAGACAAGCAGTTTAAATCATTTATTTATATAGGTCAACAGCAACTTAAATTATCAAAATTCCTTAAAAAAGAAAACATTAATATTGCTTATAAAACTAATAATAATCTAGCCAAATATATTGAAAATAATAAAGAAAAAACTACTGTAATGTGGGCCGTTTGGGCGGCCACATCGGATAGCAGGTTTGGGCGACTTATCGTATTAAATGATACACACAAAGTTCGGGTAACATTCTATAATTAATTTAACTCTTACAACTGGATAACAATGTATTTACATGGATTACTAGGTTCAACTCAGACAGGGTAGAACGTGGTTATTAAGTATAACACAGTTCGCACCGCTGACTGGTTGTAACTCTCTGTCGTAACTGTTACTCTGACTATGACTATCTCTTACTTAAACTACTGTCTATATATACTTAGAGAAGATCCTTGATGTGTTTCTAGAACATATCTACAACCCTGACACATAGTCTTGTGTATGCAATAAACACAGAGTGAGGTCGTGTTTATATAACATGTTACCGTTTGTATTAAAAAGGCGAGGTTGTAGCCTTGCCGAGAGTGTTATGCATATACATGACTATATCGGGTTATTACACCATCCCTCTTGGGGTTAAAGAAAACTAACACTAGTATGTTTGTTTTTCTTTCATTGAAATCTCTCTATCTATTTACTTTCCCTATTCCTATTTTAAAATATGGTGAACATTAATGAAATTACAAATATGACATGTATTATTCAAACCTTAAGAATAGTTGTTCATTTATTACATATATACAAGTTTCTTATTTCCTATTAACATATTTATACTTAGCTTAATAATGTTCTAACTAACATATCTGTTCTTATTCCTAGGCATGATAATGCTTGAGGCGGTTTTTGTGTACTTCGGTATATTTACCGTCTATGCAAACTGTTATATTTGGCGGCTTGTTTGTTTCAGTTATTATAAAAGGGCCGTTATACAGTGACTCAAGTTTATTCCCTGCTTCGTTCTTTAATAAAACCTGATCGCCGACACAGAAGTGTGTGGGCCTGCGATTCCTATTCAACTTTCCCTGTCTCTTAACTTTAGATAGGATTAAATTATGTTTCGCATCGTGCAGGGCTGTCTGAAGTCTGTATTTCATTTCCGCGGCGTAATTGTCAAAATTGAAAAGCGGCTCTATCGCGTTCGTTAACGATGAAGGTAGCGGATTGTGTTTACCGAAAACTAACTCATGAGGTGTATATTTGGTTTCAGTATGCACTGTGTTGTTAAATGCAAAGCACCAATAAGGTATCCAAGTAGACCAATTGTCTTTATGGTTATTCAATTGGATTAGTAGATACGCTCCGAGATTCTTATGTGTATTCTCTAATGCGCCTAACGTTTCGTGGTGGTAAGCAGTTGATCTCAATTGCTGTATTCCTAGCAGTGAGCAAGTTTCCTTGAAAACTGCAGCCATAAACTCTGTTCCTTGGTCGGAAGCTATCTGTTCGGGAATAGCGTATCTTAATATAAAATTCTCGACCAGGGCTCTGGCTACTGTGGCAGCTTCTTTGCTTTGGATAAGATATGCCTCCACGAATTTCGTTAGTTCGCATTGGAGTGTCAAGATGTACTTGTTTTCCTCGTGGTCTTGGTTTAATGGACCTACTAAATCTACAAAAATCTTTTGGAAAGCGTATGACGATGTGGTCGTTACCTTGATTGGTTCTTTGTTGGGTATTGAGTGCTTGTGTTTTTGGCAATCACTACATCGTTTCACGAATGATTCGACGTCGTGTTTTAGTTTTGGCCAATAATAAAACCTTTTGGTCTGGTTAAATGTTCGGTTTACTCCTCCGTGTCCTCCTGTATGTAGCATATGATAATCGTTGATGATCAGTTGCTGTGTTTTGTAGTTTTCAATTCTTATTACTCCTCCGATTACGTTTATTTTTAAATCGTTTGGCTCTCTTCTTCCATGGAATAAAATTTCTCAGGAAGTCGCTGTTCCTGGAATTGTCTTTGACTATACATATTTCCTGTATGTCGTGTCCTGCGCAGAACTCCTGGAGTGTAGTCAATAAGCGCATGTACTGCTGAGGACTCATTGTAACTACAGTCTCCTTCATAAAAATTGTGAGAGCGTCTTCGTCGTATAGGAATATTTCCTTGGAACGCATGCTTGTTCCGTTACGACGTTGGAGGGAATTGAAGCTTGCCTTGTCTATCACTCGAAGTTCAATAGATCCCGCTGGCCTTTTCAACAGTTCCACAACCCCGGGGTGACCCGCCCTGGAGCCGGTGGATTCTGTCATCGCTGGGTTCGTAATGGTGTGATCGGCAGCTACATGTCTTGACTGAGCTCTAGTCGTAACAAAAATGCTGTCATTAATCCCATTACTAACCTTCTTCAAGTCGTTGGAATCTATCTCTATCCGTGATAAGGCGTCTGCAACTACGTTTTCCGAACCCTTAACATAGTTGATGATAAAATCGTATTCTTCTAACACTAATCTGAATTTCGTAAGACGGCTAGACGGGTTGGTCATTCCAAACAAATATACTAATGGCCTATGATCTGTAAAGATCTTGAATTTTCGACCGTATAAGTAAGGCCTGAAATGCTTCACTGCCCAAACCACGGCTAATAACTCTTTTTCAATTGTGCAGTAGTTCCTTTCAGCTTTGTTTAAGGATCGACTGGCATAAGCGATTGGCCTGTCATTGCCGTTGGATAGCACTGCGCCAATTGAGTAGCCGGATGCATCTGTTTTTAAAAAAAAAGATATTGCAAAACCGGTGGTGTCTGAAGGGCTAGCTTGAGCTTTTCAAATGCCTTTTGCTCCACATCGGACCATGTAAAAATTACGTTCTTTCTTGTAAGGTTGTTCAAAGGATTCACGATGTTGGCAAAATTTGGGATGAAACGCCTATAATAGTTGGCGAATGCGACAAATCGTTTTACGTCTTTTGCGTTCTTAGGAACCGTATATTCCATTAGGGCTTTTACGTTGGAAGGGTCCGGTGAGACTCCTTCGGCCGAAATGACGTGTCCCAAATATAAAATTTCTTTTCTTAAAAAATCGCATTTGCCTGGGTTAAGTTTAAGATTAACTTTTCTTAGCCGTTCCAGTACTCTAACTAAATTCAGATTGTGTTGGCGGAGATTGTTGCCGAAAACTATGAGATCGTCGAGATATATGAAACATTGTTCATAATTAAGTCCTGACATCGCTATTGTCATGGCTCTAGAAAAAGCGCTACTACTCGTTTTTAGTCCCATTGGAAGTCGACACATCTGATACTGATCTTTGCCGGTAGTAAACGCTGTGTAGGGACGGCTTTTGGGTTCTAATTCTATCTGATGATAGCCTTGGGCCAAATCTAAATGAGAAAAATAGACTGCGCCTGAAAGCGAGTCTAAGATCTCGTTGATTGATGGCAGTGGGAATTTGTCATCGACTATCTGCTTATTTAACAAGCGGTAGTCGATCACTATCCTCCACTTCTGGTTTCCGTCCTTATCCTTTTTCTTGGGAACTAATAGTAATGGAGACGACCATGGTGACTTCGCCTTTTCTATAATTCCATCGGACAAAAGTTTCTCTACTTGTCTGTCGATCTCATGTTTTTGCGAATGTGGCAATCGATAGGGTTTAGAATATATCGGATTTATTTGCGGGTTAACCTGTATGTCTCCCCTGTATATGCTCGTGTGCGTAAGTTTGTCTGACTCAAGGAAAAACACGTCGCAATACTTCGCGATAATTTTTTGCATCGTAATGTTCTCTTCCTTGTTTAGACGTATTTACTGTTTGTAAAATCTTGCTGACGCGTTCGACTGATTTAGGGCCACTATACTCGAAAGTGCAAACGTTGTATTTATCGAGGTCGGTTACCGTAGGGGCAAAATTTTTCAATGTCGCGTCGCTATCTCTTGTATTCAGTATACGCACGGGCACCAATCCGTTCTTCGGGGTAACAACAGATCCTGCTATAAATATACCTGGAGCAGCTTCCTTCTGGGAAACTACACAATCGCTACATGTATTTACTTTAAAATATTTGATTACTTCACAACGAGGCGGAATGTTAACAACCGTGTTTTCATTGGAATGCAATGGTAATGTAATTTGCTGACCTTCAATCGAAAACGCAAGACTATATTTCTCGTAGTCTATTACGGCGCTGTATTTAGCAAGTATGTCTGAACCGATGATACCTATAAGTTCGTTGTTATTTGTATTGTCTAGTACTGCAAATTTATGCTTGACCTTGGCTTCGCCTAACCTTAGTGTAATGAAAGCTGACCCAATTGTTTTTGTTTGACCGTTAATGCCGACTATGCTTAATTTCTCTGTTTTATCAACATCTATGTTTGTATAATTAGTATTTATAAATATAACACTTATAGAAGCACCTGTGTCAACCAGAAATAGATTCTCTTTATTATTGAAATGCACATTAATATACGGTAAACCGTCGAGGTTAAAACAGTGTTGACAAGAATCTGCTTTTAGTTGAGAATTTTCCGAAAAAACTGATTGTCATTATTATGATCGGGCTGGACCGCGTTCGATGATACAGTGAATACTTTGTCTCGGTTATCGCGCTTGTCGCGTCTTAAAAATTTCTTTTTATAACCGTGATTATAATTGCTATGAGTATTACCGTGTTGGAAATTTCTTCGTTTGCTCTCGTTATTAGTATGCCTATACTTCCGGTACCGGTTGTCTTTACCGTGCGAATTATTAAACGTAGCTTTTCTCGAGAAATGATAAACCGTATTGCTATTGTTTGGCGGGTTGAGTATTTGCTCGTTTGAAGCCTCTTGGATCGCGTCGCTTAACGTGCTTGGGTTGCGTGCTTTTATTAATAGCTTTATATTCGTGTCGCGAAGTCCGTTAGCGAACATATTAACAGCAATCTGCTCATTTACCGTACGGAACTTATCGATTAACGTCTCGTCGTCGCCTGCTTGTGTGATTGACAATTGGGCGAGCAGTTCTTCGACTGTCTCACCGTATTCGTTTATTGTTTTTGCGCCCTGTTTAACATTGTATAATTGTGAAGTTAACGCCGTGACCGATTTTTTTGTAATAAAATCGCGTTTTAAATCCGTAATTAAAGCGGTATTATTGGGGTATGATTTGAGTAATCTTAATTTCGCCTTTGGGGATAACCGTGTCTTGAGGACGTATTTCGTTAAACTTTCTTTTCCCACGTTATCTAACAATGCGTCATATAATTCGATCGAATCTATTAGTTGCAGGGTTACTTCCTCTTTACCGTTCATTACAGGTAATAAACTCGAGGCAGTCCGTAAATCGAAATTCTCAGCCATGTTGCCAATTGTTACATTCAAATTACTTAATCTATTACTTAAAATTTCTGTAGCCTCATTTAATGTCGCGGTAATGTCTTTGATACAATTTTTAGTTGCCTCTCGGGTACTTAAATTATGAGCTACCTTATTAAAACTGTCCCTTATCTCACACAATCTAAGATTAAAATTGTCTATTAGCGCTTGTTTGCGCTTAATTACATTTATATCACTCTTATTGCTAACATTGTCTTTCCTTAAATTACTAAAAAATACCTTTACTTCGTCATGTATCTGTATGAATTGATCTGGGGCGGACATGGGGGTTGGCCTAGACCTTCTCCTGGCTTCGGTGGAACTCCATTTGGACCTGAGCGGAGAGGGCCTTCGTCATCTTCTTGTTCACGTGCCGGTATACACCGTAGCAGCAGCAGGACGTTAATGTGACCATAACTCCCACAAACGCCACTACGCCGAGGATGTCGATGGTGTCCACGTTGTTTTTTATGTTGGCGTCATTGCCTGCGATGATCACCTCCTCCTTTGTCGCGTAATTGCCCATTTCTTACTCTGACCTGCTAAACTGTAGGTTTTCTTGGCTGGTTCGTTCCGGGTTCCTACAAGTTCCCTGCAGTCTTAAACGACTGGCAGAATGGTCCTAAGCCGTAGGTAGGCAGAATAGCCATGTAATGTGGGCCGTTTGGGCGGCCACATCGGATAGCAGGTTTGGGCGACTTATCGTATTAAATGATACACACAAAGTTCGGGTAACATTCTATAATTAATTTAACTCTTACAACTGGATAACAATGTATTTACATGGATTACTAGGTTCAACTCAGACAGGGTAGAACGTGGTTATTAAGTATAACACAGTTCGCACCGCTGACTGGTTGTAACTCTCTGTCGTAACTGTTACTCTGACTATGACTATCTCTTACTTAAACTACTGTCTATATATACTTAGAGAAGATCCTTGATGTGTTTCTAGAACATATCTACAACCCTAACACATAGTCTTGTGTATGCAATAAACACAGAGTGAGGTCGTGTTTATATAACATGTTACCGTTTGTATTAAAAAGGCGAGGTTGTAGCCTTGCCGAGAGTGTTATGCATATACATGACTATATCGGGTTATTACACTACCAAAGACAATAAATCAGGAGTCTATAAGTTATTATGCGGATCATATACCAAAACATATATTGGAAAGACAGGTAGAACGTTTAAAAAACGAATCTAAGACCACTATCATTCTTATATCAATAAGAAAACTGCCTCAACCTACTCTAATCATTTAATAGAGAATGAGCACGAATTTAATTTACAATTCCACACCATACATGTAGAAAATAAAGGTAGAAAACTAAATTGTTTAGAATCTTTAGAAATTAATAAACTTAAAAACTCAGAAATGTTACTAAACGATAAATTAGACTTGAATTCATCCCCACTGTTAAATCTGTTCACCCATTGAAATATTGTTTCTTAGTTGCTTATACTATATTTTTGTACTTAAACCTCACACAAGTAGGACATGGTATAGTTTTCAAAAAGCAAAATATAAATGTAATAGTTCCTAGAATTTTAACTTGGGTCAACTACCTGATTAACGCTGCTCCTTGTATGTATCTATATTCTTAAGTTGAATTTGAAGAAGCTACTGTGTTAGCGAAACAGCTGTCATTATTTTATTAATAAAGTGTAAATCTAAAACATCTTATGTGTGTTTTATTTATTTGTTACTAAGTAAGTTTTGAAAGAAAAAAATTGAGAAATTATTGATTGTCGACGTACACGATATAATCAAATTCATTCCAAACAGAATCGCAGATGAAACAATGACATACAAATCCATTGACTCCATGATGAACCAAACTGAAATAGTGAATTTTCCAACGGAACTCTCTCGATGTTCTCGGATTACCGTAACACATTCTGAATTTGAAAATTGCAGAGCCAATTATATTACTCCAAAGCATCAAGCGGCCGAATTTATGCAATGGCACACGATTAGTTGTTAAAAAATTGATGAACAATCTAATTTAAGCAACAATTCTGATTGGACCTCATAAGGGTGAGGACGTACGTACTACTTCCATGAATACTGCTCATTCCGACCTACACGGCGTTCGATTTTAAACGACTTCAATTTCCAATACTCCATGCATTCGCTATGGCTATCAATAAAGCCCAAGAGCAATCTTTGCAAGTGTGCGGTTTGATTTTAGAAAACAATTGCTTCTCTCATGGGCAATTATACGTCGCATGCTTTAGAGTCGGTAAACCGTCTGATCTTTATGTTTTTGCAGAAAACGAACAAACAAAAATGTAGTCAATCTACTAGCTTTACAATAAAAAATTATTTTTGTAAACATCTTTTTCTTCCTTTCCTTTCATTCCACATAGCCACAGCAACGCAAGGCAGGGTATTGATATGTTTTCTCGGCGAATTTATGTTTGCTACAATACTTTTATTTCCTTTCCCGTTCATTTCATATCAGACTGAGTCACAGCGAAGCATGGTCAGATTTAGAAATTTTTTTTATAAATTAAATAACATTTCGGTGCTTATATAAATTTATATAAATTAATTTGAGTTTCAACGTGCTTATTAATTCTATTCAAAGATAATTTCCTATACTAATTAGTTAATTAAGGAGTAATCTCATTTATTAAGTAATAATAACAAAGCCTGTCGTTATCGTGTTTTTATTTGTTGTGCCATCGATGTATTTTGTTACAATAGAAACTAGAGGAATACTTTCCTGATCAAAATCAGTCAGAAACAAGAAAAATCCCTAACCACAATATGAATTAGTTAACATTAAATACGTGTTTTGATAACTAAGTTGCCGTCTTCAGTAGAATAATCTGAAAAAGAAAGATAGTTTTAAACGTAGCGTCTTTGACTAAGGTACAACTTTTGAAGATGTGCTCTTCACCAAATCGCCAGTCGGACACACTAAATTCCTAGCATTAAAATAAACCCTTATATACTACTTAAAAATATCGTAAAAGTTAGCGTGAAATGCGAAAAAGCGTGAAGCCTAAAAATAAGTACTACAGTCATACTAAAGCATACAAACTGGACTGAGAAAAAGAATTGGTCCATTATCAGAATTCATATTTCTATGTTTTATAATAATAATAATATTTATTAAATTGTCCAACAGGTCACCCCAATACAAACAATATAAATAAATAATAAATATAATACATATGTGAAAAAAAATAACAATAAAGTAAGTATAATTCAAAAAATACTTTCTTTGGAGACTGTGGTTAAGTAAAAACTTGAAAAGGTATATAACCCCTTACCACAATTATTAATCGTATCCGAAATACGTATTTCGACAACTAAGTTGTCATCATCAGTAGGTAAAAACCACTAATTAAAAAGTCGCACATGGGGCATAGTAAAGCTAGAAAACCGCTCACGCAACAACTACTTTACATCGCGTCCACGTATAGACTAATTTTATCATGCGAATATAAACTACGAAAGGGTCGAGAAGCACTTACCGCTTAAGGAAAAGGCCTACACATATGTTTAATCTCCGAGTTGAAATATGTCGAACGAAAGAACGGCAAACATACATTTCTTAAGGGAAACGCCACTAAACATGTCCTAATAACTTCTATTTTAAAACGACGATGACATAATTATGGTAATAAAAATGAAAAGAGACAACTGTACGGAATCGGTGATCTATCGCTATTCATGGAATTATGTTTATTTTTCGCGATATGTATACTTTCATAAGCATCAAGTTCGTATGGTTTATTAATTCCTTTGACCAACTTCAACCCTGTAATCGATACATTGTGCAGTGTGCTCAAAGCGTGGTTGGCAACATTCGATTTATCCGGTCTATTGTATTTAATATGTGATATGTGTTCTTTAAAACGGGTTATTATTGGTCGTTTAGTTTTGCCTATATATTTCAAATTACAATCCTCGCAACTAATTTCGTATATACCTGATTTCGAATTGAAATTAACTCTATCTTTAGTATTCCTTAGGAGACTTTTGATAGTATTTTCGGACCGAAAGGCAACCTGGAGACCTCTTTCTTTCACAACTTTATTAATGTTTTTCGTGACGGGGTGGTATGGTAAACACATGTACTTTTTCTCCTGGTTACTTTGAGATATCAAACTTGTGGATTCGCGGATTGTATTTTTTATTTTTGTTTTTCTAATTAATTTATTGATTATTTCTATGCCAAAGCCATTGTATTTCGCGATATTTTTAATGAAATCCAGTTCTATTTCATATTGCTATGGTTTTTCCATGGACAAGCAAGAAAAAAGATTGAACTATTAGTGAACTCTGTACTAGGGACAATTTAAAAAAATTAGCTATTACACTTATATATATTTATTTATTTCAGATGGGGTTCGATATATATAATATTTTATAGATAGGATATTTAATGCATAAAATTGTGATTAGCCCTCGTATATTTAGGTAGACCAAAGGAATTGAATTTGCCGCTTGTTCGGATATTGTAGTTGATAAGATGTATTATCTGTAAATTTTGATTTGATAGATAGAAGGGATAGCCATGCGGATATGAAGAATTTTTCATTTTAGATTCAGAGGTAACTTGACTGTTAAGGTGTTCAGTTTAAAAGAATAAAATAATAAATTTTGTTCTTTGTTTTATAAAGTCGGTTTGTACTTTGTTTTGCATTAAGTGTAAGGTGCAAGTAAATCTCAATTCGATTTTTGCGAAGTTTTTCATTGTTATTTGAAATCTTGTGTAAAAAGATGCCTCTCGTGTATTTCGAAATCACACAAAAACTTAATGTAAGTTGATAAAAATTATATTATTTATTTATTAAATATTAGGATTATTTTCAGTGCTATAAATTTTGTATTTATTGTAATAATAATGTGTTTGAAAGTAGTATATGGATATTAGCGAAAGCTTGTCATGTTTTTTGTTAAGGGAAGTTTTTTTTTTCTTAAAAATTATATTTTCAAGAACCGTTTTATATTCAAGGTTGACGGAATTGTAGTGGGGATGAATCTTGTCATGTTATTTGATGCATGAATAAAATTTCAACTAGCGTGAGTTTTAAAAACTAATTTGTTTTTGATATTTGATTTTAGGGGTCACAGTAAAGGTTAAACTTGACAGATTTTACTAATATTTATTAGTTTTATATTTGATCGTGTTTCACAAGAGGTTTTTCTCTTTGTGCGAGTCAATGTTCACAAAGAGTGTTTCCTTATTGCTACTGTTTAATGATGCTTTAGCACCCTATACACTTTGTAGAGGGATTTTTTCTTTTTTTTATTTTAAAAATAAATTAATGTGAATGGAAAATGTGCTTATAATTTATCTAATACCTTGTATTTTTAATTAAATATCCCTACATCCGCGAGGATCGACCCAGAGACGTAAGCTCAAGGATTCTACTAGACTGAATAGCCGGCAAAAATAAGCTGTAGTGTGAATAAAAATTAAATAAAGCAATTTCAAAGAAAATTCCACTGCATAATTGGCGCAATCCAACGTGGGACCGATATTACAATTGGAGCCCAACGCGTCGGCGATTTGAAGATAAGCAAATAATTTGGAAATACAAGATAATTTATAAATATGGAAAATATAATGGAAAATTTAATTCAAAGAATGGGTAACGCTGGTTACATACATGAAGGAGGACACAATGAAGAAAGCAGTCAACAGATGATGGATATGATGCACGTTATGATGAAAACGATAATGAATATGATACAACAAAATCATAGTGAAATGAAACAAATGGAACGAATTATGCAACAAAATCTCAATGAAATAAAACAACAACAAATGGAAATACAACAACGACAAGTAGATATGGAAAGAGGAATGGATGAAATAATAAAGAAAATGGATAAAAAAGTACCAATAAATAGCAGTAACAATCATATAAACAAGGAAAACACAATAAGCGAAAGTAAAATAATACACGCCGAGGAAAAACAAGCAATAACAGAACAGGAATCAATAATAATGGAACAAGAAAAAAAGGAATCAATAATAATGCAACAAGAAGAAAACGAATTAACAATTACAAAAGAAAGTTTAGAGGACGTGCATGGGGAGGAATCTATGCCACAGGAAGAAGGAAATGATATGGATACAGAAATAGGAAGAAGAAAAAATCAAATCAGGGTAAGCGAAGAAATTATATTAAATAAAATTAAGTTTGAAACTAATGAGAAAACAGAATTTAATATAAGTAAAACAAATGCTAAGTTAGAACGTAGGATGAAAAAAAGTATTCTCGAGAAAATGAGCAATAAATTAATTAAACAAGCAGTTGGCGTTAATAATATTAACGATAGACGAAATAAAATTAAAAAGAAATTGATTTCTAGAAATATCATGTGTAAATATAATTTGAATAATTATCTTGAAAGTAAACGAAAAAATTTCCGTAATGCTAATTTTAAAATCAACTGTTTTTTAAATAACATAAATCAGACCCATGTCAATAATAAAAAGTTAGAATATGATACTCTGAAAATTAGGAAGTATAGGGGTACTAAATTTAAATTAAATAGACCCACATTTTATAGTAAGGTAAAAGTAAAAATGAAACTACAAATGATTTACTGTCGGATATTTTCAAATAGGCCCAACTTAATAATAAATTTCGTTGTAAACTATTTAGATGTATATGCGAGATATAAGGATTTTTGCTTTTGATTTAACTAAATGGAATGTGTTGTAACAAAAGGATATATAAATAAAATTTTGGAAAAGTAAATAGGATTTGATAAATGATACTGAAATGGATTTAATGTAATAGATAATTAGGATTAGATTATTAGTATAAGAAGAGGATGCAGCAGTAAAATAAAAAGATGTTTACTGAATTTCGTCGGAATAAAAAGTATACGATATTGAATATATAGAAAAAATTTTCGTCGGTAATATATGAAATAAATATATGAAATATTTATATGAAAATGAAAATGTATTTATAGAAAAAAATTTTCGTCGGGTATATTTAAATAGAATTTCGTCGGTGATATGAAAAAAGTTATTATGATAATTGAGATATATATATATATATATTATTGAAATAAAATTATGGTATTTATGAATATATAGAAAAAGAATTATTGGCATGTTTAAAAAGGTTTATGAATAAAATTATTTGAATAGGATGGTTTACGATGTGCTGATTTAACTGAACTGGTAATGAATTGGATTAAGCAAACGGATATATATACAGGATGAGTTATAAAATAAAATTTATTGTTGACATAATTAAATAATTAAAATTTATCTGCGTATATAAAAATTATTGATTAAAGGGAATTGCGTTGAAAAAATTAAAACTATATAAATATAGGAAGAAATTGAGCTCATGATATTATTGTTGATTATTATGATTATTATTATTATTATTGAAATTGCTTGGAAACTAATGGTGTTATGAATTTGTTTATGATGATGATTTGATATATGAGATTTTGATGCTGTGTTTTTCTTTTATTTATGAAAATTCGTTGGAAACATTCATGTCCATGTGATCGAGAGAATGCTCGAAGATTCGACGGGGATGACTGCTGCTTCGGCGTGTTCCCTCGTCTGTGATGTTTGTAACGAAGCCCATTCGAAAATGTCAAGCAATATGACATTAAGATGAATTATGTCAAGTAAAACGACATAAAAGATAAAATGTTTTAAGTCAAATAAGACATTTAAATATTCAAATATTTTATATGGAAATGTTGAAGATGTTGGAGATGTTGTTGTTATATGGAGAAGTTGAATCCGTTTATCACACTACAGCATCGGAATGACTTGGATCCTATTCAACAATAATACAACAAGTGAGTGCCGAGAACCAAGACAGGGTGCGGTACTGTCTCGTGTGCTGTGCTGAAGATTATCCTCGAAAAAAGCTCAGTGATGTTCTGACTTTGTTCTTGGATAACTTCGGGGAATAATGCTATGGTTTTTCCATGGACAAGCAAGAAAAAAGATTGAACTATTAGTGAACTCTGTACTAGGGACAATTTAAAAAAATTAGCTATTACACTTATATATATTTATTTATTTCAGATGGGGTTCGATATATATAATATTTTATAGATAGGATATTTAATGCATAAAATTGTGATTAGCCCTCGTATATTTAGGTAGACCAAAGGAATTGAATTTGCCGCTTGTTCGGATATTGTAGTTGATAAGATGTATTATCTGTAAATTTTGATTTGATAGATAGAAGGGATAGCCATGCGGATATGAAGAATTTTTCATTTTAGATTCAGAGGTATCTTGACTGTTAAGGTGTTCAGTTTAAAAGAATAAAATAATAAATTTTGTTCTTTGTTTTATAAAGTCGGTTTGTACTTTGTTTTGCATTAAGTGTAAGGTGCAAGTAAATCTCAATTCGATTTTTGCGAAGTTTTTCATTGTTATTTGAAATCTTGTGTAAAAAGATGCCTCTCGTGTATTTCGAAATCACACAAAAACTTAATGTAAGTTGATAAAAATTATATTATTTATTTATTAAATATTAGGATTATTTTCAGTGCTATAAATTTTGTATTTATTGTAATAATAATGTGTTTGAAAGTAGTATATGGATATTAGCGAAAGCTTGTCATGTTTTTTGTTAAGGGAAGTTTTTTTTTTCTTAAAAATTATATTTTCAAGAACCGTTTTATATTCAAGGTTGACGGAATTGTAGTGGGGATGAATCTTGTCATGTTATTTGATGCATGAATAAAATTTCAACTAGCGTGAGTTTTAAAAACTAATTTGTTTTTGATATTTGATTTTAGGGGTCACAGTAAAGGTTAAACTTGACAGATTTTACTAATATTTATTAGTTTTATATTTGATCGTGTTTCACAAGAGGTTTTTCTCTTTGTGCGAGTCAATGTTCACAAAGAGTGTTTCCTTATTGCTACTGTTTAATGATGCTTTAGCACCCTATACACTTTGTAGAGGGATTTTTTCTTTTTTTTATTTTAAAAATAAATTAATGTGAATGGAAAATGTGCTTATAATTTATCTAATACCTTGTATTTTTAATTAAATATCCCTACATCCGCGAGGATCGACCCAGAGACGTAAGCTCAAGGATTCTACTAGACTGAATAGCCGGCAAAAATAAGCTGTAGTGTGAATAAAAATTAAATAAAGCAATTTCAAAGAAAATTCCACTGCACAATGTCTCTTTTGTTAACGGAAAATTTAGTAACCAATTGTCTAAGAAATTAAAGGAAGCTGTCTTATGTTGATAACTATGATTTGAATCCGCGGTGATGAATCTGTTAACATTGGTTTCTTTCCGTAGTTTATATTCGCATGATAAAATTAGTCTATACGTGGACGCGATATAAAGTAGTTGTTGCATGAGCGGTTTTCTAGCTTTACTGTGCCCCATGTGCGACTTTTTAATTAGTGGTTTTTACCTACTGATGATGACAACTTAGTGGTCGAAATACGTATTTAGGATACGATTAATAATTGTGGTAAGGGGTTATAAACCTTTTTAAGTTTTAAGTATAATTCAGTAAAATAAGCAAACTACCGTAATAAAAAAGAATAGGGAAATAAAAAAACATTAAACGAATAAACAAACCAGCGAAAAATGTCTAGAATTATTTAAACTATTAAAATTCTTGACAGAATGCACCACAAGAGCCCTCAGCAAAATATTCGTTCCAGCCGTTGGATGTAGAAGCACTTCATTAACTCTTGAGCTTGGACGAGGTACTCGAAAATTCACTTCTGCAAGTAAATTATCTGAGTCGATCTTATAAAGAATTACATTTTTTTAGAAAGTATATAAATACTTTCGTAGCTATCTAATTCTCTATAATTATTTACAGTTTTAATTAATCCAAGATTATTTGAAGGCATGGAGTGGCCTTCGGGTCTATTCAATCTAAAATGGGAAATATATTCTTTGTAACGAGTTGAAATTGAACGTCTAGTTTGTGGCATATATTTTTGGTTAGAATCGTTACAATTTATTTCGTAGATACCAGGCTTTTATTCTACTTCAATTTTATCCTTAGTGTTACCTAAAAGTGATTTTAATGAATTTTAACGCGATTTGAAGAGAATGGTTTTTGAAGATAGCGTTCAGATTTCTGGAAGCTGACTGATACGGTAAACAAACAAACTTATCTCTTTGATCTTTTTAAGGTAGTAAACTCAAGGTATCATGAACTAGTTTTTTAAGTCTATGTTTCTTAATTAGATTAGTTACTATTTTTGAGTGGAAACCATTATACAGATATAATCTGTGGTGAAGCAACTATGGAGGCGTGTCTAATTCCCTACTACACTTTCTATATTTGTCAATCGTTTCCCCGATTACCCCAGTCCGACGTTGACGTGTAGTTGGCGTTAGTATCACTCAAGTTATAGTATATAATAGCGCACAATACATATACGCAGAATGCCGAATTATACAAAGTAGGAAAAAGTAGACATGTTAAACTTGTCTAAACTAAACTAAACATGGGTAATAGTCTACAAAAAATATGTGATATTTTTAATATCAAATAGACCAATATCAAACAAGACAACGATATTTAGAATTGAAAAAGAAATTTAATGAAACCAGTTCTTTTGATAACAAGACAAAGTCGTATCCTAGCCGCAAAATTTCGGAAAATACTTGTCAACTAGTATGTGCCTCAGCAGAGAATAATAATGATTTCTATCAAAAGTATTGCTACTGATTTGGACATATCACCTTCGTATGTGCAGCGCATATTAAAGAAGAGTGGCTACAAAATTCACGCAGACGATGATTTTCTAAAAAATATTTTGTTTACTCATGAGGCTGAAATAAAATTATGGAAGTATCTAACAGCATAACTCTCAAAATACTAGGTACAGTTCGAAATAGTTTAGTGTAACAGATTGGGATACTGTTTGGCTAAATGTGGAGACATTTTTGTGCCGTTTCTTTAAATAATCTATCTGGTTAAAAAGATAAGAAGATTTTTATCTACGCACAAGAAAAGAAATTTGGTTTACTTTTACGAAGAATTAGAATTGAATTTTTGTTTCTATTGTTTATAATAAGGAATTTATCCGTATTGTTTTGCTTACAAGAAAGCGTTTTATTTTACTTAGCATATTTTTCAATAAATTTTACTTCGTTAGATTTATAGGAATGAATTATTAATTTGTTTTCATTTACAAGAATATGTTTTCAGTTTGTAACGGAAATAAGTTCGAGGTTCGATAGCTCACTTGCGTGCATATGTATTTTATTTTAATTATATTCTGCTTTCAAATCTATTCGCATATGATGCCAGCAAGCACTGACAAGCACTCGTACTAAACTATGTATTGTATATTCCTATGATTAGCGTAGGGGAATACGTAAAGTAACCAAGAAGTGGTACACAGATTATACCTATATACTGCAATGTTTTTGATTAAACTGACTTCTTTTATCTAATATCTATTTTTGTAAGCGGAAAACTTAACAACTGATGGATAAGAAAATAAGGGTGCCATCTTTTGTTGGAAACTATGATTTGAATCCGCGGTTATAAACTTGTTAACCCTGCAGAACTCGCGCCTATAACCATTTCGCTCACGCTTAAGCCAGAATTGCTGTATTTTTAAAGAGGGTTGAGATATAGGAACGAGGCGCCCTCTAACTGAGTTTACGTATCACTTCTGTTTATAAATGCAACCTAAAAACCAATTAGTCGTCTGTAGCAATTTCTAGGAAGCCCTTGTCAATCACTTGCAGACTGCGTGAGCATTTCGCTCACGGCGCTAGTTCCGGCATTGGTGTTTTGTTTTGCCTATTGACGTTTCTGTCACTACGCGAGTTATAGCATTGACGTGTTTTTCTAACCTTATTTATGTAAGTATTTTATTTATTAGTATTTAGTCGTGTACTAAATGTTTTATATTAGTGAAAATGACATATTCATATGACGATGTTATTTTTTTAGTTTAATGGCAATGAGTAGAATTCAGAAAATTGTCGAATTAGCAAGAAAACAATATGCAGAATTAAATCCACAACCAACATGGATGGCTACTCAACCAGCCCTTGACCAGCAATCAGAAAATTTATTTGATGATGGAGATCATTATGAAGTGGAGAGTGACAATGTCAGTGAACACAGTGACCATAATAAAGACACAGAAGAATCAGATCGTGATAATGAAAATGATGATATGATAGTTGACGCAGAGCCTCAATTTGATGGAGAACATCATTATATTGGTAAAGATGGCACAACTCGCTGGTTGGCCCACTCGCCTTATCCTAACACTCGCACTCCGAGACATAATATTGTTAGTCATTTACACGGTGTCACCTCCATTGCAAAAAATGCAAAATCTGTAAGAGAATGCTGGGGGTTATTTTTACCGCCTGATATGATTCGACATATTGTGAACTGTACAAATATTTAGTTACGCTCGAATTATACGCGAGATAGGGATTGTCGTGCAACAAATGAGACAGAAATATATGCTCTCATTGGACTATTATATATGGCTGGGATAAAAAGGCTCAATATTTGAACACTCGGAAACTCTGGTCGGACGATGGCTCGGCTCGAGAATGCTTCAAGCTTACAATGTCTAGAGAGAGATTTCACCTTTTATAACGCTCTCTTAGATTTGATAACGTAACTGACCGAGTGGAAAGAAAGAAATATGACAATTTAGCTCCAATTCGGCAAGTATTCGAGCAATTTGTAGAGAAATGCCTAAACAATTATCATGTTGGTGAATACTGCACAGTCGATGAAATACTGGAAAATTTTCGTGGCCGGTGCAAATTCAGACAGTACATCGCGAATAAACCTGCAAAATATGGTTTGAAGATATGGGCCTTAGTAGATTCTAGAATGTTTTATACATGCAACTTAGAAGTTTATGCAGGTAAACAGCCTGAAAGCCCATTTAAATTGGATAATTCGGCAAGCTCTGTAGTAAAACGAATAACGCAACCAATTTTAAACACAGGCCGAAACGTTACGATGGATAACTATTTCACATCTATACCACTAGTCAAAGACATGATTCAAATGAAAGCAACTATTGTCGGAATGTTAAGAAAAAATAAAAAAGAGATACCGCCTTTGATGTTGAATACCAAAATTAGACCACTAAATAGCAGCATATTTGCATTTTGCAAACCTATGGTTTTAGTTTCATGCAAACCGAAACCAAACAAAATTGTTTCTATGTTATCTTCATTTCATAGTGATGATAAAATCGATGAAGAATCTGGAGATGCTTCAAAACCGGAGATAATCACGTTTTATAATTTGACAAAAGGCGGAGTTGATGTTGTAGATGAGCTGAAGTCAACTTACTCTGTCTCTAGGTTCTGTTGTAGATGGCCTCTAAGATTATTTTTCTCAATTTTGGATATAGGCGGTATCAACTCTCAAATAATATATAAAAATAATACCGAAATTATTCAAGACCGCAGATTATATTTGAAAGAGTTGGCTTAAGAATTGATGAAACCACATTTGATAAATCGATCTTCAAAACAGAATTTGCCGGTGAGTTTACGTACCCGAATTCGAAAAATTTGTAACATGAAGGAATCAACAGTTGTGCGAGAGGTTGCCTCAGGTTTTTGTGCGTTTTGTCCTAGGCGAAGAAATCGAAAAAGCAAGAAACATTGCGAGAGGTGCAATAAAGTGATTTGTACAGAACATGCTAAATATGTCTGTCCCTCATGTTCCAACGTCAATAGTTCCTCAGATCAGAGTGATTAGCATTTTAGAGAATACAGGATTTTTTGCAATTTATTTTCGATTAAAATTTTATTATTTTTATTTTATTAGCAAATTTTAGAGATTTTAAACTTTTATAAGCAAATAACATGTTTAAAAAATCAATAAATATTGATTTTGACTTAAAAAATACTAGTTTTATTTGCATCCTGACGTTATATAAAAAAAAATATGAAGCGTGAGAAAAATGCTCACGCGTGAGGGCTCACTTTCCACAGAATGGCGCGAGTTCTGCAGGGTTAACATTGGTCCTCTTTGAATAATATCTATTTCTAAGTTGTTATTATGCCTAATTACTACATCATCTAAAAATGGTATTTGTTCATCGTTTTTTTTTTCAATTGCGAATTTAAAATTGTTCGATATTTCGAATTTAAATCCATTAAAAAGTCATCAAAATTGCACAATTTTATATTAAGGACCGCGAAAATATGATCGACATACCTAATCCGTACTTTAGGGAATATTTATAATTTCTCTTAAATGCCATCTCAAAGTGACTCATAAACAAATTCGCCATAAAAGGAAGACAAGCAGTTGCCCGTGCCGCTGTTCATAAAAGTTTCCTCAACTTGACAGCAGTTCTAAGACATGCACAAAGTTGCCAATCTCAAGTTTTCATTTATGTTCTCGAATCGCTAAACAAGTAGCACACAGTCCACTTCGTAATGTCAATAAATTGCGTTTGACATTTAACTACAAACAATTTGAAATTGTTTTTATCATTTATATCAAGGCTTACACGACTATTGGCACTTTCATCACTTGAATACATTTTTGTTGAACATGTCAGTTATTTATCATGAGATTTAAATAAACTTTTTAAATTGTTTTTAGCATAAAAAATACTGTCAAATGAGGTATCACAAGGAGTATTTTGCTATTTAAATTTTTTATAGTTAGGATTGCTTGCGCTTAGGGGTTGAGGAATGAGGAGATGCGGGTAGAAAATTACATCTTTAAATGAAGATTTTAAAATAAAAAACTACGTGTTTGAGCATTTTTCTAAAACATTTTTTCAACCATTTTATAAAATTTATCCGTTACTTTCAGGAAACACTGTATACTAATCTAATTATTGTGAACAAAGAGTGTTTACAAAAATAATTTACACCCATCAAACCCAAAGTTTAAATTATATTATGAACTGTTATCTGAAACTTGCTCTCACTGTTATAACACCGTCGCATATAACTTTGGTTTAATTAAAATAATAAAGTAACACATGTGTGCTTTTACCCGCAGCCTTGTTTTTCTTGTGGTTTCTTATTGTTTTATAACCGGAAAAATAAATATAACCCATGTAATAATTTATTTAATGTATTAAACAACTTAATAACTGTGTTTTAAATGGCAATAAAATGAAGTATACTGTTCGCATAATTAGAGAAAACATGAGAAAAGAAAGAGTAAGTAACCTCTATTCTTGCAATAAAATGGTCTTCTAGAATGTACCGTATGATCCTTGAATAATATTTTGCTATCCACACCACTTGCTTCTTCGAGATCTATCAGATTTATCAGAGTTGTAGTGTGAACAGGGAAATGCTGATTATTATTATATGAGGATTGTTCGGAAACTACGTGGCCTAACACATAAATGGCGCAAATTTGTGGGAATCTTCTTTACCATTCTGTAGAATCATCCTTTAATAGGTTTAATATGACAGTACAGAGCGATCTATCAATTAGTCTGTTTTTGACAGTATGCTAAAGTGAACGTCTTGTGTAATTTTGGAAAATTTCCTCCATACAAAAGGCTCACATATTAGATCGATTAATGATAACACTTCAAACTTGCCTGAACCAAGTAATATAAATTACAGTGAAGTCGAAGTTCCACCAATGTAACGAAAAATCTCCAATTATTTCCTACCTTCGGAAAAATCTTCATGCGATGTAATTTTACCTCGGAGGACTGCTTTAGATGGATTGTCATTAAATATGTTTGTTACTTCACGAAATTTAAGACAACCTTTGATATCAAGACGTTATAATGATTTACCTACTTCTGTCACTACTATACGTAACCGAGTTGTAAATTATTCGTTGCAAATACGCGAACGTTTAATTAAAGAAATATGTCAATACAAAGCAAAGCGAATGCGATTTTCATTAACTTTTCGTTAATGTACATTGCAAAGAAAAAAATTGGAGTTTGGGTCTCATTCGTATTCACGGATTTATGTCTGTCGAAAGATGTAAACAATGTTTGCATAAATACAGCATCTCACTTAACAAAAGACATAGTTATAGTTACAGATGGTCCTAACATAATGCTAAACGTTCGAAGAATAGCAAAAGCTGAACATCATTTGTGCCTAATACACGGTATACACCTAGCTATTTGTGATGTTCTTTACAATAAAAATAAAGAGCTGCTACTAAACACTACAATATCGGAAATTCTAACAAATGAAATACTTGCCTCACAAACAGAAGACAATTGTTGCAGTAGCAATGATGATCTTAATGAAGAGTTAGCAAATCTACAGATGGTATGTCTTCATAAGTGATTAATTTAAATATTTTCTTAATTAGACTAATCTTCGTTATACAGAAAATAATGTATATATTTATATTTCTAAATTATGGTTCTTAACTAAAAAATTACTTCTGCAATAAGCAAATATACTTTGTAAGTATAAATACATCCATAAACTTATGTACTTATAGCTTGTATGTATGCATTTTTATTGATTACGAAGAATTTATAATTTGTCACGAATTAAACAAATTCTACTCGCATATTACAAGTGACCAAAAGAAAATTTAGAAATAATTATACTTTATAATTTGAAGTTTCTTCATGTATTCAACAAAAGTAAAAAAGATTTGAACTATATATTTTCTAAACAATTGTGCAGGAAAATAAAACAAATATAAGCAATATTTTTTAATTGTAAAGCAATAATAAATACCTACGTACATAACACATATATAAAAAGCACAGCAATTTGAATATAAAATGTTCAATATTGCTATGCTCTGTATGTCGGGACCATAGAAAAGAGAGAGAATACTCAAGTTTTGGGCGACGAGGATTGCCTCACCTACCCGCCAACCTCTATCTGACAACGTCTAGCGGCCCACTCGGCTTTAGAGACAGCCTCAGCTCAAGGGTGGGGAGACCCAAAGGTACTTCAGTACACGAATTAAGGTGGTATAAGGCGCCACCGAATTTAGAACCGTTAGACGTCGCAAAATTCGGAAATGATGATCAACAATGGGGGGGGGGGGGCGCAACCAGGCCGTCCGAAACGTAAAGAAAAGAAAGAAAAATAGGCGGATTTCAGCCACAAGTAATTAGACTTTATTTTATGAAACCAACTTAAAAATCATCAAAAAAAAGAATTAAATTTTGCTAGTTAAAAAAAAAAGACAAACTAAGTATATTAACAGACCGTTTGTGCACAGAAGTACACACCCCAGCAAAATACGTATTTCGTTGGTTCACAGATGATTTAAAACCAAAAAGGGAAATTCCAATCTTTTTAACAGACCCGGTACATATAGAGAGATTTTATTACATGCAAATATTGAGAAGTAATAAATTTGTGCAAATTCGCAAAGTTGTGGTCTGAGAATATAATTAATTAAAGATTTACAAATCTAGAAAACAAGTTTAATATTCACAAAATAATAGCCACGTTTTCTACGCTAAAGAAAACGCAGCAAAAAGAAAACAACTCTCTCGTTGTTTTCGAAGCAAAAATAAGTTCTTGTTACCGTGAGGAACAGATGTGTAATTTAAATAAACTCTATAGAAATAAATTTAGCAAACAAAAAAAAGATACGTATTGCAATTTTTAATTGCCATTGAAAAATGATGTCTGTAATGACGCAATAACTAAGTTAAATAACTAAACAAAGAAAAATTGAATCTAAAAAAAAGTTCAACAAAGAAAACTAATTGCAAAACATTTAGTTTAACACTGGAGTAGTAGTAGAATACTGGACAAAAAAAAAGAATGAACAAGAAAAGTATAATTAATAAATAAATTACAAAATTACGTACCAGGATAATGTCTGATGGTTAACAACGCAATATAGTGTATCGTAGAGAAGGAGTCAATCGGCTCTAATCGTCATCCAGAAATCTCCTGCCGGATAATTGTAGTTACAATTAAAAATTGTAGCGACTAATTTAAAACCTCGCTCAAACGAGAGGGCTGCCAAAAAAACCAGAAGACTGCTTAAAGCAATTAGGCCCTGCAATAAACCTTTACAAAACAAATTACGAATGACAACCATCGACCTTCTCTCTATCGATAGCGATCTCAGACTTTTCTCTCACGCAGAAGTTATCGCCACTCGAGAATCAAGAGGGGAGTAAGACTACGAAGAAAAACTAATACGTAATTAAAAGACGGCAGACTATGTGCCCACACTGTCAAATTTAATATAATATAATAAATTTAATATATATATATATATATATATATATATATATATATATATATATATATATGTTTATATACTGAGCGACGTTGAGAGATGTTATATTTGCATAGTTAAAGTGCTCTTTGTATCTGTACAATGGATCTTCAGTATTGGTAAAAAGTTGCCCTAATTTTGTAAAATCTACATTTTTATCTAATACGCCTTATGTGTATTATTAAATTTAACAGTGTGGGCACATAGTCTGCCGTCTTATAATTATGGTATGTGAATATATACGCACGCAAGCGAAAGTACTACAGTTCTGTTCAAAATAAACATAACGGAATAAAATAAAAGAAGAAATTTGCAACCAAAACGAGGACGTAGCTACGAGCACGTAACAATATGTACATTCATGTGAAGGACACACTTTGTTAAAGCTAATTATATAAACTATTCATTTATTATTTATTATTGCTAAAAGTATTTATATTTCATTTCAATACACACACCTCAATCCTAATTTTTGTAACAATGAAGTTACTTTTTTAGCAAAAGTAACACGTTATCTCCATGTTTGTTCAAAATTCCTTGCACTATAGGTTTTAGTTTTACAGTAACATGAAAATTATATATTGTATGTGCTCTGCAAATTCATCGACCGTGAATTTTGAAGAAGCTTTTCGAATTGTTGTGTATGGAGACAGAAATGCATCTTTTTTTTCCTGTTTCAATTTATCGAGCTTCACCAACAATTCGTACTTCTGTGCTCTTTGAAACTCCAGTTGTTTCGACAACTTTTACAAGAATACCATATTGGTCACCTAAATATGGGAGTATTATAATTAGGTTGAAATAAATAATGCACCTGGTGTAGACTGTTTTTTAAAATAATTGTTAACATTCCAGATTATTTCTCGAGTATCTTGAGAGAAATATTCTTTTTTCTTAATCGCACCAGAGCCTTCGCTAGAAAGAGCAGATGTTGACGGTTCCAACATTATAACCATAGACAAATCCCAAAAAAGATAGTATAACTTCATGATAAATAATTGGGACAGCGTTTAGCCCCATCTCGAATCCATAACCGCGAACTAAAATAGAACTGACCTACTGCAACTTATATTTTGTTTATTTATTTAAGTAGTTATTCTTCTTGTTATAAGAATAAAAATAAAATGATAAATAAATCTGGTTAGATTAAATATTGCAGTTTATTTCTATACCTATAAAAAGAAGAATAAAAATATATGTAGATTATAAGTAAAAGCATTACAAATGATATTCAAAAAAATACCTAGTCATAAAAAATATCTTTACCTGTTAATATAATACTTTCCTTCTTAATTAATATTGGAGCAAAGGATTTCTCATACTATTTTTACAACTATATTAGTAGAACAAATAACTGCTTCCTTTGAAATATCTTCCATGACATATTGATGTAGTTGGAACATTATGAATGTCATCTAATATAAGATTTGTTGGTTATTGGCAGCAGATACGTTAACTGATTCTAAATTACAAATAACAGCATATATTAATAGATCAGTTAAATATGTTGCAAAGTATTACTTACCCGGGAAATAAAGTGTTGGTATGGCCTTTGATTTAGTTCTTCCTTGTTAAATAGTGTGCCTCAAAATACTTTCTACAAATAGTAAGTGAATATCGTTTATTCTAAATAAACATTCTTGTGGCATTAATTAACTAGATGATGTAGCTTTTGGAAATTCATGAAGTATATACCCTTCTTGTATACAATTTGCTATGTAACACCATGTCACGTTGAATAATTCTAAAAATATAAAATTTATATATTATATACGTGTATATAACTATTTTTTACTACTTAATAATATTCATATAGGCTGTGCATTAAGTAATATAAAAAAATAGTAATAATCGTTTGGTTACCTTAAAATAGGCTCAAATCTTGTAATTTTCAACAACTTCCACCACGTGTTCACTATATATTAAAGAAGGGGCTCTGGATAAATCTCCTCTACACCCACTGCAATGGGCCTACCAGATGGGAAAATCAGGTGAGGGTGCCCAGCATAGCCTGGTGAGAGGGCTCGAAAGGAGCCTACACTACAAGGCAATTGCACTTGCAGTCTTCTTAGACATAGAGGGAGCTTTCGATAACACCTCGATGTCTTCTATTATTCGATCTTTAAGAGATCGAAAAATAAAAAGCACCACATGCAACTGTGTTCATGACATGCTGCGTAGCAGAGTAGTTCATGCCCAAATGCAAAACAAAATGATCTCCATGAGGACAACAAAAGGGTGTCCTCAAGGAGGCGTATTGTCACCGCTACTATGGGGTCTAGTAGTGGATAATCTCCTCAGGACATTAAATGACCACGGAATATGGACGCAGGGGTTCGCCGATGACATTGTCATAGTGTCCCAGGGGAAATTCCCGGGGACAGTGGCGAGCATCATGCGAATTGTAGAAAGATGGTGCCTTGAGGAGGGATTAACTGTCAATCCTCAAAAAAAAAACCAAGTTGGTAGCCTTTACCAACATGAGAAAACTAAATGATCTGAGCAGCGTAAAGCTGTTTGGACAAGAGTTAGAACTAACCAATGAAGTGAAGTATCTAGGCATAACACTTGATGCGAAACTGAATTGTAGCAGACACCTAGCCAAAGTGGCAGACAGGGCGGTGCAGCTCTTCTGGAGATGCAGAAGAGCTGTTGGCAAGATGTGGGGACTAAAACCAAATGTGATACACTGGTTGTACACAGCAGTAATAAGACCAACGATTACCTATGGAGCAGTTGTCTGGTGGAGGAGGACGGAGCGGACATCGTCGGTGGGGCTCCTCACGACTCTCCAGCGACAGGCCCTGTAGGGAATCACGGGAGCTATGAACAGCACGGGAACCGCTTCCATGGAGGCCATCGTGGGTCTCCCTACGCTGGAACTATTTATAAGGGCGGAGGCAATGGCTGCGATACTGAGGTTGAAGGCCAATGACGTATGGTGTCCTAACAAGGTTGTAGGGAGCCATACAGATATCACAGGAACTATACTGGAAGAACCGATATTTCAAATGCCGGTGGACAGTATGGCACCGAAATTATGTTTACAGCTAAGCTGAACATACTTATACCGACCAGGGAACAGGCAAAAAGTCGCTCGATCGATTGTGGTGCCGGCACCTGGTACACTGATGTATCACAATCTAGTCAGTGGGCAGGTGCAGGCATATGCGGAATGTGCCCTAGAAGGAAGATATCGATATGTCTGGGGAAACATACTACGGTTTTCCAGGCCGAATTGTTAGCAGTCGCAGCCTGCGCCGATGAAATTCGGGAAGTCGGCTGCGCAAGCAAAAAAATTAACATAATGGCTGATAGTCAGGCGACTATTAAAGCCATTATGAACCCATCTACCAGGTCTAAGCTGGTGAAATATTGTAAACAGGTTCTCATTAACCTGGCACAAGACAATACAGTGTCGCTGATATGGGTGCCAGGACATGAGGGAATTAAAGGCAATGAGATAGCCCACAAACTGGCCAAAGAAGGTACTAATAGGAACTTCATAGGACCAGAACCTGTATGTGGAATCACTAAGGATTCCGCTAAAAGGGAGATCTGGTTATGGCTAGAAAAAGAACATAAAAATAAATGGAGGTTAACGGAAGGTCAACTCCATACCAAAACACTACTAAGGGGGCTGGACGGAAAGCTTTCAGCCAACCTAATTCGTAGTAGCAAAAAAGAAATTAAAATTATTACCGGGTTAATAACCGGACATTGTCCTTTATGGAAGCATTTGTACACCATGGGCTTGGTTAGCGATCCCTGGTGTAGGAGATGTGAAAAACAGGAGGAAACTAGCCTTCATGTAATATGCACGTGTGAGGAACTGAAGGAACTCAGACAGAAATATTTCGGGAGGGATCTATTGGATCCTTCGAGTGTACTCAAACTTCCCCTGAGGAGGATTGTGGCTTTTATCGAGGACACAAGACTAACAGAGTGGAATTGAGAGATCTATTGGGGATAGTACAAAGAGCAGTGTGCTCAAGTGCCTGGACGTGGTGGCGTCCAACCCAAAACAGAGAAGAAGAAGAAGAAGAAGAAGAAGAAGAAGAAGAAGAAGAAGAAGAAGAAGAAGAAGAAGAAGAAGAAGAAGAAGAAGAAGAAGAGGTGTTCACTATATCTACAAAATTCAATTTACTGGTGTTTCGCTCCTAACCGCTAGGCGTATAAAATAAAACTAAAAGAAATGCCCAGTTATGGTCAAGACAGGTAATTTGCCGGCAAATTTCTGTATCTAGTGCCATCTTGAAGTCATATCCTAACATTAAAACACTATCTCAATATTTCCCATTTAACATTATACCCTCTGATTATAATCTCTCAAAATATTAAATTGCACAATTTAATACGTGAAATTCATATAACGCATTATATTACCTTTTAACATCATAACTGAAAAAACTTGTATATAATAAAAGAAAATAATGACGTAAATATAAAAAAATGACACAACAAATATAAACAATTCAAAACGGCTGACGGAAAAGTGATAAATTAGCGCGAAATATTCGAAAATAATCACGTGATCCGGTCGATGTTTTTACAGCGGCTAGTTCATATCTTCATCTCTTCTCAATCATATATACCTCCTTATTCTTGGTCAAAACGCGTATCTGCGCAAGTGTCAGTGGAAAACGTGCGGACTCTACAATCGTCAAGCGTCCGGCGCGTTGTCATCAGTCAAACCATACATGTAATGAATAACTCGAGATTAGTAAAATTAAACATTTTTTTTCAAAATAACACTAGATATTTTAATCAGAAAATTAACTTTACTGTCAAAATTAATAAAACAACAACAAACACAGACTACTATTAATATTCTGCATTTAGTATAGGAAAGGCAGTGGCGTATCATTATTTTTTCAAACACATTCAGTCCAAATTTTGCTCGAACGCCACTGGTAGAAAATCTCTTTTTTACATCGGAAAATACCCCTTTATGATAGAAAGGCACAACACAATACCTGCAAGAACAATTAAATAGACACAGATTTTCAAACAATACCATAGCTTTATAAATCAACTGTGAAACCAAACACTCATATAATTTCGAACAGACTACTATCATTACATCTTAGAAAAAAAACCAAAGCCAGAAATATATTAGAAAACATCCACATGGTAAAAATATTAAAATTAAATAAATTATAGAACCGATATTATTATTTATCTTTCAACAATATATTTGCGGCGACGCTGCAAACATGATTCTCCCTACGAAAATAAACACAACAGCTTTTAAAAAATGTAGTTAAAAACATTAATATAAAAATTCAGAGAAAAACAAATTGATCGTTGTAAACACAAACATGAATTTTTTTTCAACGTAACGTACAATGTAAGTCTTATTTTAATGGAATAAAATTTAATGTCAGTAGGTAATTCAACAAATTTCCCGTTAATTTCGTTTAATAAACTTATTTTTGTCATTAACTGAAACATTTAATTTACACATTTTGTATTTTGTTTTATTTACAATACAAGGGAATTCTTTAGCTTCTAAATAGCTGCAATAAAGGAAAGAAAATAAAAATTTAAAATTAATTTTCTTTTTCAGTATATTCACCTGCAACCCTAATACATTTTTCAGATCTTTCAATTAGCTTGTTAGGAGGCACGTTATTTAAACATAGAAACTGACATGCGATTACACGGAACTCTCCAGACGGCAAAACAGAAAACCAGATAAACCATATATGTATCAGTCAAATAGAAAGAACCACGATTCGTATGTAAAAACGGAAACATATTACCACAAATTGACTAAAACTAGATATTGAGATGCTAAGAAATGATGAAACCAGATACAATTATACTACTATGGTACTAAGTAAAAGTATAGAGGATATGACATCAACCTAATCTATACGGAGGCGATGTAAGGAGGCATTTAGAACTACGGGTATAGAAATATTAGGGATTAGAAAAAATTGCAAAAAAGACTGGATGAGTGAAATAACGTGGGAAAAAAAGGAGAGATGAGAAATAAAGAGGCCAATGTTTACACATAAAATACAATTTTTAAAGTTAGCTCTTAGATATAACTATTTAAAAATACCAGCTAAAAGTTTTTATATTAATATTCTATAAAATATAATTAAAAAATATTAAAGTTATGTATGTAAGATATATGTTCCACAATTATTAGAAAAAGATAAAATATCCTTTAAAAAAATATGATTTAGCTACAACACATAAACAGCAATACTAATAAACATCTATTTTCAAAACTAAAACCTAAAATAGAAAAAATTGAGAAACACATGTCATCTATAATATACCATGTCGCGATTGCGATAGTTACTACATAGGCCAAACTAAACAATATTTATATAAAAGAATACAAGCCCACAAATACTCCAAAACACACAAAACTGCTTTATTTACACACAAACTACAACGCGATCATCATTTCGATTTTTAAGACACACAGATAATCGATAAAGAACAACCCACAATGAAAAGAGAAATTAAAGAAATTATTAATATTAAAAAAGAAAAAAATTTAATTAATAACACAAGTGACATAAAAATCTAGGTAGTATATACTATAACTTAACAATGTAGAGTAACGATCTGCAATTTACCATCCTGAATGTGTACATATTGCTATTAATTGTGGTTTATATATTTACTGCACCACCATCCACAACTAATCTACCCAACTAGGATACTCAGCCGGTTGATTTCCAAAAAAATGGGACTTCTTTCTTCTCAGAGTTCCAATCGGAAAATCGTGGAACTGTTAAACATGAATTGAGCGCCAGTGAATTGATCTCACAAGTTTTATATTATATTTTATAAGTTACTTATTTTTTAATTAATTCGCAGTAAAGGTATAAGCACAAATGAAAGACAGGATAAAATTTAAATGAATATTTAATACAAAAAAATCAAAAAAGAAAAAAAACCTATCTTTATAAAGTATAAAGATAAAGTATACACAATATACTTTCAGGTAAAAATATCCACTGTATATTGACAGCTAAGTGGATTAAAAAAGTTCCTCTAATGACTTCCGAACAACCTATCTAAAAATAATAAAGATTATTTTTAATTTCTCCCCAGAGAACCACACTGTATAATAAACTTGAAAACACGATCAAAATCTAACATGCGATAAACATCAAACACATGAAAAAAGATACCCTTGACTTCCCAACGTGCAAAATTTTCACAGCTATAATTTTTTATATTACTTAGAAATTTTAAAAATATTCTTTATTATTTATCGCTACTAATTAAGACTCTTAACTAACAATATGGAATACAAGATAAATATTATTATCAATGCTTTTCTAATTAAGACGTCTTAAGCATGTAATTTTACTTACATAAAACTTATTGGAGACACATTTACTCGACAACGTTGTTTAATCAAATACAAAAACAAAATTACGAGAAACCCAAACTCATATAATTATCGGGAATAAATATGAACTACCATAACTATGGTCACACTCAAAAAACCACCTGCACTAATTAAAAATTAAATATATCAATCACTACAACGTTCCCGGATAAATTCAGATGTTAATCTCCTAGAATTTTACTCCAGGCCCCTCAAACATGAGATCGATAACAAAAAACACAAGTTTTTTATCTCATATGTGAGATTTGAAACACATCGAATATACACAGATATCCATGAATTATCTACATTCATATATAATTAAATTTTTAAATATAAATTAGGGAAAAATCCATAACAATATGTTATATAAATGTCTATCACATGTTATTTAAATATCTGTAAACTGGCTTATCATGCCGGCAGTCCCGAGTTTAGATCCGAGACTTGGCTATCTGAGTAGGTTTTCGTGGTTTTCCTTCTCGTTCAAAGCGAATGCCGACAGCTGAACGTCTTAAGTCGCCTCACGAGCGCAGACATAGTAACAACTCATGGCTTGCCATTGTCCCCTGTAATTGGTGTCAAGTTGTTGGGCAATGCCATGGCATAAATTACTATTATTATTAAACTTGAATGCATTTACAGGCTTCGTACTTAGTGTAACTTTGATTTTATTTTAGATACTTTTATGCTATTTGTCTCTATATGTTCTTCGATGTAGTGTAAAGCTTTTCCTGTACTAATTTTACCTATTAATATAGTGAATATACTCTATTGGACAGCCAATAAAGAAATATATAAAATAAAAAGCTGCGTCCTAAAGCTCATTTGAAAGAACTAATACTATTTTACGAAATTCGTCTCATATTAATGTATTCATACTAGACGTTAAAATTACCATATATTACCTAATTACACTTCAATCACCAAGAGATCTTAGAATTTCGCCTTTCGCTGTGATAATTGATGAAACTACAATTAATACTAAAAAAAGGGATACTTATCAATACGTTTTGCACGTATTACGCCGTTGTTATATAATGAAATGGATATGCAAAATACATATCCGTAACTGTAAACAAGGACAAACACCTCGTATTTTTAGCATTTACTTCTGTTCAATACATATGTTTCAGCCATCTAGGCCTCATCGGTTGAACTAGTGAAGCAATGTATATACAAATTAATACAGATCTGTTAAACAACGGATCTGTATCTGTATCTACATTTACGCTAAAATCGTCTCCAAACCATAACCAGTTTCGTTCTATCAGGCGACACCAATTTAATCAGTGACATCTGACGGAAGAAAGCGACTAGGCCAGAAAAGGCGATCTTCCGCTCGAATAGCAAGGCTATTACAAATAAGCGGAAAAATACGTATATTGGTGCTGTCCATTAACACGCGCCAGATGGCGGTAAATATACAAAAAAGGGATATTTATCAATACGTTTTGCACGTATTACGCCGTTGTTATATAATGAAACGGATATGCAAAATACATATCCGTAACTTTAAACAAGGACAAACACCTCGTATTTTTAGCATTTACTTCTGTTCAATACATATTGCATTGGATTTTGCTTTGAAATTGCTTTATTTAATTTTAATTCACACTACAGCTTATTTTTTTCATCGGCTATTCAGTCTAGTAGAATCCTTGAGCTTACTTCTCTGGGTCGATCCTCGCGGATGTTGGTAATATCAAAAATAAAACACAAGGTATCAGATAAATTATACACGCATTTTCCCTTTACATTAATATATTAAAAATAAAAAAAAAGAAAAATCCCTCTACAAAGTGTATAGGGTGCTAAAGCATCATTAAACAGTAGCAATGAGGAAACACTCTTTGTGAACATTGACTCGCACACAGAGAAAAACCTCTTGTGAATCACGATCAAATATAAAACTAATAAATATTAGTGAAATCTGTCAAGTTTAACCTTTACTGTGACCCCTACAATCAAATATCAAAAACAAATTAGTTTTCGAAACTCACGCTAGTTGAAAATTTATTCATGCAACAAATAACATGATAAGATCCATCCCCACTACAATCTCTCCAACCTTAAATTCCAAAAAAAAATGTTCTCGAAGTATAATATTAAGAAAAACAACTTCCCTTAACAAAAAACATGACAAGCTTTCGCTAATATCCATATACTACTTTCAAACACATTATTATTACAATAAATACAAAATTTATAGCACTGAAAATAATCTTAATATCTAATAAATAAATAATATAATTTTATCAACTTACATTAAGTTTTTTTGTGTGATTTCGAAATACACGAGAGGCATCTTTTTACACAAGATTTCAAATAACTATGAAAAACTTCGCAAAAATCGAATTAAGGTTTACTTGCACCTTATACTAAATGCAAAACAAAGTACAGACCGACTTTATAAAACAAAGAATAAAATTTATTATTTTATCCTTTTTTAACTAAACACATTAACAGTCAAGATACCTCTGAATCAAAAATGAAAAATTCTTCATATCCGCCTCGCTATCCCTTCCATCTATCAAATCAAAATATACAGACAATACATCTTATCAAATACAATATCCGAAAAAGCGGCAAATTCAATTCCTTTGGTCCACCTAAACATACGAGGGCTAATCACAATTTTATACATTAAATATTTTATTTATACAACATTAGATATATCGATCCCCATCTGAAATAAATAAATATACAAGTGAAATAGCTAATTTTTTTATAAATTGTCCCTAGTAAAGAGTTCACTAATAGTTCAATCTTTTTCCTTGCTTGTTCATGGAAAATCCATGGCATAATTCCCCGAGATTATCCGAGAACAAAGTCAGAACATCACTGAGCTTTTTTCAAGGATAATCTTCAGCACAGCACTCGAGACAGTACCGCACCCTGTCTTGGTTCTCGGCACTCACTTGTTGTATTAGTGTTGACCAGGATCCACGTCGTTCTGATGCTGTAGTGTGATAAACGGTTTCAACATCTCCATATAAAAACAACATCTCCAACATCTTCAACATTTCCATATAAAATTTTTGAATATTTAAATGTCTTATTTGACTTAAAACATTTTATCTTTTATGTCGTTTTACTTGACATAATTTATTCTAATGTCATATTGCTTGACATTTATATAGTTAATGTCATTTTGCTTGACATTTTCGAATGGGCTTCGTTACAAACATCACAGACGAAGGAACACGCCGAAGCAGCAGTCATCCCCGTCGAATCTTCGAGCATTCTCTCGATCACATGGACATGAATGTTTCCAACGAATTTTCATAAATAAAAGAAAAACATAGCATCAAAATCTCATATACCAAATCATCATCATAAACAAATTCATAACACCATTAATTTCCAAGCAATTTCAATAATAATCATAATCATAATAATCAACAATAATATCATGAGCTCAATTTCTTCCTATATTTATATAGTTTTAATTTTTTTCAACGCAATTCCCTTTAATCAATAATTTTTTTATACGCAGATAAATTTTAATTATTTAATTATGTCAACAATAAATTTTATTTTAACTCATCCTGTATATATATCCGTTTGCTTAATCCAATTCATTACCAGTTCAGTTAAATCAGCACATCGTAAACCATCCTATTCAAATAATTTTATTCATTAACCTTTTTTCACATGCCAATAATTCTTTTTTTATATATTCATAAATACCATAATTTTATTTCAATAATATCTATATATATATCTCAATTATCATAATAACTTTTTTCATATATCGACAAAAATTCTATTTAAATATACCGACGAAAATTTTTTCTATAAATACATTTTCATTTTCATATAAATATTTCCTATATTTATTTCATATATTACCGACGAAAATTTTTTTTCATATTCAATATTATATACTTTTTATCCCGACGAAATTCAGTAAACACTTTTTTTATTTTACTGCTACATCCTCTTCTTATACTAATAATCTAATCCTAATTATCTATTACGTTAAATCCATTTCAGTATCATTTATCCAATCCTATTTACTTTTCCAAATTTTTTATTTATATATCCTTTTGTTACAACACATTCCATTTAGTTATTTCAAAAGCAAAAATCCTTATATCTCGCATATACATCTAAATAGTTTACAACAAAATTTATTATTAAGTTGGGCCTATTCAAAAATATCCGACAGTAAATAATTTGTAGTTTCATTTTTACTTTTACCTTACTATAAAATGTGGGTCTATTTAATTTAAATTTAGTACCCCTATACTTCCTAATTTTCAGAGTATCATATTCTAACTTTTTATTATTGACATGGGTCTGATTTATGTTATTTAAAAAACAGTTGATTTTAAAATTAGCATTACGGAAATTTTTGCGTTTACTTTCAAGATAATTATTCAAATTATATTTATACGTGATATTTCTAGAAATCAATTTCTTTTTAATTTTATTTCGTCTATCGTTAATTTTATTAACGCCAACTGCTTGTTTAATTAATTTACTGCTCATTTTCTCGTGAATACTTTTTTCCATCCTACATTCTAATTTATCATTTGTTTTTATTATATTGAATTCTTTTTTCTCATTAGTTTCAAACTTAATTTTATTTAATATAATTTCTTCGCTTACCCTGATTTGATTTTTTCTTCTTCCTATTTCTGTAACCATATCATTTCCTTCTTCCTGTGGCATAGATTCCTCCCCATGCACGTCCTCTAAACTTTCTTTTGTAATTGTTGATTCGTTTTCTTCTTGTTGCATTATTATTGATTCCTTTTCTTCTTGTTCCAATGTTATTGATTCCTGTTCTGTTATTGCTTGTTTTTCCTCGGTGTGTATTATTTTACTTTCACTTATTGTGTTTTCCTTGTTTATATGATTGTTACTGCTATTTATTGGTGCTTTTTTAACCATTTTCTTTATTATTTCATCCATTCCTCTTTCCATATCATTATAGTTTTGTTCTATCCTATTCATCTGTTGTTTCGTTTCATATTGTTGTTGTTGTATCATATTCATTTGTTGTTTCGTTTCATTATGTTGTTGTTGTATCATATTCATTTGTTGTTTTATTTCCCATATCGTTTTCATCATAACATGCACCATATCCATCATCTGTTGACTGCTTTCTTCATTGTGTCCTCCTTCATGTATGTAACCAGCGTTACCCATTCTTTGTTTCAAATTTTCCATTATATTTTCCATATTTGAATTATATCGTTTTATTTCTTCCAATTATACGTTGGACTCGCCAAAATTGTAATATCGGTCCCACGTTGGATTGCGCCAATTGTGCAATCCAATTATTAAATTATTTACTTATCTTCAAATCGCCGACACGTTGGGCTCCAATTGTAATATCGGTCCCACGTTGGATTGCGCCAATTATGCAGTGGAATTTTCTAGCACCACGTTGGGTTAGCCAATTGTGCAGTGGAATTTTCTAGCACCACGTTGGGTTAGCCAATTGTGCATTGGATTTTGCTTTGAAATTGCTTTATTTAATTTTAATTCACACTACAGCTTATTTTTTTCATCGGCTATTCAGTCTAGTAGAATCCTTGAGCTTACTTCTCTGGGTCGATCCTCGCGGATGTTGGTAATATCAAAAATAAAACACAAGGTATCAGATAAATTATACACGCATTTTCCCTTTACATTAATATATTAAAAATAAAAAAAAAGAAAAATCCCTCTACAAAGTGTATAGGGTGCTAAAGCATCATTAAACAGTAGCAATGAGGAAACACTCTTTGTGAACATTGACTCGCACACAGAGAAAAACCTCTTGTGAATCACGATCAAATATAAAACTAATAAATATTAGTGAAATCTGTCAAGTTTAACCTTTACTGTGACCCCTACAATCAAATATCAAAAACAAATTAGTTTTCGAAACTCACGCTAGTTGAAAATTTATTCATGCAACAAATAACATGATAAGATCCATCCCCACTACAATCTCTCCAACCTTAAATTCCAAAAAAAAATGTTCTCGAAGTATAATATTAAGAAAAACAACTTCCCTTAACAAAAAACATGACAAGCTTTCGCTAATATCCATATACTACTTTCAAACACATTATTATTACAATAAATACAAAATTTATAGCACTGAAAATAATCTTAATATCTAATAAATAAATAATATAATTTTATCAACTTACATTAAGTTTTTTTGTGTGATTTCGAAATACACGAGAGGCATCTTTTTACACAAGATTTCAAATAACTATGAAAAACTTCGCAAAAATCGAATTAAGGTTTACTTGCACCTTATACTAAATGCAAAACAAAGTACAGACCGACTTTATAAAACAAAGAATAAAATTTATTATTTTATCCTTTTTTAACTAAACACATTAACAGTCAAGATACCTCTGAATCAAAAATGAAAAATTCTTCATATCCGCCTCGCTATCCCTTCCATCTATCAAATCAAAATATACAGACAATACATCTTATCAAATACAATATCCGAAAAAGCGGCAAATTCAATTCCTTTGGTCCACCTAAACATACGAGGGCTAATCACAATTTTATACATTAAATATTTTATTTATACAACATTAGATATATCGATCCCCATCTGAAATAAATAAATATACAAGTGAAATAGCTAATTTTTTTATAAATTGTCCCTAGTAAAGAGTTCACTAATAGTTCAATCTTTTTCCTTGCTTGTTCATGGAAAATCCATGGCAATATGTTTCAGCCATCTAGGTCTCTTCGGTTGAACTAGTGAAGCAATGTATATACAAATTAATACAGATCTGTTAAACAACGGATCTGTATCTGTATCTACATTTACGCTAAAATCGTCTCCAAGCCATAACCAGTTTCGTTCTATCAGGCGACACCAATTTAATCAGTGACATCTGACGGAAGAAAGCGACTAGGCCAGAAAAGGCGATCTTCCGCTCGAATAGCAAGGTTATTACAAATAAGCGGAAAAATACGTATATTGGTGCTGTCCATTAACACGCGCCAGATGGCGGTAAATATACAAAAAAGGGATATTTATCAATACGTTTTGCACGTATTACGCCGTTGTTATACAATGAAACGGATATGCAAAATACATATCCGTAACTGTAAACAAGGACAAACACCTCGTATTTTTAGCATTTACTTCTGTTCAATACATATGTTTCAGCCATCTAGGCCTCATCGGTTGAACTAGTGAAGCAATGTATATACAAATTAATACAGATCTGTTAAACCATCTGTATTAATTTGTATATACATTGCTTCACTAGTTCAACCGATGAGGCCTAGATGGCTGAAACATATGTATTGAACAGAAGTAAATGCTAAAAATACGAGGTGTTTGTCCTTGTTTACAGTTACGGATATGTATTTTGCATATCCGTTTCATTATATAACAACGGCGTAATACGTGCAAAACGTATTGATAAATATCCCTTTTTTGTATATTTACCGCCATCTGGCGCGTGTTAATGGACAGCACCAATATACCTATTTTTCCGCTTATTTGTAATAGCCTTGCTATTCGAACGGAAGATCGCCTTTTCTGGCCTAGTCGCTTTCTTCCGTCAGATATCACTGATTAAATTGGTGTCGCCTGATAGAACGAAACTGGTTATGGCTTGGAGACGATTTTAGCGTAAATGTAGATACAGATACAGATCCGTTGTTTAACAGATCTGTATTAATTTGTATATACATTGCTTCACTAGTTCAACCGATGAGGCCTAGATGGCTGAAACATATGTATTGAACAGAAGTAAATGCTAAAAATACGAGGTGTTTGTCCTTGTTTACAGTTACGGATATGTATTTAGCATATCCGTTTCATTATATAACAACGGCATAATACGTGCAAAACGTATTGATAAATATCCCTTTTTTGTATATTTACCGCCATCTGGCGCGTGTTAATGGACAGCACCAATATACGTATTTTTCCGCTTATTTGTAATAGCCTTGCTATTGGAGCGGAAGATCGCCTTTTCTGGCCTAGTCGCTTTCTTCCGTCAGATGTCACTGATTAAATTGGTGTCGCCTGATAGAACGAAACTGGTTATGGCTTGGAGACGATTTTAGCGATATGTAAATGTAGATACAGATACAGATCCGTTGTTTAACAGATCTGTATTAATTTGTATATACATTGCTTCACTAGTTCAACCGATGAGGCCTAGATGGCTGAAACATATGTATTGAACAGAAGTAAATGCTAAAAATACGAGGTGTTTGTCCTTGTTTACAGTTACGGATATGTATTTTGCATATCCGTTTCATTATATAACAACGGCATAATATGTGCAAAACGTATTGATTAATATCCCTTTTTTGTATATTTACCGCCATCTGGCGCGTGTTAATGGACAGCACCAATATACGTATTTTTCCGCTTATTTGTAATAGCCTTGCTATTCGAGCGGAAGATCGCCTTTTCTGGCCTAGTCGCTTTCTTCCGTCAGATGTCACTGATTAAATTGGTGTCGCCTGATAGAACGAAACTGGTTATGGTTTGGAGACGATTTTAGCGTAAATGTAGATACAGATACAGATCCGTTGTTTAACAGATCTGTATTAATTTGTATATACATTGCTTCACTAGTTCAACCAATGAGGCCTAGATGGCTGAAACATATGTATTGAACAGAAGTAAATGCTAAAAATACGAGGTGTTTGTCCTTGTTTACAGTTACGGATATGTATTTAGCATATCCGTTTCATTATATAACAACGGCATAATACGTGCAAAACGTATTGATAAATATCCCTTTTTTGTATATTTACCGCCATCTGGCGCGTGTTAATGGACAGCACCAATATACGTATTTTTCCGCTTATTTGTAATAGCCTTGCTATTCGAGCGGAAGATCGCCTTTTCTGGCCTAGTCGCTTTCTTCCGTCAGATGTCACTGATTAAATTGGTGTCGCCTGATAGAACGAAACTGGTTATGGCTTGGAGACGATTTTAGCGTAAATGTAGATACAGATACAGATCCGTTGTTTAACAGATCTGTATTAATTTGTATATACATTGCTTCACTAGTTCAACCGATGATGCCTAGATGGCTGAAACATATGTATTGAACAGAAGTAAATGCTAAAAATACGAGGTGTTTGTCCTTGTTTACAGTTACGGATATGTATTTTGCATATCCGTTTCATTATATAACAACGGCATAATATGTGCAAAACGTATTGATAAATATCCCTTTTTTGTATATTTACCGCCATCTGGCGCGTGTTAATGGACAGCACCAATATACGTATTTTTCCGCTTATTTGTAATAGCCTTGCTATTCGAGCGGAAGATCGCCTTTTCTGGCCTAGTCGCTTTCTTCCGTCAGATGTCACTGATTAAATTGGTGTCGCCTGATAGAACGAAACTGGTTATGGCTTGGAGACGATTTTAGCGTAAATGTAGATACAGATACAGATCCGTTGTTTAACAGATCTGTATTAATTTGTATATACATTGCTTCACTAGTTCAACCGATGAGGCCTAGATGGCTGAAACATATGTATTGAACAGAAGTAAATGCTAAAAATACGAGGTGTTTGTCCTTGTTTACAGTTACGGATATGTATTTTGCATATCCGTTTCATTATATAACAACGGCGTAATACGTGCAAAACGTATTGATAAATATCCTTTTTTTGTATATTTACCGCCATGTGGCGCGTGTTAATGGACAGCACCAATATACGTATTTTTCCGCTTATTTGTAATAGCCTTGCTATTCGAGCGGAAGATCGCCTTTTCTGGCCTAGTCGCTTTCTTCCGTCAGATGTCACTGATTAAATTGGTGTCGCCTGATAGAACGAAACTGGTTATGGCTTGGAGACGATTTTAGCGTAAATGTAGATACAGATACAGATCCGTTGTTTAACAGATCTGTATTAATTTGTATATACATTGCTTCACTAGTTCAACCGATGAGGCCTAGATGGCTGAAACATATGTAATTGAACAGAAGTAAATGCTAAAAATACGAGGTGTTTGTCCTTGTTTACAGTTACGAATATGTATTTTGCATATCCGTTTCATTATATAACAATTAATACTATTTAAGTATATATACTGTTCCTAGCGTGTAAATAATTAAATTTTATTATTATTTAATGAATCACGGAAATACTTCAAATTTAATATATGATATGATATCTATATTATTATATACTATAATTGCTTTTACACATATTTTTCCTTATACTGTCCTTGAGGTATACCCGCAATTATAAGTAACCTTTTGCATACATGTAGCTGTGATGTTTACATGAACTTCTGTATGTCTTTCTTTAATTTATTAAATCCAGTTTTTACAAAATTCGTCTCATTCATATTCATGTATTCATACTACACGCTAAAATTATCATATATTACCTAATTACACTTCAATCACCAAGGGATCTTAGAATTTCGTCTTTCGCTATGGTAATTATACGCAATAACGTCAACCTTGAAATAAAGAGTAAGATACTATAGCATCCTTCACACAGTAACTTTAAAGCATCGTTGCAGTTACAGAGTTTGTCGCACTTGAAAATTTTGTATTTACAGGAACGAGTTTCAGGTTTGCGCGTCACATCATTACTATATATTCATTTTATGTATAGAAATTCAATTTAGTTTACACTTTCAGCGTCCAATATTCAAGTTTTCTGTGCTTTTGTGTCTACATAATGAGCATTACATGTAAGATAATTTTTATCATACATACATTGTAATAATAATTCTAAGTGACGGTGAAATTAGTAAATATTGGTGTCTGTCGGATCCCAAATTTGGGTTAATTTACAGAATAAGGGTATAAAACTGAAAACATATTTTAAAATGAGTAGATGATATGCAGTGATATGATTTAAAATACACAATCGCTTATTGTCCTCTGGTAAAGTTGAATTTTCTTTTTTATGTGTAGTAATAATTTTTGCGTCGATACACAGACTTTGTTTTTTAACTGTCCTAGATTGACTAATAAACTGCAACATCAAATAAATATTATTAGCTAATAACGAATAATACTCGCTGTCTGTTTGGTTTGATTTATTTTAATTAATAAATCGAATAAAACGAAGGTTTTAACATAGTTCAGTAATAAATAAAAGGAATTGATCAAATAAAAATTGATAAAGGAATGCTTTTCAAAGAATATTTTTTAATAAATGGAATTTATATGATTGTTTCAGCCTTTACTTGATGAAATTCCATTATAACTATTGTCAGGATAAAATAAAACAAATTTTAATAATTTCACTTTTTAATTTACACTGTAACGATCGTTTCGCTCCAACCTGAGCTTCATCAGACATATAACTAACTTATGTACAATTTTTTTTAACACAAGTATACCGTAACAAACACATGTTTTATTTTAAATAGTTGAAGGAATGGGTATTTTTTATTACTAAAATGTCTATGCACAAAACTTTCACGACGGTTTATACAATACTGTTCTTAAGTAATAAAACTAGGGGTTTACATTATGTTACAGGGAGGTAAAGAAATTCTATGGAAAAATACAATATGTGACTATCTGAATTTATAAATAAATTGAGTAAGGGTGAATTATTTGTTTCTAATTGATCATTTAGGATCTTGTCGGTTTTTTTAAATTTATTAATTTCAAGTGACTCTAATAAGTTAGGTTTTTTGCCCTTATTTTCTACGTGTAATATTTTAAATTCTTTGTTAAAATTGTGGTTCGTTGAATTAATATGAGACGCATATGAAGAGTCACTTTTATTATTTCTAAATGAAGAAAAATGTTCTTTGATGCGTATTTCAAACAATCTGCCTGTCTGTCCGATATACGTCATAGGGCAACTACCGCAGGTGAACTCATAGACTCCTGATTTTTTATTGTTGTTTGTTAAATCTTTATTGTTTTTTATAAATTTGGATAAATTGTTGTTAGTTCTATACGCTGTATTAATGTCAAACTTTCTTAAATATTTACAAATTTTTGTGCTTGAAGAGCCTATAAACGTAATAATTTAAAATTTTTGGGTATTATTATTATTTAATATTGGGTAAACTTGTGATATGGCTTTTGTAAGGAGTTTTTTATTTAAAATGTTATCTATTATATTACTTTTATATCCATTGTTGATAGCTATTTGTTTAATAAAATTAAACTCTTTCTCGAAATTAGTTTGGTTCAACGGAGTATTGATTAATCTATGTATAAGACTGTGATAAGCCGCTAATTTGTGTTGTATTGGATGGTAAGAAGTGTTATATCTGTAATTGACGGTTTGTGGTAAATTGCAAAGTTACATTTGTTGTTAATTCTAGTAATCGTTAAATCGAGAAAGTTAATACTATTATTTGTTTCCTGTTCCATTGTAAACTTAATATTGTGATGCAATGTATTAATATATTCAAGTAATAAATTTAATTGTCTCTTTGTTCCTGTGAAACCTAATATATCATCTATGTATCTGTACCAAAATAATACATTTTGGAGAAGAGGATTTTTTTTGGAAATAGAATTTTCAAGATGATCCATAAAAATCTCAGCTAATAACGGACTTAGGGGATTACCCATGATTAAACCTTCTTTACAAGTGTATATGTTTTCATTAAATTGAAAGTAATTTTGTTCTATGCATATGTTTAGTAAATCAAGAATTTAATTAATAATTATTGGATTTACATTATTTTTATGGAGAAGATCTTTTACTAAAATAACCGTTTTTTTCTGGAGGGATACTAGGGAATAAATTTTGAACGTCAAAGGAAATGAGTTTTGTGTTAGACGTTAAAGTAAAGATAAACCTAGTAATAATATTATAAAAAATAAAGTCAGTGAGCACAAATACTTTAGTAGATTTGAAAATCTAAGTGACACTAATTTCACAATAGAAGAAAAATTATTATTAGAAAAAGGTTTTAATTATAATGTAAGACCTGAAATAACATGTAATACGTTAGATTATTTAGCTGTAGAGACGGAAATCGCATTAACAGATACACCTAATAATTTGTCCAATAAATTTGCTGCATCGAACATCCTTAAACGGGAAACCGAAAACATAAATCATAATAGTGAACTTAAGATTATTAAATCTATAAAGTATAAATCTACTCATAATTCGCTAGTTTTTACTCGAGCGGATAAAGGGTAAACGGTTGTAGCAATGAACAGAGTAGATTATTTGAATAAAACGAATGAGTTTTTAGTACCGAATAAATTTGAAATAATTAAGAGAGATCCTACAGAAAAATTTCAACAAACTCTAAAAACAGTTATAAGAAATTCTGCTAATCTTTTGAGTGAAAAGGAACAACATAGTTTAATTATTATGAACCCTCAACCCCCAAAATTATATTCCCTTATTAAATTTGTTGTTTCATATGTGACAGCTCCGTCCTACAAACTCTCGAAAAGGCTTATTGATATCATTATTAAATATACATTATACAGGATTTAAACCTAAATTAAGCGTAAAAAACTCATATGTACTATTAAACAAAATCATAGACTTTACTTTAACGTCTAACACAAAACTCATTTCCTTTGACGTTCAAAATTTATTCCTTAGTATCCCTCCAGAAAAAACGGTTATTTTAGTAAAAGATCTTCTCCATAAAAATAATGTAAATCCAATAATTATTCAACCGATAAAAACACACAATGTTGTATTAGATTTACACTTTATTTAATAATAATAATAATAACTATATAACAGCTGTTTCACCGTACAACGGTTTCTTCGGATATAGCAAGCGGTACTATAAAACATTTTACTTAAACGTAAATATTTTTTTTTTATTTTATTACTTAATGGTATTCTCAGAAATTGGAAACCGAAATATTTTTACCCGCCTCTTTTAGTAGGGATACAAATAGATAACATAAATTATATAAGTGACACATATCTAACAAAATATTTCAATCACAAATAGGAAATAAATTCAACAGAGGGGAGGAATTAAGCTCTGTTTTGTCATTTAATAATTTATTTGAAAATTTTTGTTTATTAATTTGCATTGCTTCTAATAAATCGAGTTTCTTACTTTTGTTTTCTTCGTGTAGGATCTTGAAATTATTATTAAAACTATGGCTTTCTTCAATTAAATGGTTTAACCATTTAATTGAAGAAAGCCATAGTTTTAATAATAATTTCAAGATCCTACACGAAGAAAACAAAAGTAAGAAACTCGATTTATTAGAAGCAATGCAAATTAATAAACAAAAATTTTCAAATAAATTATTAAATGACAAAACAGAGCTTAATTCCTCCCCTCTGTTGAATTTATTTCCTATTTGTGATTGAAATATTTTGTTAGATATGTGTCACTTATATAATTTATGTTATCTATTTGTATCCCTACTAAAAGAGGCGGGTAAAAATATTTCGGTTTCCAATTTCTGAGAATACCATTAAGTAATAAAATTAAAAAAAAAATATTTACGTTTAAGTAAAATGTTTTATAGTACCGCTTGCTATATCCGAAGAAACCGTTGTACGGTGAAACAGCTGTTATATAGTTATTATTATTATTATTAAATAAAGTGTAAATCTAATACAACATTGTGTGTTTTTATCGTTTGATATGGATTTACATCAAGTAAAGGCAGAATCGATTCAACCAATAATTATTAATGAAATCCTTGATTTACTAAACATATGCATAGAACAAAATTACTTTCAATTTAATGAAAACATATACACTTGCAGAGAAGGTTTAATCATGGGTAATCCCCTAAGCCCGTTATTAGCTGAGATTTTTATGGATCATCTTGAAAATTCTATTTCCAAAAAAAATCCTCTTCTCCAAAATGTATTATTTTGGTACAGATACATAGATGATATATTAGGTTTCACAGGAACAAAGAGACAATTAAATTTATTACTTGAATATATTAATACATTGCATCACAATATTAAGTTTACAATGGAACAGGAAACAAATAATAGTATTAACTTTCTCGATTTAACGATTACTAGAATTAACAACAAATGTAACTTTGCAATTTACCACAAACCGTCAATTACAGATATAACACTTCTTACCATCCAATACAACACAAATTAGCGGCTTATCACAGTCTTATACATAGATTAATCAATACTCCGTTGAACCAAACTAATTTCGAGAAAGAGTTTAATTTTATTAAACAAATAGCTATCAACAATGGATATAAAAGTAATATAATAGATAACATTTTAAATAAAAAACTCCTTACAAAAGCCATATCACAAGTTTACCCAATATTAAATAATAATAACACCCAAAAATTTAAAATGATCACGTTTATAGGCTCCTCAAGCACAAAAATTTGTAAATATTTAAGAAAGTTTGACATTAATACAGCGTATAGAACTAACAACAATTTATCCAAATTTATAAAAAACAATAAAGATTTAACAAACAACAATAAAAAGTCAGGAGTCTATGAGTTAACCTGCGGTAGTTGCCCTATTACGTATATCGGACAGACAGGCAGATCGTTTGAAATACGCATCAAAGAACATTTTTCTTCATTTAGAAATAATAAAAGTAACTCTTCATATGCGTATCATATTAATTCAACGAACCACAATTTTAACAAAGAATTTAAAATATTACACGTAGAAAATAAGGGCAAAAAACTTAACTTATTAGAGTCACTTGAAATTAATAAATTAAAGAAAACCGACAAGATCCTAAATGATCAATTAGAAACAAATAATTCACCCTTACTCAATTTATTCATTTGATGTTCAGACAGTCACATATTGTATTTTTCCATAGAATTTCTTTACCTCCCTGTAACATAATGTAAACCCCTAGTTTTATTACTTAAGAACAGTATTGTATAAACCGTAGTGAAAATTTTGTGCATAGACATTTTAGTAATAAAAAGTACCCATTCCTTCAACTATTTAAAATAAAACATGTATTTGTTACGGTATAATTGTATATAAATTTGTACATAAGTTAGTTATATGTCTGATGAAGCTCAGGTTGGAGCGAAACGATCGTTACAGTGTAAATTAAAAAGTGAAATTCATTAAAATTTGTTTTATTTTATCCTGATAAATGGAATTTAATTATTTAAAGTTAATGATTTTCATAGAATGATCAAGATTTAGACAAGCAGAGCGGTTTGGAATTTCATATTTTCATATTTTCATTGACAGAGTTAATTATCTTTATCTGTTGGTTATGATTTTGTACCACTCTTTGTTTTGAAGTATTCTTTGTCTTTTATCTGTTCGATATTATTATATTAGATTAATTTTTCCTTCGAAAATGGTATTATTCCTTCGAAATTTGATGTATGCATTATTAAAAATTCCAATGATTTTTAATAACTACCGCTTTATTAGGTTACTATCGGTTTTTATACAAATATATGAATTTACATATTTAACATTTTAAAGAATCATTTGGTTCTGTAGCTCCTAATATTTTTGAAGAAGCAACATGTAAATCATTATATATATACATACATATATATATATATATATATATATATATATATATATATATATATATTATAATAAAAATGTTAATTGATTTATTGAAGACACTAGCTTTAATTCGTTACATTTCTGTTATTGGGATTTCTTAGAAGGTTGGAAGTCTATTATATTTGTATTGTTTTTTTTTAATTTAGAGTGTCAAATCTATAATTAAATTTCAAAAGTATATGACTTTCTTACATTTACTAAAATTATAGAACTATGTAAATCTAGTTAATTTTGTTTACTTCAAAGGTTATGTGTGAAGGAAAATTTAATTGTAAACCAATAAGTTCATAATATTAATTAAGAATCAAAATTATAGTATATGTCAAATATTTTGGAAAATTATGTATAACTAAACGACCAATAAGCTTCGAGAACAGGAAAAGCTGTTGGGTTGCCATAGTGAGTTATTGAAACAATTGGAGAGAATAATTTTTGCACTTGAATTAAGGGAATGTGTTTTTAGATAAAACGAATTTTTTTTGAAAAATATAAAAAAACAAGTATAATTTATATTACATACCAAGATTTGAACTGTATTCATTTTATACTCCGCTATCAATTAATGAACCACAAAAGACGTGTACCAGCTTTAGAAGAATATTGGGAAACATTACAAGGCCTTATATTACCAGGATTGTGACCGTAAATTAGAAAAGCAGAATTTAGAAAAGTTTGTTTACCTTCGAATAATCGGGGGATCCTAACCTACGAGATCTGCCAGAATTGTGACCGTTGTTCCTGAAGTTAAAATGTATCAGCCGTACGTCAGGGAGGCAAGACTTAATTCCAGAAACTAGACGGATAATTGTGATAGAATATTGAGCTAAGTTTTTTATTATTTGTATTTTTTTTTAAGTAAACAGATACATTTACTTACCGAAGGTAGATAAAGATCCCTTTAATGACCATTTTGTTTAAAACATTGTAAGTAGGAAGTTTATATACAAATTTATTTATTCAGCAATTTGATTTATTTGTTTACGTAGCCTAGTATTTGTCCCCTTTCCGTAGATTCAATTTTTAACCTATAAGAAATTCCACATAACCAATAAATTTTATAATTTTAATTTTCAATAAAATAAATTGTTAATCTATTGTTGATTCCGAATGTTTTCTTAAATATTTACCTAATATATTGTACCAAATTAAATATTCACATTAAATATAAAAAATATAAAAATTTTTTATATTTTTTATATCCTTGACAAGGGCATCATTGCCGAAACATGTAGGGTTGTTTTAAATATATATACTTTGAAGTAATAAACCAGACCTTTAATCGCCGACTTATTAAGTTTACTATATATATATATGTATATATATATATATATATATATATATATATATATATATATAAGTAGACAAAGAGTCTTTGCCGTTAAAACAAGTATGTAAAATAAAAATTGTTGGGGAATCCGGCAATAAAAACCTTTAGTTAGTCAATTAGAGTCCTTTATTTTTTACCTTATATTTCGCTCTGTAGATTTAGAGCTTCATCAGAGGTCACTTTAATCAAAAGAAAATACAACATTAGCTAATTTAGTCTACTAATTATAAGATTAATACTTACAAAAGTGAAACTATTTTTTGTGAGAGATATAACATTTTTAAAAAAACAAAACCTATAGAGAACCAAGCAGTCCACGTAATACAAATAAAACTTTATATTAATTAAAAATTGTTACTTTAAAAGCTTATTGTTTTTACATATTAAAACCATTTAAAAAATTATTATTTTTTCAACAAACACATCTAAAAAGAAACACACACGTAGTAAAAAACTACTTGTCTTGATGTACACCAAGACAAGTAGTTTTTTACTACGTGTGTGTTTCTTTTTAGATGTGTTTGTTGAAAAAATAATAATTTTTTAAATGGTTTTAATATGTAAAAACAATAAGCTTTTAAAGTAACAATTTTTAATTAATATAAAGTTTTATTTGTATTACGTGGACTGCTTGGTTCTCTATAGGTTTTGTTTTTTTAAAAATGTTATATCTCTCACAAAAAATAGTTTCGCTTTTGTATGTATTAATCTTATAATTAGTAGACTAAATTAGCTAATGTTGTATTTTCTTTTGATTAAAGTGACCTCTGATGAAGCTCTAAATCTACAGAGCGAAATATAAGGTAAAAAAAAAAAAAAAAATAAAGGACTCTAATTGACTAACTAAAGGTTTTTATTGCCGGATTCCCCAACAATTTTTATTTTATATATATATATATATATATTATCAGAAAACCCTTATACCCTTAGGGTGTCGGGTGTTTACATTCTTAGAACTAATTTATAAATATTCCAATTTTAAACTTTAAATTACAGAGTATTCTATAACACCAACTACAATACCAAAAAATTATAGATTATAGACAAATTTCTTCCATGACTTTCTATCAGTGACCAGTGTTTTCGCTTCTCTCCATGTTTTTCCTCTGTTCTGAATAAATTGTCCAATTAAGTTCTCCCAACCTTGTCGCGGTCTTCCTCTTTTCCTCTTATATTGAATCTTTGCTTCATATACCAACTTTACCGGTCTAGTGTTCTCCATCCGTTGAAGATGTCCCCACCAGCTTAATTGTCTCTGCTCAATGAAATCCATTATTGATAGTACCCCAAGTTCCTCTCTTATTTGTGCATTCCTCATTTTGTCTCTTCTTGTCACGCCCCTCACTCTTCTCAGATATCTCATTTCCACCGCTTGAATTTTACTCTTTGGCTTATTATTTAGGAACCATGACTCACATCCATATGTCAGGACTGCTCTGTAGACTGTTTTGTAGACTTTTAGTTTGGTATTTCGTGCCATTTCCTTTTTATTTATAAAATTCCTATTCATAGCGTAATACAGTTTTGTTGTTTTTTCAATTCTCTCGTTCATTTCTGCTTCGTTTTTCCCTGTGTTTTCTATTGCGACACCCAAATAGTTGAGCTGGTTTACTTGTTGTATACCTACTCCTTCAATTTGAATTTTTAATTGATCGTCTCCTATAGTCATTACTTTCGTTTTGTTTTTATTTATATTCATACCCTTTTTCTTCAATGTTTTATTCCATATATCTACATTATCTTGCAAACCCTTTTCTTTCTCAGCCATCTGTACTATATCGTCCGCGAATGCTGCCTCCGCTATTTGTATCCATTCTAGATTTCTGTACCCTATTTTCATTTTCCTCATCTGCTTAGAGCATTGTTTTATAACACCGTCCATAAATACGGTGAACAGCACAGGACTTAATCCTCCACCGTGTCTTAACCCTTCCTGTGTTACGAATCCTTCGGATCTCATGTTACTTCTAATTACATAATTTACATTATTTTTATATAACCTTTGAATACATCTAATTATTTTTTTGTTAATTCCTCTTTCCTCTAGACTGTTCCATATTTCCTGTCTGGGCACTTTATCAAACGCTTTTTCCAAGTCGATAAATGCGAAATATGCCTTTTTTCTTTGTTGTATTATTTTTTCAATTATTTGCTTTACCGTAAATACATGATCTTGTGTGTTCTTTCCTGGCCGAAATCCGCTTTGTGATTCCGAGAGTGACGGTTCAATTATTGGTCTTAACCTGTTGTTAATTAACTGCTCATATATCATTACAACTGTGCTCAGTAAAGTAATGCCTCTATAGTTATTACAGACCTTATGATTCCCTTTTTTGTATATTGGTGTTATTAGTGCCACTTCCCAATCTTCCGGTATGTCTTCATACTGCCACGCCTTGTTGAAAATCTCTAATAACATTTCTGTGCCTGCTTCGCCTATATTTTTTATCATTTCTGCCAATATTTTATCATTTCCGGGTGCCTTCCCGAACTTTAACTTTTTAATTACATCATTCAGCTCTTCCATCGTAAATTCTATATTGTCTTCTATTATACTCACACTTTCTGTTGCGTTCTCTCTCCTCCCTTGTCTCTTACTACAGAGCAGATCCTCAAAATATTCTTTCCATCGGTTCATTATGTCACTATCATTCGTAATAACTTCTCCTTTTTTATTATATATGCGTTTATCTTCTATTGCTTTTTCTTTTCTACACGATTTTAGTACTTTATAGAATAACTTTTGGTTCCCTATACTATCTCTTTCAATTCTATCGCCAAATTCCTTCCATTTGTTTGCTTTTGCATTTAACACTAGTTGCTTTACTCGCTTTCTTTGGTTTTGATATATTATACATTGTTCTTCTTTTTTATTCGATAGGTACTTTTTCCACAATTTCTTTTTCTTTTTAATTTCTTCTTTTATTTCTTTCGTCCACCAAGCTGTCTGCTTTCTCTTGTTATTTGTTTTACATACTCCACATATTTCTCGAGCAGCCTCTACAATTATGCCCTTGAACATGTTACATTTTTCGTCCAAGTTGGCCAGCTTTATTCTCTCTGCATTTTCTTTTATTTTCCCTTTAACTAATTGTTAGTACTTTTGGGCTATCTCGTATTCCTTTAGTTTAGATGATTTTATTGTTGTGTATTCCATTTTTTTTATTTGGTTTGCTTCATTATGTTTTTCTCTTATCTCTTCTTTAATTCTAGCGACCACCAGGTAGTGGTCACTATATATCTCAGCTCCTCTCCTAACTTTGACATCTACCACACTTTTTCTATTTCTTCTCTCTACCAACACATAGTCAATTATCGATTTTTCATCATTTGTGTGTTGTACACGTGTATATCTGTGGATATCCTTGTGTTTGTAGAATGAGTTAGTTATTATTAGATTATGGTTCATACAGAAATTCAGCATTCTTTCCCCATTGCCATTTCTTGTCTCTTCTCCATATTTCCCTATAACTGTCTTATATATATAATCTTTCCTACCCGGTGATGAACAATGTTCCCTTGGCATCCTCTGTTACTGACGTCAGGCCTTCCCAAAATTTATCTTTTTCTTCCACTTTATCATTGTCACAAGGACCATATACTGCTATTACTGTCATTACTTTCTTTTTGATAGCAATCAGTTCCACTGTTAAAAAAAATATAAAATTTAGATTTTATATTTTTTATATCCTTGACAAAGGCATCATTGCCGAAACATGTAGGGTTGTTTTAAATATATATACTTTGAAGTAATAAACCATACCTTTAATCGCCGACTTATTAAGTTTACCATATATATATATATATATATATATATATATATATATATATATTTCGTCGAATGTTTTCGCGGTCGTTTGTTGAAGCGTTGTTATTCGGGATATTTCGCCGCGTTTGGATGATTTCGTCCTGAGAAGGACAACTTTCTTCCTGACGTTTCGGTGACATCACTTTCACCTTTTTCTAGAGGATCTTCTCGTTGCAATGGTAACTTCAAGAGTGCGTTGATTTCCTGTGCCGCTTGTATTATATGGTCCCGTCGTAGTGGGGACGCGTGTCTGACTCCTCGTGATTGGTCCGTCGGTTGTTCTGTCGCTTTCGACTATTGGTCGATCGGTTTGCGTTCGGTCCGAGTTAGTATGACTGGTCTGTGGCAAGTTGTTCTCATTACGTCGCTTGTGTGTAATCTGCCTGTTGAGCAAGGCCGACTTCCATGTGTCAGGCAAACGCTGTCCGTCGTCACGTTTGTTCATACAGTTTTGCCGTTTCTCAATTTCTATTGCTTCTCTTATAATCCTGTACGTTAACCTCGTACTGCGTGCTATAGTTTTTGTACCGTCAAAATCGATTGTGTGTCCTGTATGTAGCACATGCTTAGCTAGGGATGATGTTGATTCTTTTTTAGCTACCGCATTTCTGTGTTCTTCCCTCCGTACGCTGGTTTTACGGTTAGTATGCCCTATGTATGTTTTATCGCATTCATAGCACGGTATTTCGTAGACCCCTTGGTTTTCTAGTTCTATCTTGTCCTTTGTATTAGGCAAAATGTCTTTTATTTTCCTGTCTGTCGTATAAATGGTGTCTATGTCGTGTCGGCGTAATATTCTACCTATTTTCTCAGTCGTACCTTTCACGTAAGGGAGAAATGCTGTCCGTGTAGATCTTTCTTTCTTTTTTGGTTGATTCTTGTTAATTCGTGTCGCTCTGTTAATGGTATGTTGTGAATATCCGTTCGCTTGTAATATGTTTTTTATTGTTCCCATTTCTTCGTTTCGATGTTCTGCGTCCAAACGCGGCGAAATATCCCGAAGAACAACGCTTCATATATATATATATATATATATATATATATATATATATATATATATATAGATATATATATATATATAATAAATAATATATATAATACATAATGTATTTTACGGTGAATTATGTGAAATGTTTATTTTACCAAGTTGTGGTTTCTAAATTAACTCATTAAACCAATAAAAATTCGTTGTTTATATTTTTGTACTAAAATAAACTTATTAAAACTTGCCAATTCGACATTTAAAGTTTGAAAATTGTTAAAATGATGCTAGAATTAGGTCTGGAACTAATCTTTTCAAAAATTGTATGGAGAGAAAAGCCAGGAATGTATGTTCGTTAAACGAATCATCTAATGTTAATTTTTATATAAACACATTACTAAAATCATTAATGCAACATATTTAAATCAAATAAATATTTCAATTATTAATCACAAACGAATAATTTAAATCAAAATTATTCACATATTTAGTAAAACACTTAGCTCTGAAAAAAAAACTAAGGGAGAACGACGTCTATTTTCCGAAATTTTGTAGAAGACTGCCGAATTTTTCAACGCTCCTGGAATTTTCTCTAAAACACAGTAAAAAGCAAAAATAAATGCCTCAAACGTTATTCCTCAAGATAATATAAATCTCCAGCACATTTTGAAGTACTTTCCTAATGCCTATATCCTGATTTGAGGTTATAAACCTCAAATATTCAGCCACACCTGTTCTGGCTTAAATAATTCCTGTTTACCGAGATCTACACCATATCCTGATCACAGAAGAGGCGATTTTACTTAAGTAGCGTCAAGGTCATCAATCTTGACCGATATAAATAACCAAAATTACTATTTCAATATTTTGTAGTAAAAATAGCTAAACAGTACCTATATTCAAAATTTCATGTTAATAACTTAACTCTAGTTTTCAAAGAAATATCCCAAGCATTTATTAAAGAATTGCATATAAACATATACATGTAATGTAAGATTAGTTTACTCATGTAAATCATCTGCTTATAATATATTATTATAAAGACGTACATAATTACCATACGTTCTCACGCGTACAAAAGCTTTAATATTTCTCTTACCTACAAAAGTGCCAAAGTCCATTCAATGTTAAAAACAGTGTATGGCGATAATGTGGTGGCTCTAAAGACTGTTTACAAGTAGTATGAGTGATCTAAAAGCGGAAATGAGCCGATCGAAGACGAGCAACGTCCTTCGACCTTAAAAACACGAAAACGCTTAAAAAGTGGCAAAAACGGTTCGTTCTAAAGCTTGAAAGGCGATTGAATACAAAGAATTTTAATTCATAATTTCAAAATGAGACGAGAGCGAACTGTAAACTCCGAATATTACAAGGGCATACTGCAACGTTTGCGAATGTACGGAGAAAAAACAGAAAAATAGGCTAATGGTTTCCTCCTTCATTACGACTACGCACCATGCCATATCTCCCTTCTGATCCACCAGTTTGTAACCGAGAAAAGGCTGCTGTTTGTCCACATCCACCTTATTCTCCGGATTTAGTACAATACGCTCTTCTGGCTCTTCCAAAAAATAAAAACCCTGCTAAAAGGAAAACGTTATGACAGCATTTCTGACGTTGAGAGGGTTACGACGGCGCAGCTGTCACGTTGTCAACGTTGAAATAAGTACATCGCTGGCAGAGGAGAGTACTTTGAAGGACACGAATTCAAATTTGATGTAAGTAGTGTTATCCCACTGGCGATTAGGTGAGGAGCATATCTTCTTCTTTTGTACCTTAGCCAAAGGCGCTACGCTAAACACTATCTTTCTTTCGCAGATTCTTCTACTGAAGATGACGACTTAGTTGCCGAAATGCGCATTTAGAGTTTACTCATTTATATTGTAGTTAGGTATTTTTCTTGTTTCTGTCTGTTTTTGATGTAAGCTTATTACTTTATTCTTAATATTCACTGTATTTTTTTATCACACCTCGTATTCTTGATGGCTACATGTATTGCGTGTTAATAAATTAATAAAAGTGTTATGAACTTATGCAAAATATAATAAATTTGATAATTTTGTCAACGAAATATGTGTATAAATAGAACTTTTATTTTTTGCAAGAAAATTACATTACTATGCTTTCATATTAACTTCTTTTTACTATTTTCAAGCTTTAACGCATAATGTTAAAAAATTAACGGGTTTTGAAAATTTTATATCAAAGACGGATCCTTTTTTCCAAATAATATTATTGTTTCTTATTGAAATAACTTTAACTTTTGCTATCGTTCTTCAATTTTTTCTACTTCTGCAATAAATAAATTCGCTGCACTTATATTGAGTATATATATATATTAGTAGGTATATGCTACTAATGCTATAAGAGATTTTATTTATATGGTCTTAAACGTAAATTTTCTAAACGCCACGAAAGATTCCAATAACAACATTTATAAAACGCGAATACGAGATAGGGTTTTTCCAACTTCTTCACATTATAATTTAAGTCACATTTAACGTTGAATTGGGTCAGGTATTGTATTGGAATTACCATTATCTGGTTATTTAAAAAAATTAAAAAATTGCTTGTACTGTTGCTAAATTATTCTTGGAAGCTATTGTGAATGTACATAATTAGTTTAAAAATACACTTTCACGAATTCCGCCAACTACGTATCAGTTGACGTTTGTAACATAGCTTGCTTTCTTAGTAAAAACTAAAAACCCAATTAGTTTCTACCAAGTAATTACTACTAAAGACAATTCTCCTAATAGAGAACTTATGTAAGAAAATAGAGACTTATGTAAGTAAGTCTAGATTCACAATGGGTGTAAGCATGAGTAAAACGTATACGTAACACAATCATATCCATAACAATAATTTGACAGCGTTCAAAAACATCGCATAAATATAACGTAACCGTAGCCGTCGCCATGTGTCATCTGTCGAAATTAAAGGACTCGTATTACGAAATGGATGAAAAATCAAACACTCAATTATTATTACATTACTTCTGCTAAAGACAAGTACAACGTAATGATATTGACATTAATTTGACAGATATAAAAGTATAAACCATATCAAATTAACTTACCCAGCTCACTATTCTATTCAATTTCCCGTGAATTTAACATAACGAAAGCATAAAGATTTTTCAACTTTACGTTTATTTTACGTGTGTACGTAACTAATTCATATATGTAAGAAATACCTGCACTAATTATGAACGCTAGCAATGATCTCAATATATCGAACTTTACGCTTTACACATATGTTTCGTATTTTCTATGTTTACGCCTATTGTGCATGAGGCCTTAGTCTAAGCAGAATATAACAATCTTAAATGAAACTTTTTTTAATTAAATATTTAATAACACTAGAAATTCGGTTAACGTGTAGTTTATTTTTAACCTTATCCCTCTATAACACAAAAGCATTTTTAATAATATATAATATTATTAAAAATGGGGTGTGAAGAACACAATACAAGTTCATATGTATTTTTTAATGTATCTTCTCCAACAGGGGCGTATTGATAATCATGTAGAAATGTGAAATATGTATCTACGTCTTTGGAGAAGATACATTCAAAAATACATATGAACTTGTATTGTGTTCTTCACACCCCATTTTTAATAATATTATATATTATTAAAAATGCTTTTGTATTATACAAAATTGGTAGGTTTTACCTACTCAAGTATGTTTCAAATTATGTTGTTATGACGTATTCGGTTCATGCCGACAAGTAGTGAAGACACGATAATACAGTTTTTTATAGATACGGTGGTTACCGACTATAAGGAACACCCGGCTAGTTCTGCGGTTATTATACAGACAGCGCTGAATATTCCTTCACGCTCTGTCTTAATAATATCTGCGAGATAGCAAGGTAGTTATGTTTTGTTGAATGTGTCTCTTCTCCAACAGGGGCGTATTGATAATCATGTAGAAATGTGAAATACGTATCTACGTCTTCGGAGAAGATACATTCAAAAATACATATGAACTTATATTGTGTTCTTCACACCCCATTTTTAATAATATTATATATTATTAAAAATGCTTTTGTATTATACAAAATTGGTAGGTTTTACCTACTCAAGTATGTTTCAAATTATGTTGTTATATACGTATTCGGTTCATGCTGACAAGTAGTGAAGACACGATAATACAGTTTTTTATAGATACGGTGGTTACCGACTATAAGGAACACCCAGCTAGTTCTGCGGTTATTATACAGACAGCGCTGAATATTCCTTCACGCTCTGTCTTAATAATATCTGCGAGATAGCAAGGTAGTTATGTTTTGTTGAATGTGTCTCTTCTCCAACAGGGGCGTATTGATAATCATGTAGAAATGTGAAATACGTATCTACGTCTTCGGAGAAGATACATTCAAAAATACATATGAACTTGTATTGTGTTCTTCACACCCCATTTTTAATAATATTATATATTATTAAAAATGCTTTTGTATTATACAAAATTGGTAGGTTTTACCTACTCAAGTATGTTTCAAATTATGTTGTTATATACGTATTCGGTTCATGCCGACAAGTATTGAAGACACGATAATACAGTTTTTTATAGATACGGTGGTTACCGACTATAAGGAACACCCGGCTAGTTCTGCGGTTATTATACAGACAGCGTTGAATATTCCTTCACGCTCTGTCTTAATAATATCTGCGAGATAGCAAGGTAGTTATGTTTTGTTGAATGTGTCTCTTCTCCAACAGGGGCGTATTGATAATCATGTAGAAATGTAAAATACGTATCTACGTCTTCGGAGAAGATACATTCAAAAATACATATGAACTTGTATTGTGTTCTTCACACCCCATTTTTAATAATATTATATATTATTAAAAATGCTTTTGTATTATACAAAATTGGTAGGTTTTACCTACTCAAGTATGTTTCAAATTATGTTGTTATATACGTATTCGGTTCATGCTGACAAGTAGTGAAGACACGATAATACAGTTTTTTATAGATACGGTGGTTACCGACTATAAGGAACACCCGGCTAGTTCTGCGGTTATTATACAGACAGCGCTGAATATTCCTTCACGCTCTGTCTTAATAATATCTGCGAGATAGCAAGGTAGTTATGTTTTGTTGACTGTGTCTCTTCTCCAACAGGGGCGTATTGATAATCATGTAGAAATGTGAAATACGTATCTACGTCTTTGGAGAAGATACATTCAAAAATACATATGAACTTGTATTGTGTTCTTCACACCCCATTTTTAATAATATTATATATTATTAAAAATGCTTTTGTATTATACAAAATTGGTAGGTTTTACCTACTCAAGTATGTTTCAAATTATGTTGTTATCCCTCTATGTTATTAATTATGGAGAAACACCTGTGCACTAGTTTTATTTTATGTTCACTTAATTTAACACTTAACTCGGCAAATCCAAAAAAATAGTATACCGATGTGTAAACACATCAAGCGAATACAAATTAATACAAATATGTTGAAAACATATCTATATCTGAACACAACACGTATTCACGTATTGAGTTAATGGCCTTACACAATTAAACGGTCCATGCAAAAAATCTCTAAGTGTTATAGAACCGTTCTTGTGCAATAACGTTAATGTGAGAAATGCAAAGCAGCATCGCGCCAGTAATTCTTAGTATTACGATAAAAAGACGAGGTATTAAAAACCAAATGCAAGATACATTATTATTCATTATATCATATAACGGGTGTTCATTTGAAAAGTCAATCTAGTAGCATGTGGTTTACTGAGAACATTTTGAAGGATGTCGTAAATTAAAATTTACTACTTAGCCTACGAAGTCGTATATTTTGGCAGTTTCATACATACAAATAAATAACAAATGTGATTAACATTAACAAATGACATTTGGATTTACGTTTTCGGAACAACAAACACATACATACTAATATACCGTGTGTCCCAATTTCGATGCGCACCATTGGTATCTCGGTTATTAGAAGATATAGAACAACGGTTAAATGGGGAATGTTTTGCAGAATTCAATACTCGCGGCAAATCTCATTTCAAATTTGACCTAACTTTTTAAATTTTTAAAATATTTTGAAAAATCAAAAATTTGCCGATTTCGTTATTCCTCAATAACTCGATAACGCTTAGTCTGACCTCTTTTAAAGTTTTACATTGTTTAGACACTTTTTTAAAACAAATTATTTGATACAAACAGAAACCCCCGATTGTCATTTGTTTTTAAGTTATTACCACTATCTTTTGTTTTTCATATGGCGGCCATATTGGATTTTGGGTTTGTTAGGTAGTCCTCAAAATGTGCTTTTCAACGATGTATAACATGCCGGAAAAATTTTTATTTATAAGGAAAATATTAATAAAAACGCAAATTAATCTTTAATATGAAATTAGTAGGCTGAAAAATTAAACACCAATGTCAAATGAAAGTGAAAAGATATTCTAAGTAATACTGTAAACAAACGAAACGATGAAAAAATTATAGAAATAAAAAGTAAAGATACAGAACTTAAAGTTCACATTCACTTAAAGAAATTGTTCAATATGACGACCATTCTGTTCCACACAATTTTGACACCTTGTTCGAGTAGAGTTACAAACTCTACGTAGCGTGTTTCCGTTTACTGATCGTAGCACATCTAGTACTCTTTGTTCTAAAATTTCCCGAGTTTCTGGCGGTTCAAAATCAAATACTTCGTTTTTAGTGGTACCCCATAAATAAAAGTCAAGCGGGGTAAGGTCGGGTGATCTCGCAGGCCATTGCACGGGTCCATTATTTGAAATCACTCTCTCATTAAAGTGTTTTCTCAAAAAATGTTACACGTTACGAGTGTTATGGGCCGGGCAACCATCTTGCTGGAACCAGATCTTTTGCATGTTCTCGGGATTAATAATTTGCCTCAAAGCAGGCTTTATCTCGTTTGTTAGTAGCTCCAAATATCTGTTTCCAGTTAAATTGTAATCAAAGATGAAAGGACCTATTAACTGATTATCTAAAACGAAAAAAAGAGTTTAAAAAACAAAAAAAAATGTAAACAAAATGTCATACCAATTAAACCGCACCAGATATTAAAACCAAATCGAACTTGAAATCTTCTTTGATTTACCAAATGTGGATTTTCAATAGACCAATGATGATAGTTATTCCTATTGTACAACAATTGGTAAATCGTGTTTCATCTGTCCATAGTATTTTCCTAGGAAAATTAGCGTCATATTCACATTTTTGAAGGTACCACCTGCTAAACTGTAATCGTCGGAGATTGTCATTATCACTTAAACCTTGTACAATTGTTGGTTTGTAAGGGTGATACTTGTTTTTCGTCAAGGTTCTGTGAACAGTAGATTTTGAAATCCCTGTTTCTCGTGTCACACGACGAACTGATGTGCTGGGATTGTTCCTAACGTTCTGCAAAATATTATTTAGACGTGTATCAGCATCATTAACTTCATAGTTAGCTCGTTTTTGTTCGAAGCTTCCAAAGTTTTTTAATTTGCTAATTAGTCTTCTAAAAATTGTCCTGTGTGGCTGTTGTCTTTCTGGAAAACGCTCTGCATAACTCGTGCACGCATTTTTAGTGTTTCTATTTGCTTTGAAATACACTTCCAACATATCAACTTTTTCTTCGTTTGAATATGTATGTGCCATTATCAATACTTATAAATCTTAATACTTGACAATAATTACTTGTCACTAACTACAAGTAGTTTTAATTAACTTATCTCTGCAGCACTAATTATACTTTGACAGGTTATCGTTTTGTTTCATTGTCAGAATACATTTGCCATTGACGTTTGACGGAACATAATGTCTTTGCTAGTGATACACGCTCAGAGGTTAGAATTATCTGACATTTGATGTAAAGCCAAATACAAATCTCCCCACTACTTTTAATGCTGCACGAACTTACCCCTCCTCGCGCCAACGTAATTGGCGTTTGCTATACTTAGAATATCTTTTCACTTTCATTTGACATTGGTGTTTAATTTTTCAGCCTACTAATTTCATATTAAAGATTATATATATATATATAATCCAAAAATCCCCATTACCATAACAATGGTGTAGGGCGTTTATCTTCTTCTAGCTTTTTATAAACGTTTTCCATTCATTTCTATTCCTTGTCATGTTCTTCGCTTCTGTCCATGTTTTGCCTTTCCTTCCCAGTATTTCTGCTATGACATCATTCCATGTTGTCCTAGACCTTCCTCTTCTTTTATTTTTCATTATTCTTGCTTCCCATATCCTTCTTGTTTGTCTTGTATTTTCCATTCTATATAAATGTCCCCACCATCCTAGCTGTCTTTGTTCAATGTATTCTAGCACTGACTGCATTTTCAAATCTTTTAGTATTTCCAAGTTTCTTATTCTGTCCATCCTTGTAACTCCTCTAACTCTTCTTAAATACTTCATTTCTACTGCCTGTAGTTTATTCTTTTGTCTTCTATTTAATATCCAGGAATCACAGCCATATGATAATATCGGTCGGTAAATTGCCTTATATACTTTTAGTTTTGTTTCTCGGGATATCTCTTTTTTGTTAATGAAATTATTCCTCATGCTGTAGTACAGCTTTGTTGTTTTTTCTATTCTTTGATTAATCTCAGCGTCCATCAATTCGTACTCCCAAGTACTGGAATGTTCTCACTTGTTCTATTTCAGTTCCTTCTATTACGATTTTCGTATCTACCTGTTCATCTCCCACCACCATTACTTTAGTTTTGCTCTTACTCATCGTCATTCCACTGTCTTTTAGTGTCATATTCCATGTTGTTAAGTTACGTTTCAAATCTTCCTCATTGTCGGCTATAACTACTATGTCGTCTGCGAATGCCCCTTCCGAAACTTCGACTGCATTCAAGTTAAGGTGTCCAACCCTGAACTTTTTACTCTTGCATGTACACTGTTTGATAATGTCATCCATATAAACAATGAACAGCATCGGACTCAGACTTCCTCCTTGGCGCAGTCCCTCGTTTGTTTTAAATATCTCCGATTTTAAATTGTTAGCTATTTTTAGTATTATTAGTATTGTGGTTATATATTTTCTGTATTAATCGTCTTATTTTGCCATTGACACCTCTTTCTCTTAATACATTCCACAATCTTTCTCTTGATACTTTATCGAATGCTTTTTCCAAGTCTATAAATGCTAAGAACACTTTCTTCTGTTCTCTAGAGGCTTTTTGTATTATTTGTTTCACAGAGAATATTTGGTCTTGTGTGCTCCTTCCTCTTCTAAACCCACTTTGTGACTCATGTAACGTATTTTCGAGTTTTGTTCTTAGTCTTCTATCTATTATTTGCTCGAGAATCTTCATTGCAGTACTTAGAAGGGATATTCCTCTGTAATTATTGCATTCTTTCTTATTTCCTTTATTCTTGTATATTGGTACTATCAATGACTTCTTCCAATCGTTTGGTATTTCCTCTTCTCTCCATATTCTGTTATATATTTTCAACATTAATTCTCTTCCTCTTTGTCCTATATATTTTATCATTTCTGCTGTTATTTTGTCACAGCCTGGCGCTTTTCCATTTTTCTGTTTTTGTATTGCTTCTTCCAGTTCGTCCATGGTAATTGTTTCTTCTGTCTCTTCTTCTCCTATTATTTGTTGTTCACTAGCATTCTCGTTTTCCACTCCTCCGCTTAACAATTCCTGAAAGTATTCTTTCCACCTTTCTTATTTTGTATATAATCCCTTCTTATTTTGTATATAATGTGTAGATTGTGACCTTTCTTCATTCCTTACTGATTTCAAGACTCCATGAAATAGTTTTTGGTTCTCTTTACTGTTTTTTTCCATCTTTTCCCCAAATTCTTTCCATGTCTCCTTTTTTGCTTGTACTACTAAATGTTTCAATTTTTTTCTTTCTTCTTTATATATATCGTATTTTTCCACTGTTTGTTCTGCTAAGTATGTTTTCCATGCTTTTTTCTTTATCTTAATTTGATGTCTTATTTCATTTGTCCACCATTTTGTTTGTTTTTTCTTTTTATTTTTCCTTACGCCACATATCTCTTTCGTTGTAGTTGTTATTATTTCTTTAAACCTATTCCAAATTTCTTCGATAGTTCCATTAATTTCTATATTTTCTACTCTTTCGGCTATCCTTTTCTGGAATTTTTCAGCAATGACTTCACTTCTTAATTTGTATATTCTAAGTGTTTCTATTTGGTTTTGTTTCTGTGTATATATATATTGCTTTTCCTTGTTTTGAAATTTTCTTTTATTCTTGATATAACCACAAAGTGATCGCTTCCTATTTCCGGCCCTCTTCTTACTTTCGTGTCGCTCACAATTCTTCTGTTATTTTTGTCAACCAATATGTAGTCAATTATGGACCTCTCCCCCCTACTCTTGACTTCTCTAGTATATCTGTGTATATCTTTGTGTTGGAAAAGAGTGTTAGTTATTACCAAGTTGTGTATAATGCAGAAGTCCAGCATCTTTTTCCATTGTTATTTCTAACAGTCTCCCCGTTTGTTCCCAATACTTCACTATATTCATCGTCTCTTATGCCAACTCTACTGTTGAAATCTCCTACTACAAACATTATTCCTTTCGCGTCTTCCACCACTAATGTTAGTTCTTCCCAAAATTTATTCTTATTTTCTGATGTATCATCTTCGTTTGGCCCGTACACCACAATTATTGTTTTCGTTCTGTTTCTTTCCTTCATCTCTATTAGTAATATTCTTTCTGACCAGGCATTCCATTTATAAATTTGGTTTTCTAATTTCTTGTGTATAATGCATCCCACTCCTGCAGCTGCTCTTTTTTCTTTTCCTACACCACTATATATCATAATATGACCATTGTCCGTCTTAATAATTCCCTGTGCCTTTTTCTTTGTTTCCGTAATTGCTAATACATCCACTCCTAACTCTTCAAACTCCTTTTCTAATTCCCTTTCTTTTCCTGTTATGCTCTTTATATTCCAAGTACCAATTTTCCATGTTTCACTTTCTTTATCCTTACTTTTCTCTATCTTTTTTATTTTTGGTGTATCATCATTATCATACTGATCATTATTTTGTTTATTTTGCTTTATCATATCCTTTTTCTTGTCCGGGTCATCATCTTTATTTTCACTAGTCTTTACTATTAGTTTTTTGACACTATTTTTGGGATTTTATTTTCTCTTGCCAATTCTCGTTCCTCCTTATTCCAATTCCCCTTTTCCCTATTCCATCTCCATTGTTCTCCCTCTACTATTAACTTTTGGAATCCTATCTTAACAGTTTTTCCTTTCATTCTCTCTTCTTTGGCCTTTCTTCGTATCTTTTCTTGTATTTCTCTTTCCTCTTTTGTCATGTCATCGTTAATGTATATATTTTGTTCCATAAACCCTCTCAATTTGCCCTTATTTTTCATTATTTTTATCTTATCATCTACATTCTTCAGTTCTATTAAGCAAGTTTTTGGACCCAGTTGTTTCACCGCTTTAATTTCAATTTGTATTTCCATGTACTTCTTGATAATATCTTCCACCGCTACCTTTAATTGACCTTGATCACTCCCATCTATTTTCAAGCCTACCATAACTGCGTTCTTTCTTCTATTTATACCCTCGAGTTTATCTAATCTTCCTTTGGCACTTCGAATTTCTTTTTTCAGTTCTTCGTTTTCTTTTCTAATCTTCTCATTTTCTAATTTGATTTCTTTCATTTCTTCCATATATTTATCTTGTTTTCCCTCTATGTGTTGCACTTGTGTAACTAATCCTCGCATCATTTCCATTAATTTATCTAATTTACTTTCGTCACTGCTTGCTTCTTTGTCTGGTGTTCTGGTCAGCTTTTTACTCTTTTTGAAAATTTCGGCTACATCTTTTTGATTTCTCTTTCTTTTTCCTTCATCTGTAGAGCTTCCATCACTGTCCATCGCAAACAATGTCTATCCAGGCCCCCAAACCACTAAGCTCGTTATCTCGTTAATATTTCCTAATATTTTATAAGCCGGACCCGTTCCTTATTGATATATTTAACTATTTATTTAACTAATTGCTATTTAATTAATAGTTAAAAAGCATGTAAGGACAAAATCATGTTTGATTTATGTTTGTATAACTATTTCAAATATTTATTTTAAAATTTTCGGATCACATTTATTTGATTTTATTTCACACAAATTCGAAATTCGCCTACGCGCCACAAATTTATTTATGTCTTACTAGTCCTTGTTTTTATTGTGCCATGTGTTTATATTGTCGGATGCTGGCCTCTTACGCGAGTAACCGCCCACATCTCTCTCTATCTCTTTTCCGTTGTTATAGCAAACACTAACATATATTATTTATTTTAATTATGCATTTATTTCTTTTACTATTTCACAAATTTATACTTTTGTGTATCACTTCTAATTATTTACTAACAATATTACTTTATTACACTCGCAAAACCTCGTATTCGATCAGTTCTTGCGGAGCCAAAATTACACGTCTATTCTCTATAACTACACTCCATTAAAGATTAATTTACGTTTTTATTAATATTTTCCTTATAAATAAAAATTTTTCAGGCATGTTATACATCGTTGAAAAGCACATTTTGAGGACTACCTAACAAACCCAAAATCCAATATGGCCGCGATATGGAAAACAAAAGATAGTGGTAATAACTAAAAACAAATGACAATCGGGGGGTTATGTTTGTATCAAATAATTTGTTTTAAAAAGATGTCTCAACAATGTAAAACTTTAAAAGAGGTCAGACTAAGCGTTATCGAGTTATTGAGGAATAACGAAATCGGCAAATTTTTGATTTTTCAAAATATTTTAAAAATTTAAAAAGTTAGATCAAATTTGAAATGAGATTTGCCGCGAGTATTGAATTCTGCAAAACATTCCCCATTTAACCGTTGTTCTATATCTTCTAATAACCGAGATACCAATGGTGAGCATCGAAATTGGGACACACGGTATATGCGTCTTATTCTATCAAAATTTCAAAGTAACCTAGATTGACTTTTCAAATGAACACACGTTACATTACTATACATTCATTACAACGCTTTCAAGTAGAACCCAATACTGTTTATTTTATACTAATGCACACTTCACGTTTTATGTAATTTGATTATTATTTTAATAAACGATATTAAAACTAACTTAAATGTTTTAATTTTAAATATAATTAAAATAAAGCTTTTTAAAAAGACGTTGTGAGGGTTGTAAAATATAATTGGCACAGTCAGATCGGATTTCTGCAACAAAATACACGATAATTTGCGTAATTATCAATTTTTTAGGCACAAAGTAACCTAAAAGAAAGCGTTAAAAGTGATAGAATTTGGTTTTAATATTACGTTTATGTATGTGTTCTGCGCATACTAAGAACATCTGATTTGGTTTGCTACAAGATAATGATAAATACTGTTTATGTTAACTTGAAGCCTGTTAGACATTCATTTCGAATACGTTAATTTTGAATCCTCTAATTAAATATTCATATTTTTGAATCAATATCGTTTCTGTTATAAGATAAACCTTGATATTTGCATTTAAAACACATGATTATACAGAAGGAACGGCTCTCTGAAATAAGATCTCTAGCTTCCGCACATAGCCACAGGCAATTAACTAATTTGATTATAGCACCTTTGGTCTATAATCTGGCGCCCAATTAACTACGATAAATTAAAATCAATTTATTGTAAATCGATTCGCTCAAGCACTACTTAGAGCGACATCTGACTTTTATAGAAATAAATAAGCATAACCGATGGTAGGTGGATTTCTATCGTATATCTATTATTTTCGTATGTTTAATTACACTATCAAACAACCTCTTTACAACTTGACTAGCAAAAAAAGAGAGTCAACCCTTAAAATTATATATCAACCCTTAAAACTATATATCAATATATATATATATATATATATATATATATATATATATATATATATATTGTGGTGAGGCATACCCATGAACATGAGAGGCCTAGAACAAAAATACAGAATTTAGATTTATAATGTTAATTTTAGAAAATAAGATACTGTTGGAACTGCATTTTTCACGTGCCATATCAATAAAGTTAATTTCGCGTTTTTAATTGCTTAAATTTGAATCACATATTTATTTATTTTCTTGTAATCATTTACTTAAGTCATTTTCATTTACATTTTTATTTCACCGAAGATATTTAACTTAATTGATTGGAAATATTTGTGACACATATTATGGTCATAGCTGTACCTAATTTGAATTGTATAAGGCGGGAATTATCCCAATTGTAAACAGGTATATAGCGGAAAATTGAACATTTAAAATACACTTTTGTCTATTATAAAATTAAAACAATAATTTATGTGAAATATCTAAACGATTAGTAATAGTAATTTATTTCATTTTTATAAATTTATTAACGAGATTAAATAAATATTTACAAGTATTACAAATAAGACGCTTGGATATTAAAGAAAAACAAGAGAGAGTTGGCTTGGGTAATTAAGATTTTTTCAATGCGTCGAGTTTTTAAAAAGTGTGTTCCTGAAATTAAGTGATAAAATAGAAAATAAATTAGTTAAATCTTACCAACAAAAATATCCTACGAATCTCCTACCTACCAGGCATCGTTTTACGAAGTTTACACAACCCTAGACCTGCCTGATCGTTTATAAACGAAATTACATCTTCCCAAGGACGCCAACCCACGCTTAGAACGATACCAGCAGATTTCCTCAACCAGAGCATGTTATCCGGTGTATAGAGATCCTACCATCCTTCGAACATCCTTTCAAAAAGCCTTGATGATTTTGAATTTTGTAAGGGTGAAATTTATGTTTTTTTAAAATCCTTCTTACAGCAGTGACTTCTATCCCGCGTTCTTTCGAAATTATCCTTGTAGATACGCGCGGATTTTCCACAACGGACTGGACGACTGTCACGTCATTATCTTCTGTAATCATAGTCTTACTTCTTTCATGTTTGACGTAATTCACTGAACCCGTCAGAAGAAACCTAGTCAACAATTTTTTAAACGTCTTAATATATGGTGCTCTTCGGTGAGGATACTCCATAGCATATGTTCTTGATGCTAAAAGTGGATTTCTATTGCTAGCACCAAGAACAAATACCATGTCTATTAGCTCCTCTTTCGAAAAATTAATTCTGTAGAAACACAACTATAAACTATTACGGCATATAAATAAAAAATAATGACAACAAAACGATATAACTGACAACAAGATACTAATAACTAATAACGAACAAACGGAAATTGATAATTAACTAGCCGAACTTAAATTATAACAATTAAACGCGATTACAGCAAAGAGGAACTACAGAAGAACACTTTATACGGAAATTTTAAGTAGATATTTGACGTTTGGTTACACAGCAATTTTTGCTTAATATAATTTCATGGCCAACCAACCAACTATTAGATGCAGCACCGCATATTGAATATTATGAACCATTAAAGGGTTATAACTTCGAAAATACTAGAAATAAGTACTATGTTATTGGTACCATTTTAACGGCAATTTGCTGACTAATAAAAAAATTATAGGTTCATATTGTCATCTATCATTGCAAAGATAACTTGGGTTGCTATTTTCATAATAACAAAAAAGTATAGCAATATATTTAAAAAAAAAATTGAAGGTGGTTGCGGAAATTTGGAACATGTAAATATACCTGTAAATATATAAATAAAAATAGAAAATGCACTGTAGCATACTACATGTGTACGTAAAATTTCATTGCTACAACTTTATTAGTTTTCACGCTAAGCTCCGCCGATACACTATTGCCGCACCCGGTATAAGTATGTTCTCAACTTCTTTACAAGAACATTAAATATAAAGAAAGTATATATATATATATATATATATATATATATATATATATATATATATATATATATATATTGTAGTGAGGCATACCCATGAACATGAGAGGCCTAGAACAAAAATACAGAATTTAGATTTATAATGTTAATTTTAGAAAATAAGATACTGTTGGAACTGCATTTTTCACGTGCCATATCAATAAAGTTAATTTCGCGTTTTTAATTGCTCAAATTTGAATCACATATTTATTTATTTTCTTGTAATCATTTACTTAAGTCATTTTCATTTACATTTTTATTTCACCGAAGATATTTAACTTAATTGATTGGAAATATTTGTGACACATATTATGGTCATAGCTGTACCTAATTTGAATTGTATAAGGCGGGAATTATCCCAATTGTAAACAGGTATATAGCGGAAAATTGAACATTTAAAATACACTTTTGTCTATTATAAAATTAAAACAATAATTTATGTGAAATATCTAAACGATTAGTAATAGTAATTTATTTCATTTTTATAAATTTATTAACGAGATTAAATAAATATTTACAAGTATTACAAATAAGACGCCTGGATATTAAAGAAAAACAAGAGAGAGTTGGCTTGGGTAATTAAGATTTTTTCAATGCGTCGAGTTTTTAAAAAGTGTGTTCCTGAAATTAAGTGATAAAATAGAAAATAAATTAGTTAAATCTTACCAACAAAAATATCCTACGAATCTCCTACCTACCAGGCATCGTTTTACGAAGTTTACACAACCCTAGACCTGCCTGATCGTTTATAAACGAAATTACATCTTCCCAAGGACGCCAACCCACGCTTAGAACGATACCAGCAGATTTCCTCAACCAGAGCATGTTATCCTGTGTATAGAGATCCTACCATCCTTCGAACATCCAGAATTCGCAGCAATATCAAATTGAGTACATATTTATTTATATCTCCTAAAATATAAAAATTTTATATTTAAATTTTGAAATAATCGTTGATACTCTTATATGAATACCTAAAATGTTAGTATTTAATCTATATACCTTTTAAACGGAAGAATACAGTTCCCTTAGGTTAGAATCATAGTTACGTAGGTCTAATTTTTAAGCATTTATCTTTTTTAAACAATTAACCTAACACTTATATCAGACCTAATCACGTGACTACACACATGTTAATGTATTTCAATATCTTGTATAGAACTTACCTTATTTGAATTGATTTTCTTATTAAACCAGTGATTTTTACATTTCATTCTCTTGTTTTATTCAGTAAATAATACATTTGGAAGTATCACACTTAGAATAACTTGTTTTAAACTATATCTATCTTCTATTAGCACCGAACTCGCAAGTATATATCATCGTAAAGTGTAGAACCACCATAAAGACTTAGCTAGCCGGTATTTGAATTAAGATATACATAAAGTATTTAACAATAAGTTATACACTTGAAGGAGGCCTATATAAGTTTAGTATTAATTGTTTATATTATCTTATTTATGTTCTAAATTTTACACTTGTGTCAACCGTAAATATTAAACTTAACGCCATCTATAGGTCATATTTATAACTACACTTGTGTATATTCGAATTATTTTTATTTTTCTGGGCAAATTAATTAATTACTTTTACATTTATTTCACATTTCAACATTAAGGCCTTCAGCTCATTAACAATATATATAATTATTCGCATTTAATAAACGCAAGAGATAAACGAAGTTATTAGTGAACTAGGAAACCTAGTAGAAAGCTTTGAATATTTAAGTCTTAATACAAGTGAGGTAAATTTAACAAATAAAGTAGATAAATAATAAAATAATGGCTCAATTTGAAGCAAGGTATTTAGTTTGACGGGAATACAGACGAATTAAGTAGATTTTTATCGATAAGCGAGCAATTAATAAATTCATTTTATGATAATGAACATGAATTAAATTTCAGAAATGTTTATATTATGAACAGTATTGTAAACAAATTACAAGGAAGAGCAAGATTAGTAGCAAATACAAATACGGTCGACACATGGGATCAATTAAAAACAGTATTAACACGTAATTTTGGAGATCAGAGGAATTAAAATTGTTTAACGCGAGATCTAGTAATGTTAAAGCAAAAGCTAAACGAAAACCCACATTAATTTTACGAACGGTGTTTGTATCTATTACAGATAGTAACAACATACGGTAAAATATTAATGAACCCGTGAAGAGTAAAGGCGCGAAACAAAAGTATTATAGAGAACTAACTTTAAATACCTTTTTGGCAGGTCTTAAAGAACTTTTAGGAAGCCAAATACGCGCAGTGCGATCAACCGAACTTTCGCAGGCGATACAATTTGTAACTTCCGAGGAGAATATAACATATTTACAAAATAACGCTAAAATTATACCAAATGTAAAATCAAATAATCCAACAAACTTTAATATGAGACCTCAAATTTTAGACAAAATTTTAATCAAAGTCATTTTAATCAAAACAAATTTTATAATCAACCCAGTAATCAATTTAATCTACCGTACAGATCCCAACAGCATAATTATAACTCTCAGCAATAATATCAAAATAAAAATTATTCAATCCTCAACAACCATATCAAAATAGATCTTATTTTAATCTCCAACAACAAGTTCAAAATAGAAATTCCAGGAATGTCTGGAAACCGAAAAGTACGAACTATCAAAATTAAAGTAAACCGACCCCTATGAGTGTGTGCTCGACACGAAATCGACAGATTTATAATACCGATATAATGGATCAACCAGGTACAAGCACCCAAAATAACAATTGCTTATGTAACAATGAAACTTCAAATTACGAAGAACAAAATTTTCTTTTCGACGACACTTCGAACGAAGAAACGTAATACAATATAATTACAAATGAAATAGACATGCAATATACACGTCTGTAACTGTACACATGGATAATACACCTCGTATTTTCCAGCATTTACTTCTGCTTAAGACACGTGTTTCTGCCATCTACTATTAGGCGTCATCAGTTAAGCTAGTGAAGTAAGTAAAGCTTAAATCGCCTCATAAGGTATAGCAAATTTTGTCCTATCAGGTGGCGCCATATAATCTAGTGACATCTGACGGACGAAAGAATATGCCGAAAGTGGCAAAGAGGTATGATATATAAAAAAGTCGGACAAAATCCAATTTGTCAAATTAAAATAGAATTCAAAAAACTTTTCAAAAATACCGGTAAATGTAAAGAAACGGTGATATATTAATAAATCAAATGACAATTCAAAATTGTGGAATACCGGAAATAATAAGTAAAGCTCATAACAATTATACAAATGAAAATAAAGTAGAATCAATGTTAAAACAAGGGATAATAAAAAAGAAATTGAAACAGAAACAGGTAATTTCAAAATATGCAAAGAGTAAAGATAATAATGATAACCGTAGTAACAGAGTCTTAGAAAGCCAAACAAATGCATATTCGCAAGAATAAAAATTAACAGAAATCATGTAGAAAAGCCAGAAATGGAAATTAAGATTAATGACAAAGTCTTAGATATAAGTCAGAAACAAATACTTAATCGATATGAATATCATCCACCTAAGATACCGAAAAGTGTAAATCAATTTGATAAATTCGGATAGTTCATTTTAAATACAAGTTCATTGTTAATATAAATTCATTTTAAAAGTAAAATTATAAATTCAATTTTAAAATATGTTCTTTAATTAATATAATTTAAGTACAAATCAAAATCAAATCATTATACAATATTCGAAGTCTAAACTCTTAAAGTTATTTAATAAATTCAGATTAGAGTTTCGATATAAGTTTGTAAATTTAATATATTTAAAATAAATTAAATTGAAATAAGTTCAATTTAAAAATAATTTCAATACAATTTTAAATTAGATGTTACAAATAAAAATAATGATTAAAGAATATACAGTACATACATAGCATACGGAGCTTAGCATGAAAACTAATAAAGTTGTAGCAATGAAATTTTACGTACACATGGTGCATTTTCTATTTTTATTTATATATTTACAGGGCGTTCCAAATTTTCGCAACCACTTTCAACTCTTTTTTTTTTAAATAGATTGCTATACTTTCTTGTTATTATGATGGTAGCCACAAAATTAACTTTGCAATGATATCTGACAATGTACACTTACAACTGTTAGTTTTGGTTTTATTGCAAATTTTGTTAAAATCTTGACAGTTGCAGCGTCTAACATTTTAAGTCTTAGCCTGAAAATGGCTGCAGTGCCTCACGTAATTCTTTTGTTACCAATTTATGGACTAACACGTTATATGTTTTGAGGGTGAACAATGTGACAATATATACAGGGTGTTAAATATGTCGTGCCAAAGTTATCGGAGTTTAAAGGCTCTTTTCTCTTTTTTTTTAAATTGAACCTATAATTTTTTTATTAGTCAGCAAATTCGTTGTAAAATTGCCGTTAAAATGGTACCAATAACATAGTACTTATTTCTAGTATTTTCGAAGTTATAACTAGAGCTGAGGATGTTTGCGGTATAACCATGGTTATATCATGTAACCATAGTAAATTACTATGGTTATATGATATAACCATGGTTATACCGCAAACATCCTCAGCTCTAGTTATAACCCTTTAATGGGATATACCTATGTTTATAATATTCAATATGCGGTGCATGAAATAGTTGGTTGGCCATGAAATGATATCAAACAAAGTAACTTTTACAAACACCTGTTTTTTAATTCTTTATTATTAGTTTTAGAATTACATTTTGTAATTTTTCCATAATAAAACAAAATTAATTTAAAATATGTTCAAATATATGTCAATTCTGCTCTACACATGCTCTTAATCGCTTCTGCATCGACAGACTTACATTTTGAGCCATGTTGTTTTCACTTAATTGAAGAAAAGCGTTTCTGATTCGTTGCTGCATGTTCTCTGCCATTGTAGGAGGTGTTTCGTAAACTATATTTCTTACAGTAGGCCACAGAAGGAAATCACAAGGGGTTAGATCTGGTGATCGCGGTGGCCAGCTTATAAAGCGTCCTATCCCAATCCACCTATTGGTGGATACCCTATCTAAATGTGCTCTTGCAGCAGCACCGTAATGATCATGTTGGTACCACTATCTTCTTATGACGTTATCTGGTAGGCCTTCTAACAGGAATGCTATATTGTTTTGTAGGAAATTTGTGTAGATTTCACAATTTAAAGTAGTATTAAAAAAGAATGAACCTATATTAGTGTTTCCTATGATGCCTCCCTAGGTGTTAACACTCCATTTTTGTTGGTATAAAATGGGTTGCACAAAATGAGGGTTTCTAGTATCATAATAATGAGAATTTTTTCTGTTTGTTATTCCACAATTAGCAAATGTTGCATCATCTGTGAAAAGCACATGATCTAGAAACGTTAGATCTTGTCGTAATTGGAAAAGTAGCCATTCACAGTAAACAAGTCTCCTTTCAAAATTCGTTTGTAATAAGCCTTGATGATTTTGAATTTTGTAAGGGTGAAATTTATGTTTTTTTAAAATCCTTCTTACAGCAGTGACTTCTATCCCGCGTTCTTTCGAAATTATCCTTGTAGATACGCGCGGATTTTCCACAACGGACTGGACGACTGTCACTTCATTATCTTCTGTAACCATAGTCTTACTTCTTTCATGTTTGACGTAATTCACTGAACCCATCAGAAGAAACCTAGTCAACAAATTTTTAAACGTCTTAATATATGGTGCTCTTCGGTGAGGATACTCCATAGCATATGTTCTTGATGCTAAAAGTGGATTTCTATTGCTAGCACAAAGAACAAATACCATGTCTATTAGCTCCTCTTTCGAAAAATTAATTCTAAAGAAACATAACTATAAACTATTACAGCATATAAATAAAAAATAATGACAACAAAACGATATAACTGACAACAAGATACTAATAACTAATAACGAACAAACGGAAATTGATAATTAACTAGCCGAACTTAAATTATAACAATTAAACGCGATTACAGCAAAGAGGAACTACAGAAGAACACTTTATACGGAAATTTTAAGTAGATATTTGACGTTTGGTTACACAGCAATTTTTGCTTAATATAATTTCATAGCCAACCAACCAACTATTAGATGCAGCACCGCATATTGAATATTATGAACCATTAAAGGGTTATAACTTCGAAAATACTAGAAATAAGTACTATGTTATTGGTACCATTTTAACGGCAATTTGCTGACTAATAAAAAAATTATAGGTTCATATTGTCATCTATCATTGCAAAGATAACTTGGGTTGCTATCTTCATAATAACAAAAAAGTATAGCAATATATTTAAAAAAACAATTGAAGGTGGTTGCGGAAATTTGGAACATGTAAATATACCTGTAAATATATAAATAAAAATAGAAAATGCACTGTAGCAAACTACATGAGTACGTAAAATTTCATTGCTACAACTTTATTAGTTTTCATGCTAAGTTCCGCCGATACACTATTGCCGCACCCGGTATAAGTATGTTCTCAACTTCTTTACAAGAACATTAAATATAAAGAAAGTATTTCAGTGACTAAAAGAAACAAATTTTAAAATACAATTAGATAAGTTAATTTTTGAAAGAAGAAAGTATACAAAAAGGTTTTAAGTATATCTATACGTTAATGCACGTATAACGCTTTTGTTACATTATGAAACAGACATGTAAATAATTTACACATGTGTAACTGTATACATGGACAATACACCTCGTATTTTCAGCATTTACTTCTGCTTAAGACATATGTTTCTGCCATTTATAGGCGTCGTCAGTTAAGCTAGTGAAGCAATGTATACAAATGATACAAATCTATATGAATAGATCTGTATCTGTATATAACATTAAGCCGAAATCGCCTACTAGATAAAGCAAATTTCATCCTATAAGGTGGCACTTACTTAATAAGTTACATCTAACGGACGAAAGAGACTTTGCCGAAAAAGGCGACCTTTCGTTCGACCAGCTATGCTGATACGAAAAACGAAACAATACGGGTAGTCCATTAATAACAAGCCAGATGGCGGTAAATATACAAAAAGATTTTAAGTATATCTATACGTTAATGCACGTATAACGCTTTTGTTACATTATTTACATGTCTGTTTCATAATGTAACAAAAGCGTTATACGTGCATTAACGTATAGATATACTTAAAACCTTTTTGTATATTTACCGCCATCTGGCTTGTTATTAATGGACTACCCGTATTGTTTCGTTTTTCGTATCAGAATAGCTGGTCGAACGAAAGGTCGCCTTTTTCGGCGAAGAAAGTAGTTAGGAAACATTTTATAAATGTAATTTTAAATTAGAAGATGCTATAACTGAGAATAAAACAAGACTCCTCTGTGATATATAATGCAACAAATTTGCTCCTCTATGAATTAATGAAACGGAAGAAAGTATAGAAAAGAATTATTATTGGCCTAGAATGAAAGAAACTATATTCAAATTTATTAACGATTGTGAAACATGTCAAGAAACAAAATAATATAGAAACCGTCCTAAAATTTAATTTAATATAACGCCTACAGCTAGAAAACATTTCGAAATTCTACATATAGATTTATTTAAAATAGAAAAACAAAAGTTCTTAACAACCATTGATAGATTTTCAAAGTACGCACAAACTTACCCTCTATCGAGTATAAATTCAATTGAAATCGTTAATCATTTATTAACCTTTATGTCACCTCATAACGTAACCCTTAGCATAGTATCAGATAATGGCCCTGAATTTAAAAATACAGTTTTACAAGATTTCTTTAAACTTCACAATATAGATATTCATTTTTGCACTCCTCATCATCCTGAATTAAATGGGATGATAGAAAGACTACATTCCACGCTAATCGAACACATGCGTATATTAAAAATTAAAATTTCCTAACGAAAACACAATTACTCGAATGTTATATAGTATAATCGATTATAATAACAGTATTCATTCAGTCACGAAAAAGAAACCAGTTGAAATTATAACGGGACATATTAATAATGATGATCCCCTAAATTTAAATTTAACCGAACGTTTAAATTCAGATTACATTCACACACATAAGGAAATAATGTCTAACATGTATGAACAACTAAATAAAAAACTTCAAGAAGATAAAATAAAAATTATAAGAAATCGTAATCTCGCAAGAGAAGAAGCTGCAATTTATGCACCTGAAGAAAAGGTATTAATCAAACAAATTAATAGAAATAAAATCGCAAATATTTATACACCACATATTGTAAAAGAAAATAAAGATAGAGTAATGATTACAGACTGAGATTTAATAATACATAAGGACAAATTAAAAAGACAAAAACAAATCGATATAATTAACATTTCAGATACGGAATAATTAATCCTCTAGAAAATATGATTACCGGGAAATTACGGGAAATTTAGACTCAACTGCCGGACAAATGTTACAAAACTTAAAATAAAAACTTAACAATTTAAATAAACATTAAATAAAATGATAATTGATTTCTTTAATTTTTTTGAAGTAAAAAGAATCTTAGATTAGATGTATTTCACATTAAATACAATTATAATACTTTTAACGGAAAATACGTTAACTTTTACTAGATTGCAAGTTGCGCACTCATCAATAATAAAAATTAATAAACTTCAACATTTATTAGAAAGAATTCAGTCTGAGAATACACCTCAAAATATGTTGTTACCAATTAGTCATGAATATATATTAAAATATTACGAAGTAATAGAAATCAAAGCTTTGTACATTGGTACAAAAATTGTTTTCATTTTATCAATTCCAGTTGTGTTACCTAAAATTTATAATTATTATCAATTATTTTCAATTCCAAATAATAATTCAACAACATTCCACAACACACGTTTTTCCTTGCAAATAAAAACGATTATATGTATATAGGTAAAATGTGTAAGGATTTAAATAATACATTTATTATTCACAAAAAATTATGTATTGTAAATTGTATCTTTCAAATTTTAATCTAAAATGAAAATTATTCTAAATGTAAACAAATTAATGTATGCAGTAGCAACAAAATAATATTATTATTATCATCATAATATCATTAGTATGTAATGTATCGATTGGCATGGTCAAAATTAAAATTAAGGTGGAATAGAAAAGGAAACAACCGGCTGAAGAAAAAGAAGATCCCGAAAATCCGGAAATAGGCAACAAACCCTTCTTCATTAGGATGAAGCCAATTTTAGGGGGGGGGGTGATATAGAACCGCCCTTGTGCAATAACGTTAATATGAAAAATGCAACGCAGCCTCACACCAGTGATTCTTAGTATTACGATAAAGAAACGAGGTATTAAAAGCCAAATACGTTATTATTCATTCTCACTGCGATATCTGTTCTTGCAACATCGCAGTTGAGTGCATCTACGACGATAAAACGTCAATACGAACCCGGAAGAAATGGCTGGAAGATATATCACCAAAACCATAACGAATCTAACTCTGAAGAATAACTTCAAAAGAAGATGTACGCCGCAGCAACGACAAGACGCAGAAATTATCATTAGCCAAACAACCGACGAAGAAGATATCCAAAACCTTCTACAAAGGCAACCGCAGATATTCATCGTCGATCCCGTCCAGCCAACGTGTGAAATAGAATTATTAGTATCGCCCGAAGAAAATGAAGAAGAAGAAGATACAAGCCCGGCAAACCCGCCCGACAACAACTCGGATCACATAACCAACGTCCAACTCCAAAACGTTTTTAAAATGGCGAAGAAAACGGCAAGAAAACAAAAAACAGATCACGCAAATACACCTATCGAAACAAAAAACGCATACAGTGTCCTCGAAAAAACAATCACCGAGGAAAAAATGGAAGAAGAAACTGAAATCACTCCACAACCGTCAACTTCATACAACAGCACTCCCAGGGTAAGTGATAAGACACACACTACACTTAACACAAAAACTGAAACAAAAAAAAACACAAAATCGCACCAATTATCATAATCGAAAAAGACAAATGGACATACATACGACAATTACTTAAATCAAACAGCATTAACACAGTAGAAAACAAAATGGTGAAACCAGGAATACACATCGAACCGACAACAGACGAAGACTACCGAAAACTCAAACACACACTAGACAACGAACAAATACAATATTACACTTTCCAATTAAGAAGTGAAAAGACACTAAAGGTGGTGATGCGTGGCATTCCCACCTTTATAACAGACACTGACATTACAGACGACTTGACAGACCAAGGATACCCGACTTTAAAAATTAAACGCATGAACGGCAAACACGGAATACCAGCACCACTGGTATTAATCGAACTGACGAGACAAGACAAGTCAATCTACAACTTACGCGACTGCTGCGGACTTGCAATCAAAATAGAACAACTAAACAAACGGACTGACATTATACAATGCCACAAGTGCCAGACTTTCGGACATCACCAACGGAATTGCAACATAAACTACAAATGTATGAAATGCGGAGACGGACATTCGACACATCTATGTACTAAGACAAAAACAACCCCACCAAAGTGTGCAAACTGCGGTGGTCCTCATCTATCCACTTTCATAAACTGTCCCAATAACCCAAACAATCCTACAAATAAAACCACACCTCAACCTAAATACGTACCAGCACCACCCCCAACAAGTAATCCATGGACACAAAGACAAAACAAGACAAAACTTAACACAGTTGACGAATTAGCACTTGCCTTAGGCAATATGCTAATAACACTACACTCGACTAACGCAACAAACGAACAAATACAACACTTCGTTACACAGACACAGACAATAATAACACTATACAACAAAACACATTAAACACACACAACTGAAACGAAAAAAAATGTAAACGCAAAAACGCGACTGACGCACGACTGCACATACAAAACACGTGACTACAAAAACAAACACAACAACGCACGATATTAATCAGACACAAACACATCTCAACCCTGGGAGATACTTAACAACGGAGTGGAAATGGAGGCAATCTTCGACCACGATTCAAAATTCAAAGACTCATGAAACGTTATTATTCATTATATCATATACATTACTATATATTCATTATAACGCTTCACGTAGAATCCAATACTGTTTATTTTATACTAATGCACGCTTCACGTTTTATGTAATTTGATTATTATTTTAATAAACGATATTAAAACTAACTTAAATGTTTTAATTTTATATATAATTAAAATAAAGCTTTTTATAAAGACGTAGTGAGGGTTGTAAAATATAATTTAAGTGACAATTTGGTGGTTATGTACTCTTGTATTCAAAAAAATTGCATACACCATTTAAATCAAGTAAACATTTTTTATTCGTTTTTTTACCGTTTAAAAACGCATTTTCTGTCATTTAGACAAAAGTTATTATAAAGGTTATGTGTTTTTTTTTAGATAATTTAATTTGAATATTACATTAATATTTAGTCATGGCATCAGGATAAATTTGAGACACAGTAGGAAGCATCTCTAATTGACCAACCTTGTTCAACTTTTGCTATAATAAAATACTTTTCTGGTTCGGAAACTTTTGCTTTTTGCATTTTTGATAAACGTCAGAAAAATACAAAGTTAAACGAGAAAAAAATAGATATACGCGATTTTTTGAATACAAGCGGACTCTCTACGCCATCCGTTGTAGAATAACCTGTACATTCATTTGCTATGTATACGAGGCACGTCCGGTTCCAAAGATACGTTTGTGCGGTACACCACCTACGTCGCTCCGATCAGGTTGAAACATATGTACTGCATAGGTGGCTATTGTCATTGCCTTAGGTTCAGTACAATGTGTGCCGTGACAGCTACACAATGTCAGTTTCGATCGAAACATACTCCAAGTTTAAAGTGTGAGCGGTCATTCGTTTTTTGCATGCAAATAATAAATAAAATAAATAAAAATAAAGGTGTTTATTATTATCGTTTAACTTAGATAATACATTCATATTTTGTCAATTCTCCATGGAGTTCTACAGAGAGATCAAAAAAGGTTGACCGTGCCGCTTCATAGTCATGGTAGAATTGCCGCATATGTCAGATTCTGAATTACATTTCGTCAGTGCGACATCTATGGTTTTAGGTATGAACTACTTCCGAGATTGTTAATATTTCCTTAATTTGTGTTTTAACAACTTAAAAATACATTCAACAATTGAAAATATTTTTATTAGAAATAATTTAATATAGAGACAGATATTATATTACATATTTAGAAATATTATAGCATATGTTCAAAATGATGTCCTTCACTTTATAGACACATTGACACGTCGTTTTAGAGAATTGAGGACATTTTGAAACACTTCTTCTGTTACCAGCATTTGTAATAGCATCTTATAATTCTAATAACATATATAGTGGAGTCTAAAACACTGTCTTCTTTAAATACCATAAAAAAATAAGAAATCTAATGGATTTAACCCTAAAATTAAGCAAATATGATAATGATACTCAAAAAAAAATTAACTTAGAGTAACATCGAAATGTTGCCTTGATTAAAAATAATGATTAAAGAATATACAGTACATACATAGCATACGGAGCTTAGCATGAAAACTAATAAAGTTGTAGCAATGAAATTTTACGTACACATGGTGCATTTTCTATTTTTATTTATATATTTACAGGGCGTTCCAAATTTTCGCAACCACTTTCAACTCTTTTTTTTTTAAATAGATTGCTATACTTTCTTGTTATTATGATGGTAGCCACAAAATTAACTTTGCAATGATATCTGACAATGTACACTTACAACTGTTAGTTTTGGTTTTATTGCAAATTTTGTTAAAATCTTGACAGTTGCAGCGTCTAACATTTTAAGTCTTAGCCTGAAAATGGCTGCAGTGCCTCACGTAATTCTTTTGTTACCAATTTATGGACTAACACGTTATATGTTTTGAGGGTGAACAATGTGACAATATATACAGGGTGTTAAATATGTCGTGCCAAAGTTATCGGAGTTTAAAGGCTCTTTTCTCTTTTTTTTTAAATTGAACCTATAATTTTTTTATTAGTCAGCAAATTCGTTGTAAAATTGCCGTTAAAATGGTACCAATAACATAGTACTTATTTCTAGTATTTTCGAAGTTATAACTAGAGCTGAGGATGTTTGCGGTATAACCATGGTTATATCATGTAACCATAGTAAATTACTATGGTTATATGATATAACCATGGTTATACCGCAAACATCCTCAGCTCTAGTTATAACCCTTTAATGGGATATACCTATGTTTATAATATTCAATATGCGGTGCATGAAATAGTTGGTTGGCCATGAAATGATATCAAACAAAGTAACTTTTACAAACACCTGTTTTTTAATTCTTTATTATTAGTTTTAGAATTACATTTTGTAATTTTTCCATAATAAAACAAAATTAATTTAAAATATGTTCAAATATATGTCAATTCTGCTCTACACATGCTCTTAATCGCTTCTGCATCGACAGACTTACATTTTGAGCCATGTTGTTTTCACTTAATTGAAGAAAAGCGTTTCTGATTCGTTGCTGCATGTTCTCTGCCATTGTAGGAGGTGTTTCGTAAACTATATTTCTTACAGTAGGCCACAGAAGGAAATCACAAGGGGTTAGATCTGGTGATCGCGGTGGCCAGCTTATAAAGCGTCCTATCCCAATCCACCTATTGGTGGATACCCTATCTAAATGTGCTCTTGCAGCAGCACCGTAATGATCATGTTGGTACCACTATCTTCTTATGACGTTATCTGGTAGGCCTTCTAACAGGAATGCTATATTGTTTTGTAGGAAATTTGTGTAGATTTCACAATTTAAAGTAGTATTAAAAAAGAATGAACCTATATTAGTGTTTCCTATGATGCCTCCCTAGGTGTTAACACTCCATTTTTGTTGGTATAAAATGGGTTGCACAAAATGAGGGTTTCTAGTATCATAATAATGAGAATTTTTTCTGTTTGTTATTCCACAATTAGCAAATGTTGCATCATCTGTGAAAAGCACATGATCTAGAAACGTTAGATCTTGTCGTAATTGGAAAAGTAGCCATTCACAGTAAACAAGTCTCCTTTCAAAATTCGTTTGTAATAAGCCTTGATGATTTTGAATTTTGTAAGGGTGAAATTTATGTTTTTTTAAAATCCTTCTTACAGCAGTGACTTCTATCCCGCGTTCTTTCGAAATTATCCTTGTAGATACGCGCGGATTTTCCACAACGGACTGGACGACTGTCACTTCATTATCTTCTGTAACCATAGTCTTACTTCTTTCATGTTTGACGTAATTCACTGAACCCATCAGAAGAAACCTAGTCAACAAATTTTTAAACGTCTTAATATATGGTGCTCTTCGGTGAGGATACTCCATAGCATATGTTCTTGATGCTAAAAGTGGATTTCTATTGCTAGCACAAAGAACAAATACCATGTCTATTAGCTCCTCTTTCGAAAAATTAATTCTAAAGAAACATAACTATAAACTATTACAGCATATAAATAAAAAATAATGACAACAAAACGATATAACTGACAACAAGATACTAATAACTAATAACGAACAAACGGAAATTGATAATTAACTAGCCGAACTTAAATTATAACAATTAAACGCGATTACAGCAAAGAGGAACTACAGAAGAACACTTTATACGGAAATTTTAAGTAGATATTTGACGTTTGGTTACACAGCAATTTTTGCTTAATATAATTTCATAGCCAACCAACCAACTATTAGATGCAGCACCGCATATTGAATATTATGAACCATTAAAGGGTTATAACTTCGAAAATACTAGAAATAAGTACTATGTTATTGGTACCATTTTAACGGCAATTTGCTGACTAATAAAAAAATTATAGGTTCATATTGTCATCTATCATTGCAAAGATAACTTGGGTTGCTATCTTCATAATAACAAAAAAGTATAGCAATATATTTAAAAAAACAATTGAAGGTGGTTGCGGAAATTTGGAACATGTAAATATACCTGTAAATATATAAATAAAAATAGAAAATGCACTGTAGCAAACTACATGAGTACGTAAAATTTCATTGCTACAACTTTATTAGTTTTCATGCTAAGTTCCGCCGATACACTATTGCCGCACCCGGTATAAGTATGTTCTCAACTTCTTTACAAGAACATTAAATATAAAGAAAGTATTTCAGTGACTAAAAGAAACAAATTTTAAAATACAATTAGATAAGTTAATTTTTGAAAGAAGAAAGTATACAAAAAGGTTTTAAGTATATCTATACGTTAATGCACGTATAACGCTTTTGTTACATTATGAAACAGACATGTAAATAATTTACACATGTGTAACTGTATACATGGACAATACACCTCGTATTTTCAGCATTTACTTCTGCTTAAGACATATGTTTCTGCCATTTATAGGCGTCGTCAGTTAAGCTAGTGAAGCAATGTATACAAATGATACAAATCTATATGAATAGATCTGTATCTGTATATAACATTAAGCCGAAATCGCCTACTAGATAAAGCAAATTTCATCCTATAAGGTGGCACTTACTTAATAAGTTACATCTAACGGACGAAAGAGACTTTGCCGAAAAAGGCGACCTTTCGTTCGACCAGCTATGCTGATACGAAAAACGAAACAATACGGGTAGTCCATTAATAACAAGCCAGATGGCGGTAAATATACAAAAAGATTTTAAGTATATCTATACGTTAATGCACGTATAACGCTTTTGTTACATTATTTACATGTCTGTTTCATAATGTAACAAAAGCGTTATACGTGCATTAACGTATAGATATACTTAAAACCTTTTTGTATATTTACCGCCATCTGGCTTGTTATTAATGGACTACCCGTATTGTTTCGTTTTTCGTATCAGCATAGCTGGTCGAACGAAAGGTCGCCTTTTTCGGCGAAGAAAGTAGTTAGGAAACATTTTATAAATGTAATTTTAAATTAGAAGATGCTATAACTGAGAATAAAACAAGACTCCTCTGTGATATATAATGCAACAAATTTGCTCCTCTATGAATTAATGAAACGGAAGAAAGTATAGAAAAGAATTATTATTGGCCTAGAATGAAAGAAACTATATTCAAATTTATTAACGATTGTGAAACATGTCAAGAAACAAAATAATATAGAAACCGTCCTAAAATTTAATTTAATATAACGCCTACAGCTAGAAAACATTTCGAAATTCTACATATAGATTTATTTAAAATAGAAAAACAAAAGTTCTTAACAACCATTGATAGATTTTCAAAGTACGCACAAACTTACCCTCTATCGAGTATAAATTCAATTGAAATCGTTAATCATTTATTAACCTTTATGTCACCTCATAACGTAACCCTTAGCATAGTATCAGATAATGGCCCTGAATTTAAAAATACAGTTTTACAAGATTTCTTTAAACTTCACAATATAGATATTCATTTTTGCACTCCTCATCATCCTGAATTAAATGGGATGATAGAAAGACTACATTCCACGCTAATCGAACACATGCGTATATTAAAAATTAAAATTTCCTAACGAAAACACAATTACTCGAATGTTATATAGTATAATCGATTATAATAACAGTATTCATTCAGTCACGAAAAAGAAACCAGTTGAAATTATAACGGGACATATTAATAATGATGATCCCCTAAATTTAAATTTAACCGAACGTTTAAATTCAGATTACATTCACACACATAAGGAAATAATGTCTAACATGTATGAACAACTAAATAAAAAACTTCAAGAAGATAAAATAAAAATTATAAGAAATCGTAATCTCGCAAGAGAAGAAGCTGCAATTTATGCACCTGAAGAAAAGGTATTAATCAAACAAATTAATAGAAATAAAATCGCAAATATTTATACACCACATATTGTAAAAGAAAATAAAGATAGAGTAATGATTACAGACTGAGATTTAATAATACATAAGGACAAATTAAAAAGACAAAAACAAATCGATATAATTAACATTTCAGATACGGAATAATTAATCCTCTAGAAAATATGATTACCGGGAAATTACGGGAAATTTAGACTCAACTGCCGGACAAATGTTACAAAACTTAAAATAAAAACTTAACAATTTAAATAAACATTAAATAAAATGATAATTGATTTCTTTAATTTTTTTGAAGTAAAAAGAATCTTAGATTAGATGTATTTCACATTAAATACAATTATAATACTTTTAACGGAAAATACGTTAACTTTTACTAGATTGCAAGTTGCGCACTCATCAATAATAAAAATTAATAAACTTCAACATTTATTAGAAAGAATTCAGTCTGAGAATACACCTCAAAATATGTTGTTACCAATTAGTCATGAATATATATTAAAATATTACGAAGTAATAGAAATCAAAGCTTTGTACATTGGTACAAAAATTGTTTTCATTTTATCAATTCCAGTTGTGTTACCTAAAATTTATAATTATTATCAATTATTTTCAATTCCAAATAATAATTCAACAACATTCCACAACACACGTTTTTCCTTGCAAATAAAAACGATTATATGTATATAGGTAAAATGTGTAAGGATTTAAATAATACATTTATTATTCACAAAAAATTATGTATTGTAAATTGTATCTTTCAAATTTTAATCTAAAATGAAAATTATTCTAAATGTAAACAAATTAATGTATGCAGTAGCAACAAAATAATATTATTATTATCATCATAATATCATTAGTATGTAATGTATCGATTGGCATGGTCAAAATTAAAATTAAGGTGGAATAGAAAAGGAAACAACCGGCTGAAGAAAAAGAAGATCCCGAAAATCCGGAAATAGGCAACAAACCCTTCTTCATTAGGATGAAGCCAATTTTAGGGGGGGGGGGTGTTATAGAACCGCCCTTGTGCAATAACGTTAATATGAAAAATGCAACGCAGCCTCACACCAGTGATTCTTAGTATTACGATAAAGAAACGAGGTATTAAAAGCCAAATACGTTATTATTCATTCTCACTGCGATATCTGTTCTTGCAACATCGCAGTTGAGTGCATCTACGACGATAAAACGTCAATACGAACCCGGAAGAAATGGCTGGAAGATATATCACCAAAACCATAACGAATCTAACTCTGAAGAATAACTTCAAAAGAAGATGTACGCCGCAGCAACGACAAGACGCAGAAATTATCATTAGCCAAACAACCGACGAAGAAGATATCCAAAACCTTCTACAAAGGCAACCGCAGATATTCATCGTCGATCCCGTCCAGCCAACGTGTGAAATAGAATTATTAGTATCGCCCGAAGAAAATGAAGAAGAAGAAGATACAAGCCCGGCAAACCCGCCCGACAACAACTCGGATCACATAACCAACGTCCAACTCCAAAACGTTTTTAAAATGGCGAAGAAAACGGCAAAAAAACAAAAAACAGATCACGCAAATACACCTATCGAAACAAAAAACGCATACAGTGTCCTCGAAAAAACAATCACCGAGGAAAAAATGGAAGAAGAAACTGAAATCACTCCACAACCGTCAACTTCATACAACAGCACTCCCAGGGTAAGTGATAAGACACACACTACACTTAACACAAAAACTGAAACAAAAAAAAACACAAAATCGCACCAATTATCATAATCGAAAAAGACAAATGGACATACATACGACAATTACTTAAATCAAACAGCATTAACACAGTAGAAAACAAAATGGTGAAACCAGGAATACACATCGAACCGACAACAGACGAAGACTACCGAAAACTCAAACACACACTAGACAACGAACAAATACAATATTACACTTTCCAATTAAGAAGTGAAAAGACACTAAAGGTGGTGATGCGTGGCATTCCCACCTTTATAACAGACACTGACATTACAGACGACTTGACAGACCAAGGATACCCGACTTTAAAAATTAAACGCATGAACGGCAAACACGGAATACCAGCACCACTGGTATTAATCGAACTGACGAGACAAGACAAGTCAATCTACAACTTACGCGACTGCTGCGGACTTGCAATCAAAATAGAACAACTAAACAAACGGACTGACATTATACAATGCCACAAGTGCCAGACTTTCGGACATCACCAACGGAATTGCAACATAAACTACAAATGTATGAAATGCGGAGACGGACATTCGACACATCTATGTACTAAGACAAAAACAACCCCACCAAAGTGTGCAAACTGCGGTGGTCCTCATCTATCCACTTTCATAAACTGTCCCAATAACCCAAACAATCCTACAAATAAAACCACACCTCAACCTAAATACGTACCAGCACCACCCCCAACAAGTAATCCATGGACACAAAGACAAAACAAGACAAAACTTAACACAGTTGACGAATTAGCACTTGCCTTAGGCAATATGCTAATAACACTACACTCGACTAACGCAACAAACGAACAAATACAACACTTCGTTACACAGACACAGACAATAATAACACTATACAACAAAACACATTAAACACACACAACTGAAACGAAAAAAAATGTAAACGCAAAAACGCGACTGACGCACGACTGCACATACAAAACACGTGACTACAAAAACAAACACAACAACGCACGATATTAATCAGACACAAACACATCTCAACCCTGGGAGATACTTAACAACGGAGTGGAAATGGAGGCAATCTTCGACCACGATTCAAAATTCAAAGACTCATGAAACGTTATTATTCATTATATCATATACATTACTATATATTCATTATAACGCTTCACGTAGAATCCAATACTGTTTATTTTATACTAATGCACGCTTCACGTTTTATGTAATTTGATTATTATTTTAATAAACGATATTAAAACTAACTTAAATGTTTTAATTTTATATATAATTAAAATAAAGCTTTTTATAAAGACGTAGTGAGGGTTGTAAAATATAATTTAAGTGACAATTTGGTGGTTATGTACTCTTGTATTCAAAAAAATTGCATACACCATTTAAATCAAGTAAACATTTTTTATTCGTTTTTTTACCGTTTAAAAACGCATTTTCTGTCATTTAGACAAAAGTTATTATAAAGGTTATGTGTTTTTTTTTAGATAATTTAATTTGAATATTACATTAATATTTAGTCATGGCATCAGGATAAATTTGAGACACAGTAGGAAGCATCTCTAATTGACCAACCTTGTTCAACTTTTGCTATAATAAAATACTTTTCTGGTTCGGAAACTTTTGCTTTTTGCATTTTTGATAAACGTCAGAAAAATACAAAGTTAAACGAGAAAAAAATAGATATACGCGATTTTTTGAATACAAGCGGACTCTCTACGCCATCCGTTGTAGAATAACCTGTACATTCATTTGCTATGTATACGAGGCACGTCCGGTTCCAAAGATACGTTTGTGCGGTACACCACCTACGTCGCTCCGATCAGGTTGAAACATATGTACTGCATAGGTGGCTATTGTCATTGCCTTAGGTTCAGTACAATGTGTGCCGTGACAGCTACACAATGTCAGTTTCGATCGAAACATACTCCAAGTTTAAAGTGTGAGCGGTCATTCGTTTTTTGCATGCAAATAATAAATAAAATAAATAAAAATAAAGGTGTTTATTATTATCGTTTAACTTAGATAATACATTCATATTTTGTCAATTCTCCATGGAGTTCTACAGAGAGATCAAAAAAGGTTGACCGTGCCGCTTCATAGTCATGGTAGAATTGCCGCATATGTCAGATTCTGAATTACATTTCGTCAGTGCGACATCTATGGTTTTAGGTATGAACTACTTCCGAGATTGTTAATATTTCCTTAATTTGTGTTTTAACAACTTAAAAATACATTCAACAATTGAAAATATTTTTATTAGAAATAATTTAATATAGAGACAGATATTATATTACATATTTAGAAATATTATAGCATATGTTCAAAATGATGTCCTTCACTTTATAGACACATTGACACGTCGTTTTAGAGAATTGAGGACATTTTGAAACACTTCTTCTGTTACCAGCATTTGTAATAGCATCTTATAATTCTAATAACATATATAGTGGAGTCTAAAACACTGTCTTCTTTAAATACCATAAAAAAATAAGAAATCTAATGGATTTAACCCTAAAATTAAGCAAATATGATAATGATACTCAAAAAAAAATTAACTTAGAGTAACATCGAAATGTTGCCTTGAGAAAGATATTTCTAATATTCAATTAAACGTAGTTTACCAAAGGGAACAGAAACGACAAAAACTTTATATTGCTGACAAATTCAAATAATGCAAATGACAGAATATTTGATTGATAGCCACTTTAGCGAAGTTACAAACCAAATAATTCATGCTACAATAATTAACGTGTGGCAAACCCGTGCTAACGTTGATATATCGATGAAGCGGCACGTTAATCGTCTGGGTATAGATGATTTTAACTTTCTAGTAATTTCCGGTGAAATTAACTAATTCAGTATCTTGAAGCGCCCCCGAATTTTTTGATCGACCTGATCCCTGTTTTCTGTCTATAACACATTTTTCTTCGGTTTTACTGACTCCTAACTCGTTTGCAATTTTTCGTATATTTAGCGAATCATTTATGATAACTTTCTGCATATTGTTTAATTGCGGCATCATAAATGCCAGTAATAGTTTTAAAATATTTTGTTAATTTAAATAAATTGAACGCTGATGAGAAAATAACAGACGCTTATTTATACTGTCGTGAGCAAAAAAATCGGGACAGTGTCAAAATCGTTATGTCAATTTCCTCTATTTTTTTTTAGCATTGTAATTTTGACGATATTTGATTAATTTTCAAACTGTACAGCAAATTATCTATCATAATTTATAATTCAAAATTGAATATGCCATATCTTTCGAAAACTGATAAAGCCAGACTTGTTACTAGTTTGGAAAAACTGTATCGGTTCAATTTAATATTGTTAAAAGTTCAGCCACAAGAATACATAAAAAATGGAGGGAAGAGGATTTTTTAAATCGGAAAATAGGTTCGCGACGTTATAACAAAATTTCTAATTCGCAGTTACTGAGATTAGGCACAACCCTTTCAAAACATTAAAGGAATCTATAAGTACAACAAAATTTCCTGTCTCATCTTGTAACAATGGTTACAAGAAAATGAAATTTTAACTTGAAGTTTCCCGCCCTACAGTTTTTATTTAAATCTCATTGAATATGTATGGGAATTAATGAGATGGAGCTGCTACGAAGAAATAATTTTGGGAGATTGTTCAAAATGCTTAACATCAAATTCCTATAAATGTTGTACAAAAATATTGTCGCTTCTATGTCTACAAGATTAGATGCAGTTATAAATAATAACGGTGAAATGACAAAGTACTAATTATTTTATTTATATTCTTTTTCTATCGTTTTCAGTAATTTTTATTTATATAATATATATTTTAAAAATGATTAATAAAGGTCAATGAAACTCACTTCTTTTTACAATTCCCGACTTACTATTACGAGTAAAGCCACTTAAATAGTCACAATTTAATCCCACGCAAAAACAGTGTCCCCTCTTTTTTGCTTACGAGAGTATAGCAATCGCCAATTAAGTTGGCGCTAGGAGGGGTAAGTTCGCGCAGGATTAGAATTAGTGGGGAGATTTGTATTTGGTTTTATATCAAATGTCAGATAATTCTAACCTCTGAGCGTGATCCCCTGACATTATGTTCCGTCAAACGTCAATGACAAATGTATTCTGACAATTACTTGAGTAGTGGGGGTGGACGTTTTTAAAAACGGCGTCTGCGCACCCCCTCGTGGCGCCAACTTAATTGGCGCTTGCTATATTTGAATATTTAAATCTGACGTCTACATTTAATACATACCTACATTCACGCAGCCTGCTTTAAACTGATTAAAATATGACTGTAGCACTTTTTATTGCATTCGGTAGTACATAATGTAGCGACTTTATTGACGAGCCGAGTTTATTAAAAAAGGAGAGTTAATAAAGTCCATTATGTACGAGTTGCTATATAGTTTTATGTTCGACAGCTTTGAATGCTTAAAAGTAGGTAATCATTTTTTGAAAATTTAAGTGTCGGTTAATGATTTTTTCTGTTGCTATTAGTTACCCAAATTAATGTCAAGTTTAATTGGAGTTTGAAGAAATAATTTCTGCCGATATAAATGAAGTAGCGTTGAATGTTATACAATTATTTTTGCCAAATAAGTCAAACACTTATTCGAAGAGACGTATAGTATATATCGATATCGCAAATGCTGTTCAAAAAATAAACTTCTCTGCGACCCTCTACAAAAAGACATTTTTCGTCACCGAATATTGCAGCGAAAACTTGATTTCCGTCACTAGTGAGAGAATAGGTATTTATGTATTAAGAGCAATAATGTTTCTTTTTGCTCGTAATACATACAACAATTTTTCTACAATCAATAAATAAAATAAAACTCTTTTAAATCATTCACTTTATTGTAAGATATTTATAACAAATAAATAAAACAGTAGACTACAGTAATTCACTTATTGGCATTATTCGTAATTTGGAAACTGAAAGTGCAGTTTATACAGTCTTTAATAATAATTCCCGATCCCGTTGGAATATTAGGACTATATTCTGATATGGTAATTTCTTGATTATTGTGTTCAGCATAATTACTTATTTTGACATTCGATGGTCCCGGTAAAATATTCTTTGCTGTTTTATTTTTTTCATTAATATTATCATCTATATAGCCTTCGGAAACTGTGGAACTTTTCCATCGCCCGTGTCGCTTTAATTGTGTGATGCCACCTCCACCATTTACTAATAAAGTGACCGATGTTCGGTGGAAGCAGTATCCTGTGTATAAGCGGCAGTCCGGTAGGTTTAAATATTTAGCAATTTCACTCAGTATTTTGGCAATAGTATTCGTTCCCACAACTTGATTAAAACACTTTCCTTTAGTATATTTTAAGAATAATTGTGGCGGGGTGTTTTCATTTCTAGGTCTTAGAGCAACGTATTTTCTGGGATGTTTTCAGTCCTAGGTATTAATGCAACGTATTTTCTATAAAAAGATAAATAGTCAATTGAATTTTCTTGGACGTAATTTGAGACTGTGAAAATTCGAGTCCTTCTTGTTTTTGAATCAGGAATAGTAACTATTAAAAGAGATTTTTAATAATATAAAAAAATGGGGTGTGAAGAACACAATACAAGTTCATTTATGTATTTTTGAATGTATCTTCTCCAAAGACGTAGATACGTATTTCACATTTCTACATGATTCTCAATACGCCCCTGTTGGAGAAGACACATTCAAACAAACATAACTACGTTACTATCTAGCCGAAATTATTCAGACAGAGCGTGAAGGAATATTCAGCGCTGTCTGCATAATAAAACCCCATTTTTAATAATATTTTTTTTTATATTATTAAAAATACTTTGGTATTATACAAATGTAGTGAGGTTTTACCCACTCAAGTATGTTTCAAATTATGTTATTAAAAGAGATTCTTTGTCCTCGATATCTTTTACAGTCATTTTTACTAAGTCGTCAGGCCTACAGGCACCCGTGATTCCAATAATTAGAACAGCCTATAATATCGAAATCTCTATTAAACTATAATATCAAAGTAACATATAAAATTTATCTTGTTTAATAAGTATATTTCGTCATGGGTTTCGCACAAAAATTTGCATACTTCGCTGTGGAAAAAGATTTTTGACTTTTTGGGTTTGTATCCAATTGCTTCTTTTTTAAAAAATGCAGTCAATTTTTTCAATTTACTTAAATCACAATCATTTTTGTTGACAATATGGTTTTTAGCATCTAGTATATCCACCAAAGTGATGACGATTTAGTGTGTCTCGGTTTTTTCAGAAAAATAGGAAAAAGTACGTTTTACGAATATTTACATATTCTCTTCGCATTACAGCATGTTATGAAGAAAGAAAAAAATAATATGCTGTATGGGTGTTTCGAAGTGAAGCAAAACCGACGAAAGTTGTTCGAGTACGCAGTTTCTAAACAAATGATTGCTTGTTTTGTATCTAGGACCGGTCACGTAGCCACGATTCCTCTAAGGAATCGTAGAACTGTAAATGCAGAATGGTATACTACCATTTATTTGCCGCAAGTCAGTGGCGGCTGGCGCATAAGCGCTGCAGTGCTGCAGAGCTCCCAAAAAATTGGGCGGGCGAACCTGTATTAGTTATAAACTAGTTTTCTTTTACATAATTTTTCCGACATTTCTGATGTTTATAAAAGCGTAACATATTGTTGTGAAAATTCTCCCCCTGTATATAAAAAAATTTGCATACTACAATTTGACACCTTAATCATCAAAATCCGATCAGTGGATGCCCAGATATTCGCTTGCGAAATTACAACACTAACGCCGGTTATATATAGAATATTATCAAATAATATACAATAGGCGACCAGTGGAATAACCAACCTAATTCGCGCGATCGCTCACTTGTTCCTTATCTGGTCCACACGTACGGGCTCTCAGAGCTCTTTGAAACACCCGCGCGCACCCCGCTACCACCGCGGATGTCAGAAATCAATACGTGATTTTATAAGGCATATTCGCTGCATTCTGTCCTGCACGTTCATATGATTCGGTATAGGTGTTTAATATTTACGCATGTTGTTTACTGTGCGGCGAGTGTAACGTAAAAACAATAATATTGTGCGCGTGCTTGTTTGTTTTTGTATATTGTTGACAATTTATATAAACTCTGTGTATTATGGAGGTGGTCTTTAATTTAATTAATGTGAAGAGATTCTTTAAATATTCATACGAAGAGAAGTTAGAATTAAAAGCAAGAGGTAGGCCATTAGTACATATCACTATTGAAAAAACTGGTGTAAGTAGAGGGAAAAATTATACACGTAAATTTAGTAGCGATATTTATTCAAAAAACGATTGGATTTGTGGATGCAACAAAAAAAATGCTTTATATTGTTTTCCCTGTTTACTTTTTGGTGGCGATAAAGCTTGGACGGAAATAGGGGTCACGGATCTAGAGCACTTGAGTTTGAAAATAAAAAGACATGAGAATTCTAAAAGCCATCTTCATAATTGTATGGAATTTGCGTTACTAGGGTCAACTAATATTATGGATCAACTAGATTCTGCTTATTGGGTAAATATACAGAGACATAATGAAAATGTGTCAAAGAATCGTTATATTTTATCAAAAATTATTAATTGTATAAAATTTACTGGAGCTTTTGAATTGGCCCTTCGGGGACATGATGAGAGCGATACTTCCGAGAATCCGGGGATATTTCGTGGACTTTAATTAATTTTTCGGCTGAATTAGATGCAACTCTAAGTGAGCACCTAAAAAATTGTTCGGTATTTAAAGGCACTTCCAAAGAAATACAGAATGATCTGTTGCAGTGCATACTTGAAGTCTGCCAAGAACAAATAATTGAGGAAATTAATAATTCTCCGTTTTTGGCGATCATGGCGGACGAAACAACGGATGTTGCTGCGCAAAAAATCAAATGGTAGTTATTTTAAGATATGTTCGTGATGGTGAGCCAATTGAACGTTTTTGGAACTACGTCATTCCTGAAAAATGTGATGCAGAAACATTTAGCAAAACAATTTTAAGTGTCATAGATGCTTTAATTCAAAATTCACCTAACAAACTGATTGCACAGAGTTACGATGGAGCAGCGGTGATGAGCGGACAACACGCAGGCGTTCAAGCATTGATTAAACAAAAGTACCCTTTTGCGCACTATGTACATTAGGCTGGGCCAAAAAATCTCTTTCTTCATTTCTTGAGAGGCTCAGTGATAAAAAGGTGCTAAATGGTATAGCTAATCTGCATATAAAATTTTATTGCATTATTTAAAGTTTTACTGCCTCCGGATAGCGATAGAAATTTCAGAAAAAGTAGATTTTTGACATCACTTTAATAATACTTTTTAAGTTACATATCTAAGTAGTGTAGATGTTGGAACAACAATACGGATTAGAAAGACATTAAAAAGAAAGTTGTTACGAGAAAAATCTACTCTAAAGCAACAAAAAATGGCCGAAATACCTACAGATATATTGAGTAGTGCATCTGAAACCGAATGTGTTCTGTCGGATTGTGAAGAAACACGACATTTTCAATTGCGTCCTTCAAAAACTGAAACAAAAAAAGGGGCAATTGATTTTAGCTTATTATCAAAAGCATGCGATAGATTTGGAGTATCAGACAGGGCAGGAGCTGCTATCGCATCTGCAGCTCGGCACACTTCGAGCTCAGTAGTTATAGACAAAAATAAACTTCGCAGAGAAAGAAAAAAAAACAGAGAAAATATAACTTTACAACAAAGTGTTTCACAAATACCCGCTTTATATTTCGATGGAAGAAAAGACCGAACTTCAATTATATCTGAAAAAGATGGAAAGAAGTACAGGCAATGTATACTAGAGGAGCATATTTCATTAATTAAAGAACCTAACTCGAAGTTTTTCGGATATGTGTCACCTTCTTCAGGCACTGCAAAGTGGATAGAACAAGAAATATTCAACTTTTTCTTGAATGCGGATATATCGATGGATTTTTTTTATTGCAATTGGTTGTGATGGCACAAATGTTAATGTTGGCAAATCTGGGGGTATTATACGTATACTAGAAAAAAGATTGGGTAGACCCTTACAGTGGATCATTTGTATGTTGCATATGAATGAACTGCCATTTAGACACCTGTTTCAACATGTTGATGGTGGTACATCAGGACCATAGACATTTTTGGGAAAAATTGGCAAGGCACTTGAAAACTGTGAAAAAAGACCTATAGTGAAGTTTCAACCACGAACTTACCAGAGCTCTATGTTGAAGATATAAGTGCACATCAGAAGTATTTGTACAAAATATTAAAACAGTTTCAACGGGTATAGCTGCAAACAATTTGGCAGATAAATCACCCGGCAAAATGTCTCATGCTCGATGGCTAACACGCGCTAACAGAATTCTTCGTCTATATATTTCAGTTGAAAACCCTTCTGAAAACCTTACCACTCTTGCAATATATATTGTCAAGGTTTACGCTCCAATGTGGTTTTCTATAAAAACTCTCCCCAGCTGTAAAGACGGACCACGACACCTTTTTAAACTAATTAAACTAAGCAGATATTTACCAACAACTTTGAAAGCCGTTGTGACCCAGTAATTCAAAGAAACAGTTATTTTGCACACCCTGAAAACTTATTACTTGCAATGTTGACAGATCCCCAGCAACACATTCGTGAATTAGCTGTCCATCGAATTTTGAAAAGTAGATCAGCAACATCAAATCAATTACGGCTTTTTCAGATACCAACGATAAACTTTAATGCATCATCATATTTTGACCTTTTGAATTGGGAAGAAACTATCACTGAACCAACTATATTAAAAACTGTAAATGAAGAAAATCTTCGACTGTTTATTGAAGAAGAAAACAATGGAGGAATTGAGCTATTACAAAGCTGTGAGTGAAGCATCATCAACTTTGTGAAACAAAACAACAAGAGAAGGTTTCATCAAAACGCAGATAGAATCAAGAAAATTAATGCCGAAATTCGATAGCAAAAAGGATTTTGTCACAAAATAAACTCATTATATTCATTATTTTTATGATTATCCTTTCTTGTACTCTTGTAAAAAAAATTTTGTCATGCTTTTTTTCTCTAGATAAATACACCAAATAAATAAACTTAATTAGAGTATAGCAAGCGCCAATTAAGTTGGCGCGAGGAGAGGGTGCGCAGAACCCGTTTTTAAAAACGTCCACCCCCACTACTCAAGTAATTGTCAGAATACATTTGTCATTGACGTTTGACGGAACGTAGGGGATCATAAAGTGATACACGCTCAGAGATTAGAATTATCTGACATTTGATGTAAAACCAAATACAAATCCCCCCACTACTTCTAATCCTGCGCGAACTTACCCCTCCTCGGGCCAACTTAATTGGCGTTTGCTATTTTATATATCATGCTTTAAGTTCTTTTTTAAGTACATTTTTGAAAGATTCAACATTAAACCGGAGGCAGAAGATTAACTCCGATTGCTACCAAACTTCGTAACCGAATAACACTTATAATTTGGCATCTTTTTGTCACCGTGCCCATAAAAAAAATTAAAATTTTTTTTTCTCCATACATATGTGACCCAGCCTAATGTACATCCCATCAATTAAATTTAATTATATCTAAAGCTGCTTCTGCAAATTCGCAAGTACGTGTATTTTTTGGAAATCTACAAGACATTCCCGCCTTTTTTAATAATTCACCCCAACGAGTAGAAGTGTTAAACAAGATTGTAAACAGAAGGATCCCCCACGGCGCTACAACCCGTTGGAATTTTAATATCAGGACCATTAATGTTGTGTACGAAAATAGGGCCTCTCTCATTGAGTGTATGGAAGAAATAGAAGAACAATTCTCCAACAACACAGTCTGTAGTGCAGCCGCCTCTATTCGCCGTACATTAAATGATCCGATCTTCAATTTTTGGCTGACTTTTTTCCATCATGTAATGCCCCATGTAGATATCCTGTTTAATCAATTGCAGCAAAGAAAAATTGAACCCACTCTAGTAAAAGACGCTATCGAAAATTTTGAACGCAGTATAGGCCAAGTTCGAAATAATATTGACAACATCATAAGTGAAGCATCAGATTTAATAAGCGATGAGCCACCACCAGAAAAACGCAAACGTCCAAATAACAGCAGATTTAATCATCGAATTTCGGCTTTAGAGGTGTGTGATGTTATTCTAAATTGTGCAAAAGATCGATTTCATTTTAAAGAGCATCTAGTAGTGGCATCACTTTTTTTTTCGGAATGCTTTGGAGAGTATTGCAGTAAATTTCCTGAGGACAAACTCACTTCCGCATGTTCCTATTATCCCACCCTTGATAAAGAAAGATTACGAACTGAATTGTCTGTTATTTACTCAAGAACTGATTGTAGATCTTTAAAAGGCGCACTACCTCTTCTAAAATTTTTAATAAAAAACAGTCTGGGAGATACGTTGAAGGAGACTAGAAAATTATTAGAAATTGTAATAACAACTCCCATGACAACATCAGAGGCCGAACGATTTTTTCCATGCTATCTATCGAAAAAAAGTTTATCTCCGAAATAGACAATTTTAATGACAAAGTGATAACAAAATTTGCAAATCGAAAAGAACGTAGAATAGATTTAATTTATAAGAAATAATTTGTTAGTAAAGTAGTGCTTAGTGACTCTTATTTTTTTGTGTGACAATTGACAATCGTTCCAGAAATCCATTACTTCAGTGCAAAAGGCGAAGAAAGCACGATAAGATCGATGGGAGACAACCTCTTATTGCCCGTGCAAGGTAAATTTTTTTGTAAAACTTGCAGAACACCTTAAAATTTTTAGCACGAGCCGCCACTGCCGCAAGTTATTGCAGAGTTGCGAAAAACCAACTAGAACTGTCGCATCCTACCTCACCATGACAATACAAGTTCGCACAGCGCAAAACTAACACGAGACTATTTGACCGGCAACAACGTTGAATTACTCAGCCATTGTCCCCCAAAATTAAAAGTAAAACATGTGGACAAAAATTTTTATCAACTGAAGGTTGGGGCATATGAAACACACATTTCAAACATACCATCTTCTGACTGGGATAAATGCTTTACTAATTGGTTTATACGAATGGAAAGGTATATAGAACTTAAGGGTGATTGTTTCGAAAAACAATAAAGCATTTCATTCTGTCAACATTTTATTTTATTTATGATTTTCCCGAAATTTTCAGTGTATTTGTATTTAGTGTATTTGCATTATTAAACAAGTAAATAATCAGTTTTATTTAATTGTATACAGAATTTCAATGTATTTTTAACAAAATAATTCACAAAATCCACTAATAAAATACATATAAACGCATAAACGACTAACTATAAAAGGCTTCATTGAATAGCAAGGTTGGAATTAATTGCTAATTAAATTTTATGAAGGCAAATGTTTTATGTTTCAAATTGAAGCCGACTAAAATAAATTATACTTTTTAACCGCGAAAGAAATGTTTTTGCGAGACAAAAACTGACTTGAAACAATCGACGTGCAACAACAGAGTAATACGAAAATGACCATCGTTTATGTTCTTATTGAAACTAGTTTTGCTATTTAAATTTAAAGCAAAACTAGAAGGTTCATCGTCTATGAAGAATGTATTTTCTAAGAAATCTATTTTGGAATTTTTGTTAATTTAATTTTTTATTTAAACATATCCTACATCATAAATTATGCATTTCAATTATTCAAATTTAATTCTTAAATTAAATACATTGTTTCAAGGTTCTTGTCTGTTTCTATATTATGTCTTAGTAATATTTTATTTCATTGGTTGACTTTGCAGATATTTCTTGGTGAAACATTCTTGTAATAACTTGATTAATTATTCGAAAATAAAACACTTGGCTTAGTTTCACGACTTCTTTATTAGATATACTAACAATTGTTTCGGCTATTAGGCCATTATCAAAGAGCTATCTAAAACTAAACTTACTCTACTTAAGGTTAACTTATATACCTGTGTTCATTATGGGTGGGAGAATGTGGGTAATTGATATTTAAAATTGCATCGATATAGGGGGTATTTATGAATTCTAATTGTGTGTTTGTGATAACTCGATTTTGTTTTTGGGCTTTTTTAATTTCAAAAATCTCTAATATATTTAACTTTTTACTTTTTACTACATTATGAATGAGGTTACAGCTATTTATATCGGGTAAGTGGTTCTGGTCTATACAATGTTCTGCGAACCCTGTGTGTTTAACACTATATTTTATATCTCTAATATGTTCTGTTAACCGTTTATTAATACATCTGCCACTCTGTCCGATATAAATAGCTTCACAATTCTGGCATTTTATGGAATATACTCCTGATTTATCTAAGTTATCTATTTTATCTTTAGTATTATTCAACAATGTACCTAAATTTACTTTACCCAGATATCATCGATAAGCTGATAAAACATAAAGAAAGGAAAATACTTTAAAAATTGTTTTACCCAGAAATAACCGAATTAAAGAAACCTAGTTGGCATGTAATCACTTATATCCCTCCCATAACACAGAAAATAAACAAATTACTGAAGAAACTCAACATTAACATAGTGTTGATAAATAAAGTAAATTTAGGTACATTGTTGAATAATACTAAAGATAAAATAGATAAATTAGATAAATCAGGAGTATATTCCATAAAGTGCCAGAATTGTGAAGCTATTTATATCGGACAGAGTGGCAGATGTATTAATAAACGGTTAACAGAACATATTAGAGATATAAAATATAGTGTTAAACACACAGGGTTCGCAGAACATTGTATAGACCAGAACCACTTACCCGATATAAATAGCTGTAACCTCATTCATAATGTAGTAAAAAGTAAAAAGTTAAATATATTAGAGATTTTTGAAATTAAAAAAGCCCAAAAACAAAATCGAGTTATCACAAACACACAATTAGAATTCATAAATACCCCCTATATCGATGCAATTTTAAATATCAATTGCCCACATTCTCCCACCCATAATGAACACAGGTATATAAGTTAACCTTAAGTAGAGTAAGTTTAGTTTTAGATAGCTCTTTGATAATGGCCTAATAGCCGAAACAATTGTTAGTATATCTAATAAAGAAGTCGTGAAACTAAGCCAAGTGTTTTATTTTCGAATAATTAATCAAGTTAATATTTTATATAACGTGCCTTCAAAAACTTTCCTCGTTATAGTAGGCTGTTCTTATGTAATTAAGTACCTAATCAAAGACTGATGCACATCCGACGCTTTAGAAAACTTCAAATTCTTACAGTTGTCATAAATAAATTCAAATTATAAACGCCTATATTTTTTAATAGTTATTTATGCACCAAGGGCGTTATGGGTATTATATTGCTCCGAGGCCGACGTTAATTCAGCCCGAGGGATGAATATCGACCGAGGACAATATAATTGCCATAACGCCGGTGGTTCATACAAGATTTTATTTTTCACGAAGGATTAATTTCTTAAGCGGAAAATTGAAATTACATTGGAAAAGTTCCGAGATTTCTGTCAACAATGTCGTTGACAGTCGTTACGCATCATTATGTATCTTAATCTTATTTTATGTATCTTAATCTTATCTTCTTAATCTCTTCTTAATCTCTTCTTAATCTTATCTTAATCTTAGTATGTATCTTAATCATATTTTAAATCACAGTTGTTGACACTTTGAAGTTTTCAAGTTGTCAATGTTCATATACTCTTAATTTTAATAAAGAATGCTAAAGTTTTGCTTCTTTCTTTAGACTTTCTTAAAAATTCAAATTGTTAGTTCTGTAAAATGTATATCCTTTCTTCTTCTCGGGTCTTATTTATACTCACACAACATTAAAAACTGTGAATAAATTAGCGGACGTTATGGGCCATATCGCCCGGTTATAACGCCCACGGGCGATGTGACCGTGTTTATGGTAACCGTATCCAAGGTGAAATGAACAAATAATACTTAAGTGAAAAATAAATTATTGTATTATAATGTTAGAGTTACAACATAAAATATGTATTATTCAAAGTTACTATAGAACTGGCCAAAAATTAGAAAATGAAGATTGTATTTATTCCACCAATCAGTGCTTACAGGATTTCCAGCAACAGTATCCTAATCTGCCAGTTACTTACGCACAACTGCAAAAACATATTCAAGCTTATGTTATTAAGTTTGGTGAAACTAGGGTAATAACTCGTAAACCTGGCGGTGGAGTACCTAGAAAACGAACAACAAATTACATAGAGAATATTCGACGTCGAATTGACTACTCACCCAAAAAATCAATCGCAAAGCTTTCACAAGTTCATTTGTTAATAAAGTTGTTTTCATATAAAATTCAAGCAGTTTCGAAACTCAAACAGGTAGATTTTGTTACGAGAACACAGAATTTTGTACGATTTTTGAATAACATAAATAATAATAACATTCTCGCCAAATGCTTGTTTTCGAATGAGGCTTGATTCCATCTTTCAGGATATTTAAACAAACAAAATATGAGAATTCGGTCTGCAAATCAAACAGGTGAGATTAGGATTAGTATTTGTATTCCACCGAGCAGAACGAAAAGTCTTATGATTCTTAGCACAATAAACTCAAGTTCACAACTTCTACACAATTAAGAAGTTCGATTCTGGTTGTTTGTTGAGTATCCTCAGGGGTTGTGGTGTCTATTAAAATCGCCTTTGTATACAGAAAGGCGGCTAGGACATGTAGTGGCCACTCTAGTAAAGGAGCTTTGTACACGGAGATGATATTTATATTATTAAGCGGTACACTCAAGATCTCAAATAAGATGTTTGTTGATTTCTCAAGGTATGTAATTTTCTTTCGAAAAATTCCAAGGGTTCGTTTTTATGAGCCAGATGTTTAGTTTCCAAGTTTCGAATTAATTGTGATGGCTTCATGCTTTCATCGGAGCGAACTTCAAAGCAAACAACGCACTGTTGCTTTTCATCCAATGAGGTAAAATTATAATTTACGTAACTGTCATTACAGAACCTTGTTTTTGCCAACGGATTCACTGGGTGTAGATGGCTCACTTCGTTTTTTCGCAAATTTTTGATATCGCATAAAAAATTAGAAAAGAAACAGTTCAGTTTCACGGTTGACCGCACACTAAAATAAAGCACCAGAGACGCACGCTTCGAATTCAAAACTTGACTGAAGTTGTGCAATCGCAAGCAGTATAAAAGTATACTGGTGACAGCACGACTTATTCAAACGCATCCATATGCATGTTCAAACATACTCTCACAGCGAGTATTATAGAAGGAGACCGCCTACAAAGAGCACGTACACATCAAGTTGAAACTTGTAAATTGCTCATGTATATACACCTTATACATGCATTTTCATACCCATCGCTATAAACAGAGCGACATAAAATAATAGGAATAGTCGCATTACATTTTTCTCTTATACTCTCTTAATGTATGAAATTAGTGCAATGTGATTATACAAGGTGACATTTAAAAAACTACAATGCATAGTATCACGTAATATAAGAAAATAGTAAAAAAATGTCCGATCGCCTTTTGTTTTCAAGATACAGGATCTTAAATGTTTGTTAGAAATTTTTGTTTTTTTCAAATTTCGTCCGATTGTCATGACATTATTGAACCAAAATTACTGTATTATAGTTTCGAGTATTATTATAGCTATTAATATAACGAGAACATTAAGCGATTTATAATACTCGAGGACGTTGCCAGGTGACGAGGCGCTAGCCGAGTCACCTCGTAACGTCCGAGAGGGTTTAAATCGCTGATGTTCGAGTTTATATTCAAAGCTTTATCGTATCATCAACGATATCAAGATTAAAACAAAATCAACAATTTGTCTGTCATACAAAATACTTACGTCAAAGCTTGCACGTTTTTGAAATAAATTAATAAATCATGGAAGAATTTGATGTTCCCGCAAATATTGTAGAGGCTGCAAATAGTGCAAAATTAGATTTGTTGCCAGCGAAGTCAAAACTGCATTACGAAAACGAATATCGTCTGTTTTGTAAATGGCGAGATGAAGAACATGTTCAAGGTGCTGGGGAAACAGTCTTGCTCGCTTATTTCGCAAGACTGTCAAATTACTACGCTCCTTCATGTTTGTGGCCAAAATATTCCATGTTGCGGGCTTGCTTGGAATTAAAAGAAAGAGTAGAAATTGATAAGTATGGTGCTTTTATAAGATTTATCAAGAAAAAGAATGTTGGATATCGAGTTAAAAAATCCAAAATACTCGCTAGAAAGCAAGTTGATGAATTTATGCGTACAGTTCCAGACGACGTATTTTTGATGATAAAAGTAGCTTTTCTGATTGGTCTAGGAGGGGCTTGTAGAACCATTGAATTAGCGAGAATGTCTACGGACGATGTTGAGGTTTTAGAGACTAAGGTAGTTGTTACGATTCCTGACACAAAAACTCACAAAAAGGGATTTTTTGTCCTAGTACCTGACGGTGACATTAATTCCATACTTTTATTTAAAAAATATGTAGCATTGCGACCGCGTCATGTTACGCGTAAGAGACTGTTTATATCGTACAGAAATGGAAGGTGTACAATTCAGCCTTGTGGTATTCATTACTTTTCTAAAATACCTGAAAAAATCGCTACATACCTCAAACTAGAAAATACAACTTTGTATGCTAGTCATTGTATAAGAAGATCTTCAGCAACTTTTCTGGTTAACGCCGGAGACATCTTAGATCTGCAAGAGCTGGGTGGGTGGGAGTCGAGCAAGGTTGCTAGGGGGTATTTAGAAGGCAACGTAACGAAGAAAACTGCAATTGCGCTGAAGATTCAGATGGGAAAGGTTTTAATAAACAGTGTGTCAAACTCTGAACAATCAATTGAGTTTTCACGTAAAAATGAAAATTTGGAGGACGTAAGCGGCTTGAACATAATGTGTGTTGAATCATCCGAAAAAAAAATTGTTTGTGAAGCTGCAGAAGATCGCGGATTAAAGACAGATATGAAAGACATATCTTTCAAAATTGAGAACTGTCAAAATATTGAAATTCATGTTCGCAAATAATGTGCTGTTTGACGTATTATGGTTTTGTATCTAACGTATTATGGTGCTGTATCTAACGTGTTATTAGTTCGTTACTAACGTATTATGAGTAACTAAAGTATTATTAAGATATTGTAATATTATGTTCCTAATAATTATCAATAAATGTTTCACATAAAGATGGCATAATAGTTGATGATACGATAGAAATATTATCATATTTGTCTATGTAATTAATGCACCTGTCAAATTAATATTGTACATGATTGTTTCAGCCTTTACTTGATGAAATTCCATTATAACTATTATCAGGATAAAATAAAAGAAATTTTAATGAATTTTACTCCAACCTGACTATTGTATAACTAACATAAGTTAGTAATATGTCTGATGAAGCTCAGGTTGGAGCGAAACGATCGTTACAGTGTAAATTAAAAAGTGAAATTCATTAAAATTTGTTTTATTTTATCCTGATAATAAATTAATATTGTATTAATTTATTCAAGTTTGTCGTGTTCCTGATTACGTTTGTGTTTGGTTTTGCTGTTTGTTGTTTTCTAAAATTAATTTTGAAAATGGTTCTCTTTACTTATGTGTTATGGTGAAGCTCGATAAAATGCTTCTGAAGTTCAACGTATCTATCGAGAGAGAAATCCATTAAGACATGTTCCTAATGTTAGAACATTTATTGACGTGCATAGATGTTTGGAAGAAGATGGCTGTTTCAAAAATTCAAAAGTTAATAGTAGGGTCACCAGAACTCATTGTACTGTTGAAAACGAAGAAACCGTTTTACAAATAGTAGAAAATAACGCAAGAATAAGCACCAGAAAAATAAGTTCAGCTGTACGGAATGTTAACCGCGAATCAGTTAGACAAGTCCTCAAAGAACAGCTTCACCCATTTCATTTCCAAAAAGTTCATCACCTAGAGGAACAGAATTATTTACCCCGTGTACAATATTGTGAGTGGTTGCTAAATCAAGGGCAAAATTTTCTATCATTAATTATGTTCACCGAAGTTCTAGTTTTTAGTTTTAGTCGCGAGGGTGTTTTGAACTTACATAACATTCACTATTGGAGTGATGAAAACCCTCATCAACCCGTAATACGCAATTACCAGTATGGGTTTTCTATTAATGTGTGGGCGGATATAATCGACAATTACTTAATTGGTCCATTTCTATTGCCCAATCGATTGACAGGCGAGCTCTATCGACATTTTTTTGGAAAATGAAGTATCTTGGTTTAATAATGTCATGACAATCGGACGAAATTTTAAAAAAACAAAAATTTCTATCAAGCTTTTAAGATCCTGTATCATGAAAACAAAAGGCGATCGGACATTAGTGTATGAGAATTTTTTTAGTATTTTATGGTCTTCTATCGCGTGGTACTATGCACTGTAGTTTTTTCAATGTCACCTTGTATAATTTTAAATATTTTTTTACATTTGTAATTACAGTCAAAATTAAATTAGTAATAGTAAAGCTTTCTGTTATTATTCCTTTAGGTGGGGGAGGGGGTTCACAAAAAAATAATTTTATTTGCAGTTACCATTTGGGGAGTCGCGGAGCTAAGAAGGTTGAAAATCGCTGCTCAACTACTTAGGCTCTAAGACGCACTTGTAATTTTCAAAATTAGGAATGATCTCAACAGTCTAAAGCAGCAATTGTGTCACTACATAAAGAGATAGAGTTACTTAAAAAGGCTGCCACTAAATCAACTCCAGCTTCTTAGGATCCATTTATTATTACAAAAAAAGGTAATCACAAAATTAACGAGCGAGAAAAATGCCACGTTATTATTTCCGGGAGTGAGGAGATGAATGCATGACTGAGAACGAAGCTTAAAAAAATTCTTGTTACAAAGTTATTATCTACTCTAAAAATTGAAGCTCATGATTTTGATTCGGTTAGGTTGGGAAGATTTGATGCAACAAATGTTAAAAAACGCAGGCATCGAATTAGAATTCATTTCTCATCTCAGAAAATTGTGTTCAAAATTGTTTGTAATTGTGGTAACATTTGGTAACATATATATTTCAACAAACCGTATCCAGGCCTAAAGAAATTTTTATCACAAGACTTAGATTGACTTAAATAACCGATTAATAAATGTTGAAGAGAATCTGAAGATTAAATATCGTAATGGCATCTCGATAATTATTTTTGCGGTATCATCAAATTAATATTTCCCAACAGCCACTTTCAAAATATTTCTTACCAAAATATCAGAGTTACTATCTAAACCACAGTAGTATTTCTGAATTATCTCATGGCATAGTTCTTCTGACAGAAACTTGGCTTAATGGCACCATTTGTATTACTGATAGTCTACCATTAATAGATCTGATTGCTTCTAGATATTATTTTCTTTGTTACAAATTTAAATTAGTAGTAATATATATTCCACCTAATATTTACTCTACTTATTTTGAGCCATTCTTCGATGCGTTGAGTCCGCTGGTATTCAGAGTCCCTAATTTACTTGTCTGTGATTTTAACATACCCGATTTTAATAACCTCGCACATCAAACAATACAAAGATTCATGCTGTTAGTGAATTTTACAATTTTCAAAACAAGTAAATAACATTATCAACACTAATGGCAGGCTTCTTGATTTGGTGTTTGACAATCTTGATGGTGAAATTCTGGTATATCACGATGATTCGTCTACGGTTCCCGAGGATTCGCACCGCCCTGCTTTGTCTATTTCTTATCAGTATAGTAGATTTTTAGGGCTACTCCGTATCCGCGACCCATTGGTCCATTCTAAATTCATATTCAGCTGTAAATTTAGTTCTTAATAAATTTTATGATGGTCTTTCTACTAAATCTAATTTCCCTCTCTGGTTTACATCTGAAATAAAGCCAAATTAAAAAACTAAAGAACATTATAAACAAGAAACGGCGTACCAAAGGAAGTGAAATCTTGTTCTTCCTTTCCTGTGTTGAACATACTTCCAGAATTCCGTGGAATTTGTCCAAATGGACTTCTCCATATTTGCCATATATTTAACATAAGCAGACTTGATCTATTCCCTAACCAAATACCTCATTCTTTTAAACTCTTAATGAATCCCTTGATGATGAATGTGAATTTAATGATCCTCAGGGAATATTTGGTTTTGCAGACTTTTTTCCTGGTGTCCTTCTTCCTGAATCCATAAAAACTGTTCCAGATACTGCCACAAACATATTGTCCTTTAGATTTTACCTTATAAATTGAGAAAATGATGTCTGCTTTTCCAGATAAGTCGATAATGGGATATGATATAATACCCAGTTCTTTTATTCGTAATACCAGTAAAATAGCAAATTCATTGCAGATTGTTACTAATTTGGCTCTGAAAACATGTGTTTTTCCTGATCGATGGAAGAAAGCTAGACTTAGACCGGTTCACAAGAAGGGTGATGTATTGAGCTTAGAAAATTATAGACCCATAACGATTTTGCCAAGTTTAGTAAAGTAGTAAAATTTTGGAGAAAGATTTTATACAATACTATTCTTTGTAATACTTGTCCATACATATCCAGCAACCAACATGGATTCTTACCTTTGCGGTCTACCGTTACGAATTTAACGAAAATAACACAAAATATTTACGAGGTATTGGATAATAATGGTCAACTAGACGTTGTATACACTGACTTTTCCCGAGCCTTCGATACTAATTGACCATCAAATATTACTAAACAAATTAAGTGCTTTCGACTTTAGTCCATCTGTGTTAGAACTTATTGCCTCATACGCCTTCTTTGTAATTGAAGGTGTGATTAAGTTAAAATGCTCCATGCATTTTCTTACAGTTTCCTCAATTTTGTTTCTATCTCCATCATTACTGGTGCAATGGGAACCAAATAGAACAAATTTGTATTTTTTTTAATGCTTGTGCAATAGTTCTTTAGATGAGCACGTCGTTTTAATACTGCCAGTTATTTGTTCTCCAATATCACAAAAATATGTATTTAAACCGTACGCTGATAGTAAAGAAACTTCTTGTCTGTTTGCTGTATTTTTTAATTCATTATTGATTAATTGCCGTGCCACGAAAAACGAAAGTTAAAAGACGTCGTAAAAAATATATATAGAAGTCAACATGATTCGTGTCTGTTTATTTTCGGTTGAACAAACTTGTTCTTTTGTATTTCTGGGTTTTTGTAGCTCTCCAGGACTACCTCGAGATAGTAATTATTATACAATTGTCGTTTAACATAATTTCTACTGGCAATCTGGCAGTGGGGTTCTTGTTTCGTATACGTGTTTTTCTCCACGTAGAAGGTAAGTTTGTAAGGTTTATTTTTCGTAGTGTCGACCTAGATAGTTTGAATTGATTGACATTAACGGCCGTGTGTTGGAAATTCACGCCGACGGCATTCACAGCCTCTTATTTTCTTCGAGAATATGTGTTGAATTATGGGCAGCGGCATTTATCAGTCAGTAATATTTCTTTGTGCATGAGTACTTACGCAAGGTATCGATGTCTTGCGCGAGTATGTAGCTGGTACCGTCGCTACATACCGGGGCGTTAAAATACATATGCACTGTCGCAATTATCCCGATATTACAGTGATATAAACAAAAGCGAAAGTTGTTCAATACACATTCGCAGACGGGACTCAGTAATAACCTTATTGTTATATCATTTTGACATTCGCTTGTACTTTTTTGGCTGACAGAAAATATATTGTTTTTTTGTCCATTCATTAGTAATTTGATTTGGCTTGTTTCTTATTTCTCTTTTATTTTACAATATTTCTTGTTTAACCTTTAAAAGAATTTTCGTTTGTTTGGATTTAATATGTTGTTATATAATATAATTGATTGAGGTCTCGCTAGGCACTTGGTGAAACATATTAAATGATAAAGGTAAAAGAAAATTCACACTTGGTTATTTGTTTCACTGCAATTTAATTTACAAAATACGCTTGGACAAATTTGTTTCGAACTTCACAGTTCATTCTCAACTGAACAAGAAAAGTTTACTTAAAATACGAATAGATAATTTGAGTAAGGTGGGAGTAACGTTGTGAAACATATACGTGAGTTATGTATTATGGAGGTTTTCCTAGTAATTAACGAGAAACAGCCTTAATAATAGGGGAGATTACGAACTCTGTTTGTTCATTTATGTACAGGAAGGTTTATTGAGAGTGAATAGATGTTGCAATCATTTATGGTTTAACAAACAGTGTTTAAAGTTACAAGTATTTCCGAAATATATGAAAATTAGATGTTACAATAAATCAGACGAAGCAAACACAGCTGTAATTACAGCATACAGAAAATGGTTAAGTTTAGAACTACATAAATGGTACAAATCAAGGAGTAACCTCAAGTTACATCAGAAGTTAATACACAATGAACTAACGCATAGACTGTCAAGCCTTGAATTCGACTTGTTGGACCTTTCCACCAGAGAAATAGTGAGAGAAGAAAATCACAAGCACTACATTAATTAAGCAAAGAAACTTGGAAACCTGGTAAGCAGCCAACATCGCATCTGCAAGGATTCAACAAATTCATTAGTTAGTAATATTAAATTTTATCCTAGAGTTGTAAATTTGTCAACTATTAATTTCACAAAGCAAGCCCAAAGCCCAAAGCTTCATAAACAAGACTGCCCGATAAGACCTGTTGTTTCTTATGTACAAGCCCCGGCCTACAAATTATGTAAACTGATCAACACAAAATTGCCTGACCTTCTACATCTGAAATTTAAGTATAGAATAAAAAATTCCGTAGATATGGTGAGTAAATTAGAAACAAGTAAATTACCTCAAAACTTTAAATTAGTTTCCTTCGTTTTTTAAATGATTTAATAGCAAATAGTACGCTGACAGGCGACAGTAAAATAGAATTACGAAATATCTTGAATATTTGCATACAACAAAATTATTTTAAATTTAATAATGTATACTACAAACAAAAAGACGGTTTAGCTATGGGTTCTCCCATGTCGTGTTTATTAGCAGAAATATTTATGTCAAAATTTGAAGAAGATTTGTTTTGTTCTAAAATCCCAGTTGTTAATTGTATACACAGTTGGTTTAGATATGTGGATGATGTGTTATGTGTGTGGACCGGTACTGACAGGCAATTAGATTTATTCTTCAATCGTTTAAATGAAATCAATCAAAAAAATACAATTCACCATAGAAAAAGAATTAGATAACAGTTTAAATTTTCTGGCCCTTACACTAACAAAATTAAATGGCAAATTAGATTATAGTATTTACAGAAAACACACATACACTGACACCCTCATATCTGCAGATAGCAAACAACCCGATAGCATTAAGTTTTCCTCTTTCAACAGTTTCATACATAGATTACTATCCGTTCCCCTTTCAAAACCAAATTTTGATAAAGAAGTTGCAGTCTTGAAATGTCTAGCCGTGAACAACGGATACAGTCCTGATATTATTAATAGATTAATTTCAAAGAAAAAACATAAACAGATTAATAAATTCTTTTATGCAGCCCCCCAATTAGAACCAAGTAATTATCGTTTAATATATTACATAGGAAAGACAACGAATAAAATTAATAATAGATTAGGTAATCTAGGCATAAAAACTATAATAGTAAATAAATTAAATTTAGGTAAACTTTGGACAAATAATAAGGATACAATTCAAGAAGCAGATAAATGTGGCGTGTATAAATTAAATTGTTTAGACTGTGATGCTTTTTACATAGGTCAAACTGGAAGATGTTTTCGCACACGAATAGAAGAACATAGGAAAGCAATTTTATATTCCAAGAAATGCTCAGGTATATCCGAGAATTGTATAAATGAACAACACATGGTATCATTAAATAATTTTGAAATTTTACACTCTGCAAATAAAAGTAAACGATTAGACTTTTTAGAAATCATGGAAATATCTAAAGCAATAAACAAATCATTAAATATAGTAAATGAACAAACAGAGTTCGTAATCTCCCCTATTATTAAGGCTGTTTCTCGTTAATTACTAGGAAAACCCCCATAATACATAACTCACGTATATGTTTCACAGTGTTACTCCCACCTTACTCAAATTATCTATTCGTATTTTAAGTAAACTTTTCTTGTTCAGTTGAGAATGAACTGTGAAGTTCGACAAGTTTGTCCAAGCGTATTTTGTAAATAAAATTGCAGTGAAACAAATAACCAAGTGTGAATTTTCTTTTACCTTTATCATGTTGTTATATGTTAAGGAAGTACAAATCATTAAATGGTACTGTAAATTAGGTTGTCAGTCGTTTCACTTTTACCTTTGAAAATGGACTTGTTCCTACAACTACAACGGTGATAATTGATAATAATCACTGGTCAACACAATTTTGTTTTTTTTATACACCAATACGTGTAGTTCATGTATTTTGTCATGCTGCTTCTGAATCTTGTTTAAAATCTGCTTCATCACGTTAGGATTTTGAAATATTTCCTTAAACAATTTTTTCAAGAAACGCATTAAATTTTACAAAATTTCAAAGAAACTACTAAAAATATTGTTCTCCTGAAAATAATAAAATAAGCCGGAGTAGTTTCAAAGTTTTTTATTGTTCACTACAATACCGTTTCGCCAAACTTTGGCTTCATAAGGTGACGATAAACTGAACAATTTTACATACATATATTTCTTTTACGGAAGTCTATGGGTACAATCTAAGTGGGAGTGTGTTACATATCTTATATCAGTAGTATAGGGGAGTTTTTGAATTATGTTTGTTCATTTAGAGTTAAACCTAATTTCCTATATCTATTTATTTCCGTTTTCTAAGAGATTAAGTTTTTTGCCTTTGTCTTGTACATACAGAATCTTGAATTCTCTATAAAATGTATTATTTGAATCTAAACAATGGTTTGCAAAGGTGGAGTCCGTCTTTTTGATTTTGTGGCTTCTTTCATGCTCCTTGGTTCTCTGTTCAAAGGTACGTCCTGTCTGACCAATATTATTATTGCACATATAAACTCCTGAGTTTTCTCAGATATCATGGAGCGTCCTGCTTGAAATATTTTTAAAAATGTGATTCACAATTTTCTAGGAAATAGAAAATCCGACAATTATATAGCACGTGTAAATGAACTTTTTAGAAGTCACCATAAATTGGGTAACATGAGTCTTAAAGTACATTTTTAACACTTGCATCTGGATTTATTTCCTCAGATTCTCGGCGACGTGAGTGATGAACACGGCGAAAGGTTTCATCAGGACATTTATATTTTTTAAAAACTTTATCAGGGCAAGTGGAACAGTGAAACGTTTTCTGATTATTGTTGGACATTGATATCAGAAAGTGCCGAAGAACAGTATAAAAGAAAAACATTTTAAACGGGACGATACCATTCAGCTCCATACATTCCTAATGAATATTATTTCATTTATTTTTCAATATCTTTTTTTTTCAAAACCAGACGTGCTAGAATAAATTTGTTGCTGTTACTATTGTTAGAGCTGTAGTAGTATTATATAGTATTGTAGAAAAAGTACAAATTTAAATGTCTCACAACCTGTTGTAAATCGTAGTAATGAGAAAAGGGAGCGACGAGATCTTTAGGTATGTAGTGTATTCGAAGCATTGGGTAATAGTTGACGAACAGTACGAAATATTTTGAAAAGATAAGATTATAAAAGTTACAAAATATCCATAGGGCAAAAAATTTCTTCAGTTTATTTCATATTTTTTGTTATTTATTTTGAAATATAAAACACATTTAAGAGTTAGAAAGTTAAAGTATTTACTTTGAATGATAAATTTCATTTATTTTTAGAAATTAATTTATTTATTTGTGTTTTCTGGTATGATACCAGTTTATTTTACTAATTAAATTGATTGTGAATATCTTTTATTTGTGAATATTAGTATGTATTACATTTATATTAAGCTTTATTTGTAAATAATGATTGATTCAGTTTGTCGGTACAATAAAAATTTGTACTGTACGTGTAATTATATTTTAATAGTTAATTGACGAAGGAGATACTTGTTAAAACTTCATTATAACGCTAAAAAATAAGTAATTAAACTTCTAGTTTCAAAAATTCTTTTATTGTAAATACCACTACAATATTGTTACGCCATACAGTATTTTATCCACCTGAGGAAGCCATTGTATGGCGAAACAATATTGTAGTGGTATTTACAATAAAAGAATTTTTGAAACTAGAAGTTTAATTACTTATTTCTTAGCGTTATAATTATATTGGCGTCAAACAGTCAACTATTTAAGGTTGTCTAGGGAAACTAATTTGGGAGCCCATAGAAAGCATATATATACTGTCTGTACTTTTTAACTTCAAACTATCAAATCCTCGAAAAATAAGCAGTTCACAAAAAAAGTCCAGATTTAAAATTCAATGAAGGAAATATATTAGTAATTCTAGCATATATATGGTACATTTTATTACAGATTCGAATTCTACCAGAAAAAGTGCGTAGAATTTGGAACATTCTTTTAGTTCATGATAGATGGCGCTGTAATCGATGACATTCGTTTTTTTTCAATTTCTCGCAATGAAAAGCTATACATACGATTCTGCAATCCGATTTCAATAAAAAGAATATCACCAAAAATGACTTATCAAGAAAGTACTATTATCATAACCCAGGAACAGGCGTCCATCTTCACATACTGGGTCAACGCGATTTCCTTCGCTCATGATTTATCGGAGAGACTTCAAATTTAAAAAAATTGAATGTTTCTTTTAATACCATTTCTTATGTAGAAAATATTTTTTATAAAAATGTTTTTGTATGTACAATGTATGTATTAAGCGTTTGTGTTATTTCTTCCATTCATATTTTTTCTAATTCCAAAAGCACAAAATAAACGTACAAAATAAAGAAATAACTTTAAGAAACAACTTATTTTACTCAGTTTGAAGTATATTTCGAAAAGTGAAAGACCTGTTTCTGTTACGGTATTAATAGTACCTACTACAGAATGGAGTATTTAACTGTACAAGAGAAAATTGAAATGGTTCTGGTGAATAAAGAAGCAGTCAAAAGTCTTGATAATGCTGTCAATCTCTACGCCCAGCGTTTTCCCGGATAGGATTCGGTCACGTGCTTCATTTTACCGTACTGTCAAATAATTCACTACTGATGGAAGTGCTCAACCGAAAAAAATATCCGTAGAGCAACAATGCCCGAAGAAAATAATGTCGCTCTATTAGCTGCACTGACTGTTAATCCTCATGTTAGCACAAGAGAAATAGCTTGCAGTTCTGGATTTTCTCACACCAATGATCGGAAAATTTTAAAACGTCATAAATATCATCCATATCATGTGTTTCTTCATCAAGATCTTCATAGCGTTGATTTTCAAAATCGGGTAACTTTTTGTCAGTGAGAATGTAAACAATTACTACAAAATCCCAATTTTTTTCGTTACGTATTGTTTTCCGACGAGGCGTTTTTCACAAAACACGGAACGGTTGATCGACGCAATACAAATTACTGGAATGCTGAAAATCCGTACTGCCTTCGCCAAGTTGAACACTAGCGCCTTTGGACTGTCAACGTGTGGTGTATAATAATTGAGAACAATCTCATCGGTCCTCACATTATTGAAGGGCACTTGAATAGTGAAATGTACCAAGATATTTTGGAAAAGGAACTGCCAGCACAACTTAAATACAGCGACCGAACATGAGGTTTCAACATGGTAGTTGTCCAACATACTATTCGGTGGTAGCACGTGAAGTACTTCATCGTAATTTCAGTGGTTGCTAAATCGATACAGCTGGTTCAGTAAATTGGTCTGCTAGATCACCACATCTTACTCCGCCAGATTTATTTTCATGAGGTTATCTCAAATGCAAAGTATAAAGTACCAAAAATACGTGAAAATATTGAGCAAATCAGAAATGCTTGTGCCGAAATTCAAGAAGATACACTTCTCAGTTGCCTACACTCATTTCAAGTGCGGATAAATAAGAGCATTGAAGGTCGAAGGCCAACATTTTAAGCACTTACTTTAGTTGGAAGATGATGAGGCAAGGTGAAAACTTGCACTCTGATAAGTGAGAGACGAAATGACTTACATAAGCGAAGCACCCTGATACGCGAGAGGCGAGGAGACTCAGGTTAATCAAGCGCCCAAGGTGGTAGTACGTACTCGTCTTTGTTGTTGAGTTACGCTAAAAGTAATTTATTCACCAGCAATTTACATTTCTAGGGGTAGCATTTTCCCTGTTATTTGAAATTTGTATTTTAACTAATTTTGATTATTTACAAAGAAAAGGTATTTTTTATAGTACACGTATTGCAAAATCGTATGCATAGGTTCTCAGTGCGAGAAATAGAAAAGAAGGGAATTTGATCGTTTACAGCGCCATCTATCATGAAATGACAAAAATGTTTCCGACAAATCCTACGTATTTTTTCCAGTAGAGTTCCTATTTAAGATTTCTAAGTTACCCAGGTCCATCTCCATGGAGGGAGAGAGAGGGACTAATTCTAGCGCTAATGTATTTCTTACATTGAATTATTAAATTTTAAATCTTGACATTTTTTCGTGTTGTTCGAATGAGTAGAAAGACAGATTATACCACCAGGTCAGTGAACCTCTCGTGAACCTCTCGTGAAGCCATCTCGTTGTCTGTATTAATTTTCTTTATAATTAGTTCCTTCGGTTATTTTTGTTCTTACGTGAACATTGTTATTTTCCCTTGACTTCTACTGCAACCTATTTTGGCGTTCTGAGTGTATAATCCTTAATTACAAATAACCTCTAGACCTACAAGTAATAAAAAAATTAGTAACATCGCAAAAATAGATCTGAACAACTTACATATTCGAAATAATATATACAAGGGCGGTTTGATATATAAGATCTCCAATAGCGCCATTGGAATAGAAGCAATTTATAACCTCCAAACGTTAATTTCGAGTATCTTGTTTTGGCACACAAGGTTTCACTTTTCTGTATACCGTCATTGAGTAACAATGTCATTTATCATGAGTTCGATTTCTGATATGAGTAGCAAGTAATGATCTGTGATAGATTGTTAAATACTAAAATGTTGCGCGCTTTTCGAAATTTACAAGCGTTTGAGAGCTGTTTTCGATAACGAATACAATGTTTGCCAGTAGGTTCCACGTGAAAAATTCTGTCATAGATGCGCAATGAAGCTGTTTGACGAAAAGAAATCAAGTCGATCAGTATTAGAAGAATCAAAGGCAAATGCACTGGTTCAAGGAAATCGCCGGATTGCGTAAAATCAAATTGCTCGGAAATTAGCCATGAACAAAAAAAGAGTCCAGTACATTGATCAGACGTTGAATTGCAGTAAGATTTGCGCCAGAAGTGTCCAGCGACAATTAACGGAACAGAGAAAAAGCATTTACCAAGAACTTTCTAACTAGTTTCGACGCCAAGGAGATGACTTTCTCATGAAAATCACCACCGGTGACGAATCATTATGATTCATCATTATGAGCCTGAAAACAAGCAGCAATCAATGAAATGTGATCGTCTTGTTTCTCCACGTGCACGTCCACGTTATCCTCACCATTTTTTTGCGATGCAAAGGAAGTAATTCATACCGAATTACTATAGTTTACTATTAGTTCAATAAGATACTACAAAACCTTAGGATCACCTAAACAGTCGTACCCGTAGAGTAAGGCCGGAAAATTAGTTCTGACAACGTCAGAGCACATCGCAGCAACAAAATGATGAAGGCAGTGACGAGACTGAAATTCACGGTTGTTTTACATTCTCTATACAGTCCTGATTTGGCACCTTCAGATTTCTGCTTGTCCAAAACATGAACGAGATACTGGAAGATTAAAATTTTTCATTAGACACTGAAGTTTGGACTACTGATCGCAATAACACCAACAATAAACAAGAAAGTTTTTTCATAGACGGAATGAAAAGAGATTTAACGTTTACAGAAAGATGTTGCACTGAATGATGCTTATGTGATAATTCAATAATTTTACTTTATTTTGGGACTGGTTTCATTATTTTGTCTTGTCTTATTCTTATTTTATATAGTTGAAGACCTTTGTTACATTTAAAACAAAAATAGTTTGTAGTATTCGTTTTTTTGTATCGTATTGTATTACTGATGTTGGTACGGAGTGTACGCCGTTGGAAATGTATGCAGGTGTACGTGCTATGTTATCGTTTCCCTCTTCTTATCTCGTATCTGTACGGGTGAGTAAGGCTTATCGTCAAAGTATCGTAAGGTCAAGAGGTGTGCCACGTTTGGGTCGCCATTTTATGTAGTTGTGAGTTATTTGTGAGAATTTTGAGAAAACACCAGAACGATAAATATTAGACCCGAGCTGTGTAGCTGTTTAGCACCAATTATCGGATTTATGCACTCTCGACATCGATAATTATAGCGCCCTCAATATCGTCAAGGTAAGTATCGCTCTTATACATCCATGTTCGTTATCCACGAATTTCTTCTCTCTAAGCATGAATTATATCTTCAAGATTCTTAGGTGCCTTTGTAATCAGCGACTGCAGATTACCGACTGCGATAATTAAATTAATCAACGTGAGACGGGAAGTGTTCGGATCCACGTGGTGACCGAGTGACGCCATTGTAAAGTTCGCGTAGGATTACATCACATCGACATACGCCCACCCAATAGCTAGGTTATATTGCGCACATATTTGATTTATTTGTACATTTTATTCTATCAATAATTATCCATTTATCTATCGATCTTTCGTATTCGTTTATAATATTTGTAACTATAGATTGCATCTCATTTGTTTAAAATTAATTAAAATAATCAACTTCACGTTAATAATTATAAGTTTTCCAGTTTTTGTCTTTGCTACCTAATAAGCCATTTGAACAGTTAATAGCTTAATATTGTGTACATTATTTTATATATATATATATATATATATATATATATATATATATATATGTACCGCATGTTAATATATATAGACCTATTTAAAAGTTTTGTACACTTACTAATATTTCTCAACTTCTATAAATATTCATGCAAAGTAATACATTTTACTATTTTGCAATTTTATATACGAAAACGTTCACAATAAATATTGTTACATTTTATTTGGTTGTTGTTCGTCTGTTTTATATCGTAGTTTGGCTTTCTTGTTTCTGATTTCGGACTTATTGATTGTAGCGGATACGTTATCTTTTTTATCTCTTTTTAAATATAGATCGGTCAGGTTAATAACGTTTCGTTAAGAAACGCACGCCGTCTTCACTAGAGCTAGATCCGTGGTACTGGCTTATTGACTTGTAGGTTTAGGCGCAACCCGCAACACGCCCGCAGTTTTTGCGAGTTTTATTGCTTGCACATTGTGCATAGCGCCTTATATATCAATCTGCCCTCGTAACATAAAATGTGTAAAATAATATTATACTTAAAATAAATGAAGTTAACATTTTGTTTCAGTAATACCTGCAAAATGGCTTTTATTTGCCATTTTTTCGTTTACTTTTGGAATTCTCTCACTTGTTTGGACACCACTCGAGCTCGTCTTGGAGGAACGTTTAAGAATGAGACCAGGTACATTCCAATACTAAAAAATTTAATATCTAATGTAATAAATAAAATAAATATTCAGGGCTCCCACCTTTCGATTGGTGGTACAATCCTCCGGACGTTATTCAATTAAAAATCTACCTCTTCAATATTACTAACGCAGAAAAATATTTAAGTGGTCAAGATGAAAAATTGAGTGTTGAGGAAGTGGGCCCAATTGTGTTCAGAGAAATACTGACACACTCCGATGCAGTTTTCAACGATAATGATACATTGTCGTACACAGTTACTTCAAAGCTTGTCTGGGACCCAACTCTAAATAGTATTAATTTAAATACTACACTTATGTATCCAAATCTAGCCGTACTGGTAAGCTAAAACATTCTATATATGCTATAGTTATAGTTGTGCTGCGGGGAGTTTAGTTTTCCGTAGTTGATTTCACTGATGCGGCTGTGAGAAAGAGGCTATGTGTATCTATTTTCAGTTCTTACCAGTGCTAAATTACCTCCTAGGAATGATGAACTCGAAATAATTGTTTTTTTTCGAAAATTTTAGTGCATAATCATAATGAGAACAAAAAAGGCCGAAACACCCCATAAAGCTTTAATAAAATGTGAACTATATTACGTGATAATTAGAGATGGCATATTGATGCATAGTCGGAGCCGGACGTTATCAAGTTGGATATCGTCAGCTAAACATGCGAATGAAAGGAACCATGAATTACAAATTAGTATGCAGTCGTGTCGTGTATAAATATGCCACCGATGTGAGCTCGCTTAATCGTAATTTTTTCTAATAATTTAAATTAATTCAAATTGCATGCGAACGCCACTGGCACGTGTGTCTAATTTGCCATCTCTAGTGATAATTTTATGAAGAAATTACATGAAAATGTCAAGAAGTAAATAAAAAAAAAAAAAAATATTAAAAAAGTAATTCTACTTTTCCCAAAAGTTGCCGTATTAGCATCTATAATGATAAATTGTGTTTATTTTTTATTTAAAATGTAATTTTCAATATACAGGATGTTATTTAACACCGTTTAAAAATCTTAAAGGGATCTAGTACGGTAGAAAGTATGGTTAAAAGTCTTAATACACATTGGTGCGCCAATCAATTGTTTACGAGATAATAGTGATTTTATTACAATTGCAGAAAAAAGCAGAAATAATCAGCACGTGGCATGAATAATATAGGTAAAAATTACATGACACAAATAGAACAAATGCACAAATTGAGAGCGGAAAAAATGGAGAAAATAAATACAAATGAACTCTCTCTATTTACAGTAGTCTTACTTTGACACTTAAAATTCTAAAACTAAAGACACAACCAATTACCACGTAACAAAATTAGGAGTTCTCCAACTTCTCTCGGAATCTTACATGTACCTTAGCTACACTGCAAATACATCAACAACAGATGATACATACGAGGTGTTATCCATAAATTCCTGGAATTCGAATGTGGCACACGAAAGAATGATAGTACAGCTCTATAACGCTAGATAGTGTGAGCTACGTCTATACTGAGTAAGTCTGTCAAATGGTATTTTGCTAGGTGGTGACAAACAGTTTCTGTGTTTATACAACGTGTTTCAAAATGTACTTCATCTCAGGAGGCACTGAGTAACTAGTACTTGCAAATTATTATAAGCCACTTGCATTTTATTTCTAACTATTTATTGACATTTGTCATTTTGTGACTAGCAATATAGTTTTTTCTAAGAAATAATTTTTTTTTTAACAAATAACACTACTAAATAATGTACACATTCCAAGAAAATATTTTTATTGTTGAAGCATACTTCCGAAGTGCACAATTTCTTAATGGAGAATGGCAATATTCTTACGCGGTATGTAAGCGACAGTTCCATTTGCAGTTTCCTAATGAAGTTATGGATAATACCGCTTTACATCATCACATTCATCTACTGGTGGAGAAGTTATGGGCTACAGGATCTATGTTAAAAAGCAAAAGTTCTGGTAGACCACGTATACAGCAAAATATTGTTTAACAGGTACAAAACCTTGTTGAAGAAAACCCACATATCTCAATTCATCGTTTATCAGTTCAAACTAACGTATCTTATGGTACCGTCGTTTACATATTGCTATGAATTGTGATGTTGAAATTTGCTTATTCACAATTCACGATAAATATATCCAGCTAGGATACTTAGTCGGTTTAATTTAAAAAAATGGGACTGCTTTCCTCTCAGGGTTCCAATCGGAAAAGTGGTTGTCTCTTCTACAAAATTTATAATGCGCCAGTAAAAGAGTATTGACAAATGTTACAATTATATTTCTTTAAGTTACTTGTAAACTTCTTGAAATAAGGTTTAATAATAGTACACACAATAAAATTTAAATGAAACTTTAATACAAAAAAAAAATCTTTATAAAGTATAAAGATTAATATTGCCTCATTTAACAATATTATTAAGGTATAAATATCGCATGTAATTGGCAGCTGCATGCGATAAAAACTTCCTTTATGACAGCCGATCAAAATTAAAACTAATAAATTACAAAGATGCTTTTTAATTTCTCCCACAAGAAACAAAATAAACAAACTGATATGACAGACCGAAACAAACTCTAACGCATGTGCAACCACATGAAAAAAAAATATGCCCTTGATATCCCAAGCGTACTAAAATTTTATAGTTACAGAAAATTTTTTATATTAGAAATTTTAAAAAACCTTCTTTGTCATTTATATCAAATAACTAAGATTAAATATCAAAGTGATAATAATAATAGAAAAGTACAGTATTTAACTCTTTTAAATATAATAAGATATCTTTAAAGAATATATTACTTACGTAAAAAAATATATTCATAAACTCGAGACACGGTGAGTAAGAAAGTGTTAAAATCAAATTACGATATTCACAATCTCGTAAATAAACTCGGTAATGAAATACTCAAGCACAAACCACAATTAAATCAAACAACAAAAACGGAAATTACTAAAACAAAGATAAAGATTTATCTTTCAAAAAGCACACCTTTCTTACTACACAACACATTTGTGTCTGGTTAGTGTCCACATGAAGCACGTAGGCTTCGTATAAAAAATACAGTTATCAAAATCGTACACAGCAATGCAAATGGCTTGCACCAACTGCGCTAGTCAAATATAAATATTCAAAATAATAATTCACTCATAAATAATTAAATAACTTTTCAAAATATTTGTGGGGAAAAGTTCATAGCAATATGTATGCATGCAAAGTATCGGTTGTTCAACAGATCTTACCGAGTGATTACGCTAGTAAACTTAATTATGGCAACTTTTTTCAAGAAAATTTAAATAATGATGAAATTATTGATCTAAGTTTTTTTACTGATGAAGCATAGTTTTAATTAAATGGGTTTGTATGTAAAAAAATATATAGAAAATGATCTATAAACTATCCAAACAATCACGTCGAAGTTCCTTTATATCCTAATAAAGTTGAAGTATGGTTGGCTGTATCTCGTCGTAGAATAGCAGGACCAATATTTTTTCACAATAACATAAATAGCCAACGACAGTTATTAACACCATTTTTAACAGAAGTGCAACAGGCGAATTCATTCGGGGTTACTTCCAGCAAGATGTAGTTACTGCACATACAAGTCGTGAAAATTTAACGCTTTTAGAACATTACTTCCCTCATCGAGTTATAAGCACAGATGTTTAGCCAGCGTGGTCACCAAACCTTGCTCCGTTAGATCATATTATTTAATATTACGAAAAAAGGAAGTATATAAGACAAGAATTAATAACTTAAATGACTTGATGAATACAATTACATGTAAATGTAATGAAATAACACCAAATATTTTGTAGAACATTTTTAACAATTTGAAAGGTCGTATTGCACTATGCATTCAACAGAAAGGTGGCCATTTTGAAGAGAAGTTATAAATTATAATAATTAAAATTTCTACAAATTAGTTATTTATCTTGGTTGTTTGATTAATATTCCATCTTTAAATTTATGTTGTTAAATAAATCAATAATCTAATTATACTTGATATTAATTGCATCACCATATCGCTCGACGATAAATTTTGAGTGACAGGTAGATAATCTTTATACCATTTAATCTATATCCGTATTGCAAGAATGCAGAACATCATAATTTATAGGAGAAATTAATGGAAACTAGATGTAATTCTTTTAGAAACACAATGTATTTGTTGAGTTGTGTTTGAGTTATTCTGCGACACTACAATTTCTGATGTGAAAGAGCAAATAACGTACATAAAATTCCGCTTCAAACTTGGTAAAACGGCAGCAAAAACTCTGGAAATGCTTAAGGAAGGGTTTGTGTCGATTGATGATTATAAACGTTCCGGTCGTTCATCGACGGAAAACACGCTACAAAATGCGGCAAATGTGCATGATGCTATCCTATAAGACCGAAGGATAACAATTGCTATGTGCTTCGACAACAATTCGTAGATTCTACATCACGATAATGCACCTAACCACACGTTATTTCTTGTGCATCAGTTTCTAGCTTCAACGAAGACGGCAGTACTACCTCATACCCCAAGCTCTCCAGATCTTGTCCCTTGTGACTTCTTCCTGTTTCCGAAGTTGAAGCTGAAGCTCAAGAGGCGCCGTTTTGAGACGATTGAAAAGATTCAAACCAAATCGCAGGCAGAGTTGATTGTTGAACACGTTAACACGCAAAGACTTCCAACGCTGCTTCCAGTAATGAACAAACCGCTGTTATAGATGTATTCATGCAGAAGGAGAGTACTTTAAAGGGGATTGCAGTGAATAAGTTGCGAGAACAATTTATTGTTTTTCTTTCACATTCCGGGAATTTGTGGGTCGCACCTCGTACATACATAGCCACATTAGCTGACGACATAACAATCTTATCAGTTAATTAAAAAAACAGTAACAGCTGCATCCGCCATTTCAAGATTTTTTTGAATATTCTACTTTTTTCCAGAACTAGTTACTTCCAGATACTCATTTAGCTTAAAATATCTAATTTTAGTTTACTGCTTCAATATTTTGGGATGCCAGTTATCTCACCAAGACACTTCTGAATTATGGATTTGGATTAGCAAAGTCTAAAATATTTGTAAAGAAGACTATTTACGAGATATTATATAATAATACAGATCCTTTTTTGGATATGGCGCATATTTTCATGCCGTCAGTAGCACTTTTCAAAAACATTGGACTGATACCAATTGTAAGTCACGTGCATATCTTTTTAATGCGAATGAATTTCTGGCTAGCATTAATTCTAACGTTTTTAAAGATATACCCAGGATACGAACATCGTTTGAATGTCTTCATGGGCGAAAAATTCGGACACGAACGGTTCTTCCTTGTTGATAAATTAAACGGGAGTATTTCTGTACCAGGCAGAGGGCCAAAATGCAAGGATAACATTGTAAATGCCACGAATACCATCATTTATAGTCAGTTAACACCAAAATCCAGAATAATTAAGTTTCTTAATATTTTATTATGCAGAACCATTCCATTGATTTTCCAAGGTATGTAATAATGGTTCTTAAGTGATATTTCTTAGTTATAATAAACATTTTTTTGATAAAATATTTTTCAAAAGAATTGTGAAATAAGACGTCCACTAATCTTAGAGCATGGATTTCGTGTATTTTCATATTCTATATAATCAATATACCGTTGGAATCGCTTTTGTTTCCAGCTAAATTAGACGAACGTAATCGTCAGAAACCCATATTTATTGTGCACATTTTGCATAATTTCCGATATTAATAAATATATTGGTAAAACCAGTATCCTTTTGCATATACTGTATGAGCGAGCGTCACCTATAATAGTCAGTAATATGCGGAAATAGTAGGGCGCGAGGGAGATCGTGCTTACGACTGGTGCTAGCTGTTAAACACATGTGGACAATGCGACCAGCGCAGTTCTGTGCTCGCTGGTGATTGGAACGCATCTATCGTAGAATCAAATTAGATCGTAATTCTGTTTAACAAAATAATTTGAAACAGGTACAGCTGAGGTGAAACCTCACCAATTTTGTATAAAACAAAAAGTATTTTTATTAATAACAAATATTACAGAATTCTGTAGAAAGATGAAATACGTATCTACGTCTCTAGAGAGATACCTTTACAAATATATGAACTGGTATTGTGCTCTTCAAACCGAATTTTTAGTAACTAATTATATTTATTGTTTGCGGTTAATCTAGTATTTTCATTTGTTAATTGTTGCTTGTTTCTCTTTTCGACATATTTATTATTTCCATTGATACTGATCTTATATTCAGCTATAGAGTTTTTTTCGCTTGAAACAACATAATTTGTTATAAGGTGTCATCATCTTGGTCAGTCAATTAAACAAATTACACATACAGCATGAGACAATGCGTCACATTATTAATGATTTTCAAAGCTATGGTTGCTTATATCCACAACAACATAAAGAGAAACGAACTTCACAAAATTAAGAACAAAATATTCTCATTTGTGCTGCAGTAGATGGACAGCCGCAACTATCTAGCAGCAAAATTGCTGAGCAATTTACTGTCAGACAATACCGTTCGTAGAGTTTAAAAAATAAATAAATACTGTTCTTACAAGTTACAAAAATCAAATTAAATATTTCTAAACAACAAATACGGAAGGTTAGGGTTTTGTTAAAATTTTATTACGAATATATTATTTACTGATGAATCCAATTTCCCTCTACATGGTCATAATAATTCTGCTATTGTGCGGTATTGGTTTAATAAAAACAATAGCATCAAGAGTTGTTACAAATAATACAAATCTGCATAAAAATAAATCTGTATCTGTACGCATGGACATACGAGTACAGTACGTATTTACTAGCGTTAACTTCAACCACAGGCGCATGCGTTTCTGTCTAACGATTTTATCAATGCAGGTTTATGAAACCACAATTGAAGTGCGCTTTCTTGTCCAGTAGTGAAAGTAGTGAAGTAGTGTTTCCGTCTCGAATAGCAAAACTGTTACAGAAGAAGAAAAAAATACGCATTATACTATAAGTCTATTAACTCGTCGCCAGGTGGCGCCATATATCTGGTGTCTGGCGCCACCTGGCGACGAGTTAATGGACTTACAGTAATATGCGTATTTTTTCTTCTTCTGTAATAGCTTTGCTATTCTAGAAGAAATCACTTTCATCGGCGTAGTCTGTTTTGTCAGATGTCAAGAGTTTTCTGGTATTAGTTGATAGGACAAAATTCACTACTGGACCAGAAAACGAACTTCAATCGTTGCTTCGTAAACTCGCATTGATAAAGTCGTTAGGCAGAAACGCCTGTGGTTGAACTTAACGCTGGTAAATACGTACTGTACGTCCATGTGTACAGATACAGATCTATTTTTACGCAGATTTGTATTATTTGTAACAACGCTTGATGTGAGCTCTCGCATCTATATGCTAATTCGTTTTTTGTTATTAATATATTTTATACCAGATTAATAACTGGTTGAAGATCTATTAGCTGGCCAGTTAGCCCAGCCCCATGCGAATTTTTCTTTGTGGAGTTGTAAAATCGTTCATTTACGATTTTCAAAATAACAGAGCTCGTACTACCGTAAATTTAACTGCAACACTAATCATTGCATGCGAAACATATTATCTCAGACACCGCCGAATGTTCGTAGAAATTTTGTCGACTCTTTCCAGTTACGTGGTCGTTTTGAACATCTATTTTAACAAAATTATTTGAACTTGTTATTCAGTTATAGAGGTGCTTTTATTTTATATCGTGTTATAAATTGAATCTGGTTTTTCGTAATAAAATTTGATACCCCTCCTTGTCAATAAGCATTGCAGCTGCGTCAACTGCTTGTTTGTTGTGTGTCCCGTATGGCGTTGTGTGGCGTGCGATATATTGAGCCACGTTTGGAAGCGCAGCTTTGGTTTAATATTGACTGGCTATAGGATGCCGGCTCATGCAGTATGTAAGCATCCTTTCCAATTTCACCTAATTTTAAAAAAATTAACACAAAAGAATTTCTTAAAATTCGTGCCTTCGAAAAAAGAAAAATGCCTCTGATCATAATTTGAACGTAATAACAACATTGTTCTGTTTTTTAAACAATACTTTCTGATTGTGTAGTTACAGTTGCCTTATTATGGCCATAAAGAGTTTCATATGATGGATACATTTTTTGGCATATTTAATAAAAAAGAAATCGATCTGCTTCGGTAAAGTTCTTATCAAAATACGTGCTAATTAGATAAATGCATCGTTGCTTTTAGATATATAAAATAGAAATAAAACTAATGTTTAAAATCTTTCGCCAATTGTTTCGCCAGAACAGCTTCATCAGGTACTTATAGCTAAACGTTACAAACTAAATCAAAAATATAAAATCAACAAGTTTAGTATTATTTTACAACGGTTTTAAACGTTTGGTATTATTTTACAACGTTGTAAAATAATACTAACCTTGTTGATTTTATATTTTTAATTTAGTTTGTAATGTGCTATTTAGCTGTAAGTACCTGATGAAGCCACTGTTTTGGCGAAACAATTGTCGTCATTTTACGATTACGTATTAAGAAAGTGAAGATTTTAACTATTAGTTTTATTTCTATTTTAAATTATGGATCTTCATCAAGTAAAAGCCGAATCAATTCAATTAAATATATAATATTATACATATTCAGAGGCAAGGAAAGTATTGAACATATTTTATAAAAGCGAATTTGGATTTCGAACATGCAAATTACAAGTAATTGTTCAATTATAAAGTGTGTATTTACTTTAAACTTTTCGTTTAAGTGTCCAGAATAACACAATAACAGCTCATTATTTTCATTACTTCTTCTATCGAGCATTTATGTATTTATACCGTAAAAACACAAATCGTATATTAACATCAATCAGTTTAAGAATATGTCCTTAGTTCGGTTCTTCATGTATTAGTTAGGCTCTGTTTATATACGCGGAAGAAGTGTAAAATCTATGCGTAAAAATAAAATATGATATAGAAACATCAAAGTTGCCGATTACAACTGATACATTTCTATAACATTGGTCAATAAACTAATATTTTTAATTTTTATTAAACTATGTACAATTTTCGTTTCTTTTATAGTTTTAACAATAGTAATAACAACAAATTTATTCTGGCACGTTAAATCTTGAAAAAAAAATATTGAACAGTAAATGAAATAATATTAATTAGGTATGTATCAGAATAATTGAAACATACATGAGTAGGTAAACCCCACCAGTTTTGTATAATATAAAGGTATTTTTAATAATATGAAATATTATTAGAAATCTGGTGTGAAGAACACAAATACAGGATCACTATTAATATTTTTTGTGAACGTGTCCGAACATATCCCTCCCCAGAGACGTAGATACGTATTTCGGCTTTCTACAGGCTCGTCGGTACGCCCCTGCTGGAGAAAGGGTATTTTTTGTGAATGTGTCTGAGAATATCCTTTCTCCGCCAGGGGCGTACCGACGAGCCTGTAGAAAGGCGAAATACGTATCTACGTCTCTGCGGAGGGATATGTTCGGACACGTTCACAAAAAATATTAATAGTGAACCTGTATTTGTGTTCTTCACACCAGATTTTTAATAATATTTTATATTATTAAAATTAGGTATGTACATTATTCGGAGTTATATGGTATTGTCCAGTTTCAAATGTTCTTCTTTTTACTTTTCTTTTATACTGTTCTTCGGCACTTTCTAATATCAATGTCCAACAATAATCAGCAAGCATTTCGCAGTTCCACTTGCCCTGATAACTTTGCTCAATAGCAGAAATGTATTGATACGTCGCCGAGGTTTGCGGGAAAGAAATCCAGATGCGAGTGCAGAAATGTATTTTAAGGCTCTTGTTACAGGCCAATTTTATGGTAACTTCTAACAAGTTTCAAATGTTCTTCTTTTTACTTTTCTTTTATACTGTTCTTCGGCACTTTCTAATATCAATGTCCAACAATAATCAGCAAGCATTTCGCAGTTCCACTTGCCCTGATAACTTTGCTCAATAGCAGAAATGTATTGATGCGTCGCCGAGGTTTGCGGGAAAGAAATCCAGATGCGAGTGCAGAAATGTATTTTAAGGCTCTTGTTACAGGCCAATTTTATGGTAACTTCTAACAAGTTTCAAATGTTCTTCTTTTTACTTTTCTTTTATACTGTTCTTCGGCACTTTCTAATATCAATATCCAACAATAATCAGCAAGCATTTCGCAGTTCCACTTGCCCTGATAACTTTGCTCAATAGCAGAAATGTATTGATGCGTCGCCGAGGTTTGCGGGAAAGAAATCCAGATGCGAGTGCAGAAATGTATTTTAAGGCTCTTGTTACAGGCCAATTTTATGGTAACTTCTAACAAGTTCATTAGCAAGTGCTATATAATTGTTAGATTTTTTGTATCCTAGAAAATTGTGTGTCACATTTTAAAAGCATTCCAAGCGACAGGCTCCAAGTCACTTAAGGTTTCTTCAAGTTTTTTATCTTGTTGTAGAAGGTAATTTGGGTAATTTTGCATCTGTGATTTTGGGAAATTTTTGTTTAAGGTATTGGAATCCACGACCATCTTTATCCATTGCTTTCACAAAATTTTTCTTCAAACTTAATTTTATGTGTAATGGCGGTAGAAGTGTTTTATCAGGTTCAACTAGTGTCTTGTAAATATATTCTTTTGTCCAGGAATATACTGAGTTCTGGCTGGCGAGCCCTTAATAAGTAGTGTGAATTTCTTTATCGACTGTCCCACTCACAAAAAAAAGGCAATTCTTTGTATACCCTAGTAGTAAACCCAGGAGAATTACTAAAACTTTGACGTTTGCGCTGATATATTATTTGTACATTTTGTAATTAATTCTGTCTCTTGAAGAAAAGTAATATTTTCATATGTTTCTTTTGAGTGGATTGCGTGGCCATTGGGAATGTATGGATAAACGTTATCTAGGTAACGAAGGACAGTTTTAAAACTCAATTTCGAAACATCGATAAAAGGACGCCATTCTTCAGGGTGGTGTTGGTGACCTAACGCCAACATCAAATCGTCGTCGTTATTGCAGTATTAAAAGACCATCGTCGGTTAAAAAATACTATGATAGTTTTTTCTGACGATTACGATACACAGAAATATATGTGGCTGAAGCTAACAGTTGCAATCCTTGATGCCTAGATCCTAGAATTTCTGCTTTAGTTTTTGACAAATTCGAGTCTCGAATAAGATCAATAAGATCATTTAATTCTTAATGATTTATTGGGCGCCTCTTCTAATCATCCCATTCTATACTCGAAGCACAAATGGGTCTTGGTACTGGCAACGCTTCCAAAAGAAATACTGGACTAGAAGCAGAGGACAGACTACTAATATGTTTCTTATTTTTGTTGTAAAATCCGAGTTTTCCAACAAAAAAGTTTTCGTGTAGCAAAAGTAACTATTAGTCGAATGTCCATTCTTGACGCCAAATCATAGGTCTTACAAATGGCATAGTTCTGTTAAAGGTACAATATATTTTGCTGGTGAGTGGTGAATTCTCCGCATTTATTTATACACGTACGAGACATTATGAAATAAGAGACGTTCAGCTAGCACAAACCGATCATTTCGTTGAAGAAAACTTTAAAAAATTGTAAATGTTTATAATTTTACAAAAACTAAAAATCTTTTTCTTAAATACATATATTGTTCTAAAATGTAATAGTAAAGACATTTTCTAACATCAGAATAAGAGAGTATATTTTGTGATTCCGCGGTTTTATATTCTCCTTTGTTTAGTTTATGTAGAATATGAATACATTTTGAAACAGCATATCTTAAATTTTACGCGTATATCCCCATATATATATATTATATGGATATTTTTAGAATCTTCGTTGCATATAAATCCATTGCTTTATATCTTATATTAATTAATTTGCTAGAAATAGTTATAATAAAAATTATAATTTCTGGCTTCGTAAACAAAACTATTATTGTTATTAAAATTATTAAACAAACCGGTTTTAATTTTATAGAAGAAGTGTATAAGCAAGGACTAAAAGCATATAAATTTGTTATTGCCAATGACGCTTATAATAGGACTCAACCACCTGAAGACGATTGCTATAAAGATATACCCACTTTACCAGATGGCTTAACAGATTTATCTTCTTGTTGGTTTTGTAAGTATAAATACATACATACATATTTGTCTACGGATATTCTGCAATAGACTAGAAACACATGATTTTGAATGTATTTTCCATTGATTCCTTTGTTTTGATTAAATATTTCCTTTATTAAAAAATTGAAATCACAATTAAATTGATTTTACATGTTAGACATACGAATTTTTTTCATGTCATACCATTACCATCATCAACTATTAACAACTTCCATACGCGGAAATAAAATGGAAGATTATACTCAAGGGCATTAAGGATTGCTATAGTTTTAGATAGGTTAATACAACACAAAGGCGAACCTGACATTTACCACTTTATTTATTTCATTTACAATGAAAAAACAATTGTTAAATGTACCAGTAATGGAAACACGTTTCCCATCTAATTGTAAGGTTACGATATTTGATATTGTAGACTCTTCAGTTAGAAGTTTCGCGACTTTATTTTTGGATACGATACTGTCCTCTAAATATCCTTCCACAACTCTGGAACTCCTCCCGCCGCCATGTCTCTTTAATGTAGTCGCAACTGCTAGTAAGGTTGCTGATGTTCTTCGCAAGCAACGACCTGTATATTTTGTCGCCATTTTCAAATTGAAATATTTTGCTATGATAGCAGAGATCTTTCGAAATGTGTTTTATCCAACAGCCTTAGCGCAGCGGTTGCCGTTTTTTTATAATTTACAAGGTACCTCCGTAACACACAGCCTTGCGTTGACCACGCAGTCCGTTCTTGATTTTCAGAAAGGTAAAGAAATCGTTGACATTTAGGTCAGGACTGTATCTCCATACAGTCCCGACACCTACAGTTAGACCACCCTCCGATAGTCTAACAATTCGACTTTTTGTTCCGTTAAAAATTCAATTGTCTTGCGAGCTGTGTGCGAACTTGCATTGTCTTGGTGGAGGATGATTCATCATTGTGGATTGGTTCCTCGGAACTCAGCGATGACTTGCGGCAAACAAATGGTTGTATACCAATCGGCAGTACCAGTTCTTTGATCTCTATAGAGCTTTTTGACACCAATTCACCCTAGCTGCTTTCTGCTCTTCAGTCAACAGATGCGGTATCCAACTGGAAACAATTTTTTTACACACAATTCTTCATGCTAAATTTTTTGAAGTGAGGTCTTTGAAATTCCAAATGATGCCTCAATTTCGCACATTGATCTTCGTTAATGAGCTTGCGCACAGCATCGACGTTTTCCTGAGTGATTGCCGTTTTTGGTGCACCTGCTCTTGGATCGTCGTTAAGACTAATCAGTCCACGTGTGAATTCTCCATACTAACGAGAAATTGTTGACTGGTGCTTCATTATCGCAAACAGAAACCAACTCAGCGAGGCATTATTGTGGAAATAAATGTTCGAAAATTATAAAAAATTATTGCGCGAAAATTTTCGAAGTTTAATTCCATTTTTCGACTAACTTGTTAACTTTGACAGTTCGTTGTAGCTACAACACTACACGTATCGCACTAAAACTTTGGATTTAGGCTAACTAAAGTTGAAGGTTAAGTGTTGGTTGCGTGGTTTAGGATTAGTGGCGCCCTCTATGGCCCAGTATGCGAAACATAGAAGGCATCCTTGGTAAGACATAAAATATTGTATGTTCCATGGGCATTACTTGATGTCTATGACCTTGGGCGACTTCAAATTCTTGAGCCTAGCGGTCTTCGACCTTCTAAACTCGTCGCACTCTCTTATAAATAACCAATTAATTTTAATACGTAGAAAATTGTTGAACGTAACATCCACCCACCTCTACGCACTTTTCTGCTCTGTATCTAAATTCCCTGTATACGAAGGCTATTTTTTTTCAAGCTTTGTTCAGCTAGCAACGAATACTCAGTTGCCGTGGTGACGCCACGCTTGTGCAGAACTGTTTAGTAATCTATCACTTAATACCTTCTAATTAGATTGGCCAGTATATTATAGTCTTGATGTGGGCTTTGGTTTATCATGACTACTACAATCGAAGCTCCTGAAAATGTGAGATTCGCTTTGTGATACGTTTTCTACAAACTCAAGGCAACAATGCGGTAATTCATCGAAGATTGTGTGTTATGTATGGGAAGAAACATTATACGTGATAGTGCAGTACTAAAATGGTGTAGAATTTATCGAGATCCATAATGAAGCCTATCAGGGAATGAAGTCTGTAACAACAGATGACACAAACATCTCATATACGTTCACGAACTTCAACAATTCTGCTGTGACGTTTTTGCAACACTACATCAAGAAAGGGCAAGGTTTTTTGGAAGATTGGTGGATTGTAGCGGAAAACGAAATGTAGATTCAGTTTGTGAACACCAAGACAAAAAAGCAATAATCGAAACAATGGATGGCATAACACTCCCAACAAACTAAAGAAGTTCAAACAAACTCTATTCAACAGAAGGGTCATAGCTACTATATTTTGGGACTACAGGGCCATTTTGCTAGTGGAGTTCACGAAACCTGGGATCACAATTACTTCAGCAATATACTGTGAAGCTGTTACACATTTACGGATAACAGGAAAGAACAAAAGGAGAGGCATACTGTCATCAGGAATTGTCCTTCTTAATGATAATGCACGCCCTCATATAGCAGCACAAATAAAGGAACTGCTCGAGAATTTCGGATAGGAGCTATTCGACCACCCTCCCAACAGCCCGGACTTGGCACCAACTCACTTTCGTTTGCTAGGCAGACGGAAAGTTTAGTTAGGAAAGTAGCGGTTCAATACTAGATAGGAGCTTAAAATTTGCGAATAAGTTTAACTGAGAACACAGGCGATAATATAGTATGAACAAAGTATACAAAAGCTGATTCCTCGTTACAATAAATGCCTTAATCTTGGTGGCGACTCTATTGAAAAATAGTTAGATTTATGTAAACTGTGCTTAAGATTATTACATCCAAACGTGTTGTTCTCCCATGGTTTAACCACAATGTCAAGAATTTATTTAGGCAGTAGGAATACCATTTCGAGAAGCACAGGAGATTAAATTCATCATATCATTTGTGTTAGTAGATTGGTTAAATCTGAAATACAAAAACCATTCAAAGAGTACCAAAATTATACTAAAGCTTCTATTATTCATAACCCTAAGATATTTTGGCAGTTCATTACAAGAAGAAGAGGAAGCTCAAGAATACCGGGGTCGTTGATGGCCAAGAAATTAATAGCCCACAGAATATAGTGAACGCTTTTGCAAGCCTGTCTTGCATTGTCTTGCCTTCTACATCAGGTTTAATTTCATATTCATTTGAATGTTACTCATAGCAATGATTATATAGATGTGAGGAATGTTCACGTGTGGGTTCGATGTGCAACACTCTCTCATATAGGCGAAATGAAGGTGTTTGACGAAAAGCGATCAGTTCGACCAATATCAGTTACGCATGCCAAGAATCAAAGACAAATAAATGCACTGATTCAAGGAAATCGCTAGATTAACCAAAAACAAATTGCATTAGTGAAGAAAAAGTTCAATACATTGATCAGACGTTGAATTACACAAAAATTTGCGCCAAATGGGTCGAGCAACAATTATCGGATGGCATGAAAGAACATGAAAAAACACTTGTCGAGAACTTTTTAACCAGTATAGATATGAAGAAGATGATTTTCTCATGAATATCACCACCAAGAAAGAATCCTAAGTTCGTCATTATGATCCCCAAAACAAACGGCAGTCAATCGAATATCGTGTACGAAAATTCATAAAAGTTTGATCAACGCAGAAAATCTTGCGCACTATTTTCTGGGATGTAAAGGGAGTCAGCTATTCATACCAAAAAACAACGATTAAGTCAGTTAGTTACGGCGAAACTTTAGGATCATTAAAAAATCGTTTTCGAAGAGAAAGGCGAGAAAGAACGAATGCACCCCGACAACGCCCCAAATCGCATTGCAGCAACGAAGCTAGGAACGCAGCGAAGAGCCTGAAATACACGGTTATTTCGCACCCACCGAACAGTCTTGATTTGGCATCATCAGATTCTTGGTTGTTCTCAAAATTGAAGGAGATATCAAAAGGTCAACATCTTGCATCAGACAATGAAATTAAGGCCACTGTTTACAAATAGATCAACAGTAAACAACAAAATTTGTTCATGGACAGAATGAAGAAATGGATTCAGCGCTCGGAGAAATTTTTTGCACTAAATGGTGATTATGTGTGAAAATATTTACGTAAATTGGTAATAATATAAATTTACTTTATTTTGAGACTGATTACATTATCTTGTTTTTCCCTATTCTTATGTTGTAGAGATGAAGAAGACCTTATACAGCAATCCGCGCTCGTACTAAAAACACCCATTGCTGGAACATGAGTATCGCTTGAATTGAAGCAATAATGTATTAAATTTAATTAAGCACTTTAACAGTTCTAAGTAATACAAAGACTGCGAATGTAATTTGAACTCGAAATTCACAATTTCTTTTTATGTGAGCAAGCATATATTCCAAATTTAAAGTCATAAATGAGGCAGTTCATTAATTTTTCTAACATTGTTGTAGGATTTAGTGCTAACAAAAGTTTTTATAAAGATTTAATATTTCTCCAAAACCGTAAAATAAAAAAGAATTCCTATTTTGCAAAAAATCCGTGGACATAGTGTATAGATCATAGAAACCTATACACTACGCTGCTACATAGCACTATAAGTCTCTATGAATTATTTTTTTCGTCCTCTTTTTTTAGGTAGTCCTCTCCTACTCTTCTTTCTTTCTGATACCATTAAAATTCTTTTTTCTGTTGGCCATATTTTAAGTCCTCTTTTTAATATCTAACGTGTTTTAAAAATTTTAAAACACAAAATAAATACCAACAAGAATAATTTGTTAACTACGAATAAGTATAACTATTCAGAATACAACTCAATAATAAAAATTCAATTTTCACTCTTCTTCTCATTTGTGTGAAAGTGGAATTCATATTTATGAAAATATTGAACACCATTGGTTGATGATGATGATGAAGTGTCACTTGTAGAGAACTAGGTGATAGTTGTGGTACCCCCAAATACCTTCCTGGCAATTTTGATGCGTTCTTCTACGCAATCTTCGATGTATCCTTCTACGACAGTAGAAAAACGCGAACCGTCATATCGTTTCAGTGAAACTAAATCTCCACCTCCTGCAGTTAGCAAAGTTGCTGAGTTTCTTCGGAAGCAGTGGCCCGTGTAAGCTTTAGGATCCTCTAACTTCAGATACGTGGCAATTTTAGAGGGAAGCTGACCGAAAGTGTTTATTCCCACAGGCTGTCGAGTACACTTTCCATTATTATAAAACAGAAAGAATCGATCATGAGATGTGTTCACGGGATGTAAAGATGCTTATTTTCGGTATATGGTTAAAGGGTTACCCACAAAACCTTCTCCAATAATGGTGAACTTTCTATCTAAAAGCGTTTTGGTATCTCGAAGTGTTACAATGAGAACTTCTCTAGTATCTTGGATATCATTTACAGTGAGGTCACATAACTCCTTGCGCCGACATGCTCCAGCAATGCCGAAAATCAAATCAGCCTATAAAATAAGGGAAAACTATTATTCTTTGTTTTAACAATCAAAACATAAATGCCTTCATAAATAAATACGTTTCGTCTGCAGCTTCTAACAGAAACTTTTCAATTTGTTCGCCAGATAACACCTTCGATTTTTTCACATGATGCCCCACATTTATCTGTTTGTAGTAATCAATTACACTGCTAATCTTCTCAATGCACAGGTTTTCTTTCACATTTAAAGAGGACTTCAGCATGGAATAATGCGGCCAAAGTGATGAAGGTGACAACGCTTCTTGCTATAAATCAAATTAATTATAAACTATGTAAATGAAAATAAATAATCGCAGACTTACCTTCTCGTCTAAATAGACTAAAATTACTTATTCTGTTACCGCGGAGACTTTGTTATTTTCTCGCCAATAGTATAAACCTGAATAAACCTTCTCGTAAACAACTTTAGACTTCACCGGTAACAATTTTTCCCGCAATAAGTTCGATTCCTTTAAAATATTTTCAAGAGCTTCATTTAACTTTTCCATTTTCGTTTATAAAATAAACAACTCATAAACAACATATCCATAGCTACCCGTGACCAACGTAGTTGACCAACAGAAAAAATTTGAATAACACACATGCGAAAACGCTTAAAGTATCTCGGGTGTCTATGCAACTCGACTGCGTCTCGTTGCATAACGACAATCACGAGCTTTAAGTTTAGGTTCTCGTACTTGTATTATTAATAACAATTAACCGACCTGTCAACAGGCATATTAATTATGTTTGTTTTAACTATTTGATTCTTTGAATATTCACTGTTTCGACAATATTTGCTATTTTAAACAACTGTTCTAATTATTTTTGTTTTTTCTCTTTCTAAATTATCTGTCTACTTTAATTTCTCCTTAATTTTCCTTAAAATTTTCCTTCCCGTTATTTCAAGTTTGTTTTCATGTTTTCTGTTGATTCATACAATCCGATTTCCGAATATTTTTTCTTTTTCAAATTTTTGTTGACGTTCCCGCATCTCCACAGCCTTTCGGAAACTTCGCTTTTATTACCTTCTCTTACACAGGGTACTAACGCTCAATTAATATCCATAGCATATCCAGTTGTTGGAAGTTTTCCACATTTTCATGATGGTGATTCTATATTGAGCACTTACGTAAATGGACTGAAGCCAAATATCAGCAAACATCGAGCCTATATTGTTGTGGAACCTGTGCGTTTATATTTAGTTTATTCTATACAGATTAGTATATTAACGTATATATTTTCAGATAACTGGAGCTATGTTGGAGTCAAGAGGCAATCTACAAATAAATCTTCATATCAGACCCTTAAAATACTTTCACAAGATATTTTCGAGAGTCAGTAATACGATTATCCCAGCTTTCATTTTAGAACGTGTAAGTTTAATTTAATAGTTTTTCTAGAATTATTGCATTCATTAAAATATGAATAACGGGTGCAACGAAAGTTTTCGAACTATTTCGAATGAAAAATTGTACACTTTCGAAAAACTTTACTATTTAGATTTTTTCACATAACATTTAACAATATTTGTCCTTTGTAAACTTAACATTATAAAACTCCTAATTGTTCAATGCGACGCAATTTTGCTCGAACGCCTTGCATAAGCCTTTGGCAGTACTATATAGGAATTCACGAAGTTTAGTTCGGATTCTGTTCCTTAATTGATCTTCCTTTTGTGCTTCCCAGCTATTCTCGTAGATCTTCTGAGATAATAAAGTCCATAAGGTTTCAATAGCTTGAGGCAGATTTGGCGGGTTATGTGCACGAGGCACGAAAGGTATGTTTTGCGCTTCCAACCATTGTTTTGTCTCTCTGGCGTAATGACTTAAAGTCAGGCCAAAACATATCACCATTTGGATGGTATTCATTGATGAAATCAATCAAGTTTGGCAAGCAGCGTTGAATGTAAAGATTAGCGGTTACTGCTTCTCCTCTCACATGCCCTATGTTAGGCCGAGAAATACCTGCCTCAGAAACAGCGCACTAGACTAGGATTTTTTCTGTGAATTTTGCCTTTGTTTTGTACTTTACTTCATCAGGAGACTCATCCACATTTCTTGTATAAAAACTAAGTTACCGCATTGCTAAGCGGAAAATACATTTCATCACCCACAATGACTATTTTGTTTCCAGCAAAATGCTCTTGTCTTAAATTTCGACAACATCTAGGGAATTCTTAAAAGTTGAGCTGCCGCGTATTTTGGACACTTTTTAAGTTATTTTTTTTTTATTTCTCTTGCATTAGTGGTGTTAGAAACATGAAAATGGCGAGCTAATTTACGAGTAGGCGCTCCAATATGGTTTTCAGCAAAGCGAAGAAGTCTTTCTTGAATTCTGGCTGCAGCGAGCTTTCATGGTCGGCCACTTTTCGGTAGGTTCTGACAGGGTATACCCCCTTCGCACTCACGGATTGTTTGATATATGGCACTTCGAAAAATATTTTCGTTCTCAAAACTGTGTATAATTTGCCATTTAGGCATTTTGCTAACTGAATTATAAATATGCTTACGTAGCTTTAATTTGTAAGCCATATGACTACAACTGAGAAGAAAAATTAAATGTGATGTAAATATACGATGTAACCATGGTAACACATGGCCATAGCTTACCTTTCAAAACTATGCTTATGTATTGGACGAAAACGTTTTAAAATAGTCCGAAAATTTCGTTACTCCCGTTATTTAAATTGGCCTTCTTACCAACATATATCAGTCGATAAATTTAAACCAACGTTAATATCACTACGTGGTCTATATTTATATTTTATTGTATGCATAATTTAAATAAAATTTTCATTCATTTTCCAATAATTTTTTCAAAACTTGAACCGTTGTTAGTTACCTAATACTTATCTATGATTCGTTTCAGACCAACGATCATATACCTAACTATATGGCGACAGGAATCTATATTGTCCTTTTACTTCCTACAATTGGTATGATTCTAAGTATTACCATGATTACCTTTGGATTGTATTGTCTATGGAAATTAAAGAAATTTTTGAAGAAAAGCCGACATCGATATACTGAGGCAACAGTAACAGAGGAAGACAGCACCCTTAAACAGAACATGCTAAGTGAACCAAATAAATTAGATTCAGATGATAATTTTGAATAAAGTACTTAAGGAAAAATTTCAAAATGTCGAAATTATTTTTTATACTATAATTTCATAGTGAATTTTAAATGAATTACGTTAATTCTAACACATTAAAAAGTGATTATGTAAGTGTTTAATTAGAATAGGCAAATGTGCTTGAATATTTTCCTAAAAACATAAATAAAACACGAACTTTTAGAATTTTTAACTTTCTTATTTTCCAAGGTTTTTGCTACGGCAATGTACGAATTTTTGAGTTCTGCAGCATGAGAGATGCAAACACTAGATAGAACGCCATAGAGACGCCTTAGGTAATAGCTGTCCGTAAGTGTTGACTACCGATTTAGCACTGACGATGTTACCTTGCGCGTGCAAGCGTTGGCATACTGAAGATGGACGAAATCGAAATGAAACCGATCGTAACACACAAAAATATAAAAGCCTCTATTTATCATGCATGCCCTTAGTCAGTGGAGATGGTCGTGAATTGACTAAATAAAAAGATGTTTTGAAAACTAAGAAAAGGGTTCGTGCGATCGAAGGCGCATGCGCTTACGGACTACTAAAAAAAAATTAATACGGAAAATTAATCTAAAGGATACCTGCAAACAAAAAAAAAAGGCTCGAAATAGTTAATTCGTATATTAGATAGAAATCAGGGGTTTTGTAAAGATGACTGTCTTTCTCCGCCTAATAGAGAATTCCAATTTATCCGACGATTCGAGTAGAGAAATTGTCGCAAAATGAGATTAACTACTGGTAATAAGCTAACTCCCTTCCAAATAACCTATACGGTACACAACTTCCCTTAATTATTACACGCTCCTTAATCTATATCCGCAGTAGAGACTCAGAATCCAAATTAGGATCACATAAAAATAATAATATTTTCGGAAGGACTGACAGATTATAATTGTCCAACCACTTTCTCAGCCCACTGCCTTCTTTCTACTCCCCGAAATAAAAAAATGCACTATCGAAGGGGAGAATAATTGCAGGTTGCCCATAACTAAAAATAGATGGCATGTAATGTACTACATCCGACCAAATAAACGACTAACATCGAAACAAATTAATATACAGGGCTCAACGATAGAAATAAAAATAAAACGTAACAGTTAACGTCAAGCTAAGAATTGCTTGCACTAAGATGAAACATCATCTATACTCTAGAAATGGTAAAAATCTCCATAGCTTGCCGAGAAATGAATGTTTCACGAGTCACGGATAAATATCAAACTTATCTTCTAAGGTGGAGTCTTACATACCTGCTTTCGACTAACTATGTAAATATTACTAATGCGAAGAGAATCGCCTTTATGTAACACAAAAAAGTTTAATAAGAAATTATTCACAATTCACACGTAAATATTTTGAATCCTTGCATTACATGGAAATAATACAATAAATTTAGAAAACATTTTATATAAAATATGTTATTTCTTTACTTCGAATTTTTTATTTTAAATTTCTCTACTACTTAATAAAAGATCTGCCAATGACATTTTCTCAATAAACTAGATTGATTTTACAATATTCATTAATCATCATTGTTCTTCAATTTATTAAATTCATACATTTTTTTTGACACCCATAGATTTGATAAACTGTTCATTAGAATATACATTCAAGTATATATAGGTGGGTGTGGGGGGCGTACGTGCGTGCGGGCGCGCGGGAGCGCGAGCGTACGTGTGCGCGTGTGCATGTGTGTGTGTTTGAACTGAAAAACACGCATAGAAGGTGCGATCCAAATGTTCCCAGACTGACACTGTAGCACAAGAACCCAAAATAATGGTGGGAAGCATATGTCTATGGAGCATATGTGACCAGTTTCAATGTAAACGGTGCAGTTTTCGCTGAGCTACGTGCGATTCCGTAGTGGTAATTGTGCCCTGTTATGATCATTATAATGGACGAACAACATGAGCAACACGCCCGTATTAAATTTTGTTCTAAACTTGGAAAAATGGCTACTGAATCATATGAAATGATTCAGGAAACATTCGGTGAACAATGAATAAGCCGAACACACACTTTTGAGTGGTTTACACGTTTTAAGACCGGTAGAACTAATGACGACGAACGAACAGGAATGACTTCGACGTCTAGAGCGCCCGAAAACTTGGCAACAGTTCATTTATGAAGACCGTTGTCGGACTATTCTTGACATCTGCGACAAAGTTGAAGTCGGATATAGTACATGTCAGCGAATTATGACTGAAGAATTGGGCGTGCGGTGCATGCCCAATTCTTGACTTCCATTTAAGTATGGATATTTAAGTAGAAAAAGTACCCTCGAAAATTACTTACTACATTTTTCCCATTGAATGGGGGAAAGAGAGTGAATTGGTCCTACTACTCAATTTTGTCACGAATCACCTGAGGTGGAATATTGGTCGATTATTTGGTTTTCGAACAACGTTTTTTAATTTTGAGCTGGAAAGTGTCCAGAAATAATTTCTTAAATTTCTATCTTTTAAAATCCATAGAGTCTATCCACCCGGGTGGTACATTGATACGATTGCTTTATTATCTACCCTCGTATACCTAGTTGTGCATTACCTTGAGGTCATATTCGACTAGTTGGAGACGTGTATAGGTTTAGCGGGGTGAGCCTACGTATTGGGATTTTCGGTGTGTTGGGCGGAAGAGTTAGGGATCGTTTGACTTCACTGACTTCCGTTTGAGATTTCAGATTTAAAGCCATTTTGGTAGTTTGTATGTGTATTGTGTTTAACCGGGATTATAATCAACTTTTTGGTGAATACGCACCTTAAATTTAATGGTGAGTTCTTATGGCAACAACTTTTCGTTAGTTTTATTCAACACGCCGACGTCGATATAAACTCCACTCCATCTACTCGATAAGAGAAGCTCTTTCTTTCGACTGTATTAACCCAATTAAGTAATGCAGTGTACCTTTTATCTGAGTCAAGGCGTGGCCCCGTGTTTAATTCATATTATATCCAAACAAGGCCTCGCCCGACATAACTTACATACACAAGCATTCTCAAGGTACGTTACACACTTTCAACACTCATGTTTATCTAGAGTAAGGACATGTAGTCGAAATGAGATCACTCTAACGATATATAAGGCGTCCCATCTGAATGAGAGACAGTCTTAGCAGAGTCACAATACACAGACGGTACGACAATAGTGAGAGTGAGTTAGAGTCTCCTTTCGACTACCGTCTACATTTGTTAACTATGTAAATATCATCTTTGTTGAATCGTTATAAGTGTTGGTTAATTAAACTATGTTAAACCCACTTTACTTGTGCATTATTTAACGCTACCACGATATCTGCGTAAAGACTCATCGATGTGGCCCTCAGGGCCGGGCCACCATCACATGGCGATCCTTGCCAGCCACTAAGGCACATTACGTGGCTTAAGTAACCAAGCCACATCACATGGTGATCCTTGCCAGCCCCTTAGGGCACCGGACATCACATGGCGATCCTACCAGCCACTGCCTGCCTCTTAAAGCCCTAAGGCACATCATGGATTCCCTGCCAGCCAAATAAGGACATTACATGGGGATCCGGCCAGTGGTAAGACCGGAACGAACCCGGGAAGATGGCAAACCAAACAAACTAGAATGGAAACCAGGCGACGGGAAAAATCATCCTCAGCCAGGAGCAAGAGGAAGACAATCACAAGTCAGCCCAGTCACACTTCATCTACCGCTTCAGGCGAAGAAGCAGGTATTTTTTTTTGTAGTAAAGACAATTACAGTGTGTAAAAGTGATGCATAGACATTTTATACTTGTGTATATTTCAAATTAAAATGTTTCCTTGTATGTATCATAAGAATAATATTAGTTTAATGCATATACACAATATGTGTATTAATAATTTCTGCCTACGCGAACAAAATGCAGAATATGCAAACAGCGTAAGCACCGTTTCGTTTCTTAAGGTCAAGTTTATTTATAATTAATATAATGTAATTTTGAAACACTACATTATGGCCGTACATTTAAAATTTAAACCTGTCGAAAGTTTGTTATTTAATATACGCGAGAATATAGAAGTTTCTACACATTTTTTTTTAAAGATAAACCGCCTTCATAAAAATGCAAGGCATCAATTCTTTTTAAACGATTACGCTTCGTGACATTGAACAGAAAGTTTTGTTAACGCATTCAAAAAGTTTCGCAAACGAAATAGAATTAATATTAAATAAGAGATCAATATACGAGGAGTATTATATTAATTTTATATACAAAGAATTCCGAAAATTTTGTTACAACCGCCTTAACACTAACAGAAGTTGATTCCAATGATGAAAAGGTTAGTAGCGGGACAACCGATAGCATCCTTATCACGTCAGACGTCGAATAGACGACAGAGACCTATCGATTGTACCATTACGAAACCAACAGCAGTTACAGTTTCCACCTACTCCAGGACTGATCATATTAGGGTAATGGAACTGTCGAAAATGAAACCAACCGAATCAAAGAATTTTAAGCGACAAGAAAGGCAAAAAACTTCAATTCGCCCCTAAGTCGTGAGGAAATGGTACAACACGACGAAAACACTCTCTTAATTTTTTTTTTGTAGAGAATACAGTTTAACAAAAGTGTGTTTTGTTAACTGGTCTCTAGATTTTCTGTACTGAAGATAAGGACATTACAGGATAAGGGAATTTCCGCTGTACGAGCACCCTTACTGTAGTCGAGAATAAGCTTCACAGAATAGTTCTGCGCGGAACATGACATACACGAAATATGTGTGTTGTCCAGGAAAATACACAAATAAGTGATTTCCTAAAAATATTAATTTTGCCATAGAGCAAGAGTGAGAGTTGTATTATATTTAAATGGATATGAAGAAAGGGAGCGCACAAAATTGAAGACAGACAAGCAAACACAAAGAAGTAAAGACAACCAGTCGAGCGAACAGAAACAATTAAAAACAAGAAAGGAATGCGAAAAATTTAAAGAAAGACAAGAAGTACAAACTTCGAAATAAGTCTACTATTCCGAATCGCTACTACATGTTATGGAGATAGAATTTAAACAAACAAACTTGAGACAGCGTACAACGGCACAGTTAAAATTTAAATTTTTATTTTTTTTAACAGTTACAGTCAAAAGTTACAGTTAGAATTTAAAAGGCACCATTTACCATTTTTGTATCATCTATGTAAAATGTTAATGTAAATCTACACTTAGCACTTAAGAATGTAGAAATAGAAATAGGAATTTCTAACAAAAAGAAAAGCAAACAAATCGTGTTTGTTTTCTTTTTCCTCTGGTTGGAAGGTGTAATAATCCAATTAAGTAATGCAGTGTACCTTTTATCTGAGTCAAGGCGCGGCCCCGTGTTTAATTCATATTATATCCAAACATGGCCTCGCCCGACATAACTTACATACACAAGCATTCTCAAGGTACGTTACACACTTTCAACACTCATGTTTATCTAGAGTAAGGACATGTAGTCGAAATGAGATCACTCTAACGATATATAAGGCGTCCCATCTGAATGAGAGACAGTCTTAGCAGAGTCACAATACACAGATGGTACGACAATAGTGAGAGTGAGTTAGAGTCTCCTTTCGACTACCGTCTACATTGTTAACTATGTAAATATCATCTTTGTTAAATCGTTATAAGTGTTGGTTAATTAAACTATGTTAAACCCACTTTACTTGTGCATTATTTAACGCTACCACGATATCTGCGTAAAGACTCATCGATGTGGCCCTATTCTAATCTTCTATTCTAATCTTCTAATGCACGTTTTACATTGTAAATTCAGGAAACCAGTCTAAGGGTGCAATAAATTAGAAGTCCGTCTGGATGTGCACAGATTAAAAGTCCCACCGGAATTACGCAGCAAGGCAATCGCCCACGTAGTCGGCTACTTAACTGGAACCAGACTCACTCATTCAAGGATAAATTTTAAACGTTACTGTGCCAGTGGGTTACATTTAATTAAGTTTATCACCTATTATTATTTCAAATCTTGGAGGCACATTTAGCTTCGGTTTCCATCTTCCATTTACTATTTGCAGCCTGCAGATTATTTTCTTTTCTGCTTGATAACTAATCTTAACGCAAACTGGCCAATATTCTATAATACAACTTTTTAATTGTAGAATTAATATCAATAATTAATTTTAACGCTTTGTAGATTACAACCTTTACATTTGATAATTAATAATTAACTTTAACGCTTCGTCGTCAACATTGCATAATACACCTTTTACCTTGAACGTACTATTGAACGTATAATCTCTGTCGTTTCTAATTTGTTTGTAACAATTTCTTCGTTAATTTTTAATTAGCAAAATTCCGCAATTATGAATTTGCTTTCTGTAAATTTTTGATTGTAAGAACGAGGAAATCTCTGACCTTCACCATTCGCCTATCAGACATGTACAGATTATACAAACTTATTAATTTAAATCTTGACAAATATATACAGGTCTGTTCGTAAATTTATGTACGGGGACTTTGTAAATAATTTGGAAGGAAATAAAACATTCACTAAAACATTCAATAAATACTGTTGTAATATTATGTATTGGTGTGAGTTTTTATTTGTAGCTCTAGCTTGTGTTTCTTTGCTCCTGCGCTGTATGGGTTATAGCCTTTACGCCATCCTCAACATTTCGAAATAACTCCACAGTCTTTGTTGAGACCTTAGCCTGGGTAGTGCTACACTCGTCGTCAGGAAAGATGATCCCTGCGTCATCAATAAACGTTGTATGATTCAAATCAGTACTTCGGCGTCATATTAAATACTGTAAATTGCAAAATGAATATGGAACTATAACTTCGTTTCCGGGCCAAATATATTTGACACAATCGGTCGAATTTGTAGGTTATATGAACATATATAATCGAATTACATCTTAAGTTATATTAAAATTACTATAAATTGAACAAAGCTGTGTAAACGGCAAATCAAATTAAACTATAACACCACATGAAAATATGGAATGAAATAAAATTATATATATATATATATACATTGTTATATGAAATTAAGTGGAAACATGACTTTTAGTGAACAGTAATACAGAACCTAGTGAACTTAACGTCTTGTGAACTAACATTATCTCATATTTAAATCGTTAACAGTGAATTGGGTTTCGTATTTGGTCTTGTGTATATCATTAAAAATTACAAGGAACCGTAAGTTTTCCGTATTATATATGCTGTACACAATACTTTAATTAGTATCGCGTATTGTTTTCAGACATTCTGTAGAAATTACTTTAGTTTTATCAGTAAACATGAGTAGCTATAGTCGCTGTTGTGCTTCTGGCTGCAAAAATAATGGAAGAAGATAATTACGGCATTAGCTTTTTTCGATTTCCAAAGGATTTAACACATTTTGAATAGAACATTGTTGAATCATATTTTATTGTAGATGTAAGATTTGGTTGCAAAATGGTCATTTTCAAGAATTTTTTAAACAAGTCACACCACAATATTGTTATGACCATTTTAAGCTGTGTAGTGTCAATTTTGAAGACAGAATGTTTTCGGGCATGTCAAAGAACCGTTTGAAGAGGGACGCAATTCCCAAATTATTTGAAAGAGGTTTGTAATATTAATGGTTATTGAAAAATAGTATATTGATAAAACAATTTTTATTAGAGCCACTCTGCGGTATACCAGAAGAAAATATAAGTAGCAGCTGTACTACATTTTCTCATGAAACATGTGTAACAGGTATGTTAACCATGGAATAAGTCCTTTTATTATATTAAAGTATAGTTCCAAGCTACATGGGTTTATGTTACATTAAGTATTTTTAAGTACATTAATAAAATTCTTTTTGCTCTATATACTTAATTGTTTACATAATTATAGTACTTTTAAAATAATTAATATTTTAAAAACTGTTTTCTAGAAACCAACAAAACCTTGTCTCTATCCACTGATGGAAAATTTGAATTTGAGACTTCGGAAGAAGGAAATAGCCATAATTGTAAGCAAAATTTTATTGATGTCCATAGTTTTTTTTTTATTAGCGTATTACGATTACATGTAATTACCATGAATATGTGCTTTTTTTGATAAAACATGCTTTGTTGTACTGAAATACATCGTTGACAAATTTTTCTAATTTATGCTATATGTTTTAGACACATTAGATGAAAACATTTAATGGGGTCACTGTAGAATCATGTCGTCGCCCGTCAGTACTCAAACCCCAATAGCAACAAAAGAAATATCTCTTCAATGTGAAAAATTCAAACGAAGAGTAAAAATTTTACAAAATAGAAATAACTATCTTGAAAACAAGCTAAACATAATTGCAGCCAAACCTCTAGTGGTGGATTCATCAAGGAAAATATTTGACCAACTAACTGACAATTTCCTACCGCCAAAATTATCTGCATTTGTTAAATTTCAAGCTGATTTAGCAAATCGACAAGATAAAGGTCATCGATATACAGATGATTTCAAGAGATTGTGCTTATCCCTTTATTTTCGAGGACCAAAAGCATATAGAGCGATATCTGAATTATTTGTATTGCCTACAAAAAGAACATTGAGTCGTTTCACTGAAATGAATAAATTTCCACCTGGCATTAACAAAGCATCATTTGATATTTTAAAAGATAAAATTAATAACTTCAAAGATATCGACAAGGTGTGCATATTAACTATTGATGAGATGGCACCGAAAGCTCATCTATTTTATAATATTACTGCTGATGCTGTAATAGGTTTTGAGGATGATGGAAACAATAGATACTTTAAACCTTCTTTCAATGTGTGTGTATTTATGCTTAGAGGTTTATACCACAATTTGAAGCAACCTATTGGGTATTTTTTGATAAATTTGAGTTTTTTTCTGTACAGAAAAACTGCTTACAATTGTATAGAGACTTATGTATGTCTGCTAAATTTACTCATCCATGTGACAAATTTCCTTCCATTTACCTACTACATTTATATTCAAGAATGAGACTGTATTATACATTAAAATTTACCAACAGGAATTTTAAAAGTAATGCTGATATAATCAAAAGGAAAACCATTGTATGGAAGCATACTTGATTTTTTTTTAATAAACTATTACACAATTAAAATATTTGTTTTTATTATTAAGTTAATTAAATTATTATAAAATTAGTCTGATAGGCGAACCTAATCTATAATATAATATGATACTTACTTCAATTATATTAATTTGACGTAATTATATATTGGTAATATTGACTACTTGTAGTGATTTCATTCAATTTTAATCCACTTTTGTTATCAACCAAGAACAATGACGTTTATATTGCTTCTTCCATAACAACGACAATAATTGTCATATATTAAAAATTTTGTTATTCTGGAATATGTTTTATTAAGGATAATAACATTGGATGTTGGCGATCTAGAAAAATCGTTTGCATACTATTTTCGAAAAATCCTTAAATTATGAGCCATTATAGATAATGAGGAATAATTTAAAGAGATTATTTCTTCAAATATACTAATGTGCATAATTATTGTTTTAAGTCTTCTGTATTAAGCAATAATTTACTAAGTTTTGTTTATTAAATTCGTTGAATAGTAAACTTACCAATGTAGTTTTATTTGTTTATCGTCGCCAAATACATTATTTTGTTACTAACTTGTTTAATGAGAATGTACTTAATTTGTATTTAGAATATTTGGTCAATTAAAATAAAAATATGTATTGATATTTAAAAATGTCTGAAGGATTTATGTATCGCGCTATTATGTCTGCGTGTGGTAGGGTCGCAATAGACCAAGGTTACCGATATTGGCTGACAAATTTCATTCATAAATATGTTAAGTGTCCCAACTGCTATATCTTTAAACTGTGGCTAAGGTAAGAACACAATCCATTCTTCAGCAGAAAGAACTTCATCTTGTTAAAAAGAAGAAAATGGAAGAACTGGCAAGACTGGATCCTTAGAAACCTGCAGATAAAGCAGCTTTATTTTAGCTTGAGCAATTGAGATAGACGATAAATATATTTAATTTTTCTTAAAATATATTTAGTAACACTTCATTAATTTGTAATTTTATAGGTGCGATCTGAATATCAGTAATAGGATATTATATTTTAAGAGAATTTGAATTTTATTAATACCAGTTACGATATTAGTAATATTACTTGTGATAATTTATTCCTATTTGTAGCAGGTGATTAAAGCAATTTTATTTAATTTTAATATCTCTTGGTGAATATACTTTACTTACTTATTTGCTTTTGTATGACAAGTACATTGAAATTTTGTGCTCTAAGCGGAAATGTAGCTTGATTAAGGCTTCAAAATTATATTTTTCTCAATCGAATTACTTTAGTGACAAATACACCTTGTTATATATATATATAAAACAATGAGTGTTTGGGAATCCGGCAATGAAAAACCATTAATTAGTTAACGAGAGTTCTTTATTTTTTTACCCTATATTTCGCTCTGAGGTTTAGAGCTTCTTCGGGGGTCACTTTAATAAGAAAAATACACAACTTAGCTACTTAGTCCACTAATCATAAGAAAAATTCATACTTACAAAAGTGAACCATTTGTTATGAGAAAATTATACATTACAAAAACCATAACCGGTCGATAAATTTGCCAATTGTCCCACGTTACACAAACAAACCGTCATAATTAATTTAAAAAATCTTAAAAAACTACTACACCTTACACTATAACAAACAATTACAAAAAAGAGGAGCAACGTGTAGTGAAGCAATTCCTATCATGATGCAATATTACATTTTGTCATTTAGGATGTTAAAAAGGAACTGTATAGAATTTTTTAAAATTCAATGCAGTTTGTCGTTGTATGTAAACCAGATGTAAAAACATGCGTCGGAGAAAAAACCCAATTCCAAGGTTAACGAACATTATACACCGATGCTCAAGAGTCACATGTTCAATCTTAACAATGTGCTACCTCTCAAACGGCTCACTATCATGATTGGAAATGTAAGCAAAATCATATGAAAAATTATGGAGGGACAAATGTGTTAAATAACATTAATTGAGCTAGTGTTATGTGTATTATGGTGACTTAAATTTTTGGTATTTGAAAAGGTCAGCAGAAAAGCATATATTGCGCTTAAATTGTTAGTGTCAGATCTGAGATTCATTACGTTGTTATTATTATGGATTTCCACCATCTCCAAAAACTCTCTACACTTTAAATTATTAACTTTCTGAAGGACCTCCACTTTCTCAAAATTAGGGGTGTGGTCGTTGTTCATCATGTGTGAGGACAAGGCACACCTGTTCTTTCCAGTCCGAATGTCACTTTTATGAGTAGTGAGTCTGGTTTTTAACCAGGTTGAAGTGTGACCTATATAAACTTGACTGCATACATTACAAGGAATGCAATACACAACATTAGACTGGAAAGACAAAGGTGTCAAGTCCCTCGTTTTACTGAAATAATTACGTACCGGATTGTAGTTGTAAAAGCCTAATTTAATTTCGACTGTGGCGAGGACGCGAGAAAGTCGCTCCGACACCCCCACAATATACGGAAGTCTGTAGTACCTGAAAGTTTTTGGTTGTCTTGTATTGGAAATGTTAATGTCCTGACCGTAAGCAACAGGTGTGGAAAAAATAAGTTTATTAATCAAACTCTGAGGGTAACCGTTGTTAGAAAATATTCCACTCGACAACCGAAGGTTTCGTTGCAAAAAGGAAGGGTGGCATATCCTGGACACCCTCTGTTTCATGCCAAGAATCAGATTTATTTTTTGGCTATTTGAATGATTGGAATGGTAACGAATGCAGACGAAATTAAATTAGGCTTTTACAACTACAATCCGGTACGTAATTATTTCAGTAAAACGAGGGACTTGACACCTTTGTCTTTCCAGTCTAATGTTGTGTATTGCATTCCTTGTAATGTATGCAGTCAAGTTTATATAGGTCACACTTCAACCTGGTTAAAAACCAGACTCACTACTCATAAAAGTGACATTCGGACTGGAAAGAACAGGTGTGGCTTGTCCTCACATATGATCAACAACGACCACACCCCTAATTTTGAGAAAGTGGAGGTCCTTCAGAAAGTTAATAATTTAAAGTGTAGAGAGTTTTTGGAGATGGTGGAAATACATAATAATAACAACGTAATGAATTTCAGATCTGACACTAACAATTTAAGCGCAATATATGCTTTTCTGCTGACCTTTTCAAATACCAAAAATTTAAGTCACCATAATACACATAACACTAGCTCAATTAATGTTTTGACACATTTGTCCCTCCATAATTTTTCATATGATTTTGCTTGCATTTCCAATCATGATAGTGAGCCGTTTGAGAGGTAGCACATTGTTAAGATTGAACATGTGACTCTTGAGCATCGGTGTATAATTTTCGTTAACCTTGGCATTGGGTTTTTCTCCGACGCATGTTTTTACATCTGGTTTACATACAACGACAAACTGCATTGAATTTTAAAAAAATCCATGCAGTTCCTTTTTAACATCCTAGATGACAAAATGTAATATTGCATCATGATAGGAATTGCTTCACTACACGTTGCTCCTCTTTCTTGTAATTGTTTGTTATAGTGTAAATTGTAGAAGTTTTTTAAGATTTTTTAAATTAATTATGACAGTTTATTTGTGTCACGTGGGACAATTGGCAAATGTATCGACCGGTCATGCTTTTTGTAATGTATAATTTTCTCATAACAAATGGTTCACTTTTGTAAGTATGAATTTTTCTTATGATTAGTGGACTAAATACCTAAGTTGTGTATTTTTCTTATTAAAGTGACCCCCGAAGAAGCTCTAAACCTCAGAACGAAATATAGGGTTAAAAAGTAAAAAACTCTCATTAACTAATTAATGGTTTTTTATTGCCGGATTCCCCAACACTCATTGTTTTACATACTTGTTTTAACGGCAAAGACTCCTTGTCTACATATATATATAATATATATATATATATATATATATATATATATATATATATATATATATATATGTGTGTGTGTGTGTGTGTGTGTTTTTTTTAATGTATTTTAAATAAACGATACAAATTAAACATTAAATTTTTTATTCATAAGAAAACACAAAAACAATAAATACCATAAAAATTGTTTTGATAGGGGGAAACTCCATGTGTTCAGTAAAAACACTCTTTCAGAGATGTCTGAACAGAATGAGTGTAGAACCCTCTTTTATTAGCGTAATATACAAGAAGCAATATAACAAAATCTTATACCTAGACTTACATCAGATTACATTAATTAATAGAATTACATACTCATTTCCTACTGATTGTATAAAATATTGTTGAATGAAGTTCTCATGTGTATTGTGTTATATTCAATTGACCAGAATTAATTTTCTATTAATATTCTGTGGGTATCACAATACCTGTTTGTAACACTGGAGTTGGAAGGTTATGTCTGCACGTATAAACATTGTCTCCTAGAAATAATCCTGGAATATCTATCTCTTTCAATTATTACTCTTAGCACTATAGTAATAAGAAGTATTTTTAATCAGTATTTTCACTGCTGCTTGAATCATCAATATTAATTATAAAGTATCAATTTCACAATCTAAATGTATTTCAGATTTAAATAAAGTTGGTTCGGAAAGTATATTATGTTTGGACAAGTATGTAATAATATCATTTCTACATCAAGCCGACGATGGATGTTTTTCTACTAATTGTGAATGGTAAGGTGCATTGTCCATCACGATTAGAGCCGGTTCTTCCAAATTTGGTATTAAGTATTCTTCTATCCATTTCTTAAACATTTCCCCATTCATTTCACCGTGAAAATCTTCTTTCTGTGATCAGCTTGCAAACAATAAAGAAGCATTTGGCACAAAACCTAACTTTGAACCACAATGTAATACAACAAATCGCCTTCACAATATCGCTTCCCTCTGAACAGAGCTATCCAAATTCTTTATATAATTCCTAAGAAATGTCAATCTCATTTCTGCAATGTTGGATCGTTCCACTAATGCTCTGCGATTATTATCCTTTCTATATTTAAATCCAACACTGTGAAGAATACGATTTAAACTGCTACTACTCAAGAAAATGTGATTTTCTGAAATTTCTGCATTTAGCGTTTGTATTGTAACATGTTTTTCTAAAATTAAGAATATTAATATAATAAAAATAAAAAGTAGCAAGGTCTTACTCTGTAAATACATTGAGTATAATGTACTTCTGATACTCATTTTAGAAGACTCTGCCAAATCATCAGTTTTCGACTTTTTACGAGGCCTTTTCTTTCCCGGACTAGATACAACAGGATTGTTTAATGACTGAGCTTTGATGCGTTTAATTGTTGCTATTCCCAAGCCGAATGCATCTGCCACTCGCTAAAAATAAGGTTTATTACAGTTTACATATATTATGTGAAATGATTCATTATCTACCTCTTGTACGTATGTAATCGGTAATAAAACACCACCATGGTCTATCTCTCGTTCAAAATATTGCAACAAATTTAAAACAAGCTGTCGCGACTGTGAATGCAATGTTTTCCCATGTGCTGCCATTCTACTTTTGAAAAAATAAATTTAAAAAAATATGTATTTATAAAAAGAAACTAAATAACAATTGGATCAAATATCAACGAAAATTTAGTGCCAACGAATAACGATTGACTACTGAGCGGAAATGTGTGTATTTATCACGGAGTAGGTAATAATCCCGTCTTTGTCTTACTCAAATAAATTGCTTCAGCCGTATGTCTGTGCTAGAAAACACATACTTTCGTTCAAGCTATCCTTGTCATACAAGTAGGTACTGTTTGTTATTTGGATGTGGAGATTATTCTTTGAATGTCGTTGATAGAATTATAGATCAATGACGCAGGGATCATCTTTGGTGATTTGGAGTGCAGTTGAGTTGTATCTTCTCGATCAAACCACCCAGATAAGTCATTGGATCACTATAGTGGAGCTGCATTCTAATGAATTAATTCTAATGAAAATTCTCGAAAGCCAGTTTTGCGATATTTACGTTTGCTATTAGCCGTAGCAACATCCTATGATAATCTCCTGGACAAATATGGATTTACGGCTTTCTCAACTAGAAGCATCATAATGGTCGATTCTTGACTAGGCTTATCAAAAGCAACGTAGATTCTGCTTTCTTGTTTTAAAGTTGGCTTCCTGACTCCGTCATGTATAACTCGTTCATCCAATACGTTTTTCAAGAACTAACGGTTTGAAGAAAGCGCCAATAACGCATTTGTGTACCAATGCTTTTATCTACCAACTAGCGAGCACAATTATGTTTGTTAATGTAGTAATTGTGATTATTATTATTGTTTTTTCTTAGATTTTCATGGTGGATATTTTTTGTTTTATTATGCTTAATTATTCTTTTTTGTTAATGGATATTCCAGGCGGTTCTTGGTATTATATTTATATACACCGAATGGGAATTATAAAAAAACGCTTCATAAGTTTCACAATGTTATATTTTATTCTCTTATTTAACTAAATGTAGAGGCACAACTTACTACGTCATGTATAGAGCTGAGGATGTTTGCGGTACGGCAGGACGGTATGTAGTGCATCCCCACATTTAACTATTTATCTAAATATTCTCTGAAATGATTTGCCGGATCTCATAAATTAATAGAGTGATATTTTAGTATGCACTGGATATTGTTATTATACAAAATCATAATAGCCATTTGTATTTATGGATCATAAATAATAATACGCATGTATTTGTATTTGGTTGTGAATTCAATTTAAACTTAAAACGAATCGTAATATTTTAACGACAAGCTGTCCTTACAATACATGCATTCGAGACAAAGTGTGCAACTCTACGAATAACTTCCATAATTGATCGAAAATGGACATTTTGGAGCTGAAGTAAAGCCCCTATTCTTAGAAAATTTTATTACTGTCGTTAAGAACTATTATTATAAACAACAAAGGCCTTTTATTAGTGTTGAAGTTTTAGTTTCATTGAATTTCCATGTTGTAAGTAGTCAATTGTAAAGTGTTCATTCACAATATTCTAAAACAAGGTGTAAATTTAACTAAAATCCAGAAAAACACATTCTGATAATATATTACTAGATTAGAAGCTGTGTTTATTACTATTTATTATATTATTTTTATAACCAAATGCAATAAAAGCTACGAAAACAAAAGAAACCTCGATTTATTAAAATCTTGTCACACAGCCTTTCAAAGCCTGGCAGCACATATTTTGCATATATTTTATATATACTACCTACTTGAACTAGGTAAATGAAGTTAGAAGTTATACTCATGTATAAGTATATATATATATATATATATATATATATATATATATATATATATATATATATATAACCATTTTGTGAATGTGTCTATATATGGAGTTCTTAGAAGTTGAAATTATTTGTGCAATGTTCTGCAATCCTGCTTTTGTATTACCTTGAATTATGTCTTTTTTATGTTCTTTTAACCTGCTATTTATATTATAGCTGGTTCGCCACTTCGCTCGATATAGGGGCATTACACTCTATACAATTTATTTAATGTGTTATGAGGTAAAGGTAATTTTGTGGTTTTTTCTTTGCTTATGTTTTATGATATTATTTTTGCTGTTGTTTTAATTATATTTATTTCTTAATGTATTCCACTATGAAAAGGTAACATTTTAGTTTTCTAGGATTGTTTTGAGTCCGCATGTGTTGTTGTATCTGTATAAATATAGCATAGCATATCTTAATTTGATATTAAAAAAAAAATTTCGTCGGAACAAAACATAAATAAGTGAATTTTCATTTATTTTGTATGCTGAATCTGAAAATTAAGTCAGTCTTTCTCCATCACCCTTCACTCTTTGTTATACATCCTTCACAATTGCTAAATAATATCAAATTTTAAAAGCGATCAAATTTATAGGTATAATACATTTAAAACGTTTTTTTAATAACATAAAATATTATTAAAAATCGGATGTGCAGAACACAATACAGGTTCATATATTTGTAAAGGTATCTCTCGAGCGACGTAGATACGTATTTCATCTTTTTACAGAATCATCGCTTCACTATCTCACAGAAATGATTAAGACAGAGCGTAGAAGAACATTCAGAAGAACATTTTGTCGATTGACAAAACGCTGGAACAACTAAACACTGCTTCAATAACAAATGCAGAATTAAGCAAAGTGTTTCCATAACAACCATATCTACAGAAACTGTATTAACATGTCTTCGCTACTTGTCGTTAATACAGTTTCTACAGATGTAGTTGTCACCGTCTATGGAAACTCTTTGTTTAATTCTGCATTTGTTATTGAGGCAGAGTTTAGTTGCTTCGGCGTTTTGTCAATGGGCTGCGCTGAATGTTCTTCTACGTGAAATGGCGAAGTTGTTATGTTTGGAAATGCATCTCTCCAGCAGGGGCGTGCCGATGATTTTGTAGAAAAATGAAATACGTATCTACATCTCTGGAGAAATGCCTTTGCAAATATACGAACTTGTATTGTGTTCTTATAATAATAATATTTTATATTATTAAAAAAGACTTTTGGCTTTATACAAAATTGGTAAGATTTTACTCACTCAAGTATGTTTCAAATTATTTTGTTATAAAACATTTTATAATTTATAAAATTTAATTTCAAATCTCATACTTTATTATGCTTTTTGAATAAAACAAAACCTAGTGAAATACAGCTATAATAGATAAAACATACATAAAACTGGTGATTGTGAACTAATAAAACACTTCTTCCTTTTGTGTACAGTAGGGTCCTCTCTTTTTAGAAACCAACAGTCGCTCATCATTCATTCGTCCCATCTGCCTTGATAACGCTGATCCATTTGTAATATATCTTGATGGAACCGTTCTCCCTGCTTATCACTAACAGCAACCAAATTTGGTGGTGAAAAGTTAAGATGCAAATGCAAAAAATGAATTATTCGGCAGCCTAAATTTTTAATGTTTAACAAAAGATTTTGTATTAAAAGACTATTTCTGCTTTGCTATTTCCAAGAAAATCATGGACGATATTCTTAAATTATTTGAGCAATTTTCTAATTTCAAATCCAACAAATATTCTTTCTTTTAATTTGGCATCACTTAACTTAGTAAACACTTGTCTTAAATATTTATATCCTTCTCCTTCTTTGTTTAGAACTTTTAGGAAAATTCTTCATCAACTCTAATTTTATATGCTGAGGATTGATTAAATATATTTAATATTATTTTGTCAAATAGTAAAAGAGTCTCCTTTTGGCTACTCTTTAATCACATAACGTTCACTTGTTGCACAACTGTACCACAAACATAAGAAACAGCAATATTTTGTAAAGCCAGCTTGCAGACCGAAAAGAAGACCAATAACCTTGAGGTCGCCACAGATCCTCCATAAGTGAGCGCCTGCAGGACCTTTGGAATGCTAAATCACCAGATCTTACAAAGCCAGATTTCTTTTTGTGGGGTTATATTAAATGCAAAATATACAATGAAGTACCACCAGCACGTGAAAATATGATTGAGCGAATCAGAAATGCTTGGGCCGAAATTAAAGAAGATACACTTCTCAGTTGTCTACACTCATATGAAATGCGGATCAATAAGTGCATTGACGTCGATGGTCATCATTTTGAGCACTTACTTTAGTTGAAAGATGATGATGCGAGGGGAAATCTAGAACTCTGATAAGTGAGAGGCGAAGGGACTTATATAAATGAAGCACCCTGGTACGTGAGAGGCGAGGAGACTCAGATTAATCAAGCACCCCAAGGTGATGATACTACATACACATCGTTGTTGTTGGGTTACGCCAAAAGTAATTTATTCACCAGCAATTTATATTTCTACAGGTGACATATTCTCAGTTACTCGAAATTTGAAAAATGAATAATGTTTTTCTAAGATTAATTTTGATTATTTACAAAGAAAACGTAATTTTTGTTGCACACGTATTACATAATCGAATGCATAGCTTATCAGTGTAAGAAATTGAAAAAAAAATGAATTTCATCTATTACAGCGCCATATATAATGAATTGAAAAAAATGTTTCAAACAAATCCTACGTACTTTTTCCAGTAGAATTCGAATCTGTAATAAAATATACGGATTTCTATTTAAGATTTTAAAGTTACCCCCACCCCACCTACATGGAGGGAGAGAGAGGGACTAATTCTAGCACTAATGTATTTCTTCCATTAAATTTTTAAATTTAAAGCCTGGATATTTTTTCGTGATCTGCTTATTTTTCGAGATATTTGAAGTTAAAAAATACACCCGGTATATACCTGTTCCGGATACGTTGAAGTTTCATTTTCAATGGTGTGTATTTTTCAATTTTGTTTGAGTATTTGCTGTTAATGTTATTGTCTGCTGATATAGCTATGTCTATTAAGTATGCAATGTGTTCTACTTTATCTTGAAGTACGATATCTGATCTATTTTCTGAAATTTGTTTGTCTCTAAGCATTGTGATATCCCAATAAAGTTTGTATCTTTGGATTTCAAAAATAGTTGTAGGTATATATTTATAGTAGGGTGTAGATATATCATTAATGAGTTTGTATTTTTATGCTATTGCTTGGTGTAGTATTTTAGCTGCATTATTATGTCTACTAGAACATTCTGCTCCTGCTAGTGCTTTACATCCTACGCTAATATAGTCTATGGTTTTAGGATGTAATTTGCAGCTATTTTTCTCTCTATTTATGCGTTTAATTATGTATTTCCTACAGTTTCTTGTACATACTACATGATTGTGTATTGCTGAGATGAGACCTTCGATCTCTGGGAAAAGTTGTACATTTTCTAACTATTTGTAACTATCAGCAATATTTATGTTTCCTCTTACCATATGGAAGCAATGTTTTCCATGAAGCTTTTCTCTTCTCATAACTTTTTCTTCATTTTAATGTACGTTAAATCGTCATAGGAATCGGGTGTGCGGTTTTTTAGTGCTAGGCTTCTACCGGCCATCTACCAGCTTCTACTCCTGTCACCCCACACAATCGACGAGCACGCAACCGGCGTACTGACGGTCACGGCCCCGCCGACCAAGTGGAGCACTACCCTGTCAACTTTATTCAAATAAATATAACCACAAACAAATGAACTTGATATTGATCTACAATAGAATAATAATAATAATAGCAACAAATATGGTCTCCGTAAAATTCTTAACACTGTTAGTTGTCATTCTGGCTACTCTGATGTTTATTATCCTATCGTCGGCATGTGGGTTGGTAGACACCTTCCTTGTGCGGTGGATCTTCGGCCTTGGCGTCATCCCGCATGGCACTTAGAAGCCTTCTGGCATCTTCCCATTACGACGATTAGACGTCGGCGTATGTCGATCTGTGCGACCTCGGCAAATGGAGCGAGCCCGGTAGCACACTTTTCTGCATTCTCGTCACTAGTTGGCCCGTCTCGTTTTCACAGGTAAGAACTTGCTTCACGTTTTGCATCAGAGAAACAGGTACGCCGTCGCCTAGGTCACCTCTAATAACTAAAATTATTTTTATTTTTTAATTTGTGTAGGTCTTCTGCAGCTCAAATTGATGATGTTTATGTTTTTCTCTTCTCTCCTTTTCCTTTTCCTTTTCAATAATGTTATTATCCATTCAGAGTTGAAAAATCTATAACGTTTATCGATTGTGCCTGCTTCAACAATAACACAATATCTGGATTATTAGGATTAGAATTTTTCTCGTGGTTCCAAAATATTATGCAGAGACATCAAAGTTCCTCACGAAACTTAAATGACGATATAGCTCCTTTAGTGCATTATTGTGCCTTTCTATATACATAGTTTTGGCATACGAGGTTAGTCTGTAAAATTCGGTGAACGGTCTAATATGTCGGTGTTCAACGCTGGAGACAAGGTGACTCGTATGCTTAGGCATGCACCATGACATGTCTAGACCTGTCGTCTGTCGGGGATTGCGCGAGGCTGCTAAAGCAGTACTATTGCATTCATTCCAACAGAGTGTTTCGAGCAGTGCGCGTTGACAAGCCATGAAGCAACGACATTAATTTCTGCATCAAATTCGGTAAAACGGCGACGGAATCCCATGAAATTGGTGTACGTTTACGGCGGGATGCTATGAATAGAAAATGTGTATACGATTGGTTTGCATGTTTTCGCGTAGGAATTGGTGGAGGACGAACCGCCTTCGGATCGGCCATCCACAAGCAGGGCACCAGAATACATTGAACGTGTGCGTGTGTTGATAGCAAAAGATCGGCGATTTTCTATGTGATTAATAGGAAAATAAGTTAGCAAAGGCACAGTGGGAGCCATCATCTATGAAGGTTTGGGTAAACACAAGATTAGTTCACGATTTAGTCTAGTCTAGTCTTAGTGTTACCAGTACGACCCCGAAACGAAATGACGATAATTGGAATGGCAGTCCGCTTCTTCACCGCGACAAACAAGGAGCTGTGTGCAAAAATACAAGGTGAAGACCATCCTGATCACATCTTTCGACAAAGAGGGAACTATCCATAAGGAATTCGTTGCTGCTGGTCAAACAGTGAATGCCGCATTCTGCCTAGTAGTTCTTATACATTTATTGCAGCATGTTCAGTGCATTAGACCAAAGATAATCGAGATCGGAAATTGGGTGTTACAGAACGACAAGACACCATCGCATACGAACATCTTTGTAGGCCAAGTTTTGTCTTTCGTGGCGTGACTTGAAGGGATCACGATTTGCGGACGTCAAGGATATTCAAGACCGTGTGACAGCTATTTTCAAAACGGTTCCAAGAAAAGACATTTCCGAGAGTTTCCAGAAGCTATAAGAACGTTGTCAATGTGCATTCTGTTCTTGTATTTTTTTATACCGTTCACTGAATTTTATAGACAAACCTAGTCTGTTGGGCAGTTGATAAGTGGGCGACAAAGGGACTCCGGTTAAGTATCACAGGTCCCGCTGGTAGTGTCGCTTATGAACAATTTCACTATGTTTTTCTGATATAAAAGTGTGGCGATAACTCCATCTTGGGCCACAACGGTGAAGCCATCCGTTTCAGATTTCAAGTTTACAAACTTGAAGAACGAAAAGGTTTGCGTTTTTAATATTCCATTTTCAAAGATGTATTCATAGAATTTTCCATGCGACGATTTCGTTCGATGTTCAGATAACCTGATCTTTCATATTTAACCTTAAAGTGGACATTAATGTGTTCTTTTGTTGTTAATTTCGAATAGCCGTTAATTAGTAATTTATCTCATATTTACGAATTTTATGCTGAACTGTAGATCGGAGATAAGCATATATCCCAACCTTTTCGTGCGTGGGTGGCTGCTATGCGTAGAAGTAGGTTTGTGGTGTTTAAGAAATCAAGATGTCTCGACATTACTAGCACGTAGTATGCTTGTTTTAAGCTAAGAAATCCTGTGTTCTTCTGTTCTTTGGAGGTAGACTCTTTGAATAGATGATCTGAGGTGATAGGATCGATATATGGTCGTTACTTTTTTCGTGTTGCTATCTAAGTCGTTCAATTCTTCCTCAGTCCATTTGGCTATTGTTAGTGCTAACGAATTAGTTGCCACTATTTTGTTTTTTCCTGAGAGGTGCGATCGAATTATCTGCCTTAACTTTTAGTAGTACTTGTTCGCAGCTTTTCCTTTCCTGAGCTACATCTAGGTACGTATAATTTTGTTCTGTTTGGAGATTTAAAATTTTACCATCCAACATTTCCACATCTTATTTGAGCTCATCACATCTACCTCTCAAGATGGTAATTACTGCACATTTGTCCATATCCATATCCTGTGTATATTTCTTCACTTCCTTCACGGTTTTATGTAGGCTTTTTCTGTTGGCTAGATACAATTTCTGAACATCAACATAGAATAAGTAGGTAATCTTAGATGATTCCAGCTCGATATCCAGGTTACTCTCTAAGTATTAGCGTTAATGGTATCATCTCTAAATAGAGCAGAAGGGGACTTAGGAAATTTCTTTGATATATTCGGATATGGTATTTCAGAATGTTTGTCTTTTTACAACTTCTCTTCTTGACATCCAGAACCAAGCTTCCCAATATGTCATTAATGTTTGCGAACATGATTTTATCATAGGACTTGTTGCGATTGTCTGTAAAATTATTTTCAATCATTCCTGTGACACTGAGTCGAATGCTTTCTTATAGTCAATCCAATACATTCATAAGTTTCGCTGGTGCTGTCTAGCATCTTGGTTAATAGCACCATCTATTAATAAGATTTCTTTGGTACCATGCACTTGTCTCTTTGCACCTCTCTGTTCATATATTTGGCTCCATAATGGCCCAATATCTGCAATGAGTCCGTTATTTATAGTTTTAGTAAACAGTTTATACATACAAAGGTATTTTTAATAATATAAAATATTATTAAAAATCTGGTATGAAGAACACAAATACAGGTTCACTATTAATATTTTTTGTGAACGTGTCCGAACATATCCCTCCCCAGAGACGTAGATACGTATTTCGCCTTTTACAGTCTCATCGGTACGCCCCTGCTGGAGAAAGGATATCTTCAGACACATTCACAAAAAAAGAACCATATCGCCATATCACAGAAATTATCCAGACCGAGCGTAGAAGTAAATTCAGCGCTGCCTGTTGTCAGACAGCCGAAGTACCTCGCCCTGTCCACATAACCAATGAACCAACGACGCCCTTCTAAATATGGCGCAGCCGTGTCTCTAGAAACTGCATTTTGTCTGTGTCTTCACTCATACTACGGACTAACCGCATGTGTAATGTATCAGAATAATTGAAAAACGCTACGCAACACAATACTATATAGGGCGTTCAATTTTTAAAAAAATTCATTAGATCATCTTTTGTTTTTCAAGTGATAGCACTCTATTTCACAGGAACGGAAAGAGGGCAAAAAAATAGTATCAGATACGTTTTGATTTCTTTTTAATATGTGATATTCTCAACGAAAATATTGAGTGTACAATGAAAAACCAACCACTCTGTATAGTTCACGAAGTTGTTCTTTGAAGTACATACTGCCCAAGTTGCGACCGCAAATTATACTTTATCTCTTTCCAACACACATAAATAGTAATCTTACAGACGTTAGTCATTTTAAGGTATTCTTAGCCTTGAATTTGGTCATGTGACTGCAAAGAAATACTTTATGAACTGTATGTACATATGCTTTTGTATATTTTGAAAAAAGTCAGTGATATATACCGGGTGGCCGCCAAGGCTTACCAAAACTTCGTATATGGATTCAAGGACTAATTTTAAGCAAAAATGACTTTATTCACTTTTCCCAAATTCCAAACGGTTTTTGAAATATACTGGTTTGAAATTGATGTAAATTACTAGAGGCCTTAGAAAAAACTGTAGTTTATTTTAAGAAATGGGTAATGCAATTATGCAAGCTGCTCAATGTGAGCACTGCTTCGTGCAATGCATAACTCAATCATCCATTGGAGCTCTTGTTCCTATTTGTAGTTCTCCATATTGTTTTTCACCTCTTGAAAAGCTGCATGAATCTTCTGGATGAGTTGATCCCTATTAGTAGGCTTTTCCATTGAATAGGTGTCTTCACATGTCCCCACATGAAAAAATCTAGTTGGTTGAGATACAGCGAGCACGGTGACGAAGCAATGAGACTACCACGATCTATCAATATTTGGATACTGTTTCATTGAGGAAATTAGTGACACTTCTTCCATAATGGGCAGGGCCACCATCATGAAAAAACAATATTGTGTTCCTGATATGAGGAGGAATGTCCTCAAGTAGTAGAGGTAGATCGTTCTTAATAAAAAGCTAGGTATATTTCGCTGTCCAAATTTCCAAAGATATGTGGTCCGATACTTCATTATTAATTATTCCAAGGTCAGACATTTACAGAGAATCTTCTATGGAAGTGGGTTTCTCTAACAGCATGAGGGTTTTCGATTACGCACACATGTTCGTTGTGGAAATTGTTGATTCCATCTCTTGTAAATGTAGCTTTGCCACAGAAATGGGTTCTTGAAAGAGTATTCAGATGATTGCTCCACCATTCACAAAGACGAATTCTTTGGAGAAGATCTGTAAGGAGAAGTTCTTATACAGCTTGGTAATGATAGGGATGCAGTCCGTTTTTTCGCAAAGCGTCTTGCACAGCCGTCCTAGTTTGTCCAGTAAGTACAGAAATTCATCTCGTACTAACACCAGGATCATTTTCAACACTCTCAAGCATTTCTGTAGCATCGTTTCTTCGCATAAACTTTTTTTCATAAGTCGATTTAGGGAACGCACCTGTTAATCGAAGAGTTGTCAAGGTTCGACTGAACGTTTGCTTACCTAGAAGGCGACGGTTATGGTTATCGTCGTTAATATTCTCTAACTGAGGGGGTGGTACTACTGTTGCAATATCCATTCACGAAAATCATGTCCGCGTATTCTCCATTTGAATAAATTACAGGCATGATTTTAACACAAATGACACAAGTAATAAAACAACTGTTAATGATGACAATTAACGCACTGACAATCAACATTTTCTTTTGTGTCTATCCATACGACCTGCCAACTTCAAATGTTACAAGAACCGTTAGAAATTCGGGAAAAGTGATTAGAATCATTTTTGCTTAAAATTAGTCATTGAATTCATATGCGAAGTATCTCTGATATCTCGGCGACAAACCCGGTATACTACTTCCTCTGACAAGCCGTAACTTTTTTTATATAGTGAACATTTTATTTTGTGTTAATTAATAAAATGAAATTACTTCCTGTTGAGTACTTTAATTATTCATAAGGTCACACTGATGACCTACAGTAGTTCATTAACATTAAACCTGTTATACTTTGTGATCATTTTGATACACTACGCCCGACTATGTGTATCTCTATATTACGCCCGACGACAGGTTAACGTAGATACATTCCAGGAAAAAAAATGTAATGTGTGTAATTTTTGTATATAAAGTGTAACTTCCTAAAGTTATAGTAGCTACAAGCTATAATCAAATATATGATAATTGTAGCAAGATTAAAATTTAAAAGAAATATTTTTAAATTATAATGCGCTGTCATGTTCATTGCATTTCTTATTATTCCTCAACATATTCCTTAATTAACACGTTTTTATTTTCCTTAACTACCGTGTCTGTAGATGGGTATGAATAACTCTGAATTCGTTCCTGGAAGACGAATGTCTTCAAATATTTGTTAAGAGAATTATAATGTTTCTGTTTACCTCGTTTTGTAAATGACAAATATGTTAAATAGTGGGGATTGTATTACTTTTCAAATACGCAGCCGGTTCGTAAAGTAAGTTCTGCTTAGTTATTAAAAAAAACACCAAAAGATGAAGAGGCTTTTATTATATACAACTTAAATAGTGGCCATTAAGATTGAGACATTTATAATAGCGATAAACCTGCTTCTTAATTCCCGTTTCATAGAGCTCTGCCGCCTGTGAACTCTTCTTAGCTTCTACAAAGTTTCACAGTAGACTTCAGTGTTTATTGTAGTCCCTCGTTCCACAAAGTCTATAAGACTATCTTGTCCCAAAAGGCAATCATCATGACTTTTCTCGCAGAAAAATTTGACGGCACTTTGAAGGTTTCCTCGTAGGTGAGTTTTAGCGACCCCGCTGCATTGACTGTCTTTTCGTCTCAACGTTGACATAGGCGACCCAAGTCTAATCACTTGTCACGATATGCCTGAGGCAATCTTCACCTTAACCATCGTAACGTGACAGAAAAGTTAGTGCCGATCTCATTCTCTTTGTTTTATGGCCGTCGGTAAGAAACTTTGGCACCAGTCGCTAACAAAATTTGCGGTAACCTAAATGATCAATAACAACCTCATACAAAATTGTACGTGAAATTTGAGGAAAAAGTTCGCTCCTCATAAGAGTTGGTCTTCCAGTCCGTTCTTCATCATGGACATTAGTTCGTCCTTCTCGGAAGATACGACATCATCTTCTAACCATACTGTCACTCATGACATTTTCACCGTAAACAGAACAAAGTTCACGATGAATCTCAGCAGTCTTCATGTTCTTTACACACAGAAATCGGATAACAACACGCAATTCATAGTCGGCGGGATTTTCAATTGCAGTAGCCATTTTAAGTCAGCAAAACAGCATGAAAGAATACCCGAACGATTCTCTCACTACCACTGTCAGACTCACACTGAACCAGATCAGACTATAGCGCTGCGATCGCGTCGATATCTCCACTTCTCTTCTCGCTAGGCGGAAACGGAACTTACTTTACGAATCGCGCTCGTATACTGGGCTATCATAAATAAATAAACACCTAGTAAGCGTTTGTATATTATAATTAAAATTTCAGCCAATATGTATTTTATTCTTATTTATTGTATTACTATTATTATTATTATTAAGAAACAATAAAATTTCAGCAAGATATCGTAACAATTCATATAAACAGTAATAATGTGTCGGCCCTCTTTTGCTTTTAAAATCATTTATTGAAGAACATCTAAACTGTTTGGTGATGGTTGAAAATTATTAATCTTCTGCCCTATTACATCTCACACGTGTGCTATTGGTGAGTTCGGGAAACGAAAAGCCCATGGTGAGCGATCAACATTAGCATTGTCCAAAACTCCACAGTAACCCTCGCGGTATGTGACCGCGTCATATTCGGCTGAAAAATTGGATTTACTAGTTATTGAAACACTGGTTCAGAAACATTATTGACAAAACGAATCGCATTATGTTCCTGAGAATTACTACTGGAGGAGATCTAATTCTATGGTAGATAGCCCACCACACCATCAAACCTTGAGTAAGAGCCGAGTAGTATAACCTTGAATAGTATCGATTAACTATTATAATTATTTTTTTGTATTTCTTTTGTTTTTACAAAATCTTTTTTATTATTATCATTTATTTTTTATATTCTTTAGAATATAAGAATATTATTTTTTGTTAGAATTAGTGTTTATTTTGTGTAAGTTAATTAATTAATGTATATGATTCAATATATTTACTTAATTTTTTTGTCCTGTAATTGTTATGGTTTATTATTTGAAATATCTTATAACGAACATTTTATTCGAAGTGCCCCAAGATCAATGCACTGTTGTGTACATTGTGGACAGCCACAAGTGGGCACTACGTTACCAACTCGCCTTTCGATCTTGTCTATGCGCATCTAAAAATGCATCGCCTCTACTCAGGACACTTGCCGTTGGTTTGTCGATAATGCATTAAGGTAAAAAGTGTGACCATCTACAGTTTTATATGAAAGTATTGTGAAATTACCGTTTAGGAAGCTTGGTATGTGGCTTTTAGCTGCACACCTTAAGCTAGTTTTTTACACAATATATTTGGAATTTGAGCCCTGCCGATATCGATGAATTTATCGCGCCCTTGAACAACTAGAGGTAAGTGACGCTGTGGCCATTTTCTTTGCGACCTCCATGATTATTATCTTCGCGTTTCCTTTTTCTAGTACATGAATTATAACTTTAGGGCCATTGTTTTGGTAACTGCTATTGTTAGTAGCTGCTGCTGTTGATGGAAGCTATTGTTGTCGTTAGCTCCTGTCGAATTTGAAGAATGCAGTAGTCTGAGTTCGTTTGAAGAATTTAGTTCGAACAGCGTGGAACCGACAACGTCATTGTGAAGATCGTGTAGCGTTACCGTAGATGGATATCCCCACCCCCACTACTAAGTAGAGAAATTGCGTCTTTGATTTCTTTAGAATCGTTATTCTATTAATTAATGCCTAGAGCTACAGATCTTTATTATTCATTTGCACTTGCTTTACTTTTGTAGATTTTATGTTATTTGTCCGACATTTAATAATACTTTCATACTTATTATTTTATGACTTTTGTCTTTGTTAGTTCATAAGATATTTGAACAGCTAATACATTAGTGTGGCGTACAGCATTTATCTTTATTATTTAATATAAAATCATATATTGTCTGTATTTAAATAACTATTTTGCGTCATTTATTTATAATACATTTCATGCATTTGATTATATTTCCATTGTTACCGATTACGAAATATTTCAAAAGTCGTCTTGTCGCTTTTGTGCAATGAGCTATTTGTTACATACAGATACGTTTAAAGTTTTCATACATTTAATATTTCGATAAATGGATATAAACATGTAATCATTATCTTGGTATTAACGTATTTACTTACTTATTTTGTGTCTTATTATATTATATATTTTTTGTGCAAATATTTTTATATACACTGCTGCACCCACTATGCTATTCCGTCAATTGGCTATATTGTCGCCACTTTACTTTTATATACAGAAAGGTCCAAAACCTTTATTTATTGATTATGTGTTCGGAGTTACAAACGTTTAAAATAAATATTATTACACGTTATTTTGGTTCTCATTCGTTTATTTTTAATTCCTTTAGCTTCCTTAGGCCTAGGACGTGGGTACGTTATCGCAAGTACAGTCGGCGCTCTAGAAATCGGGACACTGAAGTTGTTGTGTTGTAATTACAGCTGTTAGTAACCATTCATAAACTTTTTGTGTGAATTTTGTGTGACACAGACATATGCTTGACAGGTAATCCTAAAACGATCATAAAAATATGGTTGCGTCTAGATTTGATGATTAGTTTTATCCTAGAAGCGAGCAGAAAAAACAAAATAGGCAAATGATAAATATTTTTACTCGAGGACAAAAATGTTTATTATATAACACAAACAAGAAATAAGTTGTTAATAGGAAAGTTTAAAAAACACTTAATATCTTATTATTGCTCCATTTTTAGTAATCACTGCCTCTAATCGCTGTGACATAGAATATATTATATTTGCTACGATATTCGGATCTGGATTTTCTAAATGATATAAAGTTTAATCACAAAATTCGCCATAATTCCTCGGATGAAAATTATTTTTTTCATTTTCTTCACCAATAACCCTCAAATACTTTCAATAGGGTTTAGATCTGGACTCCTGGAAGGCCATCTTAAAATACTAATATCATTATTTAATAAACAAGTCCGGACCAAATTGGCACTATGAATTGGAGAGTTATCATGTTGAAAAATGAAGTCTCTATATAATTGTTCTACGACGGCAGCATTATATTCTCCAAAATGTTAACGTAAACTGTTGCAGTTAGTCGTTTCCCAATATCTCAATAAATTTCAGAACCCACGGAACTGATCCACGCCCACATATTGACTCCAAAAAACCGCTTCTGCTTACTTCATCCACGTATCTTATCATAACGTCTATTCACTGGTCGATAAACTCTAACACCGCCACTATGACACGACTGAAACATCTTTTCGTCACTAAACACGACAGTATTCCAAAATGTAGCATCTCTGTTAATAAATTCGTTTGCCAATTTCAACCCTTGTTGTATGTTTTGCTCTGTTAAGAACGGTTTGTTTGCAGCTGAATAATTTCTTAATTCACTAGCTTTTATCTTTATTCGGGAAAAATAGATTTAATTTTGTATTTTTAGTTTCATTTAGATATAAGCAAACAGATGTAGGTATATTTATGTTAATGTATTCAATACTAGTTTTAAATTGCAAATATTGTAAAGTGTATATAGAAAAGGTACTTGGAGTTCAGATATATTTAATGTTCTCAATTACCTAGGCCTGGTCAGGTATTACATTTATTTATTCATTGTCTTGTTTTCTACGGTCATAAAACCTATTTATTTTATTACAGGCACAACCTTCTTGTTTAGTAGTTGTAAATGTAATGTATAATAGAATAAGTTTTATTGACATATTTCCTGTTATAGATAAATTCCCGGTTGCACCAACATCCGTGATTAAATTTATTAACCAGCGTTAGTAAATCTTATTTTAAGAGTTAATCCTTGTTAAATATTTTGGCAGTTGCACGGACGAAAATTTAACATGTGTTAGTAAAGTTCGTGTTTGTGACGCCAGGTTGAACACGTCATTAATATTGGAGACGTCATGTTGGTACGTCGTCAAAACTGGTGACGTTTCATCTTATGATTGGTTGTAAATACGTGGTGTTTTTTTTAAATTTTGTCACTTCGTCTTAGTTCTGCAATTGTGCATATATGCACGTTGTTTATAAATTATTATTAAAGATGGATAAACGTGATCGTTCTACGAATTTTACGGAAACAAATAGAGAATTGCTATTAACAATTGTCTCTCAATTTATTCATATTATTGAGAGCAAAAAAACAGATGGGGCAACAGTAAAGGACAAGGTGAAAGCATGGGAGAATGTTGCTGACGCCTTTAATGCGGCTACTATTACTGAACAACGGCCATGGCAGAAGCTAAAAAATAGCTACAACAATATTAAAAGAAAATTGGAAAAGGAAAATGCAGATGAAAAGGTTAGTTTCAGTAGTTAATTTATAAAAACAATGCTAATTACAGTATCTAATGACTAATGATTTAGGTGGAAGTATATAAAACGGGTGGTGGTACAGCAAGTAAACCAACAATGGACGACACCAAGGTGAGATTGCTGAATTTATTAAAGCCCCAAATGGAGCCTTTGAAAAGCTATTTCGTTTTATCTGCAGAATATTTAGGTGGTAAGTTAATAAACCAGAAATAATATTAAAAAACCTGTTTTATATTATGTTTATTGTATGTATATATAATAAAAAAATTATAACATTCATTTTTTTAGATAATAATATAACTGAAGAAATTGATTTCGATATTGTGGAAGTTGAGGAAGGTGCTTTTTCTGGTTTAACTCTCAAACCCATAGACAAGCAAGGAAATCTTCTTTTTAAAATACCAAAAGTTCTTTCAATTAAATTTCTTGTTTGTATATGTGATGTATTATATCTTTCTTCAGCTTGTGTAGCTGGATTTAAAATAGGTGTCAATAAATAGTTTCTGCAGGCATAGCCACTGTTGGCAAGTAACCAAGCATGCAAAAATTCCCCGGCTTCAAATTGTGCTCTCAATGCACTTGAATTAAATATAGTGCTGTCATGAACTGAACCTGGCCAACGAGCAACTATATCTGTAATTTCTAACTGTGTATTGCAGATAGCTTGAACATTTATTGAAAACCATCCCTTTCTGTTGCGATAGATTTATGCATTCTCCCCACCTGGTGATAATATCTTAATATGTGTACAGTCAATACAACCTACCACTCTTGGAAATCCACGGATTCTATGAATGTTACTCATATTTTGCAATATTGATTCCCTTGTTCGAGGCATTTTAATATATACTTGGGCTTGAGAAGCAACATGCACTGTTATTCGGGCTATTATTCTGCTTACAGTAGACTTGTGTAAGTTAATGTGATCACCAACAACCTGTTGAAAACAACCAGTTGCAAAGAACCGTAATGTTAATAACAACTGAGTTATTGGTGGTACAGGAAAATTTCTATTGGTATTGTAATGTAAATTATTTAATTGAAATATATGGATCATTTCTTGTACTGCAGCCTTAGAAAATCTGAACCTCATTTTAAAGACGGCGTCATCTAATTCCTCCAGGGGGTTATTTCTTTGACGATACACTTTTGGTTTGGGCAACATATTAACCAATTGCATTAACTCTTCATTAGATGATAATGATGAATTACTGTCACTATCCTCACTAGACATATTCCTTTTTTGTATGTATAATACACAAAAGCAAACAACTTTTATAAATTACAAACTTTATTTCTCGACAAAACCGCTTCATTTACTTATTTACTCGACAAAATTATGACATGTGGCAGATAGAGGTTTATTTAGAGCTTAATCGAGGTCTATTGTAGGATTTACTAAACGGAGTTAAGTAATTCATTGTTAGGGCTAATCAAGGTTGGTGCAACGATTATTTACCTAACCAAGAGTTTACTAATCAAAGTTAGCTAACATCACTCTAATTAAGGTCGGTGCAACCGGGCAAAAGTGTTATATTATTATAATAGGTTAAATAGTTCGGTTCGATGCGATTCTGCGAAATATTATGTTATCTCCAACGCACTTCCTGTGTGTTGTATATTTATTATTTTAAGAGTTATTTTATTTTTCTATAATTAAGGGTTTCCGGCGTATATTGTTTATTTTAATACATTGATGACGTTGAAAACTACAGCATATACTTTTATTGGAAGAAAGGTAAAAATAGTTGTATAGAAATTTCTGTATAATCAATTTCGTTTTCCAAACAAGATCTCTTAGAGCTCACTACAGTTCCAAGTACGATCTCTTCGAGGTAACTACAGTTCCAGCTTAGGTCTCAGTGATCAAAATAGGAGCAGATATTATTTATTAGCCAGTTTTCTCGGTCTTTAGTATTAGGACCAGATACTGCATTGTACTAAGTTAACGGAACTCCAAGACTAAATTTGTAAATATATTAGTGTTATTCAAAAACTATTGCATTATTTCAACTCATACTTCGGTCGATACATACCGAACTTCCTTCAAATCAGGAGGATGAAACTTTTTTGTGCAGTTTTAAAATTCACTGCCTCTACTACACTGCTTGCGAACTCGAATGGATTGTTCCTTATAAAATTTACTAGCGTTTCATCCTGCTCCGGCGTAGATATTTTTCTACGGCCTGTTACTAATTGTCTACTTAATGTATGCTGCTGTCTCCATTTTTGTAATACTCTATGCACAGTACTTTTGCCTACGTGAAACTCAATGTGCAATTGTCGTGTAGACCATCCATCTTGAAGTCCCTGAAATATTCTTGTGTTCGTTATTTCATTAGCGTGATGTGCCATGATAAATTCTAAGAAACACTGATGATAATGAGTAACATACACTCAATATTGACTCACATATGTTACTATAAATATACTGAAAACCATAACAACGATATTCGTCCTGTTTATACCATAGAAAATGTACCGAATTATGTTATACCACTTTAAATTATAATAAAACAGGTTTATACGTTTGTTTCAAATACGTTTTAATAACACTACAATTGTTTCGCCAAACATTAGCTTCATCAGGTGCTGATAGTCTGATAATACAATAAAACAACTTAATATATAAAGTCTCACACTCATGTATGTAACACATTAACAGTGGGGATGTATTGTAGATATTAGAATTGTAGGAGGGGTGAAAAATTAAATTAAGTTAGTTCATTTAACGCTACGCCTAATTTGTTGTATCTATTGATTTCTAACGTCTCCAATAAATTAAGTTTTTTACTTTTATCCTGTACATGTAAAATTTTATAATCTATATTAAATTTATGATTTAACTCTAAGCAGTGGTTTGCGAAAGTGGCGTGTGTTTTTTTGTTTCTATAACATTTTTCGTGTTCCCTTGTCCTCTGTTGGAAGGTACGCCCCGTCTGACCCACATATACCTTATTACACTCACAAGTCAACACATAGATCCCAGATTTTGACCCTTGATCCGTTTTATCTTTGTCATTCCTAATATATTTTTGGACTGAGTTATTAGTTTTGTAAGAAATAAACCCATTGCTAACTTTTTTGATTAGTTTACCTGTTTTAATAGATGTATTTCCTATATATGTAATGGTATTGTACTGTTTTTTTTTTTATATTAGACGGTATTTTAGGGTAGATTAGAGAGAGAGCAAGTTTATTCTGTTTTTGTTCGAGAATTTTATTAACTAAATTTACTGTATATCCATTATTGATTGCTATAGTGTATATTCTATTTAATTCAATGTCAAAATTGATTTTGTTCATAGGTACGTGAATAAGCCTATGTATCATAGATTCGTATGCTGCTAATTTATGTGAAGTGGGGTGAAAAGAGCTCGCGTGTATTTTGTGTCTGTATGTGTAGGTTTGTGGTATATTGCAAAATCGTGTCTACCTGTTTTGTTTGAAATGGTTAAATCGAGAAAATTAATAGATTTGTCTTTTTCTATTTCTGTAGTAAATTTTATATTAGGATGAATCGTGTTAATGTGTTCTTGGAACATTTTTATTTGCCTCTCTGTGCCCTTGAAACAAACCAAAACGTCATCTACGTATCTGTACCAATAAATGCATTTGTTAAATAGCGGGGATTTACGAATCTCATTTTCAATAGAATCCATAAATATCTCAGCCATTAGGGGACTTAACGGGTTTCCCATCGCTAATCCCGATGTTTGAGTGTAATATTGATGGTTGAATCGACAATAATTTTGTTTAAGACAAATATTTACTAAATCTAAAATTTCTATCTTGGTAATAGCATTAACGTGGTTTTTTTCAAGTTTCAGAGAAATTAAATTTAATACCTCCAAGGGTGGAACATTCGTGAACAGATTGGTGACGTCAAACGACACGAATTTGCTATTATGAGGAATATTAATATTAGAAATCTTACTAATGAGCTCATGTGAATTCTTTATAGCCCACTTTGGTTTAAATTTAGTATGATATAGTATTATATTTATTAACTCTTTACACAGTTTTACACAAGGGGCCTTGACAAAGGAAACTACAGGCCTTATGGGCATGTCTGTTTTGTGTACTTTTATTAATCCATATAGTTTAGGCGGTTGTGGGTTCATGATTGTAAGAAAATGCTTTTGGTGATTATTGAAAAGTATTTCTGAATTGCAAAAAAAAAAACAAGTTGCATGTCGATGCGATAATTCACATCAAGCTTTGATACAAAATAATACAAATCTGTATAAAAACAAATTTGTATCTGTATATGCATGGACACACAGTACGTATTTACCAGCTTTTGCTTCAACTACCGGACGCATGCGTTTCTGTGTAACCACTTTGTCAATGATAGATTTAGAAGCAAAAGACTATAGATACACTTGCGGTCATGTAGTAAGTTTTGTCCTATCCGAAGACATCAGATAACCTCATGCCATCTGACGGACAAAACCGACCACGCCGGTGCAAAGTGTTTCTTCTCGAATAGCAAAGCTATTAGCAAAGGTAGATACGTACTGTGTGTCCATGCATTACAGATACAAATTTGTTTTTATACAGATTTGTATTATTTTGTATCAAAGCTTGATGTGAATTATCGCATCGACATGCAACTTGTTTTTTTTTTTTTTGCTATACTACGCCACCTGGCGACGAGTTAATGGACTCACAGTTATATGCGTATTTTTTCTTCTTTACCAGTAATAGTTTTGCTATTCGAGAAGAAACACTTTGCACCGGCGTGGTCGGTTTTGTCCGTCAGATGGCATGAGGTTATCTGATGTCTTCGGATAGGACAAAACTTACTACATGACCGCAAGTGTACCTATAGTCTTTTGCTTCGTAAATCTATCATTGACAAAGTGGATACACAGAAACGCATGCGTCTGGTAGTTGAAGCAAAAGCTGGCAAATACGTACTGTGTGTCCATGCATATACAGATACAAATTTGTTTTTATACAGATTTGTATTATTTTGTATTTCTGAATTCTTTAACGCATCTTTTATTTGCTCTTTAAAACTATTAGTAGGATCTAATTTTAACTTCGTAAATGAATTATTATCAAGAAAATCTGTCACTTTTTTTATTGTGTTCAGATTCCGAAATAGCAATAACTGTATTACCTTTGTCTGCCCTAGTGAAAATAATATTATTATCTGAAGATTTTTGTTTTAAAGAGTTAATAGTGTTGACGTCTTTGTTAAAATTGTTAGAATTAGAGTGGTTTTTAATTATACTATGTGCTATATAATTGTTACTTAAGCTATCGTTGTAATTACTTAACGCTAATTCTGTCTCTAGCGCTAGATTTTCTAAGTGTGTTTTCTTAATTAGAGGTTTAATGGTATAATTGAAACCTTTAGACATGAGGTTCTGCTCGTCTACGTTAAATTCCGTGGTTGTTAAGTTCTTAAAACGCTCAAAGAAGGTGAAGTTGTGTGTAAAGTCTTTAGGGGTGGTACTGTAATTACTCCGTTTTTTTAACATGAGTTTATCTATCTTACTTTTTGTATTAAATATTTTTTATGTATCAAAGGCTTAATTTTACATTGAATATCTTCGAATAAAAGGTCAAACTCTAGGTTAGAAAGCCTAAAAGTTAGTTCAGAATTCAATACCTTAATATATGCTGACAAGTTATCCCGTTTGTTGTAGAGAATCTTCAGTTCTTCTTTTATCCAAATTTTTACTCCCGCTTCGATTGCTTTTCTTGCTGCTGTGTTGTTCTGGGTGGACTTGATGTTTATGTGTTTCGGTGTAATTTGTTCTTCCGAAACACCGAAACACATAAACATCAAGTCCACCCAGAACAACACAGCAGCAAGAAAAGCAATCGAAGCGGGAGTAAAAATTTGGATAAAAGAAGAACTGAAGATTCTCTACAACAAACGGAATAACTTGTCAGCATATATTAAGGTATTGAATTCTGAACTAACTTTTAGGCTTTCTAACCTAGAGTTTGACCTTTTATTCGAAGATATTCAATGTAAAATTAAGCCTTTGATACATAAAAAATATTTAATACAAAAAAGTAAGATAGATAAACTCATGTTAAAAAAACGGAGTAATTACAGTACCACCCCTAAAGACTTTACACATAACTTCACCTTCTTTGAGCGTTTTAAGAACTTAACAACCACGGAATTTAACGTAGACGAGCAGAACCTCATGTCTAAAGGTTTCAATTATACCATTAAACCTCTAATTAAGAAAACACACTTAGAAAATCTAGCGCTAGAGACAGAATTAGCGTTAAGTAAATACAACGATAGCTTAAGTAACAAATATATAGCACATAGTATAATTAAAAACTACTCTAATTCTAACAATTTTAAAAAAGACGTCAACACTATTAACTCTTTAAAACAAAAATCTTCAGATAATAATATTATTTTCACTAGGGCAGACAAAGGTAATACAGTTATTGCTATTTCGGAATCTGAATACAATAAAAAAAGTGACAGATTTTCTTGATAATAATTCATTTACGAAGTTAAAATTAGATCCTACTAATAGTTTTAAAGAGCAAATAAAAGATGCGTTAAAGAATTCAGAAATACTTTTCAATAATCACCAAAAGCATTTTCTTACAATCATGAACCCACAACCGCCTAAACTATATGGATTAATAAAAGTACACAAAATAGACATGCCCATAAGGCCTGTAGTTTCCTTTGTCAAGGCCCCTTGTGTAAAACTGTGTAAAGAGTTAATAAATGTAATACTATATCATACTAAATTTAAACGAAAGTGGGCTATAAAGAATTCACATGAGCTCATTAGTAAGATTTCTAATATTAATATTCCTCATAATAGCAAATTCGTGTCCTTTGACGTCATCAATCTGTTCACGAATGTTCCACCCTTGGAGGTATTAAATTTAATTTCTCTGAAACTTGAAAAAAAAACCACGTTAATGCTATTACCAAGATAGAAATTTTAGATTTAGTAAATATTTGTCTTAAACAAAATTATTGTCGATTCAACCATCAATATTACACTCAAACATCGAGATTTGCGATGGGAAACCCGTTAAGTCCCCTAATGGCTGAGATATTTATGGATTCTATTGAAAATGAGATTCGTAAATCGCCGCTATTTAACAAATGCATTTATTGGTACAGGTACGTAGATGACGTTTTGGTTTGTTTCAAGGGCACAGACAGGCAAATAAAAATGTTCCAAGAACACATTAACACGATTCATCCTAATATAAAATTTACTACAGAAATAGAAAAAGACAAATCTATTAATTTTCTCGATTTAACCATTTCAAACAAAACAGGTAGACACGATTTTGCAATATACCACAAACCTACACATACAGACACAACAATACACGCGAGCTCTTTTCACCCCACTTCACATAAATTAGCAGCATAAGAATCTATGATACATAGGCTTATTCACGTACCTATGAACAAAATCAATTTTGACATTCAATTAAATAGAATATACACTATAGCAATCAATAATGGATATACAGTAAATTTAGTTAATAAAATTCTCGAACAAAAACAGAAAAAACTTGCTCTCTCTCTAATCTACCCTAAAATACCGTCTAATATAAAAAAAAACAGTACAATACCATTACATATACAGGAAATACATCTATTAAAGCAGGCAAACTAATCAAAAAAGTTAGCAATGGGTTTATTTCTTACAAAACTAATAACTCAGTCCAAAAATATATTAGGAATGACAAAGATAAAACGGATAAAGGGTCAAAATCTGGGGTCTATGTGTTGGCTTGTGAATGTAATAAGGTATATGTGGGTCAGACGGGGCGTACCTTCCAACAGAGGACAAGGGAACACGAAAAATGTTATAGAAACAAAAAAACAGACTCCACTTTCGCAAACCACTGCTTAGAGTTAAATCATAAATGTAATATAGATTATAAAATTTTACATGTACAGATAAAAGGAAAAAACTCAATTTATTGGAGACGTTAGAAATCAATAGATACAACAAATTAGGCGTAGCGTTAAATGAACAAACTGAATTTAATTTTTCACCCCTCCTACAATTCTAATATCTACAATACATCCCCACTGTTAATGTGTTACATACATGAGTGTGAGACTATATATATTAAGTTGTTTTATTGTATTATCAGACTATCAGCATCTGATGAAGCCAATGTTTGGCGAAACAATTGTAGTGTTATTAAAACGTATTTGAAACAAACGTATAAACGTGTTTTATTATAATTTATAATGGAGTTTCAACATGTATCTGCCAAGTCAATTAATTATTTATACCACTTTCTTGGGCACCGACTATACGTCCTCCTTGTAATGCATATCCACTTTTGTAAGCAGCCCTTTTTAAATATAAATACAGTCAGGTTAAAAACGTTTCGTCAAGAAATCCATCCGTCTTCACTGAGACTACGCCATTGGTACTGGTTGGCTGACTTGTATGTTTAACCGGCCACGAAAAGTAAGTCCGAGGAGGGCTTCTTCATTTTGTAAAATTATCAAAGCCAGGTTTTGCGAGTTTTGTTGCTTGCACGTTGTGTAGGACACAATATGTATATCTGTTGGGCAATAAATAAAATAATAAATAAGATCAGTGCGGCGCTGTACAGGAAACAGCAAGTTTCTTCTTTCTCCGGGATGTCATCTAACCATTTTATGACGATCGTGAGCCCATAAACAAAATCTTGATTCGTCAGTAAAGACGACCGCATTCCATTCCTCATTCCAGTGCAACCTGTCTTTATAAGACTCTGTAATTGTGTGTACAATTTTATAACGTAGAGTAAACCCGTTACTCTACGAAGAATCGAAGAAACGTTCATTACGATCTAAGGCTCAAAGATCGAATTCTTCGATATATAGATCGTATTGAGATTTATTGATTATTTAAACCTCTCCATCTGTCACCAATTTCCTTTGCTTACGAGAAACGGTTTCTAAGGACCACAAGCCAAAGAGCACGATCTGCACGGTTAAATGTGAGGTGTACGGGTCATAAACGTGCCACTCCTCTTTATTGCCCATCTTCACCAACACAGTGCAATTATAGCCACGCTATGTCCTACACGATCAGCAATATAAGAAATAGATAATCCATCTGCTGATAGGCGAATTGTCCTACCACGTTAAAACTTAGTTAGTTATGAAAATGAGTTATGAAAATGAGATATGCTCTTCACCAAATCGCCAGTGGGATAACACTCAGTGTTATCTCACTGGCGATTTGGTGAAGAGCATATCTTCTAAGGTTTACCTTAGCCAAAAACGCTACGTTTAAGATTTTTCAGTTTTTAAGGTTATTCTACTGAAGATGGCAACTTAGATGCCGAAATACGTATATAGTATTTATTGATATATATTGTGATTAGGGTGTATTTCTTATTTCGGTTTCAGATTACAAGCCACAGTCTCCACCAATAAAATATATTGCTTATTACTATTTATTCAAACTGTATTGCGGTATTTATTGTATACCTTCCGCATATCTCACGGTGTATGCGTTTACACTGGCGGAGACATCCGTACTAGCATCGCTCACCGAAAATGATATTCTCTCTTAAGTTATAGACTTATAGCTCTCTTGTCTGTCTGCTATAAACTTCTAAACTTCTAGAACGGCTTATCTACAATATAATAGCACCCACCGTCGACGAGATTATTAGAAAGGATCAAGCCGGTTTCAGAACGGGAAGGAACTATCGTAACCAAGTCTTGGCGTTAACAACGCACATCGAAACAGGTTTTCAGAAGGACCTGAAAACATCCACTGCTTCTATCGATCTCTCCGACTATAACGCAGTCTTGAAGAATGGAATGATTTTTAAATTCCAAAAAGCCATCACATGCGCTAAATTAAGCAAACTTAACCAGAATAGGTATGCTGAGTAATCAAACAGAACATAAAAAGAAATGGAGGCCAACTCAATGTCAACTCCATACTAAACCACTACTTAGGAAGCTGGACGCTAGGTTTCAGCTAACCTAATTCGTAGTAACAAAAAAGGAATTAAAATTATTACCGGGTTATTAACCATACATTGTCCTTTAAAGAAGCATCTATACATGGGCTTGGTTAACGAGCCCTGGTGTAAGAGATGCGAAAAACAGGAGGAAACTAGCCTTCATGTAATATGCACTTGTGAGGAACTGAAAAGACTCACACAGAAACATTTCGGAAGAGATCTATTGGATCTTAAGATGGTACTCAAACTTCCCCTGAGGAGGATGGTAGCTTTTATCGAGAACACAAGACTAACAGAGTGGAACTGAGAAATCTATTGGGGGTGGTACTGTGCTCAAACCTAAACATGCTGGCGCCCAACCTAAAACTATAAGAAGAAAAATATGCTCAGTAATCGTCCAATAGCAGTCTGCCTAAACAATCGAACTAGCAATGGCAAAACCTTGAAAAATGTCTTTCCTCAAGGCTCGACTCCTATAATGTTTAACATTTACGTCAATGATCTCCCACCCACAAAATCATTTCTATATGCAGATGACCTGGCTTTATGTACCCAAGCCAAGAATTTAACGGATAGAGAATTACAACTTGCTAAAGATCTTCAAGCTTTAGATAAATATTATAAGAAATGACGCTTCTAACCAAACCCTTCAAAATCCGAATCATACGTCTTTCATTTGTATAACAAAGAAGCCAACAAGCAGCTGAATGTTGAATTTGGTGGTGGTCGGATAAACCAGAACCCCGCCCTAAATATCTGGGCGTATCGTTAGACTGTTCTCTGCCATTCAGGTACAACCTGTATAAAACTAGTCAAAAGCTGAAGACTTGCAATGATATATTATATAAACTTCCCAGCATTTCATGGGGAGCGAATGGGAAGACTTTGCGAACAGCAGCTATTGCACTGGCTTACTCTTCTGCTGAGTACTTGGCATCGAAGCCCTCACATCAAACTAACCGATATACAACTTAACGACACAATGAGGATTGTTATCGGTAACGTTAGATCAACACTTAGCCTCTGGCTACCGATTCTTTTCAACATTGCCCCCGGATATCAGGCGTCTCGCTGCAGCAAAGAATGAATGGGATAAGATTACATTGATCCTCCTATACACGATTATTTGACAGGCTTTCCAAGGAGCCTACTAGAATCTAGGAGACCGATTTGGCTTGATACGGAAGTTCAGTACCCCATCAATGTGTGTGATTACTGGATAGCCCTCCTCGAACAACACCCTGAATTAAGGAATAAAGATTTAATTTCAAATCCTTCAGAACTTCTGCCGGGCACAACTTTCCCACGTAGACAATGGTCTTAATTAAATAGGTCCGCACAGGCCAGGGAAGATACAACTCAATGCCGCACAAATGGAAACTAGCAAATACTAGCCTATGCGACTACGAAACTGTGGAACAAACTATGGCCCATATAGTAAATGACTGCCCCCAGAAAAAGTTTCATTGATTTAGATAATGTAACGTGTTGAAATCGGCCCTTGTTCATTTTTAGTCATTTATTTCAGTAACTTTTGAACGAACCTGTATATCATCGATTTTAGCGTATATTTTGTAAGTTTTCGGTATTTAAAAAATTTTATTAATATTTTCTTTGGGGGATATTTATCCTAGTGTTAGTTAAAATTAGAAATTTCATCATTATTAAGTTGATTTGAATTTAATTCGAAATTACGATATATTTTGCGTTGATGTACGTACCTAGTATACATTATGGTTTGGAACTAGTATCGTTCATATTTTATGCGCGTAGCTGGCGTTGAAATTCGCAATAAATATAATTGAGTTAGTCAATGTTAAGCAATTAGTTGTTAATCGGGTTAAAATATAACAGTTTTAATGCGAATTTTTTTCTTAAAAGTTATTAGAATATTTTCCTGTTCTGTCCGTAGCTGTCCGTCAGTAAGAATTGTCCTTAGTGTTTTCATTTAAGATCTCTGACGACAGCGTCATCTCGTGGTCATTCTTTTCAGACTAGGGTTTTCGATTAAAAATTTATTAATTAGTACGTAATTAATTAATATTCTTTGTCAATTAAATTCGGAATTTATTGTCTTAATTTTGAGGTAGCGAAATAATTATATATATATATATATATATATCATAATTAATTTATTCTATGCAGTAGCTTCACCTATCAGTTAGTTCTGTGGAAACAGTGTACCTTTTCATATATTAGTAGCGAGTTAAGAAAATCTGGTCTCTCTTTTGCTATTGAGTGTTCATCAATTAACACGTGGTACTGCACACATATTTTGTAATTTTTAATGGATTTTGAAATTGCACAGACTGTTTTCGTTATGTTTTCGAACGAGTATCACTATATATTTATTTCAATTTATTTATATAAAATTTGTATTCTTTGAGCAAGTTGGTCATTGATATTTGTTTTAAATTTTAATTCATTATTACTTAGACTTTTCATATTTTATTTTATTGATTAATTTACTACAGTATTGTTCATTGGATATGCTTATTGATTTTTTCCTTATTTTGTGTTCTTGTTGATGTTTAATGAACTATTTCCTGTTATTGTTATATTTTGGGTGTTTTATTATTATGGCAACTATTGTTCACGTATATACCTGTGATTTAGAACTTATTATCGGCGGTGTCTGGGTTCACTGTACCGGTTTGAGAGCAAAACACGGTGGCGCCTATTTTATAAAATGGAACCTCCCCTCGCTCGCCTCTTAAGCTGGTCTCTCACCCGAATATCTCCGGGACAATCTCGCTATTATTAAATCCAGTAGGTTTTACGGTGTGGGAAGTAGGCGCGTATAACTATTAGAGTTAGATCTTTTTATTATTATTTCTTTGGCCTTCTTTTTGCCATAAAAGGGATTTGTACACTAAGTATCTAGTTTTTTAACATTGCTTCTCATTCGAAAAAAAAAATAAATTATAATTGAAACAACCAGTTATAAAAACATCATTTTTATTACAATAGTAAAAAAGTTGTACTAATAAACTATAAATTTCGACATAATAACAAATAACAGTATTTATAAAACATCACATTCAACAAAAACAAACTTTAAACATTTACAACATTTACGAATTACTAAATGAATATATAAATTAATTAACATACATCATCAATTTTACGAGAATAAACTTCCATGAAACTGGATCAGTCTTCAAAATATTAAATTACTCTTATTATAAATTCTATCGCTGGTACTGGAGTTGTTATTTTTCCCCACATTCACACTCAGTACAAGTTAATATGTACAAATGTTTTCCATATACATCGCATTTTATGAAGGTGTGTCCATAAGAAATTATAACTCAGCGAGAGATAAAAAACACCTTAAATGGATACTGTCCGGCATACACGCCCTAACACAATGCATAAAATTAACCTGCTTATCTTCAAATTCGCAATCTTTCTTTTGTAACTGGGCGCGTCTCGTAAAAAAAATAAAACTTTTCCTATACATCTCTTATAATAAGTAATTTCTTTGTTAATACTTAAATCTAATCGAATTGTATATATTAACAAAAATGTTGAGTTGTGATTTCATTCGAACATGTGTTCTTTATGAAACCTGATGTGTTTTGAAAACGATTGTACGTTTATATTAACTTATACTGAGTAGGATCCTGGAATGTTGGGAAAATCTGACAACTCTAGTTGGTACTTTACAAATCCTGTCAGTAAGCAAATATTTCGAACTTATGGGCGCATATTTTCACGATAGATTCGGGAAATTAAATGTCACTGTTCTATTCGAATACACAGCTCACAGAGCCGAATAATAATTAACCGATTAATTTATTACTAAAATAATCGATCAATTAAGCGCTACCGCGATTTTGTTGCAGCAAATTATCATTATGCCGATGATTTTGAATACTAGCTTTTAAAATAATAATTATCGCAGACACAGTTATGAAAGTGGTCAACAAGGTAATATATTTTATTGCCATCTCAACTTGTTTAACGGTAAATGTTGTAAAATAAATTACTTTCAAGTATTCACCACTGATGTACTTATCGTCCAAACCCTGAAACAAAAAAGTAAGTTTTAATCCAGAGTTAATATTCAAACAAAACTTTACTATGTTAACATGTTCTTATAAAATAGTGATTTCCATTATTAAAGAAAATCGTATGTAATCTTTAACAGTAACGACGAAATAAAATTTGAAGGTAATTTAAGTGTTATTACTGAACTTAACAACTTAATTGTCAAAATACGGAAACGGCTTACTGCCTTATTCATAATGAAGGACTTAATAGGGTGTACGCTATTAGCTAGTGGCCTAAGTGTATACTAAAGATTTTTATTCATAAATGCCCACTTACTCCTTACTAGCTAGTGGTATTGTAATAGCGTTTAATATACATGGTTAGGCAAATGTATCCATTCGAATATCTTTGATACGGCTACTTAGATTTTAATAAAATTTTCCACATTTAAGTTAATGCAAATAGGAAATTCTAGGAACATATTTATATCAGAATAAGGTTTAGACGGAAGCAATGTTAACTTTTTTATTTAAAATGAAACAGCCTGTATATTTTTACGAATTTCAATAGAGCTCTGCTCTGGGAGTTCAGCAATAATAAGGTTTGACACCCTTTTGTTCAATAACTGCAGAGATATTCAATTAAATCTAATAATGCAAATTTTATTGAGAACAAGAAAAATGAAAACGAAAAATATAAACAAAATCAACATCTGTTCAGAAAGTTTTCGAAATGATGACCGTTCACTTCTTGACGATATGCAAGTTTATGAACAAATTCTTGAATGAAATTTGCCAAAACCTCCTCACGAATTAATTGCACTTCCTCAATGATTCTATGCCGTAACTCGTCCAACTTATGCGGTCCTCTAGTATTAACCACTTTCACAGATTTTAAATGACCCCAAATGAAAATATCTAGGGAATCTAAATCTGGAGACCGTGCGGGCCATTCAATAAATGCTCTACGACCAATCTACCGATTTGCAAATCTTTCGTTTAAAAAACTTCTAACATTAAGTGCATAGTGAGGGGGTGTTCCATCTTGTTGGGACCAAATACCTACAGATAATTCCCCATCTTTCTCAATATTAGCAACAACTTGATCACGTAAATGATATAAATATCTATGTCTAGTTCGTGTACCATGAATGAGAAAAGAACCAATAATACGGTTTCCGAAAATATCGGCCCAAACGTTTAATTTCTGCGCATGTTATGTCTTCGTTTCTAGCATTCAATGAGAATTACTTATTGACCAATATCGACAATTATGGCGATTAACGGTACCATTCAAACAAAACGTGGCGTCGTCGAAAAACAGCAAATTGTATGTCCAATATTGGTCGTTTTTGTAAATCTCCATCATTCTTTCGCAAAATTCAATTCGTATAAATATGCAAGATGCTTCATTTAAAATAAAAGGTTAAAATGATTTCCGGCTAAACCAGAAGTCTTATTCAGATACAAACAAATATACTCATCGAATCTCCGATTTGCATTTAATTAATTTTGGAGTTGCGGTTTCACATTGGAATCCTAGAGGCAATCATAAACAACGACCGCGGTAGCCTACAAGCCATATTGGTCATATAGGTTTTAGTTATTTCTATGAAAAGTGATTACACACTAGTATAATACTATTTTCATTCTATTTTAACCTTTTCTTTTACAAACTTCCTAACAGTCTTATATTCCTCGTTTGCTTTCTATGGTTTTCCACGAGTTTCTTCGTTCCACCAGCTTGCTCTTTTTTTAGATCATCCGCTTACTATAATACCACACGATTTCATATCAGCGCTATTTATAATTTCTTTAATTTCTTTTCATTTTTCTTCGAATATAATTTGTTGTAAATTCCCTCTCTCTATGTAGTATTTGCGTTGTTATTAATTCATCATATCTATCTCTTGTCTGTTTTTCTTCAAATTTATATGTACTAATTGTTCTTATTTCCTGCCTGCCTATCTTTTTAATTGCAGTATCTGATTTTATATTATCGATAGTCTTAATTGTCGCTGCCTAAATAATTGGTCTAAAGATAATTCATCTCTTACATTATACATAATTTTTCCATTCATACTTTCGGTAATGAAGTAATAAGAAATCGGAGGAACTGGCTCGACAGGCCTCCTCTAAAACCATCATAAATATCAAAGGAGCCATGGAAAAGTGTGCTGAAAATAGATCTCAGGACAAGTGGAAGAACTCCTCAGGTCAAAAACAAATAATAAAGTAATTTAGGGAACATATTTAGGGAACAGTATACAACGACTTTGTTAAGAGGAAGATGAACCAAGCCAATGCAAAGGCTTGACAAGAATGCGCGTCTTACAAATGGGAAATCAATATCCTAAAGCGCAATTATATTTTAAAGAACCGCTCTCAAATCTGCTAAGCTTAATTAAAAGGGGAGAGCTAGATAAAGTACTGTAATGAGACAAGAGAACCACAAATAATAGAAAGAAAAAGTCGCAGTAAAATAGACTAGGTGACCACCTAAAATAATCTATCTTTGGTAGTGAAGTAACCAATGCTTCTTTTCATTTCTTTTCGTTCTCCTCTGATATATTTGTCACAATCCTGATGTTGGAAGAAGCAGCTCTGTAGAACCAGTCAATTTTCCTCGCCTAGTCTTTCTATTATGCCTTGTTTTCCTTTCGTGTCATCACCTATTCTAGCATTAGTATCTCCAGTAATTTTAATGAGGTTCCTAATTTCGTCGTATACCTTTTGTAAATCACTCCAAAATTGGTCTTTCTCAGCTGCAGCGTCGGTTTCTGCTGGCTCATGTACTATTATTATTTCAGCGTTTCCGATATTGTCAATACATATCTTAATTTTCATTATTATTTTCTTTATCGTTTTGAAATTAACTAGTTTGGGCTAAGCACACATTCTACCCCGCTCCGATTCTCATATTTTTTTCGGTATCACCAACAAACATCCGTTATCTTCTGGTATCGTTCTTGCAATGGCTTCGTTTTTCGTCTCAATGATAACCAATATTTCCAATTTAGATTCCTCATATTCCTCTATTAATTCAATTTATTTGCTATTTATACATCCAAGTGCCAATCCTGTACCATTTGCATTCTTCCACATCGTATATTGCTGAACTCTGTATCTTTTATCCGGAGTTGGGTTATAATCCCGATTTTCTCTTTTGGTTTTATGTGTTAATTAAATTAACAAAAGATTTGTCCCGATAATGCGTCTTACCGCTAATGATTGACTTTTATGAGATCCCACTTTCAGTCTTTCCAGTGTCTCTTAATACTTTAGCATTTTCTTAATTCCTACTGATTTTTTATTTCATCCCTATACATATCATCTTCGATAAATATTTTTTTTTTCGATCTATTTTCGTGTCTTTCTTAATTTCAGTCTTTATCTGCGAATTTCTGTCAATCATATTTTAATATCTTAAACTACTGTACCATTCTCGGTCCGCTCACAGAGACGTGGACAAGCGAAGAGTTCGGGAGACTCACTTTACCAGCGCTTGGCCTGCTATCATTATGTAATATATAAATACATGAACAACTATCATAATGCAAAGTTGTTTAGAGACGTATTTACAAATACCAGAGACAGAAGCAAATAACAGAATGCCAACGCAGTAGCGCCGCTGCTTGCCTATCTAAGTGATGATCTTTAATGATTAATTTGTAAACGCTTTCTGATGATATTTTTACTGTTTAGTTTTTCTTGATGTATAATAATTCTTTTGTTAATTGTTTCTCGTCAGATCTCTCGTCTGACATTACATCCGTTTCTCTAATTCGCTCATTTTCTTATTTAATTATTAATTCTTATTAATTCTAGTTTCTCTTATGTACTGTTATTAAATCAAATAAATAACTTATAGTCCTTTGTTCCTTTGTCTTTTATATCTTTCACAATACCGCCAATCGTCTTTAATAATTCGCCATATCTGTTTTCTTCATTTCTAATTTGTATTGTGAAACACTTTCTTAAGCCGGACATGCTTTATTTAGGTTCATTGTAGTGTACCGATCGCCACGCAGAAAGCGTGACCCCAGTTGACCCGTCGCAAGTCTCGCCTCAATCGTTAAATCGGTTTTTCATATTACAAATGCTTTTTCTTTTAAATTTACAGTTGTTCTTAACAAAGTTTTAATTATAATCTAAACTATTACAATTATATTTAACAACGTAATTTGAAACATACTTGAGTAGGTAAAACCTTACCAATTTTGTATAATACAAAAATATTTTTAATAATATAAAAATATTATTAAAAATGGGGTGTGAAGAACACAATACAAGTTCATATATGTATTTTTGAATGTATCTTCTCCAAAGACGTAGATATGTATTTCACATTTCTACATGATCGTCGGTACGTCGGGTACGTCGGGTCACACCCCATTTTTAATAATATTTTTATATTATTAAAAATACTTTTGTATTAACTATATTTAAAATATATAAAACACTTTGAAATATCGCACGCGTAATTACCAATTAAAATGAGTTTATCAGAATAATTGAAACATACATGAGTAGGTAACGTCCACCAGTTTTGTATAATACAAAGGTATTTTTAATAATATAAAATATTATTAAAAATCTGGTGTGAAGAACACAAATACAGGTTCACTATTAATATTTTTGTGAACGTGTCCGAACATATCTCTCCCCAGAGACGTAGATACGTATTTCGCCTTTCTACAGGCTCATCGGTACGCCCCTGCACATTCACAAAAAAGAACTACGTCGTCACATCACAGAAATTATCCAGACCGAGCGTAGAAGTAAATTCAGCGCTGCCTGTTGTCAGACAGCCGAAGTACCTCGCCCCGTCCGTTCACAAAAATATTAATAGTGAACCTGTATTTGTGTTCTTCACACCAGATTTTTAATAATATTTTATATTATTAAAAATACCTTTGTATTATAAAATGAGTTTCATTATAAAGCAGAAATTAAACAACACGCAATCTGAACACAGGTCGATCCGAAATCCTATATAACTACATAATTTAATTCCAAAATTTCACTGGGTGATATTTCAATTATTGTTTCAATAGACAGCTCTTGTATATCCTTTCCTTCAGTATGTTTGTGTTTTAGCAAAATTAATAATCCACCGTTCCTGCAGAATCTCTCTAATTTTTTTATAGAAAAGTACACATCTACAACTGTGGAACCGAATGTAATAGCAAGGTTTATGAGTTTTAATAGTTCCGCCATATCCTTAAGTTCACAATACGCCCGCTAGAGTATGCGTGCATCACGCTACTACGCCATCATTTGATCAGTCATCATGAAGTCGTGTACAGATGCGGAATGTGTTCATTACTATTTATTGTTTCATGAATCGCGATCAGTACTTCTGTTCTATGGAAATTCAGAGCCAAATATCATGAGCAACCACCACAACGACCGACTATTATTGAATGGTGTAATCAGCTTAATGAAATTGGTTCTGTAGGACACAGGGCAAAAGGTCAGGGTAGATCTTGAGTTGCCGAAGAGACAATCGAACAAGTGCGCGAGACCCACGTTTGTATATCAAAGAAATTACTTGCACGTATCAGCTTAGAATTAAATTAAAAAAAAAACAATGCGGAGAATCTCAAAAGCACATCTGCAATTTAAACCATACAGGATACAGTTGCTGCAAGCTTTAAGTTGAACTGATAAAAAAAGCCGACTTGGAATTTTGTGCTGAAATGTTTTACAGAATGAAGAACTATGACAATTTTCTTAATTAAATTGTGTTTAATAATGAGGCCACATTTCACGTAAGTGGAAAGGCAAAAGAGATTCGCTTAAGTTAAATGTCTTTTGTGGACTAAGTTCTACTCAAGTATCCGGTCAATTCTTTTTCACTGAGAAAACTGTAATTGAGCTTATTTATTTTTATATGTTGGAAAATTATTTCATGCCACAATTGCAAGAAGACATGAGCAGACAGTTTATTCTTCAACAGGATGGTGCACCTCCGCATTTCCAAGACGAGGTTACATCTTACCTCAATCGCATCGTAACCTGGATTAGACGTAGTGAAACGATCGTTTGGCCACCGAGTTCCTTTTACTCAAACTATTTAAGTTGCTAACTATAAGAGGGACAACAACGTTGAGGAGTGCGCCCAATCGATCGATCGAGGTGAGCATGAACTTGATTAACCGGCAGAGACATGGCATGGTTGCGTCGATTGAATATATCATTGTTAAACTTTTTAAGTGTATGTCCAAATTAGTGTCAATTTAGGAAACCCCGTATATACGATTAGTAAGGATGCACATTCGAGAGCAGATGCAGTGTCGGAGTGGAAAAGACTTATATATATTATAAGTATTAACAAAAGCAAACAGGGGAAATTTTGCAGTTTATATAATTTTGTAAAAGAATATTAGAGAAAAACGTAAATATGCACGATATCTAATTTTGTTAAAAAATATTAGAAAGAAAACATCAATTTACATGGCGTATAATCTTGTAACAGAATCAAAAAGACAATAAAAGCGAGTACAAATTATCCAAGTATTGTATTAAGAAACCGGCTAGCATGGTAATAAAGCTATATTATTAAAATTTAATACTTACATTTTCAAAATATCCTAACGGTAATATAATGCCATCTTGACCAAACATATTCATTGAATAAAAACCTGGGTAACTCTTAGCGAATATATTCAGTTGAAATCTAGAAATACCAGCTATCGGGAATCCCATAACAGGATGTAAGTCTAAGTAGTTTGTAACATCTAAATATTTAGAATTGAGTCCGTCAACTTTTATATCGGACGGATCAACATTTTTGAAATGAGGAAGAGACATGAGCATGGGCGATCCATAGCAACATGAGCTTAAATTATAAAAACCCTGAGGTGCGCAAACGCCTGTATCCCGATCGCAGTAGCACCGATTGGCTGGTTCTTTATCGCCAGTATCGTAAACACTTTCTGGCATTACGTATCTAAAATTATAAAAAATTATTAAACAATTATTATACCAGAAATTTATTAATTTACCTGTAAGCTGGTACTGTATTGTTAATAATTAATATTTCTTTTTCGAAAGTATATGGAAACTTTCTGCACGCGTCGGGCGCATAAATTGCTACGTTTTGCTTGGCTCTCACAAGTTTTGGAGGAAATAAAGAGCCGTCACTAACTTCTAAGCTGGAAAAGAAATGTTACAGTTTTAAATAAAGAAAATAAATGCATTTTAAAGTAGGGACTGAATGTAAACATTCGTAAAATATCGGGGATTTTGTCAATAACATACTATCTAATAAGAGGTGATATATGGTATATAAGTATAAACGTTTCTGTAATATTTACATTTAACCTATTAAAATTTTAACAAAAGTTACAAAAAATATAATGGTGCTTTGAAGTGTAAAAGGGATATCTGTATAGAAAATCAAAAATTTAATAACCAGAAGATAAATAAGCAAAAATCATAGAATAAATGAAACTTGAAGGGAAACCATGGTAGAAGGATCATTCTGAAATGCGGAGATTATGAAAATATTCAAAGACAAAGGCCTTAATATGAACTAGTAATTCCCAAGCGCACTATCTAGAGACAAATAAGAATATGGACCAAAGATAAACACAGAACGTACTGTAAGAATATGATCAAGTAAATGAATATAATAAAGCTTTAATAGTGAGCCAAACCATGAAAACGCTAAGAAATTGCTTTCGTTGAAATGGAACTATATGAAAATCACGATTCGAAGACGTGACATCAATGACTTCAAAAGAATTTTGCGAAATTATTTGCGAAATCCATCGCTAAATCGATTTGTTTACATTTTAAGTTAGGGTAGTAAACACTTATGTCAAACTTGCAATATTTAGGTTATAAGTGCAATATATAATATGAAATTATAGCAAAATACAAATACGATTTTACTTATATCACAGCTGATAAAGATAGCAGCGGTCCATCATTATCGCGTTCTGCTTCAAAGTTTGTAATCGCGGATGCAATTGGCTGCGAAACGCTTTCCGCATTGTAAACCAAGAGGAAACAGACGCAAAACATGACAGAATGATATGTGTCAACACTGAACAATCGCACTAACACAAATATGCATTCGCCGTGATGTTGATATAAATATTATACTTCGTTTATTGTGTTGGTGATTCCGAAAATTATGTTGATGACGCGCACGTCTTCGAATCGTTAACCACGTATACCAGACAAAGCCTGTAAGGCAATTTTTGAATAAAAGTCCTACAATTTTGAGATTGATTGCAGATTTTGTAATAAGGCACCAGAAACGGTCTGTCTTGCAAGAACGTAAGGCATTGGATTACAAGAACTAACCCATTTATGGACAATCTAGGTAAAACGGTAAAAGGTAAACGCAATAGCATACAGTATTTGACCTGCCCTGGATTTGTATAAATTACTACAGAAGACGAAGATAATGAATTAGGTAAAATAGATAATATTCTGGGGAATGCGTAATAAACCAAATTGCCACCAAACCACCAAACAATGAAAAAAGAACTTCACAGCTATGGTTTCTTTCAAAACAGAGCTAAATAACGTGGATCCAGAAATACGGAAAATGTTTTGAACACTGGATTCTTCAAATGCAAAAACGTATTGACTATAATAGGGAATATTTTGAGCATATTTTATTTAATGCTTAAAACTTCAAAATAAAATATTGTGTTACAACAATAAGAGCACATTCCTCGTAAGTTGTAGAGTTATTGGATGCGTTAAAGGAACTAAAATTTGTCAAATCAAATCAGCTAAACATAGATTAAGGGTAACGTATTGCAAATCTTGACTGAGTATTAGGCTAACGCGGAACCATAATTGCATGTATTCACAATTCATTTTATCTTGTTTATGAATATAGCAGTCAATTCTTGGTGAAACGTGGTTTAAATAATTATCTTAAAAGAACGATACAAAACATAAATAAGAAGTTACTAGAATGAGAATTTAAGAACGTAATTGAATTTTGTAATTCTAATAATCATCGTAGTTCGCGAAATTATCTAATTTTATTTATGGCCAAGTCTATTTCCAATATTTATTATATGAAGAATAAGAAAGATTCAACACATCTTTGTCTTCACTACTACAATTCTCACCTGTCACATTCATCAGTCGACCAGTGACCTATAGCATCAAAGCCATTTATCCGACTTACAAGACCGTAGTTCCGCATATCTTTTTGACCAGTGTGGATTGTTATAATATGAGGGGAAGTACCATTTCTCTGCAAAAAAAAGGTTTACTTTAGAAATATATGTCTTGTATCAACGACTTGAGATATTTTCAGCCTAACGAATGAAAATTTATCGTGAGAAACGCTATGGTGTCATATTATGCCGAGTTACCAAAACAATTTTTTTAGAAGGCATAGCGTTATTAAAGAACCATTGGAATAAGTGTGTTAATGTTAGTGATTTTTACATTGAAAAATATTTTTCTGTTTGTATTCTAATTCGTTTCTTTCATAAATAGATAAGAAAAACTCCCAGCGTACAACATGGTGTGTGTTTTACTTAAAAAAAACGTGTAGTAATTTCCGAACAGTAATCGTACAAAGTTTATATTTATAATACTGAAAACACGTTATAGTCACTAAAACTATATTTACTTCCAAAACAGAGAAGTGACATCTATCCAGAAATATGGAAAAATGTCTTAAACACTGGTTTATTCAAATGTGAAAATGTATAGATAATATTTTGAGCAAAAGCATTAAAATTACAGTATAAAATAGTGGTCTACTATTCTAGCTCCAACATTGAGAAGACACATTATTTGATTTTGCTGAATAAAAACAATATTGAAACACTAGAGTTGATAAACTAAGCATATGGTCAGGATGCTATTAGTCGCAGGAGGTTTATCAATGCTTTTCACAGTTTATAAGAAGTCATGCCTTCCTAGAAGAAGATTCGAAAGCGGACAGACTTGTTAACCGAGATCACTAAATCCTTGCTCTTCATTACTAACAAGAAATGCATTAAACTTCATACTAGTTATTAAAATGCTAGAAGCTGTTGAAACTATTCAAAAACTACGAGTGTTTATTTACTTTATTTAGTTACTACTCTATTAACAGTTTTATTCTACTGTTTGTGATCCTTGACAGAAGAAGAACTACCGTACAGATAATAAACTGCTTTTATACAGCTTATAAGCCAGTAATAAATAAGTAATAACAGCTTCTAAACTGATAGAAAAGGAAGATCGGTTCAAAAGGGAAATGTAAACATTTTAATAACCTCCCACCAGTTTACTGCATTACTTATTAGTAGTAGGGATGGGGAAGGGATTCAATGATCTTGGTAAGCAGTCACGTAATAACCAACGCGAAATTAGCTGCTCTACTCAAATATCACATTTGAGCTCGAATGACCTAGAACTGCAAAATTAAACGGATATTTGCACTTTAATAACCTACCGCAAGTTTAGTGCATTACTTATTAGTGATGGAAAGGGGTGATTCAATGATATCGGTAAGCAGTGACGTAATAACCAACGCGAAGGTAACTGTGTTACTCAAATATCACATTTGTGCTCGAATGACCCATCACTGCAAAATGAAACAGATGCTATCATTTTAATAACCTCCTATAAGTTTAGTTCATTATTTGTTAGTGATGGAGAGTTGGGATTCAATGATCTCGGTAAGCAGCCGCGTAATAACCAACGTTAAGTTAGCTGCGTTATTCGAATATCACGTTTGGGCTCGAATAACCTAGAATTGCAAAATGGAGCAGATGTTGACATTTTAATTACATCCCGCAAGTTTGGTGCATTATTAGTAGAGCTGAGGATGTTTGCGGTATAACCATGGTTATATCATGTAACCATAGTAATTTACTATGGTTACATGATATAACCATGGTTATACCGCAAACATCCTCAGCTCTAATTATTAGTGATGAGGGCGGATTCAATGGTCTCGGTGAGCAGTGACATAATAACCAACGTAAAGTTAGCTATGTTTCTCAAATATCACGTTTGGACTCGAATGACTGAGAATTGTAGATGTTAACATTTTAATTACATTCTGCAAGTTGGGTGCATTATTTATTAGTGATAGGAGATTCATGGTACCATGCAGTGAGCAGTCACGTAATAACCACATGAAGACATATGCGTTACTCAAATGAACGACCTAGAATTGCAAAATGGAACTTCATAAGAAAATACATGGAATTTTGCGCTCAGACCCTCATTGCTTATCTATTGTGATGTAACTAATATCATCCCATAACCTAACAGACAAAGCGTCGAATGAGTCGGACCGGACCAGACCGATTGAAACGAGAGCCTTAAGATCTCACATTAAGACCATGTTAATCACATTCTTTTATGCGCATTGTGTTAGCTATCAGAATTTCTTGCACCCTGGTGTCTCAATCAATCTTGTAGGCTACAAATATTTCATTTATTGAAGCGAATTAAAATAGTAAGGCAAAACAGGAGACTGCTTTCTCTTGCGCGACAATACTCCATGTCAGTCTGTATTTCTGAAATATCATCTATTCTCTTGAAAAATAGAAAAAATGATGTAAATGCTAAACAAATGTACGATTCAGACTAAAAACATCTCAAGTTATTTATTAATATACAGAAAGAAACAAAAATTTATATTATACCCCGGAGAGTAAGCCAACTTGATCATGCATATTAATATTTTGAAACGCCATGTATCCCCTCGCTAAATCGTAAACTGAATCTTCATATCCCCAAATATATCTATGGGCGGCAATTTTCATGAAAGGCTTTTTATTCATGAAACCACCTAAAGTCATTGATGCGGCTACTCTTGTCCAATAATCCATATGTTTAGTTTTGTCAGCAGCGGTCTGTAAGAGGAAAGTAAATTATTATAAAAAAATGTTCGCTTCAATTTTTCAAATATACCCAACTTACCAAGACCATTATGTTTGGTACAACTACGATATCATTGGGTTTTCCTTTCGATAGATGAGGCACAAACTTGTGTTTGTAAACATTTTGGTAAGAAGCAGTGCCATCCTTTTCGAAATGAAGATTATGTCGTTCTAATACTTCTCTAAAAAGAAAAAAAGATATTAAAAAACCCTACCTGGTTGCAGATAAATTAATATCAAAGCGAAATATACTTAAGAGTAAAGAAAAATTAAATCATATATTTTCTTGATATCTGTTGTTATAAAAATAATAATCTTTATTTGGTCAACAGATCATATGAGGAACAGTTTTTAAGTTTGCTGAATGTGGAAAAAGGAGAGAAAATAAAAATGCAAAATAAGTTTGCTTTTTCAACATATTCACCTGCAACCCTTAATACAGGTTTTAGATCTTTGAATTAGCTTCTGATTTGCCTTCATAAAAAATGTTTATCTTTGTCTGAAAAATACGCCGAAACTGCCGCCCGTACTTCTTCATCATTCGTAAATTTCTTCCCCTGCAGTTCTTTTTTACTTTTCGGGAACAGGTAAAAATCACTCGGAGCGAGGCCTGGATTATAGGGTGAGTGATTCGAAGTATAGAAGCTGTGCAGGAGAAGGACACTTTTCATCAATTTTCCGCTTCTTTTTTCTTTAATGACTTTTAATAACATGTGATACGATTTCACTACTATTTGGAACCCGCGACAGTCTTTTGATTGTCTGTTTAGCAATTCTTTTCATGAAACAGTTTTTTCCTAGTACGTTCTAAAAATTAGCGACATCCATTTCAAGCAACGGTGTGCTATCAGGTTTTGCTTCAGACTTGAGCAGGGCGAAATGTGCACGTAGAAATGAGATTTAATAGTCATTAATTCTCATTTGCAGTAAGTTCAGAATGTTAACTATATATACATCAAGTATAGAAGTGAAAAGTCATCTCTGTCTCCAGGATATCGTATATTGACAAGCTTCAATAAGATCAAAATGCATCTATAATACGTTCCATGGATGGATGTTGCTTTTCCATAAATTTTGAATTACAACCACAACAACAGAATATATAGGAAAACTCTACCTTTTGTTTCTACATCACTTTCGATTTCCTTTTGTTAATACACTCTGCCAAAAAAAAATATCGCATAAACCACAAAAAGGGGTTTATATCGCATAATTCTTTTTTATAGCTAAAAAAGTGTTTGTTCAATATATCATAAGAAATATTTTTTATGTTTATTCCACTCTCATAAAATAGGGACCAAATCAAAACAGAAACTCATATCTAAAATTTTTATTAAGCGTATATAGCGAAAGAAATTATCATTTTGGAAAAAAAATTACAGGATAGTGGGTTTTAATATTCGGTATTGTCACCTTTGGCTCTTATAACCGCTCGCATTCGGTTTGTCGTGGATTCAATTAACATTCGTATATAAGCCTGGTTTAAATTATTCCACACCTCACGAAGGGCATTTTCTGGTCTAGGGGATTATCATCGTAGAATTGAATTATAATTATGATAGGGGATTTTACTGGCACAAAATTTTGGGTCCGCATCATTCTGTGAAGATGGGCCCACACATGTTCGACAGGATTCATGTCTGGATTTACAACAGGCCAATCTAAAACTGGAATGCCAACACCATTAAGGTATTCCTGGACGATTATTGCTACGTGCAACCGTGGATTATCGTACATTAATACAAATTAATTTCCTATTACTCTCGCATATAGTCCTACATCGTATTCTAATATGTCTGTTATATACAGTCGCTGTATCTCTGTTTAGTGGTACTAACTCACTACGACTTGTTAAATAGATCCCTTGCCAAACCATGATAAAGCCACCACTGAAATTAAGCGTAGATCTGTATACTGGTCTCTATCTATCAGATGTATAAAGATCAAATCTTAACTCATCTGTGAAGAGTATATTAGCCCAGTCATTAATTTGCCAATTGACATGTTTCCTAAAAGCCTTAAGCGAGTCACTCGGTGATTCCTAGTAAGACGAGGAGCTGTTACTGCTCTCTTACTATTCTAGTTATTATTCCACTCTGACGCAACCTGTTACAAACAGGACTCACTCGAGTATTTCTGACTTTGGCAAAATCATTCTGCAGTTACATAATGCTTGTAGAACTAGCTAGTGGTCATCTTGGGAAGGACAGCTTAGAGGACCTGATACTGGTCTTCTGTAATTACCTGTTTTCCTATATCTGGCTACTGCCCTAGAGACACTCGTCTGATTGATATTCATCACATTAGCATTGTATGCTAGAGATTGTCCTTCTACAATTAACGCAACTATTCTAATTAATTGTTCTAAAGTTAAATTACTTATTTTACTTGTACAAACGTTAGTGCAGAACTGTAACAGCGCTGTAACACTGTAACCTTGTACGCTGTAAACCTTGTGTGAATGCATTTTTTTACATGTTTATTAAGAAAAAAAAATTTATTTGAAACCTATATTCTATCATTATTTTGTGTATTTATAGTCCACGAACATATAGCAAACATATTGTGAACGTAACAAAAATATCTCAGTTTATAAACGCCTTTTTGTGATTTATACGATGCTTTGTTGGCCGAGTGTAATTAATATAATCATTGCACAAACTCATAAATTCAAAACTGTTAAATTAAGCACTATATTACATTAAAATAACTTTAGCATATTTCTAACGATTATTTTTCAAGACATTCTCATCATAGAAACAAAAACGCTACACTAAACACCAACGTAATAATAAAAATTCTAGAAAAAGCCTCTGAATAATTTTGAAGAATGTTCTTTTAATGTTCAACTTAACCGGCATGTAGTAATTTTGATGTAGATGTTTTCTTGACATAATTTTTGACCAGCATTTCCGCGTACGCTCTGGTATTACCTTTACTTAACATATACGCACTTTATTCTGTAAATTTACAATGGGGTTTTAAGACTTACTCGTAAACATATGGTCCCAACTCCTTGACACGTAACCTTGCATCTATTCCTTGTTCAAATCTATCAACGTTTGTGTAGTTGAATATATGAACTTTAATAAGAAACTTCGGCTTAGGTCGGAGCCAGCTATCGAATGCCTCTGTACCATTTACGATCACTAATTTCTGTAAACGAACAAAACAAATAGCATTAAGCAAATGTATGAAGACAAAATAATTACTCTTTTGTGCGATTGAACTTTATTTGATCATTTGCCGTGCTGGTTTCCAAGACGGTAAGTATTGTTTATCGGTTGCTACAGCTTAAACTCAATGGAAAGTAGAGTAGAACAGTAAGTAAATTGAGTTAAAGATTATAGGTACTTTGATAGCGTTCTTTAGATTTTTTGGGAATGACAGCAGAACGTCCTACATTCCAAGCGTGTTCTATTTCATTTTTGGAGTCGCTAGTATTATTTATTTAGTTGAAATTAACGCTATTTATTACTCATGATCGCTACACAAAATATCTACGTCCATCGAAAAATTAGGATGACAGTAAACTGTTTACGAATTTCTATAGCAACGCAACTCACAAATTAATATCATGGCAATATGATTTGAAGGTTTACATAGGAATGACATTGGCAATACTTGTTTACTGTGATTATTATAATATTTAATACTCCCAATTTATAATTCAATCGCACAAAGAACGTGATAAGCATCACAAACGATAAGGAAATACCGATCTCAGACAACAATTTGAGTAGTCGCCTCGCAGTTGCCCTCGATTGGTAAAAGTTCCTTACCATTCTGGAGACTAAATGTACTATGTTTAATTACCTGCATTACTAACGTGTCGACTGTATCTGTAAACCAAAATAGGATCGTTCCAACAAGGCTACACGAAAACAATACCACCAGCGTTAGCAATACTGAAAAAAAAAATTTTAATTAATATTATAAGCTGCTTGTATATAACGGAAATTTGATTTTAAAAAGATTACTGTAAGATTACATTTGCCTTTTAATAATAGTTCATCTTTTATTAGATATATTAAGTCTTTTAATATATCTATAACATTTACGATATATATTCGTGTATCTTGACAATTAATTCCTGGATATTCTTGTCTTTTTTTTGTTTTTATTAGTTTTAATCACTTGTGAAGATTTTTGTTTATATTCATATATATTATTAGCTTGAATATTGTGTATTGTTTTAGGTTTCTTTATATTTTTTATATTTAGGAAGTTAAGTCTTTATAATACTTTTTTTTGTGTCTAATAGTACTTGTTGTTATGTGTATGATTTACAATATTATTTTGATTTTATTCTGTAAATAGAATTATAATTCTGTTGGATAATAAATAAATACATAAATAAAATAGAAATGTCAAAAAACGACAATTGTTTCGTCAGCACAGTGGCTTCATCAGGTATTTACTAGAACACCTTACAAATTAACATTGGTATACCTAAACACAAAAATACAAAAAGGTTACTATTATTTTACAATGTCTTTAAAATGTGAGAATTTACACAAATAATGTAGTTAAAATGTGTAGTCCACCTGGTCGGCCCTTACCGTTATGCTATTGGGTCCTAAACATGTTTAAAAATATACTATTTTTTTAATAAAGTAATTGTGCATTCCTATTATCGTCTAAACGATTGCTTTAAATGAATAAATTTCTTTGTCAAATATCGGGATAACTATAGATGACAAGATGACGTTTAAAGAAATATCTCAAAGGAGTGACGGAAAAGGCAGAAGGAAGGGCAGCAGCACTGATGGGACTAATGCCCAATAAAGGAGATCCCAGAAGTGAGAATAGGGGTGATACTATGTAGTGTCATGTTATCGGCATTGTTATACGGAGCACCAATATGGTATAGTGCACTTCAGAGAAAGACGTACACAAAACTGCTGGAAGAAACACAAAGAAAATTTGTGTTTAGGTGTATGTGCGCATATAGGACGATGTCGGTAAAGACGTTACAAGTTATAGCGGGGGTGATACCCATATATTTGCTAGCCAAAGAGAGGTTCCTCACAGAAAAACGACGCCACGAAGATCTGGGCAGCGTAAAAAAGGGTGTGAGACTATCTATTATTAGCGAGTGTCAGGAAGAGTGAAAAAAAAACGAGCAGTAGGGGAGTGGACCAAAACGCTTATACCAAACGTAAGGACATGGTTTGACTGCAAACACAGGAATGTAGATTATTATATGTGCCAGACAGTTTTGCACGTATGCAAAGGGCATAGGAAAAATAGAGAGCGACATCTGTGACTACTGTGCAGAACAAGACTCGCTGGAGTAAACTTTTTTCTCCTGCATTAGATGGAGAGCAGAGAGGCCACAAGCTTTCTCCAAATTTGGAGGGAAACTGAAGATTACCAAGTTCGCGGCAGTTGTCACTCGAGAAATAGTGGCCTAGAACATCATGAAGCAATTAGCGAGAGCAATATCAGAAACAAAGGAAGCAGAAGCTAGAAAAAATTAGTAAACTCCAAACTCGAAAAGACCAGAAGATCAAGAGCGAAATTCCCGAACTGTTAATCCTCGAACACCACGAGGGAGGGGAGAGGTAGGGCAAAAGAAAGTCACTAGCAAAAAAGAAGGACAGACACATCACTCGAGAAATATATCTGACTGACGGTCCCAGGGTGATGAAAATAGGGCAGTTCAGACTTGTTTCGGTTACGACCGATAACGCCCATTAAAACAAAAAAGAATAAGTTTAACAAAAGTGATAATTAAATCCAACTAATTGTTAAGTAAAATTTATGATTGTTTTAATTTATTAATTTCTAAACTTTCTAGAATATTTAATTTTGTGCCTTAATTCTCTAGGCACAAAATCATTATTGAATATGTGGTCTTTTTCTATTATATGATTGGCAAAAGTGGAATCTTGTTTTCTATTTTTAAACGAAGAACAATGTTCAGCAATACGTTGTTCAAACTAGGCCTATTGAATTCTAAAATTTCTAAATTCGGAAATAGAAATTTTAGTCAATTCTAAACTCGAAAATCGAATTTTAAATTCAATATTGGAATATTCTAAATATCGAATTTTAAATCCGAAATTCGAACTTTAAATTAAAAATGCGAAATATCGAGTTAAATAAAATAAATTCATACTGAAAATTCGAAATTTTATGATAATATTTATAATCCAAATCTGAAGTAAGAAACTAATAATTTATATGAAATAAAAAGCATTTAAGTTTGAACGTTTTATTAAATATCGTGGGCGTTAAAGCAGAAATCACTAAGTCCATTTTTGCCGTGATTGGGATTTTAACGCAGCGGAATACGAAAAAGTTTAATTTTTAGCCTACCAAAACTCACTATATCCAAAGGTTGATAAGTAGACCAATAAGTAAAATGGTAATTTTAGTTAACTTAGAAAGAAGTACTTTTATAACAGTATAACAGTCACTAACTGGACTTAAAGAGTTTTGTTTGTTTCATTGTTCAATGTATTTTATGTAACAGGCAAAAGTCACTCTCTGGACTTAGTGAGTTTTGTTTATTCTATTATTCATAATTGAGGTTATGTAGTTTTTCCTCTCATTTTTCTTCTTTCTGAAGGTAAAGTGATAAAGTGTTATAGAACTGTTTAACATTTTATCGATTAATGGTAATGGAGGGTAATAGAGGTAAACGAATGTTAGAGCCTTGCTCTTAGTTCCATTAATAACGAAAATGTAGCCGAAAAAATTGTACAAGAAGTTAATAGTATGCCGGCCGTTTCGGACGAGGTTAGAATTATCTTGTGCGTAGCATATTTCTTTTCAACAATGTGTTACAGATTATTGAAACAGATGCTTTCGAACAGTACGATGATAGTGACAAAGATAAGGATTTTGATCCAAATGAAGAATTATGCAACACTTCAGATACTAGTACGGAAAATATAGATAATCCCATAAAAGCTGGTAAGATATTCACAGTTAACGCGACAGTAAAAAATACAATGACAGCGATAATATTATGAACTTTGTTAAGTCGAAAAATATAACTCATTTCGACTTTCAGGTAGAGGATTGAAACATCGTAAGAAAAGAAGTCGTTGGAATAAAGCTGATAAGTCAAGATGGTGTCGTTACGTAGCAAAGAAACGCAGAAATTTAGGACTTCCGTATGTTACAAGAAATGGAAAGATGCCTGCCAAAGTTCCCAAATATATAAATTGCACTAATTTCAAATTTAAGTGCTCACAGAATTTTAGCGAAGAAGACCGAGTTAATTTATGTCTAAGCTATTGGCGATTAGAATCTTTCTGTCGCAAGAAAGATTTTATTCTACAAAATGTCAAATCATTTATTCCGCAGAGACAACGATTGCGTAAAGAAAGTGGAAAAGCACGGACGAATTCGAAACAATTCTATTTCCTTAAAAATAGCACACCTGTTAGAATTTGTCAAACATTCTTTTTAAAAACACTTTCCATTAGTAACGGACCTCTTAATAAAGCTTTAGCAAATAGAGATAGAATGTCTGGATTATATCAAGGTGAAGATAAACGAGGAAAACACGAGCCAGCCAACAAACTGTCTCCAGAGGAAAAGCAAACTATTAAGGATCATATTTAGGAATTTCCTGTAACAGAGTCACACTACTGTAGAAAATCTTCACAAAGAAAATATTTAGACGCTACATTATCAATAGCCAAAATGTATTCTTTATACAAAGGAATGTGCGCTGGCATTGGTAAGATCCCTCGCAGCATGACGACATATAATAGGATTTTTTGTCAAGAATATAACTTCTCATTTTTTAAACCTAGAAAGGATCAATGTCCATTGTGTGTAAGGTATAACGGAGCAACAACAGAACAGAAAGGTACTTTACAATCAACCTATGAGGAGCACAAACAACGTGAAGCTGATGCAAATAATTCCAAAATGTGTGACAAAGAGCGCGCCTCAGCTGATTCTAATTTTGTCACTGTAACATTCGATTTACAAAGTGTTCTTCAAATACCGTGCAGTGATGTATCACCTATGTATTACAGTAGAAAATTGTGTGGATATAATTTAACAATTTACGAAGGTGCTCCGCCTAACAACGCCTACTGTTTTGCTTGGACAGAAGTAAATGGAGCACGCGGAAGTCTAGAAATTGGTACTTGCTTGTACTTATACTTAAAAGCTTTACCTGAACATGTGAAAGAAGTATCACTTTTCTCTGATACATGTGGTAGCCAGAATCGGAATCAAAATGTACTTATAATGATATACTATTTCGTTCACCATGAAAGCAGTAACATTGCAGTTATTGAGCAAAAGTTCCTTGAATCTGGACACTCAATGATGGAGTGTGACAGTATGCACAGTGCCATTGAAAAACAGAAAAGGAATTTATCTGTATACACGATGAATGACTGGATTAATATTTTTAAAATGTCTAGATCTAAGAGAGGTAAAAAGAAGAACGACCAGTATACAGTTAAGGAACTGAAATTTCCAGATTTTATTGACTTTAAAAAGCTCTCACAAGATATTTTGAAGAACAGAACAATAAATACTCTTGGCGATAGGGTAAACTGGCTAAAGGTTAAACGTTTCCTAATTGAGAAAGCTAGTCCATCCTTAGTAAAATATAGTTACACCCATTCAGGAGATTATCTAGATATTAACATACACGGTAAAGGCCGTCCTTCTAAATTACCATTACTGAAAAAAGCGTACTCAGCAATGCTACCAATTTCTGAGAAAAAATATAATGATTTACAAAAATTGTGTACAAATGAAGTTATTCCTATGGAATATCATGCTTGGTATTCATCTTTACCTACTTCGACATCAGTTCGAGTTAAAAATCCTGAACCTAGTATAGATAGTGACAGTGAAACTGAAGAGGACTGAAATTTTTACCAAAATATTTTTGATGAATAATATGTTTTTGAACAAAATGTACTTAATGTACCTAAAGTATGATTCTATAATTAAATTAATATTTTTGAATAAAAATACACCTTTTCACTATACTGCTGATTTAAATACTGTTCCCGTCAAAGATAACTAAGTCCATCAAATACCTTTTTTTATAGCTATGAGAAAAAAATTTATCATTTCATTAATATCATGGAATGATATGCCTTAATACATCTTAAAAATATTATAAATTTAGCCCTGGTATTGAAAATGTAATTTAGCATGTCATTTGAACTTTAAATCTTAGTTACCATAAAATTGATTATTTGGACTTGATTATTTCTGCTTGAACGCCCACGATATGTTACTGGAAATAATAAGTGGTAACTTAAATTTGTATTTCTATTCAAACGAATGTTCTTTATTTTCTTTTAAAAACACTGACATGTTGACATTATCGGGTAATAGACAAACTTCTCTTGGCTGACACAATATTTCCGGCTGTGAAAAATATCCTTTTTGACGATGGCGTAGCTGGAATCGCGAGATATGCTCTGGCTATATTTGACAAGGTAGGATACTTGCTGACATTGATTTCCACCATTCAAACGGATTCTGCTTTTTCAAAATTTCTGTCCTTGTTTATACATTTTAAATTCTGATATATTCTTATTTGAGGACTCTAAGAAAATTATCCATAAAGGTTTTTGATGATGTTTCTGTTGCCGTATTTGTTTCAGAATACTGAAGCGTATAGTAAATCATTGGCTTTACCTGTTATATTTTAAGAATAGAAATAAAACTACGGTTTTAATCTTCACTTTTAATCATTACTCGTGAAACGACAATTGTTTCGCCAACACAGTGGCTTCCTCAGGTGGTTACATCTAAACAGTACGTTACAAACTAAATAAAAAATAAATAATATATCTATAAAATCAAGAAGGATGGTATTTAAAATATTTTTAAAGAAATCTATGAATTACAAGTGTTGTTGGTAGTGAAAGAATGTGGCACATCTGGTCGGCCCTAACTGTATATTATGGGGTACTAAACGTGTTTACGCATAAATTTGTTTAATAACCTACATATACATTTGTATTATCGTCTAAACAGATTTTAAGTAAATAAATTTAATAAAGGCGAGTTATTTAAATTTAATTTATCATTTAATAAAATTTGTGACTGTTTTAATTTATTGATTTCTAAACTTTCCAGTAAATTTAATTTCTTGCCTTTATTTTCTAAATGCAGAATTTGAAAATCTTTATCGAAAGTGTGGTTTTCTTCTAATAGATGATTCGCAAAAGTAGAATCTTGTTTTTTATTTTTAAACGAAGAACAATGCTCGGCAATGTGTTTTTCAAACGATCTTCCTGTTTGACCGACATATATCTTACCGCATCCACACATTAACTTATAGACTCCGGATTTCTTATTTTTGTCTGTTTTATCTTTATTGTTTTTGATGTGCTTGGATAACTTATTATTAGTTTTGAAAACCGTGTTAATATTAAGTTTTTTTAAATCACTTGAAATATGCTTATTAGGTGTCCCAATGTACGTTTGTAATCTAAATTTTAAATTTTCTTTATCCTTTATTGCAGGGTATACGATAGAGATTGCTTTTTTGAAAAGTTTTTTTGTCGGCATATTTTCAATTAAAGTATCTGTGTAGCCGTTATTGATAGCTATTTGTTTGCCTAAATTTAATTCTTTTTCATAATTTTCTTTAGATAGTGGATAATTAATTAATCTGTGTAAAGAACTATGGAAACTCGCTAATTTGTGTTGTATGGGATGTGTTAATGAATTATGTATAGTTATGTCAGTATGAGATTCTTTATGGTAAATATCAAACTCTAATTTATTGTTTACTTTTTTATAGTTAGGTCCAAAAAATTAATACTATTGTTTACTTCTTGTTCCATAGTAAATTCCATATTTTTATGAATAGAATTGACGAATTCTAATAGCAAGTTTAATTGTCATTGTAGTAAAGTAAAGTAAATGCCGAATCAATTCAATTATTCTGTTATATTTTGTTTATAATAATCCTATTCAGTATTTAAGGGACTCATAACGAGGATACAAATATTCTGAAATTTGTGTCGCCATAATTTGTTCCTCGTTTGCAAAAATCTTCCTCGTGAATCATGAAATAGTGCAGTCCATTGATAATTTGTGTATGCAAATAAAAATAAATTATGCGTAGGTACAATCTGAAATTCAATTTTCAATTTGAAATTCGAAATTCGGTTTCGAATTCGAATCCCTTCGTAGCGAGAATTACATATTTCAAATTCGGAAAATCAAATTTTAACGTCGTACTAGTTCAAACGATCTTCCTGTTTAACCCACATATATCTTACCGCAACCACACATTAACTTATAGACTCCAGATTTCTTATTTTTATGTGTTCTATTTTTATTGTTTTTAATATGTGGCTTCACAGTGTATGCTTGCCGAACCTAATGAAAAAATTACGATATATTAAAAAAAAAACTATTATAAACATAGTTTTCAAAACGAATATTAATTTATTCAAACACATTAACAAGTGATGAGGGTCGCCTATGTCAACGTTAAGACGAAAAGACAGTCAATGCGGTGGGGTCGCTCTAACTCGCCTAAGAGGAAAACATCCTTCCTACAGACTTGATATAACGCCTAGCTACTACCATCTTATTCTTAACATGAAGAAATGGCTTGGAAGCCAACGGTTTGAGAGTGATAAAGAGCTGCAGGACAGTGTTTCAACATGGATTAATTCACAGGCGGCAGAGTTCTGTGAATAGAGCATCTACAAGCTGATTCGGCGCTATGACAAATGTCTCAATATTATTGGCAACTATGTAAGAAAATACCTGGAAGTAGTAGCTTTAAGTTATATATAATAAAAATCTCTTCATGTATTGGTGTTTTTCTTAATAACCAACGTAACTTTCTTTACGAATCGCCCAGGTATATATGCTAATAAATATATATTCTTGCAAATAGACGTGTTAAAGAATTATGTAACATATTTTAAGACGACTTATATTATATATACATATATATACAGACTGTCCCGTAAAGACGCCAACATTCATAATTCCGTTATTTATTGTCCGGTTTTATTTAAACAAAAAGTAAATTTAATAGCATCAAAAACACTATAAGATAGCAGTGTTTTATTTGTTTTCAATTGTTTTCATTAGTGTCAAACGACAGTCAAGTTTTTTATTTTAAATGGCAACATATATATTTTTGGCTATATTCGGATTGTCTTTTTTTTTCTGAATTCAACGATGTATAACATGTTTATTTTTGATAAACGTTTATTGCAAAAAAAAACTTTATAAATTTCATCTTTGTCTTCCATTATTTATAAATATTCGAATGTGTCATGAAACATTTGAAATGTAAGTATTATAAATATTATTATAAGAAGCAAAACACTTTACAATAAATGTTGAAATTGCCCGCCACCTTGTTTAACACATATCGCACATCTCCTAATAATAAAAAATTAAAAAAAAACTTTATAAATTTCATCTTTCATTATAGTAGACTTGGCCCAGTCCACTAGCATTATGTCAATGTGCCTTAAGTGTCAGTTTGACTTTAATAAGTTTTCTGTATTATCCTGTCTGAACGTTTTGCCGCAACAAAAAGCTTATTTTCGTTAAAAATGAATAACAATGAATTAACGGACATGTTACAAGTGTTCTTTGAATGTAATAAAAATCGCCTTCAAGCAGTTCGTCGGTACAGTGCTCGTTTTCTGGACAGAGAAGTTCCAGGTTCGAAAATATTTCAGAGAATTGAAAAGAATTTAAGAAATTATGGATCATTTACCAAACCAAAAACACAAAAACGGAAATTCTCCGAAGATAAGGAATTAGATGTTCTTCTTGCAGTACAACAAAATTCACGAAATTCGATTCGCGAAATTGCATATAATATTGGGGTATCAAAAACTACAGTTCATGGTATTTTAAGAAAACACAAACTTAAACCGTACATAGCTCGAAAAGTTCATGCATTAGAACAAAATGATCCTGGCCGAAGAATCCAGTTTTGTCGTTTTTATTTAAATGCATTAGAACAAGATCCGAATTTTTACAGAAGGATAATTTGGTCTGATGAATGCACTTTTAGCAACAACGGTATTTTTAATAGAAAATACATCGACAGTGGAGTGCAGACAATCCGAGATTTGTAATTGAAAATAATTTTCAAAGACGTTTCAACGTAAATGTTTGGTGTGGCATTTTAGGTGATCAATTAATTGAGCCATTTTTCATAGATGGTTGCTTAAATCAAGAAAAATACACTTTATTACACGAAAATCTCCAAAACTTTTTAGATGAATTACCTTTGGCAAATTTAAATAGAATATTTTTTCAACAAGATGGGGTGCTTCCGCGCACAACGCCAGAGTAAATACTGATTTGTTGAACACCCAATTTGGAAATAGGTGGATAGGAACATCCGGTCCTATCGAGTGGCCTGCGCGTTCACCGGATCTTACGCCCCTCGATTTTTGGTTGTGAGCTTATCTACAAGATCGAGTTTATTTAACAACTCCAGAAAATGTTGACATTTTAAGACAAAGAATTATTAACACTTGTCAAGAAGTACCTGCCGCTTGTCTTTTAAATGCGACCTTTGGAGTAATTAGGAGATGTGCGATATGTGTTGAACAAGGTGGCGGGCAATTTCAACATTTATTGTAAAGTGTTTTGTTTCTTATAATAATATTTATAATACTTACATTTCCAATGTTTCATGACACATTCGAATATTTATAAATAATGTAAGACAAAGATGAAATTTATAAAGTTTTTTTTTTGCAATAAACGTTTATCAAAAATAAACATGTTATACATCGTTGAATTCAGAAAAAAAAAACCAATCCGAATGTAGACAAAAATATATATGTTGCCATTTAAAATAAAAAACTTGACTGTCGTTTGACATTAATGAAAACAATTGAAAACAAATAAAACACTGCTATCTTATAGTGTTTTTGATGCTATTAAATTTACTTTTTGTTTAAATAAAACCGGACAATAAATAACGGAATTATGAATGTTGGCGTTTTTTACGGGACAGTCTGTATATATATATATATATATATATATATATATATATAACATAAACCTGCTGTTGAAACTGGTATCTCTTGTTAAAGTATGATTATTATGTTGATGTTTAAAGTAAGACTGTGTGTCTTAATGTACGACCACTATATCACTACCCCTACAAAATATTACATAATTAAAATGCTCGTATTGTTGTACATTGTATTGTTTGACGTGGTAGTAGGGAATTTCTGTGTTATGAATTCATGGAAATTGTACGTACGGGCAATAATACCCTACGATTACGATAGAGTCTTAAAAATCGAACCTTAACTAATAATCGAACCTTAACTAATAATAATAAAATATCATTACTAATTAAGTATTGGTATTATAAATCTAAAAGTATGTAGTTCCGAATCGCCCCTCGTTAAAGTAATAAAATTTATTATACATATTTAGGAAACGTGATCTTAGAATGAATATACAGATTAAACCCTTTGTTCGCTATAATCCAAGGTAATAAGATAATCGGTCCAATATATAAGGCAATAAGTAAATTTGTAAATAAAAAAGACGCCGATTATATTAATAGTCCTAGATAATAAAACGAGAGGCCTAAATTATAAAGTAGGTAATAAATAAATTTGCAGACGTAAAGAATTCTAAAGAATCTAGAATCTAAAGAAAGTTTTAAAATTTGAATAGGATAACGAAATTATGTTATACATCGATTTAAACTTGAAAATGCACGTTCAATATTTGTAAAATTGGAGATACTTATAGTTTAATTATATCCTAAGTTTACTTATATTTAAGAATAAAAAATGTTTGAAGCTAAAATATTACAAAGGGATGTTGAATGTATCCTCAACACATTTCTTAATTAACAATCATTTCCCCTAACAAAAAAAACTACACAACATTTTGTTACATAATTCGTAAAATTATTGTTTATTTATTACATAATACTATAACATTTCTAACCCTTTTTATTACTTAATCGGGACTTATAAATAACGTACCTTCATTCACTAATTAAAAGGTTATAAAACCAATTATAACCTTTTAATTAATGTATAATTAATATTAATTATGTTACAGTCACAGGCGATTGAAATAGCCTTGACCTTTTCGTCAAATAATCGAGATATTTGTATCTTCCTTAACTTGCAAACATATAATTTTATTCCTTTAATTGCAATAATCGATTAGATAATGTGTCGTTATGCAGATTATTATCTCCTTAAATGTATGTCTTTTACATCGTCAGCAATTAAATCGCTCTAAACTGCATTAAATTCATTAGGGTCAATGGGTTCGTATTTCATGCTTGTAGTAGTAGACAACGATTAGAGTTGAATTAATAAAAGTAAAGTATTTGAGGAACGTGTATTATGAGCTGATACACTAAAAGAGAAGAGAGAAAGCAACGATGGAGAATCTGTTTCGTTATTTTTAAAAAGTTGATGCCTGGTGACATGTCTTCGACAAGGTATGAACGACAATTTGACGCAGAATCTATGCCTTATTGATAAATAGAAACATTATTTGAGGTGGTCGTATCATCTTCCACTGAGATCCTTCCAGATGTGTTGTGGTCCTCATGCCTCATTAGAATACTTCCTCTAGCCTTGTCGTTTTAATTAAGCGTAGCAGCTTCGAGCGCGGTTTCTTTTACAATGTAGTTCCGCTTTGGAATATTGACCTCCCATTTGTAGGAACTGCGTTCTTGTTAGACCTTTGCATTGGCATAATACAGGATTGAGATTTCCTCGTCTTCTTAATTAAGCTTAGCAGTTTTGAGAGCCGTTCTATTAAATATAATTGCGCTTTAGAATATTTATCTCCCATTTGTAAGAAGCGCATTCTTGCCAAGCCTTTGCATAGTACTTGAATCGCGGTTTCCTCTTCCACTTGACAGAATCCACATACCCATTCTTCTGTCAAGCCCATATTATTCGTATGCTTGTTGAGCTTACAATGTTCTATTAATAGGTTTACTACCATCTTAACAGACCTTCTGTGTCTATTCAATAGGTCCGTTGTAAACTTAGGCAAATATTCGGCACAACTGAGTGATGCAAAACACACATGGCCAAATTAAACTGTTTATTATCTGTTCAGACCTGTTATAAAAAGGTTCGAATAGTTTTTTACTATTCGAACCTTTTTATATAACAGATCTGAACAGATAATAAACAGTTTCACTTGGCCATGTCTGGTCTGAACAGGTAATAAATAATTTAACGTATGGAATTTTGGACTCAAAACCCTATTGCTTATAGATCTACCTTCAGCCAACTATTTGATGGTTGTTTTAATAATCATTGTTTCTGCAATGTCAAGAAAAGTCTCCAATCCTATGAAGGCTGTACACGAGGCATGTCAAGCCACTTTGCCCGCTTTCATATTAGACTTATGGCCTTTGTGCCTCAAACCCAGGCTAATGTCACTTTCTTGTGATCACTGAGCTCGTTTAGGTTTGTATTTAACTTATACTGAATCCAAGCCTTTAACATTGCTTGCTTGTCGATAAGATGGCCACGGCGTGATTTGCCGTCTGTCTATTTCCTCAACGCAAAGATGCAATAGCGGTCACTTCCCCTTGAAGTACCATAATATCTCTACTTAGGCTCACTTGGATCATGGTCCTTTCTCTCCTTTTGTCTCAAATACCTACCTTTTTTTCTGTTTTAGAGCCGTCAGTGTGCCAGATAGATTCTGCCTGGACGAATGAGCATTTTTCCACTCCTTATCTGGAATTACTATTGTATATTTCTTATCATAATCTACGAATTATAGTCAACTCCTCGGTGAGGATAAATACCATAAACTTTTAAACTTAAGTACTTCAGAAATCTGAGTACATTAATACGTTAAGCACGTATTACGCATTTGTTACAAATGAAACAGATATGCATTACACACATCTGTATGTGTACACATGAACATACACCTCGTATTTTCCAACATTTACTTCTTTCCAAAGTGCTTCACGTGCTTCTGTCACAACAATAGACTTCGTCAGTTTGGCTGGTGAAGTTAAGTTTGTTGGAACGCCTCATAGGTATAGCAAATTTTGTCCTATCCGGTGACACCAGATAATCTGGTGACATCTGGCGGACAAAAGAAACTATGAGATTTTCTCTCGTTCAGCAGGACGGCATACAAAGCAACATTACAAAGTAACATTAGGTCATCAGATACATAAGGCGCGTACGAATGTCCTCCACAAATCGCCATTGTTGCATATGTACTGTAATACCCATCGTTTGTATCCTGATCCATTCTGGAGAGCATAGTTTTTTTTTATTTTTGTTTTTATTTCATTAATTTAGTGTTTTTTTGTATTACATCAATATTCGTTTTGTATAAATAATTTAAAATTTTCTTTATTTAAATTTGTGAAGGCTGTACTGCTTTAATTATGAATTTTTGTTTTCTCTATTATCTAATTGTTATCCTGTAATTGAAATTTTATGAGTCCATTAGATAAATAAACATTATTATTATTATTATACACAAAATCCAAGTGATATTTAAACAAAAATAATCAAATAGAATACGCAAATCTTTAAAGTACTCCGCCCTTTCAAAGACACTATCATATACCATTGTTATTTATTTAGTACACAAATTACTTCAATGCAGTTTCTGAGCTCAATAGTTCTATAACAATTAATTAAGTCGTTTCATTTAATCTAAATCTAATAGTAGATTTTAGTTATTCAGATTTTTATATTAAGGTTAATTTCGTAACTATAAGTACATGTATATATAAATAAATACAGCTTCTACATTTATTTAGACGTTTTAAATTATAATTTAATAATAACTTTCGTAATTTTTGCATTTAATAAAATGTCACTGTCCAGTAACGATAACCTTCTCCATAATTTATGTAAGTCTAGACAAGATAGAACATAACAATCTTTGACATGCAACACGGGTCATTCCCAATTAGGTAATTTATGATATACGTATTTCATTTAACATGTCTTGGATACATTTCACAATATTTAGAAGTAACAATAAAAGTCGACGATTTTCGGAATTTTTTTTTTGTTTGCAATAATGAATGCGGTTTACTGAAATAAACAAACCAGTTTAACTAGTTATAAAATGACTTGCATAATGTCTAACAATTTAACTGATTTGTAAATTTTTTGTTCCGTTTCTTGCACATATAATTAATAATTGTTTATAGAATTGTTTAGTTTCTTCAATTTACAAACTATATTAAAAAAATTGTCACGAATCAATAATGATTTAAATATTCGAATATCTTATAACTACATTAGTTATTTAACAATTTATCTATTCTTAAAAATTTATATCATGTTAAGTACGTGATGAGAATATTGACAATCGGGAAGAGAATATACGAGGTTTATTTGACACGAAAGTAACTTTTCAACTAAATACTTTGGTGTTAAAAGTATATTTTGTTTTTAGAACATAATTCCCACGTGACTTTTTCTCGTAACCAATTTTTTAAGGCGTCTAAAATAGTATATTAAAACACAAGTTTCAAAACACTATTTTGTGGCACGAGTTTTCTAAAGAACGAGTGCCACAAAAGGCCTTATAAAACGAGTTTTTTATACTATTTTTTTCTATTTTGCATTTTTTACATAAATAAATTGAAATTATTTAATACAGAGTTTCAGAAAGTTCAGAGTTTTATTTTTATATAAAGTATGCAGTTGGTCACATTGATACTTGACATTTTCAAATTTAAATCTTGCTATCCGCGAAGTATATATTACATATTATTTATTAATTTTCTTTAACATTACTTGATATTTTATTTAAAAATATAAACATGAGTGCCATAGAAACTAATATATCTTGTTGTTAATTGTATACAATATACGTTGTTTGTGTAGGCTACGTACATATTCATATCTGTTAAATGTACTTAAATTCTTGAAATCAAATGACAGCAATATTTATTTCTGTGTTCGTACAACGCCAACATTGAAAAATGAAAAAAGCGTATTTAAATGAAGCTCATTTAAATACTGTTTTGGGTGTCATAATGAGTTCATTACGAACGCAAAATAGAAAAATAATATTTTCGAAGCTCGTCAAAATAGGTATTCGTTGCCCCTTCTCATTTATCCCGAATCTCTTTCCACCATGTTACGTTCAAAAATATCATTTTTAAATAATAATCGTGTTTTGTGCCGTATTGCACTTGCTCTTTTCTTTCGAATGTACTTCGTCGTACTAGCAGGTGTTTGTATGACGCAATCGTGCGACTAAACATCGTAGATCGTGGCGATCCTTTTGGGAGATCGTCTACTTTTTGTCAAATTTCAGTTTCGTATATCAACTAGGACGTACTATCGTGAGCAATTGAAAGTAAACGCACTATTATGGCTGCGTAAATTTTACCAAATTGTCAAGCTAATGTCATTTATGTTATGATTAAATGCTGACACTGACACTTCAAAAGTACTGTATACATTAGATAAATTTTGAAATTTCGACATGCCAACTTAATAAAGTGTGCACTTTCATTTGCTCACGATAGTATGTGTTTGTGTATTGCCGCTTTTTTATTAATGTGTACCGTATTGTAAGTTTCGAAAGTACAATGAAATTGCACACGTTTGTTGATTAACACCAATATATAATTGGACTTATGCCATCGTCTATGCTGATATTTATATTGCGCCCTTCACCAACTTAGGTGAGTGGCGCTTCACGCCATTTTGTTTACGACATTTCTATATATTCGTTTACGTATTTCGCCTTTGCTAACGCCTAAAATACAATATGATCATTTATATTTACCCTCTAGCAAGCCATGAAATTATTTCTTGAAAATATCATGTTGGTAGTGACAAATAAAATACATCTGTCATTATGTGTATGTTCTGATAAATAAAACTCATCTGTCATTAATGTATTTATTAATTGACACTTAAAAATGTTTACAATAAATCATAAAGTTTTTCTGATCGAATCATACTTTAGGAATGGTGTAAAATTAGAAAATGGAGAATGGTCGTACTCCTTGCAGCCTTGTATAGAAGAATTTCGGGCAGAATTTCCAAATTTTCCAACAACATATGACAGTTTGCGGCAATTAATTCAAAAGTCAGTGTTTAAATTCCGTGAAACAGGGTCTGTGTCTCGAAAACCAGGTGCTGGTAGACCACTAAAGCGGACAGTTGAAAATATAGCAGATGTTGAGGGACGAATAAATAAATCACCTAAGAAATCGATTCGTAAGCTTTCACAACAAACACAACTGTCATATGGGACCTGCCAGAGAATCCTTAAAAAAGACTTACAAAAATTTCCATACAAATTTCATTGCGTGCAAGAGCTTTTACCAATCGATCATGTAACCAGAGTTAATTACTGTCAGTGGTTCTTAGGTACGATTAATAACGATGACGTTCTTGACAAATCCTTCTGGTCCGATGAAGCATGGTTTCATTTATCAGGATATATAAATAAACAAACAATGCGCATCTGGTCTAGTGAAAATCCACATGAAATTCTTGAAACACCCTTGCATTCACAAAAAATAGGCGTTTGGCTTTCTGTTTCTCGTAGACGGATTATTGGTCCAATATTCTTTAATAATACGATAAATGCAGAACGATATCGTAATAATTTATTGCTACCATTTGTAAATCAATTACATGATGATGAGCTCCGCGAGGGATATTTCCAGCAAGATAATGCAACAGCCCATAAGACAAGAGAAACGATGGAATTATTGCATGAATTCTTTGATAATCGAATAGTAGACTTTCCACCACGATCTCCGGATTTAACAATTATGGACTATTTCATTTATCCACATCTAAAAAATAGAGTATTTACCAATCGTCCACATACAATTGAAGAACTTACTAATGCTATCCGAAATGTCTGTGAGGAAATTACACCACATAATTTAAGGAATGCCTTCAATAATATGAGACGAAGAGTTGCGCTATGCATAGAAAATGAAGGAGCTCACTTTGAACATTTATTGTAGCTGTTTTTATTATTAAACTTTTTATTTTTTCAACTGAAACGTTTGTATTTAATTATTTGTCAAAATGACAAAACCTAATCTGTCATCAGTATAAAATAACCTATATCACACACGCTGCAAAATAAGTTAACTTAAATTATGGTACCAACTTATGTTTAAAAAAGAAAAATGTCATTGCCTTCTAGAGGGTAGAAATATATGATCATATGGTATTATCTTAAGGCTTTTATTACTGGCTTTTGGTATTGGCTTTGTTTACCGGTTTCTATTGTTAGCTACCGTCATAAATTTCCGATAACTTTAACACCTGTCGGAACGAGAATACCGTTTCGAAGGAATGAATTACCCAACATAATATCGAAAGGAAGCGGAAGACACGCAGCCGTTGAAGTGGAGTTGGCGTCGACCTACACTCATGATCCGAAAGTTCGCATTTGTTTACATTTTTTAATTAATAGATAAGCCTAAAATTTTCCTTTATATCATTTAACGTACCTTCAATAACTTCAATATCATGCTTTTTGATAATGGTTGGTGACAGTGCACGTAATCTGTCACAAACGTATAATTTTGATTGAGTATAGCAGTCTCTGACGAGGAAAGTTTTTGAAGGCACGTTATATTCTTAATACCATATTTAATGTCACGTAAAAATTATCAATTTGTTGAATGGGTTCTTGTTATTTAAAATGATTTTGAGTGTTGAATAATGTGTTACTGTTTACGATATTTTTACATTCAATAATTTGTATTGAGTCTTTATGTAGATTTTTTTGCTGTATAAATATTTAACGTCGCATTTCATTTAGTCATAAATTTCCTACATAAGGTTGTATTTCGCTTGTGAACGCATATTCGAGATCTCTAGTATACGTATATTTTTTTTGTTATATATATATATATATATATATATATTAATATAATATAGTTATAATATAATATGGTTAGATACCAGCACGCTCAAAACTTTTGGTAAATTTATTATTTAGAATTTTTATGAATAAATTATTAATAATTTAATTGGTGTATTCATTTATTATTATAATAAGCAATATATATATATATATATATATATATATATATATATATATATATATATATATATATATATAGTAAACTTAATAAGTCGGCGACTAAAGGTCTGGTTTATTACTTCAAAGTATATATATTTAAAACAACCCTACATGTTTCGGCAATGATGCCTTTGTCAAGGATATAAAAAATATATTTTTTATATCCTTGACAAAGGCATCATTGCCGAAACATGTAGGGTTGTTTTAAATATATATACTTTGAAGTAATAAACCAGACCTTTAATCGCCGACTTATTAAGTTTACCATATCATACCAAGGTCACGAAAATATTATATATATATATATATATATATATATATATATACAAGGCTTCACCCATTGTTATACTTTAACATATATATTTTTGCTAGTTCGCATTTTTCCGTTATACGACCTGCATTTACAATTCATCTTGTTATTTCTTAGTTGGTTGTAATGTTTCTTTTTATTTTGTACTGTAGTATAGCTTCCTGTTTCCTGATCATGTACGTTATAGCATGTATGTCTCCCGCGTAGCCTACACATCGCGGTGGCGCCCTTTTTAAATATCAATGTGTAAGATTAACAATGTTTGGTCAAGAAACCCACGCCCTGTTCACTAAGCTGTGTCCGTGGTACTGATCGGCTGACTTATATGTTTAATAGCAACCCGACCACGAAAAGTAACTCCGAGGAGGGTTATTGTATTTATCAAGTTTGAAATCATGAGAAAAACCACTTAAAGTTAGATCTAGTGAATATCATTGATGAGGCAGCAATCCAGTATTCAGTCTTCATTTGTCAAAATAATATAAATTGTATGACACATCATTAATAGGTAAAAGTGCAAAAGATTCGCAATACAAATAAATACATATGTACATACACTACAAAACAGAAAAAAAGAACAAAAAAGCCGATATGAAAACCGGAAGCAAAAAGCTAGAAAATGAGTCCTTTTCAAGATATATCTCACACGCGAAGCAGAACCCGATAAACAACGATTTCATATATACACATATATATAATTAGACCAGGAGTCTTTGCCGTTAGAACATGTATGGAAGGATAATGTTTTTTTTGGGGAATTTAAACAACAAACCACACAAAATACTAACTTATCTGTTACCGTTTAACACATTGGTCCTTTTCAATCTTTTGCATCACTTATTAATTATATAATGCGTTTACTCTTTTCTAAATGTAAAATTCTTTGAGACGCCACATTTTGAAGAATAGTCACCTTGACTTTCGCACACCAGTGTATAAAATTTGTGACCTTGATTATAGATAGTAACCTTTCCAATTCGATGTTACACACCTGGAATCCAAAAAACTTTACCGCATCTTTTACACTATCATCTTCTAACATTATATGTATAAATTTTGTGACAATAACATGTGTTGTGGCTCTCCTTTAAATGTGTTTGTCCTGTTTTTAAAATGTAATTTCGGAATAAATAATGTGTACGCCGTTGATATTACTAGTATATATTTAGAATATTGTAAACATTATAAATATTAAGACGAGTAATTTCTCAAAAAAAACAAGTTCACATTTGTAAGTATTAACCACTTTCTTTTGTTAATAAGTATTTAATTTATGTCCATTTGCTCTTAAACTGACCCCTGATGAAGCATACGAATTCGGTGCGAAATATTGGACTGAGAAAATAAAGAACTGACTTAAGTAATAGAGTTTAATTTTGCTGGATTCCCCAAGAAAACCATTATCCTTCCATATATATATATATAGTAAATTCAATCAGTTGACGATTAAAGGTCTGGCTTTACTTTAAAGTATATATATTTAAAACAACCCTACATGTTTCGGCAATGATGCCTTTATCAAAGATATAAAATATAAATGACAGTATACCAATGTCATATAATTGAGTTGCTATGGATAAAATTATTCAAAGATACATTCCAAATAATAATAATTTTATCCATAGCAACTCAATTATATGACATTTGTATACTGTCATTTATATTTTATATCCTTGATAAAGGCATCATTGCCGAAACAAATTGTTTTAAATATATATACTTTAAAGTAAAGCCAGACCTTTAATCGTCAAGTGATTGAATTTACCATATCATACCAAGGTCACGAAAATATTATATATATATATATATATATATATATATATATATATATATATATATATATATTGGTAATATTTTATACAGAATTATAATATAGGCGTGGTAGTGTTGCACTACAAAACATTGGATAGTCTTATTACTTTTCATTTGTGTATTTATAGTTTGTACACCTTCTTAATTGATAGGATTCTACATGTTTACCTTACACGCGTCCTTGAACTGCTTATTGCAGTTCATACCAGTTCCAACGAAACGATTAAACGTTAATCCCCAGAAAATTTATCTATAATTTTTACTAGTCCCATTCCAACAACGCAACATTTTTATTACACAATACAATTATTGTTTTGTTCACGGTTTTTCCAGATGAATTTTTTTGAGAAGAATGATGATCGCATCTAGCAAATTCACATACTTATGTAGTTTTTAAACACTTTCTACCATATGATATATTTCAAGATATTGTACTTTCCTCTGGGGACATAAAAATCTGCAATGTCCATTAATAATCATATTCCTTAATTATTCAGTAATTTTGAAGTAAATTAGGTGCGCAAAACAACTTACAATATCAACATAAATATTTATGAAATGAATTCAATTAAAATTGATGAAGAATGCCGCCTGTTCTAAAATGTAAACATTTTGTAAATAACATTTGATTACGTTCAATTTTCTGAAAATAAAATCGGATAATTTTAATAGTATTTCGTTATCGAAAATTATTGTTCGAAATAATTTTAATTTGCATAATCAAATTTGAGATTACTGATACAACAAATTTTATACAATAATTTGGAACATGTTCACTTAATTACTGACCACTAAACTAAAATCTTATGAAAAACAATATATTTTTGCTAAATACGTATTTTTAGTAAACCAAATAATTAAAAACCCGCCATTCTCGGTCGGCTGACAGCGGCGTGGACAAGTGAGAGGTTCGGGTGACTTACTTTACCAGCGCTTCGCGTGCTAAATGTATGTAGTACATGAATACATAAACAGCTATTATAATGTGAAGTTGTCTGTAGACGTATTTACGAATGCCCGTAGATGTAATTCGAACGGAAAGCATTTTTCTAAATAACAGACACCTTCATTTCATTGCAATAAAGCCAATGCAGTGACGTAGCTGCTTGCCTATCGAAGTGACGGTCTTTACTAATGGTACTGAATGTGTATGCCAGGAAAAGTCCTGCTAAATTAAGCAAAGATAGCACATGACATTGTGCCCTGCTTCCAATTGACTTTTTTAAAGGCGGAGCTATCGGAATATTCAACGAATATTCTTAATGAATAACTGAATTATAATTTTTCAGGTTTTAAAAATAAAATATAATTTTTTTTAGATACAGAAGAAAATCTCTATATAATTTACTGCATGAAAGCAATGACTTGCTAACCTTAACCCTCCGTCGGGCGCAACCGGCCTGACAGGCACAGCTAGAACATTTTCGCTGCCCTTGCTCCTAGTCTCCTTTTTTACCAGATATTTAGAGTGTCTCCCTTTAGTTAACTCGCGTACTTTGTAGAGTGCAGTTATTGTCATATTGATATCATAGGCACATTGCGCGTTTTTTTTTCAATGGGTGCTTATTTTACTCAGCTCGTGATTATCATACAAATTTGTCGATATTTTTGAGCCTGACTTACCAGGCGCATTACGCCCGAACACGTACTTATGTTGCTGTTTTCCCTCATATGTTCTAGATTTTCTGCTAAAATGCCGAACATTCTACGATCTATCTAAACCAGCTCATGTTGTTGACGAAGTAATGGCTTTGTTGGAAGACGACGAGGAAGACCCTTCAGTGAACGAAGATTTGGGGGAAGAGAGTGATGTTGATTCACAAGATGAGGTAGAACAACGTGAAGGCGACTCAGACTGAGTTTTTTTAGGAAAAGATAAGAAAACCAAATGGACTGAAAATTCGCCACCGAGAAATATGCGTAGGCGAGGTCACAATGTTATAACTCATTTACCTGGAGTTATTGGCAACGCCAAGAACGCAAAAACCGCAGTAGATTGTTGGAATAATTTATTAACTGATGACATCTTGGACACGATCGTCGGATACACAAACCAGTACATGGAATCGATCAAACACAAATTTGCCAGAGAAAGACATATCACGCCCCACACGTCATTGAAGTAAGGGCTTTCATTGGTTTGTTGTATCTAGGAAGAGCTCTCAGAGGAAATCGTCAGAGTTTAAAGGAACTTTAGGGAAAAGATAGTAACGGTGTTGAAAAATTTGGACTGATAATGAACATCAAACGGTTTAAGACCCTAATACGTTGCCTTCGTTTTGGCGACCGTACTATCAGGGCAGAATGAAAAAAAATCGACTATCTAGCTCCAATTTGTGACGTATTCGAAAAATTTGTGATGAACTATCAGACAAGCTATAGCATCGGGGAGAATGCCACGATCGACGAAATGTTGCCAGGTTTGCGAGGAAGGTGTCAATTTCGGCAATATATACCGTCGAAGCCGAATAAGTACGGCATAAAATGTTTTGCTCTTGTTGATGCAAAAATGATTTATACGTTGAACCTTGAGATTTACGCTGGGAAACAACCTGAAGATCCTTTCTGTAACAGCAATCAGCTAAGTGAAGTCGTAAAAAGAATGGCCAAGTCCTTATTCGGATCTGCTCGTAACATCACTTCCGGCAATTGGTTCACCGATATCGATCTCATCGATGATTTAAAAAGGAATAAGCTCTCATATGTTGAAACCGTGCGAAAAAATAAAAGACAGTTGCCTCCACAATTTATTTCGGTCAAAGGATGGAAACAGTACACCAACATGTTTGGTTTCAGCGATAGAAGGGCTTTAGTGTCTTACGTCCCGAAAGTGAAGAAGAACATGATCCTTCTGTCATCGCTTTATGATGACAACGCCATCGATCTTGAGTCTGAAGAGAACAGAACAGAACTTGATATATGTAATAGATTAAGCACACATATTTCCCAATTACCCCATACATATTATATATATACCAGGTTCTTCTTTTATCATTACACATAGGTATAATGCATTGATTTTTCTTCTTTTAGCTTTACACATAGGGATAAATGTATGGTGGCATAGTAGGCAACCTGTTATACACCAGTGACGTATTTTTACGTATTTTTCCAATTGTCAAATATTTCTGATTTTTCATTCATACTTAAATCTTAAATATATTTTATTGAAAGATACATAATTTATTTAAAACAGTTAATTATACAAACAGGCGTGTACCTTGTGGGAAGATAATTTTAAATATTTCTAACAAATTCAAAGTAGATGGATCGCATTTCTTTAAGGTTGAAATATATCTAAGATAGTAAAGTTAGTGTATCAAAAAAAGGTAGAAAATATAGCAAAAAAGTACAAAGTACTACTTCTTTTCCACATCTAGTCCACATCAAAAGTCACTTTCATTATTTGGATTTTTTAAGAAAGAATAAGAGAAAGAAAAATCAATTACAGCCCATGTAATAATAACTAAAAGGCAATACCTCGAAAGGCCAAATTCAAATAAGCACGTAGATCCTCTTTTCTTTTGAAAGATAAGTTTAAAAAAAAAGCGTAATTGCATTTTTTATTTGGATTTTCCTTTAGGTAACAGAAATGGAGCTGAAACCCTTAAAAGAATGTGCTAGGAAATACTTCTGTATGAGTTCAGCAGAAAGTGAGAGCGTGTTTAGTACAGCTCGTTTAATAATAGAACAAAGGCGTGCAAGACTAAAACCGAAAAATGTTAATATGATAATATATCTAAATAAAAATTTTAAAAATATTAATAAGTAATCTATCAGAATAATTGAGACATACATGAGTAGGTAAACCCCACCAGTTTTGTATAATACAAATGTATTTTTAATAATATAAAATATTATTAAAAACCTGGTGTGAAGAACACAAATACAGGTTCACTATTAATATTCTTGTGAACGTGTCCGAAAATATTTCTCTCCAGAGACGTAGATAGGTATTTCACCTTTCTACAGGCTTATCGGTACGCCCCTGCTGGAGAAAGAATATTTCCAGACACATTCACAAAGAAGAACCACATCACCACATCACCATAATTATCCAGACCGGGCGTAGAAGTAAATTCAGCGCTGCCTGTTGTCAGACAACCGAAGTACCTCGCCCCGTCCACATAACCAATGTGAAGTAACGACGCCTTTCCAAAGGTGGCACAGTCATCCCTCTAGAAACTGCATTTTGTTTGTGTCTTCACTCATACTACGGACTAACCGCATGTGTAATGTATCAGAATAATTGAAACATACATGAGTAGGTAAACCCCACCAGTTTTGTATAATACAAATGTATTTTTAATAATATAAAATATTATTAAAAACCTGGTGTAAAGAACACAAATACAGGTTCACTATTAATATTCTTGTGAACGTGTCCGAAAATATCTCTCCCCAGAGACGTAGATACGTATTTCACCTTTCTACAGGCTCATCGGTACGCCCCTGTGTCTGGAAATATTCTTTCTCCAGCAGGGGCGTACCGATGAGCCTGTAGAAAGGTGAAATACGTATCTACGTCTCTGGGGAGAGATATTTTCGGACACGTTCAAAAGAATATTAATAGTGAACCTGTATTTGTGTTCTTCAAACCAGGTTTTTAATAATATTTTATATTATTAAAAATACATTTGTATTATACAAAACTGGTGGGGTTTACCTACTCATGTATGTTTCAATTATTCTGATACATTACACATGCGGTTAGTCCGTAGTATGAGTGAAGACACAAACAAAATGCAGTTTCTAGAGGGATGACTGTGCCACCTTTGGAAAGGCGTCGTTACTTCACATTGGTTATGTGGACGGGGCGAGGTACTTCGGTTGTCTGACAACAGGCAGCGCTGAATTTACTTCTACGCCCGGTCTGGATAATTACGGTGATGTGGTGATGTGGTTCTTTTTTGTGAATATGTCTGGAAATATTCTGTCTCCAGCAGAGGCGTACCAATGAGCCTGTAGAAAGGTGAAATACGTATCTACGTCTCTGGGGAGAGATATTTTCGGACACGTTCACAAGAATATTAATAGTGAACCTGTATTTGTGTTCTTCACACCAGGTTTTTAATAATATTTTATATTATTAAAAATACATTTGTATTAATAAGTAACCTAAATATTTATTTTATTAAAATTACACCCAACCTTTTCCTATTAGCTAAAGAAATAACTCAATGGGTTTCATCTTACTATGCTTTCTAACTATTAAAAATATGCATGTTCAAGCATTCAAAGGAAAGTTATTTAGATTGCCATACAGAATATACATGAAGCTCTCTGAAACTATTACGGAACTGTTTGCTTTATCAGTAAAAATTATTTAATTTAAAATTTCTTCGTTTTCATTTAACAAAGTAAACACTATATCACAAAAATCAGTTCGTTTTACTTTATTTTCTTCGAAAAGTTCTTGATGGTTTAATAAGACCTATATTTGAAGTCAGGGTTTTGAACACCGAACTGTACGATACTCCAAAATGCCTGGCTACATCTAAAAGTGATACTACAAACCGGTCTTCTAGATAACACAGGAAATTTTGCTTCATGTGTTCTATTAACACGTGATTGGTTTTAATTTATTTTTTGTAGGAGTTTAGAAAACAACCATTTTCTTTCAATTTGTTAAAAATATTTAAAATTACCTTTCGCTCAAAGTATACGCCTGTTGGGATAATTAACTGTTTTAAATAAATTACGTATTTTTCAATCAAATGTATTTAATTTAAGATTTAAATATGAATGAAAAATCAGAAATATTTTATAATTGGAAAAATACGTCTAAATACGTCACTGGTGTATAACTGGTTGCCTACTATGCCAGCATACATTTATTCTTATGTGTAAAGTTAAAATAAGAAAAATCAATGCATTTATACCTATGTGTAATGATAAAAGAAGAACCCGGTATATAGACGAGGATATTTATGGCGACAGTTTCCTGAAGCTGAGCGTCATATACATTTTAGGTAACGCCAACATATTGCTAAAGAAGGAAAGAGATAAAGAACATGCCACCAAGAAACACAGGAAAAATATGTCAAAGAGTGAAACGCCAAACTTCTGATATTAGTTCTCTCTTGGATAACAATACAAGACAGAGAGTTCCGCAACCCGCTCGATTGGAAATGTTTGGTTGGGAGTTTCACAACAAGGAGTCTCTATGGTAGAATACGCGCTTTTGGGCTTTGTTCGTATAAACTCTTTTTATGTCTCCCACCTCTACATCGTGCTGCTCGGATTGAGTGGTATAACGCCAAATCAAATTGGGATGATTCAATGGAATCGAATTGTGTTCTCTGACGAGCCCCGATTCTGTCTGTAGGTTCACGATGGTCGCAGAAGAGTAAGACGATTTCGTAGAGAACGCAGAAATTTAGAATTTGCTGTGGAACGGCATACAGCCCTTACACCGGGGCTGATGGTATGGGATGCGATAACATACGCTACCAGGTCACCTCTAATTTTTATTGACAGCAATTTAAATGCAATTAATTACATACGACACATACTGCAGCCTGTTGCACTGTCATACCCACGAAAGTTAATTCAACCCCTTTTCCAGCAAGACAGCGCATGTCCTTATACAGCAAAAGTAAGTTACTACAAGGTTCTTACAGGAAAATAACGTGACCCTGCTACCATAGCCTTGTCGCTCCTCAGCGACAATTGAACACGTGCGGAATATGATTGGTACTCGACTGGGTAATTTATCACAACGAACAAATAACCTACTTGACCTTCGTCACCGAATTCAAGAAGCCTGAGATGACATTCCCCAGTATACTATAAACCATTTAATTTCAAGCATGCCTCGAAGAGTTATCGCATGCATAAGAAACAGCGGCGGGCCCATTCAGTAAATAACATTATTTTGTAATATTTTAGTTTGAAAATGAAATAATTTCTTAAGTTGGATTAGTCAAACATTATGTATAAATTTTATTTAAATTGATGAACTCCAACGGATTTTTTTGAAGTGAGTAAATTTATCGCATTATTAGTGAGGCGACATTAGTCTTTAGTCCGAATTTCTTAATTGAAGAAATCTAGCTAGAAATAAACCCAACTATCGGAAACTAATTATTGTAACGTTTGCGTTTTATGTTACGAGTAGTAGTAATGTAAATTATAATTGGTTCCGATGAACTTCATGTGTTAAAGCGAGACGTCGACAATCAATAAATATCATTCTGTAACCAATTTACAAAACTATATAGTGCATAGAAGCACAGAATACTATATACATTAAGTACTTCAAAAGAACCGACACAATATTTGTGTTCATGCATCACTTTATTGCATAATATCGAGCGCGAGCCTTCAATTAATTGAACAACAATTACTGAAAGCAATGATTTTATGCGTATGCGTACCGTCCGTGCATTCATCTCGCTTTATTTCGTATAAAGTGTCTGCTATCGAAATAACTGATAACCTAAGCATGAACCGAACCGATCACACCATATAGAATGTTTCCAATTTCGAATAATTTATAGACAATATTTTTTATAACGAACTTAATTTTGTTGTTACGCGATATAAACAAGTAATTTGAATATGTTTATAAAAAATTTAGTACCATTGATATAAAATTAAATCAATGGAATATACAATCTTATCTTCAAAATTTCCTACGTTAAAATTTAATCCTTAAGCCTTTATCAAGACATGTTTAAATAGCTTCAAACTGCAAAATATTATCTGTACATTTAAAAGAACAAAATTAAATTATTTATAGTAACGCCAGTAAAGTATATTATAATTTCATTGGTTGACTTCGCAGATATTTCTTGGTGAAGCATTCTTGTAATAACTTGATTAATTATTCGAAAATAAAACACTTGGCTTAGTTTCACAACTTCTTTAATTAGATACACTAACAATTGTTTCGGCTATTAGGCCATTATCAAAGAGCTATCTCAAACTAAAACTTACTCTACTTAAGGTTAACATATATACCTGTGTTCCTTATGGGTGGGAGAATGTGGGTATTTGATATTTAAGATTGTATCGATATAGGGGGTATTTATGAATTCTAATTGCGTGTTTGTGATCACTCGATTTTGTTTTTGGCTTTTTTAATTTCAAAAATCTCTAATATATTTAACTTTTTACTTTTTGCTACATTATGAATGAGGTTACAGCTCTTTATATCGGGTAAGTGGTTCTGGTCTATACAATGTTCCGCGAACCCTGTGTGTTTAACACTATATTTTATATCTCTAATTTGTTCAGTTAACCGTTTATTAATACCTCTGCCACTCTGTCCGATATAAATCGCTTCACAATTCTGGCATTTTATGGAATATACTCCTGATTTCTCTAAGTTATCTATTTTATCTTTAGTATTATTCAACAATGTACCTAAATTTACTTTGTTTATCCACACTATGTTACATAACACAGAAAATAAACAAATTACTAAAGAAACTCAACATTAACATAGTGCGGATAAACAAAGTCAATTTAGGTACATTGTTGAATAATACTAAAGATAAAATAGATAACTTAGAGAAATCAGGAGTATATTCCATAAAATGCCAGAATTGTGAAGCGATTTATATCGGACAGAGTGGCAGAGGTATTAATAAACGGTTAACTGAACATATTAGAGATATAAAATATAGTGTTAAACACACAGGGTTCGCGGAACATTGTATAGACCAGAACCACTTACCCGATATAAAGAGCTGTAACCTCATTCATAATGTAGTAAAAAGTAAAAAGTTAAATATATTAGAGATTTTTGAAATTAAAAAAGCCCAAAAACAAAATCGAGTGATCACAAACACGCAATTAGAATTCATAAATACCCCCTATATCGCTACAATCTTAAATATCAATTACCCACATTCTCCCACCCATAAGGAACACAGGTATATATGTTAACCTTAAGTAGAGTAAGTTTTAGTTCGAGATAGCTCTTTGATAATGGCCTAATAGCCGAAACAATTGTTAGTGTATCTAATTAAAGAAGTTGTGAAACTAAGCCAAGTGTTTTATTTTCGAATAATTAATCAAGTTATTAAAAGTATATTATAAGCTACGGATAACAATTATCTAAAAGATCAGTTAAATTAGGAATTTACTCTAAAATAATGATTTAATACGCTTGCGGTTAAGGACCTAGACCACGTTTTATTACTGACAACAAGTATATACGAGGGTTGAACCCTTTGCTCCGCCTCTGACCCATTTATAAACCAAAAAAATTATTGACAACACCTTCACGTCGCACTGTAACCTGTTAAGTTTAGACCAACGCTAGAAACTTAAAAGTCTGAACCTGTTAAAGCGTGCCTATAGTAGACGCCCGAGGCGGTGAGAGTCACGTGTCAGTATCGAAAGGGATCGTGTCGAGCAACGAGCGGTGACTAAATGCTTGCGTTTAAAAGAGATGACCCCAACTCAAATTCGTCGTGATTTGGTGGATACATTACGGGAATCTGCAGTATCATATGACATGGTTAAAAGGTGATGTCGTGAGTTTAAATGTAGTAGACAATTGTGTACAGACGAACATGCAGATGGAGCGCCCACAACCGCCACCACCCAAGAAACTGTTAAAAGGGTCCATGATTTCGCGCTGCAAGATCGGTGTGTGACTATTAGACAAATAGTTGAAGCTACCTGTCTCTCATACCATGTGGTAATATAATTACAGCCGAATTGAACTGAAAAAACTGTCTGCAAGATGGGTACTACAACTATCAACAGATGCACACAAGCAAACTCAAAAAGACATTTGCAGTTGTCGTTTAACGCGATATGGATACAAAAAATTTTTTTTGTGAGATTAGTGACAATGAATGAGTACTGGATCCATAATTATGATGTAGAGTTCAAAATACAGAGTAAGGAGTGGACACATCTCACCACCGCTGAAAGAATTGAAGATGCAACCTTCAGCAGAGAAGGTCGTGCTATCCGTATTTTTAGATGCTGAAGGCGTGATTTTAGTAGATTTCCTGCGGAAGGGGGGCACAATTATAGGTGCTTATTATGCCAATTGAATTCCCAAATTACGTGATTTGATCAAAGAAAAACGTCGGGGGAAGTTGCGTAAAGGTATTCTCTTGCATCAGGATAACGCACCCAGTTAAAGGTCCGCCTTTGCAACAGTTGCAATAGCTCAAGTAGGCTTTGAATTAGTTGAGAATCCGTCATATTCGCCAGATTTGGCCACCTGCGATTACTGACTGTTTCCAAAACTTAAAGAACACTTGCGTGGTAAACGATTTCCGTCAGATAATGATGTGGTATGTGCGGTGGTTTCCAGAAGTTGAACAATAATTTTTTCGAGAAGAATTTGAAATTTTAGAACATCGATGGGAAAAATATGTTAATCTTAATGGAGACTATGTTGGAAAGTGAGCCAGGAGTAGAACAAAGGGATCTACCTCGTATTTATAGCAAATGACTAACGAATTATAACAGCATCATTCATAATTTCATTTTTTTCTATTCCTCTTTTTTGTTATTTTCTATAATATATCAAATATAATTGCCTACGTAATTTTAATTTATTAATTGGGCTATTCGAAAACTCAACTGCGAAAATTGCAACGAAAGACGTAGATACTGAGAATATCAATATAGAAGTAGATGGTTTGTCGACAACGTTCCTTGACATTGCCTCCTAGAAGAAGCAATGGAAAACGCAGAACTAGGAAAAATGATTACGCAAAGTTTAACTCAGATCATAGGATATGCTGACCGCCTCGCGTTAATAGTAAGAGACAAACTAAGTCTATGGAAATCATTTCTACGACTAGTTAGAGAAGCTGAAATCAGGGGCTTAAGCATTAACCAGGAGAAAACGAAATATCTTATAGGTTCAAGTATAACAAACTAGGAAGTATAACTTTGAGGAAGTGGAACTTTAAATATAACTTTAAATATCTTGGGGTAACGATAAATGGGAAAAGTGACAGAACTGCAGAAATAAGCGAGAGAATCATACCAGGGTACAGAGTGTACTGGAGATACCACAAACTGTTAAAAGACAAAGCAAAGCAACAACAACCTAAAAAGTAGCGTTACGATCAGTAATTACATATGCGACGGAAACCATGCGCCTCGCAAATAAAGACGAAGAAAGGCTGAAAATTTTGACCAAATATGATGGAAGGGGAGGTTAGGACACTCATGTACTTCGAAGTTGTACACTTAATAGACGACGAAGACGTAGTAAGATACATAAAAGCTCAGAGGCTAAGATGGTTTGGACACATACAAATGAAGTCATAAGAAAAAAAACAAACTGGCATCCCGTGGAAACCGGGAAGAGGAAGACCAAAAGCTAGGTGCCAAGACCAGAGAATGGAAGACATGCGAAGCATGGGAATAGAAACCTGAAGGGTAAAGGTTAAGAACAGTAAACAGTGGAGAAAAACGACCAGCAAGACAAAAACGCACGAAAAGCTGTAGAAAGGGTGAACAAACGCGGTCGATCCACCGTGAGAACTAGTTTAATAAAGCCTATGGAAATAGGCGGTCTATCCACCAACATAGAGCGTCGAACCTATGTATAATATAATAATTGGGCTATATACTTATTAACATATTCTGTTCGTTCTAACTTAAACAAAGGAGACTGAGGTTAGTGAGATTTACCAACCCCAGTAACTAAGAAATATTTATTACTATCACAGAATCATTAAGAATGATTTGGCGGTAAGTGAGACTCGACTATTAACATCATTTTCCGGTAAAATTTAGCATTATTTTCTAAGCCTATATTTATTGTCTCTATTTATTGATAGTTAATTATTTCTTTAAAATCTTTTCTCAAAATTCAAAATGGAAATAAAACTTTTAATAATTTAATTTTCACTTTTTAATATAAAATCGTTTCGCCTATATAGTGGCTTCGCCAGGTATGTACTAATAGATACTATTAAAAGTTTTATTTTCACTTTGAATTATTAATCTTCATCAAGCAAAATCAAGTACATAATACGAACTAAACTTAGGTGCTAATTGAATTTACGATATTGTATCTACCTGACCTAGGTGGGGGTGATCTTTGTTTACAATGAATGAATTTAGAAGTGGGGAGTTGGATATATCTAACTGGTTTTGAATTTATTAATTTCTAAAGCTTCTAAATTATTTAAGAGAACATTTTTATTTTGTGTATGCAGAATTTAGAAATTGGAGCATGTTTACATTCTAACAAATGTTTGGCATAATGAGAATCTGTGTTTTTATTATGAAAGGACCTCCAGTGTTCTTTGACTCTTGTGTTAAAAAAGCGGTCTGTTTGGCCCATATAGAATTTTTGGCAACATTTTATTTAATTTTCAAATTAAATAATTTCAATTTATTAATGCAAAAAATTCAAAATAAAAAACTCGTTTCATAAGGCCTTTGTCGCACTTGTTCTTTAGAAAACTCGTGCGACAAAGCGGTGCCTTATGAAACTTGTGTTTTAATATACTATTAAAGATGCAACAATGATTGGTTTAACAATTTCCTATTCTGATTTCTTTATGAACACTTGTCACAACAGCTCGAATTAGAAGTTAAAAAACCCAAAGAGAATATTATAATTAATGCAAAAATATGGACGTAAAGTCTATAAGACTTTCGTTTAATTGCCTGTAAATTAATTTAATTTAGTGTTAATTCCTTAACACTATTTATATCATAAACAATTTTGAGAATTTCCTAAATTTTAATAAACCTATTTACCCTTTTAAAATCTTTAAATGAAAGTATTCTAATTAAATGTTAACTGGAATTCTGGCAAAATTTCACGCGAAATATTTTAATTCTGGATTATAATTTATGGCCATCAATTGTACTTACTCCAAATCTTTCTAATTTCACATCCGAAGACTTGCTTTTTTGCAATGGGAGCATTTTGCATTCGATGAATCAAGTCCTTGTTAATCGAAGAAGCCCTTTGGAAAATAGTCTCACATTGAACGTCAAGTCGTTGCCTATGTACAGGAACTCCTGAATCGTTGGTATTCTGATGGGTTGAAATTGGGACAGGCATTTTTGTAGATTTACTAACAGTAACAGTTTTAGTCACAAAAACGTCTAACAGTTTATTTTATCAAGCAACACTAAGTATCGTATAATACACTTTTGTATTTGAAACGTTATGGTTTGATGTTCTTAACGTACTAAGCAACGCTACGTTCATTTGTGTTTTAAATATGAATGAAGAGATAATTTTTAAGTTCTTATCAATTACTTTACGCGTACATATTTGTAAGATAGATCTGGCGTTCCGAAAAGTACACTGTTCATACGTAATAGGAGCTGTCAATGTTTATAATAAATGTGTTTTAACTTACAAAAAGTTAACGATAACTTGCAATATCGGCCTTAAAATTGGTTTCTACACTTGTATAAAGTAAACATCATGTTTTTTTATTTAAAAAATAATCCGTTAATAACAAAATTATTTTTTGATTTTACGTCATTTTTAGATGTACGCAAACTTGCTGCAATCTATCATATTTGAAAATAATTTAAAAATATCCATCAATTAGAATCTATTTGACCAGATTCATAAGAATGAAGATGCTAATGCAGAATAATAATAATCGCTTCTGCCTACTTCGAACCATATCGAACCAAATATAGAGGGGTGATTAGAGTTTACGACTTTCCATAGTAAAGGTTCAGATACTACGAGTTCTAAGAAGAAGAAGAAGTGCGTCTATTATCAACACCATTCTCTACTGAAACGTGCTAATCAATTTTTGGAAGCATTTGGAAGCTCTAGACACTGATAGTCTCTGGTTTCAATGAAATGGCCCAGTGGCGACTTACTCAAAAATTATCAGTCCGATAATATATGATTACTCTTTGGATGTAGTGTCTACACCAAGACATGATTGTTTTAGAGATCTGGGTGTTTTATTTGATCGTCACCAAACATATTAATGCTGTTTGTGCCTCTGCATCACGTTCATTAAGCTTTCTCATAAGGTCTTGTAGAGGCTCTTGTTATCCAACCTTTAAGACACTGTTTTATGCATTGGTACTCCCGAAACTGGAATACCGTAAAATGGGGCTACTTTAATTAATTTTCAAATTCAAACACTTTGTACTCAGCGAGGCTGAATGTAAAAAATATGTACAAAAATATATAGCGAAGACTAACAGTATTGATTAAAACAGCATGATAAAAATTTGAAAAGTGCTTGTCATTTCCGAGAAAAAAATAAAATTTGGCTTATCAACTTTATATTCAGAATGGGGTTGGGTTTTGGCAACCCTCACTTTTTTAACTGAATATAAAAGTAACCTCTTACGGAATGCTAAAACAGAAAGAATATACTTACTCTATTCATTACCCTTAAAATTACCTACAACATTTCAAAGTTCAGTGGGGTGATTTTGATTAAAGGGGTTTGATAACATTAAGAAAAATTGTTTCTTTTGGTACGGTTGTTGCCCTCGGTTTGGATTTTTTCCATTCTTCGAGAGTCTTGCGCTATGCGGCTTTCATTAGGCGAAAGAAACCAACGTCTAGAGGTTGACAGATGTGTGTAGAATTCGGCATACCTATCTTGTAAGATTCATATTGTTCTAATATATCTGCATCAAGATGAGACGATTATCGCCAATCAGTACCTTTCGTCCTTTGAGCACATGAGGTAAGAAACATATCATAAACCAATCTCTAAAGGTAGTTGCATCTATCCATTCACTTATTGTTCTGTTGTATCTGCTAGCATGACTCGGTACAGCATGGCTGACCAACAATGCCCCTTTCCTTCCAAGTATCGTAGAGCTTCAAATTGTAAATGACGTAAGGCAGCAATTAAATCCCGCAAATCATTATAGTGGCGCAATTTTTTTGGAGTGATTCATAACTTTTTCGGGATATTTTACACCCCGCCGGTAAATACATTTTCTTCTTCGCAGGATCATCTGATAGATCGGACTCGTCGTAGTTAAATATGTGTCACGATGGTATGTCAGCTACTTCCCTTTGAAGGTTGTCAAAATATGAGTTTAATGAATCCCGATCCACTGCAGCTCTTGCTCTTTTAATGTTTGTTGCCCGAACCCGTTTTTCTGACGTTTTAGAACTCTGAGTGCCCAATCAATTCCTGGTACATTGTTTAAGTTACAGTTTTCCCTTGTTGATCCAAATATGACTTCGCAAACATTCGAAGACCATAAGTGGTGAATGGAAAGCTATAATCAGCACAAGTGGCCGCTGAGCTTAAAATAGCTATTTCGTCCGCATATGTAAATACCGTATGTCCACCCGGAGTAGAATCATGAATGCCTTTATATTTATTGTATAAGATGCCAAAGGGAATTTTATAGTTCAAAGCTGCTGCGTTTATGCTCAATTCCCCATCTGTGATTTTTTACGGGCTTCTTCCAAAGTCTCCTGCGTATAATTTTTATACACTCTCGCACCCACAGGCTCCTTGTAACGTCACACCATATTGTACTAAAACTACCAAAAATCAAACAGGGATCACTTTGATAATCTTATTTCCTACATACTATCTATCTAAGTAGACCACGGTGTGTAATTGATAATTATAAATGTCGTCCCGTATCGTTAACAAAGGCTGTCACAGATAGAAAATAATACTACGATTATATTCACAAGAAATCATACTATTTCACTAGTCTTGTACCAAAAAAAGTTTTGCAACATATAATTATATGGACAGTTGCAGCTAAACTAAGAAAAATTTGTTTTTCAGTAAAATACATTCACGTTTTGAGGAAAGATGACCGATATATCAGGGTTGCCATTCCAAAAATTAAAACAAAGATTCGCTCAGGTATTTTCGAGATTTTATTACAAAACAATTTATAAAAAGCTTTCATCAATGTCGCCCCGTCTTTTGAAAGTCACCCCATTTGACGCTAAGCATCTATTACCTGGTATCCATGCTATACCTATCAACAGCTGCCTTTGAAAGGAGTGCAGAAGAGATTTCTAAAATACATGCCAGACAGTAAGTAAGTAAGTAAGTCAGTGGTACTTATCCACCGTGTGGAACTGACCATGAATACCTACTACACCAGAACGAATTTCAAAGTTTAACGTCGCGAAGGGAGATAGCTAGAGCTGAATTTCTAGGGAAACTAGTGAATGACCGAATAGATTCTGCATACCTTCTTTTGGCAGTGGACTTTCTAGTACCGACGTACGCTACACATTCCATAGAAACTCAGTAACCAGAGCTAGAACGAATATATTGACCAAAGCGCCTCTGACTCATATGACTAAAAATGCTAATATTCACTTTCCTGATCTCTTCCATATATAGTCAACCCTTACCTTTACGTTCCCTCTTCTTATTTCTTTCATTCCTTTAGCACACATATTTATTGTTTGCAATATACATACATTTACGAATATATTATTCATGGTGTTCATACATACTGTATTCTGTGTACTTGCCTTAAATTTAGGTTTATGTTTAAATTCACTTTGTACAGCACAATCAATTTACTTGTATTGTCCTTTTAGGGGTTCGTCTGTTGGACAATAAAGAATATTATTATTATTATTATTATTATTATTATTATTATTATTATCTCTTCCACTCACAAGAACCATTCGTTCTTGGTTGCCATTATCTTACCCCATCGATTCATTCGAACAAGATGGGTGGCATAGTTATCTATCATTAATTTATTTTTATATGAATATTGATTGTAGTAGATACTTACCAGTACTTTCAGGGTATGAACTTATGTGTTGCCCGCTGCTGGCAGCTTGCTTCTCTCTCTGGATGTGTGGTTTTGTGTTTGTGCGAGCGCGCAAGTGTAGGGGTGTTGTATTTTAGCGCGCTCGTGCATGTGTTTAGTGTCCGGTCGCCCTAATTTTGAGAGATCGGAGAACCAGCCGTTGCGCAGGGCCGCCAACCCTTTCCCGGCAACTTCTTTACTTTTCTGTGCAGTACTTCGACGGCCTGACCCCCGCCCCATCGAGGCAAAGCCCAGACCCGCGAAGCGCACCCTGCACGGGGTTGCTCATCGCCAACCAATGGAACGCTCTTAGCGGCTACTTTGGTCGACGACGGTCACACTTTGTGCCATCTTAACGTTTTCCGCCATTGCGGGGGTACTGCACACACGTCCAGCGTGTGTGTGCTGTTCACGGCAGCCTAGCCAGGTTGCCGCCCAGGATCGGTCCTAGTGGTGTGTGCATTGCGCGGCGCTGTGTTTTGCGCCGCGTAGCTTGGTTCCTCTCTCCCCTGCTGGAAAGGCGGAATGGCACCTGTCCGCCCATCGGGCAGACCCCCCTAGAGTTTGGTAGCGCATATGCTAGGCTACCACCCAGTAGAGGACCACATGAGCACCCCACCCGTTCCGTCATTTCGCCTCCCGGCCACGTTGCCCACGTTTGCGCGTTCCAACATCAGTTTAGCACACGACGTATTATTGCAGCCGTGTCTAACAAGACACTTATTTGCATTTTTAAATAAAATTTCTGGTAGAGATCCAAAACATTTATGGACTTGTGTAATGTATGTAGGATTTCTCCCGTTGCGCCAATCACAATTGGGACTATTAGGACCTTGTCCATCTTCCACATACTCTTGATTTCGTCGCTGAGAGGTAACTTCTCACTATAGTTCCTTGGAGTGTTTTTTGCCAACGGAACAGCAACGTCAATGATGTACGTTATCTTGTCGTTCTTCAGTGTCAGTACTATATCTGTAATATTGTTGGGAATTGTTTTATCCGTGATTATTTGGCGATTCCAATATAATCGAGAATTTTCGTCCTCGCAAACTGAGGGTGCTTCATATTCATAATACGGGACATTTTCAGAATACGACAAGTGCTTCTGTCTAAGCAGCTGGTGTATTATTTTCGCAACCCTGTTGTGCCTCTCGAGGTATTGTTTGGGGACAAGTACAGAGCATCCTGCCATCAAATGATCAATTGTTTCTTCCTTATCTGTGCATACACGACATTTAATGTCAGATAAATTTTCCTTAAGAATTTTTTTCCTATAGGAACGCGTTGGAATTACTTGATCTTGGATGGCGGCTATGAATCCTTCTGTTTCTGCAAACAGGTTACCTGTATACAGCCATGCCTGCGACGCTGAGGTGTCAAAATTTTCAGATCCGATTGTTAACAGATACTTGCCATGCAAAGATTTATTTTTCCATCTCTCTTTCTGTTGGGATATACTTAAGATTCTCGTGGATGGATTGAATTCATCTTTAGCCAGTTTGAGTGGCGTAAAATTGTCCATTTGAGCAATCGCATTATGCAATCTACTTTCTTTCGACTTTTGCAGAAAGTATTATTATTATTATCTCTTATCTTATTATTATTATTATTATTATTATTATTATTATTATTATTATTATTATTATTATTATTATTATTATTATTATTTCCTCCATTCACAAGGATATTCAATTTGTCCTTGGTTGCCAGTGTGTTAACCTATCGGTTTGTGAGAACAAGATGGTTGGCATAACTATCATAATATTATTATTATTATTGTTTATTATTTATTATTTCCAGGTATTTTTCCGTAACCTAACTATGCAGCTCTCCTCCATATGGCATGCTTCATTCTTAGTAAGCAGATAATAACACCTCCCACCATGTAGGGGGGGTTTAGTTGTTATGTTGACGAAGTGGGTTGAGATGAAGGTATCTCAACAACATCCTCGCCTGCGTTCTTTGTTTCTACTGAAGCATGCCATGTTTCATTTACAAATTTGCTGTTTCGGTCTTTGCTGGTTAATTCTACCTGGATCCTGCTCCTCCGACCCACCACAGTATCCTTTTCATCTAGTGTTTGGAGCAAGTGTACCTCATTGGGGCTGCTAACCCAACCCAACGGTTAGCTCAGGAACCCCTGGGGTCGCTAGTCCCCAGTAACCTATCTCTAGGCTACCCTGTGTGGGTATTATTATTATTATTATTATTATTATTATTTCCTCCATTCACAAGAACATTCAATTTGTCCTTGGTTGCCAGTGTGTTAATCCATCAGTTCGTGAGAACAAGATGGCTGGCATAAATATCATAATATTATTATTATTGTTGTTTATTATTTCTTATTTCCAGGTATTTTTCCGAAACCTTACCATGCAGCTCTCGTCCATATGGCATGCTTCATTCTTAGTAAGCAGATAATAACATCTCCCACTATGTAGGGGGGGTTCATTTTCACGGCCCATAGGGTCCGCCGCTTTAGTTGTTATGTTGACGAAGTGGGTTGAGATGAAGGTATCTAATAACATGCTCGCCTGCGTTCTTTGTTTCTACTGAATCATGCCATGTTTGCGTTTCATTTCCAATTTGCTGTTTCGGTCTTTGCTGGTTAATACTACCTGGATCCTGCTCAGGATTATTATTATTATTATTATTATTATTATTAAATGATGTCACACACTATGCAAATAGTTTCTTCTCTAATTTCGGCCTGGCACTGTGCCCTTGGTACTCCTATTTTGTTCTCCGACGTTTCATCAACTTTTACAAGAGGCATTCTCAATGCTGCTACTACTGTTGATGTTATTACACTAAATCCGAAAGTCGCCGGGTTTGAGACATGTCTTGGTCTGCCTTGACTATTTTCCTATAATCTTTTTCTTCGGCATTCCATATTCTGAGAAAATTACCTACATTTTCTTTCTGTTTACCGACTAAAAAGCTTTCTCGAATCCTTTCTCTAACAGTTAGTATCAGTACATTTTTATACATCTCTTTCGTTTGTTCGATAATAATAATAATTTATGCCTTAGCGTTCTCGAACAGTTTAGCGCCAATTACAGAGACCATAGGCAAGCAATGATGTATTATTAACAGAGAGCGGACTCGAGAGATTGATGATTCATAGCGCATAGGCATCTGCCTTGTATTCACAATAGGTTTGTTTCTGTAAGCGATCCGTGAGTTTCGATCAATTTGATACGTGTGTCCACCTGCATAAGTGTCATATACCTACATATGCAGTTAATATGTATCTGTCAATGCACAACAGAGCGAATGTAATGAACGGTTTGGTAACTGGCAGCAACTACTGCTGAAACAAAATAATGCTGACAAACGAATTGCGTATCGAATTTTGAATAAAACTAATTTAGAAAGAACAAAACTCAAAACTATGTATATTCTGTGAAACATTGAAAGAGTAAAACATTACTATGAACAACTAAAATTTGTTCAAATTGTGTTGCTGTGTTAAATTAGTTCTTTAAAAATAGAAAATATCTGTTCCACATCACAACTGGTGATGGGTGCGTGATTAAAATGTTGCAAAAGAGCACCACACTTTGAACGTATAGATTTTTCAATCGGCTCTGTGCAGAATTGATATAAAATATTCAAATCTGGATTTCTGCTAAATATGTTATTTTTGTCTCAGCTTGTTCCCAAATTCAGAAGGCATACTTTTCATCCGAGCGATAATGGTTTCTAAGTTAATTATAATCGCCTCTTTTAGGTTAATATCTTGATTTTGTATGTAAGTAATCGTAGCTGTAGAACACTGGAAATTAGCTTTAATAAAGTTTAGCTGGTTTTGTAAATTTTCGATTTGTATCAGATGCCTACAATTAGAAATGCTTTGCGTATCATCTTTAAGATGAAAAATAAAGTTTATTAATTCATCCAAGTGTTGGGAATAAAAAAATGCTGCTTCCAGCCATATTCCCCACCTAGTTAATACAGGAATTGGGGATAAACGCAAATTTGGAGGAATTTCTCTATATAATGCCACTCGTGAAGGTGCTTGAGAATTATCTTTTTAAATGATGAAACTAACTTATCAGCATTTGGAAAATGACCCCTGATGTATTCACATACTATGTGTAGTGCATGTCCTGCACAGGTAACGTGTAGCATATTGGGATAAAATTGCTTTAATAACTTCTCTGGTTTTAACATATAAGCTGCCGCATCAGTCAAAAGTAATAGCATCTTGTCTTTATAGTTTTTATCCGATTATGTATTATGAATACATTCATCATTTACTTCTGCAACTGTTTCACCATTTACGACTGGCAATATTGTAGTTACAATTAAGTAGGGTTCGTATGAAGTTGTCGGATGAAGAATTCCAACAACTACATTTAAAACAAGTCCCATTACATCCGTTGTTTCGTCTGCACTTACCCAAAAATAATCACCAGATAGGTTGGTTCGTATTTTTTTAATGGTTCTTGGTAAGTGGTATTTACGTAAAGTAGATTCATTTGGTATATGATGATCAGTATATTTTGTAAGAAACCTCTTGAGGACTGGATTGTCAAACTTTTTGAATGGAACATTGGCCGCCATGAAAGCTTCACACAGTTCTTCGTTATAAAAGTGCCAGGCGCAGATGGTCATATGTTATCTTGATGAGTTTTCGAAAAAACATGTCTGCACATTACACTTTTGTGGACGCCTTAAACTTAATGAACAGAATTCTCCATAGTTAATGAAAATAAAGAGAAGTGCTAAGAACAGAAAGAAATAGACTAAAAAGAGGAAACGAAAACTACTCCAAAAATAAGATAGTAAATTAAACTTAATATTTATAGAAAATTATAGGATAAATATACAATATAACAATATAAAACGGGTTTTTTAAAATACTAAACGTTGTAACCAAATAACACTGAAAGAAACGAAACCAGAAACAAGCCCATATAGAAGAGAATAGAAAGTATACTATCTCAAGAACAATAAATACATATATGTATATAAACACGAGAATACACTTTGAAAATTAGCGGATATAATTTTTTAAGCGATTATTTCAACGAAATAATATATAAATGTATATTCCGTCTTACACACCACTGTTGAATTGAATTTATGAAGGAATACATACAATGTACTATTTATAACGACGGTAATAGCAACACCTGCTCGAGGAATACAATCGAAGAAGCAAATCGTGGGGCTGTTATAACATGCATACTATACCTGAGACCGCCACGTTTTATCGGGGTAATTGGTCATTCAATTGCTTTAGTCTGCTCTCTGATTATTAGGTCCACGCTTTAGCGACTTTAGATATTGAGCTGCTGATATTAATCTTAAACGAGAAGAACTTACTGCAAATGTGAATTAATCTCATTTCTTCATGCAAATGTCGCTCTATGTGATGCGTTAATTACTACAATTTGATAAACTAAGTTTGTACAAGTATTCAGAACGCTACACGCCGTGACGTCAACCTTTCTGGTTGGTAAGATAACACATACAAATTCGTGAAAAGCCACATCCATCTCTAGAACGTATAGATGCATTTCGTTCTTATTGGATCTTGTTAATATACGGTATCCTAAAGACACACATGATTTTTCACTTTTATACTTAATGTATTTAGTTAACATTCTGAACTTACTGCAAATTAGAATTAATGACTATTAAATCTCATTTCTACATGCAAATGTCGCCCTAGATAATGCGTTAATTACTACAATTTGACAAAATAAGTTTGTAGCAATATGCAGAACGCTACACGGCGCGACGCTAACTTTCCTAATTGTTAAGATAATTAAAAATTCGTGAAAAAGCCACATGTAGAAATGAGATTTAATAGTCATTAATTCTCATTTGCAGTAAGTCCTGAAATGTTAACTATATAGTATAGGAGTAAAAAGTCATGAGTGTCTCCAGGAGTGTCTCCGTATATTGACAAACTCCAATAATGGCGAAATGCATCTTTACGTTCCAGGGATGGATGTGACTTTTTTACGAATTTTTAATTAAACGAGAAGAAACACCACAAACACTTCTCGAGCAGCAGGCCCTGGACACGATCTCAGAAACACCAGCACGAGAAGCCAGTGCGTTACCACTACATTATCGGCCAACTTCATATTAATTAAACAAGACAAATGCTATAGAACTGACAACTATGACTGACATTAGTCAAATGTCACATAAATTTATTCATACGAACACAAGCGCTTTGTTTTTCAACCAGAAAATACGATTGATTTCGCACTTAATGAAACAGGCAGACTAATAAGCTGGATAAATGAAAGCCACACCATTGGGCAAATTTTTTATAAAGCAGTTGGACTAGCAGCTCCATTTAACCGTAGGATGTCAGAGGAATACGCTGAAAGGCTTTAATGGTCCTTCTATAAACGACATAAATGGCATGGTGTCTCCGAACCAACATGAATACTCAAGTTTCGTGAGAGCTTCCTCGCATCGCTGGAGATCTAGCCTTCAGATGACTACCCACTTGTACAGGAACCAGCAGTGGGCCAGCATATCGATTAAACATGAAGAAGTCTGAAGTACATACGAACAGGAATAGCCCAGTGAAGAACAACCCGATCAAGTGGGGCTCGAAAGTTATTCATCAGATATTCATGAATTGAGATTTGAATTAGTGCCTCATTTGCCCTATTCCCCAGATTTGGCTCCAAGCGATTATCATCTCTTTCCAAACCTGAAGAAATGGCTCGGCAGTAGGAGATTTTCGTCTACTTCCAAGTTAATCGGTGTAAATAGCTATTTCTATGACTTGGATTCATCGACCTACAATGAAGGCATTTCTAATTTGGAATATCGTTGGAATAAGTGTGTTGAGCGAGCAGGAGACTATATTGAAAAATAAAATGTTTTTTGTAAAAAAATCTTGCGTTTTCTTTGTTAGGCCACCTAGTTTCCGAACCGTATTTAAGAACAGATATAGATACGAAAAAATAATTAAGTATGCATATGAAACAAAAAGGCGCATACTGTTTTGTTGCAACTTTTCAATTAACTTTTCAATTGAACATAAGATACTAAGATATACGCGTTTTTATTTTTTCTTTTTAGTGATTTCTTTAATTTATTTATTCCTTCTTATTCAAACTCACAATAGTTTAATTATTTCATTTCCGTTGTGATCATCGTCTGATAATGTTTATTATTATTATCCTACTGCAAATAATACAACTATTACAACACAACATCGGATGATCCTAAATGTATCTAGTTATCTCATTGAAAGCATGACAAAACAAATTACGCTCAAACGTGTAGATTGGTATATTACTGATGACGATATATCGTTCGAGACTCAGATGCAATGACGTTAACCTGTTAGATGAATATTTTTTTTAACTCTACACCAGTCTAGATTGTTGTTTATTAAACATAAAAATCTATTTTTGTATTTGAAACACGATTATGCACCCACTATAAGCAATAATAAATACATAAATTAATAATATTACAAAATGTTGCGTCATTATATGCCAATAAATACATAAATTACTCTCAAATTGCATTTTTTCAAAATACTAATTGGCAGTCAATCTGCCAGTGATGATGATTAAGAACTTTAAAAATATTTTAAACAAAATACTTTTAACCAGAAAAATAATATTAAAAGTTCTAATTAATTTTACAAAGTCTTTTCCATTAGGAACTACGCACTTTTAAATGGAAACTTCTTTCAGGTTGCAGCCCCCCTGTATAGTTTGTTTTTTGACATTTATGTTTGCCTGTGCGTACCATTTCATCTAGGAATGATGCACGCTTTAACAATGTTTACAAATTATTCAGATATAATCATTTAAGTAAAAGCAACTTTCATCACCGAAGCAAATACTTCGCAAAACATTTCTATTTTGCTGAATTATATCTGTCATTATTTCACAAAATTTATCGTCACCCAACTTTTAGCGAAGTTTAATTTTATAAGGGTGCATTTTAATCTTACGGCAGGTTGATTTTTGCACTGCCGAAACTTCGGATAATTTTCTTAACGAAACCTCTGAATCTAAATTAACTGCTAGTTGCGCAGTTTCATCTAGTACACCACGGTTATTGACTTTCTGTTTGTTTTTGTTTGCAATTCCATATAAAATCACAATTTCAGTTCTCTCTTCCAGAGTGTAAACCATTTCAGTAAAAAAATCGAAACTTTAAGAACAATATTATAAATATTAATATTAATGAAAGACTGTCATATTTTTGACAATTTAAAATAAACTATTTCCATAACTAACTTGATTTTTCAGAGTTAATAATTTCTGATATCTGAAACTTTTAACTTTAAATATGTCACAAATTTCATCATGTAACTAATTTTTTCACATAGGAAAATCAAGAAAACTCTGTTCCTTCGAAATCAATCAAAAAAAAGATACAGGGTCATTTAAAATCTTGGAATGGGAGTGGCTGAGGGCAGCAGGTGATCCGATAGGGCGGTATTAAATATACTGTTCATTGTACCCCTATATCCTGAACAACCACCCAAAATTTCAAGTTTTTGTCTTCAAACACACTAGAAATAAATATATTAAGTTTTCGTGTGGACACCTGGTATAAAAACATTATTAATAAGCGACTGTGAAGAACGCAAACAAGTTCATATTTGTGTGAAAATATCTTTCTAGACATACAGGCACGTGTTTCATCTTATTATAAAATTATCAGTACATGATGCTGGAAAAATATTTTCTCCATAAATAACAACCTTACTATAATAGAAAAGTCATTAAAGCACAGTGTAGAATAAAACCGCCAAAACAACTATCGCTATCTCCATGATAAGTGTAAGACTTGGGTAGGGGTCTCCACACAGTCGCCACCTGCGGAAACTGTATTAGCGTGCCACCACAGTATATTTCCGGCAGCATGTGGTGATTCTATGGTCAGATGTCTGCATTTGAGGGAAGATATTTTCAGATATAATATAACTAGTGTTATGATTATCATCGATGATAGCTCGAGTTAAAACCATTGAAAATTGACCGAGTTTAATTTTCTATAGGTTTTAACCAGTGGTATCATGGTTGATTAATCATAACACGTGTTATATTTGGTGAGAGAATATAATGAACGTTAACAGAAAATCAATTTTTAAAAAAGGCAAAAATTTTAAACGATCTGTCAGTTTGACAGTAAATAATTGCAGTTACAGGATACTCAACACAACAATTATTTATTTAGTACAATACATATTTTGAACGTTAAAGATACAATTTTGATATACAACTTGTGGATTACTGCATTCAATATGGGAAACTGAAACACTATTAGATGTTTCAGCCGCTCTCATCTTATTTACTATTTCAGAATGTCGTGTGATCAGTGATCTTCATGACTTGTTGCTCTGGTATATCTGCTTTCACCAAGAGAGCTCTCTTAAACCTCTTAAAAACAAATATAAAAATCTGATTTTTATACTTGTTTTTAAGAGGTTGACGACAAACTAGCAACATATTGATGTGATGTTTTAAATTTGACGAATTTTAACATGTTTAGTGCCGTTATTTGCTAAATTTTAACTCTAATTACACTCCTGATGAAGTAACCAATGCGTTATGAAATATAGAGTGGAATAAAGGAGTTTTATTTTTACTTGACAGACCGCTCACCCGTTAATGAATTTTTACTTATACAGTACGGTCGGTAATACTTAATAGTCTATATATATATATATATATATATATATATATATATAATCAAAAATTTATTTAAATTCGGGTAAGCGGTCAATTAAAAAACTCCTTTATTAAATTACCCTATATTTCGCAACACTTTGTAGCTTCTTCTGGGGTAAAAATCATTTTTATATTTTGTACGTCAATTTTATTATTTTTTAACTCTACATTTTTTACCCCAGAAGAAGCTACAAAGTGTTGCGAAATATAGGGTAAAAAATGTAGAGTTAAAAAATAATAAAATTGACGTACAAAATATAAAAATGATTTTTACCCCAGAAGAAGCTACAAAGTGTTGCGAAATATAGGGTAATTTAATAAAGGAGTTTTTTAATTGACCGCTTACCCGAATTTAAATAAATTTTTGATAATATATCACGGTCGATAATTTCTTTATATATATAAATTTCGTCTAATGTTTTCGCGGTCGTTTGTTCTTCGGGGTATTTCGCCGCGTTTGGATTTCGTTCTGAGAATGTGCGATGGTAACTTCAAGAGTGCACTCTCGAAGTTACCATCGCAATGAGAAGATCCTCAAGAGAAAAATGTGGAAGTGATGTCACCGAAACGTCAGGAAGTAAGTTATCCTTCTCAGGACGAAATCATCTAAACCCGGTGAAATACCCCGAAGAACAACGCTTCATATATATATACCATCCAAACGCGGCGAAATACCATATATATATATAACGTGTGTTCATTTGAAAAGTCAATCTAGGTTACTTGAAAATTTCGATAAAATAATACGCATATATATTAGTATGTGTTTGTTGTTCCATAAATGTAAATCCAAATGACATTTGATAATGTCAATCACAAATATCAGTTAGTGCATAAAATAATCGTGCGACGATTCTGGTTTAAATAAATTGCTTCTCAGTTTTAAAATGGCTTTCACTTTAGAACACAAAATTTTTTTAGTCCAGGCTTATTTTAGAAGTGGTAATAAAATTGATGGTTTATGGGTTTATTCAGTTCAAGATTGCATGGTAGAATTTCAAGTTGAGTTTCCACATTTTGTAATAGATTATATACAATTTAAGAATACTTTGGATAGAACTTTAAAACTTTTTTCTGAAACTTGTAGTCTCTTAAGAAAATCTGGCAGCGGAGCAGTTAAGAAACGTACACCTCAAGTTGTCAATCGTGATGAAGAAATAATGGAAAATGAACCACAAACATCTGTTCGACATTTGAGTCACCAAATAAACCTTCCTGTTGGTACAACCCACAAGTTATTAAAAAAAGATATGCAACTTTATCCATACCGTGTCACAGCAGTACAAGAATTGTTAGAAATTTACCCACGTAGACTACAGTTTTGTAATTGGTTTGTAAATATGAACAATAATGGAGAACTTTCGCAAAGAGTCGTCTTTACTGATGAAGCATGGTTTTATAAAACGGGATACCTAAATTCACAAAATACAAGAATTTGGAGTAATGAAAATCCACATGTAATTAAGGAAGAATCGTTAAATCCAGAGAAAATTGGTGTTTGGACAGCGATAAGCCAAAGGCGAATCACTGGACCAATATTTTTTCAGGGAACGTTAACTGCTCAAAGGTACCGTACGGAAATTTTACAACCATTTGTCAATCAGTTGCATGATGATGAACTTCAAAATGCATATTTCCAACAAGACGGAGCACCTTGTCACTGTACTGCAGAATCTTTGGATTATTTAAGAGAATTTTCTGATGAGCGTATAATTAGTCGAAATACTGAAATTGCCTGGCCTGCACGTTCATGCGATTTAACACCTTGCGACTTCTTTTTGTGGCCTTATCTAAAAAATAACAAATTTCGAACACCTATATTGAATTTGAATGATATGCTACAGATAATCGAACAGAAATGCATGGAAATTAATAACAATCCAGTAATGTTGCAGAATATCATCAGAAATTTTGGACGGAGGATTTTAAAGTGCATTGATCTTGAAATACAACATTTTCAACATTTGTTATAGTTTTCAATAAATACCTATTATCTGTTATTTATTTGTATGTATGAAACTGTCAAAATATACGACTTCGTAGGTTAAGTAGTAAATTTTAATTTGCGACATACTTCAAAATGTTTTCAGTAAATCACTTGCTACTAGATTAACTTTTCAAATGAACACTTCTTATATAAATATATGAACCTTTGTTCTTCGGGGTATTTCGACGCGTTTGGATGATTTCGTGTGTATTGTAACTGATAAAAATGCCTTGCCTTGATGGTGCCATAAAAATATAATACTTGATTGAATTGAAAACTATTGCACCACAAATTACCAATATGCCCTCCATTATTTGACAATAGTATCACAAAATTTCATACAAATGTCATTATATATCAAATTTATTTTAAAATTACTTTTAAAACTAAACTATCTCAGAATCGTCGTTGGTTTCGCTAAAATTGAATTTCTTATCTTATAAAAATAACATCTAAACTTCTTATACATTTACTTTCTATGTTTATTAATTAATTCAAATGAACTGTTACAAATAAAAAGAACATATAACATAATTTTTAAAACTTGTATAAAAACTAAAAACTAATCAAAGTTCCGTCAAATATACTGTCACCTTTTCTATAATTTTATCTTCCTTCACTTTCAAATATTATGTACGCCTTTTTCTCTCCATTATATATAACCGGTAATTAAAGCTGAAATTTTTGATTTGTTAAATCTAGTTTTGAAACAAAATTACTTCCAGTTTAATAATTCAATATACACTTGTAGGGAAGGACTAATTATGGATAACCCCTTAAGTCCATTACTATCAGAAATTTTCATGAACCACTTAGAATCCATCATTTTTAATAATCCCCTAAGACAGCATATTTTCGTTTGGCATAGATATGTAGGCGATATTATACTTTGTTTCATTGGAACACAAAGACAATTAAACTTGCTACTGGAATTCGTCAATTCTATTCATAAAAATATTGAATTCACCATGGAACAAGAAGTAAACAATAGCATTAATTTTTTGGATCTATCTATTAAAAAAATCAACAATAAATTAGAGTTTGATATTTACCATAAAGAATCTCATACTCGCATAACTATATATAATTCGTCAACACATCCCATACAACACAAATTAGCGAGTTTTCATAGTTTTTACATAGATTAATTAATTATCCACTCTCGAAAGAAAATTATGAAAAAGAATTAAATTTAGTCAAACAAATAGCTATCAATAATGGCTGCACAGTTACTTTAATTGAAAATATGCCGACAAAAAAACTTTTCAAAAAAGCAATCTCTATGTAACAAGTGTTCATTTGAAAAGTCAATCTAGTAGCATGTGTTACTGAGAACATTTTGAAGTATGTCGTAGATTAAAATTTACTACTTAACCTACGAAGTCGTATATTTTGACAGTTTCATACATACAAATAAATAACAAATAATAAGTATTTATTGAAAACTATAACAAATGTTGAAAATTTTGTCCTTCAAGATCAATGCACTTTAAAATCCTCCGTTCAAAATTTCTGATCATATTCTGCAACATTACTGGATTGTTATTAATTTCCATGCACTTCTGTTCGATTCTCTGTAGCATATTATTCAAATTCAATATAGGTGTTCGAAATATGTTATTTTTTAGATAAGGCCACAAAAAGAAGTCGCAAGATGTTAAATCGCATGAACGTGCAGGCCAGGCAATTTCAGTATTTCGACTAATTATATGCTCATCGAAAAATTCTCTTAAATAATCCAAAGATTCTGCAGTACAGTGACAAGGTGCTCCGTCTTGTTTGAAATATGCATTTTGAAGTTCATCATGCAACTGATTGACAAATGGTTGTAAAATTTCCGTACGGTACCTTTGAGCAGTTAACGTTCCCTGAAAAAATATTGGTCCAGTGATTCGCCTTTGGCTTATCGCTGCCCAAACACCAATTTTCTCTGGATGTAACGATTCTTCATTAATTACATGTGGATTTTCACTACTCCAAATTCTTGTATTTTGTGAATTTAGGTATCCCGTTTTATAAAAGCATGCTTCATCAGTAAAGATGACTCTTTGCGAAAGTTCTCCATTATTGTTCATATTTACAAACCAATTACAAAACTGGAGTCTACGTGGGTAATCAATTTCTAACAATTCTTGTACTCCTGTGACACGGTATGGATAAAGTGGCATATCTTTTTTTAATAACTTGTGAGTTGTACCAACAGAAAGGTTTATTTGTTGACTCAAATGTCGAACAGATGTTTGTGGTTCATTTTCCATTATTTCTTCAACACGATTGACAACTTTGGGTGTACGTTTCTTAACTGCTCCGCTGCCTGATTTTCTTAAGAGACTACCAGTTTCAGAAAAAAGTTTTAAATTTCTATCCAAAGAATTCTTAAACTGTATATAATCTATTAGAAAATGTGGAAACAACTTGAAATTCTACCATGCAATCTTGAATTGAATAAACCCATAAACCATCAATTTTATTACCACTTCGAAAATAAGCCTGGACTAAACAAATTTTATGTTCTAAAGTGAAAGCTATTTTAAAACTGAGAAGCAATTTATATAAACCAGAATCGACGCACGATTATTTTATGCACTAACTGATATTTGTGATTGACATTATCAAATGTCATTTGGATTTACGTTTACGGAACAACAAACATATACTAATATATTTGCGTCTTATTCTATCAAAATTTCAAAGTAACCTAGATTGACTTTTCAAATGAACACTTCTTATATCCTGCAATAAAGGTTAAGGATAAAAATTTAGATTACAAACGTACACTGGGATACCTAATAAGCATATTTAAAGTTATTTAAAAAAACTTAATATTAACACTGTTTTCAAAACTAATAATAATTTATCCAAACATATTAAAAACATTAAAGATAAAACAGATAAAAGTAAGAAGCCTGGAGTCTATAACTTAATGTGTGGATGCGCTAAGATATATGTTGGTCAAACAGGAAGATCGCTTGAAAAACGTATTGCCGAATATTGTTATTTGTTTAGAAATAAAAAACAAGATTCCACTTTTACGAATCATCTATTAGAAGAAAACCACACTTTCAATAAAGATTTTCAAATTCTGCATTTAGAAAATAAAGGCAATAATTTTAAATTTGCTGGAAAGTTTAGAAATCAATAAATTAAAACACTTACAAATTTTACTTAATGTACATTTAGTTCATTAAAACAAATTTTATGCGTAATAAACATGATTGGTACAAGGGCCGACCTGATGAGGCACATTTTCTCACTACCGACAATACTAAATCATAGATTTCTTTAAAAACGTTGTAAAATAATACCAGCCTTCTTGGTTTTATATATATTTTTTTAATTTAGTTTGTAACGTATTCTTTAGCCGTAAGTACCTGAGGAAGCCACTGTGCTCGCGAAACAATTGTCGTGTTACGATTAAATATTAAAAAGTGAAGATTTGAACCGTAGTTTTATTTCTATTTTATGTATAACTTTCAATTGTATTCTTATAGTATTACTGTGTCTTCGTTAATAATCCATTTTCTTTGATTTTATCCTTGTTAAACTTTGTAACCTTTATTCTTATCTTCTTTCGCTACAATTTTCCTTTTCGACTCTTACAAATTTTCTTCGTTCATTCACTTGAAATTATATTTATACATCAAAATTTTGTATTTCCAATTTATAAATTTTCATAACAATGTATTAAAAAACTTTTAATATAAACATAAAGTATTATTAATAATGAGATTGTCGCTAGGGGGTAAAGGCTGGTTATATAATATTGCTGAGATGTTATTTATGTCTGTTCCCATTTATGTAATTTGTGTTTTTTTGTATATGGATGCTTTCTAATATGTTTTTAGCGCTATGCTATTGCTTGAAAATTTTCAAGCAATAGTTCAACCCTAAAAAACAGATCAAACAAGCAAAACACCTTCGATTTCGAAAATACCTCTATAGTTACACCAGAAAAAATAACATCAATGATAGAACAGACATAAATAGCCTCTTAACAATATACCTGCCCATTATATAACCCTCCCTCACCCCATATACATTACAAAGATAAAAAAATAAAAACACTTCTATGAGAACAGTCTAAACCAACACTTTCCACATGTCAAAACGATAATAAAAATGTGCCCGATAAAAAAAGTCTAAACTAGCAACACACGTAATTTAGTTTTATTTAGAAATGATAACCAAAAACAAATGCATTACATATTAACAACACAATTTTAATGTAAGTAAATATTGTAATCATATCATTTTTTAACATTTTCAATAAATATTACAGTTTTGAAAAAGGGACTATATATAGTACCCAAACATCAACATAAATAAAATATTGTTTTAATTATTGTCTCTTTGCATATTTGTTTTCTCTCCAAGCTGTCTCTTGATTGATTGTTCTTTCTCCATATCTCTATATATTTGTTTTTTTCATTCCCGGCTATTCGTTGTATTGTGAATATGTAATCTCGGATGCTGCGGTTTTTTCTTAATCCGCCTAGTTTTTTCTCGCATTTTGTATTTCGTTTCTTCACTTAGTATTTGTTCTGGGATAATTTTATACATATTTGCCGTGAACTTATTTAATAAAATTCATTTTTACATCGTCTTCATATAATCCATATTTTCTCCAATTATTCTTCTATTATAGTTTCTTTTCATTATTTCTTAATTTCTATGTTCGTAATATATCTTTCCCCTTTATCTCTTTATGTGACGTTTCTCGATTGTTATCGTTGAAAAACAACATGGTCTTTGTTCCTCATCCAGCGATCTCACCTGGCTTTGGTCCTTAGGACTTTTTTCTCTTGTCAAAGATGGAAATCAAGTTGAAGGGGCAAAGATTTGATACGACACAGAAAATTGACGTTGAACGGCAGACGATTGCTGAACGCATTGACAAAACAAGACTTCTAGAATGTAATCTTTTCCTGGTAGAGACACGGGATTAGGTGTTTGCACTCCTAATGGGATTACTTTGAATGTAAGATGAATGATATTCAGGTGCTCTACAATTTTATTTATCATTACATTTTAGTAACTTTTGGGCACTACCTTGTTTAATAATTAGAAACACGTCGGTTTGCCCTTTCAGATGAGGACCTCATGAGGCCCAAAATTGTAGAAGGTGTGGAAATAAAATCGTAACAAAAATTACTTTGAAAAATAGAGCTTTGTTCGTTGTTAAATCCGCTTTTTCTAAATAGGTGGGTTACATAACGGGTATAAATTCTAATGTCCACCACATATTTATTTCTAGTACTTTCTGTTAGAGGGCAAAAGTACTTAATGTACTACAATACAAGGCAAAATACATTTGCGATAGTTTACGCCATTAACACTTGACGTAGTACTAGTGCAATATATGCGTAACCAATAAATCAACCTTTTTTAATAATGTTATCTTCAAAACTACTAAATCAAATTTTCTAATTAAATCAGCACATTTTAAGATCAACGTAGTTCTTCCACGTAATATTTATTTACATCTAGTAAATACCATAACAGAAACATGATTTTTTTCAAAGGAATCGTTTTTGACGTGAATACACTTTTGCATGCGCTCGAAACAACAGGTCAAACATTTTTTCAGCAAATCTTAAGTCGACACTTAGGAAACCAGTATTCGGAATCTTTCAGCAGCTACAATATGGCTATTGATTTACAGTAATGAAACGGTAGACCTACTAGTGGTTAAACCTCTAACAATTGACACTCTTATTTGACATAAACATTCACGTTTGGTTTTGGTTGGTTGGTAATGTTATCTACTGAAGAAAAAGTCTTTTTAATTGAACACTGTTATCCCTCATACGGTTTAGGTAGACAAAATGATCCAAGCATTAAATTCGTCCGTAATCAATTTTCGGAACATATCAATAAACAGGCACCAAATAGGCTATTGTACTGAACATTATAACCCTATTTAGAAGAGCTAGAAGTGTACTACACCAAGGAAAAAATAAAGCTGGACGCATAAAAACAGTGGATACCAACGGAAATTACGAACGAGTATTCAATCAAATTATGCACTCACCACGTCGTAGTCAACGGAGATCAGAGAATTTAATATGAACAGGAGGACTCTTCAGAAGGTACCAAAGCAACTTAATGTTCATTCATACGCTATTCAGACTACCCAACAATTGAGAATGGGTAATTATGGTGAAAGACTTAAACACTATGTCAAAATCCTTGCTCTGCAATATGATAATCCAAGTTTCATCAGTAACATCTGGTACAGTGACGAATGTCATTTTCATTTGTCGGATCATGAAAATAGGCATAGCAATAGATTTTTAGGTTTCCAACGACCAGAAGAGATGCGACAAATACAGTTGCATAGTGAAAACGTGACCGTCTGGTACGCAGTTTCTGGACGAGGAACTATTGGGCCTTACTTCAATGAGGACAGTGGACGTCCAGTAACTGCTAATCAAGAGCGCTATATTACTCAAGATCTCACACCGTTTGTAGATGACCTTCGGAGGTTTTGCAAATGAAGAAACTTAACCTTCGGTAGCTAGTTTTTTTAGCGAGATGGGGCAACGTTCTACACAATACATGCTACAGGAACCTTTCTGCTGGAGACGTTTGGAAACAATGTAATTTCACAGATTTTTCTATTCCATCTCACACTCCGGACTTAACATCATTGAATGCATATGTTTGGGGTTTTCTGAAACTATGAGTTTTCCGAGATAACCTTCCGTCTACAATACAAAAGAGTTAAAAGAGAAAATTACAGAAGCGATACTCTATTTTCAGATATGGTCACCAAATATGCAAGAACGATACGAACTGTGCGTTCAACGTAATGGCGGGCACTTGGAACCTCTTATTTGTAACGCTAATACTTAAATGTTAATTTATAACTACATATTACTTTAAGTGAATAAAGTTTGAAAGCTTCAGTACTATAAATTAATAGTCATACTGTACGTACTTCGAGCGACAAAAATCGTTCATCTGGAATTTTATTTTTGATGTTTGGAAACAAAAAGAAATCACAAAATGACCAATAACATGAATACGAGTAATTCAACATTTCTACTAGTTAAAAAATCAACAATTTGACGTGCTGGGCGATAGCTGGCATTGTCTTAATGAAGAATAATTCTTTGTTTTCTTCATATCTTATCGATGACTACAAAGAAAAAACTGTTTATTCTTATTAGTCCGTTTGAGAAACGAGGTTAAAAAGTTATAGTTGCAGTTCTCAAGGTCCCCCATTCGCTCCCCATGAATTACTGGCAAGTTTATGTAATATATTATTTAACATTTTGACTAGTTTTGTAGATCTACCGCTTGAATGTTAGATACCGATCTAACATTGCGCCAAAATATTTACAAAAGGGTTTGTGGTCGATCCGACAAGCACCAAATTCAACATTCAGCTCTCTGTTGACTTCTTTGTTACGCAAATGAACGGTATATGATTCGGATTTTAAAGAGTTTGGTTGTAAGCGCCATTTCTTATATTATTCGTCTAAAACTTGCAGATCCTCAGCATGTTGTAATTCTCCATCCTCTAAATTCTTAGTTTGAGTGCATAAATCCAGATCGTCTGCATATAGAAATTATTGTGATTTTGTGAGTGGGAGATCAGAGGTGTAAATGTTGAAAATTATAGGGGCCAGCACCAAGTCTTGAGAAAGGCCATTTTTGGAGGTTTTACCATTGCTAGTTCGATTGTCTAGGCAAAGTAGTTCAGCGATTGCTTAGCATATTCTGGATAGGTTTGCTTAGTTTAGCACATGGAATGTTTTTTCTGGTTTTCTGGCCCTTCTGAAATCCTGTTTCAATGTGAGTCTGTTAATGCCAAGGCTTGGTCACCGCTGTTGCTTCCCGCTCTGAAACCAGCTTGCTTCTTAAAAATGATATCGTCCATGGTAGGCGCTATTCTAACGAGCTATCAAATAAATGCGGAGTCGAAATAGGTTTTACACGAAAAATTAGTATATTGTGTAACGAGTGACGAATGTAACATTTTTTTAAGGGAGAGAACAGTTTGCGAGCATAAAAAAATTAGTTCGACGAGTTAAATACTATACTTCTTCTACGACCTCATCTATGGCCTTATAACAAACTTAAAAAAATTATGTAAACAAATCCGAAATTGGTGGAAACTGTGGCTTGTAATCTGAAGCAGAACTAAGAAAAACACCCTAACCACAATATATATCAATAAATACTATATACGTATTTCGGCAACTAAGTTGCTATCTTCAGTAGAACCTTAAAAACTGAAAAATGTTAAGAGTGTTATCCCACTGGCGATTTGGTGAAGAGCATATCTTCTAAGGTTTACCTTAGCCAAAAACGCTACGTTTAACATTTTTCAGTTTTTAAGGTTATTTTACTGAAGATGGCAACTTAGTTGCCGAATTACGTATATAGTATTTATTGATATATATTGTGCTTAGGGTGTTTTTCTTATTTCTGTTTCATGTAAACAAATATTTTATTTTCAATTAAAAATTACAAAACTATAGATCATATTTAAATTAGTTATGATTTAAACATTGATACATAAAATATGTAGACCATAAGATCGATGCCTTCAAATTTTCCCACAATTTTACAAAATATGCAACCAGCACAATTTCCGAATATGAATTTACGCTATTATCAACCCTCTGTTCAATGAATTTTACATAGACTTCTTCATACCTCTTCCTCGATTTTTCTCGTAATAAGCCCGCATTGGCCCGCTGAGCTGAATTAGCTATTTCTGGTGGTGTATTGGGCATATCTAAATCACTTTCTGAATCAGAAATCATAGTAAAGCTACAAACAGCACAAACTGACGTGATTTAAAAATGACGCGATATAGCAACAGCAGGCAACTAGACGCAGGTGAAATTTAGTAGGTAATTTTCACCCATATAATGGCATAGGCGATGTCATAGAAAAAGCCATATACAATGCCATGGGCGAGGTCATAGAAAAAGTATAGTGTTTAAGTCGTCGAAATAATTTTTTTCATTCAAAAGTCAAATGTCATCTAACGAAATAAAACGTTTTTATATTGTGACACAATAGGTATTTATTTATAAACTAGAAAATTAGATATGCAATTTTGAAAATTAATAAACAATTATATTAATAAATTGTTCAATGCCTTGCTTAATGCATTTTGCACATCTCCTTCTTACGCACTGGACGCACTTTAAACTTTTCTCATAATATTTCTATCAAAAAGTCGTTCTTCCTCCTTATTCACTTGTAATGGCCGTTATTTCAGCTGCAGAGCTGCAATTATTATTGCTTATTGCTGCTTTATATGTTTTCATTTTTGTTCTGAAACTGATTTTTTTACTTTATATGAAGTATTTACATTCAAAGAACGCCCTATATCCTGTTTGTATGCGTTCGGAAAATTTAGAGGACCTATCATGTAATCTGTTCATTATTATTCCAAAATATCGAAAGTTATCTGCTGCTTTAAATTCCAAATTTCCTATCTTAAACGTTCTCAGATTAATTCTTTTTCTTCTAAAGCATTCCTTGAATTACTTTGGTTAACAATAGAAATAAAACAAATGGTTAAATCTTCACTTTTTTAATACCTAATCGTAAAACGACGACAATTGTTTCGCCAGCACAGTAGTTTCATCAAGTACTTACAGCTAAAGAGCATGTTACAAACTAAATTAAAAATATAAAATCAACAGGGTTAGTATTATTTTACAACGGCTTTAAAAATCTAAGAATTAACACAAATATTGTCGATAGTGAGAAAATGTTTACGCATAAAATTTGTTTTAACCCAATTACTACCAACGTCCATTTAAAAGGTCGGTACAGAAATCTTTTTTTTTTGTACAACTTAAACTACTTTCCGAAAGATGGTGCTCCAGTCTATCATTAAACAGAGCATGTACAACGTCTTTCCAAGATTTGCAGCAGTGTAAGTTTGAAGACTTGCAGATATTGTAAATTGTGTGTGAAACATTTTTTTACGTTCTGTCGTGGACAATTGGAGTTAAGAATAATTACGTAATTACAAACATAACATTACTATTTCTTTACACTGATGAGTTGGTATAGTCATAACTTTATGGTTTTACACTTAGACATCTTTGTTTTTTGCTTCATTTTTGCAACATAACCTTACAAACACAACCGTCCTTTTAAAAGGACAATGGTTAAAACACGTACTATTTTGTTTTCAGTTATTTGAAAAGACCTCTTACACTCCATGAGCTATTAGAAGAAGTAGAATACATTGATGATGTTCACAGTATACCAGACGCTATAGCAGTGTTTCCTCCCGTTAACGCTAATGAAGAGGTTACCGATGAAGACTCCGGAGATGATGAAATTGTTACTATGAACAATCTTCCAGGTAGAATATTGAATACTCAAGCTGAAGCTATTTTTGATACCGATCACGATAGTGATGATGATATCCCATTGTCACATTTTAAAGAATATAAAAAAAGACAGAAAAGTAATCATTGGGTTAAGGAAGACATTACAAAAATTTACCAAAATGGCAAGATGGAAGTACGGCAAATAATAATATGTCTTCCTTGGACTTGTTCAGTCTTTTTTTGAGGAGAAACTTTGGCAAATGATACTAAATTATAGTAATCTTTATGCAGTGCAACATAACAGAAATGGAGACTAGATGAAATAAAATGTTTTTTTGGAGTACTTATTTACAGCGGTTATACAAGTGTCTCAAGAAGATCTTTATATTGGGAAAACAGCTCTGATGCTAATCATCAGAGATTGTGTACACCGCAATTTCACGGAATCGTTTTAATTTTATAATGCAAAACCTACACTGTTGTGACAATACAAATCTAAAAGTTGGTGACAAATTTGCAAAAGTTAGTCCACTGTTAGAAAGATTAAACCAGAAATTTCTTTCTTTTGCCCCTATACAATAAAACCATAGTGTAGACGAGTCCATGATTCCGTATTTTGGACGGCATGGTTCGAAACAATTTATCAGGGGCAAGCCCATTAGATGGGGTTTTAAATTTTAGATGGCCACAACTAAACGGCTACATAGAATGTTTTGAACCATATCAAGGATCCACCACAAATCTTTCAGAAAGATACAAAGACTTGGGTTTGGGCGTAAGTGTGGTCTTATCATTCGTTGACAAAATAATCGCAGCAAAAGGTCAGCTGCCTTTTCATGTCTACTTCGATATTTTTTTTACGTCGTGGGAGGTACTTTTGGTGCTTAGAGACAGAAATATAACAGCTACTGGTACGGTGAGAGAGAACAGAATTCCAGTATCAATTATAAGGTCTGGTAAAGAATTGAGAAAAACAGCAAGAGGGACATTTGAATATGCTTTAGAACGGGAGGAGAATATAATAGTCTGCCGATGGAATGATAATAATATTGTTACCATTGCTTCCAATTGTAAATCTGTACTACCAACGACTAATGTGACTCGATATTCTCAAAAAGAGAAGAAGAAAATATCTGTGCCTCAGTTGGTAAAAAATACAATCAGAATATGGGTGAAGTAGACAGGGCAGATCAGAATATCAGTCTTTATCGCGTGAGTATCAGAGGAAAAAAGTGGTACTTTCCTATAATTTGTCATGGCTTGGATATGGCTATTCATAACGCCTGGAAACTTCACCGCCACTGTGGAGGGAAAATGGACCAGTATGGCTTCCGTCGATCTCTTTGTAAAGGTATTTTAGAAACCCATAAGAAAAACACTAAGAGAGGACGTATACGAACAAGTGTCAATGAAAACGAAATTTCGCGATTTGATGGTAAAGATCATTTGATTGTTTACCAAGAAAATCAAATCAGATGTGGACGGTGCCACAAGAAAGTCCAATTTAGGTGTGCCAAATGCAAAGTGGGGTTACATCCTAAACAATGTTTTGTTGAATATCACACGCAATAATATTTTTTTATATTTATTTTGTTCCAATATCAAATTGAAGATTGTATTTAAATAAACTTAAGTTTTTTAAAGCTAGTTCTGATTACACCTTATAATGCCACTGCCCTTTAAAAAGGTCGCCCTTATCTAAAAAACTACTAAAAAAAATAAAAATGTTAAAATGAAAAGTTGTTGATTGGGTTCCAGTTAATGTAGAAATAGACAACAAATGTATTTTTTCAAGAAAAAATTAATTTGGGAGTATCTGGGTTAATAAACTAAATATACGTTTCTATTATCGTCCAAATAGTTTTTAAATGAATAACTTTAACAAAGGCGAGTTATTTAAATCTATTTGATCATTAAGTAAAATTTGTGATTGTTTTAATTTATTGATTTTTAAACTTTCCAGTAAATTAAATTTATTTTCTAAATGTAGAGTTTCAAAATCCTTATTGAAACTGTGACTTTCTTCTAATAAATCACTAGCAAAAGTAGAATCTTGTTATTTTTATTTCTAAACGAAGAACAATGTTCAGCAATACGTTTTTCAAACGAACTTCCTGTTTGACAAATATATATATATATATATATATATATATATATATCTTACCGCATCCACATATTAACTTATAGACTTCAGATTTCGTATTTTTATCTGTTTTATCTTATTGATGACTGCTTTAATAATTACCATTTTGTCAAATTAATCAATTAATTAATATCTGCAAATGTGTAAAGTACTTCTTCTGCAACTTTGTTAACAGCATGGGCCAAGCATGTTATGTGCATACGATTCGGGTAAAAATCTTCAAGCTCTGTGCTGACTTCACCATATATGTCACTGCATCCGACAATATCAGTAATACTTTGTCTCTTGGAAGGGCATTCGGCAAATAAAACCTCTTTAAACTATCGTTTATAAATCTTGTTATAGTTAAGTTATTTGTTTCCGCCAATTCTTCTGTACCAATTAAAAAAGATTGTCCGGGGCAATTTTCGTTTAAAATGCCAATCAATAAGTTGGCAATAGAGCGTCCACAACTGTCTGTTGTCTCATCAACTACGAAATAAATATGATTTTCACATATCGTTTCAATATATCAAAAATAACATGGTCAAATTACATGTACATATACTTTCGAAAACTAACTAAACACAACCGGCGATATAAGTGACCTATATGTCTACCTAATTGCTCGTAGATTCACTGGAACTTCCCGGACTTAATAAACACAAATCTGGAAATTCGCGCTGTACGGAAATGCTCATGCGGACTGTTACTAGTAGTGTAATTTTGATATATTATAAATAACTGGTTTTATATATTTTTCACGGTGCACTTTAGAAATAAATTATAAAATATTAATATCAGCTTTAATTATAAAACAGACAATGTATTTATTTTTATTAATTAGTTTAAAGTTATTAAAGACATTTATTTTGACTAATTCATATTTGGCTTGCGTATAGTAGCCAGAATTAGTTTGTCTGTCTAGTCAAAATAAACATTATCATAGTTGAACTAATTGGATGCTCTTTGAAAGATAAGCCTTATAGTAATTTGTTTCAACTATTACGTAAGTAATACAAACTAAAACTCGCTTATTATGTAATAATGTTAACATTATATTGTTTGGCTCCTAATGAGAACAAACGATATAATAAAGAAATATAATTATAAAATAAAAATATTCATCCCATACATTTCTAATTATGTATTTATAATAGATGTTAAACTGCGATTATATTTACTAGTACATATCTTAAACTTACTTCAAATAGGTACCTAATAAGAGCGACCAATTCCATTAGATAATAAAAGCAAATAAATAGCTATCTTCATAAACAATGAATATAGCAATATTACTTAAATTTAATTCTTTAAATTAATATCGAGATTTTATTAACTTTATATCAAATATACCTTTGTATATAACACGCATGTTCGATTTTATATAGTAATTTCAGAATGCAAGTACCGTACTTTTATCAGTGGGGGCTTGCTTTTACAAGCAGACAACACGCGTTTCTCAATTCTCCAGACACAATAAACAATGAACTCATCTACATTCTTAATCTTAATTCCAATGCAAATTTATACTTAATACATACATACAAGGGTAATTTGACGAGAAAGTGATGTTTCAAAAATTGGCAACACTTTCATCATTGTTGGTATATTGCTGACTTCAGCAATGTTTTATATAGATAAGTTTTTATAATCGTTCGAAGTAAGCTATTTGTTGGTTTTGTGTTAACATGGAGAAAAATAATTTCGTGTGTTAATTATGCATTATTGTCTACGTGGAAAAGCCATTAAAGGAGCTGAAGAACAGCTACAAAAATATTATAATGTATCTGCTGCTTTCAATGAAATAATTTACAACTTTCGAAAGTAGTCAAATAAACACACAACATGGTGAATGCACGAGGCCTTCATTTACAGTAACTTCTCCAGAAATTACTAAAAAAGTCAATATGTCAATACCATTGTAAAGAGAGACTGCTGCAGTGCAGTGCGATGTAAGCTGGCTCACGGATGAGACTGCTTCGTTTAAACTTTCATGTATACAGAGAAGCAAGTAGCGGCAACCGAAATTGTTCGAAGCAGTCTCATCGGTGCAACAGCTTACATCGTATGTCATCAAGAACCGCCATTAGACTACCGAATGAAAGTGTGTAAGATAGCTAATGCCGTAAGCGTCTCAATCAAACATCTCGTGTTATAATTTAAAATGACTGTTTGGCTCAAATTAAATTCTTGAGAATTTTTTTGTGGATATGTCACTGCAGATGAAACCTAATACATCACTATATTCCAGAGACAAAAATACAATCAACACGATGAATTTCTTCTGTTGAACGTGCTTTAAAGAAGATAAAAACGTTCGGGCCAATAAGATTGTGGTGACAATTTTTGGGATTCTAATGGCGTAATCTTATTGACTATTTACAGAAGAGGACTACAATAACAACCCAATATTATGCTGATGTACTGGTACGTTTCGATGCCGAACTGGACACTCTTCCTCATTGATTCTCTCTGACAACCGCTTTAGGATACGAATTGCTGCCTCATCCACAATATTCTCCACACCTAGCTTCGAGTAATTTTTTCTTAGTCCCAAACTTAAAAAAATGGTTTCGTGGAAAGAGATTCGTCAAATGAGGAAGTGATAGCTGCTACATATTTTAAAGAGCTTCCGAAAAATTATTTTTTAGACGGCTTAAAAAATTGAGAAGTCACTAGGCTAAATTCAGCCTGTTTCAAAAAGAACTTTATCGCTGTAGGCACTGAGTAACTAGTACTTGCAAATTATTATATACCACTTGTCTTTTATTTATAACTAACTGTTCATCTAATGTCATTTTGACATTTGTCATTTTGCGACTAGCGATATAATTTTTTTGTTGCAAATATTTTTTTTACTTAATAAACAATACTACTAAATAATGTAGACATTACAAGAAAATATTTTTATTGTCGAAGCATATTTCCGAAGTGCGCAATTTCCTAACGGAGAATGGCAATATTCCTATGCGGAATGTAGCGACAATTCCACTTGCAGTTCCCTAATAAAGTTGTGGATAATACCGCTTTACATCATGATACTCGTCTACTCGTGGAGAAGTTTCGGGATGCAGGATCTGTGTCAAAAGGCAAAAGTTCACAGCGAAATATTCTTGAACATGTAAAAAACCTTGTTAGAAAAAAAACACATACATCAGTTCGTCGTTTATCAATTTAAACAAACGTATCTTCTAGAATGGCTCATAGAATTTTCAAGGGTTGTTGATATATGTATCCATACAAAGTATCGATTGTTCAACAGATCTTATCTAGAGATCACGCTAGTAGGCTTAGTTATTGCAACTTCTTTCAAGAAAATTTAAATAATAACGAAATTCTTGATCTAAGCTTTTTTTACTGATGACGCATGGTTTCATTTAAGCGAGTTTGTAAATAAACAAAATTACAGAACATGGTCTATAAACAATCCAAACAATCACATCGAAGATCCTTTACATTCTGTTAAAGTTGGAATATGTTTAGATGTATCTCGTCGTAGAAAAATAGGACCAATATTTTTTCACAATATTATTAATAGCCAACGATACCGAAAACAGTTATTAACACCATTTTTTATTCACGTGGAACGAGACGAATTCAATGGGGGTTACTTCCGGCAAGATGGGGCTACTGCACATACAACTCGTGAAAATTTATCGCTTTGAGAATATTGCTTCCCTCATCGAGTTATAAGCAGAGAAGTTTGGCCAACAAAATCACCAGATCTTACTTCGTTAGATTTTTCTATTTTCGGATTGCTAAAAAATGAAATAAATAAGACAAGAATTAATGACTTAAATGACTTGACGAATACAATTACAATTAAATGTAATGAAATAACACCAAATGCATTGCACAATATTTTTGACAACATGAAACGTCGTATTACATTATGCATTCAACAGAATGGTGACCATTTTGAACACTTGTTATAAATTATAATAATTCAAATTTCTATAAATGAAATTACCTTTATTGTTTGATTAATATCCCATCTTGAAAGGTTTCTTATTAAATAAATTATCAATATAATTGTACTTGTTATTCATTTCATCACCATATCTCTCGATGATAGATTTTGACAGTGACAGATAGATAACCTTCATACTATTTAATCTATATCCCTCTCTCTTCTTCTTCTCTTTCAACACGCCACCACGTCCAGGCACTTCAGCACACTGCTCTTTGTACTAAATCTATATCCCTGCAGAACATCATAATTTATAGGAGAAATTCATGAACAACTAGATCTAATTTATTTTTGAACACGTATATAGAACTGAACTGAGCTTCTCTTCCGTTTACAGCTTCTGTAAAACTACTATTTAAAACAATATATGTATAATTGTATATATATATATATATATATATATATATATATATATATATATATATGTATAGATGTCGTAAACTGTACAGTTTACGACATGTAGGATTATTATATATTATATTTACATGTAGGATTATTTTAAATATATACACTTTGAAGTAATAACCAGACCTTTAATCGCCGACTAATTAAGTTTACCTTATCATACCAAGGTCACGAAAATACTATATATATATATATATATATATATATATATATATATAAGGTAAACTTAATAAGTCGGCGATTAAAGGTCTGGTTCATTACTTCAAAGTATATATATTTAAAACAACCCTACATGTTTCGGCAATGATGCCTTCGTCAAGGGAATAAAAAATATTTTTTATTCCCTTGACAAAGGCATCATTGCCGAAACATGTAGGGTTGTTTTAAATATATATACTTTGAAGTAATGAACCAGACCTTTAGTCGCCGACTTATTAAGTTTACCTTATCATACCAAGGTCACGAAAATATTATATTTATATATATATATATATATATAGTAAACTCAATAAGTCGGCGATTAAAGGTCTGGTATATTACTTCAAAGTATATATATTTAAAACAACCCTACATGTTTCGGCAATGATGCCTTTGTCAAGGACATAAAAAATATTTTTTATATCCTTGACAAAGGCATCATTGCCGAAACATGTAGGGTTGTTTTAAATATAAATACTTTGAAGTAATAGACCAGACCTTTAATCGCCGACATATTGAGTTTACCATATCATACCAAGGTCACAAAAATATTATATATATATATATATATATATATATATATATACATATTGTCGTGAATTTTTCTAACCAGAGAGAGAAGAAAAATTGGTAGAATTAAGTTTTGAACTACATTTGAATAATTTGGGATTTAAATGTATTTTTGAATTTTATTTATATTTATTATGTTTGTAATTATATTTTTGACCGGCCCTGTATGTATTATATTAGATTGGTGGGTGCGGCTAAATGGTGTACTATTGAATTCGATGTAGGAGATTTTCGCGGTAATTTATTTAGAGATACCAGATCTAGCAAACCAAGTGGTCATAGAGTATAAGAAATTCATTTTTATTCTGTGTTTTTGAGTAAAGTCGGGTTTTTTATTAGTTGGTGCATTTATTTTTATGCATTTAAGTTATTGCGATTTTTACGAGAGTTTGATATCTCGCTTTTGATATTTTAATTAAATTATGGTATCTCTCACGTAGTTTTTTGTGTTGATTGTGCTTAGATCGATGTAAGTAAAAACACTTAATTATATTATTGCTTATATGATGATTTGCTTATGTTTGTAATTTTAGTGTATAATTTGCAATTATTTTGACATTTAAATCAGTATATGAATATTAGAGAAAATTGTCATGTTTTTTTGTAATGGAATTTTTTCTTCAAGATAAAATATTCTAGATCGTTTTAAATTCAGGTTGGTTTTTTTTGTTTATGGGTTTGATTTTGTCATGTTTTATTGCGCATGACTGTAAGGCTGTCACGCGTATTTGATAACTTTGTAGTTGTTGACATTTGATTTTTAGGGGTTACAGTAGAGGTCAAACTTGACAAATTTCTAAAGTATTTATTAATTATATGTTTGCTCGAGAGTCACAGGGGGTTTTTCTCTTTGTGCGAGTCATATTCATAAAGAGTCTTTCCTCCTAAGCTACTGTTTAATCTGCTTTAGCTCCCTGTACATTCGGTAAAGGGATTTTTTTTTTTTTTTTTTTATTAAACTTGTAAACAAACTAGATTTGATTTTTATTAATGCTTGTCGTTTTACTTTAAATATAACCTGGCCCATATCCGCAAAGATCAACCCGAGAGAAGTGAGCTCAAGGAAATCTACGAGACTGAACAGCCGGAAGCATAAGTTGTAGTGTGAACAAAAAGATTAATAAGCAATCAAAAGCACATTCCACTGCAATATGTAGATAATTGTTTCTTCACCTTTGTATGTTATAGTAGATTAAATAAGTCGGATTTACAAATTTGGTTTCAGATCAATTTTAAAAATAGTTTTCCGCTTTCTAATTTTTCTATTCACAAAAATATCGTATATTTCAACGAAACCCTTTTCATAAATGAATATATTCAATAGATATCAATTGATAATAATTTAAAGTTAGTTTTAACTCAATGATTAGATTATTGTATCTATTTAAATTAGCTCTTTTCCTACCTTTCAGCTAATTTGTTTTTTTGATATTCTAGTCTCATTTCAAAATAGAAAAATTTATCATCAATTTCTTAGAAAGATGTTCACTAATAACTCTCAATATTGAATATTGACTACCTTAAAAATATTTGTGAACACTACAAAATAATATATTCTAATTGAATAGAAATGCAAAAATTTATAAAAGAAATAAATACAATTCACACTATAATTACGCGAAACTAAATTACTAACCATGGAAAGGAATAACAGGACCACGGAGCCATCAACACATTGTAACATAAACAGTAAATAAGATAAGTAGAGACGGAAAAATTTATTTTGGGAATACTAAAAGACAACTTGCTTTAGCGACAGCCTTGACCCTCGCAATATGTGAAACAATTTAATTTGTTTAGAATTATCACAAAGTTATTAATTATTATCTGTCGAACGTTCGCAATAATTATACTATCACCACATAATGCATTAAATTACATATGAAAAATGTATATAAATTAGCAACTGTCTTTTTGCTTATACTGCTTAGATTCTTGAATATAAATGTAGCGTAGATTGACCTCTTATCGATGTTTTATAAATTAATTCGTTTACAAAAAAAATACAAAATGCAGTGGCAAGCATTAGTATAAATTTAAGGTTATCGTATGTATTTCTACAAACGCATCTTTGCGGACACATTTCAGGGTCTGCATCCAATCTCTTATCTTGTATTGTCAGGGCATTACATCTCCTTTTGCTTAAATTTTTTACTTAATGTCATTGAAGACTTTTGGTCAAATTTGCACGGATGTCATATATAATTTAAGGTAAAAAGTATTATTCAAGAGCCGATTGATATATTAGGTCTCCAACAATGTCATTCTGTAAGTAGTGGGAATTTAAACAAGTTCTAACCTGCAAACAGTAATTTCAAGTATCCCGTCTAAGCATGCAAAGTTTAATTTTCCTCTGTACCGTGGTTGAGTACCGTTGTAATTTATTGTGAGTTCGATTTTTGAATGCGTTTTAAGCACGATCTGTGATAGAATTTTTAACTCTGGAAGGTTGCGCGCCTATCAAAATTTGCAGGCGTTCGAATGTTGTTGATGGCAACAATTATGGAGAAGTAAAGATTGTTAGCCAATGGGCTCGACGTGCAAAACTTTGTCATAGAGGCGAAATGGAGATGTTTCATGCAAAGCCGATCAAGTCGACCAATATCAATGACGCATTGGAAGAATCAGAGACAAGTGAATGTACTTATTCAAGGAAATCGCCGGATTACGCATAAACAAATTGCTTGGTAATTAGGCATTAATGAAAAAGAGTCCAGTACATTCAGATGTTGAAGAACAGAAAAATTTGTACCTCGACAATTACCGGAATATAAAGTAAAATAAACAAATATTTTGAGTTTATAAAAATAATTTAATTTTAGAATCGCTGAAATACGTTTAACTTTATGTAAAATGTCAGCGTTGACAACTAAATATCAAATGTTAATATTGACAAATAACGAGCCATCGAAAAAATTCATAATTGGAGTAGACTGTGAAATTGGGTTGGTACTTTAGCCACTTCCACATAATGACACATTACTTGATGCTTGACAGTTTCATTTGGTTTCATTGTAAAAAAAGGTTATGGCATTGAAATGATACTACAACAAAAAAGAAAACAAATAATTTATTTAATTCCATTTAGTCTATTTACATCTAAACACAAACCAACTCTTCTTCGCAATCCAGCAAAAACTTTATGCAGCATTTGTGGTGAGTTGTTGATCTCTTCACACTTTTCTGTTATGCGAATTCTTAGTTGTTCCAGATTATGAATTTGCGTTGAATAAATCGAATTTTTGATGTATGGCCATACGAAAAAATCACATATGTTTAAATCGCAAGACCTAGTTGGATATGGAATTTCAGTATTCCTGCTTATTATTCTCTTATCAAAAAATTCTCCAAGATATTGAAGTGTTTCTCTGGTCGTATGTGCTGTTGCACCATCTTGTTGGAAATACCCATTTTGTAATTCCTCATCATCCAGTTGATTTATGAATGAGCCGAGTATCTCATTGCGATATCGTGCAGCAGTAAGCGTACCTTCAAAAAAAAATGGGACCCACCAATCTTCTTCGACATATTCCAACCCAAACACCATCTTTTTGGGGATGCAATCTTTTTCAACAAAAAAATAAGGATTTTCGGAGGACCAACACTTCATATTCTGTGAATTAACATATCTAGAAAGATAAAACCAGGCCTCATCCGTGAAAAAACTGTGTTAAGGATATCCTGATTGTGTAGATTATTTTGAAGCCATTGACAAAATTCCACTCGTCTTAAATAATCCACTAAAGTTAATAATAATAAAGTTCATGAAAACATTGTTTGGATGACAATTTAAGACTTTTTTAAGAATGAATAAGATAAATTTGTTTGTTGGGTCACTACTGAAATGGATGTTTTTGGATTTTCATCAATAATATGCTGAAGGGCTTCAATATTATCAGCTGTGCGTTTAGATGGCCGTCCACTTCCAGTTTTTCGACCGACGCTACCAGTCTCTCTGAATAACTTTACACAATTTGTCAAAACATTGTAAAAATCATTGTAGTCAAACACTAATTCAGGATGTTCTTCACTAAAACCAGCCATGCATTCCGTAATTGAATACTGCCACTCGCCATTTACTTTCACACCTGTACGGAAGTAACATTAGATAATTTTTGCTTTTTGTTCTATGTTGAATACCATTTTTTAAATAAATTTAATTTTCTTAATAAGAGTTTTGAAAAATTTGACACAAACTTATAGTTTCAATGTCAAATAATAAATGTCATTATGTGGAAGTGGCTAAAGTACCAACCCAATTTCACAGTCTACTCCAATTATGAATTTTTTCGATGGCTCGTTATGTATGCATGTATGTTGATATTAGAATTGCTTAAGTTAGAAAATATTTTTCTATTGCACAACCTACTTCAACTCCGGATTTATTTGATCGCTCGTTATTTTATCAGTCGCCGTCAGACAACGTTGAGCGTATTTCGCTCATAGGATGATACGCTGATGGAAAGAACCTCTCTAATTATAATTATTAATTGTATTCGAAATCCTGTAACTCATAATAATTAATCATGTTCTTTATACTGAGGTTTACATCGGTGAGTATAGATTTGGAACTGGGAGTAACTAGATACTGTTGTAATAAAAAAGTTGCAATGTATTCGGTTGGAAATACTTTGTTATGCTAGAAAGGACGCTCCGATTGAAATGAAAACTTGAGACGATGCCGTGTACACAAGTAAAGCGACTATGGAGCTCATCGATGGACACAGCCACACGTAAAAGCGGCGAATGCCTAGTGTATAGCTTGTAGGGATAGCAGAGAGAGGGGGCGCCAGCATACACACAGGTTATAGCGTTCACCGATATGCACGCACACACAGTATACACGCTGTAGGGAGAGGAGAGCGCAAGCGGTATGGTGAAGAGAGGGGAGCGCTGTCTGAGCGGTCGTCCAGTGATCCCATTATGGCATTCAAGAGCCGAGTTTACCTCCATGGCGCACCATTAGAGGGTTCACGTCAAAAACATTTGTCAAGAACTTCTCAACCAGTATCGACATGAAGGAGATCATAATGATGAACCCAAGGTTCGTCTCTGGTGTAGATGTTCATGATTTTCTCATGAACATCACCTTCGGATACAAATCTTTGGTTCATCATTATAACCCCAAAAACAAGCGGCAGTTAATGGAATATCGTCATCCTAATTCTCCACGTATACAAAAATTCAAAAGAGTTCTGTCAGCGTGGAAGGTCATGCTCACCATTTTCTGAGACGCAAAGGGAGTCAACCATACCGTATATTACTGATGGTATCAACGATGAATTCCATAAGATACCGCAAAACTTTACGATCACTAAAAAATCGTATTCGTGGAGTAAGGCCGAAAAGAAACAATTTTATTCTTGCGTCACGACAACACCAGACTGCATTGAAGCAACGGAATGAAGACTGTGACGAGCCTGCAATTATAGTCCTGATTTGGCATCCTCATATTTCTGATTGTTCCCAAATTCGAAGAAGGTATTGAAAGGTAAACGCTTTTCACGAAACCTTTTAATGGTGATTATGTGAAAAATAATTATGTAGAGTAGACCGAGGCTAATTGTGACAGGGGCATGTTTGACATTTAGTTCTGCTGACAGGCGACAGGTAGCTGCACCTTACCGCTCTCCAGTATTCTTCTTCTTTATCGCCGCAGTGTAGAGCTGGAATTTGGTTAAGATGCCGTGTGTAATTCGATAACTACAGTGATGGAAAGTAAAATTTAGGTACCGTGTTTTAATCCTTACTACTCTCAGATACCAAAAGGTAAGTAAGTTTTAGCTTCATTAAATAAGATAGTATTTCAAGTTTATTTAAACTTAATTTAATTTTCACCCGAACAGTTCTGTTTCGTGCACAAAGCAAAATCTAAAAAGGCAGCCTATGGGGCTAGCAGTGACAGTCGGATTGGGGCACGTTGTGACAGTGTCACAACTTGCCCCAATAAAAATGTAAAGTGTATCTTTTTGTCGTTACAGAGAAAATGGCGAGAAATTGTAACAGAAGAACAGAACGAGGGAAACGGAGTGTCAGCAACTATGAGTCAGTATTTAGTGTTGTCTTTTCTAAGATTCATGTAGATAAAATAAAACAACCCTGACGAAGTGGTTTAAATAGGATACCGAAAGCCTAGAATTATATTTACCTTAAAATAAGAAAAGCAGCCGTGTGAATATGCTGTGCAAGTCGCAAAAATATTTTATAGAGTTAGTTCTAAAGAATTAAGAAGCTTAACTTTGTATTTGCAACAGCAAACAACATTGCTGTGCCAGAAAATTGGTTGGCCAATAACCAAGTTAGCAGTGATTGGTTGACAAAATTCATGCAACGTCACAAAAATGTTTCTTTCCTTATTCCTGAGGCTACCAGTTTTAACAAACACAATGTTGAACTGTTTTTCCAAAATCTTGAGTCGGTGTTCAAAAAAACAATTTAACGTCTAATGAAGCTTTCTTGACAGAAGATATCAATTTATTTGCATTCGGGTATCATTTTCTGACGTCCTCTGTTACTCGATGAAGAGCATATGCAAAACATGTGATATGCGTCATAATACTGTATGTTTGTTGTAAAAACCGAATAGATGTAAATAGACGTGTAGACATTGCCATGTCGTTGTCCACCACATATTTACGCGATAGAACTCAAGTAAGTAATAAGACTGAACAATAAGATCGGCCCGCTACAAATTCTTTTAAGTCCCCTCTTGGAATGTATACCTGACTGCCGATCCCTAGTAATTACAGACTATACATTTTAAACTTGAGATCAATTCTTGCCTCTTTATCATTTGTTAAATAATTTATTATACTTTAATTAAAATTGGGTTATAAACAACATTGAGGGAGCGGTAGTCGATGATTTAATGCCGTCATGGGGGATCAGATCAATTTCAAATACGTAATTTGTAGAGGTCGGTCAAGACACATTTAAAATGATATATGTAAATTGCAGGAATTTGTTTACAATATTATAATATGAAGAATCCAGTAAACTAAAAGAAAACCTGTTTCAATAAATATTATATTTAATCTAGACGAATGCGGCACTAAAGTAGAGAGAGGCAGTTATTTAAATGTTGTATTAATAAATATTAGGCAGTTATAGCAAACGCCAATTAAGTTGGCGCGAGGAGGGGTAAGTTCGCGCGGTATTAGAAGTAGTGGGGAGATTTGTATTTGGTTTTACATCAAATGTCAGATAATTTTAACCTCTGAGCGTGTATCACTTTATGATCCCCTAGAAGACATTATGTTCCGTCAAACGTCAATGACAAATGTATTCTGACAATTACTTGACAATTACTTGGACGTTTTTAAAAACGGCTTCTGCGCACGCCCTCCTCGAGCCAACTTAATTGGCGCTTGCTATATATAAATGTAATATTTCATGTTATATGAATATACAGTGTGTATAAGCCAAATGGAATATATTCATTATTTCGGTTACTGTACATATTTATAAAAAATCCCGAAACATGTCATATTTAATTTATAAATTAACATTCTTCAACGTGAAAATGCGATCCCTACCTTCAACCCCCTTCGAATGACAGGTACAACCCCCATTTTTTTAAATAGGAAGTATAGGCTTGTGATATATCGTTGCAAAGGTCTCTTTATTCTCTATTCAAAAATGTTATAATTTTCATGTTTGTTGCAACAATTAAGATAGAATAAAATAAAATCATATTGTTATCGAAATTCGCTACAATATACTCAAAAAATAAAATTTAATGCAAAATGTAAAGAAAAATTTAAAACGCCAGAAAAAATATGAATGTCAATGAAGTAGATGCTCATTTGCGTTTATAAAGATTTAATACATACATCAAAGGCATCATTGCATTACTTACTTCCCGTTTAGGTCTTCATAATAAGAAAGTGAGTAAAAACCATACCAATGTGCTTTTTAGATGGTTTCCATTAAAAATACTTTAAAAAGTTTCCGTGGCAACATTAGTTTGTTTAAAACGCCTTAGTAAATTGTTTTGTATTTAAAAGTTGTCATTTAAATTGACAGTTTGATAATTTTAGTTTGAATTTCGTAAAATACAATTCTGGGAAATGGTTAGATTAACGGAAATGCATAAAATAACAGTCATACAAATGATTGATTACGGAGATAGAACCCGAACACAACAAGAAGTAACCCGCCTATTTCATGAGAAATTTCCTGATTTACCGCCTATAGCTCAAGGAACAATAAGTAAGGTAGAGAAGCAGTTTCGAGAGTTTGGTCATGTAAGGCAGATAAAAAAACTAGCTGCCAATGCACTGAGTGATGAAATCAAAGTAGATGTGATGCTTGAGTTTATGGAAAATCCACATACATCGAGTAGACATGCATCCACTACATTAAATGTTAGCCATACATCGATAGTAAACATATTAAAAGAAAATAAAATGCATCCCTATAAAATGATATCTACTCAGGAGCTTATGGAAGACGATTTTGATAGAAGAACTTATTTTTGTGAGCGAATGATGGACATGCTGGATAACAATATTATCAATTTAGAAGACGTTATGTTTTCTGATGAGTGCACTTTTTCTCTTAGCGGTCATGCTAATCGGCAAAATTGCCGCTACTGGTCTACGCAAAATCCTCACTGGATGAGGGAAGAACACACACAATACCCAGTAAAAGTTAATGTTTGGGCAGGTATTGTTGGAAACCATATCATTGGTCCCTTTTTCATTGAGGGCAATTTGAATGGCGATCGTTATTTGGCACTACTTCAAAATGATGTCATTCCAACTTTGGCAAATTTATATCCTGATCCAGGAAACCCTCAAGTTCCAATGAATACGATATGGTTTCAGCAGGATGGAGCACCACCACATTACCAACGCAATGTCCGGCAGTACCTCGATGCAATATTTCCCAATCGGTGGATAGGAAGGCGAGGATCGATAGAATGGCCAGCGCGATCACCTGATCTGACCTTACTTGATTTTTTTTTATGGGGATATTTGAAGAGCATTGTGTACAAAACTAAACCTTTGGATTTAAATGACTTAAGAGAACGAATAACGCTTGCGATTAGGTCGATCACGCCTGATATGTTAAATAATGTTAGAAGTTTTATTTAAGATTAGGATGTTGCCAAGACGTTCATGGTGAACATTTTGAACATCTACTTCATTGACATTCATATTTTTTTTTGGCTTTTTAAATTTTTCTTTACATTTTGCATTAAATTTTATTTTTTGAGTATATTGTAGCGAATTTCGATAACAACATGATTTTATTTTATTCTATCTTAATTGTTGCAACAAACATGAAAATTATAACATTTTTGAATAGAGAATAAAGAGGCCTTTACAACGATATATCACAAGCGTATACTTCCCATTTTAAAAAATTGGGGTTGTACCTGTCATTCGAAGGGGGTTGAAGGTAGGGATCGCATTTTCACGTTGAAGAATGTTAAGTTATAAATTAAATATGACATGTTTCGGGATTTTTTATAAATATGTACAGTAACCGAAATAATGAATTTATTCCATTTGGCTTATACACACTGTATATGTTATATTAGACTCGCGATAAATGCACCGCGATACATGACAAACGCGCAGATACATAAAGAGACGAAACTCGAAATACTGGAAACAATAATATGCAAACGAACACTAAAAACAATAGAAACAATAAAGTCACACGAAAACCCCACAATAAGGAAAATAATAAACCCAAAACGGAGACTAATTAAAAAAGACGGACTCAAACAAATTAAAAGACGCGCAGAGGATAACGATATCCAAATAACCGCGAAAAAAATCAAAAATTAACAGATAAACAGAGGTCAACACAAACACACAAAATGTAGCAAAACACACAGCATTCCTTATAGGCTAAACAAACGTAACACACAAACACACACCTACACACAATAACACAAAACATTCACAACCCCAGGTAATGAAATTGGAGTGGAAATGAAGGAAACTTCGACCACCAAAGAAAAAATCAAAAGGACACATATAAACATGTAATATTATTTTAGTACTGGCAAAAAAATCCACACAGAGAGAGATGCGATATTGTGATATATAGAACAACTTCCTGCCAAATCCACAAATATTACGTGGTTTGCACGATGTTTATGTAGTGGTACATCGCTTGGTAAAAAAACTGGTTGTCCTCTGCCTGCAGAAGACCCACGTTACCAGGGTAGTCAACAAAGACAATCCTACTTTTAAGTTACCTTAGATATATTGTTTTCTCTATGTATATCGCATCTCATTCGAAATAAATTACTCCCTCCGTCCAGAAATAAGTGTCCGATTTTAGATTTGTTTTCGTTCATAAATATGTGTACAGTTCGTAATCGATTAAAATCCGGACAAATAAGGCGTCATTATTTGTCCGGATTTTAATCGATTTAATCGATTAATCGATGGAACTGTACTTTTACTATTGCCAATAGAATGTGCAAGGGAACGAATAGTACTCCGATTATTAAGTGAAACTGCTTTAATTACTTATATATATACTTGGTTTTCGGCCAGCACGTCACTTTTATGAGAGCTTTTTATCAGCTACTTTTAATCCATCGTTTAATGATTGCTTTCCTCGATGCTATATTCTGCTAAAAGTTTTCTTAGATGCTCTGAATTTTCTGGCAATAATTTTGATGGAGCCACGCTTTAGCTTGCCGTGGTTACTGTGTTCTAATGAATGGTAGAGAGCTTGCCGTAAATTTGAAGCTAAACTAGGTTTCTTTTGTGAAATTACAGTCAAACCATTGATTAAATTGTGCATATTTGAGACCAACCAGTTTGAAATTTTTCGTTAAAAAATGTTTTTAAAGATACGCTTTTATTTTACAAATAATCCAGAAAACTTTAATATAATTACAAATACGTATTACTCATTACTCTTAACTTCACTTTTAACGTCAAATCTGACATTTACTTATCAGCAGTCAAGGATACTAACTGGGCGGATGGAGCAATAATTAGTGTGCTTGGCAAAGTGTTCCTTTTTTATCCAGATTTTAAATTCTACAACAAGGAATGTTTAAAGTTGAGTTTAGAAAAATAGTGCTGTGCGACGCGATTCTGTACTGCAAAATTGTATATAATTAGTCATGAAAGTGTTAAAAATATTTTCGACATAATCATGTGGCTATTATGAGAAAAAAATAAAGCAAATTGTGAACGCTAAAAATATCGTTCTACCACAATCCAAAATTTGCTATACTGAATCTACCAGACAATGCAAGTAATTAAAATATTGCCGACAACTGTATAAATGGAGCGATATATAACATGTGTTTCGGTTAGAATTCATTTTCTTTTGTTTTTAAATACGCTCTAATTTCATTTTTTACTAATAATAAAGTACTGCTGAAAATATCTTGCAAAACCTATGCTATCGGTAAACGTAACAATACATGATTAACACGAAACTGGCTCTTAAATTCTACAAAGCTTAGTAACACTCCTGGGACTTGCCTTGGTGAACGAGATGTAGCTAAATACAGAACCAACGAGCCAGACCCAGACTAGTCAGTGAAGACGATCGTGCGGTTCCTCTGGAAACGTCAAAAATCGGTCCATCTGAAAAATGAGAAAAAGGGCTAAACTTTGTTAATTTGTATGTAGTGACCTACGCCACACGGAACACGTAGAGGATATTAAAACCCACCAAGATATATTAAATGAAATAAGTTTTGAGAAATAAGCTACTAAATTTATTCTGGTTGCTTTCATAAACAAACACAACAGGGAAAACAACTAATTAAACTATAACAAGTTAATAAACAAAACGCCTATGAATTTTATAAGTCAATTCTTTAAACAGTGTTGAATAATTAAAATAAGAAAAAGATATTTGGCACAGCCTCTACTTAAAAGAAAAAAAGAAACTGCTGAGATCTCTTTCGTTTTTATTTTTTATCTAATTGGCGTTAATTTAAATAGCATACGATATAACAAACGCCAACGACAACAATGCATTATTGAAATTATCATATGGTAAAACAAAGATGATGTCATAAACAAAATTTAAATTACCATGGATTATAGTACAATGTTAAATATAACAAGCAAAGTCAATTTATTATAGTGTATAGAAAAAAATAAGTTATATATCATAAGCAAGCTAATTTATCGCAAACTCTAATCTAAATTTAAATATTATTACAAGCAAAAGTGAATGAAAAGAATTACAGAGGAAAAAAAGAATCACAGCTATTACGATTAACGGGCGATGTTAAAAAAAAGGGAAATGAGATTCGACTTATGTAAATGTAATTACTTACTACTTACTAAAACGATTTTCAACAAAATCTGCACATACGACTCGTACACAACGAGGAAACGTTAAAGTACACAAAATGGTCATCGTTAAATGTCTTTCTTCGAGTTATTCGACTTTGTAATTAAAAAGGGTTTCAGGTGGTGATTACAGGTACAGGTCCAGGAATTCAGATGGCGTTACAGACATAACGTTAAACGAGTTTTTTTGTCGCAAGTTGCTAAAATTGGATCTCGGGCATTATTGGTTCCAGCAGACGGTTCAACCTCTCACACAGCTCGGGTAACGATGGAGATTTTCAAACACCAATTTCCGATCTGTGTAATCTCCCGTTTTGGTGATTTGAACTAACCGGCCAAATCGCCAGATCTGACGGCGCCAGGGTATTTTTAAATCTCGCGTTTACCACAATAAACCGCAAACCTTGCAAGTCTTGAAAGCAAACATTGAAGAAGAAATCACTAATTTAGAGCCAGATGTTTTGCGAGCAATAATTCAAAATGCCGTAAAACGTGCACAAATATGCATCAACTCAAGAGGTGGTCATTTGACCGATATCATTTAACATAATATCATCAATTTTACGCCTTCAAATAACTTTCCGTTAAAACAGAGCCCATTTTTTTCATTTCGAATAAAATGGCAGCCAATTCACATTATGACATTACTTTTGCCCCACCTTGTAGAATAAAAGGCAGTCAACCGATTACGCTTGATCAAATATTAGTAAAATTGTTTGATAAAATATTTAAAACGAAGATGGGTAATTTAATAATAGAGCCATGTAATATAATTAATAACAATAGTCTTGGCTGTTAGAACTACACTATATACCCTATAGGTTTGTTCCAACTACCGGTTCTCTTACCGTACGCGTATTGTTTGATGATTATTTTGTGCACAAGCCTTAGTTTTTTTTATTAGTAATATAAAAATTAATATTTTCCTCTAATTACATAAGAAAATCACTAACGCAAATATGAATAATTATGTTTTTGATTAAATATTACATACATGTGTAAACAAAACAACTATACAAACACGGATACATTTCGATCAAGAATTATTTAGTCTAAATTTTATAAATATTTACAAACATTAAGATGTGTATATATAGATCATGATATCTCAAATATTCCATATTTTCCGAAAAATATATAGATACTACATACATTTCGTGTATTAGAATAAATTTGAATCGAAGTAACCTTTACTTGATGGAAATTCATAATTAATGAACTAAAATTGAAAAAGCGATACTACTTAATTTCCACTTTAACGAGGTAAAATCCCAATACAATTGTTTCGACACACAGCGTCTTCCTCGGATGGAGTTGTATAGCAAACTCAACCTAAAGGTGGTTAACAAATTTAAATTTAAATAAATTATTATAATAACAAAATAATTATACTTAGAAAGATGGTTTAATAATGGGCACTTTATATTTACGATGTAAACTTTATTACACAAAAGGATCAAAGTTTACCAAGTGCAAATATAAAAACTGGAAAGCCAAAATAAAATAAAGAACCAGCTGTAAAATAGGCGTAGCAAAGGAGAATTGACGAAATCCAAATGATTATTAAGTAAGTATGATTGTATTTCAAAAGTTCCATAGCTTCCAATAAACTTAATTTTTACGATTTATTTTCTGTGTATAAATTTTTGAAGTTATATGTAAATATGCTTTCTACATATTACGACGCTAATTTATTCGATTTTTTTTTATAGAAAAAAATTCGCTCTTAGGTAGGATTCGAATCCATGTGCATGGCTTGCTGGACCATCGCTCTAACCACTAAGCTATCAAAGGCAGAGATTTCGAATCTTTGTGGGGATGCCTTGAGTTAAATCAAGGAAACATATATCTTGCCCGTAGTAGGCTGTTGTGCAAATTTGTTGCATTTTTCGCGAGTAATGTAAATATAAATATGCTTTCTAGAAAAAAAAAGTCGCCCTTAGGTAGGATTCGAACCCACGTGCATGGCTTGCCGGGCCATCGCTCTAACCACTAAGCTATCAAAGGCAGTGATTTCGAATCTTCGTGGGGATGCCTTCAGTTACATCAAGCAAACAGATGATATATATCTTGTCCGTTGTAGGCCGCTGTGCAAATTTAAAGTTATAATTAAAATTATGGGCTTCTTCTCTCAGATGTATTGCATAATGTCATTCGTTCTTATTATTAATATAACTTCGTTCATGTTCTTTGATTCTTTTAGAAAACGCTCTAGCTCTCTGGTCTATATAAAATTTAGGGCATGAACTACATTCAGATTTTTAAACTGCCGATTTATTGTTTTTATCTATTTGGAGGAATGTTTTTAAAGTGGAATTGTTAAGTTTATTTAATGGAATATTTGCTGCCATTCAAGTTTCACAGAGTTCTTCGTTAAAATTGTCTGATTCCAGCGGGTCTAATGTCTGTGTATGTGTTTGCTATGCAAAGTGACGTTTTACGCGCGATTTCTTGGAAATTTTTAACGATATTTTACAGACTTTGCAATAAATTTCGGAATCACTGGCAATGGACATACAATCAGTATGACCCTTAATCCAACTCGCCATTGTTTCACGATGCCATATTCTCGACATTATTCCATATCATATCTGGAAAAGTAACTTAAACAATGTTCTAGTTCTAAATAAATGAAAATTAAAAATGTTTGCGTAAGTTGAAGAAACCTAACGAAATTCACTGCTATACTTACGTCAAAATAATTGGGAAAAGTAGATTCAATGAAACGATATTAAACAAGATCTATTACAAAAATTACGTAGTATGTTAATTAGCAGTTAAAACAACGAAAAAAACAAACTAGCTCAGCGTACTTTATTTATCTTACAAAATGTTAACTAATAAATAAAATAAATTATAGAAACTCCTCATGCTTCTATCTACGCCCTTGAAGAAAGGAATTTAAGTGTAATATTGAAGTAATTGCGTCACAATTCAACAACAAAAAATAGATATGAGGTTAACCGAATGAATAGTGCTATTCAATAACTCCGTGTTATACTTAGTGATGTTATAGATTATTTATATGGTCCATCGTAATTTCGGTCTGATGCGTCCAATCTCAATATATGTATAACATAACCTACAGGCATATACTAATATTCAAGAAATAGTTAATGCGTAAGTTCTACATTTTTGTGTTTACGTAAATAATAAAATTCCTCATTTTTTTATAATATTCATTTTTATTGTTTACGATTTAAATAAATATAGTATTACAACGGCTTATTCACATATTGAAGTCGCAATATAGAAAATTGTAGGTAACTTCCAAAAATACTCGCAGTAAAAAAACTGCTTATGTCATTACTCATCACTGTCATCGGTCAAAAGCTCATCATAAATTAACATTTTTTTTATTATAAATTTGACACCTAAAATACACCTTTTATTAACGTATTACGTAACTACATCGTTTTATTTAAAGGTATTGCGCATATATAGAATTTCATTTATTCGGGTTCATGTACGAAAATATGTTCAATAGTTGATATTAATAAATCTTTCTGTCAAATAAATATTTTAAAACCTTTATTCTGCATATATGACTAGTGATGTACCGGGTACCAGGAAATTATCCGGTACCCGGCATACCCGGCAAAATTTTCAGTACCCGCAAATTACCCGGATCCAGCAAATATAGCCGGATAATGGGTTCCTTATCTGAAATTTGAAAAGAAGATAAGATAATATGTCAATGAAAATAAATTACGCCAAATTTATTTTAACTAGACATTTTATTAAAAAAATTAAATTTAATAATTAAATCTCAATAATGCGAGATTATAATGCAGAAGTAATAATTTCTCTGCGTTTCGCGGAAGAAGTCTATTTCCTCTCTCTTCGTAAATAATATCCGCCTCGCTGAACATTCTTTCACTGGGTATGCTGCTAGGAGGCGCTGCTAGGTATTGTCTAGCCAATTTTGATAGTGTTGGATGAATATTTGCATTTTTTGCCCACCAAACCGAGGAATGTTAGGATGTTTAAGAAATTTAAAAGTTGAATATTATCCGTTGAATTTCCCACAGTATAGGATTCTTCTTCAATGGATTTATTTTCAAGTAAAATTTCATCTATGCAAGCCCACACATCTTCATTTTTATCATGATTATTTTTTCCATGTTCTGCAGGTTCTCTTTGTTTATTGTCATTGTTTTTATCAATACTTATCTGAGAAATACTTTTCATTTCTTCTTTAATCCAATTTTTAGCAATAACTTGTGTATCGGGTTTTAAAAATTTTAGTTTGTAACGAGGATCTAATACCGTAGCTATTACCTACAACTTATTATTTTCCACATTTTCAAATCGGGCCTTTAAAGATTTTAGCATTTCTTTTTCCGTGGTTACTGTTCCTTTGTCGTGTAGTTTTTTACAGAGAAAGCGCTCTAAAGCAACTACATTTGGGATCACCTTCGAAATAAGAGCTTCCTTTGAACTGGCTTCAACTGTAACGATGTAAAATTGTTTCATTATTGAAACAATTTTACATCGTTACATAACTATATTTTCAATTACCTTCAAATTTGCTGCATTCAAGTTTGATATATCATGATCAGAATTAATGTACGTTCTACCCGAGAGGCTGCTAGAGTTTAACGCGAGACATCCTGAACGTCCACTCATCCGTCATCGAACTGTTGCATACTTGAATAACATTTTCAACACTACTGAAAATGTTGTTAATCCACGCCAACGAGAATTGAACATTTGAGAACACCATTTCGATGCAGTAATATTTAATAATTCTCACACGAGTTTACGAGATATGGCTAGCAGCTTCTCAGGTAGAACATACAGTATCAGCAACAATTCGAATAATTTCTACTTTTTGAGAAATACTTAAATGTCTGTAGACCATTGCTCAGCAAAGTTCAATAATTACAACTGAAGTAAACTGTCTAGTGACTGACATTATTTTCTTGCTTCATGGCACTCTTATTATTACAATAACAAACTATTATCTTCAGATAGTATAAAAATGTAGAAAATTTAAAAATGAGAAATTTAGTATTAGAGGTATTGGGGGTTCTGTAAAAATTTTCTTAATACTTTTTTGCTCTATCTTAATCGCTAGTATGGCTACTTGAAACACTACTTTTTATTTTAATTATAGTTGGCTAGATATTGACTTCATAAAAACTATTCATACAAAAAGGTGCACTGTCGTGGCCTACACAATTGATTAAAATTTTATATTAATTGCTTTCAAAATAAAAAAGTTGTTTAAGTGTCCCCATGAAAAGTAAATATATAAATTCGCACAGCTAAACTATCAAACATTATCGATACATTTGGTCTTAAATACTTATCTGTTTTAACAGTTTTTATGGATTCACTTTCTAGTGATAGGTCCGGTATCCAATTAACACATATTCAATTTTACTTAAGTAATAAATACGAAATAGTCGATATAAATTTGCATCATAAATAGCTACACTTTAATAGAAGAATTGAAGCTGTAAACGCGTAACTTTGCTATTGTGAATTCTTGTACAGACATAACTCAAGAAATCCTAATAAATAGCTTTGATAGCATGAAACGTAGAGTTCAACTTTGTCTTCAAAATAATGGTAAAAATCTTCCTAGTATTATTTCTTATCTGTTTAGTATTAGTTTCTTTTAATTTTGGCTATTGTAATAAATATTTTTAATTACTAATTATTACACACATTAACATAACATAAGCAAACTCTCAAAATTATACGTTTGTGACAGATTACGAACCATTAAACAAAAAGCATGGCCGTCTCTAATGAGTAAAATTTTTGAAGGCACGTTATTTCAAAATGTTGAAATGTTATTTAAAATATATATACATATATATATATATATATATATATATATATATATATATATATATATATATATATTGTAAAGATACGAAGGATCTCTTAAGTAAAAAGTAAATATACGAAAAATGTGAGCGTTAAAACTAAAAAATGAATGATGTAAGAAAAACTTAAAAGATTCGAATTTGAGAATGGGCGCCAAGTTTTAACGTACTTAGTTGATCCAATGCAATCTGTTAAATACCCCACTAGCTTTCGGGAGAGCTTGAGTACTTATGCTTTATTTTCTATCTCAGGTTTCAAAGTCGGTCGTTTGTATATCCCGTAGATGCAATGTAAATGGTATATTAAATAACACAAACTCAACATTCAAAACAATTCAAATAAAAGATCGAATCTAAATCAAAGTAATAAAATTTATTAGAATTAAAAAACAGATAACTGTAACAATTATTACGTGCGAATAAGAAATCTGTACATATGCTCGTATTATCTGGACTATACGGTAAAAAATGGTATTATGCACTTTTGCACATGTGTTTAATAACAATAGTTAAGGTTATGTATACTGCAACAGCGCTAATAGATATTAAAAGTTACTTAAAAATAAACACACAAAGGTAAGTTACATATACAAGTTTCATAAAAGATTAAGCATGAATGAATAATTATATATATTTAAATAGATGTTTAGAAATGTTGAAATTCATGTATTATATTTTGATGCAAACAATGTTTGATATTGTGATGTGATATAAATTTAATATTAACTTTTAAATGATGTTCTAGGTTTTATGGGAAATAATTGGAAAGAACCTGGTATTTCTCCTGTGTCTAGGCTTGGATGTATTCTCTGGGCTCGCAATTGTAGGAATAGATCAGAGTTCGTCTGCTCCAATGGAAGTCCCAGCGTCGGAAGCGGTTCAATGTTGGAGTTGTCGGTACGATGTAGTTCTAGTTCCGAAAAGATGCTCCGTTCAATATTTATTGTATTCGACGTGATGCGGGTCCAATTCTTCTATCAAAAGTTCGGCCTGATTTCAAGGTATTAAATGTATATGGTTTTCGTAGGATTTTCTTGATTTTTAAATAGTAATTTTAATTAAACTTTTTGTGATAGCAAAAATGCGGCCATTCGTTGTAAAATTTAGTATCAGACGCTTTCTTCGGCTTTTGTTTTTCAAAGCCTCCGTTAAATGTCGGCAAAAGCCTCTAAGTTTATGCTTTATTTGCATCTAATATAATATGAACTTTCATAATATTATAATTTTAAAATAATAGAAAAATTAATTAAAGAATTTACAAATGTTTATAATGTGGTTTTCAATGTTAGATTAGTTCAAATATGCATCGTAAAAATCGCATTCGCGGGGTTCGAGACAATTTTAAATTAGTGGGCGTGGTTAACTCGCTTCGATATAAATCTTGATGTGGATAAATTAAATACCTGTAATATGGCGCGTATGATTTGAATTTGAAATGGAAAAATATAAATATAAAAAGTAAGTTTAAAAATCAAAATAAGTTAAATATCAATTTTAAAGTGATCGTCGTATTAATTTATACACATCTCGAAACTAATTTCACAAATTACGTCCACTAATTCGATATTTATACATGTGTTTATGATATGTAATAATCTGCATTTCTTTTTGTAGAGCTGGAATAAGTGTGCTGGTTGAACCATAACAATATATATATATATATATATATATATATATATATATATATATTGATATACGCCGAAAGGTCGTATAATAAATACAAAACCAAATAATTTAATATACTGAAGCTGATAAGGTGATTTTAATAAAAAATATTATAAATATCTGATTTAAATATGGTTTCAAATATTACATACAGATGGAGTTGTTTAAAATATTGTATCTGTTTCATGCGTATAATTCAAATGATAAATAATCGTTTAAAAATTAAGTATACTTAACCTCAACAGCTATACATGTGAATAACTTCTTATTGTTTAATTTTCTTGTGAGCTCTAATTTATGTTAAATGCCCGGCTTATAAGAACAATGAGACTCTTTTTGTTGTGCATACTAAATACACTGAAAATGTAGGTTCGGTGACTCAATAAGAATACGTACAAATGGAGTAGTGAATAAAATAATATCTGATGTTATATTTTAAATGCAATATCAACAAAATGAAACGATTGAGTTAAAGAATAATATAAATGGTTTTATTGATTTATAAATTTGCAGGTTAGTGATTCATATAAAAAATAATAGGATTAATAAAAAAATGAATCAAGTCAATAACAAACTATTATCTTCAGATAGTATAAAAATGTAGAAAATTTAAAAATGAGAAATTTAGTATTAGGGGTATTGGGCGTTCTGTAAAAATTTTCTTAATACTTTTTTGGTCTATCTTAATCGCTAGTATGGCTACTTGAAACACTACTTTTTATTTTAATTATAGTTGGCTAGATATTGACTTCATAAAAACTATTCATACAAAAAGGTGCACTGTCGTGGCCTACACAATTGATTAAAATTTTATATTAATTGCTTTCAAAATAAAAAAGTTGTTTAAGTGTCCCCATGAAAAGTAAATATATAAATTCGCACAGCTAAACTATCAAACATTATCGATACATTTGGTCTTAAATACTTATCTGTTTTAACAGTTTTTATGGATTCACTTTCTAGTGACAGGTCCGGTATCCAATTAACACATATTCAATTTTACTTAAGTAATAAATACGAAATAGTCGATATAAATTTGCATCATAAATAGCTACACTTTAATAGAAGAATTGAAGCTGTAAACGCGTAACTTGTAATAGAATACAGCGGATTTCGAAAATATGTAAATTTGATTATATTTTTACTGATTTACTATTTTATGTGGGAACTAAATTCTACTATCAAGGCTGAAATCTAGAATGAACTTCCTAAAAGTCTGCATACAAAACTATTTATTTCATAATCAATATATTACATGTTTTGTAAATTCTTAATCTAGTTTATTATATTTTAGTAAACCTCTTGTTGTTATTATTTACTAATACAGTCAAAATATTTTTACATTTTATATAAACGCGTATTCCTTTATTTGAAACATAACTATTTACTTGTTCTGTTTTTTTCATCTCCTTATATTATTATACAATTTTTATTTTCTAAATTCATACTCATTTGTTTTGTATAAAACCAGAAACAAATAAAAACAAAATAGCATCAATATTTGTTTCATTTGCAAAGTAAGCAGTTAGTGACTAGAAACATGTATCTGCATATACATATCTATAACAACATATTCCGCGAATATTATAAAACCATAATTAAAAAAATATATATTATCGCACGAGACCCAGTATTAATTAGACGAAGCGTATAGTAACAAGCATTAATTAAGCATGAAGAGGCTATCGATAATCATGTAGAAAGTATATCGGTCATTATAAAAAAAAGACATTTAGATCCTATTTACATTCAGTTGTCTCGTTTTGGTGCAATATCACTTGAACTTTACTATTTTGACTAACACATATCAAAAATAAGGATTTACATTATCTTCACAAACATTTTTTTATCATTTAAGACCCTGACAAATTGACACGATAATATGAGTTTCCAATGTTTTCAATCTAGAATACAAATTAATAACGTGCCTTTAAAACTTTTCTCATTATAACGCTAAGAAATAAGTAATTAAACCTAGTTTCAAAAATTCTTTTATTGTAAATACACTACAATATTGTTTCGCCATACAATGGCTTCATCAGGTGGATGAAATACCGAATATGTACAATACAAGTTTGAATATTTATGTGAAAAATATTGGGGAAATGGTGGTGGAAAAATTTTACAATCTTAAATTTAGTAGATTTAGTAGAGTTGTTTAAATCTAGTTGGTCATTTAAAGCTAATCCTAAACTATTGTATCTATTAATTTCTAAGTTTTCTAACAGGTTAAGTTTTTTACTTTTTTCTTGAATGTGTAAAATTTTGAAATCTATATTAAATCTATGATTGATATCTATACAATGACTTGCGAAAGTTGAATCTGTTTTCTTTTCTTTATGGCTTCTCTCGTGTTCTTTCATCCTAATTTTGAATGTCCACGAATTGAAAGAACACGAGAGAAGCCATAAGCCACCAATCACGCATATAGCCAGAAATACTAACAAAATTTTCCCTGATCCTCTTTATAGTTTCACCACAATTTAACCTTTTAATATAGATACAATAGTAAATTACCCACGCTTGCGCAATTGAAAAGTTAACAAGTCAGTTAGTATTTTTTTATGATCTTCTTCATTTGAATTGTCATTTTTGCTATTATTAATTTATGGAATATATTTTAATTTAGTTTTTTGAAACTGTACTGTATTATTGTATTGTCCTCTTAATGGAGAGATCTGTTAGGCAATAAAGACAATTATTATTATTATTATTATTATTATTATTATTATTATTATTAAAATAATCTTATATGTTTCGGCAATTACTGCCTTTTTCAAAGAATTTTAAATTTGCAATTAATTAAGAATTATTAAACAAAGACCATAGTTCAGAAAAATAAACACGAAATAAGATGCTACAATAACAAAGATCTTAAATGAAAATACCAACGTCAATTCTGACGGAATTTACTACAAACGTAGCCATAAAATATTTCTGATTAATTTTAAAATAAAGATTCACACAAAGCCTGTTATAATTTAAACCAGTTACCAAACTAGCTGTTTACGATATTCCAACTATATCATTTTATCGACAACTCTAACGCCGTCTGCACGCGTAAAATATGAACGATATTAAACCAATCCTATAATGAAAACAAAGTTGTTTACATCGACGTGAAAGATATCACAATTTTTAATTAAATCAAAATACTAAGAAAATTACTACAATGAAATTTCTAATTTGAATGAATATCCACAAAAGAAAATAGTATACAAATTTTTAAAGATCGAAATTACAATTTATAAAAAAAAATCTACCGTATACAGGTCTGTTCATAATTAATGAATCAAACGACTAAAAACGATCAAGGGCGATTTCAGCCCGTGTGTTTAAAATTGTTTTTGTAAAAAAAGCATGAACATCATATAAATTATTGGGTAAATCTATCAATATAAAGGTAGGGCCATGATGGAAATAGTAAAATTAAATTACTCGAATGTGATCAACATCAAATACAAATAACAAAACGCTTGCAATGAATCTTAACAACATCGACATAAATACAATATGATACGCCACTTAAAATACGCGATAATATAGAAATAATACGGCCATAAAATTATATTTTTTTAACTGATTCATTTGTTGTATTTTTCAGACGTATCACTTTAAAATTCTCATTCATTCTTTAATAAAAGGTCAGTAAGTGCTTTTAAATAATTTTCTCGAAATCATTTGATTTAATTTGTAGCAAAAGGATTAATAATTGAATTGATAACAATCGAATAAAGCAATGTAAGTAAAGGGATGTTTAAAAATAAGCACAAGATTTTAATTTGGTGGTATTTTCTTTTAATCAAGAGTTCTGACCTAAAAATTTGGCAATTGTCAAATAGAGGCATTGCGATTATCTGTTATGGAACGCTGCCCGAACAAAAAACGGATTTTAATAATGAAAACTTGTTTAAAATTTGGTGAAAGATTAGCAGAAACTGTTCCCAGAGTGCGTGTGGTTTCTGGTCGACACAATCCACCAAATTGTTGAACAAATAAGAGATAGACTGAGAAGTTCGATCGAACTGAGTCCGTTGTGAACGAAAAATCATCAGGTCGTCGATGGTCAGAACGCTTTGTTGAAAATATTACACTAATAACTAATACAAGTGTTGGTGAGAATCCAGTACCTTTGTCAACTGGGTGTGGGAAAAAGAAGGAATTATTTTGCTATGAAAATTGTCTTTAGCGATAAGGCGCAGGTTCGTGAAACAACAAGCAGATTGGAGTAGAGAATCCACATGTTATCTATTAGAAAGCAATGCATCCACGACGAGTCACCATTTGATGCGGATTTTAGGCTGGTGGAGTGGTTGGGCAATATTTCGCGATAAGGACAACACTGGCAATTCAATGACAGTGAATGAGTGAACGTTATCGTAATATTATAAGAGAGTTTCAGTGGCCTGCATTTGTCGGTATGGATTTAGACGAGATGTGGTTTCAGCTAGCAAATGCAGTTATTGCCTGAGAGATTCCCCAATCATGTAATCTCATGCAACGATGACCATAATTGACCACCGCGATCGTACAATCTAACGCCGTAGACTTTTTCCTGGGATTTTGTGAAATTTCTCCCAACTAGCCAACCACAATTCCTGAACTGAAATAATCGAAATACTGAAGGGCAAATATGTTAAAATGTAATTAACAACTTCTCTAAAAGACCACGAGTATACCAACAGAGTCATGATGCCCTTTTGTTGGATGTTGTTTTTCACACATAATCGCCATATACAGATTGGCGTAGTTAATAGTAGATATTTAGTTTCAAATTCACACACATATACATATACGTATATGTATAACAATTTTCAAGAATACAGGTAGGGATGGCTTTCACTCATGTAGTGGGGTATGTGGAGAGCGGGGATGACATTCGTTGTTCGCATCTCGATACGTGCGTCTGAGCAAAATCTCGAGAAAAACTAAAGTAAATTTATTTCATTTAGAATTTTGTTTCGCTTTTTTTTATAAGAATTTTATTTAGTTTTCATTAATAATTTAATTTTATTTACAATTTTTAAAGAGCTTTGTTTCAGTTCAGTGTTAACGCATACATACATCAATTATTATAATAACGGTTGCAATTCCTTAAAGTAATTCTGTACATCCACACTTTCATTCTGCCGTACTAAACAAACACATATTAAATACTGACGAATATATCCCCACTATTATAACTAAACTACGCCGACGAGCATTAGAGTCACATGTATGTGTAAATATGTGTGTGCTAGTGTGTGTAATACGCTTCGCAACTGTTACTTCAGTCAATCTGTATATACTTCATATTACAATAAAAATATTTGGAATTTTCGATTAAATGATTTTTTTTATTGAAAATTAAATCTTGCGCTCATGTTTAAACACCACATAGTAATATAAGAAATGTTATTATCCTTACACTGACCACAACACTTTAGAACATTAAACTACAAAAAAGACTTTTTACTTTGTTAATAAATGATTGCAGTGAATTGCCCTAATTCCAAGTATGATAATAGTTCTTCTCGATCACCTGCTAATTTGTTTATGGAAATGTAAATAAGATTTACATTGTCACAAGTTTCTTTTTTTAGTTTTCATATTTGTGATATCAAATAAGAAAATGATGCGTTTGTGTAAACTGGATCTATTTCTAGAAAAGTGAAATCCTAGTTATAAAAATTCTCATCTAATACTTCTTCGAATTCTACCGAGCGCCATCTTTAGGTGATTTAGGCAGAAATCACACATATATTAAAAAAAATTAAAATAACTATGAGTGTCTGAATTGGAACATCATAATGCACCATAATTACGTGACAAAATCGTTTAGCTCAAAGGTAAGTTATCCAATATAATTAGACTATCCTAAATAAATTATTAAAAAAATTAAATCATCTCCAAAGGTAATACCTTCTTCAGAACGCTTCTTCTAGTTTTACAAATGTATTAATTAAACCGCCTATACGTAAAAGAGGACGAAAATATTTCAATATTCGGAAAACGTGTAGAATTTTGATATAATAATGATAACATTTTATTTATTGATAAACATATAATTAGACAATATGAAACAAACATGTAAATAATTTACATATCTGTAACTATGCACATGGACAATACACCTCGTATTTTCAGCATTTACTTCTGCTTAATACATATGTTTCTGCCATCTAGGCGTCCTCAGTTAAGCTAGTGAAGCAATGTATACAAATTAATACAAACCTGTTATAAACAACTGGTGTGTATCTGTATTTAAATTTACTGAAATAGCCCGCATAGATCAAGCAAGTTCCGTCCTATAAGAAGACAACTATTTAATAATTGACATCTTACGGGCGAAAGAGACTTTGTCTGGAGGGCTACCTATCGTTCGAACAGCTAAGCTGCTACGGGAAACGATAAAATACGTATGTAGATGTAGTCCATTAACAACCAGCCAGATGGCGGTAAATATACAAAAAGGTTTTGTTTAAGTATGACAATACGTTAAGCACGTATAAAGCGTTTGTACAATATGAAACAAACATGTAAATAATTTACATATCTGTAACTATGCACATGGACAATACACCTCGTATTTTCAGCATTTACTTCTGCTTAATACATATGTTTCTGCCATCTAGGCGTCCTCAGTTAAGCTAGTGAAGCAATGTATACAAATTAATACAAACCTGTTATAAACAACTGGTGTGTATCTGTATTTAAATTTACTGAAATAGCCCGCATAGATCAAACAAGTTCCGTCCTATAAGAAGACAACTATTTAATAATTGACATCTTACGGGCGAAAGAGACTTTGTCTGGAGGGCTACCTATCATTCGAACAGCTAAGCTGCTACGGGAAATGGCAGAGACGCTGTGAGCATGTCATGAAACAAGAAGAAGAATATTTATAAAATGAGATCCTGATTGAGGAACGCTGTGAACAAGTTATTATTAATTTAGATGATGATAGTGATGATGAACTATATTCCGATGACAGCGATTAGTTTAACTTTTTTTAATTTATTCATTTCGTAACTCAACTTAATTTTAATTAATTTAAACTAATAAAACAACTATGCTAAATTCTAAACATTAAAAATTATGAAAAGGTTAAAAATGAATTATACCAAGACAATACAATTTGCCGGATGCTTGTGTTGGGTATTTAATGAGAATCAGTGTATGGATAACTTAAGAATTAATGTTTAAGTGGAATAAAAAAATTATCAACTGGTGAGATATTAAACTGTTAATAGTGTACCTAAGTACAAGTATGAAAACCATGTTATTAAAATTAGCAACCACTTATTTTTAAACACTAATTCTTCGCAAGATATAATCATTAAGCCTTAAGCCGATTATTTCCCTTTCAGATAACTCTCTTAAATCCATATAAGTTGATAAATCAAATTACCTGTATATTATAATTACGGATTAGGACAAAAATTGTTATAACAAATAAACACCTTACGACTACTAGTAAACTAAAAAATGTAATTAAGTTTAAAAGTTGTTTGTATTTAAAACGTATTTAAAAAGTTAGCTTTTTAAATATAAATTTAATTGAGAACTTTCAGGTACCCCACTGGTACGGAAACGTTGTATTTCAGAACGAATGATACGCAATCTACTCTTCTTCTATCTGCGTGAACTCACTCCCACCCTTCGCCAACTTATAATGCAAAAGCTGTATGTACAAATGTTTACAATATACATCTCGTTTTGTAAAGAAGGTGCGTCAGTAAGAAATTATAACTCAGCAAGGGATAAAAAAACATTTACCTAAAATGAATGAAATCGGCAAAAACTTGCACCATTAGATAAGTTTGTATATTTGTCTCGGTATGCAATCTTCGCCGGGGTGAGCAAATTTTCTTATAATTTGAGAAAGATCGTTCGACATCTTCGAATGCAACACACGCATAATTCAAATAATCTTTATAAATAGATAACGGATCTGTAGATGCATCATAACAAACTTGTCCAGTAAAATCAATATCTTTGTTCAAAACACTATCGAACTTCCTTACTACGTAAACGTTTTTTGCGTTGTCTATATTGTACAGTAATATTTTCACATCGTCCATTATTTGGCTAACGACTCCACTAGCGACAACCAAGATTTTGCAATTTTTCAATAGCGCTTAACTTCAATGTAATTAACTAAAATATAAACATCCGGCCGGTATACACGACCTTACACAATGGATACAATGAACCTGCTTATCTTCGAAGTCGCAATCTTTCTTTTGTAACTGGGTGCGTCTCGTAAAAAAAATTAAACTTTTTGTAGACATCTCTTACAATAAGTAATTTCTTTGTTAATACCTAAATATTATCGGACTGTGTATATTAACAAAAATGCTGAGTTGTAATTTCATACGAACATGTGTTCTTTATAAAATCCGATGTGCGTCGAAAGCGTTTGTACGTTATTAACTTATATTGGGTAGGATCCCGAAATGTAGGGAAAATCAGACAACTCTACATATAATCTTCACTGAGAAAATGAGTATTCAAATGCCTTTAAGACTTTAAATAGAAAAAAAGGAAGAACGAATAAGTATAGGCAAAATAACTCACAACAGTACAGAAACAACATGATGCTGACCAACACAACAGGAATAAAGCATGGGTACCCACAATTAACAACCTTATTCACGATAATTTTAGATAAAATCCTGAGATAAGCACATTTTTGTCCAGTGAAACAATTTACAAGCATAGGCATCAATGTCTAACATGTCTAACATATACAGATGATCTTGTAAGACTGGCAAGAATAATAAAGTGAGTTCAAGAATTTATGCAGCGATTGTAACGAACAAAAAGAGAAAAGAATGAGGAAGATATTCGTTTGTTGTTTAAGGGTAAAAAACAATAATTTGTTTTGGTATTCCTATGTTGTAGTGTGAACAGCAAAACGACACCACCGATTGCTATTTCTGTCTGGTAGATGTGAAACGTTTAAATACAAAAACTAAAAATAAAATCCAAACCTAAATTCAGCTATTCGTGCAGTGCCTCTGATATACCAATTACCTAGTTTTATTGAAGAACTTGCATACATTATTATGTCATCTCCATCGGTCAGAAATGACAAATGTCAAGAAGGGTAAACAATATAAGCTAACTTTACATTGATGCTAATCTACGAGCGAGTTGATATGTAAGGTCTCCAACAACGGCATTGCGTGAGTAGTGGGGATACAAACAAGTTTAAACGCGCAAACGGTAATTTCGAGTATCTCGTCTTAGCATGCAAAGTTTCATTCTTCTATGGGTCGTCGTTGAGTAACGGTGTCATTTATCATGAGTTCGATTTCTGAGTTACGATCCGTGATATAATCTTTAACGCTGAAACGTTGCACGCCCAACTAAATTTACAGGCGCTTGAAATGGATTTATGGCAACTATTGTATGAATGTAAACAATGTTCACCAGTGAGTTCGATGTGCAATACTCTGCCATAAAGGCGAAATAATGGAGGAAATTACGCAGAAATAAATAGCTGGGCAATTAGGTTTTAATCAAGAAAGAGTCCAGTACATTGTTCAGACGTTAGATTACAGAAAAATTTGCGACCGATGGGTCCATCGAAAATTAACAGATGTCATGAGAGAACAAAGAAAAAACATTTGTCAGGAACTTCTTAACCAAAATCAACGCGAAGCACCACTGAGGACGAATCTTGGGTTCATCATTATGACCCGGAAAACAAGCGGCAGTCAATGGAATATCATCGCCTTGATTCTCCACATATACAAAAATTCAAAGGAGGTCTGTCAGCGCAGAAAGTCATGCTCACCATTTTCTGGTATGCAAAGGATCACCTGTTAATTCAATAAGATACTGCAAAACTTTATGATCACTAAAGAATCATGTCCATAGAGTAAGGTAGGAAAGAATGATTTTTTCTTGCACGACGACAACACCAAACCGCATTGCAGTAACGAAACGATGAAGACAGTAACGAGCCTAAAATTCACGATTGTTTTGCAGCCTCCGCACAGTCTTGATTTGGCATCTTCAGATATCTAGTTGTTCAAAAAATGGAAGGAGGTTGAAAGGTCAAGATGTTTCATCAGATACTGAAGCTCGCAATTGAATCAACAGTAAACAAGAAAGTTTTTTCTTCAGGATTCTTCAGCGTTTGTAGAAATGTACTAAATGGTGATTATGTGGAAAAATAATTAGGTATATTGGTAGTACAATAAATTTAATACTCGTAAAATTACTAGAAGTTAATAATTATATGCCCTGTATAATAAACATCTTTCGTAATATGTATATGTCAATAATTCCATTGTTCTTATTTTGAGTGGGCTTAAAATCAAAGTATTAAAATATTACTTTTCGTCATGGAAAACGAAGCAGTTGTGGAAACAAAACAGTTACAAAATTAAAGACAATAAATAACAAGTAAGTGTATTTTTATATTAATTATTATGTAAAATATATAAAAAGATACGGCATTAACTAAAATGTATATCTCTAATTCACAATTCAATAAACAAAAACTATCAACACAAGTCATTGAAATAGAAGATGTAAATGAAGAGCAAAAACCCTCTAATATTTATAACATTTATGAACGAATAATATTTAACTAATTACATTTATTGGTACGTGTTTGTTAGTACTTAACTAATAATTCCAAAAGTTATAATTATTAACTGTTTATAAGAGAAGTGATCAGTAGATGTAATTAATCTAACGGACAAACTTTACCCTAATTTACTCTATCGTTTATTTCTAATTAACGTCTGCAAAAGTGTTTATGAAGTTTATAGAGAAGCCGTGATAAAATTCGTTTCACCTTTTTGGTTAATTTGTTGACTTACATCCCTTACATTCTTCGTTTGAATAAATCCTTGAGGTCCATTTAGTTTTTGTTATAGTATGCATCTTAGAGAGATGTACGTACACAATTATCTAATGCCCGCAGCTATGCATATCTAATAAATCCGTACTATATTTTCTTAAATACAATATATGTATTTCACATAAATCAAATTTGAGTTCAATTATTCTTTTAATCAGTTTTCCTATCAAATGTTTATTCGTGAAAATAGAGGGTTGCCGCTAAATACCGCCTAAGTTATGCGAATCTGAAGAATACCTATAAATATCTAACTGAAAATTTAAAAAAAAATTATTTACAAAACATAAAAAATTTCCAAACTTTTAGGGTCAAAAGGTAGTTAAGGTCGAGTCATATCTTTGTTTATCCTATATTTAGGAAAATACAGTTGTTACTTCAAGTTCGTTCATTTGTAAAAAAATCGAGAAAATTCTTAGACTTATTGTTGGGCGCTGTGAATACTCAATTATGAAATATAATAAGCTGCACATATGGTCTTTTTATTGCCATGTTTTTTTTTTCGTGGATATCAATAATAGCCTTTACGTTGAATATGTCGGCAAATTTCTTTTAAAATATAATTATTATGTTTATAATAAAACGAAAATCGTTAATAGTTAGCTTTATTCAACGTGTCCATGCCATGTGTGTTATAAATCTCGAATATCTGATTTTTAACTATTTGTATGCAATTCTTTACATTCTTTCCTTTTTTTCTTTGAATTTATGGTGGTACTGAGAAATATCGATGTAGGCGAAACAAGACAAAATAATTTACGAAGTGTTCGAAATGCCCACCATGGGCTCTAATCCAGGTGTCAATCCGGCGACGAACGTTACTGTATGCGCGGGTAAAATTTGCGCATGTCCTCCCGAATGCGTTGAACTGCAACAAAAATGCGATTTCGCATGTCTGTTCATGTATCCCCACAAAAAAAAAAGATAAAAAATAATATTCTGCATTTAATCGCTCTGGAAGTATATCTGGTCCAAGTAATTGATCGGCTAGTAACCTCGTCCAAACATTGATAGATACCCTAACACGCCAGGTGCCTTGGTGTATATCGTTAAGGTTTTCGTACGCCCACCAGTAAATATTATTGTCATTTAAAATATCATCTTATTACTGATGCAATATCTGGCTGATGAACTTATCTGTGTTAAAACCACTCACAGAGGGCAACTCAGCGAAGAAAATCTAATTCCGTTAACCCTTGCACGCGTTGGATATCACGAATAATTGTTGGATATTACGAATAAAAGAAATTAGTTTTCAAAATTTGATGTATCGTAGTTTGAGACACTTTTACTTTCCGTGCTAAGTTCGTCATACTTAGGCCAGAATCCGCTCTCGATATTTAAAATATCTTCTTCTGCTCGTTGCGTGATCTTTGAGGGTCACGACGTTCGAAAAGTTGAATTACTAACCTATCCCAAGTCGATATACATCTCTCACAATTATCTTAGTCGAAGGAAGACGTCGATTCGGAAAACGCTATGCGTTCAATTTTTTTCCCACAAGACTATTTTGTCCTGTTTTTCCATAAATTAAAATCATATCAATAGGTATAACCGGTGTCCGTATATATACTTTTTTGTCACACACTATGCACCACTGAGGGTGTATGTATACTGTGTGACAAAAAAAAAAGAATCAGAATAATTGAAACATACATGAGTAGGTAAACCCCACCAGTTTTGTATAATGCAAAGGTATTTTTAATAATATAAAATATTACTAAAAAAAAAAAAAGAATCACTCAATAAAAGTATATATTTCTAAACCAAATTTTATACAAATGTTTATTGTTTTGAGAGTAATAAATCATTAAATTTTCATTGAAAATTTCGTACCCTTTATAGAAAAAATTTTATAAATTGCCGCTCCACGTTCTGGTATTCGCTCGGGCATCTTCTTCTTCTTCTGAAACTTTGGGTTGGACACCACTAAGTCCATACACTTGAACACACTATACTTCATACCACCCCCAAAAGATCTCTCAGTTCCATTCTGTTAGTCTTGTGTCCTCAATGAAAGCCACTATCCTCCTCAGGGGAAATTTGGGTACTATTGTAGGATCCAATAGATCACTTCCGAAATGTTTCTGTCTGAGTTCCTTCAGTTCCTCACAAGTACATATTACATCAAGGCTAGTTTGCTCCTGTTTTTCACATCTTCTGCACCAGAGCTCGCTAACCAAGCCCATCTGTACAGACTACCCTAAAGGACAATGTCCGGTTATTAAGCCGGTAATAATTTTTATTTATTTTTTATTGCTACGAATTAGGTTGACCGAAAGCCTGGCGTCCAATCCACCCTAATAGTCTTAGTATAGAGTTTAACTTCAATTAGCCTCCATTTCTTTTTACATTCTCTATTTAGCCATTACCAGATCTCTTTTCTAGCGGAATCTTTGGCGATTCCATATACAGGTCAGAACCTGTATATGGAATCGCCAAAGATTTCGATAGAAAAGAGATAGCACATGAAAAATTTTCCATTTTTTTGTAATATATTATACCATCATTAAATTTTGAGAAAAAACAAATAGAGATTAGTATTATGTTCTCCTTGTAATTAGTTTTAGGTGCTCTGGGATGTCAGCTTTATTTTTCAGCACATTTCGAAGAAGGGTAATTTGTTTTGTGTTTTGCAAAAATTCGACAAGAGGCGTCTACGTAAAAAAATTGTCTTTTGTCACACTACGGCCCGATTTGAAGAACGGTTCCATAAGTTCCTTTACCGTACGCGTTTGTCTTGTAGCCTTTCGAAAGTATCCCCAGGTGGCTTTCCCATGTAGACCTCCAAATTATACAGATACGAAGTCTTTACATCAGCAAGGGCCCAAATCTTTATTCCATATCGCGCTGGTTTCGACTTTATAAATTGTCGAAATGGACATCTGCATCGAATGAAACTAATTGCTCGTCGATAGTTAACGTAGAATGTGGTATAAAACATGTTTTTCAGTCACCAACCGGCTTATAAAACGTTCGTTGATAGCTGCTAATTTATTGTCTTATCGTCTTTCTGGTCTCGTAATTTTATCGTCAAATCTAAGATTCTTTCAAATTTGATTAAATCTATTTCGAGACATAGAAGCAGCAAAAATTGATCTGCTAGTTGATTCATCTGTAGTCCACATCTCGGCAGTGTTTTCTTTTCTGCAATGTAACGCTCCTGCAGACATCAGAATTCATCTCGCTCCACTTTATACATTTCTTTCCACTGTTTATCTTTTCCGTGATTCTTGGTTATATAAGCTGTAAACTCGGATAACTTCATCATTGGCGTGTCTGCATATAATACTCTTCATATCTTCATCAATTAACAATTGCAAAACATCGACAATGCTATCAATAGCATCCGATTTTAACGTGAGATCCGGTTTGTCGGTTGTAGTATTCTCACAACGGCGACGACCACGTAATATCGAATTGGCTTAGACTGCCATATCATATCAGATTTAGCGGTATATTGTACACAATTTTCTACATCTAGTTCGCTGTTTTCTTGATGTAAGTTTTGGTCTAATAGAACAACATCCCCGTCTTCTTCCTGAACGTACTCAATATTATTTTTTATTTCTGAAGAATTATTGTTGGGATGGCCTGGAAGCAATTCTTTATCTCAATTTGGAAGCTAATTGTCTGTGTTTAAGTATGAGCTAGCACAATCTTCCTCACCTATCCTCAAAATTTCAGCTGCTATTTCTGCCTGTGTAAGGAGGCGTTTGCTCTCATAACTACTCATTTTTCTAATTAGTCTCTACATATAAAACATGAATCAAAAATATTTAGACAAAAGTGAAATTAGAATGCTTACCATAACACAGCTCTTCTTTTTACATAGTAATAATGCACCACGATTACTAATATTCACACAACAGTCGATTTACCGACTGCTAAATAACTGATTTACTGATTTACCGACGAATAAATCAGCTGTTGCTTATAATGAAAATGGTTCCTTAAACAGGCGGATGGGGTCTCGGTGGGGTCCCAGCTATCTACTTCAAACTTAGATAAAGAGAAAACAATTACAATTTCGTAGTGAGTTCAGAATTTTGTTACAAAACATGAAAATATAGTGCATATAATTGAAAATTAAAATATAAACGAATGAGATGTAAAACTTGCGATCTCGGGTCTCCAGAAGACCCCACGTGGTAATCTAAGGGTTAATTAAAATAAGTCTCGATAAACAAATTCTTAATTCTAACAATACCATTATTGCAAGATGTACTCATTTTCCTTAGTTTTCAGATGAAACCCTATGAAAATCTTATTGTCCTATTGTTACTAACGCCATACTTCATACATGGAGATAAAGCCGAAGACCCCGTTAGCACCACTAAGGAATCCCCTATCGATAAACCTGCAGAACCTAATATAGAAAGCCTTTGGAAAAAAACTGAAGAAACTTCGGATAAAGCTAAAGAAACTTCGAAAGATACAGCTGAAGAAACTACTAAAAAAGAATCAGAAGAGAAAAATAATGAAGAAAACGTTCAGGAAAATCCTGAAGAAGCTTTGAGGAATACAACTGCAAAAACTTCAATAGAAAATGTGGAAGAAATTTCAAAGGAAAAGTTCGAAGAAACTACTAAAACGGAAACTGAAGAGAAAGATAATGAAATCCATGACGAGCAAGCTAACAAACAAGAAGAAAGTGGTGCGACTGGTACATATGGCAATCAAAACTTGCATCACGAGAAAAAACCATTTCAAAAACACGATTTTTCCAGCGATCCAGAATATGTACTAATAAAGGCTATAAATTTTATCAAAGAAGAAATAGCTACACATTTAATGACAGACAGAGAATTAAACGAAGCCATAAGAGCAATCCATGGTAAAGAAATGAAGGATATGGTAGCAACTTTAAAAGAGCACCCTAAGTACCAAACTCTTGACACACTTCTCAATGAAAATAATTTAGGTACATTGGAATATTTCGATATTATGAAGTTTCGCGAAAATTTACCGAAGAGAAGTCGAATAAAGCCGAGTTTCGAACGACTCATGAAACATATATTCGCATATCTACGACGTGATGGCGTCCTTCCTGGTATGAGAAACGTCTTTGAAAAGACAGAATTTTATAGGATATTACACAAAGCGATTATAAAACAAAAAGTACAAATGTTAGTCAATGATTTGGTGAATTTGCGTATAACTCAAAAAATAATAACTAGGTTGAATACCTATAAAATGCACGTTAACAATATAATAAATTCCATTTTATACATTGCAGGTTATTTAGACAGTTATACTCTTCCTCCTGATTAAACACATATATAATTTAAATAAAAATAAATTTTAATAAATAAAATTAAAAATTATACCGTTCGCATAGTTTTTTTAAGCTTCCTACTCTCCTCATCGCATCCATTATCTATTATCTATGATTCTATGGGTTCGCACAGACCAGTATATATACATACTTTTTGTAATTTAATTATATTATAAATTTTAGCTAATCTATACTATAAAAAAATGTTTTTCTATTTTGCGTTCGAAATGAACTCATTATGAAACCCAAAACAGTATCGAAATGAGCTTCATTTCGATACGCTTTTTTTCATTTTTCAATGTTAGCGTTGTTCGAATACAGAAATAAATATCATTGCTGTCATTTAATTTTAAGAATTTATGTACATTTGACAGATATGATATATGTCCGTATTTTATACAAACAACGTATGTTGTATACAATTGACAACAACATACATATGTTTCTATATCACTCATGTTTATATTTTTAAATGAAGTATCAAGTAATGTTAACGAAAATTAGTAAATAATATGTAATATAATATAATACAAAGGTATTTTTAATAATATAAAATATTATTAAAAATCTGGTGTGAAGAACACAAATGCAGGTTCACTATTAATATTTTCTGTGAACGTGTCCGAATATATCCTATCCCCAGAGACGTAGATACGTATTTCGCATTTCTACAAGCTCATCGGTACGCCCCTGCTGGAGAAAGGATATTTCCAGACACATTCACAGAAAAAAACCACCTCGCCCTATCACCGTAATTATCCAGACCGAGCGCAGAAGTAAATTCGGCGCTACCTGTTGTCAGACAGCCGAAGTACCTCGCATACCGTCCACATAATTAATGTGAAGTAACGACGCCTATCCAAAGAGGTTAGCACAGCCAACTCTCTAGAAAACTGCATTTTGTTTGTGCCTTCACTCATACTACGGCTTAACCGCATGTGTAATGTATCAGAATAATTGAAACATACATGAGTAGGTAAACCCCACCAGTTTTGTATAATACAAAGGTATTTTTAATAATATAAAATATTATTAAAAATCTGGTGTGAAGAACACAAATGCAGGTTCACTATTAATATTTTCTGTGAACGTGTCCGAATATATCCTATCCCCAGAGACGTAGATACGTATTTCGCTTTTCTACAAGCTCATCGGTACGCCCCTGCTGGAGAAAGGATATTTCCAGACACATTCACAGAAAAAAACCACCTCGCCCTATCACCGTAATTATCCAGACCGAGCGCAGAAGTAAATTCGGCGCTACCTGTTGTCAGACAGCCGAAGTACCTCGCATACCGTCCACATAATTAATGTGAAGTAACGACGCCTTTCCAAAGAGGTTAGCACAGCCAACTCTCTAGAAAAACCGATGAGCTTGTAGAAAAGCGAAATACGTATCTACGTCTCTGGGGATAGGATATATTCGGACACGTTCACAGAAAATATTAATAGTGAACCTGCATTTGTGTTCTTCACACCAGATTTTTAATAATATTTTATATTATTAAAAATACCTTTGTATTATACAAAACTGGTGGGGTTTACCTACTCATGTATGTTTCAATTATTCTGATACATTACACATGCGGTTAAGCCGTAGTATGAGTGAAGGCACAAACAAAATGCAGTTTTCTAGAGAGTTGGCTGTGCTAACCTCTTTGGAAAGGCGTCGTTACTTCACATTAATTATGTGGACGGTATGCGAGGTACTTCGGCTGTCTGACAACAGGTAGCGCCGAATTTACTTCTGCGCTCGGTCTGGATAATTACGGTGATAGGGCGAGGTGGTTTTTTTCTGTGAATGTGTCTGGAAATATCCTTTCTCCAGCAGGGGCGTACCGATGAGCCTGTAGAAATGCGAAATACGTATCTACGTCTCTGGGGATAGGATATATTCGGACACGTTCACAGAAAATATTAATAGTGAACCTGCATTTGTGTTCTTCACACCAGATTTTTAATAATATTTTATATTATTAAAAATACCTTTGTATTATACAAAACTGGTGGGGTTTACCTACTCATGTATGTTTCAATTATTCTGATAATATAATATACTTCGCGGATAGCAAGATTTAAATTTGAAAATGTCAAGTATCAATGTGACCAACTGCATGCTTTATATAAAAATTAAACTCTGAACTTTCAAATTAAATAATTCCAGTTTAAGCAATTTATTAATGTAAAAAACGCAAAATAGAAAAAATAGTATAAAAAACTCGTTTCATAAGGCCTTTTGCCGCACTCGCTCTTTAGAAAACTCACCGCTATCGCGGCTCGTTTTCTAAACTGATCTCGTTCGGCAAAATAGTGCCTTATGAAACTTGTTTTTTAATATACTATTTTTACTAGAATCGGGTAATATAAAAAGAAAATGTTAGAACAAAAACATTTTTAATAATACAAAATACTAGCTGACCCGACAGATGTAGTGCCCAAATTTCAATAAATTTGTTTGTGATCGTTTTGTGAATTTGCGAAAAAATTTGAAAATGTGTAAACAATGTAAAAATGAGTAAAATAGTATATTAAAAAACAAGTTGCATAAGGCACCATTTTGCCGCACGAGATCTGTTAAGAAAACGAGCCGCGACAGCGGCGAGTTTTCTAAAGAGCGAGTGCGGCAAAAAGCCTTATGAAACGAGTTTTTTATACTATTTTTTCTATTTTGCGTTTTTTACATTAATAAATTGCTTAAATTGGAATTATTTAATTTGAAAGTTCAGAGTTTAATTTTTATATAAAGCATGCAGTTGGTCACATTGATACTTGACATTTTAAAATTTAAATCTTGCTATCCGCGAAATATATTATATTACATATTATTTATTAATTTTCGTTAACATTACTTGATATTTCATTTAAAAATATAAACATGAATGCTATAGAAACTAATATATCTTGTTGTTAATTGTATACAATATACGTTGTTTGTGTAGGCTGCGTACATATATCTTATCTCTCAAATGTACTTAAATTCTTGAAATCAAATAACAGCAATATTTATTTCTGTGTTCGTACAACGCCAACATTGAAAAATGAAAAAAGCGTATTTAAATGAAGTTCATTTCGATACTGTTTTGGGTTTCATAATGAGTTCATTTCGAACGCAAAATAGAAAAACATATTTCTGAGTGATCATTGTATCTATTAACGATTGTAGCCATGGATATGCAATTTAAGGAGGAGTACATTCAGAAGTTCGCCAATGGGAATTTTATATGTGAGATGAATTCTTCGCAAAACAACACAAAAGTAAAAACAAATGTAATTTTTTGATTTAGGCTGCAATGCGTTTCTGCAGCTTATTCTCCAGATCTTCTATATATTTTTTCCAATTGAAAACATTCAATTGAGTTATTTCCTTCCCAGGACCATAACGAACAAAACAAAAAAAAAGAATCAACTGATTTTTGCAGTTTGTCTGAATTTTCCGTCTTTCCTTTGTAATTGTCCCAATTTTTTTTTTCTGAAAATGTTTCCAGGATTATAACGAACAAAACAAAATCAGAATTACGCATATCCATCCTTCGAATTGTGGGATATGGTCTTAAATTCATATAAAAATCCCATAAAAAGGTGCTTTCGGTTTCCTCAAAAATTTTCTAATTTTCCGGGCAATTTCCCCAATTTTTCTTTCCCTAAAAATATTACTCGGACTATTACGAATATTAAAAAAAACTATTACGAATATTTTAAAAAAACTAGCCAAATCGGTCCATGTAATAATAAAAAAAGAACCTAGTATAATAAAGTAATTTGAAACATACTTGAGTAGATAAAACCTACTCAATCGTTTTATACAAAATTTGGTGAGGTTTTATCAACTCGAGTATGTTTCAAATTACTTAGTGAAAACATTAGATTATTTTATTTTATTTTATTGGAAAAACAAACATATCAACGAATATAAATAAAATTATAATTTTCTTGGTCACTTTATGCAATATTTGCAGAAAATTTTTACATGATCTGAACAAATAAACCCATTACTTGGCATTTCGTGTTAGACTTTCTGCTTCTTATTCGGCCCCGATCTTTACATCGACTAGTTTTATGATTATCACTTGTTCCAGCTATAGCATATATTTTTATTTTTATTTTTTCTGTAAAATTAGTAGCCAATCGAGCATTTCGACTCTTTTCAATCAAATTATATCCCTAACTCTTTTCGAAAAAGGAGCCCTTCATTTAGCTTGTTGCATGGTATTGTGGATTCCCGAGGACGTATTGACATATTCTTAGCCTATTGAAACAATTTAAAATTGGGTTTTATAATATTTTATTATTCAACATAGTATCCTCTTAAATTAATACACTTAATACAGCGATCCTGTAACGCCTCCAACCCTTATTAATATAAAAAATATTCTCCTTAGTTGCAAACCAGCCCTCCACAGCTTCTATTACCTCTTCGTTACACAAAAATCGAGGGAACAGATAATAGTCTGAGGGGGCTAAGTCTGAGGAATAAGGCCGGTGTTCCAGTAATTCGAACCCTAGATCCGGAATTGTATTCATGGTAATGCGCGATTTGTGTGCAGGCGCATTATCCTGCAAAAACAACGCAACTTTCGCTAACATGCCACGTCTTGTTTCCTTAATTTTCTCTCTCAAGGTGGTTAGTAATTTAGAATAAGAATCCCTAATGATGGTCTGACCCTTTTTTAGGTAATCGATCATAATTATTCCATGAATATCCCAAAAAAACTGAAGCAAGAACTTTTCTAGCGGAATTTTGAACTCGAAACTTCTTCGGCCTTGGAGAACCATGACACTTCCACTCCATCGATAGCTGTTTCGTTTCTGGGTTGTAAAAATGGACCCCTGTTTCATCCATAGTCACAAGACGGTTAACAAATCTGGATCTCCTTCAAAACGGGCACAGATTGACCGTGATGCTTTCACTCTTGCTCGTTTGTGTTCGGCGTTCAAGCATTTAGTAATCCATTTTGCCGAAATTTTTTTCGTATATAAATCGATGTGAACTATATGATGGACGCGTTCATATGCAATCTTTAGTACCTCAGTTATATGTTTCAGCCAAATTCAATGGCCATCATGAACTGCGTCAATATGTTCGGAGTGGACACCGAAATCGGTCTTACTGGTCGCTTGTCATCTTCAGCGAAAACTTTTCCTCTTTTGAATGACGAAATCCAATTTTTAACAGTCGCATATGATAGGAAGTGATCTCCAAGTGTGTTAAGCATATCTTTGTTAATTTCCTTACCACTTAACGTCTTCAAATACAAGATTTTGCTGATGCCGCCGTACCCCAGTTTATCGATTTTCACATTTGCATTCGACATGCTTTCTTTCAAAATTTACTGCACAGCATTACTTCAACTTGACGTAAGGTTTTATAATGATACTTTCAAAATGTCATTTTTTCTTTCCATTATAACAATAATTGGTTTAGTTCAAGGAAAATGGGCTGGGCTAACTATATAACAATATCCCTCTCGTTTGTGCGTATACACTACATAGCCGTTAGCCGCTGATAGGTCGAATAAGCAAACAGACCACCTACCTGTGCCATCTCTTGCATGTGTAAGCTGAAATCAATTTGTCAGAGGTATGTACGCCTCCTTTGGTTCTATGGTTTGGTTGGGATGTATTGGCTAAATTGACATTTACCGCGATATGCAACTAGTTGTTGGTCAACAGTACGATTTTCGTACGTCACAAACAATTTTTGGAGTTGTCTGAATCAGTTCTGGGTGCCAATTTGTTATGTCTTCGACATCTTCCTTACTGTCAAAGCGAAAAAAGCGGCTTATATTGCAAATTATTTTGAGCAATATTGTAGCTTTGTATAAAGGTGTGCGATCAAAATCACTCCATAGCTCTAAGAAAGACTTGCTATGTCAAAAAGTAATGTCAATTAACTAAAACGAAACTGGCTCTTAAATTTTACAAAACTCAGTAACATTCCTGGAACTTACTTTTGGTGAGCGAGATCTTGTAGACAAATGCAAAACCAACGAGCCAGACCCTGCTGGTTAGTGAAGACGATCGTGAGATTCCTTCCGAAACGTCAAAAATTAAGTCGGCTCTTGAATGATAATTAGGGCGCCACCGTGTATTTTTTCTTTTGTTGGTTTGCGCGCAGTGATATACACCACACTAAGATCATAGAGGATATTAAGACCCACCAGGTGATAATCAAAGAAAATTGGTTTGAGAAGGAAGCTACCAAATTTATTATTGTTGCTTACATTAACAAAAACAACAGGGAAACAAATAATTAATTATTGTTTAACAATTGAATATTCATAACGCAAACGATAGTCGTAAGTCAGTGTTTAAACAGAGTAAAACAAAAAAGAAGAAAAGAATTATCTAGCACGACTACAAAAAAAAAACTGCAGAAATTTCCTTCGTTTCGAACTAACTAAATTACACAAACGGTAAAGCAAAAGTTAAATATTTCAAACAAAATTAAATTACCATAAGGTATAGTAAAAGTTAAAGTAGGTTCGATTACCCGACACAGGGACCTCCACCTCCACAATTAATTAATTAAAAGGGTTAAGCCGCGGGATTCGCGGTTTTATTCGCGGATTTGCGGTTTTATTCGCGGATTCGCGGTATTTATCGTGGTTTTCTTCGCGGATCCGCGGTTTTATTCGCGGAGCCGCGATATATTTCGCGGAATTCGCGGGGTGCCCGTGTACTACCATATTAATACACGGCTTCGATTAATTATACAATTACATCGGATTCTTTGAGCTCTTCGACAATGGAGGCAATTTCATTTGTATGTCCAGAGTGCCCGGCCGTTTTTTGATGCTAGGAGTAAACGTAGTCGATCAACTAGTTCGTTTATATAATCCCAGTACACATACTGATAAGGAGCGTTCCTCACTATTAATTCTTCACCAACATGGCCACTCCTCTGTATATAACCACTTGCAGACGGTGTGCCCAGATTCCTTGATGAAGTGTTTAGATTCAGCAAAGGTTTAATGATGTATGAATATTTATAGCTTCTGCTTCCTTTTACTTGCTTTTCGGGGTCGAAGTCACGATGATGTACACTAGTCTGTTTTAAGATTAGTCTATACTGTTCTTTATCATCTCCCGTAAACTCGCTTGGATCAGCCTTAAATATTAACTAACATAGTCCTCGCGTCCCCCTATATCGCACGTTGACGATTAAAAAATCACGACCATCGGAAGTAAAACTAGATTTACATATTTTAAAGTTATCTGACACAAGATCAATGTGAACACCAAACGTTAAATCATATTCTCTGCTGACATCGGACAATAATCCTTCCAAGTAGATTCTAGGAAAATAATACATATCGGAATTTTCAAGGTTATGATCAGTTATATCAAGTCCCTCATCTTGGTTCTCAGAACTCTCCATAGATAGACCATGTGGCTTTGTGTTTGATCTCATCTTCGGAATTCTTACATTTTGTTTAGACTCTTCATCCTCTGACTTTATCTTACTCTTCAGATCTATTTCAGTCTATGCTGATGTTTTTTCTAAAACTTTTTTAAGGGGTTCAGTGACTGATTTGAAATGTTGTGTTAGTAATGCATCAAATTCGGAACTACCTAATTTCACTGCCAAATATTTTTTTTCTAATTAAAGCGCTAGCGCGTATTATTTCAGATGTGATTTCATCTCTATCATTTCGTTTACTCCTTTTCTTCGGCGCCATCCTCAGGTCCGTCTCGCAAACAGATAGCGAGCAGCTCCGAAACAGATAGTGAACAGGTCTGAACAGAAAATGAACGGCTCCGAAACAGATATGGAACAGGTCTGAACAGAAAATGAACGGCTCCGAAACAGATATGGAACAGGTCTGAATGAATAATGATCAAGTCTGAATAGGTATAAAACATATATTAGTCAGCTCTGGAACAGGAATGAACAGGTCCGAACGGATATTAAACGGATATTGAGACAGATAAGCTGTTTTCATACTTTAATACTATTAAGTGTGATCGTAACTAGCGGAAAAGTTTTATAAAAAATGAAGAAATACATTCACAGAGTGTCCAATATATATCACAACATATATCTTTTATATCGGTTGACGATTGCTCTTCCTCCATTGTTATACTTCTTAACCTTATGCATATCGTTAACCGAGTGACTAACATGCTTGTGTTCACAAATATATATAACAACTGAACATTTTTCTAAAGCGACCCTCATCGATATTACTATTTTTATCTATCGTTAGAAAACCGTATTTATTTTACCAACACTCAGCGCAAACTTCTTTAAACTTATCGAAAATCATATCAGTGTTAACATGATCGGCATATATATGTCGAAGATTTAAATCATCTTGTTTAAATAAAATAATAAAATTATTCCCTTATAAAAAGGGTAACTGTCGTATGAACTAGGGGAATGTAAGAACACAGGAATATACTTTGAGATTTTGAAATTCAAATTACATATCGAATGACTTGCACCTCGAAAGTTACCTGTTAAATAACAATGATCCCACTTTATCCTCATTTAGACTTTTTTCATATATATATATAACAGTTAACAGCATTAATAAAACTACTGCGTTCAATTTCGGCTAATTGTTTCACAGGAACGATATTTTTCAAATACTTAGTGTATATCGCTTGAACATCTTCTAGCAACCGCGCTGAAAATACTGTTGAACAATCTACCCCCCGCATAAGTAACAAATTTATTTAACGTAGAATCGTGAGAACAAACTATATTATAAGCAAAACTGAAGGGAATATGTTTATGTGTTTCGCGTATATGTGAAACAGATGGTTCTCCGCTACACGAGAGAATCGGTCTAAGTATACACTCGAAGTCTGCATATATTACGAATGGGACAGGCAATTTTTTATCGAAATCGCTGAATTGTAAAATGTTTTTTGAGATACCATATTTCCTAATCTATTTTTAATCGGTTTATTTGAAGGTAGAATTGCACAAACATGATTACAATCATACGATTGATGTTGGTTAGCAAACAGCTCAAATTGTACCTTTACACCTGATATCGTCTGCTGAATGATATTTGTAATCAGTCGTTACACCTGATATCGTCTGTTGAATAATATTTTTAATCAGTCGGCATGACTCTAATTTAGAATCTATAAAAAATGATTGAGTAGTTATAAAACAGATATTAAACAGCTCTGTAAAATGTCTGTACGAATATTGAAACAGATGGAAACTATTAGTCATAGTCGTATAAAACAGTCTCCTACGTCACATATAAAGATTTTATTGTAATTGAAAATAATTCGATAGTCTTTCTCAAACTTGTTGCTAGGGAATAGATACTCAAGCCTGTCTGAATAGTTATAAAACAGATATTAAACAGCTCTGTAAAATGTCTGTACGGATATTGAAACAGATGGAAACTGTTAGTCATAGCCGTATACAACACAGTCTCCTACATCACATATAAAGACTTTATTGTAATAGAAAATAATTCGATAGTCTTTCTCAAACTTGTTGCTAGGGAATAGATACTCAAGCCTGTCTGAATAGTTATAAAACAGATATTAAACAGCTCTGTAAAATGTCTGTACGGATATTGAAACAGATGGAAACTATTCGTCATAGCCGTATACAACACAGTATCCTACATCACATATAAAGACTTTATTGTAATAGAAAATAATTCGATAGTCTTTCTCAAACTTGTTGCTAGGGAATAGATACTCAAGCCTGTCTGAATAGTTATAAAACAGATATTAAACAGCTCTGTAAAATGTCTGTACGGATATTGAAACAGATGGAAACTATTCGTCATAGCCGTATACAACATAGTATCCCACATCACGTATAAAGACTTTATTGTATTTGAAAATAATTCGACAGTCTTTCTCAAACTTGTTGCTAAGGAATAGACACGAGAGGAGCGGACATTGAAACAGATAAGCTGTTTTCAGATGTGCGAGTTGTTCAACCCCCACCACTTCACGTAAGGGATGTCTTTTGAGAAGATCTGAACGTTTAAATATCTTCCCACATTTCCCACAATTCATTATTAAAACTAACAATAACAAAATAATTAATATGAGGTAAAAATATAATAATCTTATAAAAATATTAGCAATAAGTAAGATAGTGGAAACTGAATTTCAAAATCCCGTAAAACACCTTTTGGAAAAGGGGGTATATTCAAGTACGATTAAAAATAATATGAGATCCGTCTACAAAAAATAGATAAAAATACCGATATATAAGAAAAACCTAACAGATATATTCAAAGTAGACTATAGAATTCAAAGCGAGTCACAAACAATATATATATAAAAATGTTAAATAATTTTAAATGAATATTTAAAATAAATATTCTATAAATAAAAGCAAGACCCGTTTAACAGACAAAAAATGATAACAAAATGATAGCGAAATTTTAAAATAATATGTACTAACGTTTAGAAAAACAGCACAGATGACACTTCACCCATAAAACTCACAGTTATCTGCTCACCACTAATGTTATGTATATACTGGAGATAAAGAGTCAGATATGATATGTTAAATATAAGATTTAGCGCAGACGCATTAAACATTATATTGTATCGTAGGTGTATATCTGATTAAAAGATGACAAAGATACAGGAAAAAGAGATACCTGCAACTGTGAATATTAGATTTATAAAGTCAAAGTTTTTGTATGTTTACACCTGTTAAGAATTGACACGGGCTATCGTATTCTTTTTACACAAAGAGACTCCTTGTTATCGAGGATATAGAAAGGGTTTTTTGAACAGATACCGAGCCTAGGGGAATATATATTTACCATTGCTATCGAGGCTGTATTTAGAAATAGATATAAATGTATCTATTATCTACAATATAATTAAGAAAAAAATACTTGGTAAATAAAACAATAAATTTCTGTTTCAATATATGTCTGTAGGAAATTAAGCTTTCTGATACCCTTCAACATATATCAGACTATAATTTCTATATACATTATATCAGATGTATCTGCTTCAATAGCCGTTCAGACATGTTTCATATCTGCTAGCAGATGTCGGGTCTAAACAGGCCTGAATAGTGATAAAACAGATATTAGACAACTCTGAAACGCTATAGAAGCAGATAAGCTGGTTTTAGACTTGATACTTATCCGTTTAGACATGTTCCATATCTGTTAGCAGATGTCGGATCTAAACAAGTCTGAATAGTTATAAAAGAGATATGTAAAATGTCTGTACGGATATTGAAACAGATGGAAACTATTCATCATAGCCGTATACAACACAGTCTCCTACATCAAGTATAAAGACTTTATTGTAATCGAAAATAATTCGACAGTCTTTCTCGAGCTTGAGATCTGAACGGCTATAGAAGCAGATAAGCTGGTTTCAGACTTGATCGTTATCAGTTTAGACATGTTCCATATCTGTTAGCAGATGTCGGATCTAAACAAGTCTGAATAGCTACAAAATAGACATTAAACAGATATGTAAAATGTCTGTCCGGATATTGAAACAGATGGAAACTATTCATCATAGCCGTATACAACACAGTCTCCTACATCAAGTATAAAGACTTTATTGTATTCGAAAATAATTCGACAGTCTTTCTCAAACTTGAGGTCTGAACGGCTATTGAAACAGATAAACTGATTTCAAACTTTATCGTTATCAGTTTTGACATGTGCCATATCTGTTAGCAGATGTCGGGTCTAAACAAGTCTGAATAGTTCTAAAACAGATATTAATCATCTCTGTAAAATGTCTGTACAGATATTGAAACAGATGGAAACTATTCATCATAACCGTATACAACATGGTCTCCTACATCAAGTATAAGTCTGAATAGTTATAAAACAGATATTAAACATCTCTGTAAAATGTCTATACGGTTATTGAAACAGAGGGAAACTATTCGTTATAGCCGCATACAACACAGTCTCCTACATAAAGTATAAAGACTTTACTGTAATTGAAAAGAATTCGACAGTCTTTCTCAAACTTGAGGTCTGAACGGCTATTGAAGCAGATAAGTTGTTTTCAGACTTGATGGCTATCCGTTTAGATATGTTCCATATCTGCTAACACATGTCGGGTCTGAACAAGTCTAAATAATGATAAAACAGATATTAGACAGCTCTGAAACAGGTCTGAACGGTCAGATAAGCTGTTTTCAGACTTGATCATTATCCATTCAGATATTAGACAGCTTTGAAACAAGCCTGATCGGATATTGAAACATATAAGTTGGTTTCAGACTTGATCGTTATCCGTTTAGACATGTTCCATATCTGTTAGCAGATGTCGGATCTAAACAAGTCTGAATAGTTATAAAACAGATATTAAACATCCATGTAAAATATCTGTACGGATATTGAAACAGAGGGAAACTATTCATCATAACCCTATACAACACAGTCTCCTACATCGAGTATAAAGACTTTGTTGTAATTGAAAATAATTCGACAGATTTTCGAAAACTTGTTACTAGGGCATAGATACGAGAGCCCTACGGGTTCTCGTATCTATCCCCGAATGGTAACAAGTTTTGAGAAAGACTGTCGAATTATTTTCAATTACAACAAAGTCTTTATACTTGATGTAGGAGACTGTGTTGTATAGGGTTATGATGAATAGTTTCCCTCTGTTTCAATATCCGTACAGGTATTTTACAGGGATGTTTAATATCTGTTTTATAACTATTCAGACTTGTTTAGATCCGACATCTGCTAACAGATATGGAACATGTCTAAACGGATAACGATCAAGTCTGAAACCAACTTATATGTTTCCAATATCCGATCAGGCTTGTTTCAAAGCTGTCTAATATCTGAACGGATAATGATCAAGTCTGAAAGCAGCTTATCTGACCGTTCAGACCTGTTTCAGAGCTGTCTAATATCTGTTTTATCATTATTTAGACTTGTTCAGACCCGACATGTGTTAGCAGATATGGAACATATCTAAACGGATAGCGATCAAGTCCGAAACCAACTTATCTGCTTCAATAGCCGTTCAGACCTCAAGTTTGAGAAAGACTGTCGAATTCTTTTCAATTACAGTAAAGTCTTTATACTTGATGTAGGAGACTGTGTTGTATGCGGCTATAACGAATAGTTTCCCTCTGTTTCAATAACCGTATAGACATTTTACAGAGATGTTTAATATCTGTTTTATAACTATTCAGACTTATACTTGATGTAGGAGACCATGTTGTATACGGTTATGATGAATAGTTTCCATCTGTTTCAATATCTGTACAGACATTTTACAGAGATGATTAATATCTGTTTTAGAACTATTCAGACTTGTTGAGACCCGACATCTGCTAACAGATATGGAACATGCCAAAACTGATAACGATCAAGTTTGAAATCAGTTTATCTGTTTCAATAGCCGTTCAGACCTCAAGTTTGAGAAAGACTTTCGAATTATTTTCGAATACAATAAAGTCTTTATACTTGATGTAGGAGACTGTGTTGTAAACGGCTTTGATGAATAGTTTCCATCTGTTTCAATATCCGCACAGACATTTTACATATCTGTTTAATGTCTATTTTATAGCTATTCAGACTTGTTTAGATCCGACATCTGCTAACAGATATGGAACATGTCTAAACGGATAACGATCAAGTCTGAAACCAGCTTATCTGCTTCTATAGCCGTTCAGATCTCAAGTTTGAGAAAGACTATCGAATTATTTTCGATTACAATAAAGTCTTTATACTTGATGTAGGAGACTGTGTTGTATACGGCTATGATGAATAGTTTCCATCTGTTTCAATATCCGTACAGACATTTTACATATCTGTTTTATAACTATTCAGACTTGCTAAGATCCGACATCTGCTAACAGATATGGAACATGTCTAAACGGATAACTATCAAGTCTGAAACCAGCTTATCTGCTTCTATAGCGTTTCAGAGCTGTCTAATATCTGTTTTATCACTATTCAGGCCTGTTTAGACCCGACATCTGCTGGCAGATATGAAACATGTCTGAACGGCTATTGAAGCAGATACATCTGATATAATGTATATAGAAATTATAGTCTGATATATGTTGAAGGGTATCAGAAAGCTTAATTTCCTACAGACATATATTGATACAGAAATTTATTCTGTTTTATTTACCAAGTATTTTTTTCTTAATTATATTGTAGATAATAGATACATTTATATCTATTTCTAAATACAGCCTCGATAGCAATGGTAAATATATATTCCCCTAGGCTCGGTATCTGTTCAAAAAACCCTGTGTATATCCTCGATAACAAGGAGTCTCTTTGTGTAAAAAGAATACGATAGCCCGTGTCAATTCTTAACAGGTGTAAACATACAAAAACTTTGACTTTATAAATCTAATATTCACAGTTGCAGGTATCTCTTTTTCCTGTATCTTTGTCCTCTTTTAATCAGATATACACCTACGATACAATATAATGTTTAATGCGTCTGCGCTAAATCTTATATTTAACATATCATATCTGACTCTTTATCTCCAGTATATACATAACATTAGTGGTGAGCAGATAACTGTGAGTTTTATGGGTGAAGTGTCATCTGTGCTGTTTTTCTAAACGTTAGTACATATTATTTTAAAATTTCGCTATCATTTTTTGTCTGTTAAACGGGTCTTGCTTTTATTTATAGAATATTTATTTTAAATATTCATTTAAAATTATTTAACATTTTTATATATATATTGTTTGTGACTCGCTTTGAATTCTATAGTCTACTTTGAATATATCTGTTAGGTTTTTCTTATATATCGGTATTTTTATCTATTTTTTGTAGACGGATCTCATATTATTTTTAATCGTACTTGAATATACACCCTTTTCCAAAAGGTGTTTTACGGGATTTTGAAATTCAGTTTCCACTATCTTACTTATTGCTAATATTTTTATAAGATTATTATATTTTTACCTCATATTAATTATTTTGTTATTGTTAGTTTTAATAATGAATTGTGGGAAATGTGGGAAAAGATATTTAAACGTTCAGATCTTCTCAAAAGACATCCCTTACGTGAAGTGGTGGGGGTTGAACAACTCGCACATCTGAAAACAGCTTATCTGTTTCAATATCCGCTCCTCTCGTGTCTATTCCCTAGCAACAAGTTTGAGAAAGACTGTCGAATTATTTTCAAATACAATAAAGTCTTTATACGTGATGTAGGATACTGTGTTGTATACGGCTATGACGAATAGTTTCCATATGTTTCAATATCCGTACAGACATTTTACAGAGCTGTTTAATATCTGTTTTATAACTATTCAGACAGGCTTGAGTATCTATTCCCTAGCAACAAGTTTGAGAAAGACTATCGAATTATTTTCTATTACAATAAAGTCTTTATATGTGATGTAGGATACTGTGTTGTATACGGCTATGACGAATAGTTTCCATCTGTTTCAATATCCGTACAGACATTTTACAGAGCTGTTTAATATTTGTTTTATAACTATTCAGACAGGCTTGAGTATCTATTCCCTAGCAACAAGTTCGAGAAAGACTATCGAATTATTTTCTATTACAATAAAGTCTTTATATGTGATGTAGGAGACTGTGTTGTATACGGCTATGACTAACAGTTTCCATCTGTTTCAATATCCGTACAGACAATTTGCAGAGCTGTTTAATATCTGTTTTATAACTATTCAGACAGGCTTGAGTATCTATTCCCTAGCAACAAGTTTGAGAAAGACTATCGAATTATTTTCAATTACAATAAAATCTTTATATGTGATGTAGGAGACTGTGTTGTATAAGACTATGACTAATAGTTTCCATCTGTTTCAATATTCGTACAGACATTTTACAGAGCTGTTTAATATCTGTTTTATAACTACTCAATCATTTTTTATAGATTCTAAATTAGAGTCATGCCGACTGATTAATAATATTATTCAACAGACGATATCAGGTGTAACGACTAATTACAAATATCATTCAGCAGACGATATCAGGTGTAAAGGTACAATTTGAGCTGTTTGCTAATTACGTTAAGCCTCACGCGGATAAGCAAATCACTGAACTAAAATCTTTCTACACTCAGTCCATAGTTCTCATAATATCTTCAGCTGTTGAGGATATTTACGATCAGTTGGCAAACATAATTCAAGTAGGACCTATTTATTTCACTAAGAATAGGAAAGATATGTATGTTAATTTATTGTTGCCTGAGGAAGGAGCTATATCTCATTATGTTTTAATAAAAAATCTCTCCAGATTGATTTCATCCCATAAACCAACATCAATCGTATGATTGTAATCATGTTTGTGCAATTCTACCTTCAAATAAACCGATTAAAAATAGATTAGGAAATATGGTATCTCAAAAAACATTTTACAATTCAGCGATTTCGATAAAAAATTGCCTGTCCCATTCGTAATATATGCAGACTTCGAGTGTATACTTAGACCGATTCTCTCATGTAGCGGAGAACCATCTGTTTCACATATACGCGAAACTCATAAACATATTCCCTTCAGTTTTGCTTATAATATAGTTTGTTCTCATGATTCTACGTTAAATAAATTTGTTACTTATGCGGGGGGTAGATTGTTCAACAGTATTTTCAGCGCGGTTGCTAGAAGATGTTCAAGCGATATACACTAAGTATTTGAAAAATATCGTTCCTGTGAAACAATTAGCCGAAATTGAACGCAGTAGTTTTATTAATGCTGTTAACTGTTATATATATATATGAAAAAAGTCTAAATGAGGATAAAGTGGGATCATTGTTATTTAACAGGTAACTTTCGAGGTGCAAGTCATTCGATATGTAATTTGAATTTCAAAATCTCAAAGTATATTCCTGTGTTCTTACATTCCCCTAGTTCATACGACAGTTACCCTTTTTATAAGGGAATAATTTTATTATTTTATTTAAACAAGATGATTTAAATCTTCGACATATATATGCCGATCATGTTAACACTGATATGATTTTCGATAAGTTTAAAGAAGTTTGCGCTGAGTGTTGGTAAAATAAATACGGTTTTCTAACGATAGATAAAAATAGTAATATCGATGAGGGTCGCTTTAGAAAAATGTTCAGTTGTTATATATATTTGTGAACACAAGCATGTTAGTCACTCGGTTAACGATATGCATAAGGTTAAGAAGTATAACAATGGAGGAAGAGCAATCGTCAACCGATATAAAAGATATATGTTGTGATATATATTGGACACTCTGTGAATGTATTTCTTCATTTTTTATAAAACTTTTCCGCTAGTTACGATCACACTTAATAGTATTAAAGTATGAAAACAGCTTATCTGTCTCAATATCCGTTTAATATCCGTTCGGACCTGTTCATTCCTGTTCCAGAGCTGACTAATATATGTTTTATACCTATTCAGACTTGATCATTATTCATTCAGACCTGTTCCATATCTGTTTCGGAGCCGTTCATTTTCTGTTCAGACCTGTTCCATATCTGTTTCGGAGCCGTTCATTTTCTGTTCAGACCTGTTCACTATCTGTTTCGGAGCTGCTCGCTATCTGTTTGCGAGACGGACCTGAGGATGGCGCCGAAGAAAAGGAGTAAACGAAATGATAGAGATGAAATCACATCTGAAATAATACGCGCTAGCGCTTTAATTAGAAAAAAAATATTTGGCAGTGAAATTAGGTAGTTCCGAATTTGATGCATTACTAACACAACATTTCAAATCAGTCACTGAACCCCTTAAAAAAGTTTTAGAAAAAACATCAGCATAGACTGAAATAGATCTGAAGAGTAAGATAAAGTCAGAGGATGAAGAGTCTAAACAAAATGTAAGAATTCCGAAGATGAGATCAAACACAAAGCCACATGGTCTATCTATGGAGAGTTCTGAGAACCAAGATGAGGGACTTGATATAACTGATCATAACCTTGAAAATTCCGATATGTATTATTTTCCTAGAATCTACTTGGAAGGATTATTGTCCGATGTCAGCAGAGAATATGATTTAACGTTTGGTGTTCACATTGATCTTGTGTCAGATAACTTTAAAATATGTAAATCTAGTTTTACTTCCGATGGTCGTGATTTTTTAATCGACAACGTGCGATATAGGGGGACGCGAGGACTATGTGAGTTAATATTTAAGTCTCATCCATGCGAGTTTACGGGAGATGATAAAGAACAGTATAGACGAATCTTAAAACAGACTAGTGTACATCATCGTGACTTCGACCCCGAAAAGCAAGTAAAAGGAAGTAGAAGCTATAAATATTCATACATCATTAAACCTTTGCTGAATCTAAACACTTCATCAAGGAATCTGGGCACACCGTCTGCAAGTGGTTATATACAGAGGAGTGGCCATGTTGGTGAAGAATTAATAGTGAGGAACGCTCCTTATCAGTATGTGTACTGGGATTATATAAACGAACTAGTTGATCGACTACGTTTACTCCTAGCATCAAAAAACGGCCGGGCACTCTGGACATACAAATGAAATTGCCTCCATTGTCGAAGAGCTCAAAGAATCCGATGTAATTGTATAATTAATCGAAGCCGTGTATTAATATGGTGGTACACTATTACTGTCCGTAAAAGTCAGTCATGAATAGTATTGATAAATTCGGGCGGCATTTAAACATAAGTGAAATAAAAAAAAATCACTCACACCGTATAACCTTCAGGCTATTTTACCCAGAGATATCGAAGGACATTATGATTTTAAAAATAAATACGTAATATTCTGTCACCAGTAGAAGCTAATGATTCTGTGAATATGGCTTATGTAAATAGAAAGATACAAGTCCTTAATGATCTTATTGAAAAGAGTGTGTCTGTATGTGCGAACAATACTAATGTAGATAAAGAAACGGCTCTCATATTATATTAGGTAAGCATATACCCCAGAACGATGCAGTTTTAAGTTTTTATTAGTGATATTAAGCTGCGTTATCGCAATGGAATATGGTACTTACATTTTATATTTACTAGTCCATTTGTAATATTTTTTTGTTCTGTCTCCGTTGACAATACGAATAATTACAATCACTTCATCACAGCCTCTCTTAAAATGAAGGAGGATGCTATCTTTCATGAAAAGCAGTTTATCGAACAATCCACATATCTAAGCAATGACCTGTTTAGATATATCTACCACCGAATTCTAATATGACTTCATTGTCCGTTCGATCGCTGTTGAAGTCGAATGTGATTTTAGTTAATTACTAGTAAATTTCGCGAATATTATCGCGGACTACCCCGCGAATTATGGTAAATTGTAATCCTTAGATGCTCTGTATATTATGTTAAAAATTATTTGTTGTATAAATATAACTCTATTTCTATGTGAAATTACGTTTTATTTTTAACGAAGAATTATTACATACAAAATTACGGTCGTCAAATATATTGAATATTAAACGGGGGGTAATTCATACTAATTATATGTAAATTAAACGTAAATTTAACTACTAATAAGACCCGATCGATATATCTACCTACGATAGTAATTCTAATTTAACTTAGAAAAATAATCTATAACAATTCGAGATAAGTCAGACAAATAAAACATAATTTCACATATAATTACGGTCGTCAAATATATTGTATATTAAACAGGATAATTCATCTTAATTGTATGTAAATTAAACGTAAATTTTAAATAATTCGAAATAAGTCAGACTATATATATACAACTTACAATTTCTAATTCTTGTTCCCGATGTGCTTTCGTGGTAGAATGCTGGACTCTCACTCTAAAGGACTCCGATTCAATTCCGCTCACTGGCATTTTTAAAAATTAAAAAAATTCAAATAATTCTAAAATATGTGGCGCCATCACATTTTAAAATAAAAAATTAAAATATTTCGAGACATGTTGGCTACATATTGCAATGGATTTTTCCTTGGACAAGAAAGGAAAAATGATTGAACAATATTGAACTTTTTTGTGTAGTACATTTATTAAAATTATCTATTTCAATTTTTATGTTTATTTATTTCAGACGGGGATCGTTATAAATATATTTAATTATAAGTGATGAATTCTAGTATGTTTGAAATTTTGATCCATCCTCGTATATTTAGGTTGACCTGATGATTAAAATTGCCGCTACCCCGGATATTGTATTATTATTAAAATGTGAATTGTCTGTATATTTTTGATTTTATAGTTGGAGGGGATGTCCAGGCGGATGTTAAAATAGTATATTAAAAAACGAGCTTCATAAGGCACCATTTTGCCGCACGAGATCAGTTTAGAAAACGAGCCGCTTGCGGCGAGTTTTCTAAAGAGCGAGTGCGGCAAAAGGCCTTATGAAACGAGTTTTTTATACTATTTTTTCTATTTTGCATTTTTTACATTAATAAATTGGAATTATTTAATTTGGAAGTTCAGAGTTTAATGTTTATATAAATCATGCAGTTGGTCACATTGATACTTGACATTGTCAAATTTAAATCTTGCTATCTGCGAAGTATATTATTACATATTATTTATTAATTTTTGTTAACATTACTTGATATTTTATTTAAAAATATAAACATAAGTGACATAGAAACTAATATATCTTGTTGTCAATTGTATACAATATACGTTATTTGTGTAGAGTACGAACATATATCATATCTGTCAAATGTACTTAAATTCTTAAAATCCAATGACAGCAATGATATTAATTTCTCTGTTCGAACAACGCCAACATTGAAAAATGAAAAAAAGCGTATCGAAATGAAGCTCATTTCGATACCGTTTTGGGTTTCATAATGAGTTCATTTCGAACGCAAAATAGAAAATAGTATATTAAAAAACGAGTTTCATAAGGCACCATTTTGCCGCACGAGATCAGTGCGGCAAAAGGCCTTATGAAACGAGTTTTTTATACTATTTTTTCTATTTTGCGTTTTTTACATTAATAAATTGCTTAAATTGGAATTATTTAATTTGGAAGTTCAGAGTTTAATTTTTATATAAAGCATGCAGTTGGTCACATTGATACTTGACATTTTCAAATTTAAATCTTGCTATCCGCGAAGTATATTATATTTCATATTATTTATTAATTTTCGTTAACATTACTTGATATTTCATTTAAAAATATAAACATGAGTGACATAGAAATATATATATGTTGTTGTCAATTGTATACAACATACGTTGTTTGTGTAAAATACGAATATATATTATATATGTCAAATGTACATAAATTCTTAAAATCAAATGACAGCAATGATATTTATTTCTGTATTCGAACAACGCCAACATTGAAAAATGAAAAAAAGCGTATCGAAATGAAGCTCATTTCGATACTGTTTTGGGTTTCATAATGAGTTCATTTCGAACGCAAAATAGAAAAATTTCATTTTGGTTAGAGATATCTAGACTTCGACAGTGATCGGGTTGTTAAAGAATAAGATACTCAATTTTATTCTCTGTTTTATAAAATCGGGTTGTATTTTGTTTATGCAATTGTTTGAGGTGCATGTAAATGTTAATTCGATTTTTTGCGAGAGTTTTGTGATTGTAATATGATCGTATAAGTAAGATATCTCTCACGTAGTTTTTGTTATCAGTGCATAGATCTATGTAAGTTCGATAAAAATATTTTATTTATATATTTGATATTGCGATTATTATTATTATTATAATTTCATGTATTTCTTGTAATAATTTTGATATTTGAAGTTAGTATATGGGTATTAGAGAAAATTGTCATGTTTTTTGTAAGGGGAGTTTTTTCTTAAAAATAATATTCTAGTACGTTTTGAATTCAAGGTTGGATTTTTTTTTTATTGTGGGTTGACCTTGTCGTGTTATTTTGCGCACGACTAAAATTCAATTTTCGCGGGTTTTGAAAACTTTGTTGTTTTTGACATTTGATTGTAGTGGTTAAAGTAGAGGTCAAATTTGACAAATTTCTCCATTATTTATTAGTTTTATATTTGTTCGAGAGTCATAGGGGGTTTTTCTCTTTGTGCGAGTCATTATTCACAAAGAGTGTTTCCTCCCATTGCTACTGTTAATGATGCTTTAGCACCCTATACACTCGGTAGAGGAATTTTTTTTGATTTTTTTTTAATAAAAATTTGTAAATTAACTAATTGTGATCTTTCATTGACATTTATTGTTTTACTTCCAATACATAAACTGGACAAATTCCGCAAGGAACGATCCGTGAGATGGGAGTTCGTGGATTCTACTAGACTGAATAGCCGGCAACATAAGCTGTAGTGTGAATAAAAATTAATAAGCAATTTAAAAGCAAATTCCACTGCACAATTTTGGCAGCCCAACGTGTCAGCGAATGAAGATAAGCGAATAATTTAGAAATACACGTTAATGTATAAATTTGGAGAGTCCAACGTATAATTGGCAGAAATAGAAAACAATAACAAGCAAAATGGATGGTATTTCGAATGTAAATGAATGGAGACAGCCACCACTAATTGGCAGTCAAGAGTCGTTAGAAGGTGCGAGTGCAGGTATTAGTAACCTTAATCTAAATCCCATACATGAAGCAGGGCAGGAAGGTGGTAGCAGTAGAGGGATAATGGATATGATGCATGCTATGATGCAAACGATATTGGAAATGAAACAACAACAAATGAATGTGATGCAACAAAATCACAATGAAATAAAACAACAAATGGATATAATGCAACAAAATCACAATGAAATAAAACGACAAATGGATATAATGCAACAAAATCACAATGAAATAAAACAACGACAGGAGGATATAGAGAGAAAGTTGGAAGAGATAGTAGATCAAATGGTACCAATAAATAGCAGTAAACAAACAGATAAAGAAATAATAGATGAGTCATTTCTGTTAATAAAAGAACGAAACAAACCACAAAACACTGTTAGCGTAGATCAATTCTTAGAAGAAAAGGAAAAAAGAGAATGGCAGGAACAGAAACTGACGTATATGCAGAAACAAATTGAACAAGTGAGAAAAGAGAAGAGTGAAGCGAGTGCACCTGTGTTCATCCCTGTGTCAGTACAAAATGAACCATTGCCGAAATTTTATGGAATGGCAAATACAAATCCCATGGGTTTTCTAAAAAAATTAAAAGAAAGTCTAGAAGATGTGCCAGGGGACCAAAAGAAGCTCCAAAAGATAGGGAACTGTCTTAAGGACGATGCGATGACCTGGTGGGACATGATCTCGGATGAGGTGAAGACGATGGAGGAGTTCGAGGACAGATTTACCAGTCAATTCTGGGGAACAACAAGACAAACGAGGGTAAGAAATGATTTATTAGTAGGTAGATATAATAATAATAGTAATGAGTCACGAGCGTCGTATGTTATGAGGAGACACTCAATTTTAAAATATTTGCAACCAAAAATTACTGATAGAGATCTAATATGTCAATTAAGTACTCACTTTGATGCACAAATTAGTCAGGCAGTAGCCATTCAAAATATAAGTGACATGCAACAATTTATTGAACTTTTGAAAAGATTAGATGATATGGAATATGGTAAAAGATATCAGAGTAATTATATAGATCGAAATGTTAATAGATCGCCATATGCTAGAATAGAAAATAACAATAATAATAAATATTCAAGTCCTCAACGAGTAACTAACTATGGCAATAGAAATAATAGAATGGCGTCACCAGGTAGAATAGATGATAATCATAATAAAGATATAAGAAAGGAAAATTCAGCAGAAGGTAAAAATTATACAGGGACACGTCCTAAAGATAGTAGATGTAATTTTAATTTAGAAACAAACGATAAACAGGGTAAATTAGAATTAGCATGTAGTAAGGATTTTTAAAAAGACCAACCAAAAGGAATGAATGTAATGCATTGTATGAACAGTCGAAATACGCAATAAACACGGTTTTACCTCATATAAAAATTAAAATAAATGATAAAGAGTTAAGTTGTTTAATTGATTCAGGAAGTGAAACGTCATTTTTAGATGAGAATGTGATTGAATGTTTGATTAAAAATAATGTGGGGAAATATATGCCCACGAGTAAAATTACAATAGTGACAGCTACAAAGAAAATTTTAACAGTAGTGAATAAAGTTTTTATTGTTGAATTTATGATAGATAATAATAAGTTCATGGGAGAATTTATAGTATTAAAAGGATTAGGAAGGGATGGGATACTAGGAATAGATTTATTAGATAAAATTAATGCAATAATAGATATACAAAAAAGGGATATAATAATTAATAATACGAAAGTCGAATGGATTAAGGAGTGTGAAGAGGATGGTGAAAAAATTATTAATAATATAGAAGAAGAGGATTTCAAAGAAAAGGAAGTAATGATGATGGAAGATATGGGTAAGGAAGAAAATGGAGAAGTGGAGTTCCCTGAAGATATAGATTTGATGAAATTGGACTGCAAAGAGGATAAAGTACAAGAAGTAAAAAGTTTAATCAAAAAGAATATAGATTTAGTAAATAAATTCCCTAGTATTGCCAGAAATTATCGACATTCTTTAGAGGTAGATGAGACGAGACCATTTAAGGTGAAAAATTATCCCATTCCTAAAAATATTCAATCACAAGTAAATGATGAAATAAAAAGGATGCTGAGAGATGGTGTTATTGAAACAGGTAAAACGCGTTATGTTAATCCATTAGTAGTTGTAAAAAAGAAAACAGGAGACATTCGATTATGTCTAGATGCACGTCGACTGAATGAAAGAACAAAGCCTCAGTTTGAGACGCCTATTACGATAGAACCATTATTGGCGAAATGTTACAATGCAAGAATATATAGTAAATTGGACTTAAAAAGTGCTTTTTGGTTGATTCCATTAGAAAAGGAGTCCAGAAAATATTGTGGATTTATGGTAGATGGACGAGTATATCAATTCAGGACTGTACCATATGGGTTGAGCAGTTCGGCTGCAGCTTTAATTAGAGCGATGCAACAAATTCTTGAACCATATGAAGAGTTTGTGGTTCACTACGTGGACGATATTTTAATATACAGCAGGGATGAGCAGGAACACTCACAACATTTAGAGAAAATCATGGAAGTGTTAGCAAGAGAAGGGTTGAAGGTAAATTTGAGTAAATGTGAATTTTATAAGAAAGAAATTAAATTTTTGGGATATAATATAAGTACTAAATATATAAGTGTAGATGAGAGTAGATTGGAACTCATAAAGAAGTATCCTCTACCTAAGAATATAAGAATGCTGAGAGGATTTTTAGGCATGGTTAACTATTATAAACGTTTTGTACCATACCTGGCACGTATTAGTGTTCCTCTGTATGAAATGCTTAAAAAGAATGAAAAGTTTAAATGGACAGAATTAAGAATGAATGCATTTGCGGAGTTAAAGAAAGAGTTTTATAATCAATTAATATTAATATTACCAGATTTTAATAAACAGTTTATTTTGAGAGTGGATGCTAGTGATGTCGCTATAAGCGGAGTTTTAATTCAAATAAATGACGAAGGGATGGAACAACCGATATGTTTTATCTCTCGTATTTTGAAAAGCTATGAGGTTAAATATACCATTAGTGAAAAGGAAATGTTGGCTGTGGTACACGCGATTCAAAAGCTCAGATATTATTTATTGGGAAAAAACTTTGTTGTAGAGACAGATCATGCTGCCTTGACATCACTTTTGAATACACGTTTTAAAAATAATAGAGTGTATCGATGGTCACTATTGTTGTCAGAGTATACTTTTGAAATAAAGCATATTAAAGGCGTTCTAAATGTTTCTGCCGATGCGTTGTCACGAATGTACAACAGTAAAAGTAAATTTCATTACGTAGAGTTGAATGAATATAATAGACACTATGCTACGGGGAATTATGAATTTGAGATGATCCTTCAGGTCCAGCGAGATGAAAGATTTAATATAATAAGGGAACAATTAAATACTAAAGATAATTATAAAAATTTTATTATGAAAGAGGGGTTGATTATGAAAGTGATTAGGGAAATGAGTTATATTGCTGTAAATGATGTGTATGCAAGGCAAACGATGTTGCAAATTCATGAAAGTTTGGGACATATAGGGGGATATAAAGTATGGTTAGTGTTTAGAGAGGCTTTTTATGCTAAGAAAGATCGCATAATCGCTAAAGATGTAGTCAGAAACTGTATTACTTGTCGTTTGGGTAAACATAAAAATCGAACCTGTCAGTATGAGGTAAAGAGTATAATTACTCATGAAAAATTAGAATTGGTAGCTATAGATTATTTAGGGAATCTTATTCCAGGAGAATTTGAGTATAAAAATATTTTAGTAATGGTTGATGTATTTTCAAAGTTCATTAAATTATTTCCCACTTCGCAATATAATACAGATACCTCTATACAATGTATTGATTCATGGATTATGCATCAAGGGAAAATGAATAGAATATTAGCTGATAATGCTTCGTATTTTAATAATGATAGATTTAAGACTGCTTTACATGATCGTAATGTTGAAATTTCTTTCTCTTCCATACGTCATCCATGCGGGAATCCATGTGAGAGATACATTCAGGAAATAATAAAGTTTCTAAGGATCAAAACCTACGAAAACCATGCAGGATGGGTTGCTCATGTCCAGGATGTCGAAGACAACATCAACAACACACCCAATACTGTGACACTGGAATGTCCTGCGACTGTGATGTATGGGACGAAACCTGTCAGACCCTGGAATACACAAACTGAAAGGGTTGACAACCTGGTACAATTAAAAAACCAAGTTGCTCAAAGAATTACAATAAATGCACAGAAATACCTAAATAAACAAAATGAACAGATTACGACGAGAACAAGATTTGATATTGGAGATGTGGTAATAGTAAAAAGTTATCGTTTGGGCAGAAGAGATCAAGGCAAATGTCAGAAGCTTGATCTGCCTTATACAGGACCTTATCGTATTTCGAGATGTTTTAATAACGTGACGTATGAGCTGTACTCTATGGATGGACGTAAGAAAAAAGGACGATATCACATTAGTGCATTGCATCCGTTTATCACACTACAGCATCAGAACGAGGATTATCCTGTTCAACAATAATGCAACAAGTTAGTGCGGGGAACAAAGACAGGGTGCGTCACTGTCTCGAGTGTTGTGCTGAAGTTTATCCTTGAAAAAAGCTCAGGAATGTTCTGACTTTGTTCTCGGATAAATTCGGGGAATTATGCAATGGATTTTTCCTTGGACAAGAAAGGAAAAATGATTGAACAATATTGAACTTTTTTGTGTAGTACATTTATTAAAATTATCTATTTCAATTTTTATGGTTATTTATTTCAGACGGGGATCGTTATAAATATATTTAATTATAAGTGATGAATTCTAGTATGTTTGAAATTTTGATCCATCCTCGTATATTTAGGTTGACCTGATGATTAAAATTGCCGCTACCCCGGATATTGTATTATTATTAAAATGTGAATTGTCTGTATATTTTTGATTTTATAGTTGGAGGGGATGTCCAGGCGGATGTTAAAAATTTCATTTTGGTTAGAGATATCTAGACTTCGACAGTGATCGGGTTGTTAAAGAATAAGATACTCAATTTTATTCTTTGTTTTATAAAATCGGGTTGTATTTTGTTTATGCAATTGTTTGAGGTGCATGTAAATGTTAATTCGATTTTTTGCGAGAGTTTTGTGATTGTAATATGATCGTATAAGTAAGATATCTCTCACGTAGTTTTTGTTATCAGTGCATAGATCTATGTAAGTTCGATAAAAATATTTTATTTATATATTTGATATTGCGATTATTATTATTATTATAATTTCATGTATTTCTTGTAATAATTTTGATATTTGAAGTTAGTATATGGGTATTAGAGAAAATTGTCATGTTTTTTGTAAGGGGAGTTTTTTCTTAAAAATAATATTCTAGTACGTTTTGAATTCAAGGTTGGATTTTTTTTTTATTGTGGGTTGACCTTGTCGTGTTATTTTGCGCACAACTAAAATTCAATTTTCGCGAGTTTTGAAAACTTTGTTGTTTTTGACATTTGATTGTAGGGGTTAAAGTAGAGGTCAAACTTGACAAATTTCTCCAGTATTTATTAGTTTTATATTTGTTCGAGAGTCATAGGGGGTTTTTCTCTTTGTGCGAGTCATTATTCACAAAGAGTGTTTCCTCCCATTGCTACTGTTAATGATGCTTTAGCACCCTATACACTCGGTAGAGGGATTTTTTTTGATTTTTTTTTAATAAAAATTTGTAAATTAACTAATTGTGATCTTTCATTGACATTTATTGTTTTACTTCCAATACATAAACTGGACAAATTCCGCAAGGAACGATCCGTGAGATGGGAGTTCGTGGATTCTACTAGACTGAATAGCCGGCAACATAAGCTGTAGTGTGAATAAAAATTAATAAGCAATTTAAAAGCAAATTCCACTGCAATATGTAACTTAAAATTTCTAATTCTTGTTCCCGATATGGCTTCGTGGTAGAATGCCGGACTCTGACTCTAAAGGACCCTGGTTCGATCCCTCTCACTGGCATTTTTAAAAATAAAAAAATTCAAAATCTTCAGGAAATAATTCGAATAATTCTAAATAAATACGTGGCGCCATCTATTCTAGATATCTCTGAACTACAGAACGATAGTCATTGGTTATAAACTGAAATTTACGTTAGGATCCGCGAATTTGCATCTAATTAAACTCATTTCGCGAAATCCGCGACTTCAACCGTGAAATCCGCGACTTCAACCGCGAAATCCGCGACTTCACCCGCGAAATCCGCGACTTCAGCCGCGAATACCGCGAAAAAAAACCGCGCCCCCCGCTAAAACACGCGAATAAAACCGCGGACCCGCTAAAATCCGCGAATAAATCCGCGGACACCCCGCGAATTCCGCGAAATATATCGCGGTTCCGCGAGTAAAACCGCGGATCCGCGAAGAACCCGCGATAAATACCGCGAATCCGCGAATAAAACCGCGAATCCCGCGACTTAACCCTTTTAATTAATTAATTGTGGAGGTGGAGGTCCCCGTGTCGGGTAATCGAACCTACTAGTTAAATATTATAAACAGAATTAAATTTCTTCAAAAAGAAAATAAACTACAAATGGTGCTACAAATAAAAGTGAAATTAGATATTATGTATTAATTAAATGCAAAATTGGCAATAAAAATTTTAACACAAAAATGTATAACTAATTCATTATTTAGCTAATAAAAGTAAAATTAACAAAATAAAAGTATTCCCAATTTCGCAAACGATAAATGAAACAATGGAACAAAATAATAAATCTATTTAACAATTACGCAACTGAAAATCAGCTCACTCGGCCGTTTCGTCAAAGTAAAAACCTACTACTGGCATAAACTGGCCGACGTGAGATTACTTCGCGAATCTTGAATCGATAATTAAAATTTTCGATTTAATATATTTCAGTAATTTTAGGCAAAAAATACACAGCATTCACTTATCCTTCCTCGAGGGACTGCAGTCCTCCTTGATGGGACATATGGCGTCTGTTCGATCGAATGGTTTCGAATACGTAGCCAAGATGCAGAGTAATAGTAATATGCGGACATCGGGAAAGTTCTCCAAAATTTTGTACTCCAATTGGTTAGGTATATTCCTGACGCCCTACAGAAAAAGATACCACGAGTCTTAGCGATAAATAATACAAACAAGGGGTTAAAAGCGATCGAAAGGTAAGTTAACTAAGAAAAATGAACTAAGCATAACTTACCAAGAGAGTTTTGCTTGATTTCTGAATACAAGCGCCGCGAAATTAGCCAACCTAAGTTGATAGCTTAATTAGGTAATTTGTAGGAAGTCGCACCCCCCCCCCCCCCCTCCCCAAGGGTGCTTAAATTAATTCGCAACAAGCGCCGACTACAGGTAAAATATTAACATCTGTTCCTTAATGTAACTTAGGGCTTCCCGATGTATTCGAAACCACAATCCTTAATAGCTATAGTGGCATAATAAGAGTCCAGCAAACCATAGACATGGGTTCGAATCCTGATTAAGGGCGAATTTTTTCAACTAAAAAATTCGAATAGTTAACGTCGTAGAATGTAAAAAGCAATACATTTACTTATAATCTTATAAATAATTTATACATATTGCTGTGGAATTTCCTTTTGATATAAAATAAAAATAGAATTTAATAATGTATGAATTAATCAAACATAACCTGAATAGCTTAAACAAATTAAAAAGAAATCAGAGGTCCAATTTAACATTAAAATCTTTATGTATATAATTTCACGATATGTAAATATTTTAAGGTTGTCGTAAAATTTTAAAAATAATTAAAATCTAATTACATAGAAAAATGATACTTTACGTACCGAAAATGTAGAAAAAGGATACAACATAATCTTTTCTCTATTTATTAGTCACATTATTAGTAATATTTACCTCAGATTTGTTCACATTTTATAAACAACGTTCTTAATGGACATGTAGACATTAGATATCAAATGCATTTAGAAATAAGAAAATCAAATAAATAAGCAGTGTAATCTAAAAACAATAAAAACAGCCATAACAAATGCGAACGAAACTTTGTCATATAAAAATATAACAATTGAAAATACTAATGTTTAAAACGTAAACAAACGCAAAGTGTCAAAGCAAAAGTAAATTAGAAGGCGCATGCCCATAACGCTCGCGCTATACGATTAAATCAGGGCAAGGACGAAGAAAATAACAAGGAGAGAGAAGGACGAAGAGCACGAAAATATAGGAAATTCCAGGAAGAAAAAGGAAGGAAAAGTTTACTCTCGTGATTAAAAGTGTAAAACGCAGAAATTACAAGAAAGGAGAATGTATATAGACAAAATAACTACAGACAATGATAGAAAAAACAAAACTACATATAATAGGCAGAGATATACAGGGGTCAAAATGAAAATATACCTGAGAAAGAGGAACCTATGAAATAAATCCAACGTGGTGGGAAAGACGTTCTAAGAAGCATAAAACATGGCATATATATGACGCGTTAATTCTTACATTCTGACATTTTTATTTTAGTCCTATTGAACATTTTATCTTTCACATCATTCATTTGCATTCATTCATATATTATTATTAATTGAGTTAATTTCTAAGCTCAGTCTTTGATTCTTTAGACGTAAGCATTTTATTTAAATCAAACGGCATAAAATTGAACAATATATCTACTGAAATTATTGTTACCTTATTAAATATTACTGTGTAATTTTCACAGGTTTGTAAAGATACATATTACAGACGCAACATGTACAAAGAAGAATTTGATAAAATGTGCACGGAACTTGGCTTTGAGTAAGACTTTACACACGATAGTAGTTGGAGTCTCGAAAGTTAAATAAATTACTCCAGAAATACATATGGATTACTAACTTGAAGTAATTAATAATAAATAGAAGACTGAAGTAAAATCTTATGCTAGATATTTGAGAAAGATAAGTAAGAAATATTGAAAATTTTAATCAGATATTCATTGATAGACGTAAAATACAATTTTATATACAGTGTGAAGATAGACGTACTATTCTGTAGAAACAAGACTTCCACTTAAATAGACATCAAATAGCACACTCAATTTAGAAACAAGTATGAGTAGAAGTCAGATATCCATATTTGAAAACATAGATACACTTTGGGTACTGAGCTCAACGTTAGGAGGGAAAATATGTACCAATTTTGTGAGTGAAATACCCAAATGTGATAGTTTGACAGATTCAATCAAATCTAAGACAAAAGCTCCAAAGCCCATACGTGTGTGGTTAATGAATAAATTTGTATAAACTTTCCAATGATATTTAAGTCTTAAGTTAAGAATGATATATTTTAAGTTGAACCAAAATGACTTGAGAAAATACAAATTAACAATAAAAGAAATTTTCACAATCTACATCTTGTTGTATTATTTCTTTACGTCTACATTGGATGCTACTCTTGTTATATAGAACCCAAAACGTTAGCCCTGAGACATCAAAACATTATACCGAGTCGAAAGAAAAATATGCTTGAGTAACTGCCCGCATTTATATTCCATTATTCAATAAAGCAAAACTGACAGCAATATTAATAATTTTATAACCTGTATAAATAAATTCAATGTTCTTGTCTTAATCTTCACTTCTATGTCAAAACTTGAATGTCTCCTTTTCTAAAAAGATAATCCTGTCTTCAACTTATAAACTTTATATAGGCCTTTGTCTTATTTTAATATATTCATCTTTAAATTGTATCTTTATAGTATTTTCTATCCTTTAAAAATTAATTTACTTTTACGAATTCTTGGTGATCTTTAATGCATTTATTTAAATATAATTATACAATTCATCTCTAATTAACTTTCTTTATCCATTCGATAATACTCTTTTATAAATATATGATATCCAATATATTTACTAAGACAAAAACTTATACAATTTAATTTGTATTAAAAATAAATATTATTTATAATGAAATTTTCTTGTTTAGTAGGTACATCTATGAATTATATTTCTTAATTCATTTGACTATATGAAGTTTTTTTTTAATTGTCTCTTTTTTAACTCGTTGCTATCAATAATGAATATTATCAACCTCCCTCTTCTTTTCGTTGAAAAATCACAGCTACTTATTTTTTTTCTAACATAAATCTCATAATAATAATAATAATAATAATAAACCCGCACAGGGTAGCCTAGAGATAGGTTACTGGGGACTAGCGACCCCACGGGTTCCTGAGCTAACCGTTGGGTTGGGCTAGCAGCCCCAGTGAGGTACACTTGATCCAAACACTGGATTAAAAGGATACTGTGGTGGGTCGGAGGAGCAGGATCCAGGTAGGATTAACCAGCAAAGACCGAAACAGCAAATTGGAAATGAAACACAAACATGGCATGCTTCAGTAGAAACAAAGAACGCAGGCGAGGAGTTGTTGAGATACCTTCATCTCAACCCACTTCGTCAACATAACAACTAAAGCGCCGGACCCTATGGGCCGTGAAAATGAACCCCCCTACATGGTGGAAGGTGTTATTATCTGCTTACTAAGAATGAAGCATGCCATATGGAGAAGATCTGCATAGTTAGGTTACGTAAAAATACCTGGAAATAAGAAATAATAAACAACAATAATAATATTATGATAGTTATGCCAGCCATCTTGTTCTCACGAACCGATGGGTTAACACACTGGCAACCAAGGACAAATTGAATGTTCTTGTGAATGGAGGAAATAATAATAATAATACTTTTCACAATGTCATAATTTTTTTATACAGGGTGTCCAGAAACTCTCCTGACAAACGAAGACCGAAGTTTCCTCAAATAATTTTAAGACAATTAAACCCAAATTCACCTAGTCCGAAAATGCTTGGGAGCTAGAGTTCTTTGAAGATGGCGCCATGTATTTATTTTTTTTTAAATTCCTCCAGAACGCTTCTATTTAGAAAAACAAAAACTGGTATGCTTATTTATCCTCCAGAGATGAATCGATTCCATCAATTGCGAATTTCTAGTACCGGTCATAGGCGTCCGTTTTGGGTAGGTCAACGGTTATTTTAAGGCATAACTTTTTTGTCTTTAACTTTTAAGCATTTGTGACACTAGATTATTAAATTTTCAGGTATGCCAGTACTAAAAGGTACTCTTACTTTAAGTCGGTAGGATACACCGTTTTCTAGAAAAATCGATTTGTAAATTTTTCGTTTTTTCTTCATTAAAGTTCAATTTTTTATTTTTTGCAATAGTTAGCTCTGAACTGCCAACAGAAGTAAAACCTACGTTTTTCATTGTCAAATTGTTGTCAGTTCGCGAAGTTTATCTTTTCATTTTTTACTTTGTGTTATTCAAACACAACGATTTCAATTTAAAAAAAATGGTTTTTACTAATGAGGAATACGCCGATATGCATTTAGTTTATGGCGAAATGTGGTGTAACGCTCGAGCGGCGCAACGTAGATACGCTGAAAAATTTCCCAATCGTCAGCATCCCACTCACTCAACATTTACAGCTCTTCATCAACGATTAAGAGAAACAGGTTCAGTGGTCCCAAAAAATAATGAAACAGGGAGACATAATGATGTAACAGCAGAACATGAAGATGTTATTTTAATGGAAGTTGAGGAAAATCCAGAAATTAGCGTTCGAAGACTATCTGCCATGTACCCCACAATTTCAAAATCTTCCGTAGGAAATATCTTACACAAAGAAAATTTATATCCTTTTCATTTTACGAAGGTGCAAGCACTGCTAGAAGGAGATTTTCCTGCTCGCGTAGAATTCGCTAGATGGTTACAAAATCAGAAAAATCAAGATGAAGATTTCTTCAGGAACATTTTGTTTGGTGACGAAGCTACATTCTCAAAAAATGGAATTTTTAATGTACATAATGCACATTATTATTCGTACGTTGGTGACAATCCCCACGTTGTTCAAGAATTTAAGCATCAGCATAGGTTTAGCATAAACGTCTGGATAGGAGTAGTTGACGATTATCTACTTGGACCTGTGGAATTACCTGCTCGTTTAAATGGTGCTGATTACTTACATTTCCTGCAAAATATTTTACCTGATTTGTTAGATGAGGTGCGTTTAAATATTCGGCAAAACTTATGGTTTCTACAGGACGGCTGTCCGGCCCACTTTAGCAGGAATGTACGAGACCTTTCTAGATAATAACTACGAAGACCATTGGATTGGAAGAGGCGGTCCAGTTGCTTGGCCAGCAAGGTCGCCGGATTTGAATCCTTGCGATTATTGTGTTTGGGGATACATAAAAGCATTTGTTTATTCCGTTCCGATACAAAATTGCGCACAACTCTGGCTAAGGATACAAGATGCGTGCAACGAATTTAGAAATAACTTTGGAATTTTTGCAAGAATTCGGCGATCGCTAAGCAAAAGGGTAAACTTATGCATAGAGACTAATGGTCATCACATCGAGCAACTTTTGTAACAATCTACCTTTGATACTTGTTCTTTTTTTGTTAGTTTCGTTCCATTGTAATAAATAATTTGTTTTTAATTTATTAAATTAATTTTCATCCATGCCTTGATAGTCCAAGCCAACTTCGTCGCTAAAAATAAGTAGGTACATAATAAATTGAACTTTAATGAAGAAAAAACGAATAATTTACAAATCGATTTTTCTAGAAAACGGTGTATCCTACCGACTTAAAGTAAGAGTACATTTTAGTACTGGAATACCTGAAAATTTAATAATCTAGTGTCACAAATGCTTAAAAGTTAAAGACAAAAAAGTTATGCCTTAAAATAACCGTTGACCTACCAAAACGGACGCCTATAACCGGTACTAGAAATTCGCAATTGATGAAATCGATTCATCTCTGGAGGATAAATAGGCAACCAGTTTTTGTTTTTCTAAATAGAAGCGTTCTGGAGGAATTTAAAAAAAAATAAATACAAGGCGCCATCTTCAAAGAACTCTAGCTCCCTTAGGAAGCATTTTCGGACTAGGTGAATTTGGGTTTAATTGTCTTAAAATTATCAGAGGAATCTCTGGTCTTCGTTTGTCAGGAGAGTTTCTGGACACCCTGTATATCTTTATGACATTTGGCATATATACATTATTTATAATTTCTATATCCAAACCAGCTCATTCAAGATCATATCCAACTCAATACGCTTCTTAATTGAAATTTCATAACAATATATTAAAGCTAAATATATGTGCCTAAATACACTGTTTACATAACATCTAATTTACTAATTTTATCAAAACTACCTTTCTTCCCTAAAGCATTTACGCCTACATGTAAGAAATATGTTCTTCTAAAGGTCAGGAATTTTTTAACATGTTTATATACATATGCTTAATTTATTACATTACTTTAACCTACTAGTAGCCCAAAGCGGTAAACACATATGTAAACTCCGCGAAAAGAGAATATCAAAGAACAATCCCGGTCGCCCGTATACAGTCGAATTCAGTGGAAAATATCACAGGCACTTTTTTCTATCCAATAAACATACATTTTCATATCAAAGAATGAATTTGAATAAGGTTATGTACGCATACATGCTCGTTTAACATCAACTTTGATTTTGAACGTATGCTGTACGTACCCATGAATATATGTTCCGTTGCATTCAAATATTTATCTTAGAGCTTTGATGCCAGCATGTCCTTTAATCTATTTATATCATTTATTTGAACAGCACAAAAGATATTGATTTTTTCCTCTTTTTACAGTTCGTTTACTTCCAGGTAAGTTAATATAGTCGCTTCATTGGTGCGAACTCGCTAGTTCAATTTAGGTTCTCTATATGTAAAGGAATCAGAAATGCAAGTTCAATGAATTTGTTTGAATTAAACAAAGAACAGAATAGTTTGTATGCATTTAAATTGAAATAAATATCGTCAATTCGATTGCTTTAAAATCAATAAATGTATAATTCCTAAATAAATATAAAATAATTTCTCTCTAGCATATGTATTCTGCCCGAAACATTCATAACACTAAAGACCAACTCATTACAATGGACAACAAATTTAAATTTTCACCATCGTCATAAAATAGCATATACTTTAGTCATTTGAATAAAAAAGTAAAAAGGTAAATCCGCTGTGCAAACTTGGATGAATATTTATTTTATTTTTATTTTAACTACGCTTTTTACCAACAGAATATTTATTAATTAATTCAAAATTTTGCAGTTTTTGATTGAAACATCAAGAAACACTATAAATTCAACAAATAAGATAGAAAATGTGATAGAGAATATGCTAAAGAATACCTCTATAATTATAATAATATTCTTTAACACCCAACAGGCTAGGCGCACTGACAGTATATTATACTGTTACTTATTGAGACCTGAAGTATTAAAAGAGAGATCTTGTAAAACCGGCTAATTAGGTTTCAATATGTAACACGAAAATAATTCAGAGGTTCTTACATTTGTAGGAGGATTAGTGTTAGATATACGATTTAACTTAGACAGGACCAGGCTCAGCGTCAGTTGGAGACGGTGTGAGGTGCTAATCGAAAGTCTTATGGAATGCCTGTAAGCAACTAATACTATAATCGAAGGCTAGCAGGATGCTGTAATGATCTCAATTATCTATTGTTCGCCCCGGTACACCATATCTACAGACCAATCTGTTGAATTCTTTAAAACACTTGATATTCTAGCATCTCGAAATTATAACTCCAAACACGCCCATTGTGGACCGATGTTAATAAACCCAAAGGAAAGATAATTCTATAGAACAATGAAAATCAGGAATCTCTATTATCTATCTATGGGCGAATCTCCGATTCAAACAAATTACCTGACCTGTGTTGACAGAGGATTGCGAAAAATTTTTAATTGCAAAATACTGTTTCGATCTCTCGTCCGACCAATCTCTGATCGTGATTACAATGACGACCGAAATCCTTGAGCCAAATTTATCTCCAACTGTAAAAAGTAAATACATATAGAGAAATTGGTAACATCACAATTCCACTTAAATCAGTTTATGCTGTAGAACATTTAAATGTAACTATCCAACAAGCAATTTGACAATCTATATCTACTGGAAGAAGAACGAATGTATAGCAAGACATACCCTCCCTAATTAAGTACGGGATTTCATAAAATACAAAATCTGAAAATTATATCACAAAGCAGGAGCACTTGCTTCCAAGACAAATCTCAACTAGGCAATTCGAGAATTGAAGTCGTTAGTCAATAATCATAAAGCTAATGGAATTAAAAAATACCTAAGTAGAGGTACTTATAAACATAAACTACAGATATTCTCTCTGGAAAGTCGAAAAGAAAATTAGTGTACCCACAATCGTCAAATCCTCCGATTACTCCTACAATTTCATTACTATTCTAAAAAAACTATAAACAAACGGTTTAAGGTGTTCAGTACAAATGTTCAATGGCATTTTCAGAACAGGCCATTTGCTAGCTCAATAAAAGGTGGCCCAAATCATTCTTATTCCTAAACCTACGTAAATCTACGAACAACTTCAAGTTTTAGAGGCCCATCAGTCTGATACCTATTCTATCAAAATTATTTGAAAAGCTTCTGTTGCAGAAATTGGCACGCGTTAGACTAGCTGTAAATACTAATTTGGTTTTAGCCCACAACATACGAGGGATAAGCTAAATTTATTGAGAATAATAAAATCTAGAAGACTGAAAAACGCAATCATACAGTGTTTATTTAGAGCAACTCTTTATCTGTCATTTGACGTTTCGTTGTTGAAGCTACGTTCATTATAACTCAGCTACTTATTTTCTAAAAGTAAAAGAAACTAGAAAGCACTTTCGAATCATAATTTATTGTGATTTTAAAAGAGGTTTAAGCACTTATGAGTGCAAACAGAGTTTAGATTCACTTTTTAGTGAAGAAGCACCTTCCTTGGTTACAATTTACCGATGGTATACGGAATTTGCAAACGAAAGGAATTCTATTCGGCATCAAAAAGGAGCAGGGTGTCGTCTTACGGCTGTTACCGACAAAAGCATTGCTGCCGTTAAAAAAATAATTGAAGATTACAATAAAACCACTTATGCGGTAATAGAGCATCAACTCAAGATTGTTAAAACAATCATACACGATCACCTGCATTAAAAAAAGTGGTAAATCGTTTTGTGTCGCGCTACCTTTCTGACTTCCAAAAAGCAGAGCGTGTAAGTATTTGCCATGAAACTTTAAATGTCTTAAATAATGTCAGGCACAAAATTTTTCCCAAAATAGTGACAGGTGACGAAAATTACATTCCCTTTTTCGACCTTCCTACCCGCCAAGAGAGTCGTGGGTGGATTCACGAAGATGAGGAAATTCCTACAATGACTAAGAAGCAGCGAGCTATAAAAAAGGTTATGTATTCGGTATTCTTCGGAAGTACGGGCTTAGTAAATGCAACTAAGCTAGATAGACAAAAGACAGTTACAGCTAAGTGGTACACTGAAAAATGTTTGGCTGAAGTGTTCTATAGAGTTCCAGACAAGGGAATTATGCTCCACCATAATAATACATCGTCCCATACGGCAGTTTTAACTCTCCAGTTTTTATCTGTAAAAAAAATATAAAAGTAATGGAACATCCGCCATACTCACCTGATTTAGCAATGTGTGACTTATCGCTATTTTTTAGGCTTAAACGCAATTTTCGGGTAGAAGGGTTTCGTCTGAAGAAGAGATTGATACCACAGTTCACGCTTATTTTCAAGGTATTATGAAAGAATATTAGTTGGAAGCTTTTAAACAGTGGAAAGAAAGGATGGTCAAGAGTGTCATTGCTGAAGCATATTTAAAATAAAATCCTAGAAAATATTAACCGTGTTTTTTATTCATCTTGTCCCTCCTAGAACTAACGGGTGTTCAGAAACATTCGAAGTCAAGTGGGCTCTGAACAAAAAACCGTATATCTTTACTTAAGTATCTGATTTGTAATAATTATTAAATGTCAACTGTTGTCTGTCAAAAATTGTCAGAATCTAATATCATAGATACTAATTTATATTTTTTAATTTTGAAAATGGTATTTACTAACGTACACAAAGCATTCATAGTGAAGCATATTTTCGAAATGGTCAAAAGATCGATGGCCAATGGAAGTATTCAATTCAAGCTTGTTTGGACGAATTTCGAGATGAATTTCCCGACCTTGCTTTTGATTGTAATACTTTTCAGTGTACACTAATCAGAATTGTTCCAGTTTTCGACAAACTGGTAGTGTGGGACGTAGTAGTAGTGTGGTAGGGTGGGCGACCAAAAGTCCGGACAGAAGAAGTGATTGGGAATGTTAGAGAAATAATGACTGATGCCCCTAAAACTTCAGTAAGAACTCTTGCTCAACAAACCGGGTTGTCAGTTGGTTCTTGCCATAAAGTATTAAAAGAAGATTTACAGTTATTCCCATATCGTATAACTTGTTTGGAAGAAATCCTCGATATTGATTATCCGCGACGAGTAGTATTTTGCGAATGGTTTACAATTAATTTTAATGATGCTGATGATTAATATTATGATTAATTATGATTAATTAATGATGATTAATACAATTAATTTTAATGATGATGTCCTAGACAAAACTTTCTTTTCAGACGAAGCATGGTTTCATGTTAGTGGATATGTTAACTCGCAAAACATGAGAATGTGGAGTGATACAAAGCCCAATAATCTTTATGTTGAAGCTCCTCTACATCCTCAGAAAGTTGGTGTTTGGTGCGCTATAAGTAGAAGAAGGATTATTGGTCCTATTTTTTTTAATGGTACCTTGACTGCAGAAAGATATCGACAGGAAATACTATTGCCTTTCTTTAATCAACTTTGTGATGATGAACTAGCTTTGGGATACTTTCAACAAGGTGGTGCTAGACCTCACACAGCGGGGGAAGCAAAAGAAGTGTTTGGAAATCGTTTAATTAGTTTGAACAGCGATCATGAATTTCCTCCATGATCTTGTGATCTTACACCGTGTGATTACTATTTATGGCCTTTTTTAAAAAATTCAATTTATCAAGTACCAGTGCAAGATTATATAGATCTCCAAGACAGAATTATAAATAAAATTAGTGAAATTAGAAATAGTCCCATACTGCAAAATGTATTTAGTAGCATTCGGAGGAGGTGCGTAAAATGCTTGGAAGAAGGTGGTGGACATTTTCAACATCTTTTATAATTATGGTCATTATTGTTGGTAATTTATACAACTACAATTTATGATATTTATTATTTCTTACAATAATTTGTTGAATGTTAATATATTAAACTAGTACGATAAGTAGATACTATTGTCACTATAAGATGAATAAAACCTTTACTTGTAAAGTTATTTCCTCTTAATTCTGCATTGTCTTTTTACATGTTACTACAGATTAGATGAGCTTTATTACACAAGAATGAACAGCATATTAATTGGATTATGTAATTTTTCCAGTTATCGCATGAAGAGATGCTATTGTTCAGCAAGAATTCTCTAAAATATTAAAATACTCAATTTTAAATTTGCAAATTAATTACTGTTACCTTCTGAAATCATTATTTGACTAGTTTATACCGCGATATCATAAAGTTTCTGGGTCAACGGTGGCCATGGGGTGAAAAACGTCTGTCTTAATTTATATCATCCTTTTGAGAAAAATCTGATAAAATTTTCAGGTTATGTGTCATACTGACATTAAGATTAATATATTGACAAATTTTAACGTCAGCATGACACTTAACCTGAAAATTTGATCAGATTTTTCTCAAAAGGATCATATAAATTAAGACAGACGTTTTTCACCCCATGGCCACCGTTGACCCAGAAACTTTATGATATCGCGGTATTAATTAATATGGCATATTAAAGTAATATATTTCGACATAAATTGACATTTGCGTGTATGATAACCTATAAAATTGTATTAAGTACTAAATATATCAATCTATATCAGACATAACTTCATATTTTCAAGGACTACTTTGACTTCGAATGTTTCTGAACACCCGTTATAATGCAAATAATACATCGTATAGTAAAAAAAATGAGCCAAGATATACTGCTCCGTAACACTTTTAGATATATCACACGCTTTTGATAAAATGTAACACTTCCTTTACAAAATCAGAAAACTACTTCCATATCTTGAAGTATTTGCATAACCGTCATTCGTAGTTCAGCATCTTAACGCGTATACTAATATTTACCCAATTAAATCTGTAGTCCCCAAGGTAGCGTACTTGTATTCGTTCTATACTTACTATATACTGCCGATCTACCAACGACTCGTGACAATACAATCTTTCTCGCTTCATATATCGACCCTGTTAGTGCATCAAAACTCTTATAGACAAATCTGAACAAAATTCAAGACTAGTTAATGAAATGGCGGATCTGAGAAAATGAAAATAAATCTAGAGAGGACGCCAAATTCTTAGGAATATACCCTGACTAGAAATTAGCATAAAGTAAGCAAATACTCTTAAAAATGAAGCAGTTAAGTCTCAAACTCGACAGATTGTATTGGTTAATTGGTCAAAAATCCAACCTGTTTCTGGAAAACAAAGTTCTTATCTATAACGTATGGTTAAAACCCGTTTGACGTTATGAAAATCAACTGTGGGGTATTGCCTCCATCTTTAGCATTGAGGTATTAGAAAGATTACCAAAGCTTCTTGATACATCTCAGTTAACATAATAGTCCATGATCTAAAAATAAAAACAGTGAAGAACGATCTCAAAACTTTCTTCGAAAAATATGCAGAAAGGCTCCTTTCCAATGTCCAATTCTCTGGCAATAACTCGGCAAATTAGGAGGCATAAACTCCACTGGTTCAATCCTACTGATCTGCTTATGAGATTTTAGTCTACTAGCAACACCAAAATATTATGTTTCCTTCAATTATATTGTACAGGAACCTGTCAGTGGACGGTTTCCTAAATGGCAATGTATGAGGGCGATTCGTAAAGTAAGTTACGCTTCCGCCTACTGAGCAGTGGAGTGGGCATATCGGTGCGATTGCGGCGATACGGTCTAGTCTGGTTAAGTGTGAGTCTGGCAGTGCTAGTGAAAAAATCGTTCGGACATTCTTTAGTGCTATTTTGGTTGTTTAAAATGGCTGCTGCAATTGAAAATCCCGCCAATTGTGAAGGAGGTGCTGTTATCCAATTGATGTGTGCAAATAACATGAAGGCTGCTGAGATTCAGCGTGAACTTTATTCTGTTTATAGTGAAAATGTTATGAGTGACAGTATGGTTAGAAGATGCTGTCATATCTTTTGACAAGGACGAACTAATGTCCATGATGAAGAACGGCGTGGATCACAGAACTGAGTGCTTTTTCCATCAAAATTCACGTACAGTTTTATACGAGGTTGTTACTGAACATTTAGATTACCACAAATTTTGTCCGCGATGGGTGCCAAAACTTCTTAACGAAAACCATAAAACAAAGAGGACGGGATCGGCACAAACTTTTCTGACACGATACAATGTTGAAGGTGAAGTGGGTCACCTATGTCAACGTTGAGTTGGGGTTATAGTCAATTCAGTGGGGTCGCTCTAACTCGCCTTCGAAGAAACCTTTAGAATGCCCTCAAACACTTTCTGCGGGAAAAATCATGGTCATCGTCTTTTGAGACAAAAAAAGGCGTCCTTCTTATAGACTATGTGGAACAAGGGGCCACAATATACTTCATGACAACACCCACCCGCATATCGCCGCTCGCACAGTAGGTCTACTGGGTAGTTTTAAGTGGGGAGTATTTGAGAATCCTCCCTACAGCCCTGATTTGGCTTCTAAAAACTACCATCTCTTCCCTAACATGAAGAAATAGCTTGTGAGCCAACGGTTTGAGCATGTTTTGTGTTTTTCTTGATAAGTCCCAATTAAAAAAATAATCATTGATAATTCTAAAACTATGAAAGATAGGCATAGAGAAATTTATATCTGTACGATGCAAAACGTTCATCTGCTTACTATGGCGTGCTCATCTACAAGTTGTTCCAATAAACAAAAACGATTTTTCTTTAATTAAAGATTACTTAAATAATCAATCAATTTCGAACACCCTGTAAGAGATTTATTAAATGTTTAGACATTACTCAGAATCTTATACCTTTCGCTGTCTCCGGTAGAAATATGACTTGGTTCAGTTCAAATACGCCTTAGATATGTGGTTTTAAAAAGTGCATTGCATTGAAAAAACAAACAATTTCACAAAAATCAAAGTAATTTAAAAAGGGTAAATTTTTTACAAAAGGCACTTAATATAAAGTGTCATAGCACTTCACAAGGAATCTAAAAAAGCAATAAAAAATATGACATTCCATTTAAAATATTAAAGTTGGCTATGACTTCCGGTATAACCTAAAGTGGTTCATGAGTGTAAATATTTTATTTTAATACACCAAGTATCAAGATTGCTAAGGCGTCAACATAGAAAACTTTTAACGAACGGGTTACATGAAAAACTCTGTATATTCCTTACAGCAAAATAAGCCGATTTAAGATAACTTACCTTAGTACAAAGTTGCTTAGTTTTGGCGCTAGACGGCGATGAAGTTACACTTCTGAAATCGTTTTTTTTATTATAGATAAATATAAATAGCTCACTCGATTTTACTGAAATTTGGTACGTTGACATGGTTTTATAAGACAAAAAAAACCCATATCAAAATTTTGAGTAACATCATTCCATAGACGTAGAGCTTGAGTTTTTAATAATTAAATAGTGAAATAGTATTCATAAAGATGATGTTCCACAAAACATTGCAGAACTTCGACATACACTCCGGAATGCCTTCGATGTAATTTCTAGAAGAAAAATACAAAGGGCAGGTCAAAATGCCAGAAAGCGTGTGCGACTGTGTATTAATCTTCTTCTTACTTCACGTATTAGGCTTTGAGCCTGTTACGACCTTTATTTTTGGTCTGCCCATATTTTCCGTGGGCGTCCCGTCGCTCTTCTTCCTTTCGCCTTATATTTCCATATTCTTTTGGGTATCCTATCATCTTCCATCCTTTCTACGTGTTCTCTCCATTTACGTCTATATTCTCTTATCATCTCGTTCACATCTTCAACTCCAAGTTCTTATCTTATTTCTGTGTTCCTCTTCCTATCCATTCTTGTGTAGCCTGCTGCTCTTCTTAGGAACCTCATCTCCGATGTTTGGATTCTTCTTTCATTCGCTTTGGTAATGGTCCAGCTTTCACTCCCATATATACCACATGGGATTGCCATTGTTTTATAGAATTTTAACAGCGTGTCCTTCCTCACTTTATTTTTTAGTGTTCTGGCTATGGTGCCATTTATTCTGTTGAATTTTGTTAGTTTCGTGTGTATATCCATGTCATCGTATAAATACGATATAGTGGATCCGAGGAAGTTAAATGTTTTTACTTGTTCTATTGGCTTATTATTAATTATTACTTTTGATCGCACTGTTTCGTTTCCGCTGAAGGCCATTACTTTAGTTTTTTCTGTTGATATCATTAGATTGTATTTCTCAGTTATTCTATTTAAGTCGTAGACAGCTCTTTGAAGTGTGTCCTCGTCACTGGCTATTAGAGCTTGATCGTCGGCGAAGAGTATGGTCATTAGGTATTTTTGTCTGTTTAGGTCATGTGTGTAGTGCTTAGTATTTGTCAGCCATTCCCGTAGCACGTCATCAATATATATATATATATATATATATATATATATATTAAAAAGTATAGGTGACAGGCTGCAACCCTGTCGTAGTCCTAAGTTGACGGTTGCCACTTCCATTTCGCTATCGGTTATGGTAATCTTTGAGTTTTTGTACATACTCTTAATAACTTTAATCAAATGTAAAGGTATTCCTCGTCTTTCCAGTATGTCCCATAGTTTTTCTCTTACTACTCTGTCAAAAGCTTTTTTATAGTCTATAAACAACATATGTGTTTGTTTGTTATGTTCTCGATGTTTCTCTATTATTTGCTTTATTGTAAAAGTATTGTCGGTGCAAGATCTTCCTCTTCTAAAACCCGTCTGTTCCTCCATAAGTATATTTTCCGCTATTTTATTTAATCTGGCTGTCACTATTTTTGAATATATTTTATATGCTGTGTTTAGCAGGGATATGCCTCTATAGTTTTCGCAGTTGGATCTGTCAGGTATTGTTTTTGTTCTCTAGCATTTATTTATTTGAGAAGTTCCGGGTTTATATTATCTTGTCCTGGGGCTTTTCGGTTTTTTGTTTTTTGTAGTGCTTCTTCTAGTTCTCCCCTCAGTTTCTATCTGGTCTACACTTCTATGCTCTTCATCATCTTTTTCGTTTCTATTTCCTGGATTTTCCATTTTCTCTTCCTTTGTCCAGAGCTTTGTATAATATGCCAGCCATTCGCCTTTATTTATGATGTTGATCTTCGCATCATCTTTTTCGGTTTTATTCAAGTGTTTCATCATTTTATAAGCGAACTCCTGTCTCCCGTGTATATCGTCTTCTACATTTGAAATAAATCGGTCCTAACTATCTTGATTATTTTTTCTACATATTCTCTTCACTTCAGCTGTTATGTTCTTATATGCTATTCTATTTTCTTCTGTTCTGTTCTGTGTCTATGTCAAATATGCTTGTTTCTTTTTGGTGATCATTTCTTTGATTTCTTGGTTCCAGTATTTCAGTTCCTTGCTTTTAATTTTTTGTTTTCGATATTCAAGGGTTTCAGTAGCCGTTGTCATTATTATCTCTTGGATATTTTTCCATTCGTCATTGATTTTCTTGTTTGGTTTTATTTCTTTATTGTATTTTTGGGACCTCTGTTGGTAGAGTGTTTTTATCGAATCTTCCTTCAAAAGGTAGACCTTCAGTTTTTGGTTATCTACATTTATTTTGTGTTTGTACCATCTAGTTAGTAGTTTTATTTTTGCTACTAGCATGTAGTGGTCACTGTTAATGTCTGCTCCTCTGAATATTCTTGTATCTTCAAAGAGTGATGCTGTTTTTTGGTTCGAAAGGAAGTAATCTATTATAGAGCTTTGCCCTCTGGCTGACCAGGTAATCTTATGGATATTTTTGTGTTTATAGTATGTGCTCATAATCCTCATATTATTGTAGCTGGCAAAATCTATCAATTGTTTGCCGTTGTTGTTTAGCGTTATTTCTCCGTTGGTCCCCATTACATTCTCCACCGGTCTGTTCCCGATTCTTGCATTCAAATCTCCACCCATTATTATGTAATCATTTTTGTTTATTTTGGCCTAGTTCTGACTGAAGTATTTGGTAGTATACTTCTGTTTTTTCTTTTCTCCCTTCTTCAGGAGCGTATGTACAGATTAGGCTCAGATGTCCTCTATCTACTCGTATCTTATAACTATAATTCTCTCATTCACCCACTTATAATATTGTATTCTATCTTTCCATTTATTGTTCATTAAGACCACTACTCCTGCCGATGCTCTCTGTTGTTGTGTATTACTGTGTATTAATGAAAATGGTTATTGAACATTTACTGTAACTGGTTTATTGTTTTGTTCCCTATTTTTATTACTGTTACAGTTATTTTTATTTATTTTTGCAAACAAGGTGCAACATTTACATAGACTTTGCAAAAACACACCTTTAATTTACCATTTGTAAAATATCCCGTTGATTTTCATTCAAATTCCTGTTAGCATAAACACCACGCGGTTTGGTAAACAATCCAATCTCGACCAAGTTTCTATCAATATCCAGAAAAATAGTATAATGTGTCTGTTGTCGTTCTGGATACAATTATAAATATCTTGTACTCGCTATTGTTGTATTTCGATTCGATAAATAAAAAGTACTTAACATATCTCGTTTCTCTTCGTTGGTGTACTACATTTTTCTATTAGAAATGTATAGCAAATGCCAATTAAGTTGGCGCGAGGAGGGGTAAATTCGCGCAGGATTAAAAGTAGTGGGGGGATTTGTATTTGGTTTTATATCAAATGTCAGATAATTCTAACCTCTGAGCGTGCATTACTTTATGATCCCCTAGCAAAGACATTATGTTCCGTCAAACGTCAATGACAAATGTATTCTGACAATTACTTAAGTAGTGGGGGTGGGCGGCTTCTGTGCACCCCCTCCTCGCGCCAACTTAATTGGCGTTTGCTATACGATAATTAAAATGTTTGACAGTTTGAAATTTCTTGGCTACCTTACTTAATCTTAAAATGTATTCTTCGTGTATTAAAGCATAATATTAAAAACTTATGTCAACATGTCATACATTTTCAAAATCATAAAAAAAAACTCTTACAAACGGTGTCAAAATTCGACATAGTGCCCATAAGAAATAAGAAAGTTGATGATGGCCAGATAAAACCGAAACGTCATATAGAAATTTCGAGTATGCCGTTAGATAGTAGATAAAAAGTGGCCTCGAGAATGTGTTTTTATTTTTCCTCTGTAACCCAAAATAAACGTGCTAGAGGTAAATGAAGGAAATGAGCTTCTTTCGTTTTTTTAAACAAATCTCGAACGTCATTTAACACAGGTCCCCTTTCTCTTCGGATTCATAACAAACACAAAATTTAGCAACTTTGCCAAATTTAAACCTACCCGCTATCTCAAATAATAAGCGAGAACCCCATGGTGAGGATCGAAAATGTATATAGAAAACAGCATTATACTTTATTGTTAAATTTCTATGAAATGGAAGTACGTAGCTTGGGAAGTTTTCGTTGTGAACTCGTGTGACCTGGTATTTGATGAAATCAAAGCCACTTTCACTTAAATCATGTTATGAAACAAAAATGCTAATGTAAAGCACAATCAATATTATACACTGCATACGTCAATAGCAACTTGAAAATTGGAACGAAAGTACATCATGAATGAATCACTCGAAAATAGCCTATCGCAATATAAAGAAAAGGTTTCATCATCGAACAGTATCAATATAGTGGCAAAAAACAAATAGTTAAAGTCAAAGAAATAAATACAGAGATGTGCAAAAAATTACATCACCAACATTTTTCAAAAATTTAATACAATTGCACAATTACTTGATGCAGTTGCGTCAGTTGTCGGAAAAACTGCATTTTTGTCCGCCTGCAATTTACATGTAATTATATCAGCCCTTTGATAGTATAAAAGTGCTATTAAGCGATTGATATTGATTTTTAAGGTACTATACCGGGTGTCTCAGTTATATTAATCCATTGGCGTACCTTCGTTATCTAATAAAATAAAAATTTGACATGTGGTGCCTTTTAAAAGAAAGAAACCGTTTTTAAAAGAAAGACTGCTAAAAACCACAGTGTTGATGTTTTGGGAAGTGTGCTTAATAATCCGCTTATTTCAATTCGAGAAATTGAAGCAGAATGTTGTTCTATTTAACGAATCCTAAAACCCGCCAAATTCAGCGACTGCTTGTGAAGATGGCATTATTAGCACAATATTATGGACAGATGAAAGCCGCGTTCATAATAGTGAAACCGTAAACCGACAATGGCCATTATTGGTCTGCAGAACATCCTCATTGGATGATATAGACCAACTTTCAGACAATTTGAGGAATTAATGTATGGTGCGGCATGATCGTTGGGTACATTATTGCACCCTGTTTTATGAAGGGACCTTAACTGATGAGGCATATTTAGAATTCTTTCAGGGTGAATTTCCAGGTTTTCTTGAAAATGTCCCGCTGAATATACGTGCCAACATGTATTTTCAGCATGATGGGGCACCCGCTCACAGTTCTAGAATTCTGACTGATTATGTAAAGAAGATTTTTTCTAATAAGTGGATAGGAAATCACCCAATTTAACGCCGTTAGATTATTTTCTATGGGGATATTTGAAGTATAGGATATACCACACGCCACTTACAGATTTGGAAGATTTAAAAATAGAATTAGGAAAAAATGCGCAGTTCTTAATCCCGAGTTATTAAGAAGTGTTACTTCTGGTGAAGTTTTGCATCGAGCCGAATGTTGTATTGAAGGAAATGGACAACATTTTGAACATTTGTTTAGCATTTTTTCTGGCGCTCACGGTTCAAGTTTGTTGCCACTAAGAGATTCATAAATACCGTTCTTGTACAAGGTGGCGCAAAAACAAACTCCACTATTTTACACAAATATATTTTATATTCATGAACAAGTTAGAAAGGAAATAACTAAACATTTCTCAAGCCCTGGTAATGCATTTTTAAGTTCTGAATATTACATCTGTAAGATGGCTTCCGTTGTTGGCAGCACATTGCCTTAAACGATTTATAAAGTTTTCGAACACTCTATTAAGAAGCTCTTGATTTATTAAGCGTATTTCGTTCCGAATGCTTTCTTTTAATTCTTGAAGGGTATCGTAGCGATGGCGAAATACCTGCTGCTTCAAATACCCCCACAAGAAAAAATCTGGCACTGTTAAATCCGGCGAACGTGCCGGCCACGGAGTTTGACCAAAACGTGAAATAACATGGTCAAATGTTTCCCTCACTACAGCCTTACTTATTCGGCTGTGTGCGCCGTCGCCCCATCCTGTTGAAGATAAACATTGACTCACGAAACGTTTATCTTCAACAGGATGGGGCGACGGCGCATACAGCGCGAATAAGTATGGCTGTAGTGAGGGAAACATTTGGCCATGTTATTTCACGTTTTGGTCAAACTCCGTGGCCGGCACGTTCGCCGGATTTAACAGTGCCAGATTTTTTCTTGTGGGGGTATTTGATGCAGCAGGTATTTCGCCATCGCTACGATACCCGTCAAGAATTAAAAGAAAGCATTCGGAACGAAATACGCTTAATAAATCAAGAGCTTCTTAATAGAGTGTTCGAAAACTTTATAAATCGTTTAAGGCAATGTGCTGCCAACAACGGAAGCCATCTTACAGATGTAATATTCAGAAAAAACTGCATTACCAGGGCTTGAGAAATGTTTAGTTATTTCCTTTCTAACTTGTTCATAAATATAAAATATATTTGTGTAAAATAGTGGAGTTTGTTTTGCGCCACCTTGTATAAATAAAATTAAGTATAATATTTTTTGTAATGCATATAACTGTCTTTCTGTTATTTGAGTTTCAATAAAATGTTTGTAAATCACTTTTGTCTAAATGAATATCCTTTCTAACAGAGATCTTGAAAATGCATTTTTTGAGAAGTATATTTTTGCTACTTTAAATTCAAATACGAAATAATGAACATGCTTTTCATAATTTTCTACAATCCAAATTTTTAAATATTTAAAATGAAATTTCACCTCTGTTTCGAAGTCTAAATACAAAGTGTGATACTTCATGCGAAAGAGAATTTTCCGTAGAAATCAAATTTTGAGGAAAATATTCAGAATGTTATTTAAAATAAAAAAGTTAGGGTCGATTCCGGTTAAACCGGAAGTGAAGGAATATGAATATTAGGTCCAATTTAAAGAACATTAGGTGTATATTAGATGCCCCACATTTCAAATTTTTATTTTATTATATATCGGCGGTACACCATTGAAACAACATAACCGAGACACCCGGTATATCACTCTGCAGGTTTGTAAATACGATAATGAACAAATATTAAAAACATATCTGTATATGTGTACATGAACATACACAACGCATATTTAGCAATGGTTACTTCAACGAACAACCACGTGTTTCGATCTCCTCTTGGTTCTCATCAGTGCACGTGGTGAAGTACTTATTGGCAGTCGCTGCGCTGTCAAGAGAACGTCACGAGAATATTCTAATGACATTTGACGTGCAAAATTGTGTTTTATACCTAGCGACTGCGACTGGCAGTAGGTGCTTGACTACCTACACTGGCAAGATCTAAGAGGAGTCCAAAACACGTGTCTCTACGATGAAGTGACCATTGCTTAAATATACCACGTATAGAAATACAGATATGTTTTTAACATTTTTATACTATTTTATTTACACACTTGGTGTTATTAACATCGATATGCTATCTTTTCATAGTATATTGGAGCCATATAAGTTATGAGTTAGTGGGCTACACATTTGAACGTGTACTTTCGTTTTAGTAGTAGCTACTCGGGGAAGAACGCTTGCTGACGTGCCTCTCTTGGTCGTCAGAGATCTTCATTTGACATTTGATGTGGAAGATTGTGTTTCATACTTAGCGGCAGCGATTGGCAATAGGCGCTTCACCATATGCACTGACGAGATCTAAGAGGAGATCGAAACACGTGTCTGTACATTGAAGTAATCATCGCTTATATATGCGTCGTGTGTCATATATAGATATATTTTTAACATTGTATTGTATTATTGTATTTACACATTTGATGTTATTATCATCGATATGCTATCTTTCTATCTATGTTACTCTGCAGGCTGTAAGAAAAATAAACTGTAGTTACTTTGATATATTGTTGTTTTCAATGTTGAGCGTAAATTAAACGTGTGATTCAGGTTTCTGTACGATATGTGCCAATTTTCATCTTTTCAACAAGAAAAATTTTGGCGAGTAAATTTTGAGGAACATTTCGACTCGTAAAAGTACTATCTAAAGGATTGTTATGAAATAAACACCCTTCAATATTTTTCAATTTTTGATGCTTTATTGCTATATAAAAGTCCAAATATAATTTCACTCAAATGGCTGATACGACTAGCGTTTGAAAAACCAATTTAGCACTATATTTTCGATGGGTCGAGGCCCTATTTCACGAATAGCTCAATCAATATTATGTTGGTGGAGACCGTAGCTTGAAATCTGAAACAGGCAGAAGCAAGGAAAATCCCTCCAAAAACGTATTTCGGCAACTAGGTTGCCATCTTCGGCAGAACTATCTGAAAAAGAAAAATAATGTTAAACGTAGCATCTTTATTTAAGGTACAACAGAGGAGTGACAACGAAGCGGGTGCTCACTTTGCTTCAATGACTGAAAATAAGTTAGACTTTGCAAGCGAATAATCCGAGGTCTTTATGCAGAATTCTCCTCAGATTAGCCTTAGACCTCGTCCAAGTCCAGTTCATCAATTTTTGGCAAAAAAAAATCGATTATGTGTAAGGACCGGACAAGAGAGGCCCATGACTCATTTCATAATTGACGACACGAGATTTAATCGAAATTAAATTATTTACAGTGTTTTCAGCAATTTCTATATTTTATTTTCATTCATTTTGCATTAAATTTAATAAGTACAAAATATTGAATAGGAAATTGATCAATTTATATTGAGTTCAAATGTCATAGTTAGGGAGCGGACATGAGCGGCCGATGACTCATCGCCCACAGGCGTACTATTGAAAATTTGTATTTTTAAAGAGTTTTTAATTTTATTTGTGTAATTGGAATACAAACGGGTGGTGATCTATGAAATACGAAATATATTTTTATTTGTTCATTTTGTAGGTTAATTTTAGTAAAGAAGTTTTAATATTAACTAGCAATACTTTCTCAAGGTTCTCTTCTGTAAAATTTGTTCTCTTTGAATGAAATACATGCTTGTACATAGAAAACGTCCTTTCTACATCGTAACTGGTTATAGGTACGTACTGGAAATATTCTTTTATTTCAGAGTATTCAGCAGTTAGATTTTGAGGCATTGTTCCCATACACAATTGCAATGTTATTAAATATGAATTTATATTAAAAACTGCTTCTAACTAACTAAACTGCCGAAGGCGACATCCGAAGTCACTTGGAATATATTTCAAATTATTAATAGCCACATCTAATGTGGTTAATCCATCATTTAATTTGAGGTTTTGATATTCGAAATAAGTGATTAGTTTTGGCAAATTTGCAAAGTGTTCCTGAAGAAACTGATTTTTTAAATGTGGAATTTGTATTAGTTCCTGGCACTCAAAAATACTTAGAACATCGTAATTTAAACATGTAACGAACTATCGAAGTTCTCTGCATAAAAACTAGTAGCTTCCAACTATGTTCCCCATCTAGTTATTACTGGAGAGGGAGGCTATGACAAAGATGAAATTATTTTCCTGTAAAGAGCTACTCTCAATAGCGCTTTTCTGAAAACTTTTTCAAAAGAGGATACAAGTCTATCAAGTTCTGGAAAGGTGTCTGATATATTCACAGATTCCGTGGAGAGCATGTGTTTGCCGCATATTAAGATATGTTTCCTTTAATAGTCTACTTGTTTTTAACATAGGTATATGCAGCACTATCTCTGACAAATAAAAGTATTTTTTTTGTACTTGTCGTCCGAATGAAGCATTTGCCGCATATTCTCGTGAATGGTTTTGGCTACTGTTTCCGCATCAACTGTATTTATCACTTTTGTTGCTATTACATATGCGTATAAGGGATAGTTGGATGTAGTACACCAGCTACAACATTTACCACGCAGCGTCCTAATATATCGACAGTTTCCTCGGCACTTATCCATAAGTACTGATTTTAAAGATGGCTTCTAATGGGTTCTACTGCTTTCGCGTAGCACTTAGAAACATAATATGTGCGTAAGGTGGATTCATCAGGAGAAATGTTTTGCAGGTGGGACTGTTAAGTTTATTTAATGGAATATTTGCCGCCATTAATGTTTCACAGAGTTCTTCATTAAAATTTTCAGATTCCAAGGGGTCTTATTTCTGTGCATGTGTTAGTAATTGTTAAGTGACGTTTTACATGCGATTTCTTGTAATTTTTTAACGATATTTTACAGACCTTGCAATAAATTTCGGAATCACTGGCAATGGACATACAATCGGTTTGTCCCTTAATCTAACTCGCTATTGTATCATATCTAAAAAAGTAACTTAAACAATGTTCTAGATCTAAATAAATGAAAATTAAAAATGTATTCGTAAGTTATTGAAACTTAACGAAATTCTCTGGACAGTTACGTATATATGTAATTAAGAGTTAAAGCAATTAAAAAAGGAAACTAACCCGCCGTACTTTATTTATCTTACGAAATATAAACTAATAAATAAAACAAATTATAAAAACTCCTCCCGCTTCTATCTACGCCCATGAAGAAAGGAATTATGTGTAATATTGAAGTAATTGCGTTACTATTCAACGACAAAAAAACAGATGTGCGGTTAACCGAATGAATAGCGCTATTCAATAACTGTGTGTCGTGCTTAGCGATAGTCCATCGTAATTTCGGCCTTTCGTGTCCGGTCCCTAATTATATACTTCTGCATCGCTCTCTATTGGTCCTAACACTATAACTAACTTCATCTTTAAAGAAAAATGAGCCAATAATTCCGCCATTAGAAAAACCACATGAAATAATCAAACACTTAGTATGAATTGACTTCTTTGCGACAACATATGGCTTTTCCGAGTCCCAAATACGGCAATTTTTATTGTTTACATAGACGCCGAGATTAAAGTGCACCTTATCTAAGAAAATTATCTTTTTAGCAAAATTCTTCTCAGGCTTGTGTTATTAATGTTCAATTGCAGAGATCTGCGGCGAATTGAGATTCTTGGGCATAACCGTACACTTTCATTTTAGAGACTTGCGTATGGCAGCGCTAGTAATGCATTATTTCGACTGAAAATTCGTTTTAAAGCTCCACCGCTTCGGTAACAATACTTTGAAAATAAGTTTTCAATATTTCCCAACGTTTGTCAAGCGAAAATGGATTCATTTGTAATCGCGGAGGTTCAATTTTGAAAATCTGTCAATACTTTGAGCGTGTTAGTATTGCCTGTGTCAAAATAATACGTAGTGCAAAAGGAAACCAAACAATTCTTTAGACGAATGCGCAACTTTTATTCTGAATTGTATAAAAGCACATTTTTTCCCTTCATGACGGAAACATAGAAAGAATGACTATATTAACAGCATATATGAACACACATTCAGGATTACGCAAATGTATGGATTCATTCGAATATTTTTGATCTAGCTATCTAGATTTTAATAAGACTTTCCACAATGAATTAGATGCAAATCGGAGATTCCAAGTATATTTATATCCGAATCAAACTACCGGTTTAGACGGAAACGATATTAACTTTTCTTTTTTTTTAATTGAAAAACACTGTATATTTTTACGAATTTTAATAGAACTCTGCTCTGGGGGTTGAGCAAAAATAAGGTTTGGCGCCCTGTTGTTCAACAACGATAAAGATATTTAATTAAAGCTGATATTTTATAAGCATGTTTATGTTTGGTAAGCCATGGAATTAAAATTCAGTACTTGACTTAAACTGTCAGAATTAAATTTGTAGACGTCCAAATATTAATAATGGTTCAATTAACTGAAAAAGAACATATTGAAATGCTGATGATGTTCGGTTTTGGTGAAAAGGTCAGAACTCATGATTTTCATGAAAAAGTATGCTATTTATTTAACAATTTGCGTCAATATCGGCATCCAATATTACGAACTGTAGTTGATAAAACTTTGAGAAGGTATAACTTGACCGGAAATGTTAGAAATTTACCGAAAAGCGAACGACGAAAAGTCGCAACTAATGAAGTTATTGCTCAAGATATTACTATAGCATTAGAAGAATTACCACAAACTTCTACTACATCCCGCACATTAAACCAGCGATGCACATACCGCGGCCCGCGGGCCGCATGCGGCCCACTGTCGATATTTGTGCGGCCCGCCAACGAATTTTAAAAATTGTTCGAAAAACTACAAAAGTAGGTAAAAATTCATTCAAATCAATATTTCTTAACTTTTTATTTTATTCTAACTTTTGTAATTGTTAGTAAGATATGTATCTTTAAGAGCCTACTACTTTCTTGTTCAGGTTTACTACGTAGGACAGGTATGCTCCTCGTCGTTCCAAGCATATTGTTACGAGACTAGAAAACTGTCGAACCAACTAGATTACTCGAAGATTCGCGAAACACGTCGGTATTATCCTCGAACAATATGGTAGGTTCTCGGTGTTAGGTAACTCGTATAAATACAACGCTTCGCCCTCTATCGGGGCAGTTAAGTTTTAACTACGGACAAGCGAATGTTATATTGTTTGAATTGTAATCTGTGAAGAATAAATATTTCGTCGTTCGAACTTGGTATCTACCTACGTAACAATATAATATCAATTTTGATATGGATAAACCAGGCCCCAGTAAAAAACGTAGTCGTAAGGTTGAAGATGAAAAACGACAATTTCAAGATATTTGGACCGAAAAATACTTTTTTATTTCATCGCATAACAAAAGTGTCTGTTTAATATGCAAGAGTAGTGTTTCTATGCCTCAAGAATATAATGTGAAAGGGCATTATGAAACCCAGCATCATACTTTTAAAAAATTAACCGGCGAAAATCGAACGCAAAAAATTTCCACTTTACAAAGGGAACTAATAGGCCAGCAAGCTATGTTTACAAAACCAATTCAAGATGCTGAAACAACTACTGAAGTTAGCTTTGAAATATCTCGAATAATAGCGAAAACTTGTCGGCCTTTTAAAGATGGTGAGTTTGTTAAGCAGTGTTTAGATATCGCCGCAAAAAGAGTGTGTCCGAAAGATGCAAAGAGGTTTGAGAAAATTCAACTAAATCGAATGACTGTTCAAAGAAGACTTACCACATTAGCAGCTAATATAGAAGAGCAATTAGCTACGAAATCGAAAAGTTTTGAGTATTTTTCTATAGCACTCCACGAATCTACAGATATAAATTCCACTGCTCAACTCTTAATATTTTTATGAGGTGTAACGCAAAATTTTGAAGTGAGTGAAGAACTGATTGGTATGAGTTCTTTGACAAGTCAAACCAAGGAGAGTGACATGCTCAAAGCTCTTGTGGAAAAATGTTCTACAATGGATTTGGATTTAACGAAATTATCTGGAATTACGACTGACGGAGCACATTCAATGGTTGGAAGTAAATCTGGGATAATAACTATGTTAAAAGAGTATTTACAAACTATAAAAAAAGATACCAAGGAATTAATGCAGTTTCATTGCATTATACATCAAGAGGCCCTCTGTTGGGATTTGAAAATGTAATGAAAGTTGTAGTACCTAGTGTAAACTTTATAAAATCACGAGGTCTCAATGACCGACAATTCAAACAATTTCTCGAGGACATTGAAAGCGAATATGGTGATCTCCTGTTTTACACTGAAGTAAGGTGGCTAAGTCGTGGGTTGTCACTAGAGCGGTTTCTTAACTTGATTGAAGAAATCAAAATATTTCTGGCGGAAAAGAAAAAGGACGTCTCCGAACTCGACAACCCTGATTGGCTGTGTGACTTAGCGTTTCTTGTAAACATCACGAAACACTTGAATGTCTTAAATACGCGACTCCAAGGCAAAGATCAATTGATTTCGCAGTTATACTCTCATGTTTCGTCCTTTCAATGCAAATTTAGTCTTTTCAGGACACAAATCAGTTCAGACAATTACAGCCATTTTCCGAACTACAAAAGAATTATGGAGAAATTCAATAAAACTGATGTCGATTTCGCTTATGTTGAAGAAATTGATATTTTAATACAAGCTTTCATAATCGTTTTCTAGACTTCAAAAAAGTTAAACCTCTATTAGATATTTTCAGCAATCCTTTCAACATTTCACACAAAAATGCACCAGAATCAATACAGCTGAAATTGATAGACGAAACAAGTTTAATGAAGGTAATTTACTCAACTTTTACCATTGCGTTGACAAAACCGCTTATAAAGAGTTGCGAATAAATGCATTGAAATGCGCAAGCTTATTTGGATCGACGTATACTTGTGGGCAAACGTTTTCAGTGATGAAACTTAATGAAACAAAAAATCGAAACCGTCTGGCAAATGAAAATCTGGAAGCAATTTTACGTGTGGCGACAAGTAATGTGGAGCCAAACATAAACAAAATTGTTAGGTTAATACAATATCATGCATCAAAATAATAAAACATGAAATATTACATTGTAATTATTAGATTACATTACGAATACATAATTACAACAAACATTTTTGAATGGTCTTTTATTTTTATCATTTGTAGTAATTCATACTATTTAAAAATAAAAATATTTGTGTTAATAAGTATTCTTTATAGTGGCCTTGGCTTATAATTTTCCCGAGTGGCCTCTGTTCCCTATAAGTCTGTGCATCCCTGCATTAAACTGTGGTATAAGTTGCCGATCAGTAGCCGAAGTTAGATTATTGGACAAGAATAGATGTTCCAATACGTCGACCGAATTTTGTTTGAGTTTTAGTGATAAACGACCACCAGTGTTTGCAATTAGTTTGCAGACTTTCAGCGTGGACACACCACGCTTAGAGACGAATTTCGAGAAGGTACTTATTGACGTCTATTATTGCCACTAATATTCATACTGTACATGAAATTATTGAACGAGATCGCCATGCCACATACCACGAGATGAAGCATCCTTGGACGAAAATAATACACATGATTTCGCATAAATAGTGAAACGTGCAGAAGTTTTGCAATCGTTGAAACCATCACAATTTTACAAATGCTCAGTAACACAGCGTGTTAAATGATGTAAATGAGTGCTATAAAAATTCATGCTAGGTCGTTCAAATTTAATTTACGACATCGATACTAATAACGTAACTTTTATTTATTCTACTTTTCCATTTATTCGGGCAATTTTGAAAACGAGCCAAAACCTACGTTTTGGCTCGCTTTTAAAGTTATTCTTTCATACAGTGCTGTGTGGCAAAGGATCGATTAGTTCATCGTTTTTGCTGGATATGTAGCATCTGCAATGTTAAAGAATTGAAAAACAACAATTTAGTCGCCGACTCGCCGAACTATTGATTAACAAATTAATACACATGGACCATTGGTTAAATATGTTGAGTATGTCCGTGTGCACAGATACAGATAGTTTTTAACACAAATATGGTAATTTGAATACACTTGCTTTTTGGTATACTAAGCCATCAGGCTACGAATTAATGGAATACACAGTTATACATGTTTCTTCCTCCCCTGTAGTGTGGTAGCCATTTGAGAGAAAACGCTCATACCGGCGAACTTCTCTTGTCTGTCAGCTGACGGGATAAGGTTGTGCTTTTATTGCGGGAACGAATCTTAAGACGTCGCTTCGTGAATCTGTACTGGCCAGATCACTAGCTCAAAACGCATGTGTCTGCACTTGAAGTGACCATTAAATACGATAAATACGTTTTGTAAATATCCATCTGTACAGATACACAGATGTTTTAATATATTTGTATTAATTTGAGAAGGACTAGAACGAAAAAATATTACTCAGAAACTAAGAAATAGGATTGAGAGCTTATAAAACAACAATACAACAATAAAAGTTATGTGCGAAAAGATAACTTGCAGTTATTTGAGATCAATGACGCATTAAGACAAGGTGGCGTGATAAGTCCGACATTATTTATATTAGCCATGGATGACGCTACCAGAGCCGTAGAGAACATAATCAGTACTGTACACGTTGGATATAACAAGATGAAGCTGGTGGAATAAAAAGAAAATAAAAATAAATACAAATAAAACTAAAGTGATGGTAATAGAAAAGGAAGACAAAACAATTAATATAGAAATAAATGAAGAAAAAATAGAACAAGTCGATGTATTCAAGTACTTAGGCTTGTTAATAGGAAAAATTGGAGATATGGAAAGCGAAGTTAATGAAAGAAAATCTAATACTGCACATATATATCACAGCGTTAACAGAAAGAAGGAAATTAGTAGACATACAAAAATGGCTGTGTATAAAACTGAATTTAGGCCAATCTTAACCTATGGCAGTGAAAGTGTTAAATAAATCTTAAAAAAGTAAAATGCAGCCCATGGATATGAAATATTGAAGAACATTGTAAGAAATAGCGAGACTAGATAGACAAAGAAAATTCACAGTACGTGAAGACCTCAGTGTATAATTAGTCATTAATGTTAGTGAAAAAAATCAACTGAAATGGTTAAGACATTTAAACCGTTTGAATAATAGAAGCCAGGTCAAACGTTTATGAGACGTCAGAGTTCAGCACAGGCAAGAAAAAGGATGACCTAAAAAAACTTGGAATTTCCAATTTGTAGCGTGCGCCTGATGCTTTTATTTTAAGGTGTGGTCAATCGTGAAACTGAATAATTTAAAAAAAAAAAAAGTGAGCCATCTACATCCAGTGAATTGGTTGGCAAAAACACAAGATTGTACAATGACAGTTATTTAAATGATGCTATTACCTCATTTGATGGAAAGTCACAGTACATTGTTTGCTTTCAAGTTCTCTCCGATGAAAGCATGAGGACACCAAAATTCGACACTTGGAAACTATAAACCGGCTCATAAAAACAAATCCTTGAAATTTTTTGAACGAAAATTACTTACCTTGAGAAATAAACTAACTTCTATTTGTAAGTCAAGCCATATTGATAAAAGTGTACTTCAAGCAACTTATCTCGTAGCATTAAGAGTGGCTAAGATGTCCAAACCTCATACAATCACCAAAAACTTAATATTGCCTGCTCTAATTGATATGGTCAATGTTTCAATAGGCGTGGAAGAAGCCAAAAAATTGAAAAGGATTATGCTTTCTAACGCTCAATATCAAGGCGAATCGATGACATAGCTGCCGATGTTCGGGATCCGATAATTCAGCAAGTAAGTTCTAGTCAATTTTGTAGTATTCAATTTAATGAATCAACAGATATAGCAAACATGTCTCAATTCTTATGTTTTGTGAGATATGAATGTGATAGAGACGCATCAATCAAACAAAATATGTTGTTTTGCAAAACAATACTGGGTCATGTAACAGGACTATGTCTTTTTGAGTTTTTTTATGAAGCTATTCTAACATAGATTGGACAAAATGTATTGTAGTTTGTAGTATGGTGCAAAGGCGTTAACAGGAAAGAAAAGTGGATTAATCAAAATATTAAAAGATCGTCTTATACCAAGGGCGGAATGGACACACTGCTTTCTTCACAAACAAAAATCTCAATCCAATTCTTTGTAAAGTTGTAAAAATGGTTAATTTTGTCAAAAGCCGACCGTTACAGAACAGGCTGTGTGCTAAACTATGCGATGAAATGGGTGAAAATTAAAAAACTCTTCTTTTCCATACAGAAGATAAATAGTTATCGTGAGGGAAAGTGTAAATTAATAATATTTTTTATTCTGATTGTTTTTACAGAATAATGAGTGTATGTTGTTGATTAATTAGCTGATGTATTTTCGGATTTAGACAAATTGAGTGTGAATTTACAAGGACGTAATAAAAACATTTTATTAATAACAGACATGCTCATGCTTTCATTAAGAAGCTTGATATCTGGATTATTCGCCGTTCCCGCATGAAGACGCATTTGCGTGAGCTAAAAACTCAATTGACAGAGTATTTCCCGGACGATAAAAATGATTTCTCGAAGAGATGGGTGCTGAATCCATTTAGTGAAAAAGTTTTGCCGCTGCTACGTTACCAGTTGAAATTCACAACCATCCCATCGAAATGTCTGCTGACAAAACGCTGCAACTGCAATTTACATCTGAAGATTTAAATACGTTTTGGCTTGCTCGTCGAAATAAATATGGACATTTAATCACAGAAGCATTGAAAATATTAATCCCTTTTGCCACTTCTTATCTCTTTAAAAAGTGTTTTTCGTCTACAGTTGCGCTAAAAACTAAATGCAGGTATCATCTCTGATCACTCAAAAACAATTTGATTTTGCGTGTTTCTAACGTAGATCCACGTATGGAGAACCTTTTAAATGAAAAACAACATTAATTTATTTTAAATAAAATAATTTTTCGTTATTGTTTAGACTATTTCGCGGCCCCCAGGTTGAGAAACGATGTTCTAGCGTATTCAAAAGTATATTGATGTCAAAGGGGAATATCTTGAAAAACAATAAAGCCATTTACTAAATTTCACATTGTCAAAAAGACACTAGTTGAGTATATTTTACACCACGTGGAAGCATCAAATTGTATCCACTTGGATGTTAGTAGATTGTGTTGATTTTGTGTTCCAGGCTAGGTGTAGCATTCTAACAAAAATGAAAATATTTAAAATAATGTAATGATGACGTATCAGAGATTCAGGGCGTACAGTAAGCTGAAAGAAATGCTTTGAATAAAAGAAATATAACTTCCTTAAAGTTTTATTTAAGAAGTAAGTAAAAGAATTAAAGCTTTTCAGATTTATTAAAATTAGTGCACGAAAGATATGGTACAGGTAACAAACGAATAATTATTTACAGGCTGAAATAAATTAATACTATAAACATGCTATTAAAAGAATATATAGGTCTCAAACGATACTAAATATATTTGCGTATGTCGCGGTCGTAGACACGTGTTAAAAGCACAGACCCGGGCAACGCGTCTCTTCGTTACGAAAGTTAATACTTAACAAAAAGTTCGGTGGAATGTGGGGTAGTTATCATGACCAAGTTCTGGATAATTAATCACATTATAAACAAATAACGCTCAGAAATTAAGATTTGATTAAAGGCGCGGGGTAAGGGGTTGTGTTGACAATGAAGTTAATAACATTAGATTAGATTTCCTGAAAAAACTACTTTAAAATGATACGTCACGGGATATGGTTTAGGTAATCTTTACAATAGTGAATCAAAGAACGCCAATAATTGTAAAAATTTATACGCGGTGGGTATAGTTTTGACATGCAGAACATGAATTATTAAGATATTAATAGAATTGAAATATACGTAATTAATAACTAAATCAAAATGTGCAATATAAATGCGAAAGAATGTACCATAATGGCCTGACCGCTCAATAAGTACTCGATAGTTCGTTTATAATTAATCTGACACAAAACAAAAGCTTTCACTTGAAAATATGGATAAACCCTATAAAAGTTTCTTACGAATTTGTTCTAACATTTTAAAATTGGGTCTCTTTATAAATAATACAATATAATATTTAATGACTTTTAACATATATGATTGTCTCTATAAGGTGTCCTTGAAATTAAAAAAAACATAGGAAAAATGGAAAGATATAATTATATAGAATATGAATCCAAAATATTGTGAGTCAATTACGACGCAACCCTAAAATTTAACACCCTCCTGAAAATTGTATCATGTTCCGCATATGAATTCAAAATATTCAGAATGTGTATAAATAATAAATACTTATGTACCTTTATTGAAGTTACACACACACAGTATATCTACATACGTAACAGTTGTCGATGTTATAAAAGTTATAACATCCTGTATTCTAAAGTCAATACCTCGTACAAGATCAGCTTTTTATACATTGAAGTAAATAATTAAAATTAAGATGTGTTACTTTTTTTTACAAACCCATTTTAAAAATCATACTAAAATTTCATGTGTATTGCGAGAATGCATTTTTTTTTGTCAGAAGTTATTGTATTTAAAGGCGGCAATATTTATGTTTATAAAACCGATAAGTTTTGTTATGGTAAGGGTTCGATAACCTTAATCAGCTATTAAAAATGTATACTTGTAGATTTTAGTAAGATGGTATATTAAAAGAACATGTAAGATACGTGCTTTACAGAAATTTATGTTACAATATATTATCTTTAATCGAAAAATTATATCGAATGACGTAACGATCAACAACAGAACGATACCTAAAGCGAGATCGAAAATAACAAGACTATATTGTGGGTGATATTTAGTTGCAGAGTGGCGTAACAAAATTTCTTTAAATATGTTTGTCATTTTTTTTCTCGCCTATGAGAGGGAATTTTGAAAAAATATTTAGAGTATATAATTTAATTTTTCCATTTTTCATACGCTGTCTTTTTATTTCAAGGATACCTAGTATACATTATTTTTTATCTAATTTGTTCTGTCCTATGGTTTGTATTCTATTTTGAACTTCCCTTTAATATATCTGTTAATTCTTTCCTGTATTTTCTTGCACTTTATATCGCTTTTCATACAAAATAAATAAACAGCGTGAAGGAAGTGAAATTCTATACCAATAGAATTTTCTAAGAAATTACACTCCAATTAATTTCATCCTTATGTGCTGTTCAAAGGCAAAAGAGAAATAGTCTGAAAAAAAAATAATCTATACATCCGTATCTTACTTAATTATGTTAATTAAGATATTTAAGAAATACGCAGGTAATAAATTCATTAAACAATATAATGCCATCCACGTGATCATCCAGTATGTTAAAGGAATATCCATTTGAGTGTTTATTTTGGTCTCCTACGTATGAATTTCCAGTAATATTCTCAACAGCTCTTCTAGTAATATTAAATAAATACAAAATAAATATTCAACAAAGCATTTATTAATATTTTCATTTGAAGACACCAAAATCTTTTGCCATAATTAATCGTCTATAATTTTAAAAGAAAAGGTATTCTAATGCAATTGTACGACGACAAGTCGTAAAGTATGTTCCGTTTCCGCCTAGTAAGCAGAGGAGTGGGGATACCGGCGTGATCGCAGCGCTGCGGTGTAGTCTGGTTCTGGGCGAGCCTAGCAATGCTAATGAGAAAATCGTTCGGGCATTCTTTCGTGCTATTTTGGTGGTTTAAAATGGTTGGTGCAATTGAAAACCAGGCGATTGTGAATTGTGTGCTGTATCCGATTCCTGTTGCAAAGAATATGAGAGCCGCTGAGATTCATCATATACTTTATGGCAAAAATGTCATGATTGACAGTATGGTTAGAAGATGGTATCGTACCTTTCGAGAAGGACGAACTAATGTCCATGATGAAGAACGGAGTGGAAGACTTACTATTGTGACGAAGAAACTTGTGAGTAATGTCGAAGAAAAATTCATGAAAAACTCACAGAACCGAATGCCTTTTCCCTTCAAATTTCACTTACGGTTTTGTACGAAGTTGTCACTGAATAGTTAGGATACCATAAATTTCGTTTACGAAGGTTGTCAAAACTTCTTACCGAAGGCCATAAACAAAAATAATGAGGCCGGCACTAACTTTTCACGTCATGATGTTGAAGGAGAAGATTTCCTCAGGCATATCGTAACAGGTGATGAAACTTGAATTGCCTGTGTCAACGTTGCGACGAAAAAAAGGGGTCACTTTAATGTAATTCATAAAAGTCATGGTCACAGTCTTTTGGGTCCCTTCTTGTAGACTTTATGGCACGAGAGACCACAGTAAATACTAAAGTCTACTGTGAACTTTAAAGAAGCTAAGATGAGCTATTCAGAACTAGCGACTTGAATTATTAAGTACGGGTATCGTTTTTCTTTATGATAACACCCGCCCGCATACCACCGCTCGCACTGTACTACTGGTCAGTTTTAAGTAAGAAGTGTTTGAGCATCCTCCCTACAGCCCTGATTTGGCTCCTAGGGACTACTATCTCTACTATATCTTCCCTAAGCGGAAAAATGGCTTAGGAGCAAACGATTTGAGACCGATTAAGAGCTACAGGACAGTGTTAATTCACACTGGCGGCAAAGTTCCATTAAGAGGGCATTAAAAAGCTGATTCATCGCTACAACAAATGCCTCAATCTTAATGGCATGCTACACACAACGTGCAACAATAAAAAGTTCGCGACAACTGACTTTGTTAAAATGTTGCGCAATCCAACAACCCTCCTCGAACTTACCTTGCGTGGGTGGAACGATCTTAAATGTACAAAACAGCAAACCAGTTCCATTGGCGTTAAACTTGGTGAAGATGGTCGTGCGATTCTTTTCGAAACGTTGATAAACTGACTGTAAATTAAAAAGGGCATCACCGCGATTTAAGGGCTGTTTGCCGTAGAAGTATACGTCACGTGGAAAATGTACTTGCGCTAACGAATTCACTAAGGAAAGAATAAAGTAATTCCAAAAATAGAAGATGATATGAAGTAAAAGAAAATGTCCCTCATTAAAAAAAAAAACAAGTTCATTATAAACGTTTCCATAGGTAATAAAATTTACAAGACAAAGTAAAAAAGGAAGACGTATTGTTTTAAAAATATCTGAATGGGTGAAACCTTGTATATAATTAATTTAAAGTATTTAATAATTTATATAAATATATATTTAAACATATTTAAACATCTACACTTTCTACTTATAAATTCAAAATGGAAAAAGAACAAAAACTCTTCGCCGAGTCTGTATATTTCCAGGCTGTACATAATATAAGCACAAAAAATTGTGGTATAGGTATACGTGAGATTATCAGGTACGCGTTCACAAGCGAAATTAAACCTTATTCACGTAAACCTATGTCTACATGACCTATGACGTTACTTGTATAAAATAGAAACAGAAGATTATACATTCTTGTGCACGTAATCCTTAATTAGCTTGAGTCGACAAATATATACTTAATCTAATTGCAGCAACGCAAAAATTTAATAAACTAAATTAATTACAAAACGGTGTAAACAATTCTAACCTTTAAATGATCCAAGAATTTAATGTCCAAGTCAAATAAAAAGAATAAAAAAATTATACTAAATTATTTTGCAACCAAGAAATTATTTAACCTTCAAGACAAAAAGGGGATTAAATTAATGATTCTTTAATTCTTTGGTATGTGACGATAAAAACGCTAAAGCAAGTTTTTGAGAAATAATTAATCAGTTGAAACGGCGTAATTTGAACAACACTACCTTGCGAGTGGTAGATATAGTTTCAAAGATAACCCACAACAATGGAGTCTATTCCGCTTCACATGTGGTGCTCGTTGAAACTTCCGATCCACATGATTTTATTCACTCCTTCAACAAATTTTTCAGTTCCGATGATTTTTAAACTTGAACGTCAAATCTCATCATCAAATAGTTATAAAACCAATATCAGGAACCCGGTAACAAAAACCATTCAGAAGTTATTATATGCATTAGAAATAGCGAAAACGTAAATTGAGCCACGAAAAAACAAAATATCTCAATGAAAATTAGTGAAAAAAACATTCACCTACAGATGTTCGAAGGTACAATTTAATCTGCGGTAAGATAACAACGCCAATCCAATCATATAAATTGAAGTTTCAACAAACTCTGTATGTCGCTTAATAAACCACCTATTTCGGTGTAAATTTACTCGATACAAATAACCAACAGCGGCAACAAACAGAAATACAGGCAATCTAGTAGAGGTTCTAATCTGTAATGTCCAAAGTCACGCGGAAATCCAACCCATCAGCGACACTAGGCACGCATGACCGGTAAGGTTAGCAAGGATGCATTGAATATACAGCAACCGCCAAATTATCGTAACAGGCAACTATGTAGAAAAATAGCTCTGAAGTAGTAGATTTAAGTTGTATATAATAAAAATCTCTTCATGCATTGGTGTTTCTTTTAATAACCAAACGGAACTTACTTTACGAATCACCCCCATACTATTTGCACAACTCTAGCCTAATACAAAACATCAGAAATTCAATTCTCTCTCTCAAGTAGGTAAGTAAATGTTACGAGGTAGTTTAGGGTTTCATATTTCCATAAAAGTAGGTAAGTAAATGTTACGAGGTAGTTTAGGGTTTCATATTTCCATAAAAATGAATGAAAAAGCCATTATTTCAGTGAATGCTCCTTTAAAGAATTAAATTAGCCCCTATTACAACCTTGACCTAGTCTCGACTCATACTAGCAACTCAGTTGCGTAAAATTATCTATGAAAGGCTAAAGTAAACGATTTACACTATATTTGAACGAAATCTCTACTGTTTTTATAATGGATTAAGCTCATTATAATAAATGTAGCGAAATGCGAAATAATATACATATTTTTTTTAATTTTCCACCTATAAATCAAAACTGCAGTGAAATCTTTTAATCTTTTCTACTTACATAAGCGATCTCTTATTAAAATAGCATATGTTTGATTTTATAAATATATTTTTCTTGGAATAAGCATTAATTAACATAATTACGCATAACTTGTCGCTATATTACGTTATAACCTTTTCGTGTGGAGCTCATTGAAAATTTTGCTTAATGAAATTTTTCACCGATACGAAGTGGATAGAGCATGCCCAATTTTATTGATTCCATCTCATAAAACAGCTGACTGATAGAGAAAATTTCGAGTGTCTGTATATTTTGCGTGCATAGATGAACGAAGAATACAAAGCGTCGAATTTGAACAGGTATAAGTGTCTCATATCTGATACGGTTGTACATTAAATTCTAGTGTTAATTTTCAAAAAGGTGACGAACAGATTGTACCATTTCTTTTTAATTTATTATCAAAGGTAAAAGAAACCCGGTGGGTGTGCTGTTTTGTATACATCGCAGATCTACTGAAAACATTTAAATTTTTGAAAATTGGAAGTAACTTAGGTAAGTAATACTTGAACGAATCTTTAAAGAGTAGAGTTATATTTTCTTAATTTATTTCAAAAATTATTTCATGAATTTAACAAGAAATTTTTGTTTTTTTTTTCTTTTCTACACAATTGTTTAATTTAATATATATAACTTCTTGACAAAATATCATAAATTGATAAGATAAACATATATTTTACCTAAAGTAACAAACTATAAAAATTAAAATTGAAATTGTAAACGATTTATAAATCAGAAACGGAACCTTTTCCCAGAAACATTAATAGTCCTACACTATAGTTAATATTAAATATATTTTGAAATTACTTACGAAATAAATTAGATCTTATTTACATAAATAGGTACCTATCTAAGTATGTAATAAGAAAATATTTATACAGATATTGATAAGGTACGCACCATATGTCTTCGGTCTGACTGAATAAAGTTCTAAAAATATTTTGCAAACACAATACAACACGATATCGTGATAATATGACGTCCCCTAAGAACTTTTTTTAAATAGTGAAGTAAATAACAGTCACTAGGAATCATATCAGAACATACAATGGATTTTAAATTTCTTGAAAACCATACGCGCGAATTGTATTCAGACTTAGGCAGATGTATGGATTCATTCGAATATCTTTGATATGGCTATTTAGATCTTAATAAGACTTTCCACGATTAATTAAATGCAAATCAGGGATTCGATGAGTATATTTATATCCGGATCAGAGTTCCGGTTTACCCGAAGAAAATGTTAACTTTTCTATTTTAAATGAAACAGCCTGTATATTTTTACTAATTTCAATAGAGCTCTGCTTTGGGAATTCAGCAATAATAAGGTTTAGTACCCTTTCGTTCAACAACGACTGAGATATTTAATTAAATCTAATCATGGAAATTTTATTGAAAGCAAGAAAAATTTACACAAAAAATATGAACCAAATCAGTTAAGAAAGTTATCAAAATGAAATCAATATGAAAGTCTGTGAAGAAATTCTTGAATGATCATAATCCCCGTCCAACAATTCTTGCACTAAATGTGGTTTATACGGATGATATTTTTTGTACTTCAATATTCTGGCAACTTATCGACAATCTATATCATAGTTTAGTGCGAGAGATATAGTAGAAGTTTGTGATATTTCTTCTAACACTACAGTAATATCTTGAGCAATAACTCAATACGTGCGACTTTTGGTTGTCCATTTTTCGATAAATTTCTAACATCTCCGGTCAAGTTATACCTTCTCAAAGTTTTGCCAACGACAGTTCGTAATATTGGATGCCGATCTTGATTCAAATTGTTAAATAAATAGCATACTTCTTCATGAGAATCATGAATTCTGACCTGTTCACCAAAACCAATCATCATCAAAATTTCAATATGTTTTTTTTCAGTTAATTGAACCATTATTAATACTTGGAAGTATACAAAATTAATTCTGATAGTTTAAATCAAGTACTGAATTTTAAATTCCATAGTTTACTAAACGTAAATATGATTTTAAAATATCAGCTTTAATTAAATATCTCTGTCGTTGTTGAACAAAAGTATGCCAAACCTTATTATTGCTGAACTTCCAAAGCATTTGTTGATAAAAAATAATTTATTATAAACATTTTACTTACAATAAGTACACATGTGAAGAAAGGAAATTAACATGATGGTTGCATTTGTTTTCCATTTAGAAGTTTCTCCATACGTGAATCTAGAAACACACAAATGCAAATTGTTTTCGAGTGATAAAAGACGATTCCTGTATTTTAGCGCAACTCTAGAGAAAAACTCTTTTCACAGAGATCAGACGAGGCGAAAGGGATAATTGTGTTCATTGCTTATGTGACTAAATTTCCACATCCATTCGACGAGCAAGTCAAAACGTATTTAAATCTTAAGCTGTAAATTCCAATTGTAGCGTTTGTCGGCAGACATTTCGATGGGCTGGTCGTGAATCTCAACTGGTAACTTAGCAGTGGCAACAACGTTTTCACTAAAAGGATTCAATATGCATCTCTTCGAGAAATCATTTTTATCTTCCGGGAAATACTCCGTCAACTAAGTTTCAAGCTCACGGAAATGCATCTTCATGCAATCCAAACTGTGGTGAATAATAGCTTCTTATTCATTCAAATTTTTCTCAATATAATCCGAAGTGAGTGGGAACATATCAAAATTTTTGCTTAGAAGGCGGATAATCCAGATATCAAGCTTCTTAATGAAAGCATGTATTTGGTCTGTCATTAATAAAATATTTTTATCACTGTTAGCCCTAAAACTGTATATAGGTAACAAAACCACAGTGGGAATTAGGACAAAGCCCTAAATCCGCCCCTGGTCTACAAAGGCCCCCGAAAAACTCACCGGCCAGCTCAGAAATTAATTGCGGAAGCGTCGTGGGCCAACACAACGCATAGATAGTAAATAGGGCACCACTACGTTAGTTCTAGCAAGTTCACAGGTCAACGTAGAATCACCCTTGGGCCATAAGGGCTTAAGAATACTATAAAGGTGTTCGTATATCTGGTTAACCGTGTCACTAAAACTAACACTTTTGCTCATAAGGACTTACAGAAATAAAACACCAACAACGGTATATAACAATAACAACAATATTTATTAAGAAAAATAAAATATGACAGAAATGGCTTTAATTCTCGGTAGGTGTTCTCAGCCAAAATCGCAACACTTCCGAAGTGTCTGATGCAAAAACACATATGATCCAAACTACTATAACAGCATCAGCTGATTTCAAGCGGTTTAATGTCATTAATTAATTACACAAAACAAATAATCTGACTAAATTATAATAACAGAGTTACAAAATCGAAATCTAGTGAGGCTGGAAATTCTCAAGACCGTACAAAATGATTGAAGCTAGATTCCCCTTAGAGAATCTAAGGGTTCTCAAAGGTAACAACAAATCGACCTAATAAGTATCGATAATTAATCAAGAAATATTAAAATAAATTAAATAACTTGGTCGAACGGACCCCAAAAACTTAAAATGGCAAAAATCAACATGCCCAAGTTATTAATTATGAGTGCCGTGAAGCGGCAAATCGTTACACGATGCGATGATTTAATGACTTAAAAATCTATAATTAAAGTGACATCTACGCAACAAACAACACAAGTTCGATAAACGCCGTAAATGTCGGTACCGTAGGTAACTAGATCACGCACAAAAATCGGAACTAATCCTAAACGGCCTCGTTGCTAAAGTTTTGACGTTCAAACTAGATGGCAGCGTAGTTTCGGGCACGCCGTAAATAAGTTTCAAATACCTAATGTTAATTCATAAATTAAGGTGAAGTTTACCCATCCAAACTTAATTAGTCCACAGCGGGCTCGAATAAATTCCCAAACGGTATCGGTCTGCCTACGGAATTCTAATTCGAACGGCCACGCCCCAGCAAGATGTCCGAAGAGTTCCTAATTTACGTGAAGCCTCGTTAAAAGTCAGCGATTCTAAAATCCACAAGATTCCTACAGAACCAAAATTTCCTATACGACCCAGGTTAAAAGGATACGGGAATTCCTAAAAGACTCACTATAAAAGAAATAGAAGGGAATTAAAAAACGTTAATTAAACCACTAAAACCACTTCGTTTGTTTTCACGGGGTTCTTGAAGTTCAGACTTTTAGTGCGTAACTAACCTTTGCTCTTCGATATCTGTTAATAGAGATAGATGCAATTTAGTTTAAAGAAAAAATTCTTACTAGTATTATTTCGTAAACGTTTTCTTTTTGATTTAAAAGCTTGTTTTAAACATTTATTCATTAACGTACTTCTACGAAAAACACATTTGGCAACGTTGTAGAACAATAAGTTTGTATTTCAAAGTGAGTTCAATCAAAATCATTACTGTCAAATTTTGACATTTACGAATTTACGAAGCATGATACGACATTTTAGCATTAAGATTTTTTATTCAGAACCGAACGAAGAATGTCGCTACGTGTAGCTTTTGCGACAATTTATACACACCTTGTATATGTTTCAACGTCAAATATGTACTGGTTATAAGAACGACAGACAGTTTTGACCAAGCTGCGCAACTTAAAAAATTTTTGCTTATTGTTAGAGGAGCCCGTACGTTTCCATTTACGGTAGTATATTCCTTCTGATTTATCATCCCTATTACCTTTCGATTATAATAAGTGGGAAATCTGCCAGAGGAAGAAGATGTTTCTGCTACGTATCTGTCAACCACAGAAAAAATCTCAGAATAGAAACTTGCTGTCGCTACATTAACGTTCGCACATGTTTTTAAATGTGACCAATCAATACAAGCCATTTTATCGTACAACCAAATTAGCTTCACGGAAATTATAATTTTGTTTAGATTACGAGGAAAATTTTTAATTTTTACAATATTGCCTTTATCTAAATCAATTCTTAAACTCGGATGATGTCCATCTTCAGACACAAGTGGCACAATTAAGATTGCTAAATACAAGGTCTAAGAGTCTACTATTCTGATTCGGGATGTGATTGTATTGACGCAAATGTAGTATATTCATAATAATATATTTAATAATAATATTCATAATATTTTTTAGAATAGCCGATTTTGAATCCATATTAACCTCACAACTATTAAATTTTGTACAATTAAAATCACCGATAATTATTACGCCTTTATCTAGAAGTTTAAAACACAAAGCATCAAAAGATGAATCATAATCCTCAATGCAAACATCTGGTGGAACATAAATTATGGTAACATAAATTATATATCTTGAAAAGATACATTTACGTATTAATAAATCTATGAGAGGTACTAAATGAGCCAAATCCGAAGTATCCCAAGCAGTAGAATGTATATCCTCCAAAGCAGCAAAAAGCACCTCCCTTCCGCCTACCAACAGCCACATGATCACGATCTTTCCTACACACCGAGTATCGTTTGCCAAACATTTCAGAATCGTGTATATCTACAGAAAGTTATGTTTCAGTTGGCAAAAGAATGTCAGCGTCAGCACAGCCGCTTGAGCAATAAACATTATTTACTTTCGATCCAAGGCCTCTAACATTTTGGTAGAGCATATGAAGAGACGCAGCATAGCTGTTGGATTTACCTAGTTTTCCGAATGAACCTTCTTAATGATTCTGGGAACATCATGAAAGTACCTAATTGTTAATTCAGTCTCCCCTGCCCCCAGCCGGTCATCCAGTTGTCTTTTAAGATCCTTATACAAAGAATTTTGAAAGGAAGTCCTATCCCTTGCCACAAATACAAACTTATATTTTTGTGAGTTTTTCAATTTAGTAGTTCCACGCAGTGCAGTGATGACGTCGTTGTTACAAGGGAGAGAAATCTTAATACCCCTCTTGCGGTGCTGTTTGGTGGAATTAAATCTACCAAGTCTTATCGGAGAAACATGATCTATGGATACAGCTAAATACAAAGGTACAGGCAGCGCTGAATTTACTTCTACGCTCGGTCCGGATAATTTCTGTGATGTGGCGATGTGGTTCTTTTTTGTGAATGTGTCTGATGATATCCTTTCTCCAGCAGGGACGTACCGATGAGCCTGTAGAAAGGCGAAATACGTATCTACGTCTCTGCGGAGGGATATGTTCGGACACGTTCACAAAACAAAAATATTAATAGTGAACCTGTATTTGTGTTCTTCACAACAGATTTTTAATAATATTTTATATTATTAAAAATACCTTTGTATTAAAGAAAACTGGTGGGGTTTACCTACTCATGTATGTTTCAATTATTCTGATACATTACACATGCGGTTAGTCCGTAGTATGAGTGAAGACACAAACAAAATGCAGTTTCTAGAGAGATGGCTGTGCCACCAGGACATTTAAATGTAGGTTTATGTATTCTGTGTGACAAGAAAATAACCGTTCCGCGGGTTAGCTTACATTTGAAATGTGGGCGTGTCTAACTAGCATCGATACAAATTTTTAATTTAGATAAATTAGATATCTGTAATTTCGCGCTAATAATTTAAATTATAAAAATGACAATTAAATAAATATTGAAAAGTAAATTTCGAAATAAATGTAAATTGATTTGAAATATACAAAGTTATCGTAATATTAATTTATTTACACTTCGATACTAATTTTACAAACTATTTTCGCCAATTTTAACCATTCTATTACATGTTATTTCTGTCTTTCCTTTCGCAGTTAGCTGGAATGAAGGAGTAATTCTGCACCACAACAATATATATATATATATAAATATATATATATATATATAAATATATATATATATATATAAATATATATATATATATATATATATATATATATATATATATAGATAAATAATTCATCAGAATAATTGAAACATACATGAGTGGGTAAAACCCCACCAGTTTTGTATAATACAAAGGTATTTTTAATAATATAAAATATTCTTAAAAATCTGGTATGAAGAACACAAATACAGGTTCACCATTAATATTTTTTGTGAACGTGTCCGAACATATCCCTCCCCAGAGACGCAAATACGTATTTCTCCTTTCTACAGGCTCATCGATACGCCCCTGCTGGAGAAAGGATATTTTCAGACACATTCACGAAAAAAAACCACATCGCCATATCACAGAAATTATCCAGACCGAGACCAGAATAATTGAAACATACATGAGTGGGTAAAACCCCACCAGTTTTGTATAATACAAAGGTATTTTTAATAATATAAAATATTATTAAAAATCTGGTGTGAAGAACACATGCTGTTAGTCCGTAGTATGAGTGAAGACACAAACAAAATACAGTTTCTAGAGAGACAGCTGTGCCATCTTTGGAAGGGCGTCGTTACTTCACATTGGTTATGTGGACGGGGCGAGGTACTTCGGCTGTCTGACAACAGGCAGCGCTGAATTTACTTCTACGCTCGGTCTGGATAATGTCTGTGATGTGGCGATGTGGTTCTTTCTTACGCAGGGGCGTACCGATGAGCCTGTAGAAAGACGAAATACGTATCTACGTCTCTGGGGAGGGATATGTTCGGACACGTTCACAAAAATATTAATAGTGAACCTGTATTTGTGTTCCTCACACCAGATTTTTAATAATATTTTATATTATTAAAAATAACTTTGTATTATACAAAACTGGTGGGGTTTACCTACTCATGTATGTTTCAATTATTCTGATACAGCTAAATCTTTCAGGATTTCGTTTACCGAATTTTTTCAAGTTCAGGAACATTTAGGATGATTAGATTGTTTTTTCGTCTCTCCCGCTCTATCACCTCCTGAATAATCCTTTCCATATCAAAAGGGTCAACCCTATTCTCAACAGGGACATCAGGTCCTAACGGGAACTGAGCTTTAAGTTACTTGAGTTCATTCTGTAGGGTACTAACCGCGGATGTGAGTTCATGCATCTTATTAATCTGTTATTTAAAATCAGAACAGGAATTACAGTAGTACGTTAACTTTCCATTTTTTGCCTTTAGGCATTGAACTTCAATACTTGATAAATTGCTACAGGTTGTGTGAGCAAGAAATCCCACCCTCAATACTTACATCACGATCACATATGTGACAAGTAGTACTCATTTTGTATTGTTTTCAATATAAGTTAAAGAAAAAAAAAACAAATGTCAGAAATAAGACAAAAACAGTTGCTTCACACCGAGGGGGCCCGTCCTGGTGACTGACAAAGTGCACAAACACACGTAGGCCACGCTAAATGGGGTCTAATATAAAAGGATTAAATCAATACAATGACGTAACTTTTAAATTTATCCGGTGTAAACATATAAAACATAACATGAATTGAAATATAGTTTGGCAAAAAGAAAAATATAAGAAATCACACAGAAGAAAAAAGATTAGGGGCACAATCAAATGCTATAAATTTAAGGAAAAACTAATAATAATTTTTAAAAAATTATTCAATCGACATCATCAATATTATCTACATGAGGTGGTGCCCCGTCTTGGAAATATCCCCTTTGTATTTCATAGTCATGTAATTGTTCTATAAAAATCTGACATATTTCAGTACTATATCGTTCTCCAATGTCGGTGTCATTAAAAATATAACGGCGATAATTCGACGTTTTGACATTGCCACCCAAACACCAACTTTCAGTGGATGCAAACTGGATTCTACAAAATTACGTGGATTTTCAGTTGCCCACGTTGTGTAATTTTAGATGTTCACCGATAAATGAAACTAAATCTCATCTGACATAAATATAACATTTAGAATATCATCATTACTTAAGTTTTCGTTGAACCACTTACAGTATTGAACTCTTTTTTGATAATCGATATCCAATAATTGCTGTGTAACAGTTATTTTGTACAGATGCAACTCTAAATTTTGAACCTGTTTGGGTAGCTAATTTTCGAACTGATTTGTTGGAATTTGTTTCAATACGTTGTCTAACATCATCATCTTCCGTTAAAACTATCAACCAACCACTAGTTTTGCCCTTACAAATACGATTTCTATCTTCAAATCTATGCACGATCCGGTCACGATGTTGTCCAAACACTTTGTATGATACGATATTGATAGCTAATTTTCACTAAATTGCTCAAAACAGCTTGCAACGAATATAACCATTCACCGTTATCGCCACGAATACCACTGCGGTAATGCACCTTTAAAATAAAAACATCCTGCTCAAATAAAAGACATATTGCTTTAAAAATTAAAGATAATCACTTTTATTGAATTGATTTGAACTTTTTATTGAACTTACCTAAACATTAATGAAATAGATGCTCTGAAAAAAACAGTTTTCGATATAAAACGAACCAATAATAAAAACAAAAACGAAGAAATGACAGGACAACACGAAAACTAAATTACATAATTAAGGAGGTGCTACTGGAATTTTATAGAAAACTTTGCTTGTCCAGCACTGGCAGCCATCTAATACACAAAAACACGTGGCGGGAATTTTGAACAAGCCTCAATCATTTAAAAACACACTGTATATATAGTAACTCATAATATGATTTTTTAAAAAAGAACTACAATTTAGTTATAGTATATAGTATTAGTTAATATTTAAACAATTTCCACCGTTCAAGGCGTTCCGGCGTTTCAGCAGTCCACCAACTATCGTCTTCAGGTTAGCTCTAATAAGAGATAGTTATCATATTATTATTTTTATAATTAATGTATGTTCTATAAACATGTATATAGTGTTCCCAATTCCCAATTATTATTTTAGACGAAATCGAGTAGAATCTGCATCATATTACATCACACTAACAAGTAGAGAACTTCAGAAACAACATTTTTTTTAACAGTAGGACAATTGCAAAACTAAGTTTAATTCGAATTTTGTATAAACTACCTTAACTTTAGATTCCATCTTAATACAGAAAGTACAACTTCCAAATTCTTCGCAAGTTATTGAAGCAAGAGAACTTCCTTTGATCTATGAACCGTTTCTTGGAAACACATATTCTGTCGTTTCTGCTTTAAAATCAAAGTAACAACTTGGAGCGACTGCTGAGAGCTTTCTAATGTTGACTGCGCAAAATAATTCGTAAAGGAATAGAAATTAAAGCATCTATTTCAATGAATGTATTTCCAGTGTTATTAAAATGAATATTTGTTTTTTAAGAATTAAATTAAATTTTTAACTATGTTTGAATATGGTTCTGAAATCATTACTGGTATGTACATTTTGTGTACTATGTAATTCACAATTTTTGTCGAAATTTTCTATGGAAATGTGCGCAAATAACGAAGAATTCCTGCTAAGGAAGTTGTTAGAAAATCGTAAAAAAATCGATAGTCTGTAAAATAGGTCATAAAAAATAGGTTATAGTCAATCCGCACATATCGTATGTGACAAAAGTTTTTAGACATAAATTAAAATACTATGATTTGTTCAAATTTCTAACTTTAATTCAACGCTATGAAAAATTAACGGTTAACATCTGTTAGGCGTGTGTGGCTGGATTTGATACTTCTTCGAATCACGCGTCATAAATCCGCGATGACTAGTTTCTGTTGAATCATAGTTGATTCAAATTGTGAATGGAAGTTCTTCTCTCGCTCTGTGGTTCGCAAAATAACAACATTTATTGAAGGCACATCACTCCTTAATTATTAAATAAGGGAAAACAATGTCACATAAGTCGCAAGCAAAACATATTATTATAAAACTTGATTACATTTCCTAAATCTAGTAACGCTTGAAGCTGCTGGGCTGTGATTTCGTTGATAGATCTTAGCAAACTTAAACTTTTAATTCTAAAATATTAGCCAGGTACAAGACATTGCGGTCATAAGACTCCACCCTATTTCTTATGATTGGTCGAAACAGAATAGGTAAATAAGTTTACATAAACTTGACATGGCTACATTGTATGGAGCAGATAATTAGATGAGTCAGGTACATACGGTTTTAACCAAACTTGACCTTGGCTAAATTATGTGTCCGAAATACTATTATACAAATGATCTTCGAAAATTCGACCGTAATGAAATTTGTAGAAACTCCGTCGGGCTTAACGGAGAACTACGTGTTTATAAAAATAGGCGGCAAGCCTTCAATTTAAAAATTGCTATGCTTAACTGATGTGTCTGAACATTTGGTGACCATAGCGGCTACACCCTAAAGTAAAAACAATACAAATAGAAAAAGGCCTGAATAAATAACTGTACACAAAATGATAAATACGTATTTCAAAGTACATTTCTAGGCAGGATGAACCAAAACATAGATAAGATACATTGTTAATGCAGGCCGTGCTTTGAACAACACTTATTGTATAAAGTAAGTAAAAGTAAGTCAAAAAATTTTTGTTTAATACTGCCATAAACATTAATAACGAGGAATGCCATGATCCCTTTCCCTTTGAATAGAGTTTATAAATTTCAAATTATAAAGAAATCTTGCCTAAATAAAATTCAATATTTTAATCGGAAAAACTTATTAATTAACAACGTTGTCCAGGTTTCTAGACAACATCATTTCTAAACAATCAGAATATATTATAATGCAGCTAGCGGCCCATGGTCTTCGCTCCTTCGCCGTTTTGTTCTTACGTGTCACATAAGTGATTCGATGGCGGCAACATCGATTTCCCAAATCTTTTGATAAGTTCTCCTTCTTAATTGTTCTTCGTTATCGACCTCCCATCCGTTATCGTAAACTGTTCTGCTTGATAAGGGCCAAAATTCTTCGATGGTCGTGCTTGAGGAACATTAACTGGATTATTTTCTCTGGGTACAAATGAGACATTATACGATAGACAGTGAACGCAGATACGAATTGAGATGCAATCATGAGACATATCGAAATCTGGAAAAGCCACCGGTATCTGAATTCGTAACAATACGAAGGCTTGAATGAAGACATACGGCTAAGATGGCCGAGGAAGTAATGCCAAAACGAACTATAAACGACTAGATGCAAGGAAAGCGACTAGTGGGGTAACCAAGAAAATAATAAGAGTATGTGGTGAATGAGGGCCTTAGAATTTTGTTGGGCACCAAGAACTGGAAGAAGATCACAAAGTACAGAGAGGAGTTGAGCCCTGAAGATGTCCCCTGAAACAGTGGACGAAATATCGGCCAAGAAGGAACTAACGCCAGGGACCCTGTTCCATTCCTGAATCCCTGAAGCAATCATTGACAACGACTGCGGAAGCTTACGAACCAGACTAATTAGTTTACCTGAAAATAAAACATAATGAAGACTGCCTCGAAGACCACCTGATCTCTAAAAAAGTATATTAAATGATTTAAATGTAATGACTAGAGACTGGACTCATTAGGCCGAAATTACGACGGATCATATAAATAGTCTATAACATCGCTAAGTACAACACATTTAGTAATTGAATAGCACTATTCATTCGGTTAACCGCACATCTGTTTTTTGTCGTTAAATTGGGGCGCAGTTACTTCAATATTACAGTTATATTCCTTTCTTCATTGGCGTAGATAGAGGCGTGAGGAGTTTTTATAATTTATTTTATTTATTAGTTTATATTTCGTAAGATAAACAAAGTACTGTGAGTTAGTTTCTTTTTTCATTGTTTTAACTGTTGGAAAACAAACGGGTGGTGATCTATAAAATATCAAATACATTTTTATTTGTTTATTTTGTAGTTCAAGTTGAGTAAAGGAGTATTAATATTAACTAGCAATATCTCCTCAAGGTTCCCTTCTGTAAAATCTGTTCTCTTTGAATGAAATACATCCTTGTAGATAAAAAACCTTATAGGTGCATACTGGAAATGTTCTTTTATTTCAGCGTATTTAGCAGTTAGATTTTAAGGCATTGTCCCAATACACAATTGCCGCAATGTTATTAGATTTGGATTTCTATTAAAAACTGCGTCTAACTTTTGCCAAAGACCACATCCGAAGTCACTTGGAATATTTTTAATTAATAATACCCACATCTAATGTGATTAATCCATCATTTAATTTGAGATTTTGATTTTCAAAATAAATTATTAGTTTTGGCAAATTTCCTTATTAATTCCATTTATAATTCTTTGAAAAAGGTTATATTTACCGAAACATGTAAGGGATTATTTTAAATAAATACATATTAAAGTAAAACAAACCTTAAATTTCCGAATATCTAAATCAACTATATATATATATATATATAGATATATATATATATATATATATATATATATATATATATATGTATAAATATAATAACTTCGTGACCTTGGTATGATATGGTAAACCTAATCAGTAGGCGATTAAAGGTCTGTATATTACTTCAAAATATATGTATTTAAAGTTTTTTAAATACATATATTTTGAAGTAATATACAGACCTTTAATCGCCTACTGATTAGGTTTACCATATATATGTATATATATATATATATATATATATATATATATATATTTTTTTTTCTCAGCTATCGCGCAGTATAATAACCATCTAGCACTCATTACCCACGAGCATATGGAGATACGGAGAATTTAATTTCGAACATGGAAAATTGCTGTCAAGCTATTCTTGAAAATAATGATGACGCCTTATTTAAGTGTTACACTTCGCGTACATCAAGAATTTTCTAATCCCGCTTTAAAATTTATTATTTACAAATAATTTAAATTCAAAAATGTAAAAAAATTCACTTTGTGGCATTTTATTAATATTTTAAAGAGAAGGTTTTGTACCGTACTGGTCAGAAACGATACCCCTATACGGAAAACTACCAAACGGTTAACCCAAAAATTTCAACCCTGGAAATTTCGTTTCGTATTTGTACTGTACTCTTTAATTTAGTTATTAATTATGGGCTCCTTTTCTAATTATATCTTAATTAATAATTCCATTTATTATTATGCTATCGTTTCTACAAGTCAAAATAATACCGGCCACTTTATAAAATTGACATAAATTTAATAGCCGCATTTCATTAGCTTGTGTAAAGTTTATCTAAATTATATCATGTGACACATCATTTTACTGTATTTTTCAAGGCATCTTTTAATGATATTAATTTCAATGACATCACAACGCTTTAACTCGCGTCTTTAATTAACCCTTAATTCTTTTTTTTTATCCGTCTCGGATAAACTCTAGCAAGTAACTCTCATTTCTTAATTATATTATTTTAATCACATTTACGAATCCATTTTTGAAATTAATTTTAAGGTTGCATGAGGGATGTTTCCAAAGTTCTGGGAATTGTGCTCTAATTAAATTACACAGTACTTATAGACAATGCTATTGGCGATAACACAAGCCTTGAAATGTTTATGCAGCTATCCAATGCAATATCGTTCAGTCTGATTTAGGTATTCGACCGAAGACACGGCTAAATCTCAAAAAGCAATAATTTTCTTTTTGTGGAAAGAGGGTGTGAAAACTTAAGAAAGTCTGCAGAATCTGAACGTACTGTATATCGGTGGATCAATCGTTTCATGAGATCTTACATGATATTTTGCGTAAGCAAGATTTCAGTCCACTGGGTCCCAAGGCTGTTGAAACTCAATAGATCTGACACTTGTCGTCAACTTCAAGAGCTGTTAGCCCGTTACGGTGATAAATTTTGGTAAATAATAATAACCATTGACGAAACGTGGATTCCTTGCTTCAACCTTGAGACCAAAAGTCAATCCAAAAAATAGTATAAACCCGAAGAAGGGCCTGCACTTAAGGCGCGTGCAGTTCCGTCTGTTGTAAAGAATATATATATAATTGCAGAATGATTATAATCTGGGATTACGAAGGGATTATTTTTATGGATTATCTAGCGAAAAGTACTACAATTAACGCAAAATATTATTCGTACTACTACTTGGGAAGTTGCATAAGCGTCCGTTATTGCAACAGGATAATGCAGGACCGCTCATCGCAAGAAAAACGAAGGATGTTTTGAACGATTTACGATGGGAGTTGTTTCCGCATCCACCTTATTCACCAAATCTCTCAACCTGGGTGTTCGTTTTGAGAATTTAACCCACCTAAAACATGCCATAAATAAGTGGATTGAGGACATCGAAAAAATTGTTTGAGTACAGCTTAAAAAAATTTATCGGTGGGATAAATGTATTCAATTAAATGGCGATATGTTTAGAAACTACATTGTAATATTGATTAAAATTTACAAAGCAAAAAAATTATAGCTAAATTCCCAAAACTTTGGAAACATCCCAGATAAATACTTATTCGTCGTTACCTGTATATATGTATAGTTTTCATTTAATTACATTAAATCCTTTTAATTTTCTAACCTTCATATTTAAATAATAAAAAATGCACAACAATATGTATTTCAATAGATTTCGTGCTACACCAACACTGCAATCTATTCTTTTCCTGAGAATAATAGGTAAATTAATCTACATCTTATTAAATGACATGCAGGTATTCTCCCCATTGAGAAATTCCCTTTATTTACTAACTAATATTTACCTCTATCACCCCTATCTATTTAAAATCACCACAGTAATCTTGTTTGTCAGAGCTGTTGGTTTAAAACGTTTCAAACGACGCACTTCATTAACGATATCAAATAATTCACGCACTAACGTGTTGGAAAATTCACTGCTTTTGTCTTTGTGTTCTACACTATATCGAATCATTGCTTTCACAGTGGAAATGTAAATATCTCCTTCAATTAAATGATTGAGAATCTATTGATTATTATAAAATATTATACAAAATTTCTAGATGGAAATTTCCAACCGTACACCACAACTGAATGTCATAGGTCCATACTGGTTTTAATATTGTATACTCAGGGTTTACCCAATACTGTGTCAGAATTTTAACATAGGGCACAATAAACATTACAAGTAATATTTTATTAATTTTTATTTTATCTTGAAGAGCAATCAGTGACACTATGTTTTGGACTCAACATCATTTAAATGATATCTCCTTCCTTGTTGACATAAATGAATGCTTATGTCTCAATTTCTGATTACTTTTTGATACATATAAGCTGATAAATCTTGAATCGTGTGTGTAATGTTCTCCTTAAGGTCACAAATGGTTCGTGGCTTAGTCTCGTAGATCTGATACTTGAGATAGCCCCATAGAGAAAAGTCCAAGGATGACAGATCGCATGATGTTGGTGGCCAGTTTACATTTCCATTTCTAGAAATAACCCAGGAAGATATATTTTCTTGAAATAATTCGACGCTTTCGTGAAATGTGACATGCGGCACCTTTTGTTAAAAAAAACCATTGTCCGAGCCAAAATTGAACAGTTGCGATCACAAATATTCTCTTAACAGAATCCTATAGCGTCCGCCATTAACAGTAACGTGATTTCCATGTTGGTCTTTAAAAAAATAGGGGCTAATTACTCCATGAACCCAGAAACCGCACCAAACAGTGAGTTTTCCCAGAGTGGAGAGGCAATTCGAGAATCATTTGAGGATTTTCATTAATCCAAATCCTACAATTTTGTTTGTTCACATATCCAAGCCAGAAATGTGCTTCGTCCGAAAAGATTATTTTTGATCCAAAATTCGAATCGACTTCCAACTACTCTAGAACCCAAGCCACGAAAGTTCGACACACGCGATGATTAGTAGGTTTCAACTCTTAAGTAATCTGAAGTTATTATATATATATATATATATATATATATATATATAATAACTTCGTGACCTTGGTATGATATGGTAAACCTAATCAGTAGGCGATTAAAGGTCTGTATATTACTTCAAAATATATGTATTTAAAAAACTCTACATGTTTCGGCAACATGTAGAGTTTTTTAAATACATATATTTTGAAGTAATATACAGACCTTTAATCGCCTACTGATTAGGTTTACTATATATATATATATATATATATATATATATATATAATATATATATATATAATTATTTCTTGACCTTTGTGTGTTATAAAACACCAACTAATTTAATCTACTATATATATATATATATATATATATATATATATATATATATATATATATCAATTAAGCACTAAACACTCATATAGCAATGGAGTAATAATAATTAGCAATTTCAAACATTCTGCTTCCAAAACATACATTTGCTTTCAATAACGGACATCTGCTATCAAAACTGACATCAGCTTTCAAAACTGACTTCTGTTTTCAACTTGACATCTACATTCAATATACATACAATAACTGACATCTGATTCATTAACACTGTTACCTTATAATGCATTTCTAAATAGCTTGAACCAAGGTCTATCGTCGCTTAAGTGGTAAAAGCGACAGTCCGGCAAACTGTAGACTTGGGTTCAAGTCCCAACGTAGACAATATTTTTCAATTAAAAATTTCGTATGATTTGCTTTGTAATTTGTAGACAGCAATATTTACATCCCCACTTACTTTGCAATTACATACATACTAATTTGATATTTGTAAATATTTCATATAAAAGCCGAAAAACCCCAATAACATCCATTGATATATTTAACCGCTAATAATAAACGGCTAAGAAATTATCTAAACACTTATATATATATATATATATATATATATATATATATATATATATATATGTATATATATATATATATATATATATATATATATATATATATTAAGCTGGTTCTGTCTTCAGTTAATTATTTATGTGAATATGAATAATTTTTTTGTTAATATTTAAAGTTAAATTTGAATCTATATATCTTATATTTAAAATATGTCTGATCGCGCCATCTATATTGGTATAACATAAGTAAGGTTATCTACATGCAGCTATTTACTATTTTTAAATGTCAAGTTATCTTCTATTTATTGTTTATTATTTGGATATTTAAATACTTTCATTTTATTTTAAATTCACTATAAATTTGAATTTAAATCTTATATTTCAAATTGGCCACGTCTTTACTTTTCGGCGGCAAATTTTTACAGGTAGTTTCGTAGGTAACGAAAAAAAAAGAGGTATGAATGAATTAATAAAAAACCGAATATGGCGAAGCGTCGCTTTTCAGATAATTAAGCGATTTCAAGATTTAAAAGGCGATTCCTAAGTGTAAAATCTCATTTAGAAGCTAAAAAAATAAAGTATATTATCATTTAAAAATTTATATTACGTGGGAGTTATAATTTTACCTTCGAATACTAGTGCAATTACAAGTATTGATATCCCTCATCAGACAAGTATCGAGCCAGTATCCTGTACAATAATCAGTCTAATCCTTAATTTAATTTTATTATATATAAGCCATCCAGAAAACTGTGCGGAACATCCAATTACCTGACACTTAATCGGAAGATCTATACCTGTATTCAGTCCCGAACACCTCCCGAAGATTCCTATACCAAAGCCAGGGTACTCTCTGTACGAGTTTTTCAGTGCTCATAGTTAAGGGAGAATTTACCCTATAAATAAAGCATATTTTTTGTATTATTATTATTAATCGTAAATAGTACAGCTTCACTATATAAATTATCACCTATTTGAATATTTAAATGTAGAATTACTGAGCTAGTATTTTTTCAATAACATATTGATTGATAATTAAGACATAACTTACCTTAATTTGCCCTGAGATTAAGATATCATTAATATAGAGAACAGATTCCATTTTTAGGTTAAATCATATCGATTTGCATTGATCATTATTTACTATTCTTTCAATCCACCTAAAGGGAATTATAAATTTTGACAAATTGATTGGAAACATATATATTATATCTACTTACCTCTGTTCGTGTTTTAACTTTATTTTCAAACTGAATAAGCTTATTTTCCTTTATCATTCTTACCGTTGTTTGTCAGTGCTTGAGTGCACATGTACTCAAGAATGTTATAGGGGGGGAGGGGGGAATTTCAAATTGTAACGTATTTTATTGTTTGTATTTTTAAAAGTTTATGTTTATTAAATTGAGTTTATCAGTTCTTATTGTGTTTCCTTTTCTTACATCTCTCACACATATATTATTATAATATATATATATATATATATATATATATATATATATATATATATATATATATATATATATAATTCTAGAAAATTTCTTGACCGTACTAATATAAATTCACTACTATTTGGGTTATCGGTCTGTTTTAATTAAAACTCAAATGTTCTTACACAATATTTCGTCAATATATTTATGACTTCATCAGAAGTAGCTATAAAATTGCAATATACACTTTACTCTTGTACTAATTTATTCAGAAAAGAAAACTTACAGCTAGAGTTAGGCGTTGGCAGTCTTATTAATTACTGTACTCATAATTGTCACTAGGGACTTACAAATAACACATGAACATTACATTCTTAAACAACCAACTACAATTGTAAAATTTCAACCTGACCTTTTTAACCCGCATGACTGTATAATTTTAAGTGAAAAAAACAAATCTCTCTTAATTTTTACGTTGGGTCCTTATACAGTTGTAAACAATGGGGTGGTAAGAAAAAAAAGTATATATACAAAAATCTATCTATATACATTATGTTATTGTAATTAAAATATATTCCCTAGTTACAGTGTTCTGCACATGACATTAAAAATGACTATTATCTGTTTAATAAATTTGAATAAATAACACTTAAACTATTGGTGTCCATTTTAAAATTCAACGTGCTTTCTGAATGTGTATCGTTTCAAGTACTAGTCTGTTTTTATAATGATTTTCTTTTCCCAATGTTCAAATTTTGAAAAAAAAAATGTGATCACGACCTTCCACACAACATAAGGAACACACGAAATTTTATCAAAATCGATTACCTATGTAGTTTGTGAGTCTATTAGTAACAAATTAAATGTTTTTGATATATATATATATATATATTAAAAATAATAGATTTTTATTGGTTTTAGCGACCTTTATTGAATTTTGATGTTTGTTTACGACGTTTCGACTTTTATCAATTCAGTCTTTTTCAAGCATCTGGAAACAAGAATCATTACAATGAACCTGAGAACTGTGTTTGTTTCGTGTGATATAACAATTAAATTAACAATTTTAAATTAAAATTATATTAAGAAATGAATTACGAATTAGGTTAGCATTTTACGTTGAAAATTAAATAACATTAAATTAAAATAGCTTAGAATGGTAGGGGGATATTAAAGTGATTAATATCTGTATGAATTAATTGGAGACTTTACAATTATTAACATTTTTAAGTTTAAAAATTAGTTTAAAAAATGATTACAATTGAGTTAACATTTAACGTTGAAAATTACATAAAATTAAAATAACAAATAGCTAAAATGAATAGGTAGGGAGACATTAAAGTGATTAACAACTGTATGAATGAATTGGAAAGTTGAATTACACTACAATAAGTAAAGAGAACAAAGGAAAGACAAATAAACTCACATTTGTTGTTCGTTTTGGTTTTACAAGGGTACGCATTCATGTGACACATGTGTTGGACATCCGAGACCAATTTCCTTTAAGAACGATCGTGCTTGTGCGGATATTGTAAGTGAACTAATACTTTAGTTTGCGGGGGTTTTAATTTCTGTTCTTTGGAATGAGCATGGTGGTCAGGACCGTATTTAGGGGTATATGTTAACGTTGTTTTTTCTAATGGGAGCTATTTTTTTCCGTTTTTTTCTTGTGCGTGCAGGGGGTTTTTTGATTTTTCTATTGTTTTATGAGAGGGTAATAGAGTTTTGAAAGCCCATCAATTTCGTTTCTGTCGTTGATTGTTTTGCTATTTTTGAAAATGTGTATCATTTCTCTAAGACCTCTCTAGCTTTTGTATTCTTTTTTTGTGTTATTACTTTGGTGTTTTCAAAATCAAAATTATGTTTAAGTGTCAATTGGTGTTTTTTTAAAGCAGTTTGATTTTTTGCGTATTTGTGACCTTTCAATCTTTCTTGTAGTAACTGTTTTGTTTGGCCTATGTATATTTTATCACAGTCTTTGCAGGGTATGTTGTATATTGTGTGTGATTGTTTTAGTGTAGGTGTTGAGTCTTTAAGTTTGCTGTGTAGGAATTTTAGGTTTTTACCGCTTTGGTGTGCTATTTTAAAATTAAATGGTTTGAATATGTTGTCTAATTTTTCGGATAATCCAGTTATATAGGGTGTGGGGATATATGTGCATTCATTGGTTTTTTTGTTATTGTTTTGGTTGTTTGTTTTGTTATAAATTTTATTGAGTCTAAGTTTTATAATTTTTTGTATGAATTGTGGTGGATAGTTGTTTTCTGACAAAATTGTTTTAACTTTATTTAGTACTGTTGGTCTGAAGATTGGGTTAGTGAGATTTAAGGCTCTGTCTACTAACGCTGTTACTACATTTTTTTTGTGGGCTAGGGGTTGGTTAGAAAAAAAGTTTACATATCTGCCGGATGCGGTTGGTTTAGTGTACCATTTTGTTTGTATGTTGTTTTTTGTTCTTGTCAGTGTTAGGTCTAGGTAGTTTATGGAGTTGTTTTTTCTATTTCAATGGTAAACTTTAAATTTGGGTGGAAATTGTTAAAACTATTTTTTACAATTCCACCCAAATTTAAAGTTTTTGAAGCTGTTTATATGTCATAGGATGTATATTTAGGGTCTTTAGAGCCTCATGTAACTTCAGCGGTATTTCTCCTGTAGCACCGATGATGATGTTTTGGCTCCACACTTCTTTAACATCTTAATCACTGTCATCATTGTTTCGTTGTTGAAATATGGTCTGGCACTGTTGGTGCAAGAAAAAGTTCGTTCTATCCAGTCTTACCCTATGGATACGATTCTTTAGTGATCGTAAAGTTTTGCAGTATCTTATTAAATTAATCGTTGATTCCTTCGGTCGATATTCATTATGAATGACTTTTTTGCATTCTAGAAAGTGGTGAGTATGACACTGATGAAATTATGTTGAATTTTCGTAGACGTGGGGAATCAGGACAACGACGTTCCATTGACTGCTGCTTGTTTTCGGTCATAATGATGAACCCAAGCTTCGTCATCGGTGGTTATATTCATGAGAAAATCATGGTTGGTACGCATCTCAGAAATGGAACTCAAGATAAATGACACTGTTATTCAATGACAGTACACAGAAAAAGTAAACTTGCATATTAAGACGAGATACTCGAATTTACTGTTTGCAAGTCAGAGCTTGTTTCTATCTCCACTACTCATACAATGGCATTGCTAGAGACGTTATATATCATCTGCCCTTGTAGTTATATAAACTTAATCCGCACAAACGCTTTCAAATGGTTTCGGATTGTTTGGACCAACCAGGATTCAATTTTAGGCGAGCGGAAATCACACATCGTGACTACTCGAATAAAGTTTATATATCTAACTGTATATTGTATTTACAAATTTTCAGCGCTTTATTGGTTGGTCCTGGTATATTTCGCTTTAATATAACGTATCGCTACGTCATCAGGTTTTGGGGATGATTTTTAGGGAAGGAGATGTGCGCAATGTTTTACAGGCATCTCCGTTGTAGGCCTCTGAGAGATTAGTGGTATTACCTGTGTGTGTACACGATCTAGTTTTAGCAGGTTGAATATGTTTCATTGAATTTGATGGATTACTAGTGTCTGCTGAGATTGTTTTACCGCAATTCTATATATTTGTGCGTTGTGTTTGGTTAGGCTGTATATTAATTGTACCCTTCGAGCATCTGAAGGTGAGAAAATTAACTAAAGTCTTCTTAGAACCATCCATGTCTCCATTTTCGCATCTCGTTTTTTTTGCCGTTTAACTTCCGCCTACAGGGTTTTGCTTTTGGTACCGAGTTTTATCTCCGGATGTCTGTTGCGTCTCGCTGCTGAGCCATTGTGATACCAGAAGAGTTGAGATCGTCAGGAAAGTATGACAATCCACCTGTTCCGGATCCGACGCCATTTTGCAGAAGAAACGCTTTTCGCAGCAAGAATGCAACATCAGTCAGCTAAAACCAAGAGCGGCTAAGTAAAAAAAATTTCAGCTTAATTAACAACAAACTGGCATCGGGAAGTAAGGATATAAAGAGAAAACAACTACGTTAGCTACATAAAATATTAAAATTCGACAAGTCATCTCGCCTTTTTCTTATTTACTTTTTTTTTTGTTTTGTCGACCGTCATTTTGTATGCACGAATATTTTTATTAAATTAGCTCACATTACCTTTAAATTATGAGATTAATTTATCATAAATATTATTGAGGACTTTTCACGTAATTAGAAATTTATAAAATTCATTTGTTTTAAAAGTTTAGGTATGAGAATGCAAAACCCAAATACGTTACATTACATAAACCTAATTTTGTAAACGACCGCATAAGACCTTATGTACACGTACTGCGTTTCTTGTAACTCTTTAGTACCTTTTTTGTTTGAAGTTTTACGCTTATATTAAAAATCTGTATATACAGTAACATTCAAGAATTTTGGGCGCTAGAATTTTATACTTGTTTTCTGTTGTATTTAAGGAATTCATTTAAATTTGGTATTAATTAATTTAATAACTACATACAGGGCCTCATCCGATATTAATTTTAGGGACATCCTTTATATGTTCCCTTCCGTTTGTGTAGCTGGAGTATTGTTCTGTTTAACCACGTTTTTCTAATAAACATGTCTCTTTACATTTAATGTGGAATATTATGTGTTATTTGTTATTACCTCCTGATTTATTTTTCTCTTCGCAACTACTTAAGTATAGCAACGGTTCGTTAAGAATTGCACGACAATCTCATTAAGCTTTACGTCATTGGCACTGGTTGGCTGCTTTGTCACTTTAAGTTCAGCCTACTAACGCAAGGTAAGTACCAGGAGGGTGTTTGTATTGACACTTTCAATAAGGATTTTCAAATTCTATATTTAGAAAATAAAAGCAATAAACTAAATTTACTGGAAAGTTTAGAAATCAATAAATTAAAATAATCACAAATTTTATTTAAAGATCAATTATATTTAAATAATTCGCCTTTATTAAATTTATTCATTTAAAAACTGTTTAGACGATAATAGAAATGTTTAGTACCCTATAGTATATTAGTTAGGGCCAACCAGATGGGCCACATTTTCTTACTACCTACAATATTTGTGTAAATTGTTAGATTTTTAAAAAAAAGTAAAATAATACAAAGTTGTTGATTTTATATTTCTAATTTAGTTTGTAACGTACTTTTTAGCTGTAAGTACCTGATGAAGCTACTGTGCTGGCGAAACAAACGTTTTACGATTACGTATTAAAAAGTGAAGATTTTAACTTACAAATGAAACAGATGTGCATTACACGCATCTGTATCTGTACATATGGACATACACCTTGTATTTTCCAACATTTACTTCTACCAAAGACACGAGTTTCGGTCACACAATAGACTTTGTCAGTTTGGCTAGTGAAGTAAAGTTTGATGGTACGCAAATTTTGTCACATCGAGTGGCACCAGATAATCTGGTGACATCTGACGGACAAAAGAGACTATGCCGATTATCTGGTGCCACCTGATAGGACAAAATTTACTGTACCTATGAGGCGTTCCATCAAACTTTACTTCACTAGCCAAACTGACGAAGTCTATTGTGTGACAGAAACACGTATCTTCGGCAGAAGTAAATGTTGGAAAATATAAGGTGTATGTCCATGTGTACAGATACAGGTGTGTGTAATGCTATAATGTTAACATATTGATGTACTTAAATTTTTTTGGAAGACCATTAGTTTTATTTATATTTTATGTTTGTATTGAGTAACTTCTTAACAAGTTAGTTTTTCATGGACTTTTATTGCTTGAACCTTTTGTAAAATACTAAAAATTTCATGTACCTAAATATTGTTTGTTCTTTGTTTCACAAGAATGAACTGAGTACATTTCACTAATATTCGCATTGAATTTATTTGACCCTTGTCAATGTCTAATCCATTCTTCCTTTACAGTACCTAATTGAAAACATATCCTCGCCTTTCAGAAAACGGTGAAATACGCCATTTTTATTTTTTAATTTAGTTTCGATCAAATTGTTTTTAGATATAGCAACTACACAATGACTGCCCGATATTTTCACAATTTATCACTTATTTTATTGCTTACTTATAACTGAAACTTATAATAAATTCTACAAAGAACAATGGAAGACTAAACATAATAAATAACGGCATAACAAGGAAAAATTTCAACAAAAAATTACAAATCACAGTGTAATAGCGACATATGCAGGTGACGTCACGTAGTCGCGTGGAGCTAATCGTAATAATAATGTGTAATTTGATTAATTCGAGAACGCGAGAACATATATTTGCAGTCATTTGGAACAAAAGGTGTAGAGTTTCCCCATTCGAGTAAGAAAGAATACAATTCTGCAATAGTTAGGAATGGCTATGGCTCTTTGGGCAAAACGAAGATAGTCGGACTGAGACAGAGATTGAGAACAAGTCAACAAATATCTATGTAAATACTATCAAATTGTAATTAATTTAATTTTATGTTTTAATTACTGCAAAATTGGTTTGATTAAGTAAGTAGATTTAGTTATTTTACTTATATGTTGAAGTTTGTACTAACATTACCATAAGTTAAATGCTAGTGATGTAAGTTATTTTTATCAAATTTATCAAATTTTTTAATTTGAGGGATGCAGTTGTTGGGAACGTTATTTATAATATTAATCATTTGCTGGTAATGGAACTTCGTGACAACTGACCATTACATCCATCTTAAATCACGTACAGAAGTTTCATTGTTGAAGGAGTGGGTAACTGTCACGGAAAGTTCAATTACACATGTGTACAAAAAAGGGATATTTATCAATACGTTTTTGCCGTATTACGCAGTTGTTATATAATGAAACAGATATGCAAAATACATATCCGTCACTGTAAACATGGACAAACACCTCGTATTTTTAGCATTTACTTCTGTTCAATACATATGTTTCAGCCATCTAGGCCTCATCGGTTGAACTAGTGAAGCAATGTGTATACAAATTAATACAGGTCTGTTAAACAACGGATCTGTATCTGTATCTACATTTACGCTAAAATCGTCTCCAAGCTATAACCAGTTTCGTTCTATCAGGCGACACCAATTTAATCAGTGACATCTGACGGAAGAAAGCGACTAGGCCAGAAAAGGCGATCTTTCGCTCGAATAGCAAGGCTATTACGAAAAAAAGCGGAAAAATACGTATATTGGTGCTGTCCATTAACACGCGCCAGATGGCGGTAAATATACAAAAAAGGGATATTTATCAATACGTTTTTGCCGTATTACGCAGTTGTTATATAATGAAACAGATATGCAAAATACATATCCGTCACCGTAAACATGGACAAACACCTCGTATTTTTAGCATTTACTTCTGTTCAATACATATGTTTCAGCCATCTAGGCCTCATCGGTTGAACTAGTGAAGCAATGTGTATACAAATTAATACAGATCTGTTAAACAACGGATCTGTATCTGTATCTACATTTACGCTAAAATCGTCTCCAAGCTATAACCAGTTTCGTTCTATCAGGCGACACCAATTTAATCAGTGACATCTGACGGAAGAAAGCGACTAGGCCAGAAAAGGCGATCTTCCGCTCGAATAGCAAGGCTATTACGAAAGAAAGCGGAAAAATACGTATATTGGTGCTGTCCATTAACACGCGCCAGATTGCGGTAAATATACAAAAAAGGGATATTTATCAATACGTTTTTGCCGTATTACGCAGTTGTTATATAATGAAACAGATATGCAAAATACATATCTGTTACTGTAAACATGGACAAACACCTCGTATTTTTAGCATTTACTTCTGTTCAATACATATGTTTCAGCCTTTTCGCCTTTTCTGGCCTAGTCGCTTTCTTCCGTCAGATGTCACTGATTAAATTGGTGTCGCCTGATAGAACGAAACTGATTATAGCTTGGAGACGATTTTAGCGTAAATGGAGATACAGATACAGATCCGTTGTTTAACAGATCTGTATTAATTTGTATACACATTGCTTCACTAGTTCAACCGATGAGGCCTAGATGGCTGAAACATATGTATTGAACAGAAGTAAATGCTAAAAATACGAGGTGTTTGTCCATGTTTACAGTGACGGATATGTATTTTGAATATCTGTTTCATTATACACATGTGTTTTTAAATAAAAAGTTGCTCATCGGTTAATATTCGCAATAGTCAGGGGCTTTGATATGGCGAAAGGAAGTTACACAGAAAGTAAAGACGCTGGCGAAAGATTAATCAGTTTGATGGTGGTAGGATATTGAACGCTGAGATACATATAAGTAATAACTAGGGACCGGACACGAGAGGACGATGACTCATCGCCCACGGGCGTACTATTGAAAATTTGTATTTTTCAAGAGTTTTTAATTTTATTTATATACTTGTAAAACAAACGGGTGGTGATCTATAAAATACGAAATACATTTTTATTTGTTCATTTTGTAGTTTAAGTTGAGTAAAGGAGTATTAATATTAACTAGCAATACTTTCTCGAGGCTCCCTTCTGTAAAATTTGTTCTGTTTGAATGAAATACATCCTTGTAGATAGAAAACGTCCTTCTACATCAAAACTGGTTATAAGTGAATATTATTAATATTATTATTATTCTTTTATTTCAGCGTATTTAGCAGTTAGATTTTGAGGCATTGTCCCATACACAATTGCCGCAATATTATTAAATCTGGAATTCTATTAAAATCTGCGTCTAACTTTTGCAGAAGACCACATCCGAAGTCACTTGGAATATTTTTCAAATTATTAGGCACATTTAATGTAGCTAATCCATCATTTAATTTGACCCAAAAAATCTTGGTGTGCTCTTTATTCAGTATTTATCTGTTGTGTTGGAATGTCATTTGAACTGTTAGTACTGATACTTATTGGTTGAAAAAATGCAGGCAGAAAATGTAGCCCCAGCAGTAGCTGAACGAAGATGGATGCAGTATTACAGACATCGCTGCTGTCTTGAATATTTGCAGGAGTACCGTCCAAGACACAATACAGCGACATCCATACACAAGAAGGCCAGGATCAGACAGACCTCGCACCACAAACCGACGAGAAGACCGTTTTATGGTGTTATCTACACTACGCGATCCTGGTTTGCCATCAACAATTGTTTATCGCCAAGTCGAAGACGTTTACGGTATTGCAGGTTTTCAACGAACCGTTCACCGAAGATTGAAGAAATACGGATTGACGGCAAGGAAACATATTGCTTGTTCACCTTTGCTCCCAGCTCATCGTGTTCAGCAATTAGGATTTGCCCGCGAACATAGACATTGGACAATGGATCAATGGAGCTTCATATTGTTCACGGATGAGTTTCGTTTTTGTTTGTGTTCACCAGATGGACAAGAATGCATTTGGAGAAGGTTTGGTGAACGATTTTCAGCGTGTTGTATATCTCCAAGAATGGAATTTGGTGGAGGCGATATAAAGGTTTGAGCTGGCATTTTACTGTACGTGAGCTTGTTCTTTTTGAAATTGGTACCATGACGGCTGTTAGATACATTAACGAGTGTTTAGCTGTTAACGTCGTACCATTTGCTCCATTAGTAGGTGACAACTTTACTCTAATGCACAATAACGAGCGACCTAACGGACAGGCGGTAGAACAATATTTGGATGCAGTTTACTTTCGCCGTTTGCAATGGCCAGATCGAATCCCGGACTAGAATCCTATCCAAAATCTCTGGAATTCGTTAGGGCGACGTGTTCGGCACCGACAACCCATACCGGTAACCATTCGGGATCTTCGAATAGCTCTTCGCAAGGAATGGAAAACATTATACAACTATAGGTAGCAAGTTTACCACGCCATGTAGAAGAAGTCAGTAAAGTTTGGTGAGGTAGTAATCGCTGTGTGAATTGTGTGAAAACGTAGATGTAAAACCTAGCCAATAAGATCAATGAATTTGTTAATTTTGTATAATTTAGTGAGTTTTTCTTATTGAATAAAATGTTAAGTACATTTTTTATTTCTCATTCTAACAACTTCGTTACCTCACAGATATTATTAAGACAGAGCGTAGAAGACTATTCAGCGCAGCCCATTGAAAAAACGCCGGACCAACTAAATACTGCTTAAATAGCAAAGGCAGAACTTTTTAATAATATTTTATATTATTAAAAGGACTTTCGTTTTATAGAAAATTGATGAGGTTTTACCTACTCAAGTATGTTCAAATTGTTTTGTTATATACGTTTATATTCGGTTCGTCTGATAAAGAGCGAACCCACGATAATACAGTTTCTATAGATACGGTTGTGCCGTCTGATCGAAACACTTTGCTGAATTCTGCATTTGTTATTGTTAAGAAGCTTAAATTATTAAGCTTCATGACTGTTGTTTGCGGGAATATAAAAACCCACCAGGTGATATTTAAAGAAAGATGGTTTCAAAAGGAAGCAGATAAATTTTTGAGATCTTGTATTATTGTGTGACAGAATAGACCATTAAAATTTTTTGTATATGAAGGAGCATGTTTTGTGGATTTGTTTTTATCTAATTATTAAGATGTTGCTCTACTGGAACCCAGTAGAGATTAATATCGCGCTGTACAAAGAGCAACTGATTCACTGACTAATTTCCCTTTTTACAACAAATATCATATAATATTGTGCATTATTTTCACACGAAAGCATTGATCTAGTTCTACACTGAAGAAATATTGACTAAATGCATAAAAATATAGATATGTTTTAGATATATCTTCCTTTAATCTGTTTAAATTATGACAAATGCTGAACGAATTATTAGAATATAGAGGTAAGCAATATGAATCTCGCACTGTGGAAGAGGAAACTAATGGGACTATCTAACCTATACAGACAGTCTAATGTAGCAGTGAACGAAATTAAATACCTTAATTAATCTTGAATTTAACGGAAAGTTGAATAACGAATTAACTATATAGCATTTACATCATGCGAAATAGTCATAATCCTGCCAAAGAGTTAATTCAAGCCTGAGAGAAATTCAAATAGTATAAATTTAAAGGAACATCAGGTGTGGTAGATTTAATGAGAAATTACGCTCTCTTTTTTCTTTATAATGAATTTGGCGCCTCAGGCACACTTGTAATTATATACATTTATCTTGTAATTGTGTTTGTTCTCAGCTATGAAATAGTAAATATAACAGAAGCTAACAGTAGTAATGAATACTACTAATATTATTCATTAATTGGGTATATTTTTTCTATTTAATTTCTTTTAATTATAAAATGCTGTAATATGTGCCTTTCCTATGAAACGTAAAACCTAATTAATTTAATAACTTACCCAACAACACGATTGCACCGGATATCTGCGGGTGAGAGGCTAACTCAGTTAAGAGGCGAGCTAGGGAGAGGCTCTTTTAATAATGGGCCACCATGCTTATACTCTATATACAAACCGGTACAGCGAACACAGACGCCGCCGAAAGTAAGTTAAATAAATCGCAAGTAATATGCTTCACAACAATAAAACACCAAATAAGATAACAATATCAAGAGGTAATTTATTACCAACAATAAGATATCTACAAGCATTTATGTTGCACAACACCACAGTAAACAAATCAACAAGGCAAAATAGTGGAAATGTTTAATATGGCTCACAAGCCACAATTACTAATGAATTAGAAATCAATAAATATAAATGACCAACTTGCTACATGAGAACATAAGCTATATAATTAAAATTGAATTAAAAGTTATAACTTGACACCGAGTTAATGACTGGCCCAGTATAGTAATTAGTATACACAAATTATTCATATAATATGTATTAAAAGTATACTATAGAATTTAGAAAAATTAAATAAAAGTGCTACAACCAAAAGTAATAAGTTCTCAGTATTTAACTCATTAAGCCATAAATAAGTAAAGTCTAAATAATAAATCGGTTGGTAATTTATCTAAAGATCTTTCGGTATATCTCACATCGAGATTCTTGTACATTCAGTATAATACTTAGATTATTAAATATTAGGAAAAAATCAATCTACAATTTAAAATCGTAATAAGAAAAATGAAACAGTGAAATGATACGTTTAAGGTTAACAATATGTTGGTCTATATCATTCCACACCGTTGTAATTAAAACTTAAGGTTTAAAATTTTTTCTCACGTTAGCAAGAATAATTCACAGAAAAGAAATCGGACACGGCCCTAGTATGCTACGATAAATTCGATTACCTGTATAAGCAAAATGAGGGTTATCGATTGCTTCAATTTACTAAATAAAATAATAAAATGTATGACCTTAAATTACGCTAGTATATACATTTGACGCCAACAAGTTCTTCGTGGGTGAATTTTAATGCCTCCTGCTTGAATTTAAAGCCTCGTGCTGCCATCCTTTCAAATTCAAGAAAGAAAAATACGAATGTAGCAAAAGTAAATTATAATAAAAAACAATGCCATTACACATAGATATTGTGAAAAACTCACCTACAATAGGGTAAAAAATCGTGCGTCGGAAGGAAATTTGAAACACCACGGTCACGAGGTTCTCACATAGAAAATTTTAAAAATCACCGAAACCCAGCGATAAACGATACTCAGATATCTCACTACATCCTTACTATGCTTTATATTAATTATAATGCCTCTAATCCGCACTAGCGAAGTAATTAACTACTTTTATCAAGTTATTAATAATTTAAATTTAAAAATCTGAAAGAGGGACGAAATTTCGTACACTCGCTGATTTTACACGAAAAGATACGTTGTTGTTGCAAAAACAGGCGACAGATGAAGCCACTGTAGGGAAGAATATAAATAAGGATTTCGGTCTTAGGAAAACATTTTGCTACATCAACATTAAGACAATAAAATACAAAACCCATCTGAAAAGGAATTCTAATTAATTACATTACATAAGGAATTTTTGGCAAAAAGACCCTTGTCCAGAAAATAAACCAAAGATATCTGTGATACGGAATACGAGAAAGGAAAATATTAAAAAGAAATTACTATATGACAATTCTAATAAGTCGAAAGAGCATAAGATTTAATTAAGAAATTGCTTCCAAACATTTTATTTTAATTATATGCGATATTCTAGTCCGCCATCTTCAACATACTTCACACATATATACAAATGTACTACGTGTACAAATGTACGTGTAAACGTCTAGCGGAGTAAACACATAATAACTCTAACCTGCTTAACTGACAATACTAGACAGATATATTATAAATGAACTGGAAAGCCTGTACGATGTTCGAAATGAAATTGAGGTATTCATAAAACAACCTTAACCCAACCTTTAATTAAGGTACAATTCCAGGCAATCCTATGCGAGATAAATAATTAGGAAAAGAAAATATCCTTTACATAACCTGATGTTTTGTGTTGTGGAAAATACGTAATTCGAATCTAACCAAAGGAAGAACAGTATAACAACAAAATCCACGGAGTACAATGATATAAATAATTATCTAGGTTTAGTACGTATAGAACTAGATGTAGAAACAATATCTCTGGTTAATGATATTTCAAATGTTACAGATAGCAGAATCTAAAAACTTATACAATTACAGTTTCGAGAGGTGTTTGAGAGATTAAATTAAAAGCATTAGACCACTCTTTGATGCGGGGAAATCAATTATCATATAGAAATTAACACGGTACGTACTTAATCATTTAAAAGTAAACCAACTAATACAGGTAAGCTTAATCAAACAGTTTTAATATAACAGACAGTTAATATATATATATATATATATATATATATATATATATATATATATATATATATATTTAGTGTTTATAAGAATTTTATTTTTCTTATTTATTTTATTGGTCGTGTCTTAATATTAAAAATAATAGACTTTTTATTGGTTTAGCGACCTTTTATTGAATTATGATGTTTTATTCTACGACGTTTCGACTTTTATTATTTTTCAGTCTTTTTCAAGTATCTAGAAACAAGAATTAATACAATGAGAACATATTTTTGTGTTTGCTTTTGTGAGATTGAGTTAACAATTAAATTAACAATTAAAATTAAAATTAGATTAAAGACTGAATTACCAATTAGATTAACAATTAAAGTTAAAATTTAAAATTAGATTAATAATGAGTAAGGACAATTAAAGTGATTACATCTGTATAAATGAATAGAAAATTTGAATTAAAATACAATACAGTAAGGTAACTAGAAGCAAGAATTACTACACTGAAAACGTGAGAGCTGTGTTTGCTTTTGTGAGACTGAATTAACAATTAAATTAACAATTAGAATTAAAATTAGATTAAAGACTGAATTACCAATTAAATTAACAATTAAAGTTAAAATTTAAAATTAGGTTAATAATGAGTAAGGAAAAATTACAGTGGTTAAATCTGTATAAATGAATGAGATGTTAAACTTTTGATGTTTAAATACATTACAGTAAGAAACAATGAATGAACAAAGAATGACAAAACTCACCGTTTCATTTGGTTTTTACAATCACGCATTCTGTGTAACATGTGTATCGGGGGCCCGTATATATATATATATATATATATATATATATATATATATATATATATATATATATATATATATATATAGATAATTATTCGTGACCTTAGTATGTTATGGTAAATTCAAATTGTAGGCCGATTTAAGGTCTGGTTTTAGTTCAAAAACTAAATATTTAAAACAATCCTATATGTACATGTTTCGGCTAATGATGCCTTTCTCAAGGAATACAAAATATAAATGACAGTATATTAATGTCATACATTTGTAGTTGCTATAGATAAAATAATTCGAAGATACATTCCAATTTAATAATAATAAATCATGCCTTGGTATTTTAAAATGGATAAACACCAAAAACAGGGAAAACTGTTTTTCCAGAGGAAGATTTGTAGAAACAAATCAGCATTGGCTTCACCTGTGACTTTTCTTAGCGACTTGTTTTCAGATGCTTTTCTCCTGGTGCTCTTCAATTAGCATGTGGTGCTTTGTTTGGGGCTCATACCCGCGGTACCGCGTTTCGTCAATTCGATAACATTCTTTTGTCATTGGGAACTCTAAATTCGTGTTTCGGCAACTATGTTGCTATCTCATGTAGAACAATCTAAAAAAAGAAAAATAGTATTAAACGTAGTATCTTTGGTTAGGGTACAACCTTTGAAGGCATGCTTTTCATGAAATGGCCAGTGGGTTAACACTCGCACAGCCACAGACTCCACCAATTCGAAATGGTAAATTCATCTTCAATATATCTCTTGGACAAGTTCCTGTTTTCTTTGATAAAACCAGGCACGTTTTGAATATTCATTTCACTCTAGACTGAGTGAAATGGACGGCTCCACTTTTAGTAGTCCGCAAGTATCACGCAGTCACTATTACATGGTTTAGACCATTCGTAAACTTGAAAAGGAAATAAGCATTCATCATCGTATGCTTATTGAAGCATCTGATATTTTTCGGTAAAGCTTTTACCAAGTTTAATATGAAAGTTTTGATAGTAAAAACATACAGAAGGCGGCATCAATAGCTTCTTCAATTTTAGAAAAGTTAAAGTTCTGTTTCTAGAAGAAACAGATACAGAACTAATTCAACTTAGTAGGTGCATGCCATCGACGGCGATCTAATAGAAGTGAAAATGGTCGGAAATATCAGTTTCTCGTACCGATATAGCTTAATAAATCGTTAAAAAATATTAAAAACGAAAGAAGGTCAAGGTTAGAACCCTATGATATACCAGACGAGGACTGAAATATGACCGAGCTACGATTTAGACAACTGTTATAATATTTACGATCAAATTGGAGCAGAGATAACCTAGAATCGAAAGAGTAGAAACTGTGCTTTTTATAAGCACGAAGTAATGAATTTGATCAAAGGCTTTCTGGAAATCTAGTTAAATACTTTTAAATAATCTAGTTAAATACTTGGTCTTTGTTATCATTAATTACCCATAATTAAATTGTGTAAAACGCGCTAAGTATAATAGTAAAACGGTAGTGCACGAAACCGTCCTGATTTGGGGAAATATATAAATTAAGAGAGTTGTAGACATGGTTACAAAGCAATTATTTCGAATTTTTTGAAAAGTTGCAAAGAATAGAGATTAATTTGTAATTTCTCAGGTGCGAGGAATTTCGTTTCTTCAGAACAAAACAAATCTAGACAGTTTTCTAGAGCTCAGGAAATGATGATCGAAGTTGCAGACACTTCTTGGTGAAACATTTTAGTAACCGACTTAGATTAAATGTTGAGAATAAAATACTTGACTCTATTTCACTAATTTTATTAGAATAATGCTAACATATTGCTGTGAACTGTGCTTTTGAATTGCTTATTAACTTTAACTTCACACAGCAACTTATTCTGCCAGCTATCTTCAGTCGGGTCGCCTTCCTTGAGCTCTCTTCTCCAGGGGTAATCCTCACGGATTCGGGTAATAGAATTAAAACAATAAAGGGTATAAGACAAATTATACAAGCATTTTCGCCCCTTACAATTTTATTAAAAAAAAAAAGAAAAAAGAAATCAAATTTACAAAGTGTAACGTTGAACTAACAATAACATAGCTACGAGGATAAAAAAACTTGGATACCATATGAAGATACAAGTTGTAAAAAACCTCCACTTAAATTACCGCGAGCAAAGATTTGAAATAACAATAATCAACAAAATTTATCAGATGTCAACAATAATATTAACCCCAAACTCAAACGTCAAGATAGAAATTCAACTATCTTCCGCGCAAAAGCAAAAATCTTACGGTCATGCGTGCATCTAACATGACAATCCACAAAAGTTTCCCCACCTTCCTACGTATTAAAATATTTATATGAATAAAAACTAAACTCAACAAAAACAGTCTGACAAATTTTCTAGATATTTTTCTGATTATAAAAAATATTACAAAATCACAAATTATTAATTTATAGAGCTCTTTTCAATAATTAAATAATAATAATGAAATAGTACCTACATTAATTAACGTATCGGATACACTACACGAGAGATTTTTTTTCTTCAGATAGGTCCTTTAAATTAAATCAATTACGAGTTTAAAAGACTCGTAAAACCACGTCAAATAAATTTTATAAACACAATCGACTCACCAAACAAACAATACGAATTATTCAAAATATATCTATTAAACAAAATTAAGTCTTGTTCAATATCAAATAAAATACGACCTATCTCAGAAAGCACTAAGAAATCTCTCCAAAAAAATTACCAGGAAGCACCATCACATCCCCACCTAACATAAACGACTCAAAAATAACGATAAATATATATATCTCAGTACAACTATGACTTCCAGGTTGGCGCCGACTTCAAACATCTATCTAGGCCTGGACAATGTACAGTCGTGGATCAAATCAAACATTACAAAATTTATCATTTACAATTTAAATTTTTATCGTAATCTGTCTGAAATAAAATACACATAATAAAATAAAATACATTTTTAAATCAATGTTATTCAAATAATGTTCAATATACTTCTTCTATTTTTCTTTCTTCTGCAGGGAAAAAAAACCACTGCAATATGTTTTGGCTGTATGCCATTATGAAAGAGATATATTTAACTCTTACTTAATGGATGTAAGTGTAAGACTTATATACCTAACGCTCTTATGGGTGGGTGGGTGGTTAATTGATATTTACAATAGTGTCTATGAAGAGAAATGTAATCTTCTGCTTTTTACTACATTATGTATAGAGACCGGACGCATCAGACCGAAATTACAATGGACCATATAAATAGTTTATAACATCGCTAAGTACAACACGGTTAACATTCGGTTAACCGCACATCTGTTCTTTGTCGTTGAATTGTGACGGAATTACTTCAATATAAGACTTAAATTCTTTACTTTAAGGGCGTAGATAGAAGCGTGAGGAGTTTCTTAAATTATAGAAAATAAAATAAATTGTTTTTATTTATTAGTTAATATTTCGTAAGATAAATAAAGTACGGTGAGTTAGTTTATTTTTTTCATTGTTTTAACTATTAATAACATACTTCGTAATTTACGTTAACTTAATTTAATAAACGTCGAGAAAGGCATCGTGAAACAATGGCGAGTTGGCAACATTTTTCCAAAAATATACTAGTCGAAATGTTCCCGATGAATCCACCTTACGCAAATATTATGTTTCTAAGTGCTACACGAAAACAGTAGAACGCATTAGAGGCCATCTTTCAAATCAGTACCTATGGATAAGTGCAGACGAAACTGTCGATATATTAGGACGCTGTATGGTAAATGTTGTAGCTGATGTACTACATCCAACTATTCCATATAATGCATATTGTCGTGGACTTTTCCCCGAAGAACATTTTTAGAAAATGATTATTTATTATGTACAATTTGTTTACAGATGTATATTTATTCATATCTTGAATTTTGTTTAAATATTTATTAGGGCTTGTTTTATTGACCGCGCCTATATACTTTTTGATATTTATGTTGTTTACCGTAGTTGTGTTGAACAAGAAGCGGATCGACTGGAGTGATTATTTTGATTTATTCGTACTCTATGTCCGATCTATTTTTCCGGTCAGAGATATTTTGTATTGCAAGTGGAACAGTCGAAGAAATAAAAAACTTCCTTTTTTATTTCTATATTTTTATAATTTCGGTTTATTTTGGTTTTGTGCTTTGATGTGAATTAAATTTCATTATCGTTTTATTACGAGTGTTGTTTTATCTCGTATTTTTATGAATATTTGAAATCCACTTGATATCTCTCGCATTAAGTTTTTGTGTGTGAAAAATTTTACGTTAACGTAAGTAATTTTCATATTAGTTTTATATCAATTCTTTTCTTTGTAATTCAATTATAATTGTGTCGAAGTCAGGTTTTGGAGGGAGATTTATGCTTGTGTTAGTGCGCACGAGTGAAAGTTATTTACGTGTGATTGATAATTGGTCTATTTACGTTTTAAATTTTGGGGTTAATTATTTAAATTTTTGAAATTGAGAGTTTTCTAAACAATCTATTAGTTTTATTTTTTGCTAGCGATTCATCAGAGTTTTTTCATTGTGTGCGTGTCTTGTATGACACAATTTTTTTACTCTATGCTTTTGTATAATGATGCATTAGCCCTCTTTATACTAAATAAAGAGTTTTTTTTAATTTTTTTTTAAATAAATATTATATTGCAAATTGTGACTTTTTATTGACTATGTTAATTTTTCCACTTTCTCACTCGTGAGAGAGAGAGCCCAGGATCAAGTAGTCTCAATTAAGAAGAATACCAAACTGATCTAGTTCGGACAAATTGTGGATGAACAGTGGACTATCCTTCAAGTAAACCCACTATTCATAGCAATATGTAATAGCAACAAAAGTTATAAATACAGTTGATGCGGAAACAGTAGTTAAAACCATTTACGAGAATATGCGCCAAATGTTTCATTCTGATGACAGGTACAAAGAAAAAATATTTTTATTTGTCAGTGACAGTGCTCCATATATGTTAAAAACAGGCGGACTGTTAAAAGAAACATATCCTAATATGCTGCATATTACTTGTGTAGCATATGGCCTCCATAGAATCTGTGAATATATCAGAGACACCTTTCCGGAAGTTGATAGACTTGAATCCACTTTTTCAGTTTTCAGAAAAGCACCATTGACAGTAGCTCTTTACAGGGAAAAACTTCCATCTTTGTCACTGCCTCCCTCTCCAGTAATAACTAGATGGAGAACATGGTTGGAAGCTACTAGTTTTTATGCAGAGAATTTCGATAGTTTTACAGAATTTCGTTACATGTTTAAATGACGATGCTCGAAGTATTTCTGAGTGCAAGGAACTAATACAAATTCCAAATTAAAAAAATCAGTTGTACTTTCTTCAGGAACACTTTGGAAATTTGCCAAAACTAATCACTTATTTTGAAAATAAAAATCTCAAATTAAATGATGGATTAACAAAATTAGATGTGGCTATTAATAATTTGACAAATATTTCAAGTGACTTCGGATGTGGCCTTCGGCAAAAGTTAGACGCATTTTTTAATAGAAATCCAGAATTAATAACATTACTGCAATTGTGCATGGAGACAATGTCTCAAAATCTAATTGCTAAATACGCTGAAATAAAAGAATATTTTCAGTATGCACTTATAACCAGTTGCGATGTAGAGAGGATGTTTTCTATCTACAAGGATCTATTTCATTCAAAGAGAATACATTTTACAGAAGAGAACCTTGAGAAAGTATTGCTAGTTAATATTAATACTCTTTTACTCACTATAAAATGAACAAATAAAAATGTATTTCGTATTTTATAGATCACCTCCCGTTTGTCTTCCAACTAATAGTAAAGACAATGAAAAAAAGAAACTAACTCACCGTATTTTATTTATCTTACGTAATATAACAAATAAATAAAATAAATTATTAAAACTCCTCACCTTTCCATCTACGCCCATGAAGAAAGGAATTTAACTATAATATTGAAGTAATTGCGTCACAATTCAACGGTAAAAACAGATGTGTGGTTAACCGAATGAATAGTGCTATTCAATAACTGCGTGTTGTACTTGGGGGTTATAGACTATTTATATGGTCCATCGTAATTTCGGCTTGATGCGTCCGGCCTCTACTAATTATTACGATTTTTCAGAAAGCAGTAGTCTTTACGTTATAAATACCAATAGCACTTTTAGTTGTTTAAAACTGTATAGGTAAACGGAAAAATTCGTATAATTATTTAATTACAAAATATTATCAAATTGATGTAAATTTAACTTAATATTTCGACTTTTGACATGTATAATATAAAATATGTGACGATAGGTAAAAAGCAAAGTTCTGTGAGAGAAATTTCGCAAAAGGAATATAAAATAGCAAACACAGAATGGAAGTGGGTTGACAGCCATTTAGCGTTGAACTCTGATGGATACGTGAATAATAAATTTAGGTTAATTTAATTACCTCGTCATCTAGTTCGGAATATTCGTTTATCTAACAGGCAGGATTTTAATCATTTATTATTAAATTATATTAAATAATTTCTTCTTAAATGGGATTTTCCTCATTGAAAACAAATTTATTAAATCAGTACGGAGTATTAAAAGGGAATTTGCATAAATAAATATTTTGACAGTGACCGAACCCCCGTTAAAGTTCGAGACTTTTACATAAAAATCAATTTATAAAAGGCAATATGTGTTAAATGCGCACCGTTTTTACCTCTCGTATTATATTGATGCTGTTAAATGGGTTGAATTTAGTCGTGTTTTTAAAATTGATTAGAATTTAATCAACGAAAAGTTTTCGATTAATGAATTTTGGTGATAATTTGAAAATTTTTATACCTCTTTCATAATAATAATAATAACCACTTTCAGATACTTATTTGGAATAATTCGATTGGCACAATAATACTAAATTCTTGTGTTGAAAGCAAAACACTAAGTAGAAAAGGAAAAGGAGGAAGAGGAATCTGATGTGTGCGCATTCCGTCGAAACAAATACAAAACCTTCGACAATACTTTCACGATAAACACTATAGTCTACACATCGTAATAGCAAAAGCAGTCCAAAACTACACACCGTTAATCTAGCACTAAAAAAACACACACATTTCATATAGCTATTTAACTATAATAAGAAGAAGATATGGGAAGAGAAAAACTCCATTGGAAAACATTGTTCCCAAATGGCGAAAGAAAATATCAGCAATGCTGATAGTTACAAATGGCTAGTCAGTGGATAACTCTTTCCAGAAACCGAAGGTTTCCAAAATCAATGAATATGTATAATAAACTATAGGAAATATATAATTAAAGATACAAACATTCAGAGAGATAGGTGTAGGACAAGCAATTTACACCCTGAAGCCATTGACCATATTACTGTATGCTGTAAAACACTAGCAGGAACGGAATATACTAGTAGACATAATAATAATAATAATTATTATAATAATAATAATAATAATAATAATAATAATAATAATAATAATAATAATAATAATAATAATAATAATAATAACAAAGGACAAATTGAATGTTCTTGTGAATGGAGGAAATAATAATAATAATAAACCCGCACAGGGTAGCCTAGAGCTAGGTTACTGGGGACTAGCGACCCCACGGTTTCCTGAGCTAACCGTTGGGTTGGGATAGCAGCCCCAATCAGGTACACTTGCTCCGAACACTGATTAACAAGCAAGGACTAAAACAGCGAATTGGGCATGAAGCACAAAAATGGCATGCTTCAATAGAAACAAAAGACTCAGGCGAGGATGTTGTTGAGATACATTCATTTCAACCCACTTCGTCAATATAACAACTAAAGCGCCGGACCCTCTGGGCCGAGTAAATGTAACCCCCCCCCTACATGGGAGAAGTGTTATTATCTGCTTACTATGAATGAAGCATGCCATATGTAGTAGAGCCGCATAGATAGATTACGGAAAAATACCTGGAAATAAGAAATAATAAACAATAATAATGATATTATAAAAGTTATGCCAGCCATCTTGTTCTCACGAACCGATGGGTTAACAACCTGGCAACCAAGGACAAATTGAATGTTCTTGTGAATGGAGGAAATAATAATAATAATAATAATAATAATAATAATAATAATAATAATAATAATAATAATAATAATAATAATAATATTAATAATAATAATAATAAGAAATAAACAATAATAATAATATTATGACAGTTATGCCAGCCATCTTGTTCTCACGAACCGATGGGTTAACACCCTGGCAACCAAGGACAAATTGAATGTTCTTGTGAATGGAGGAAATAATAATAATAATAATAATAATAATAATTTCTTAGTTACGCCATGACTAAATGGAAGACAAGTTTGTTAATGAAAACCCCTACAGAAAGTATTGATGCAGGTAAGATCAGTATTAAAAGAGGCATATTTCAGGGAGACGCTTTGAGTCCAATGTGGTTTTGTTTAGCCTTGAAACCGTTAACAACTTTGTTAAATTCCCTAAATAAGGGATGTAATTTACAACAACCTGTCGTACAAATTAGTCACCTTTGGTACATGGATGATCTCAAATTGTATGCTAGGAAAAAGAATCATCTTCGCGATCTCCTAAACTGTGTTGGCCGTTATAGTAGAGATATCCAAATGAAATTTGGATTGGAAAAATGCAAAATAAGTTGCATAGAAAAGGGACAATGGGTTGAACATCGTGGGTTCGAAGTGGAAGGCGGACAAGGACTAGTTATTGGAATGGAGAGCAACGACTATTATAAGTATCTTGGTTATTTACAGGCTAGAGGAATAGAACACAATATTGCAAAAGAATCAGCGAAAGATCAGTATTTCTCTAGGCTGCGATCGTTGTTGAAAACCAGATTGTCGGCAAGAAATATGTCCAAGGCAATAAACAGCTTTGCAACTTCCGTACTTACTTATGGATTTGGAATAATTAACTGGACTGATACTGAACTTGAAGCAATAGACATCAAGACAAGAGTAGAAGCCAGAAAATTTAGAATTCATCACCCACGTAGTGCGATCGAAAGGTTCCACCTACCAAGAAGAGAAGGGGGTAGAGGAATACCGAGTGCTTATTGCAGGCATTATACACAGGTAAATAATTTACGAGAGTACTTTCTGCAAAAGTCGAAAGAAAGTAGATTGCATAATGCGATTGCTCAAATGGACAATTTTACGCCACTCAAACTGGCTAACAATGAATTCAATCCATCCACGAGAATCTTAAGTATACCCCAACAGAAAGAGAGATGGAAAAATAAATCTTTGCATGGCAAGTATCCGTTAACAATTGGATCTGAAAATTTTGACACCTTAGCGTCGCAGGCATGGCTGTATACAGGTAACCTGTTTGCAGAAACAGAGGGATTCATAGCCGCCATCCAAGATCAAGTAATTCCAACACGCTCCTATAGGAAAAAGATTCTTAAGGAGAATTTATCTGACATTAAATGTCGTGTATGCGCAGATAAGGAAGAAACAATTGATCATTTGATGGCAGGCTGCTCTGTACTTGCCCCCAAACAATATCTCGAGAGGCACAACAGGGTTGCAAAAATATTACACCAACTGCTCAGACAGAAGCACTTGTCGTATTCTGAAAATGTCCCGTATTATGAATATGAAGCACCTTCAGTTTGCGAGGACGAAAATTCTCGATTATATTGGAATCGCCAAATAATCACAGATAAAACAATTCCCAACAATATGCCAGATATAATACTGACACTGAAGAAGGACAAGGTAACGTACATCATTGACATTGCTGTTCCGTTGGCAAAAAACACTGCAAGGAACTATAGTGAGAAGGTAAATAAATATTTACCTCTCAGCGACGAAATCAAGAGTATGTGGAAGATGGACAAGGTCCTAATAGTCCCAATTGTGATTGGCGCAACTGGAGAAATTCCACAGAAATTACACAAGTCCATAAATACTTTGGATCTCTACCAAAAACTTTATTTAAAAATGCAAAAAAGTGTCTTGTTAGACACGGCTGCAATAATACGTCGCGTGCTGAACTGAAATTGCAGCGCGCGAACGCGGCCAACGTGGCCGGGAGGCGAAATGACGGAACGGGTGGGGTGCTGATGTGGTCCTCTACTGGGTGGTAGCCTAGCATATGCGCTACCAAACTCTAGGGGGGTCTGCCCGATGGGCGGGCAGGTGCCATTCCGCCTTTCCAGCAGGGGAGAGAGGAACCAAGCTACGCGGCGCAAAACACGGCGCCGCGCAATGCACACACCACTGGGGTCGGTCCCGGGCGGCAACCTTGCCAGGCTGGCGTGAACAGCACACACACGCTCGACGTGTGTGCAGTGCCCCCGCAATGGCGGAAAACGTTAAGACGGCACAAAGTGTGACCGTCGTCGACCAAAGTAGCCGCTAAGAGTGTTCCATTGGTTGGCGATGAGCAACCCCGTGCAGGCTGCGCTTCGCGTGTCTGGGCCTTGCCTCGATGGGGCGGGGGTCGGGCCGTCGAAGTACTGCATGGAAAAGTAAAGAAGTTGCCGGGAAAGGGTTGGCGGCCCTGCGCAACGGCTGGTTCTCCGATCTCTCAAAATTAGCGCGACGGGACACTAAACACATGCACGAGTGCGCTAAAATACAACACCCCTACACTTGCGCGCTCGCACAAACACAAAACCACACACCCAGAGAGAGAAGCAAGCTGCCAGCAGCGGACAACACGCAAGTTGACACCCTGAAAGTACTGGTAAGTATCTACTATAATCAATATTCATGTAAAAATAATGAATGCTAGATAACTATGCCACCCATCTTGTTCGAATGAACCGATGGGGTAAGATAATGGCAACCAAGAGCGAATAGTTCTTGTGAGTGAAAGAGATAATAATAATAATAATAATAATAATAACCAAGAGAGGAACCAAGCTACGCGGCGCAAAACACGGCGCCGCGCAATGCACACACCACTAGGGTCGGTCTTGGGCGGCAACCTTGCCAGGCTGGCGTGAACAGCACACACACGCTCGACGTGTGTGCAGTGCCCCCGCAATGGCGGAAAACGTTAAGATGGCACAAAGTGTGACCGTCGTCGACCAAAGTAGCCGCTAAGAGTGTTCCATTGGTTGGCGATGAGCAACCCCGTGCAGGCTGCGCTTCGCGGGTCTGGGCCTTGCCTCGATGGGGCGGGGGTCGGGCCGTCGAAGTACTGCATGGAAAAGTAAAGAAGTTGCCGGGAAAGGGTTGGCGGTCCTGCGCAACGGCTGGTTCTCCGATCACTCAAAATTAGCGCGACCGGACACTAAACACATGCACGAGTGCGCTAAAATACAACACCCCTACACTTGCGCGCTCGCACAAACACAAAACCACACACCCAGAGAGAGAAGCAAGCTGCCAGCAGCGGACAACACGTAAGTTGACACCCTGAAAGTACTGGTAAGTATCTACTATAATCAATACTCATATAAAAATAATGAATGCTAGATAACTATGCCACCCATCTTGTTCGAATGAACCGATGGGGTAAGATAATGGCAACCAAGAGCGAATAGTTCTTGTGAGTGGAAGAGATAATAATAATAATAATAATAATAATGGCATGCTTCAGTAGAAACAAAGAATGCAGGCGAGGATGTTGTTGAGATACCTTCATCTCAACCCACTTCGTCAACATAACAACTAAAGCGCCGGACCCTACGGGCCGTGAAAATGACCCCCCCCCCCCAAATGGTAGGAGGTGTTATTATTTTCTTACTAAGAATGAAGCATGCCATATGGAGGAGAGCTGCATAGTTAGGTTACGGAAAAATACCTCCATCTTGTTCTCACGAACCGATGGGTTAACACACTGGCAACCAAGGACAAATTGAATGTTCTTGTGAATGGAGGAAATAATAATAATAATAATAGACTGGCGTAGGGAAGGTGGCGTTCCCAGCGCCCAAGGACATATCCTTGCAGTAGCCACGGCAGAGGCAGCCCATTAGGCTGAAAAGTTGTCGATCACTAACACCATCTATCCTGCTTCCTAAGACCAATCCAGCGCATTGTCGTAGGAGGCGGAATTTTTATGGGCTCTGGCTACCGCATTGGGTTAGCACCCCTCTGTGTGTTTATGACCGCTATGAAAACTAGGAGTGGATGCCGGGGTGGAATGGGGGAGCAGGCACCCCCAGATCGGACCCACCATAGACTGCCTGCACCAGATGACGAACATAGCAATGGAAATGGACCCGGAACACACCAAGACCAACCACAAACAGAAGTTCCAATCCCTGAAAGTGTTACTGGCCATACCGGTCAGCCCACCGAAGGGACCAGTAAGAGTAAGCGGTTGAGATGGACAAATGAAATGAATGAATACCTCTACCGAGCTTACTTGCAAATAACCAAAATGGAAACAAGTTCCGAACCATATGAAAAAGAGCTGCATACAACGATGGCAAAGAAATTCCCAGTGCTGGGAAACAAAACAACACAATATATCATGGATAAAAAAGGCAACTGCTAACACAAAACCGTCTAGCGACGGAATCAATAATACGAATAAGAAGAGAGGTAGAAGTAGAACTAGGAATGAGAAAAATCGAAAATATTCAAGAAACCTATGAACAAACAGAAGAAGAACAAGAACCTATCCACGGAGATATAATAGATACGTTGGAAAAAAACACCATGTTATATTCTCATACAGACCCGACAAGAAGGCCTAAAATACCCATACTACAATCATGCCGTAAAACAAGAACACTGCTTGACCAAATCAATAAGGCAATAGCACCTGCTATCGAGAGCTGCGCCACACTCGAACAGCTACAAACGACAATATATATCGCCGCGTTAACAACAACAGAGCTTCATGATAGAACAAAACCACAGAGGGAACAAACAACCACATTAAAACCAAATAGAATGCCACACTGGGAAAGAAGAATAGCTACAAAAATTAACGTACTTCGAACACAAATTGCAAGACTAACGTAAGCAACACACAAAACAATTACCAAAACCAGTACAAAAAAAAAAGTTAACGAGATAATAAAAGCACACAAAAACAACGAGAATACTACTACAGAAGAAATTCTAGACCTGCTGAAACAAAAACTGGCAGTCTATTCCAATCGGATTAAAAGATACAAAGAGAGTAAGCTACGGAAACAGCAAAATAAGTTATTTAACATGAACCAAAGAAACTTCTATGGATCATTAGAAGAAAAAACTGAGATTCAACCTGAGATTCAAACTGAGATTCAACCAACACAAGATACCCCAGATATAAATACAACAAAACAATACTGGGAAAACATATTGCAGAACCCAGTGGCACATAGAACCAAACAGAAATGGACTCAGAAAGAACAAAAGGGTCAACAGAAAACGAACTTAATGACACCCGTTCATATAACCACCGAAGACGTCACTAAAGCCACACACAAGACCCTCAACTGTCGAGCAGCAGGTATAGACCATGTCCAAAACTACTGGTACAAGAAACTACCTAATACGCATGCGAAAATTGCTAGGCTGTTCAATGAAGCTGTTGCGGATCCTCGAAAATTACCTGACCTTTTCACAATGGGAATAACATACTTTGCTCCCTAAAACCAAACCAGCTAGTCCCGACCCATCAAAATATCTACCCATTACCTGTCTTCCAACAATATATAAGCTTTTGACATCTATACTGACAGATAAGATATACGAACACCTTTAAAAAAACCAAATCCTAGCGGAAGAACAGAAAGGGTGCAGAGAGGCAAGAGAGGGAGAGGCAAAGAAGAGCAAAAAACCTCTCCACACAGCCTATATAGACTACCAAAAAGCATTTGACAGCATTCCACATACTTGGCTATTACAAACACTGGAGATATATAAAATAGATCCGCAAGTAAGGCAAATACTAAAACATATTATGAAGGATTGGGAAACAACATTGACAATCAACATAAACCGAAAAACAGCAGAAGTAGGTAAAATAAAAATACAAAGAGGAATATTTCAAGGCGATTCGCTAAGCGCTCTCTGGTTCTGCATGGCAATAAACCCTCTATCAACTATGCTCAATGCGGACGGGAGAGGCTTCATACTGCGCCAGATATGAAGATGATCTTGTCTGTGTATTTAAAGGCACCGCAAAACGACAAGCAAAAGCGTTAGTTAACTATCTCGACACAATCAATAACAAAATTCAATTTTCGATAGAATTTGAAAATAGTAATAAATTAAACTTTCTAGATATTACGATCAAAAAATAAAACAACAAATTAAGCTATGCTATATACATAAAACCTACATATACAAATTACAACAGTTCATGCTATGAAATTATGGGAAGTGGGCTGCAAATATCCCATCTCTTCTATATGGATGACTTGAAACTTTACTCAACAACAAGAAAAGATCTCGAAAAGCTATTGAGAACAACAGAAACTTTCAGTCATGACATAAAAATGAACTTGGCCTAGACAAATGTCGCATAAACGCGATGACCAAAGGCATCTGGATTGATTCGGGGAACTATACATTGGAACACACATTAGACGCACAAGAATTTATACAGACAATGCAACCTCAAGACACATACAAATACCTTGGCTTCGAACAGAGCAGAGGGATAGACAAGAACTGCACAAAAGAACAAATAACTCAAGAGGTCAAACGCCGAATTAATCTGATCCTAAAGACAAAACTTTCAGGTCGAAATATGGCCACCGCAGTAAACACGTACGCACTACCAGTGCTAATGTACACGTTCGGTGTACTGCGATGGACCGCAACAGAATTAGAGGAAATAAACAGACTAGTACGGGTCACATTCAATAAACACCGTGCCCACCACCCCAGAAGTTCGAACGAGAGATTCCACCTTCCCAGGAAGAAAGGAGGCAGAGGTATAATTGATATTAAAAGCATCTACTATGAGCAGATACATGACCTCAGAGAATTCTTCACAGTAAAGGCACAGACATCAAACATCCACAGAGTTGTGTGCAACAATGATGACCGTTTCACTCCACTCAACTTAAAGGACACGCAAAACAATATTAAAGAAAAAATTGTACACGACAACGATAAAATTGACGCGTGGAGAAACAAAGAACTACACGGCAGGTACATACACGCTGCATACAATGAATACATCGATAAAGAAGCGACACTGCAATGGCTATGTAACACGAACTTATTTGTCGAAACACAGGGCTTTATGATGGCTATACAAGATCAAGTGATAGCAACTCGCACCTACAAGAAACACATACTAAAAGAAAACATCGCATCAACGTCATGCAGAGTATGTGGCGAGAAACCGGAAACCATAGAACATATACTTAGCGGATGCTCAATTTTAGCCCCAAAACAATACACCAGACGCCAGACAACAATGTTGCGAAAGTGATCCACCAGGCAATATGCAAACTGTATGATGGAACCACTGGAATAACGCCATATTACCAGTACCAGCCGAAAAAGGTAGTGGAGTTGCCTGAGGCCATGATTTACTGGAATCGGACAATACAAACGGATAGAACTGTCCAACACAACAGACCAGACATTACGTTACGAGACCATAACAAGAGCATTACATACCTTATAGACATCTCTGTGCCAGCGCCAGCGAATATCCGGGCGAAGTACAGAGACAAGATCGACAAATATTTACCACTTGCCGAGAAACTTTTTCATAGACGAATAAAGAAATGGAATTAGTTTTCAGAGAAATGTATCACACTAAATGGTGATTATGTGTAAAAATAATTATGTACTATTACGATTGAAAAATAAGGGACAAGTCTTAACACATAAATTCGTCATATTTTTACACTGTAAGTCTGATTTCATATACAAACTGACGTTGTTGACATTTCATAAATTGGCAAATATCATTTTATCATGAAGTAGACTTTACAATGTACAAAAATAAGTGTCTCTTAAATTACGATCGCAACCGTACATTGATAGTACAATAAATTTACTTAATTTTGAGACTGGTTTCATTATTTTTTCTTTTCTTATTCTTATTTTATAGAGTTGGAGACCTCATATTATGACGAACCCCACTACCAAGCTTATGAATGTTAAGTGTGTTATGTACAAATCGAAACATTAAACCGTTATCGTGCACGAATAATTCATAAACTTTTGAATGAAAACTTGTATGCGCTTAGGTCCTGCTCGGGCGCCATTTTGCAATTATACTTCTACCTCGGAGTGATAAATTAAGATATAATTACCACTAAAATAGTAATTCCTAATTATTATTTAATCTTATTAGTTACCGGAAGCCCCGTTTGTGTATGCAACTTTACCCGCCCTCTTGAAGCTTCAAAATTTGTCCACGTACGAGCGTTAGTGAGGGAATCGGCTTATCAAAAATTTCAAGTTACACGTATGGCAATTTATATTAATGTCATTAATTTAGCCTAATATACGGGTAATCTCTCATCGGCGAGAAAGGTTTCTTTATGCTTTCATTCTAAGGTATGTTCATTGTGGTAGTTTTTCTTTTAACTGCGAATGTGCTAGTTATTCGACAGTGTTTTTGTGATTGTGATCCAGGTTTTTTAAAGAAAAACGTATTATCTTACAAGGTTCTTATTAACATCATCAAAACATATATAGTTACACACATTTTATACGTTTTTAAATATAATCACAAAGGAAAAAGTTATATATTGCAAAACAATACATAAAGAAAAAGTTATTTGTCGAATGTGCCGGTAAAAGAAAAAAGCGGGCAACACAAGATTTCCAATATATTAGGTTAATTAATGACAGAAAATACATGTCGTTAATTTGAATTATTAAATGGTCTTTTACCATGCGTGAAACTTGAAATTTTCGACAAGCCCACTACCGCCCGTCCGTGAAAAAACTTTGAAGCTTCAAAAGGTCAAGTAAAGTTGCATACACGACCGGGGCTGAGCACGACATTGTTAAGTTCATAGTTGTTGGGGGTGATAAACCAATGTTATGGTTGATTTTGGCTCGTGGACCAAATGTTTGCGCTGAATCCGTTTTCTGACGGTGATGCTTCAGCGTAAGTTACTAGAATCATCACCCGATGTCCGTGCACAGTTGTGAAACTGTATATATTTTACTTTTTAAATCTTCCGTAACTGTTTGTTAAATGAATAAATGTACTTACTTCTAAATATGTATATTTATTTACACTATATACATTTATTTTGGATCTACAACGACTTATACTAACATAAACTGTTGTTGAGACTGGTTCCTCTTGTTAAAAAATGATTGTTCTGTTGATGTTTAGAGCAAGACCGTGTGTCTTGTTGATATTGATACTGTGTCTGAGTTCATACTGAACTATTCTGTTCTGTTTGTCAAGTAGGTAAAAATCTAACAATTACATATTTAAATCGTATTGGTTGAATAGTGTATTGTTTGACGTCATCACAAGAAATTTATACCAATTATACCAATGGCATACCCAACGTTTACGATAGAGTCTTAAAATTCTTACTAATAAATAAATATAATATAATTACTAATTATTACTAAGTATTAGTAGGTGTCATAAACCTAAGTATCTAGTTCCGATTAATTCCTTTGTACACTAATGGAAACTTATTATACATAGTTAGTACACTGGGTGGTCATATTAAATATCGTTCATTAGTAACCCTAGGCAATAAACAAACTGTCTGATTTATAAAGCAATAAATAAATTTGGGAAAAGATGCCGATTATTAATAAGCATAGGTAATAAAATGAGCGGTATAAATTATAATGTAGGTAATAAATAAATTTGTAAGTGTTTATCATTCGAATGTGCTAATAAAAATTATGTTCTACAGTCGTTTAAATTCGAAAATGAAGGTTAAATATTTATAAAATCGGAAATGTTTATGATGATGAATTCTATATCTTAGATTTACATACATTTAACAATAAAAAATGTTTGAAATTAAAATATTACAAAAGGTAGTAAATGTATCCTCAGCAATAGTAATAATTAGAGAACGGACACGCTTACCACCCAGTGCAGTACTGGCGAAAGGCTGTATTTCTAAAATATTTAATTTTATTTATATAATTGGAAAACGAAAGGGTGGTGATCTATAAAATTACGAAGTACATATTTATTTGTTGAAAAGTTGTATTTATAAAGTTTTTAATTTTATTTATATAATTGGAAATCAAACGGGTGGTGATCTATAAAATTACGAAATACATATGTATTTGTTGAAAAGTTGTATTTTTAAAGTTTTTAATTTTATTTCTATAATTGGAACATTTTTATTTGTTCATTTTGTCGTTCATGTTGAGTAAAGGAGTATTAATATTGACTAGCAATAGTTTCTCAAGGTTTTCTTCTGTCAATTTTGTTCTCTTTCAATTAAATACATCCTTATAAATAGAAAACATCCTTTCTTCGTCGCAACTGGTTATAGGTTGATACTGGAAATATTCTTTTATTTCTTCATATTTAGCCGTTAGATTTTGTGGAATTGTCTCCATACATAATTGCTGCAATGTAATTAAATCTGGATTTCTATTAAGAATTGCTTCTAACTTTTTCCGAAGGCCACATCCGTAGTCACTTGGAATACTTTTCAAATTATTAACAGCCACATCTAATGTGGTTAATCCGTCATTTAATTTTAGATTTCGATTTTCAAAATAAGTGATTAGTTTTGGCAATTTTCCAAAGCGTTCGTGAAGAAAGTACAACTGATTTTTTAAATTTTGGATTTGTGTGAGCTCTTTGCACTCACCAATACATCTAGCAACCTCCATTAGCAGTGTTACGAAATGTTTTAGACTATCGAAATTCTCAGCATAATAACTAGTAGCTTTCTGCCATGTTCCCCATCTAGTTATTACTGGAGTGGGAGGCAGTGACAGAGATGGAAATTTTTCCCTGAAAAGAGCTACTCTCATTGGTGCTTTTCTGAAAACTTTTTTAAAAGCTGATACAAGTCTATCAACTTCCGGAAAAGTGTCTCTGATATATTCACAGATTCTGTGGAGCGCATGTGCTACACAAGTAATATGCAGCATATTAGGATATGTTTTCTTCAATAGTCTGCCTGTTTTTAACATATACGCAGCACTATCACTGACAAATAAAAGTATTTTTTCTTTGTACGTGGCGTCCGAATGAAGCATTTTTTGCATATTCTCCTTAATGGTTTCAGCAACTGTTTCCGCATCGACTCTATTTATAACACTTGTTGCTATTACATATGAGTTATAGGGAATAGTTGGATGTAGTACACCAGCTACAACATTTACCACACCTAACATATCCACCATTTCGTCTGCGCTTATCCATATGCATTGATTTAAAAGATGGCTTCTAATGCGTTCTACTGTTCTCATATAGCACCTAGAAACATAATATTTGCGTAAAGTTGATTCATCAGGAACATTTCGACCAGTATATTTTTGAAGAAATATTTTTAAAGTGGGATTGCTAAGTTTATTTAATGGAATATTAGCCGCCATAAAAATATTACAGAGTTCAGATGTGTTTGCGATCCTAAGTGACGAATTTTTGACGATATTTTACGGATTTTGTAATAAATTTCGGAATCACTGACAATGGACATATGTACAATCAGTATGACCGTGAATCCAACTCGCCATTGTTTTACAATGCCGTCTTCCATATCATGTCTGAAAAAGTAACTTAAACAATACTCTAGATCTAAATAAATGAAAACTAAAAATGTGTGCGTAAGTTATTGAAACTGAACGAAATTCAATGCACACTCTTACGTCGAAATAATTGGTAGAAATAGATTCAATCAAACGATATTAAACAGGATCTATCACAAAAAATACGATGTAATTAACAGTTAAAACTATGAAAACAAGAAACTTACTCACAGCACTTTATTTATCTTACGAAATATAAACTAATAAATAAAATACATTATAAAAACCCCGCTTCTATCTACGCTCATGAAAACACTTTGAAAAACATTATATTCTTAGAATACAATAGCTGGCTTGTCCATTGTTATCGCGGCGAGACCAGGTGTCCGAGTAAGTCAAACAAATACTTCATTAACAACATAATTTGAAACATACTTGAGTGGGTACAACCCACCAATTTTGTATAATACAAAAGTATTTTTAATAATATAAAAAATATTATTAAAAATAGGGTGTGAAGAACACAATACAAGTTCTTTTATGTATTTTTGAATGTATCTTCTCCAAAGACGTAGATACGTATTTCACATTTCTACATGATTGTCAATACGCCCCTGTTGGAGAAGACACATTCAAACAAACATGACTACGTTACTATCTAGCTGAAATTATTCAGACAGAGCGTGAAGGAATATTCAGCGCTGTCTGCATAACAAGAGCCGAAGCAGACGTGTTTTCTATAGTCGGTAACAACCGTATCTATAGAAAACTGTATTCTCGTGTCTTCACTACTTGTTCGGCGTTAAACCGAATGTATATAACAACATAATTTGAAACATACTTGAGTGGGTACAACCCACCAATTTTGTATAATACAAAAGTATTTTTAATAATATAAAAAATATTATTAAAAATAGGGTGTGAAGAACACAATACAAGTTCTTTTATGTATTTTTGAATGTATCTTCTCCAAAGACGTAGATACGTATTTCACATTTCTACATGATTGTCAATACGCCCCTGTTCTTCAGTGTGTTCTTCACACCCTATTTTTAATAATATTTTTTATATTATTAAAAATACTTCATTGAATTACGCCGGGATGTACTGAGCGACGTTATACACAATTCCAATTGCCGATTGCGTTTTATGGAAATTGCGTCCGTTCTCTAGTAATAATTAAGAAATGGTGATTATTTATCTTAATTATGACACCGAGTATCATTACAATATATCAATATGCCCTCGCATGTAACTGCAAATCACAATGTAATAGCATAGGACACGACATATTTTATATTTTAATCGCAGATGACATCACGTAGTCAAGCAACTTGAATATAAATTGGGAGTACTGAGTAATTCTATTATACGATTACTATCCTTGATAATAAAGGGGACAAAATCGAAACGAGAACATCATCAGTTTCAAAGATTCTGACTTTTTATTGGAATTGTACCATTGTTAGGCGTTGAACAATATCTTCAAATAGATAGAAACTATTTTTATTAATAAAAGATTATTTTTAGAAATTAATAATTTTTTCTACGACCCTTTATAAAAAGACATTTTTCGTCACCGGAATATTGAAGCGAAAACTTGATTTCCGTCACTAGTGAGAGAAAATCCCATAACGTTAACTTTCGTCCCTAGTGACGAAAGTTACTAAATTTCACCTGTGTCTAGTTGCCTACTGTCGCTGTATCCCGTCATTTTTAAATCACGTCAGTTTGTGCTGTTTGAAACTTTATCATGATTTCTGATTCAGAAAATGATTTAGATATTCCCAATACGCCACCAGAAATAGTAAATAAAGCTGGGAAAATCTATGCGGGCTTATTACGAGAAAAATCGACACAGAGGTATGAAGAAGTCTATGTAAAATTCATTGAATAAAGGGCTGATAATAGCATAAATTCATATTCGGAAATTGTGCTGCTTACATATTTTGAAAAATTGTGGGAATATTTGAAACAATCGACCTTATGGTCTACATATTCTATGTATCAATGTTTAAATCATAACTAATTTAAATGTGATCTAAAGTTTTGTAATTTTTAATTGAAAATAAAGTATTTGTTTACATATTTTTTTAAGTTCGTTATAATGCTATAGGCGAGGTCGTAGAAAAAGTATAGTGCTTAACTCGTCGAAATCATTTTTTTAAGCTCGCGAACATTGCCAAACTCGGCTTCGCCAGTTTGGCAAACTGTTCTCTCGATTAAAAATTGTTACTTTCGTCACTTGTTAAACAATATACTATTTCTCAATTTCAATCAAATTTAACATTGCATGTGCAACAATCTATTATATTAAACCATGACATATATTGAGCTGATGTATATTTAAAAAAATAAAATGGTTAAGAATAAAAAAAAACTTACGAGTAAAAAAGAAATTATCCTTTGTAACTAAATCCCCAAGAGAATGTTCCCATGCTTCTTGAACATGCCTTCTCCAGAGAAATAACCTATGTAACGCCAAAGTAATACATCTGTGTTTATCTTAATGTGACGTTCTTGTACCTGTGTCACACAAATTGTATAGTTTTCTGTACAGGCTTAGTTAAATGTATGGATCCATTCGAATATCTTTGATATGGCTATTTAGATTTTAAAAAGACTTTCCACTATTAATTAAACACAAATCGGGGATTCGACGAGTATATTTATATCCAAATCAGACTTCCGGTTTAGACGAAAACGATAGTTTTTTTAAATTTTAAGTGAAACATCCTGTAAATTTTTACGAATTTCAATACAGCCTCTGCTCTGGGAATCCAGCAATAATAAGGTTTCGCACCCTTTTGCTCAACAACGACAAACATATTTAATTAAAACTGATATTTTAAAATCATATTATTACAAACACGGGCTTTACACATTATTGGTTTCGGTTGCTGTGTGCTAATAATAATGAAATTATTTGATATACAATAATTAGTAGTGCTGGTGAAGTATCATCATAGGTCCAGGACGTGTGTGATAATGGTTAATTTAAATAAATATATTACACCTTACTAACTAAATAATACACAGGAGCGTTGTCCTTAAAGTTTGTATTTATATTTACATGAAAGCAATTGAACTTGATATATTTAAAAGTAATTGAATAAAATTAATATATACACGAGGAGCGGTAAATAAGTAATTAAAAATTAACACGAAACATACTGAAACGAACGCTAAATTGAGCAGTAAATTAAATGTTAATTAATTACGATTAATATAAAATAATCTCTCTATCGAACAATACAGAGTTACCTTTGAGTTGCGAAGGTGGTCGGCCACGTGGTCTGCGAAGATATACTTGGACAAGTATATGTAGAGCGATGTTTGGCCGGAGGAACAAGAAATTAATTAGTTGAATTAATGTGAATTAGATCAATGAATAATATATATTGAACAATACAGATTACCTTCTAGTTGCAGAGTTGTAAGGGCACGTGCATGATGGCCGGTACTTGACCAGTACGGCGGATAAGATGTGTATCTTACGAGGGTTCTAACGCGAAAACTGATTCGTGTCGAAGTAACACTGGTATAGAAAGGATCGATATCTTGAATAATAATTAATAAGAAGCGCGACCTGAAGAGGTGTGATATCGATGCCGCAGATATTATTGAAATATCCCTTGTGAAACAAGCTTTCTAATGATAAGAAACACCATAAGAGATATACGTAATTAAATTAAAACAATTTAATTAAATGTATATAGAAATTCCACAGTGAACATTATGGTTGTAAGCAGGTATATTTCGAGTGTCTCCCGGTTAGGGACATAACAAAAGAAATGCTTTCTCTTTGCAAACTAATATGTACAGAAAAGTGTCTTAAGTTAAGATATATATTTTAATATTTTTAAAAATGCAGGATATTTAAAAAAGAAAAATTATTTAAAAATAAATTAAAATATTCTTATATATGCGAAGGGTAACAATATTTATGTTTAGTAAGCCATGGAATCAAAATTCAGTACTTTACTTAAACTGTCAGAATTAGCTTTGTAGACGTCCAAATATTAATATAATAATAATGGTTCAATTAACTGAAAGGAACATATGGAAATTCTGATGATGATTAGTTTTGATGACCTCGTCAGAACACATGAAGAAGTATGCAATTTATTTAACAATTTGCATGAAAATCGGCATCCAATATAACGAGCCGTTATTGGTAAATCTTTGAGAAATTTATCGAAACGCGGACGACCAAAAGTCGCCACTAATGAAGTTATTTAACTCAAGACATTGCTGTAGCATTAGAAGAATTACCACAAACTTCTACTACATCCCTCTAAACTGTGATATAAGTTGCCTATCAGCAGCCAAAATATTGAAGCATGAAAAATATCATTCGTATAAACCACATTTAATGCAAGAATTATTGAACGAGGATTATGATCGTAGAATTGAATTTTGTAAAAAAAGTGATAGAGATTTGCGAAAACGACCAATATTCTACATACGATTTGTTGTTTTCCGACGAGGCTACGTTTTGTTTGCATGGTACCGTGAATCGCCATAATTGTCGATATTGATCAATAGATAACCCTTATTGGATGCTACAAACGCATACACAATATCCGCAGAAATTAAACGTTTGGGCTGATATCTTCAGTAACCGTATATCCTATTTTTATTTATGGTACACTAACTGGACAAAGATATTTAGATCTTTTACGTGATCAGGTTGTTCCTAATATTGTGGAAGATGGGGAATTACCTGTGCGTGTTTGGTTCCAACAAAATGAAGCACCCCCTCACTATGCCCATAATGTTAGAGGTTTTGTAAACGAAACATTCCCAAGTCGGTGGATTAGTCGTAGATGATTCATTGAATGGCCCGCACGGTCTACAGATTTAAATCCCCTAGAGTTTTTCCTTAGGGGATCATTTTAAATCCGTAGTTTATACTATGCGATCGCATAATCTGAACAAGTTATGGCAAAGACTAATTGAGGAAGTGTAATTAATTCGCGAAGACGCTTTGGCAAATGTCATTCATGAATTTGTTTGTTCACAGACTATTGTTAAGAAGGAAAACCATCATCATTTCAAAGACTTTCTTAAATGATATTGATTTTGTTTAAATTTAAATGAGTATAAATATCTCATCGAATCCCCGATTTTCATTTAATTAATTGTGGAAAGTCTTATTAAAATCTAAGTAGTGTTACGCTCCGCATATAAGAATATTTTAATTTATTTTTAAATAATATATTTCTTCCTTAAATATCTCGATTTAAAATATTTAAACTTAAGACATTTTCTGTATATTCGTTTACAAAGAGAAAGCATTTATTTTGTTATATCCTGACCGGGACACCCGTGGACTACCTGACCCGACAACAACCCTAATGTGGAATTTCTATAAACATTTCATTTTAAATTGTTTTAATTTAATTACATACATCTTTTTTTATATGTTGTGTTTCATATCATTAGGAAGCTTATGTCACAAGCGTTATTTTTATAATATTTATGCCATCGATAGAACATCTCTTCAGGTCGCGCATCTTATTAATTATTATTCAAGATATCGACCCTCTCTTCGACTTAAGTCATAAAACAGACCGTTTTCAAAAACCAGTGTTCTATCGACACAAAACTACCAGTCCGACCTTCTCTTTAGAACTTTCGTGAGTTAAACAACTCCTCGTGCTGTTCAAGTACACAATGCAACTCACCACGCCGTCCGGCCTCTTTCGCTTCTAAGGTAATTTTATATTGTTCAATATTTATTATTCTTTTAAGCGAATCCATATTAATTTAACTAATTAATTTCTTATTCCTCCGGCCAAACATCGCTCTACATATCTGTCCAAGTATATAAGCACCACGTGGCCGACCATCGCCGCAAATCAAAGGTAACTCTGTATTGTTCGATACAGAGATTATTTTATATTAATCGTAATTAATTAACATTTAATTTACTACTCAATTTAATGTTCGTTTTCAGTGCATTTTGTGTTAATTTTTAATTACTTATTTACCGCTCCTCGTGTATATATTACTTTTGTTTTATTACTTTTAAATATATCAATTTCAATTTCTTCTTATGTAAATATAAATACAAACTTTAAGGACAACGCTCCTGTGTTTTATTTAGTAAGTAGTTGTAGTATATTTATTTAAATTAACCAATATCACGTACGTCCTGGCACTTTGATGAAACTTCACCAGCACCACTAGTTATTTTATTTATCTTAGAATAATTTCATTATTATTAGCACGGCACATCCACATCCCGATAACCAGCAAAGCCGCCGTTTGTAATAGTAGATATACCAAAGATATTCGAATGGATCCATACATTTGCCTAATCTTGCATATTATTTTTGTTTGTCCTATTATTAGGTATTGCTCGTTGGGTATTAAAGTATATTTACTTTTTTATTTATTTATATGAAATTAGGTCAGAAATCCATGACGCAAATATGTATACATATGAGAAAATTGGAAAAATCTAATTTAAAATTTTGCTACAATTTATAATAATACGTATATTAAATAGTATAAAATTACGTTTCACTCAAACAAAGTAGTTGCAAAAGTTTGTATAAAATATCAAATAACATACATACTACGATGTTGGCAAAATAAAAGAAGAGAGTTTTTTTGTACAGATATCTATTATATTCTTGAACTTTTTATTGCAGCTAAAGTTATGTGTATCAAGTATATAGAATCATATAACTTTCCTCAAAATAAAATACTGCAAATATCACAGTTATTTTATACTGAATATTCACATAGACATAGACATAGAAAATAAATCAGTTTCGTTCGTGTAGCGAATTTTCGCTTTTTCTAAACAAGTAAAGCCAATTATATTCGGAATTTTGTATACTTTGTCAAAAAAACTAAGAAAAACCTTTACAAATGTTGACAATACAATATTTTTCTAAGAAAAACCTTTACAAATGTTGACAATACAATATTTTTCTAAATTTTTCCGTAAAAACAGATCGTATTCTTAATTTGCGGTTCATTGTAATGTGAATTTTAATGTTTTATAGACTATGGCCAATTGTTGACATTTTGTTGGCATTTCTTCATTATAATTATTACTTTTAAAGCCTCTGAATGTGTAGGTCACATATTTTTTAAATGATTGTGGTTCGTTGAATTGCACCTTCGTTCTTAGTATCCCCATTCTTATATAAGATCCTTCCTAGTGTTTCCTTTATGTAGATACATATTGTTTAATTTCGCCTAGGTATTTAGCACTGTTGATCGTTATTTCTCTATAGACGAGTCTACTAATGGCCCCACTCTTCTATTTAGGATGGTAATGTGGATTTCATGATAATAGGAATGTATTCTCATTTTAAACAACATATTGTGATCCTACTGTTTAGTAGTATATCAATAACACACAAAGCTTTTCCATACTAAAACACAATAAAAATAAATAAATGGCGTATATATTGGGAACTAAATAATAGGTATCATAAATACAGATTCCTTAACTAAGCAAAGGTTTAAAATGGTGTACTTTGATATATCTTTATTTATAGGATTGTTTCAGCCTTTACTTGATAAAATTCCATTATAACTATTATCGAGATAAAATAAAACAAATTTTAATGAATTTCACTACTTTTTACTTTACACAGTAACGATCGTTTCGCTCCAACCTGAGCTTCATCAGACATATAACTAACTTATGGATATATTTTTATACAAATGTACCGTAACAAACAAATGTTTTGTTTTGAATGGTTGAAGGGATGGGTACTTTTTATTACTTAAATGTCTATGCACAAAACTTCACTACGGTTTATACAATACTGTTCTTAAAGTGATAAAACTGAGGGTCTACATTATGTTAAAGAGAGGCAAAGAAGTTCTATGGAAAAATAAAATATATGACTGTCTGAATATCATATAAATAAATTGCGTAAGGGTGAATTATTAATTTCTAATTGATCATTGAGGATCTTCTCAGTTTTCTTTAATTTATTAATTTCAAGTGACTTTAGTAAATTAAGTTTTTTGCCCTTATTTTCTACTTGTAATATTTTAAATTCTTTGTTAAAATTGTGGTTTGTTAAATTAATATGAGACGCATATGAAGAGTCACTTTTATTATTTCTAAATGAAGAAAAATATTCTTTGATGCGTATTTCATATCTTTATTTATATATTTATTTATTTATTTGCACCTACAGAAAAGAACATCCAAAATAAATCAAACAAATATTAGCTGCTAATACAGGGTGTTACAAAATTCACGGACACGGACTATGAGATGACGTTAATCATCAAAAACTGAAAAGAATGTCTCTTTATTATTTTTTATTCTGACGATATTTTTTAAATTTTAGGAAATTTAAGAACGAAAAATTAAATTCAACTTTTTTAACATTACACAAAAAGAACATATAACACGAAACACTTTATTACTAATATTTGATCGAATTGTCTTCCGGCAGCAGTTATACACTCGTGGACAAAAAATTCCGGACACGGAATTAAATGTCTGTTATCATAAGTAAAATCCTTTTTCTTATTTTTTTTCCAGAAGACATGAAATATTATTATAGAAATAAGAATTGGAAATTAAAAAAGATACAAAAGAAAAGCAAAACTAATGTCGAACACAAAGAATACAACCCAACCCAAAAAATCTTGGTATGCTCTTTATTCGCCTTTTATCTTTGTGTTGAAAAGTCATTTAAACTGTCAGTACTTATTGGTTGCCAAATTCAAGCAGAAAATACAGCTTAAGCAGTTGCTTTGAACGAAGATGGGCGCAGTATTCGATACATCGCTGTTGTCTTGAATATTCCCAGGACTATCGTCCTAGACGCAATATAGCGACACCGTTAAATTGGGGGTACACAAGAAGGCCAGGGCCAGACAGGCCTCGCACCACAAACTGGCGAGAAAACTATTTTATGGTGTTATCTACAGTACGCGATCCTGGTTTACCATCAACAATTGTGTCTCGCGAAGTCGAAGACATTTACGGTACTGCAATTTCTGCACGAACCGTTCGTGCAGAAATTGCAATACCGTAAATGTCTCGTTGGAAGAAAATTTACGACCTTTTAAACTTTTTTTCAGTTGAGGAAAGACATAATAGTCTGACGGAGCCAGATCTGGTGAATAAGGTGGGTGTTCGAATAATTCGAACCTTAAATCACGAATTTTTTGCATGGCAACATGCGATTTGTGAGCAGGGGCATTGTCCTGCAAAAACAAAACACCTTTGAATAACTTTCCGGGTCTTCCCTCCATATTTTTTTTTTCGTAGAGTGCTCAGTAACGTCGAATAATAATTCACAGTTATTGTTCTACCCTTATCCAGAAAATCAATCATGATTACTCCATGGCAATCCCAAAAAAAAACTGAGGCAAGAAGTTTTCCAGCAGATTTTTGGACGCCAAACTTCTTAGGCCTTGGAGAACCAGAGTTGTCTCCATTCCATTTATTGTTGCTTTGTTTCTAGGTCGTAGAAATGTACCCAAGTTTCATCCATAGTAACAATACATCTTGAAAAGTCTGCATCACTTTCAAACCAAGCACCGAATGAAAGCGATGCTCCCACCCTTGCACGCTTCTGGTCAACATTCAGACATTTAGGTATCCATTTTGCACAAATTTTTCTCATGTCCAAAACGACGTGAACTATATGATGGACGCGTTCATATGAAATATTCAGTACATCAGATATTCGTTTTAGTCCAATTCGATGGTTTGACAAAATCATGTCATGAACTGCATCAACATTTTCCGGAACGAACACAAAAACTGGCCTTCCCGATCGGTGTTCATCTTCAATGGAAAATTTACCCCTATCGAAGCTTGCAATCCCATTTTTCACGGTCGCATACGAAGGACATTGATCGCCAAGGGTATTAAGCATATCTTCGTAAATCTGCTTACCTCTTAACCCCTTGAAATACAGATACTTGATGATGGCTCGATACTTCAATTTTACGATTTTCACAATTTCGATCGACATCCTTTTTTTCAAATTTTATTGCGCGACTTTGGCTTAACTTTTTGACGTGGTACTTTACACTGACACTTCTGATATGTTATCTTTCGTTGCTATGGTATCGCAGTATTTTTTTTATCCACGGAACCGGTCTAGGGTAACTATATATCAATACCCCCTCGTACTTGGAGAACCAAGAACTATTAACATATTGTAATACTCACTATTTAAGTAGTTTTGAGCCATAATTTCATACGCTAAAATAAAAAATACAAACAGCTTATCTTTTTTTTCTAATGACAGTTGTAGAAATGTCAACTAGTTACTTTCGCACCTCATTTACTTTATATATTAATTGCAAAGCCTTCTTTTCTCACATTTATTCGTTGCTGGAACAAATGTCATAGTGTTTCGAGTTTTTAATTATGCAATATAAAAAAGTTTACATGTTTGATTTTTTATTTTAAAATTTGCTAAAATTCAGAAAATATCAGTCAGATTAAAAAATGGTAAAGGAACACTCGTTTTAGCTTTTGATGATTAACGTTATCCCATAGTGCATGCCCTCTAATTCCGTAACACCCGGTTATAATCTAATATAATCTAAATTACACTTAAACTAAGCTAATACTAGTATATAAATCTAAGCTAAACACAACTAAAGCAAACACAACAAAAACAAAGTTATATAATCTAGATATTGATATTAACTGAATTAATGGATTTTAAAAATTTTACATAAAATTAACTAAATGGGACTACGTCCGTCGGAAGTGAATTTAATCCTCCCAATAGTCGACTAATAGGGATATTGAAGCCACACACCCTGCAGTGAAATGGTAATGCGAATAACTCTTTGTTTCGGGATTCCAACCTTGGGTACACAACTCCGAAACAGAGAAGAACAGAGCAATAAATCAAATTATTCAAACACTTAGCGCTCAACTTGGAGATGATTAATCTTACGACGTGATGATAATGATTGAAAATAAACAATATTTAAACGTTCTTAGTAAATGTAGCAAGATATATCAATATTTAATTTGAATAATATGTGATTAACAAATTTCCACCGAATTCTTTCGACACGGTCCGAATAAAATTCGATATATTCTAGTTAATTCTAGTTTAGCGCTGAATAAAATTACACATCTTATTAACCTCGCAAATGAGATCATCGATAAAAGAGGAAAAGTTGGTGGTGAATAGAGGAGAATACGAAAATATCTTATTATATCCATTTGATCCAAAATACTGTGATCGATGCAATATAAATATTCTATGCAATTTTTCTTATTTTTTTTTTTGTAAAGGAGATATTTTCACATTTATTTATCTTTAAGGCCATGTTCGGTGTAAAGACAACTGAAAGAAAAGAGGTGAAAAGAGACTGCATTAAGATCCGATTGTAGCCGAAGGCAGTCCGTCGATGAAAAAATTGCACATTATTTATTTAACGTATGACTTACATGGATTGAAAATATACATCTACACAAGGCCATTGATCCAGTCCAACATGGAGTCAGTGGCTTCAAAGAAGTCACTCATCTCACCTCCATATGCTCTACGGAGTCAAGCAGCTGTGATGTGGTAAACAAAAAATACATGAAAACCACGTCTGAACCGAAACGTGCAGATATCGATATTTCACTGTCATCACAAATCATCAGTATTCGATATTCGGACACAGACATGATTTTTATTTGTATACTTTGGTGTATTGTTATGAATGAAAAATCATTCTGATACCTTTTGGCAGACTTAATCTGGTTTATTTCTTTATTTGCGAACTTTTAGACCTCATAGGCTTTTCATAATTCTATATTTTCGTATTATTATATTATTCTCTTCATTCACTAATTATCGAACCTCATACGCTATTTCAAACCTAAATTCCTTCATATTTTATTTGTATGTTCAAATATTTTGGCTGTCACTATATCCATATATTTTATTTCCGTACATTTTTCCTATATATTTCTCTGTCAGGCCGCCCGCCATGATGGAAAATTATTGCAAGTCATGCTTTGTATATTTTTGTTATTACTTCATTATTGGTTCTCCTTTATCATATTTTCTTTGGGGAAAACCGGAGGTGATAGCATTTCTCCTCCAGAAACATAAAAGAAATTACAGCGTGGGCGTTTAATGGCGGCGTAAAATGGCGGCCTATAGTTCGATTTATTTTCTTCGATAACGGAAGTCCTGAGCAATCCCTTGGAAGACTTACCCAGGTTAGATTGAATCGAGAACGTTATTAGGGGCAACAACAATCAAAGTAGGTGTAGTTAGTCTATGATTTGCATTTAGTCAATAATAAAACCGGTGCAATCTTATCAGATTTATTTAGATATTAATTTGCCAACACATTAGAAAGGCTCTTGAGAAGCCGTATAATTTTTCGGAACAGACGTTGTATTGTAAACTCTCCTTATTTGTTAGTAACTTAGAACCTGATCGTGCAAACGGGTTATATTCTTAGGGGTACGTTAATTTGTAAGTACCAGCTTTAGTTTGAAACCTGATTTACTTTGTATTTCTTTACCATACAACTTCTGTTCTCTACTCTGCGTCTCGATATCTATTTTGATCATAGAACATAGAGAGTGAGCAAGGCATATAATTTTAATCGTAGAGGATAGATGTTTGATCCTCAGGATTCAAGCTTTTGTTAATTATATTATTATATTAATCTGGTAGTCTGCTTCACCGGCAACCAGGTGTGTGTAATTAGTGCTGTTCGCCGTGGCTAGCTCCATCAGACTGGTCTATGACTTGTGAAATCGATAACTTGGTGTACGATACTTATTATATTTTTCGTATGATTTAAACTATGAAACCTATCTGTGTTGATCCTTTGGTTACGTAAATATAATTTGTGTCCTGCCCAACTACTGATTGGTTTGTTTAACATTTTATCATAATCTGATCTTTTTTATATCTCACCTGTTAATACAGAGGTTCTTTGCGTTTATGTTTACTTATTCAATTAGTGAACACTATTTTTTTACTCTCCTGAAACTCAGGGGGGGGGGGAATTCCTTTTGTTTTATTAGTTATTTCATATCTGGATCACTATAAGAACCTCCTGTGGTTACGGCGTGATACATTGTCGTGTGTTACTGTTTTGTAAAGTATATCTATATTTCGCCTGTGTGTTTTAATTGTAATATCAAATCTTATTGTTATTGTTGTCGACTTGCGTTTAATTGTTACCTTTCCCGCAAGAGTGAGTTAAGCAAAGATCAGTTTGGTTCGATTTAGAATCAAGTAGCTAGAGGGCATACTCTCTCTTGCTTTCGGAGCTACCTGAGTCCCACCCGCAACCGTATATACGGGGGTACTCAGCTGGAATTTTATACGGTGGCGCCTATCCACCATACAGCGACCTTCGGGACCTCGCACACTCTCCTTTATCGTTTGAGCTAGCTGGCAGGGTATTAACAGCGGGACGTCCGCCATCAGGTAGGACAGGTGAGGGTGGCCCGGCCAGTCATCCAGCTTCCTCGTAGCTACTTGTTTTGTTATTGTTATTTTGATTTTGGTCGCTTTCGGGTAATAGTATATATGTAAATTATATTGAACTTATTGCATGTGAGAATTGATAATTATTAAAATCTCATCTTACATGCAATTGTCGCTTAATTTGTTGCGTTGGTTCTATAATCTGATTACTCTTGATAATGTAGAAGCAACACAGAAGCAATCTTGCCAGATCGTATAACCCATGCAACAAATTAAGCGACAATTGCATGTGATATGAGATTTTAATGATTATTAATTCTCACATGCAATAAGTTCAATATAATTCGTATATATACACGAAAGTATACAAACCAAAATCATGTCTGTGTCCTAATACAGATGATCTGTAATGACAGTGAAATATCGATATCTGCACGTTTCAAGATCGGCATCCAATATCACAAACTGTCGTTGGTAAAACTTTGAGAAATTACAACTTGACCGGAAATGAGGACGACCAAAAATCGCAAGTAATGAAGTTATTGCTCAAGATATTGCTATAGCACTAGAAGAATTACCACAAACTTCTACTACATCCCTCGCACTAAACTATGATATATGTTGCCGATCAGTAGCCAGAATATTGAAGCATGAAAAATACCATCCGCGTAAACCACATTTAGTGCAAGAATTATTGGACGGAGATTATGATCGAAGGATTGAATTTTGCGAAAGAGTGATGGAGATTCACAAAAATGACGAATATTTTGCATACAATTTGCTCTATTCCGACGAGGCGACGTTTTGTTTGAATGTACCGTTAATCGCCATAATTGTCGATGCTGGTCATACTTAGATAACCCTCATTGGATGCTAGAAACGCATACACCACATCTGCAGAAATTAAACGTTTGGACTGCTATTTTCAGCAACCGTATTATTCTTCCTTTTTTCATTCATGGTACACTAACTCGACAGAGATATTTAGATATTTTACGTGATGAGGTTGTTCCTAATATTGAGAAAGATGGGGAAAGTGTTTGGTTCCCATAAAAATGAGCACCCACTCACTATGCCCTTAATATTAGAAGTTTTTAAACGAAACATTCCCAAATCGGGGAATTGGTCGTAAAGGATTCATTGAATGGCCTGCACGGTCTCCAGATTTAAATCCCCTAGATTTTTTACTTATGGGTCATTTAAAATATGTGGTTTATACTAGACAACCGCATAATCCGGATGAGTTACGGCAGAGAATAATTGAGGAAGTGCAATTAATTCGTGAGGAGGCCTTGGAAAATATCATTCAAGAATTTGTTCACAGACTTGCATATTATCAAGAAGTGAGCTATCATCATTACGAAAACTTTCTTAACTGAAATTGATTTTGTTTATATTTTTTGTTCATTTCTTTTGTTCTCAATAAAATCTGCATTATTAGATTTAATTAAATATCTCTGTCGTTGTTGAACAAAACAATGCCAAACCTTTTATTTCTGAACTCCCAGAGTAGAGCTCTATTGAAATTCGTAAAAATATACAGCATGTTTCATTTAAAATAAGAAAGTTAACATAATTTCTGGCTAAAATAAATATGCTCTTCGAATGCCCTATTTTCATTAACTTAAATGTAGAAAATTTTATTAAAATCTAAGTAGGCGTATCAAGGATATTCCAATGGATCCATACATTTGCCTAACTCTGTAGGTATATTAGAAATTAGTAAACGAACATGAAATGCCTGAGTTTACGATTCGGTAGATAATTTCTCAGACGAGTTGTTTGTGTCACCAGTGTGATACAAAAGAAATACTTTTTCTTGAATAGTACAAATATGTATGGCGCAAAATGGTTAGTAGTTTTTAATATTTTAAATTCGATATATCTGTGAATAATATAATTTAAAAATTTAAATAAAAATGTTCTTAATATATGTGAAGTGTAACAATTTTTGCTATGATATTTAACATTTGATTCTTTCCTTTTATACACTTAATCTAAAGTAAAACGCGTAGCGATATGTAACAAAATGGCTTTTAACAAGATACATTATTTAAAATCTGGCTATCTTACAGAAATTATTAAGACCTAGCGTAGAAGTACATTCACTGCTGTATATTAGCAAACAGCCGAAACAACTAGCTCTGTCTACATAACCGCAAAACTAGCGAAGTGTTTCCATAAGATGGTACCACCGTATCTCTGGAAACTGTATTATCGTGTCTTCACTACTCTTTACGGATCAACCGAATGCGTATGTAACAGAATAATTTGAAACGTACTTGAGTGGGGAAAAACCACAACAATTTTGTATAATATAAAGGTATGTTTAATAATATAAAATATTAAAAATCTGGTGTAAAGAACACAATACAAGTTCATTATTAATACTTTTGTGAACGTATCCTTCTCCAGAGACGCAGACACATATTTCACTTTTCTACAGATTCGTCAGTACTTATATTATAAATTAATTAATAAATTCGATATATTTTAATAACTGTTGAACTATAACTATCTGGGGTGTTCATTTTGTATTTATATTTTGTCGTGAATACTTGGAAGTACTAAAACTATTACAACTTTCAACGAATGTAACCCACCCGCTGCGCATGATAACTCCTCATTCTCCCTGAAACCTGAAACCTGAAACCATGTCGAAGTTCAAGCGACCGACGCGCACGGAAGGAATTCAAAACGTCCAATTAAAGTCCAAGTGATTTTCGAATTTATAATTGGGCGTGCTAATTATATATACGTGGCTATACAGCTAAATCTTGATTATTTATTTATTTATACATAACAAGAATATAAAATTCCAAATAGTACAATTATAACGCTAAGAAATAAGTAATTAAACTTCTAGTTTCAAAAATTCTTTTATTGTAAATTCACTACAATATTGTTTCGCCATACAATGGCTTCATCAGGTGGATGAAATACCGAATATGTACAATACAAGTTTGAATATTTATGGGAAAAATATTGGGGAAATGGTGGTGGAAAAATTTTACAATCTTAAATTTAGTAGAGGGGAGTTGTTTAAATCTAGTTGGTCATTTAAAGCTAATCCTAAACTATTGTATCTATAAAATTTCTAAGTTTTCTAACAGGTTAAGTTTTTTACTTTTTTCTTGAATGTGTAAAATTTTGAAATCTATATTAAATCTATGATTCATTTCCAAACAATGATATGCGAAAGTTGAATCTGTTTTCTTTTCTTCATGGCTTCTCTCGTGTTCTTTCATCCTAATTTTGAATGTCCTCCCCGTTTGTCCTATGTATACCTTATTACAATCTTCACTTGTTAACTTATATACACCAGAGTTTGATTCTTTGTCTATTTTATCTTTGTTGTTTTTAATAATGTTCTGCATAGTATTGTCTGTTTTAAATGATATATGTTCGTTATTAAGTTTTTTAATGAAAGTACCAATTTTTTCCGAAATTTTTCTTAAGTAAGTGATTGAATTGTAGGAATTAATTATCTTGTATTTTAATTTTGGGTAAACTAAGGAATGGGTTTTAGAAAAATTAAAATACAAAATAAGTAATTCCTACAATTCAATCACTTACTTAGGAAAACTTTCGGAAAAAATTGGTACTTTCATTAAAAAACTTAATAACGAACATATATCATTTAAAACAGACAATACTATGCAGAACATTATTAAAAACAACAAAGATAAAATAGACAAAGAATCAAACTCTGGTGTATATAAGTTAACAAGCGAAGATTGTAATAAGGTATACATAGGACAAACGGAGAGGACATTCAAAATTAGGATGAAAGAACACGAGAGAAGCCATGAAGAAAAGAAAACAGATTCAACTTTCGCATATCATTGTTTAGAAATGAATCATAGATTTAATATAGATTTCAAAATTTTACACATTCAAGAAAAAAGTAAAAAACTTAACCTGTTAGAAAACTTAGAAATTTTATAGATACAATAGTTTAGGATTAGCTTTAAATGACCAACTAGATTTAAACAACTCCCCTCTACTAAATTTAAGATTGTAAAATTTTTCCATCACCATTTCCCCAGTATCTTTCACATAAATATTCAAACTTGTATTGCACATATTCAGTATTTCATCCACCTTATGAAGCCATTGTATAGCGAAACAATATTGTAGTGTATTCACAATAAAATAATTTTTGAAACTAGAAGTTTAATTACTTATTTCTTAGCGTTATAATGAAGTTTCAACAAGTATCTCCTTCGTCAATTAACTATAGTACAATTATTTTTAAAAACAAAATAAAATGTCCACATTTAATGTAGTAATAATAAATAATAATTCTTACAAAAATCAAATCAAGCTTATATAGATTCTTATATAACAAGTACAATATAAAGAAATACATATTGTTTATAATTACATTAAGGAAGTGGCAGAGCTTTCTAGGCAAACATAGATGTCCGATCTAAAGCAATGAAAAGATCAATACCAGACAAAACGTTTAGATCTAATGACACGCGATCCATAGGATTGTGCTTACCATATTAATTTCGATGACAATGAGTACTGAACGTGTTATCCGAGCTAGTATAAAATGAGAGACATGAAACGACATTGCGCAAAAATTGGAGTTCAAAATTTAAAAAACTCTACTTATATGAAAATTCGGCCTGCGTATGTTTGCGCTCGCAAAACTCGAAAAGTAGTCGGTCGATTGACTTGAAATTTTAACACAATATTGCATTGGAATAATCGAGTGTACAGCGCGACAAAAGTCTTCCCGCACCGATGAAATAAGTAGACATAGGTAGCGCATAAATTTCTCAAATACTTAATTTGATAGTACTTTTTTATTATAAGTGGATATTTGCTAATCATATACTCTATTTACGCTAACATATTGTAATGAAATCTTAATGATAAAAAGGAAAATAACTTTGATTTGATCTTAAATGAATTGTCTTATATGAAAACTTAAAATAATGTGTATAGGTTAGATGTAATTGTCAGGAAGAAGTTATTTTTTAAAAAATTATGACAAACAAATGTCACATTTGAAAGGCGAAAATATTAATGATATTGATATTTGAAAAACAAGTAGCTGGGCTTTTGAAAGAAAGAAAAGGAGAAATTTTTACTGATTTTATAGAGATGCCTCGCCCACATTCAAACAATGCAATGATTAAAACGTTTAGACGAAAATAAAGGTGTTAGAGTCAGAACTTCTCAAAGGCGAGCAGAAGAATCGGCATATCAACGGGAAGAAAGATTAGAAGTCTTACGAGTTGAATCGGGAGGAAGAAGAGCAGCGCGATCACCTCAACAACCCCAAGACAACAATTAGATCAACAGCGAAGACGGATGCAGTTGCAATATTTGAATGATCCAGGTTCATATCATCGAATTGCTTTTTCATACGAACCGGATATTCAATACAATATCTCTCTAATTTCATTCAAATCAGAAAAATGGACAAAGTACAAAGCACGCGATTAGTAGTTAAAAAAATATGCACAATCTAATTGAAGCAACAATTCTGATTAGACCTCGTAAAGGTGAAGACGTACTATTTCCACGAATACCACTCATTCCGACCGATATGGTGTTCGATTTCAAACGACTTCAATTTTCAATACGCCTTACGTTCACTATGACTATATAAATCAATAAAGCGCAAGGGCAATCTTTGCAAGTGTGCGGTTTGAATTCATGGGTAATTATACGTCGCATACTCCAGAGTCGGTAAACCGTCTGATCTTTATGTTGATGCATGAAGAAAACAGACAAACAAAAAATGTGGTAAATGTTTACAAGGTTTAAAATAAAAAATAATTTTTTTGTGAAAAACAATATTTTCTTCCGTTCCTTTCATTCCACATAGCAACAGGAATGCAAGGCAGGGTATTGAATTGAATTATGCGTTTACTCGGTGAATCTATGTTCGCTACAATAATTTATTTAAATTCCCATTCATTTCATATCAGAGTAAGCTACAACGATCCATGGCCTGGTTTAGCTAATATATTATATAAACTTGCCAGCAATTTATGGAATATAAATGTGGTGACTTTGCGAACTGCAGTCATTGCACTGGCTTACCCTTCTGCTGGATACTGTGTTACTGTCTGCTATCGAAACATTAACACGAAGCTAATAAATATACAACTTAACGATACAACGAGAAACTTCACCAGTACTGATAGATCCACTCCTAGTCTCTGACTACCGATTCTTTCCAACAATACCCCGTCGGATATCAGACGTCTCGCTGCGCGACAAAATGAATGGACTAGGATTACCAACAACATTGATCTTCTTATACACGGTGATTTGGAGAGCGTCCTCAGGACCCAACTGAACTCTAGGAGACCGATGTGGCTGAATACGGAAGTTCAGCGCGCCATCAAAGTGAGTGATTACTGGATAGCCCTCCTCGAACAACACCCTGCATTGAGAATTTAGTTTCTAATCCATCAGAACCTCTACCGGGCGTAACCCTTCCAGCTGGTGGCATCCACGAGCTGAGCAAGGCAACTCTTGCAGCACTAGACGGGTTGAAAAATTTAGATATTAGTAAATAAATTATTTTTGTCCGCGACTATTATATAAAATATTCTTAATGCATTTTTCAGATCAAACTTTTTAAATTTGTCATATTAAATGTTTATATTATTTTAAAATTTTTTCTCTCTGTTGAAGAATATCACAAATCATTGGCATAAATAAGGTCAGTTACATAAATAAACTTTTGGACGGTGTCTTTAAGTACACACTTTTATATTTCCTATCGAAGCAATAAATAGTAGCGGACTGAACGCACCTCCTTGTCTTACTCCTCTATTTGTAGCAAATTTTTTGAAACTGATATTATACGAGCATGTTCTCACTACGTTCCTTGTTGTTTATAACCGAATTCGGTTTACGCCGACAAGTAGTGAAGACACGATAATACAGTTTTTTATAGATACGGTGGTTACCGACTATAAGGAACACCACGGCTAGTTCTGCGATTATTATATAGACAGCGTTAAATATTCCTTCACGCTCTGTCTTAATAATATCAGCGAGATAGCAAGGTCGTTATGTTTGTTGAATGTGTCTCTTCTCCAACAGGGGCGTATTGACAATCATGTAGAAATGTGAAATACGTATCTACGTGTTTGGAGAAGATACATTCAATAATACATATGAACTTGTATTGTGTTCTTCACACCCCATTTTTAATAATATTATATATTATAAAAAATACTTTTGTATTATACAAAATTGGTAGGTTTTACTTACTCAAGTATGTTTCAAATTAGGCTATTATTCATACGGATGATTTACACCACTCGCTTTGCTCGTAGCGCAAACTTCACCCTTGTGAATAATAGCCTTCACTATATGCTCGTTGAATAATATAGAGGAGAAGGTGCAAATATGGAATATTTATGTATTATGGAATACTGTCTTTTTTCCTAAAGTAAATACAGACATCTAACAAAACGTATGTAAACTAACAGAAAAAAAATCGAGTATTATGATTGCAAAGCGCTGCAAGCAACTGTAATGAGTTATACTAGATTAACGCCTAAATGTTGTGAATTGTGCTTTTTGAAAACTTTAGCAGGTAAGTAAATATTGATATTTAATATTTTCTGTTGTGTTTTTATTTAAACCTCTAACCGTATTTCTTAAACTATGAAATGGACTTTCGAAAAACATCGTTGTTATTTGAATATTTATCATATGCAACAAGCTAAGCTAAAATATATAGCACATGAATTGTTGTAAATAGATTTTTTTCTTTTGTTTTAGAATGCCACGAAAGTGTGAACGTCGCATCCGTGGAAATAAGAGGAAGCAATATTGTGAAGAAAACATGCAGTCCACAATTAAAGTAATCAGAGAAAAGAGAATGGGATATCTTAAGGAGGCATAATTTTATAACGTTCCCCGTACAACACTCTTTCGTCTGAGTCAGAACACCAACGTACCTCCTGAAAAAGCAGCAGAAACTAAATTAGGAAGGAAATGTATACTGGGACCAGAACTGGAAGAGCAATTGGTAGAATATACGAGTATATACTCGTATATTGAAAATGAAAATGAAAAAATATAATCAAAATTTTACGGGCTTACAATGCGTGATTTCAGGCGTCTTGCTTACCAGTTAGCTTCTATAAATAACATTAAACAGCCCTTCCCTCCATCAGGTTTAGCAGGAAGAGCATGGATTGATCTATTTTTGAAACGGCATCCAAATTCATCAATAAGAAAGCCAACTGGTACATCATTTGCAAGAGCCGCAGGGTTTTGCGAAGAGAGAGTTATGGGTTTCTTTGATCTACTTGAAAAGGAACTGGAGAACGTTTCTTACTCTCCTTCAAATATTTACAATGTGGATGAAACGGGTCTAACAATTGTTCAAAGCAAGGTTTCATCAGTGAATGGTCTACGAGGTAAACGTCAGATTGCTTCATTAACTTCGGCGGAAAGAGGAGCTTTGATGACAATTATTTGTTGCATGAGCGCTGCCGGACATTTTGTGCCGCCCTTAATAATATTTCCAAGAAAAAATATGAACATTCAGCTAATGAAGGGCGCTCATCCTGGAGCAGTAGGAGTTGCACATCCATCTGGGTGGGTACAGACCCATATTTTTTACGCAATGGTTTAACAACTATATTCAACACGTAAAACCAACACAACAAAATCCTATTTTATTATTCCTTGATGGTCACTATAGCCACACACGCAATATAGAAGTTATAGCCCTGGCTAGAAAAAATCATGTAGTCATTTTGTCTTTCTTTCCTCATTCATCCCACAAGCTCCAACCTCGGGACAAGTAAATCATGGGTCCATTAAAAATCTATTATAGCGAAGAAATTAGAATGTGGATCCGTCAAAACAACCGTGCTCTTAGTCCTTTCGATATCACGGAGTTATTTGGCAGAGCATATCTAAAGGCTCAAACAGGCGAAGTTGCTGCGAACGATTTTCGAACTACTGGTATTTTTCCTTATAATAGAAATATTTTCACTGAGTCTGACTTTTTAGCAGCAAAACAGGAAGCAGCCAAAAGAGGAGTTACAACCGATAGTAGCGTAGCCGAATTTTCGCAAATGTCCTTTAGTGCCGTTACAGAAGAATTGGTTATCCAGTGCCAACCATCATGTTCTAAATCATCAGACACTATACCTGTAGATACTACAAATACACGTAATGACATCATTGGTTCAAATCAAGCTTCATGTTCAACAACACCTTCAGCAGGTGTCGTTCAAAGGCAGAATCAGAAAAATAGTTCCAATCAGGTAGCATATGTTTTAACTGTCGACATTTCTCCAATGCCTAATTTAAAGCGCAAGAATTCTAATAAAGGGCGGAAGGCGGTTGGATCTTCATTGATTACTTCATCTCCTTACAAAGAAGAGCTTAACGAATCATTAAACAAAAAAGGCGAGAACAATGCAAAAACGTTAATCACAAAAAGAAGATTTCCTCTCGGTAAAATCAAACTAGTCGGTACTGACGTTACAAACTCTCAAAAGCGTGGGAAGTCAAAACTTAAACGGCCACATTCAAAGAGGGAGTTATCATCTGATAAACCTTACGTTTCAAACGTTGATGTAAAACTGGATGATTCAGACAGCGATTTGGAAATTATACCAGGCCATTTAAAACCAGACGACACTGATGCAAACTGCATATTTTGTGGATATAAATTTTCAGCTCGTCGAAGGGGTGAACTATGGATACAGTGCTTGATGTGTTCCATGTGGGCACATAACGACTGCGCAGATGCCGAAAAAGATGAATATGTTTGAGACTGGTGCAAATAATGTATAAATATGATGTAGTTTTTAATCGTTGCTTAAACAAATAATACTTAGTTTTTGAAGTTGTCCATGTATTCCATATTTACACCATATTTTTTGAAGTAGCGATTTTGCAGTTTCTGAGGAAAATTATTTTTTGTTAAAAAACATGTGAGACTGACATAAATTGAAGCAACCACTTTTGTTCTTAGTTGTTTCAGTAAATGCTCTGCATGATTTGATTTTAATTATCCTTAACTATTAGAAATCTATAAGATTTTAATAAAATGGTATTCCATATTTGCACCTTCTCCTCTACTATTATTGCCATCTTTTTGACATAAAAGTGATTTACACACTAAATATCTAGTTTAGTATTTAACATCGCTTCTCATATGAAATAAATAAATGTTTAGTTTGAATAGAATAAAATTAACCATTTTACGTTTGACTCGCTCGACAATTTGTATGAGTTGTATAATAGATGGACTAACCACACAACAATACTCGAGTATAGATCTGACCATCGCGTTATAAATAACTGTAATATAGTAGAATTAATAATTACATCCAGGTCAGTAATACGATCAACCTTTTCAAATGTACTGTTCTTAGGCTTGTAATTAAAGAAGTATTTGTTAAAATTAAGAAACATACTCGTATTACTGGCTGAACACCATTTCGCAAGCAAATCAATATCCTTCCGAAGCGTTGGCCCATCAAAGCAAGCATCCACAGACCTACATAAATCATCTGCGTACGCAAGATACTTAGAAGAAGTAAAGTTATTTTGTACAAGTCATTTATAAAAAGTAGAAATAAAATTGGTGATGAATGAAATGATGGTCCCTGAAGCACACCGGAAAATCTGAGATCTAAAAGATAAGTATAAAATCCACAAAATCCAGTTACCACCAATCCCATAAAGTTCCAATTTGTAGAGCAGCAATTGATTATAAACACGACTTTAGAGAAGTCCAGGTGTACGGCATCCACTTGAAAATCTCGTGCTACTGTGTCGCTAATAAAACAGAAGAATTGTCATAAGTTCGTTTAAGTGCTACGACCAGATACGAAAACATGTTGGATTAACTCTGTCACTTCCCAAAAGCTGACAGAGATGATGTTCTGATACAATATGTTAAAAGCTTTAAAAATATTTGGTAGCAACAAAATTTGACGATAAATGTTAGCAATAAATATGTCCCCTAATTTAGAAATTGAGAAAATATTAGCTTTCTTCCTGTTAAGAAAGCTTAAGGCAAAGGTGAACATTTGCTTGGCACCGTATATGTATATATTCAATACAAAACAATAATATTCATAATTGTTTTGTGTCTTTTTGTTTAACACAGATTAATTCATCTATATTTAGCTAATTACTTTCCTTAAATTCATACTCATCATGTATTTAGTAGACTTAAAAAGTTTTGCATTTGGGTCATACGAATTCAATGTTAATTACATATCTTCATAATCCATGCGAAATGCCGAAATTCCCAAATGATGCACTTAAAATTTCCTAATTGATACATTGATTACATAATAAATGTAATTCTGTTGTCCGTCATGTGCCTGTTATTTGGTGAAATGTGCAAAGGCTAAATTGAATGTAAAGGTTCATTACAGGTACAACGCTTACAGTTTATAGCCATCTCTGCCCTATTCATTAAGGAGTTTTCCGTTACCTATTGATTAATATTCTAAATTTCTTAACATAAATTTAATTGAATTTTATTACCTTGTCAGAATAATCGTTGTTGCAAACCCATAATTTACCTGGAATAGAAGGACAGTGTCTACGAAGAACTCAACGAGCAAACATCTAACGAGAACTCGAAAAGCGTCGAGCTAGACAGAAAACTCGGCATTCGCTCAGATATTCAAGTATCTTTCATAGAATAATTAAATAGTTATGTACATAGTAGATTAAAATATTTTAGTTCACAAATAAGTGTTTTATTCGGAAAAACTGTGCATAACAAAAAGCCTCTGAAACCAGACAAGCTTCAACACTTCCATTGATTTGGAAAACCTCATAAGTTTACAGAAAATTGATAAAAAATTGATAAATGAAGTTACTGCAAATGAGAACCAATAAGTATTAAATCTCAAAGTGGAGTTGCGTAGCGTTCTGTGTACTGGTACAAACTTAGTTTGTCGAATAATTATAGAAATTAGCGCAACACATTCGGCGAGATTTACATATAAAGTGAGATTTAATACTTAGTTCTCATTTGCAGTAAGTGCAATATATTAACTATATATACGCGAAGTATAGAAGTGGAAGTCATGTCTGCCTCCAGGATACTGTGTGTTGATACGCTCCAATAAGAGCGAAATGCATCCACACGTTCCGGAATCGATGTGACTATCTGCGAATTTTTCGTTATCCTAACAACCAGGAAGGCGGCGTCAGCACATTAGTAGATATTTACATGTAAAGTGAGATTTGATACTCACAAAATTTTCATTATCCTAACAACCAGGCAGGTGGCGTCATGACGCGTAGCGTTCTGCATACTGGTACAAACTTAGTTTGTCGAATTGTAGAAATGAACGCAACACATTAGGCCACATTTACATATAAAGTAAGATTTAATACTCATTGGTTCTCATTTGCAGAAAGTTCAACATATTAACTATATATACGTGAAGTATAGAAGTGGAGGTCATGTTTGTCTCCAGGATACCGTGTGCTGACAAGCTCCAATAAGAGCGAAATACATCCACGAATCTTTCATTATCTTAATTGATAAAAGGTAGCGCTAAAGTGTAACTGCACATTTTAAAAAAATATTCAGAAATTCAATCACTTCCAGGACTGAAACGACCTTTTCGAGAACTAAGTTTATGAAATACCGTATTCCAAGCCATAGTTACATTGCTCAAATTAAGTAAATTGATAAAATAATTTAACGAAAGTTGAAAATAGTTAGTATTCGTATCGGTATGAATTACATAAACTGTTTCAAAATAATCAGCCAACATATTGCATACTTTTTCATGAGTGTCTGATTCGATGCCATTATAACATAGACGTTGAGGTAAACTTGACTACTTCTTACTTTACCTTACATACACCTTACGAGTCATTATTTTGTTTTCAATTTAAATGCAAACTAATGACAATAAAGTGACTTTTTGCAATTCTTTTTTTTGTATTTGAAAAGTATTTTGAGACACGTCGCTTTAAAATTCAGTATTTCATCTATAAACATACAATACACGTTAACGAGAAAATATATTGGATCGAATAGTCAAGGCTGAGTAATGCTAAACAATTGATTGTAATAACAATAAAATGAAATCTGGGGTATCCAATATTGCCAGGCACCTGGATACACAAAGAATGATAAATATTATTGCGATTATTAAAAATCTTTATTAGAAAATGGCTTAAAATATAACATCGTAAAAAAAGAAATCTAAATACTAGTAAATTGATCGAAATTAATTTTGCGAAGTGAATTTGCAATTGGAGATGTTCGCCAAATGAAATATTTTATCTGAGAGACATAGTCAAATTATAAAATCATCACAAATAACTGGGAACTTCAAGAACATTGTAGAGTAAAACTAGTATTAAATTGAGTTATACTCGTAAATAATTTCCTTTTTTGTTCAACAGATCTGAACAAATTAACGGTAAATAAGCTGATATAGTCGTCATAATGCGTGATATATGATATGTATGCGACTATAGTGAGCCAAAATTGCAACAGTACGATAGCATTTTTACGGGCACCTTCCTATGACACTTTTCAATCCGATATATATATATATATATATATATATATATATATATATATATATATTTGGTGTTTATAAGAATTTTATTTTTCTTATTTATTTTATTGGCCGTGTCTTAATATTAAAAATAATAGACTTTTTATTGGTTTAGCGACCTTTTATTGAATTATGATGTTTTATTCTACGACGTTTCGACTTTTATTATTTTTCAGTCTTTTTCAAGTATCTAGAAACAAGAATTAATACAATGAGAACATAAGAATTGTGTTTGCTTTTGTGAGATTGAATTAACAATTAAATTAACAATTAAAATTAAAATTAGATTAAAGACTGAATTACCAATTAGATTAACAATTAAAGTTAAAATTTAAAATTAGATTAATAATGAGTAAGGACAATTAAAGTGATTACATCTGTATAAATGAATAGAAAAATTTGAATTAAACTACAATACAGTAGGTAAATAGAAACAAGAATTACTACACTGAAAACGTGAGAGTTGTGTTTGCTTTTGTGAGACTGAATTAACAATTACATTGACAATTAGAATTAAAATTAGATTAAAGACTGAATTACCGATTAAATTAACAATTAAAGTTAAAATTTAAAATTAGGTTAATAATGAGTAAGGATAAATTACAGTGGTTAAATCTGTATAAATGAATGAGATGTTAAACTTTTGATGTTAAACTACATTACATGAACAATGAATGACAAAACTCACCGTTTCTTTTGGTTTTCAAAATCACGCATTCTGTGTAACATGTGTATCGGGTACCCGAGACCTTTTTTTGTAACGAACCGATCGCACTGGTTGGAATATTGTAAGTGTTTGTGGCTTTGTTAAGAGAGGTTAATTTTTGTTCTGTTTTTGGAATTTAGCAAATTGATCAGGACCGTGTTTAGGGGTATGTAGTAAAAGTATTTACAAATGGGAACTGATAAAAAGTTTTTTTTGTTTTTTTGGTTTGTGTTTGTGTGTGCGGGGGGGGGGGTTGATTTTATCTATTGTTTAATCAGTGGGTAATAGAGTTTAGACAGTCCATCAATAATTTTGATTTTGATAACACCAAAGTAATAACACAGAAAAAGAATACAAAAGCTAGGGAGGTCTTAGAAATGATCCACATTTTCAAAAACAGCAGAACAATAAACGACAGGAACGAAATTGATGGACTGTCTAAACTCTATTACCCACTGATTAAACAATAGATAAAATCACCCCCCCCCCCCCCCGCACACACAAACACAAACCAAAAAAACAAAAAAAACTTTTTATCAGTTCCCATTTGTAAATACTTTTACTACATACCCCTAAACACGGTCCTGATCAATTTGCTAAATTCCAAAAACAGAACAAAAATTAACCTCTCTTAACAAAGCCACAAACACTTACAATATTCCAACCAGTGCGATCGGTTCGTTACAAAAAAAGGTCTCGGGTACCCGATACACATGTTACACAGAATGCGTGATTTTGAAAACCAAAAGAAACGGTGAGTTTTGTCATTCATTGTTCATGTAATGTAGTTTAAAATCAAAAGTTTAACATCTCATTCATTTATACAGATTTAACCACTGTAATTTATCCTTACTCATTATTAACCTAATTTTAAATTTTAACTTTAATTGTTAATTTAATCGGTAATTCAGTCTTTAATCTAATTTTAATTCTAATTGTCAATGTAATTGTTAATTCAGTCTCACAAAAGCAAACACAACTCTCACGTTTTCAGTGTAGTAATTCTTGTTTCTATTTACCTACTGTATTGTAGTTTAATTCAAATTTTTCTATTCATTTATACAGATGTAATTACTTTAATTGTCCTTACTCATTATTAATCTAATTTTAAATTTTAACTTTAATTGTTAATCTAATTGGTAATTCAGTCTTTAATCTAATTTTAATTTTAATTGTTAATTTAATTGTTAATTCAATCTCACAAAAGCAAACACAATTCTCATGTTCTCATTGTATTAATTCTTGTTTCTAGATACTTGAAAAAGACTGAAAAATAATAAAAGTCGAAACGTCGTAGAATAAAACATCATAATTCAATAAAAGGTCGCTAAACCAATAAAAACTCTATTATTTTTAATATATATATATATATATATATATATATATATATATATACTTCAATAACTTTCAGATAAGACACAAAGGACACATGATTATTACGTTAACATACCATATGAACGAGTATCCTATAGACACCTAGAGTAGTTGATAATATTCAGAAATAAAAGGGCTTAGGGGAAGTCACGATTATAGCAACCTAAACATACAATGCAACCAGCATCAATTCCGTACTGTCTGCCAAGTGAAATGCATCTATCATAGAGTCACATTTTATGTAATTCAGACAAATATTAGTATCTGTTTCCTTAATGTAACTTAAGGCTTCCCGGTGTATTTGGAGCCACAGTCCTTAATAGCTTAATGCCAGAGCATGGACGTGGGTTCGAAACTTGCTTAAGGGTGAATTTTTTCAATAGAAAAATTCGAATAATTAGCGCCGTAAAATGTAGAAATTAATATCAACAACTTTACACCCCGTTCACGTATACACAATGAATTGATCTATATCAGTTAACAAACGGAATATGTTTGCGAGTGATTAATTCACATTACTTCGCGAAAAATGCAATTAATTTGCAACCGTTTTTACAAGTTAAGAAAAGCATATGAAATATTTCCAAATGACAAATACGAAAGGTTTGAGTTTTGGAAAGCAGTTTTAAAACGTGCAATAATATATTATTTGCTGAGGAATCAAGTTTCCTTCTAGACAGTCAGTATAATTCTGCTATTGTGCTGTATCGGTCTAAGGAAAATAAACGTGTGATTTATGCCGCAATACCCTCGATATTCGTAAATAATATTTAAACAGGAATTTTAAGGGCTATATCATTAGACCCTTTGTCATTGAAGGAAATTTAAACTCAATATTCACTTCTTTTGCAGAGTAGTACCCTACCTTGTGTACAAAGCATACCAGATATTTCCATAAATGACGTTTGATTTCAATAGCATGGATACCCAACACATAGTGCTGCAACTTAAACTCACAAAGATATTTACTTCTTTTGCAAAGTAGTACCCTACCTTGCGTGCAAAGCAAACCAGATATTTCCATAAAGGACGTTTGATTTCAGTAGGATGGATACCCAACTCATAGTGCTGCAATTATGCGATAACATTTTAACAGTATATTTGATATCAGATTGATAACTAGTTGGAGGGTATTCCCTGGCCTGCAGAACGCCTGATTTAGCCCAAACGTTTTCTTCTGTTTTGCTTCGGTTTTGTAGTGTTGCCGTCCATTTACGGTTTTTAGAACAACTGAACTCATACTACAGCTAATTTAACTGCAAATTGATAATTTCATGCGAAACATATTACCTCAGACATTCAATTTTAATTTATAAGGTAACAATTATTATTACGTTCTATTATTCCAATATTTAATATTTCCTTGAGACTGTGAAATTTGTATACGTTTTCTTGTCGATAAGTATTGCAATGTACGAGGTGCGTTCAAGTTCTAAGGCCTCCTATTTTTTTTCTAACTAACTACTCACCCGAAAACTATGAAACTGGTGTTACTTCTCGACGTAATCTCCCTGCAGACGTACACATTTTTCACAACGTCGACGCCATGATTCCATGGCCGCGGCGAAGGCTTCTTTAGGAGTCAGTTTCGACCACTGGAAAATCGCTGAAGCAATAGCAGCACGGCTGGTGAATGTGCGGCCACGGACAGGGTCTTTCATTGTTGGAAACAGCCAAAAGTCACTAGGAGCCAGGTCAGGTGAGTAGGGAGCATGAGAAATCACTTCAAAGTTGTTTTCATGAAGAAACTGTTGCGTGACGTTAGCCCGATGTGCGGGTGCGTTGTCTTGGTGAAACAGCACACGCGCAGCCTTTCCAGGACGTTTTTGTTGCAGTGCAGGAAGGAACTTGTTCTTCAAAACATTTTCGTAGGATGCACCTGTCACCGTAGTGCCCTTTGGAACACAATGGGTAAGAATTACGCCCTCACTGTCCCAGAACATGGACACCATCAGTTTTTCAGCACTGGCGGTTACCCGAATTTTTTTTGGTGGCGGTGAATCTGTGTGCTTCCATTGAGCTGACTGGCGCTTTGTTTCTGGATTGAAAAATGGCATCCATGTCTCATGCATTGTCACAATCGACGAAAAGAAAGTCCTATTCATGCCTTGGTTGCGCGTCAACATTGCTTGGCAACATGCCACACAAGCAGCCTTGTGGTCTTCCGTCAGCATTCGTGGCACCCACCTGGAGGACACTTTTCGCATTTTCAGGTTGTCAGGCAGGATTGTGTGCACAGAACCCACGGAAATGCTAACACTGGAGGCGATCTGTTCAACTGTCATTCGGCGATCCCCCAAAACAAGTCTCTCCACTTTCTCGATCAAGTCGTCAGACCGGCTTGTGCAAGCCCGAGGTTGTTTCGGTTTGTTGTTACACGATGTTCTGCCTTCATTAAACTGTCGCACCCACCAACGCACTTTCGACACATCCATAACTCCATCACCACATGTCTCCTTCAACTGTCGATGAATTTCAATTGGTGTCACACCACGCAAATTCAGAAAACGAATGACTGCACGCTGTTCAAGTAAGGAAAACGTAGCCATTTTAAGTATCTAAAACAGTTCTCATTCTCGACGCTGCCGCTACAATTCCATCTGCCGTACAGTGCTGCCATCTCTGTGACGTATTGACAACGAACGCACGCTCATTTTAAAACAATGCACTTGCTTCTATCTCTTTCCAGTCTGGAGAAAAAAATCGGAGGCCTTAGAACTTGAATGCACCTCGTATTTATTGCGGTTATGGTTTCTCTGTCGTTCGAGTTATATCAAAGAGTTGATTTCGTGTACCATCGGGTGACTATAGGACGCTCACTCATACAGTATAGTTTATATATATAGTATTTTATAAATATGAATAAAATATGTCAGTTATTACAAGATTAGAAGCTGCTTTTATGCAGCTTCTGTGTTGCGTGTTGTAATGTAGATTATCCCACTCTTTACATATAATAAATGCATTTTTTATTTCTCAAAAAATGTATTTTCCATTTCTGAAATCTACTTTATAATTAACTAGCTGAACTCGGCAATTCTTTGCTATTGCTAAATTTGAGTATATGTATACAGGGTTAATAGCTGAATAGTGACCAAGCTATGTAAATCTGAAATAATACGTATAAATGTCTAACTGGAAATCAAAAAAGAAATGTATTTGCAATTCAAAAATTTCCAAATTTTTAATACCAAAATGTAATTAATTAAAGTCGGTCCATATCTTTGTTTATTCTATATTTGCCGAAATACAGCTGTAATTCAAGTTCATTCACCTGCAAAAAAATCGATAAAATCTCTGGACATTGTTAGACGATAGCAGTTCCCATTCATAAGAATAGTAAATGTTGATGTTTTCATATCAAAACATACTCCGCCGCACATATGGCGATGTTTTTCTTTTTGTAGATGTCAATAATAGCCTTTACGTCCAATGTTTTATTTTTATTTATTTATTTACACAGCAGAATATTCCATTTACAGGATCAAATACAAAATTAAAATTGTATATTATATATATATATATATATATATATATATATATATATATATATATATATATATATACCGGTATGGTAAGGGTTCATCTTAAATGCGGCTTTCCATGTATAACAGGAGAATTCTAGGAGCACGTTGCCATATCGTACAGCTCATGCTACAAGAATTGTGCGCCTGCGTCATTTGCGTTCACAACGCTCCTCCTCCGCTCGTCATTTAACAGTACGTTCTCGCGGAAGAAACATCATTTAAAATAAAACATAACAATGTACTAACATATTTGGAATTTTTAATATAAAAATTGAATAAATTACATCAAATAAATAAAATTAAATTAAAACTTCTTTTCCAACTAAATAAACTTCTTACAACAATCAATACAATACGTAAAAAACAATGTTCTCAAATAGAATACTAAAACGCAAACAAAAAGCATTCTTATAATGCAAATCAAAAGATGTTTCTAAAAGTAAAATAAACAAAAAGATTCTTCTAGGAAAACCGAATAAAAAAAATTCATAAGGAAAAATTGAAATTAAAGTATGTGTTCGAATAAACTAGCATAAGAATTAATAAATGAAAACAATAATGAACAAACTGGTAAAATTATAATAAATTTTAAATGGAAAGATATAATTGAAAGGATGAACGCGGGAAGGATGAAGACGATATAATTGACACCAGCGAAGGTACACTCTCAATAAGTGCTGGATTGGTACTGCCGCACGACTAGTTATTGTGCTTGTAGTTTGCATATCGAAGACTGATGCGTGGTGGGGACTAGCGATAGTGGCAACTGCGCCGAGTTTTTATACATAGGTTTACGGCCGATTATAAGTGTTGTCTTTCCGAACCTGTATATATATAACATTTGATAAATTATTGGAGTTTTTCGGCTTTTTATATGAAATATTTACAAATATTAAATTAGAATGTATGTAATTGCAGAGTAAGTGGGGATGTAAACATTGCTGTCTACAAATTACAAAGCAAATCATAAGAAATTTTTATTTGAAAAATATGGTCTACGAACGGCTAAGAAATTATCTAAACACTATATATATATATATATATATATAATATATACAATTTTTATTTTGTATTTTATCCTGTAAATGGAATATTCTGCATTGTTATAATGAGCCGCTCTCTCACAATGTCAGTCAGTGTTTATAATTTAATGAAATATCAATATAACTAGCTCAATTGCGTAAGCCTTAAATAGGCCAATATTTAAAACAAGAGCGCTTCTTAATCTAAGGCTATGTGGTAGGTTCTAGATACCCAAACAGTTCACAAACACATAAAACACATACATAAAACAAAAACGATTTCATAGAGTATAAAATAAATATAATTAAAACAATTATTAATTTTTTTTGTCTACAAGATACAAACATGCACTTAATATACTATGGTCAAAAGCATTAAACAATATTGGGTTGCTTATTTACCCCCTTTTACTAATTTTATATGGTTGCCTATACAATAATCATATGGCTCGAAAAGTAATCAAATAAAAAAGTTAAGTTTATATTTGAAGTGACTATACTGACAAAGAAATACTATGAATATATGTTGTTTGAAAATGGTATTTTGCCTCAAGATAACGTGAGTTTAATGATAATTATTAATATGATTTAACAAATGAGGTATTATCTTTTAGAAAATATGCATATCATTAACGGAGAGCATCAGGTTTTCAGGTCTTATATATAAAAGATTGATAGGAGTTCAGAAAATACCAGGCTGGTTCTAGAAAGGTTGGTTGTTTGTGGCACTCTTTACGTAGGACTGGAGAATTTCCTTTACGTAGGGCTGCTTTCGGAATAAGTTCTTGAAGTAATGAACCCGGTTTAATTAATTTAACACTTTTAGATGGTTCTAGGTGTTCTGAATATGGTTTATGTAATTCTTTTAAGCCAATGCTTCCAAAATTAACTGGCTTTGAAACAGTAAAATTTTTGATAATTGTTATTATAGAAAAAAGTTGCTTTTTCTATCGAAGATTCAATTAAGGTATTATTTACCTTTACTATATTTTTAAAGCGACATTTATAATTAAATTAGGCTTATATATTGGTTTTTACCAAGACATGAGGGAATCAAAGGCAATGAGATGAGAAAGAACATAAAAACAAATGGAGGTTAACGGAAGGTCAACTCCATACCAAAACACTACTAAGAGAGCTGGACGGAAAGTTTTCAGCGTAGTAACAAAAAAGAAATTAAAATAATTACCGGGTTAATAACCGGACACTGTCCTTTAAGGAAGCATTTGTACAGCATGGGCTTGGTTAGCGAGCCCTGGTGTAGAAGATGTGAAAAACAGAAGGAAACTAGCCTTCATGTAATATGCACGTGTGAGGAACTGAAGGAACTCAGACAGAAATATTTCGGGAAAGATCTATTGGATCCTTCGAGTTTACTCAAACTTCCCCTGAGGAGCATAGTGGCTTTTATCGAGGACACAAGACCAACAGAGTGGAACTGAGAGATCTATTGGGGATAGTACAAAGAGCAGTGTGCTCAAGTGCCTGGACGTGCTGGCGTCCAACCCAAAACATAAGAAGAAGAAGATTTTGGTTTTTAATCAATTTTAAAAATGATGCGTCGAAAAAACGTCGTTTCTATTACAAGTCGTGCAAAAATCACCTCGTAAACAACTTTTGTTTTGTTGTCATAGCTACCACAGGAAGTTAGTGATAATTGATTATATTTTTCTAAACTTCTGCTATAACTCAAAATAATATAGATAAAGTAATTTTGTCCATTTTAATAAATTAATTTTCCGGATATTTCTGTGTGTTTCTTGTTCGTATGTCAACATTGGTTATTTTTATAAGAGCTTATTTTTATTCTACTATAATACCCTTACGTGATCACAGTTGCACACTTTTTACAAGGTTCAGCCAGAAGTCAAATTAAGAATGATGTTCAAAATTATTTGTACATAAATATTTTAATCGTAATTAGCTTCAAAATTCTTGATTTCACGCGATATTAAGTTATGATAAATTAATAACTGACCAAATAAAATAAATAAACAAATAAAAATATTCAATTAAGTCCGGTATCATGATTAAAAAACTAATTTTGATCTTAGATCGTGTTTACATATTATTTACTTAATCATTAACGTTTTCATTACTATTATTTCTTAGATATTACATTCTTGAAACAATATAAATTAATTAAATTGTTTATATACCGCGGGTATGAGCTATACTATAACAATATACATATACAAGTGTCCTGTATCGTTATGTTCAAATTTTAGAAGTGTAAAGTAGACTAAATTTCAAGTAACAAAAACGCAAAACTTGTATATCCATTTTTATTGGTTTCAAAGTCTCGTCTAGTATATTCTACCTGGATATTAAGACAGTCACGGCTTCATTTTAATTTCTGCAGAACAGTCCTCTCGACAGATGAATCTACGTTCACGAGAAGTGGTGTTACAAATCTGAGAAACCTGCACAGGTGGTCATCAGAAAATCCCAAATCTATACGCCCATCTAAATTTCAACATGAATTTTCTATTAACGTTTGGGCGGCCCTAATCGATGACTTGTTGATTGGTCCTGTCATTCTTCCTGGCAGGTTAAATGCCGACAATTACCTTCAATTTCTTATTGACGAACTGCCAGGTCTTTTAAAGGCTGTCCCACTGAATGTTCGACGAGACATGTGGTTTCACATGGATGGGGCTCCACCACATTTCGGAATTGCTATCCGAAATTGGGTTAACGTCAATTATCAAGGATGGATTGTTGAAGCCGGCTACAAAACGTCTAAAGGAGAGCGAAAGCACGTTGAACCGAGAAAGGATTTGAATGTGATCAAAGCCCCTATGGGGATAGACACCGTACACCTTACACCACATGTATTTCAAAAATCGTCGCTGAACTCCCTCGGGTAGACATTTTTGTGCTTGATAAAATGGATACCATATCAAGCTGGCATATTCCAAACGTGATCTCACTAATGAGTTAAATAAGGAAGTCAATACGCTCACGTTAGAAAATTCACCACAGTTACAAGTAATAAATCCAAGAGTTTCTGTGCCCTGCTTAGACACATTGCTGATATACTCGTTGAAGGTCAGTTTCATATCGAAGGTAACGCCCAAGTCCTTAATTGTTTCAACACGTGATATACGCATATCCCCAAGTTGGTAATTAAAGTGTATAACATTAAGTTTTTTGGTGAAAGATAAAATCTTGCACTTGACGGGGCTCAAAGGTAGATTGTTATTTTTGCACCAAGTCTGTATGTTAACCAGATCGCCCTGTAGTCGAAGACAGTCCCTCGCGTGGGAGACTCTAGAAAACAACTTCAAGTCATCGGCAAAGAAAAGGTTATTAGACTCGATCTGGTCTGAAAGATCGCTAATGAAATGTAAAAAAGCAGTGGACCTAAGTTAGAACCTTGCGGAGCTCCAGAAGTGGCAATGTAAGGTGATGATAAATATCCGTTGCAGAATACACATTGAGGCTTATTATGTAGGTACGATGTTAAAAAGCCAACTAGCGGTTTACTAAATCCAAAACTCACCAATTTAGCTGGCAAGATAGCATGATCCAGTCGATCAAATGCCTTTGTAAATTCGGTATATACGACATCAACCTGTGACCCGCAAACAAACGCGTCAGTAACGTATTGAGAAAATACTGCAAGGTTAGAGGTAGTAGATCGCTTTTTCATGAAGCCATGCTGATTCGATGATATTGCGGTCTTAATAAGAGGGTATACTTTTCGGTACAGTGCAATTTCAAAAATGTTCGATAAGTTCGATATGATGGCAATAGGTCGATAGTTGATAATGTCTGAACTATTACCAGTTTTTAAAACGGAAACAATTTTAGCACTCTTCTAAATGGATGTAGCGAGAGTCAAATTAAATATCTTCGCGAATGGTGTAGCAAACACGTTCCCACAGTCCCTCACAATAATAACAGGAATTTGATCATCTCCCGAAGTAAATTTAGTCTTGAGCATCTTAGTGCTGAGCAACACATCATCATCAGATAAGTGATGCAAATGGAGAAGCATTGAATTGGTTGATAGGAAATCTATACTATTAGTCGTAGTGGGTGTATTATAAACATTCTTAAATTGATCAGCAAATGCATTAACTATAGATTGAGGATCCTCAAGAATGACCCCCGAGAGCTGAATTCTACCTGGAATACGACTTCTCTTCTTCCTTTCGCCAATATAAGACCAAAATTGTCTGGGATTGTCTCTAACTTAGTTTTAGTATTTGTAAGATAATCGGATATTTGTTTCTTAACTAATGGTCTCAGATGCTTGAACTGTGATAGTGTTGCAGCACTTTTGGTACTTTTAAAATGCTTAAAGTATTTATATTTTAATTTTAGGTCCGAACATTAAGTTGCCAATGTAATTTGTTTATTTATTAATTTGTTAAGCTTCTATATAATTTGAGTTTGAGTAAAATCTATTCTTTTAATAAATATAATCTTTCATTGTGCCCTGTGAATAGTAAATCAACTTTCAAATAGAAAATCAGAATATATTTCTAAAAATTGATATCGTCCGAAAATTAAGTTGTTAGAGCTCCTATAAAGGTGGCAGTAATTGTCTGGCTTTTCATCTTACAAATGAAATACATAATTGGTTTTTAAGGTTTTTTTCTTTGTTTCATTAATTAAAGTAAATATTATATAAATACACATATTGCTGAGAAATAAACTTTGGGTGAAAATTAAAAATAGAATTAATAACGTAAAAATTAATTCAACATAACTGGATAAGCAAAAACAAATTAAAAAGAAATCAGCCGAGGTTATCTATTTTAGATTAATTAGATTATTAAGCGTTTAGAATGTAAGTAAATATTTAATTTAATATATTAATTTAATTAATATGTCGACTAACCTATGCCAATTTAATTAATGTAATCCAAATTAACTGAACGTTAAACTTCTTTTAAAAGTAAAACTATTATATTTATAATAAAACAAAAATCATCATAAAACAAAAAGCTTTAAGTAACGTGTCCATGGCGTTTCCAGTGAGATGGGTAACTGGTTTTTAATTATTTGTATGGAATTATTTACATATATTTTTTTTCCTTTAAATTTGTGGCAGTACTGACAAATACCAAGAGAACAATATAATTCGTCGGTAAAGAGAATTACTGATTAATTAGAAGTGAAAGCCCGTATTGTCGCCCTTATATTTATTTACCTATGACAGGGCCGGACTCGAATAAAGAAAAGTCACTTTCCCGTTACTACGTGAACATTGGACCGCGATTTTTTGCATGAATACATTACTCACATATATCTTTCACCCCTTTTTCTTTGACGCTATATACAACTAGTATTGTATAGATTAAATGAACACAATTGAAAGTTTAATATCAATTACTGTATTTAGTTAAAGTTAGATATTTACTTACATATACGTTTTTGTGTGTGTCTTAGGTTAGATAAATTGTAATTACTGATGTATTCAACTTTTAAGTTCATAACAATACTCTTATACAATGTTTTTGGTGATTCCATTTGGCATATATATAAACAAATCTCTTGGGTTCCCTACACGGGAGCATGCTACATATAATTGTCCATACGAACTTCAATGTGAGAAGTACTGTCTCGTGGCGCCATCTACATTTAAGTAATAGTACCGCTCCTATTGATATTATATTATTAGGCCCTAACTTTCTTTCTACTGATCAGATCCAGGATTTCTATAGCTTTAAACCTTCTCCGGACAACACAGATCATTTTGCAAAAAAAAGAACGCGCCTAAATTGGTCCAGTAGTCTTTTAGTTTATAACGGACACACTTACGATCATTGCCTTTTATATAAATATATAGATATTAAAGATAAAATATGTAAAATGGAACGTTATCTTAAAAGTAATTTTTTTTTCATTTGTTTTAGGTAAATGGCAAAAATTAAATACAGAATAACCCCATTCTAAACTGAAAAGGATGATGTTTGGACATCAATAGAATTTCCACGTATAATGGATTACATCAGAGAATTTGACATAAAACTAGACAAAGAGCATTATTACGCTGGCGAGCAGATAAATGGAACTGTCATATTGGATACAATAGAAAACTTTAAGCTTCGAAGTACGTGCTTGCTTGTTTGTTACATCAATGTGTGCGTATAATTTATAACCCGTAGATATCTCCACGAATGTGACTACGCAAAAGTTACAAAAAAGCTAATCAATTGTTAAACAAAACAATAGATATTCGAACATCGTTCAATAGCTACGAAATAAATCACTGGTATGGTCATATACACGCTACTGAAATTAAAGTAGGGACTATTGTTGTTTTCTTTATTATTGCGGTTATAAAGTTCGTTAAATTAACAAAAAAGTAAGCTTTTTTGTGTCAATTTCGGTGGTCAAACCGTAGAAGCAATGTCATGTGTTTTTTTATTAAGGACTCGGCATATTTAATCATAATTTTCAATGTTGCTTGTACGTTGACTGATGATAATGATCATGGCCTATAATTAGCTTATAATACGATACAATTTGTATGTTAAAGCACCTTTGTTTTCCTAATGTCTTCATTCTAACTATTTTTTCTCGAGTTATATTTTTACTAGATCTAATCAAAAATCACTCTCTTATACCGGGTAGCCGCTGAGGTATCCGAGATACTTTGTATATGAATTCAATGACCAATTTTAATCAGAAATAATTTTTCTATTCCTATTCACTTTTCCCTAATTCCTAACGGTTCTTGAAATATCGCATTTTGAAGTGTAGATCGTATGGACACATGAAAAAAAATGTTGATTGTCAGTTCGTTAATTGTCATCATTGACAGTGGTTTCTTAAATTGCGTTATTTGTGTTAAAATCATGCCTGGAACATATTCAAATAAAAGAATACGCGGACATGATTTTCGTGTATGGATATTGCAACGGTAGTCCCACCGCCTCAGTTAGAAAATATGAACGACGATACCCAAACCGCCGTCTTCCAGACAAGCAAACGTTCGGTAGAACCTTCACAAGCCTTCGATTAACAGGTGCGTTCCCTAAACCGATTTGTGAAAGAGAACTTATGCGAAGAAACAATGCTGAGGTTGCTGACAATGATCCTGGCGTTAATACGAGAAGAGAATTTCTGTACTTATTATACAAACTAGGACGGCTGTGCAAGACACTTTACGAGAAAACGAACAACATCCCTATCATTACCAACCTGCACAAGAACTTCTCCCCACGGATCATCCCCAAAGAGTTCGTCTTTGTGAATGGTGGATCAATCATCTGGGTACTCTTTCAAGAACCCTTTTCTGGGACGAAGCTACATTTACAAGGGATGAAATCAACAATTTTCACAACGAAGATATGTGGGCAATCGAAAACCCTCATAATGTTCGAGAAACCCACTTTCAGAGAAGATTCTCCGTAAACGTTAGGGCTGGAATAATTAATAATGAAGTTATCGAACCGCATATCTTCGACGGAAATTTGAACAGCGAAATGTCACGGGCTTTTTTGAAGAACGATCTACCTCTACTACTTGAGGACATTCCTTTTCAAATCAGAAGGACGATGTTGTGTTTACATGATGGTCCTCCGGCCCATTATGGAGGACACCTAATTTCATCAATGAACAGAATCCAAATCGGTAGATAGATCTCATTACTTATTCACCGCGATCTCCGAATCTCAGTCCACTATATTTTTTCATGTGTGGACATGTGAAGACACCTATTCAACGGAAAAGCCTAATAATAGGCACCAATTTATCCAGAAGATTCATGCAGCATTTTATGAAGTGAGAAACAATATGGAGGACTACAACTGGGAACGAAAGCTCCGACGGAGGATTGAGTTATACATTGCATAAGACGGTGGTCCCATTGAGCAACTTTAATAAATGCACCGTCATTACGCATTTCTTAAAATAAACCACATTTTTTCCTAAGCCCTCTAGTAATTTACTTCAGCTTCAAACCACTATATTTTAAGAACCCTTAGGAATTCGGGAAAAGTGAATAGAATCATTGTTGCTAAAAATTAGTCATTGAATTCATATATGAAGTATTTCGGACACCTCGGCGGACACCCGCTATATAAAACAAAATTTTAGTAGTAGAAATTCAAAGTTCGTGATTAGAATTCAAAAACGAATTAAGAAACGCACGATCAAAACTGCATTACTAAATTAAAATAATTTCCTCTCTGTATTATAATAAGAGGGTGGATAATTATGTTCATAACATTTTGAATTGTCCGTTGTAAATCGAAAAGCAATACTGCTCCCGTCAACTACCATCTGTTAATAGACTACTGTCAAAGTTTGAGGAAACTGCCTCATCTAATTAAGCTTTAACAGCCATTTAAAACAGACAATCTCATGCATTTCGACGAAATTCGTGTTCTCATCAATCATTTTTTTGCGAAAAAAAGACATTAATTGAAGCTAAGCTAAGCTTTATAAATGCTGTAGAGATTAGAATCAATGGTGGAAAAGTGATTTACTGAATTTCGTTGTGGTCACACAAGCACGTGTGACGCCGAACGTTTTGGACGCCGAATTGAGATCCTTGCACACGAAACAATTAATATTAAGATGCTTCTTATACAGAAACTGAATTCTCTTGGACTGAATGCTGCTTTTTGTAAGCTAATCAACTTGTTCAATAGATACGGATATGTTTTTTATAATGGTTTTAAGCCATTAGAATTTGTTGTATTATCTGGAATTCCACAAGCATCAAATTTGGGTCCCTTGCTTTTCTATATATAAATCGATGATCTGTTTCGATTATTATTGCAAAATATTTGGCTTTCTGGGTTCTTTTAAATAAAACTAACGGTAATTTAAAATACACTATATCAATAATAAAACAGACTATATTAATAACAAAACACACTAAATACAGTTAATAACTAGTAATAACAGTATATTCATTTACATATTTATTTCATATTTATATATCAAGGCGATCACTCGTTGAATGCCCGGTCTCCCTTCCGAACGTTTCTTATATAGTTGAACAGCTTATTCGAGGGCCTTCCAGAAGCTCTTTTCTAGGAGGTCCGAGGTGACGAATTCGGCGCGTGATACCGCTCGTCTGACGTATCGTTGGATGACACATCACATTATCTTGTCAAGTACCAGCATATGCGGATGAAGTTACGCTTTTTCATAGTATCTGTAATAAACGCGATGTAGACATACTTCAATATAATATTGACTTTACTGGTCAATTGGTCCGAAAGAAATAAGGTTGTTTTGAACATTAGCAAATGTTATGCTATGACTTTCACGAGAAAAAACCATTCGTACTGGTCCTCCTATACCAGCATGAGTGAATTTAAGGTTCTTGGTGTGCCATTTGATTTATCTTTATCGCTTAATAGTCATATTCAAAAAATTTGTTAGTCTGCCTCAAGAATGTTAGGATCTATTATCAGAACTTGCAAATATTTCAATGATGCTGCGCTTCTGGCATCTGTATACGTCGCTCTTGTTCTTTCCAATTTAGAATATGCACCTGTCGTTTAGTTCCCTCATTATATATTGCAGCAACTTCCTATTGAGCGTGTACAACGACCGATGTTTTGTGAAATTCTTGACTTTCAAAAATACTGGAGTGTACCCCGACAGAAATGTTTCCTACAATGACCTGATTGCTCACCTATCGGCATTTAAACCTATCGGCAATAGTATTAATTGCGCTGCGGTATTATCTGCTGTTCGATTTAATGCGCAATCAGGTAAAACTCGGTGGAGAATCATTTAATAAATTTACGGATGTGTTCCTATAAGTATTTCATGACTATCACATCATATAACAGTATACATAGTTTTTGTTTATTTATGTTTATCTGTAAATTTATTATTATCATGCTTCTTTTTCTAATTTGCCATATTGCTGTGTTGTATTACTCTAATAAGTCGGGCTCCAATTATATTAAATGTAAATCGTTACACACGCGTATATCTCGTTTGACTCTTTAAATAAGTATAGCTCTTAGGGTTTGCTTTCGGGTTCTTTGTAACTAGGCCTAGCAGCCAATGTAAAAGTTAAAGAAATAAGACGACAAGATGCCATATTAAATACATTTATTGTTCATACTTTCAATATATATTTCTAAATTATGAACTCAATAAAGCATTATGAACCATTTATTAATCTAAATCAAATCATAATCATATCAAATTATGAGTATTGTCAAAAGTATACACAAATAACTTTGAAATCCTTTTTCAGATTTTGTAAATCCTTCAATCAGTACACTTGTGTATTATCTTAGCTTAGGGGATGTAAAACCTTCCGAATACTAAGCTATGACACACGATGTGTTGTTTAATTCACTATATAAAAGCTTTACAAATCTTTGAGTTTACTGATATTGTTGCGCTAAAAGAGTGTATCATTCAATATTTATTTAGTGGAAAAATAATCTCTACCGAATAAAATATTTATCTCCACACTATATAATTTTTTGTCTGATTGCTACAATGAATCATTATTACAAACAAACACCGATATCATTGGATCCATTGTGGGATAGAATTCCTACGTGTTTACCAAGATATCTTGCGCTATTGCTCTGTTGTATAACAGAAATTATGATTAATTTATTATTCATATACGCTTGAAATTTCAATTCTTTAATCTATGAACTTCAAGATTTACCGCATTTCGTGATCTATACAGACGTTTCTTCATTACATAAATTATCAAACTCTTTGTGATACATTTTTGTTTGATATCACAATATAAAATAAAAATTAACTATTCGTAACAAAACCAACGATCATTGTAGATAAAATTATAATATATTTGCTTTACAACGAGTTAATCTTAAAAATGTTTTCAAACTCAACGATTACATACAAATGATTCAATGAAGTCAATTTTAACACCGTTCAGAGATGTTGCCTCAATCGAATCTTTTTCTTGGTCAGTATTATCGATCTATTTCCGAAGGCTTATTGTATCTGTTTTTCCCAATTATAAATGTTAAATACATTGTTTCACACGTATAAACGTAAGTTCATACCAATGTTATCAAAACTTATTTCAAACAATATTCGCAATAGCTGTAGGCGTTTATTTATTTTCTTTCGGGTTACTTTATTTATGCTAATAAACATTAAATTTTTTCTTCTCCGTATATAAATTAACCATTTAAAATTAATCGTTACCACAAATGGTCTTTGATATATCTTGTGTGTGTAAGTGTTTATATTGCTAAATTGTAATATAAACAATAACCTATTGACATTGAACATTAAAAACAAAATTTGGCACGTAATATGCAAATGGATTTTAAAACACAATCTGTTTAATTACATTGTATGCCTATTACAAGAGTATAATTAAAAATCGCCTTACATAGTGGCATTCAATTTATCCTATCGATAATTATACTGGGTACATTTAAAATATAGCCCGTTTCTAGTACGCTTTGTTGTAGTTTATGTTCTATTTCATTTAATTCACCTTACTTTGGAAAGAAACATAGCATTATGATTGTATGTATTATACAGTTTTTGCCCTATTACTGGGTATGAACCTGTTAGGCAAATAATCCATTATTATTATTAAACAATTGAAAAAATCCACGATATAGTTGGCCGATCGGAGATTGAAAGTGTGCGAGATTGTAGAAATCATAGGCATATCATATGGCTCAGTGGTTTTAATATTGAATGTTTACTTGCGTGTAAGAGGGTTACCAGCAAAATAGATGCCCTGTTTACACGTAAATTATCATAACGGCGATCGTGTAACAACTTCGAAGGAGAGTTTGATGTTGTCCAATCGTAATCCGAACGAGTTTTTGCGCAATCGCATAGCCGTGGACGAATAATAGATTCACCACAATGCACCGGGGCCAAGCAGCAGTCGAAACAGTGTCTTTTTTCTCCGGATGAATGGGCATCGAAATAGATCAAGGTGGATCTGTTAGCCAACAAGGTCATGACGACAGTCTTTTGAGATGCACGTGGCATAATCCACATTGATTACTTTCGAAAGGGAAAAACAATCAATGACGAATATTACGGCAACGCATTTGACCAAGAAGAAAATGGTCTTCAATAAAGACAATTCACGGGTACATACGTGCTTAGCCGCTATGGCAAAATTTCCTGAATTAGTCTACGAATTGCTCCATCATCTGTCATATCCTCCAAACGTAGGCCTAAGCTACTATTTCTTGTTCCTAAAGCTGAAGAAATGGCTCTGAGGTCATATATTTGATATTCTCGGCTGTTGTTGCAGATACTTCTTGGTGAAACATTTTAACTTCATACAGTAAATAATAAAAATAAATTAAAACACTTGGCTTGTTTCACTATGAGATTTATTTAAATACTCTAACAATTGTTTCGGCTGTTATGCCATTCTCAAAGAGATCTATAAATCTAACTTAAAGACTATCGCACTTGTTCTTATATGTTGTCTGTTCTTGTGTGTAGTGGGGGTGGTATTATATTGTGTATTACGGTGTCTATAAAGGGTGTATTGGCATATTCTATCTGTGTGTTGGTGATTAATAGATTTTGTTTTTTCGCTATTTTTATTTCTAATATTTCTAGGAGGTCCAATCTCTTGCTTTTTGTGATATTGTGTATTAATTCGCAGTTATCTATATCGGGGAAGTGGTTGAGTTCTATACAGTGTTCGGCAAAGCCTGTATTTTTCTCACTATATAAAATTGACTTTTTGTGTTCTTTAACTCTGTTTTTAATGGCTCGTCCACTTTGGCCGATATAGATAGCTTCACAGTCTTTACATTTTAATTTATAAACACCTGATTGGTCCATTTTATCTCTTTTATCTTTGTTGTTGCTAATCATTGTTCCTAAATTTGTTTTATTTACCCAGCTTATTTTGATATCTAATCCTTTTACTATTCTGTTTATTTTATTAGTGAGTTGTGGTATGTATGTAATTTTGTGCCATCTTTGTATATTTTCTGTTATTTTCGGGTATAGGTATTTGTTCTTATTATTTTGTATTTCTTTACGTTTTAACAGTTTATCTACGATTTTAGGGTCATATCCATTATTTCTTGCGATTAATTTAATTGTGTTTATTTCTGTATTAAAATCTGTCTTGCTTAATGGTGTGTTTGTGGCTCTATGTATATAACTATTGAATGTTGACATTTTTATTTTCATCGATTGTTTCGCATTTGCATAAAATAAACTTTCATAAACTTTGCATAAAATAAACTTTCTAGACATTACAATAAACAGACATAATAATAAGCTTACATTCGAAATCTACAGAAAACCCACTTTTACAGACAACATATTACATGCAAATGCGAAACAATCGATGAAAATAAAAATGTCAACATTCAATAGTTATATACATAGAGCCACAAACACACCATTAAGCAAGACAGATTTTAATACAGAAATAAACACAATTAAATTAATCGCAAGAAATAATGGATATGACCCTAAAATCGTAGATAAACTGTTAAAACGTAAAGAAATACAAAATAATAAGAACAAATACCTATACCCGAAAATAACAGAAAATATACAAAGATGGCACAAAATTACATACATACCACAACTCACTAATAAAATAAACAGAATAGTAAAAGGATTAGATATCAAAATAAGCTGGGTAAATAAAACAAATTTAGGAACAATGATTAGCAACAACAAAGATAAAAGAGATAAAATGGACCAATCAGGTGTTTATAAATTAAAATGTAAAGACTGTGAAGCTATCTATATCGGCCAAAGTGGACGAGCCATTAAAAACAGAGTTAAAGAACACAAAAAGTCAATTTTATATAGTGAGAAAAATACAGGCTTTGCCGAACACTGTATAGAACTCAACCACTTCCCCGATATAGATAACTGCGAATTAATACACAATATCACAAAAAGCAAGAGATTGGACCTCCTAGAAATATTAGAAATAAAAATAGCGAAAAAACAAAATCTATTAATCACCAACACACAGATAGAATATGCCAATACACCCTTTATAGACACCGTAATACACAATATAATACCACCCCCACTACACACAAGAACAGACAACATATAAGAACAAGTGCGATAGTCTTTAAGTTAGATTTATAGATCTCTTTGAGAATGGCATAACAGCCGAAACAATTGTTAGAGTATTTAAATAAATCTCATAGTGAAACAAGCCAAGTGTTTTAATTTATTTTTATCATATATTTGGCTTTAACGATGAAATCACCGCCTATTTTGAGAACCTTGATAATATTATTTGGAAGGGATTAAAAAATTGTACAAACGTTGGACGAAGTGTATTGAGCTCAAAGGAGAAGATGTCGAAAAATAAAACGTTTCTTTTTTCCCGAAAAAACTATCCTTCATTCAAAAAGTCACGGAAACCACCCTCGTAGTTTCAAATAAAGCAGTTTCATTAGAAATATACCCTTATTTCTGATCATTTTTAAGGCAGAGGTAATCAGTTGTGGCGCTTATTCTCTATTAAATCTTGTCGACTTTTATGTCTTCAAAAAAATATTTATTTACCTCCATACCGGTTTCCTTTTTACTTTGCTAATAGCAAACTTAAAACATTTCTTGTGAAGTTAATCTATTATTGCGAGCTGTGTATCTTAATGAAAGTCTACATAGCATATCTTACATGCATTGTTTCAACTTTCCACGTTTAATAAATATTTAATGCGCACCCTCTCATAAAAGTTTAATGTACACGAACATTAGACATTTGCCACGTATTTGATAAAAGTTAAAATTAGCAGTATTTGAAGTTACACCAAAATAGCAAACGTTACCTGTACATTTTTACTGAAAAGTGTCATTCTTCTAATCATTTTATTCTCGCAAAATTGAGTGGAATAAATATAGTTCGTCATACTAATAACACTGGTCAAAAAATTTTAATTTTTCTTTAGAAACTATGAACAATTTTCGTTCGTTTTATAGTTCTAACAATAGTAATAACAAAAAATTTATTCTGGCACATCGGGTTTGGAAAAAAAAATTGAAAAGTAAATGAAATAATATTAATTAGGTATATACATTATATGGAGTTGTATGGTATCTTCCTATTTAAAATATTCTTCTTTTTACTTTTCTTTTATGCTATTCTTCGGCACTTTCTGATATAAATATCCAACAATTATCAACAAGCATTTCACTGTTCCACTTGTCCTGATAACGTTTTTCAATAACAGAAATGTGTTGATGATACCTTTCGTCGTGTTCATGACACACGTCGTCGAGGTTCAGGGGAAATCCAGATGTCAGTGCAAAAAATGTATTTTAAGGCTCATGTGAAGAAGTTCATTAACAAGTGCTATATAATTGCCTGATTTTCTATTTCCTAGAAAATCATGGGTCACATTTTTAAAAACCTTCCAAGCTACACGGTCCAAGTCACTTAAGGTTTCTTCAAATTTTTTATCTTGTTGTAGAAGTTTAATTTGGGAGTCCTACAAAAATTCCCTTTTCAAGTTTTGCATCTGAGATTTTTGATTTTAGAAGGTATTAGAATCTACTGCCGTCTTAATCCATTGCTTTCACGGAATTTCTCATCAAACTTAATTTTATGTGTAATGGCAGGAGAAGTATTTTATCAGGTTCAACTAGTGACTTATGAAGTACATTCTTTTGTCCAGGAATATACCGAGCCTGACTGGCCAGTCTTTAACAATGTAGTGAGAATTTCTTGATCGACTGTAATACTCACAAAGAATACAGCAATTCTTTGCATACCCTAGTTGTAAACCGAGTAGATTTACTACAACTTTGAGGTCTGCGCTAATATAGCATTTGTAAGTTTAAAAATAAAACCTGCTGTCACCCAAAACGTCATTTTCGTGGTACAAGCAACAAGAGTGAGAATTCACTAACTTTTTCTCCAAAGAGAAATGCTGTAATATACAGTGTGACATTGGTGCAAACTTATACAACTAAAAACGATAAATTTTTTGAAACTATTTTCTGTTTTATTTTTTATTATACATATTTCTGGACATAAAATAATTTCATAACTAAGTAATTATAGTAATTTTATAACTAAAAGTTATCTAAAAGGAATTCTTTATTGTAAATATAAGATTTTATGAAATATTCTCTAACGCATATAAATTCGAATCTGACAAATATCAACAAATAATTTATTTAAAGTAACCCCCATCTACTTCCACACACTCTTCAACTCTATACCTAAATGATCTGTAAACGTTCCTAAATGTTCTTATATCAATCTCACTTATTACTGTTCGTACTTTATTTTTTAATGCTTCCAAATTCGCACCAAAATTATTATTTTCGTACACTTTTTGTTTAACGTGTCTCCAAAAATAAAAATCCATCAGCTTTAAATCGGGCGAGCGCGATGGCCAATGAAAGGGTACAAAACGACCGATCCATCTTTCAGAAAAGTGGTTGTTAAGGTACTTTCTAATTAAATGAGTTGAATGCAGGGTATCCATCCTGTTGAAAGTAAACATCATCTCGTTAATATAAAACAAAATTTTGTAACATATCCGAATAATCGTGTTGATTTAAATTGTTTTCGAAAAAACGGTCCAAAAATTTTATTGAAAAAAATTCCACACCACACATTTACTTTTTTATAACGCTGATTTTTGCGATTAATAGGAAAATTTGGATTCTCTTCTGCCAATTTTGGATGACACATAACCATTAGTGGTAAAAGTAGCTTCATCCGAAAACAAAATTTTATGATGGAAAAATTGATTATCCACGACATTTTCTCCAACCTAAGTACAAAATTATAATCTAAACGCCTCATGCCCGGGATGCAGAGTATGGATAAATTTGAGTTTATATGGATGAATCTTGTTTTCCTTAAACACTTTTTGCAGTAAGCTCTTTTGCATACACCCAAATCCGCCGCTCTCTTACGTAATGATATTTTTGGATCTCCTAGTAGTTAATGCGTCATCTTCATTGAATTGTTTTTTTTTTGCTTTCTTCTTTCTAGCTAGCCCAGTTTTATCAAATTTCTTAACAAGTTTATTCAAAGAATTAATAGCGATATTAATGCCGGGCAACTTAACATTAAATTTGTTGATCGCTGTTTGATATGAAATATTACCAATTCCATAACACTTAATCAAATTCGTTGTTTCAATGTAGCATATTCGTGTAGTACGTGATTGCAGATGTCATGTCACTTAAATCTGAAACTGACAAATAATTAAATCTCAATAGTATTTCAAGGCAATGCATTATCAACAATAATTTGAACTTAATTAAATTTTTGAAATTACGCAAACCTGTTTTCAACATTTATATGCATACAGAAGGTAATCAGTGCATTTTAATATGATTTCTAGGGGTTTTAGGCAAGCAAAAACTTTCGTACACATTAACTTTTTTTCGTAAAATGAAGGATAAAAAAGTTATTCCTCTTGTGCACGAAATCCGTGGACACACTGTGGAATATGATTCATCGGAGTGGCGCCTATTCCTTGATTCGTAAAAAACAAATCTCAAAGCAGTCTAGCTGCATAATGGGAATAAGTGCTACTACCTACAAAAGGTGCACGCAATAAAAGTCCACGAAAACTGGCTTGTTAAAATATTGCTCAATACAAACACCCTCCTCGAACTTACCTTGCGTGAGTGGGAAGTTCTTAACTTGACAAAACAGCCAGCTGGTGTCAACGGATACAGCTCAGTGAAGATGGTCGTGCGATTCTTGACGAAATGCGAAGCTGCGTCCAGGGTCATTTTAAAACAAAACAGGAGGCAATGAGCAGATCAAGAAGACATTCCACATTAAAGAGAAAGAGACAAGTTTATTCTAAACGCTCTACTAAGGAATAAATTATACAATCTAAATAAACAGTAAAGAAAACGTAACTGTTTCCAATGCATTAATAATGGGTGAGGCCCTGTATATAATAATTACATTAGTAAGTACCTAGTTTAAATATATTTTCCAATCGAACACGACATAAATGTAAATTTAAATTACATAAATGAAAGCAAAATGTTCTTGAACGTTAGTAAATAAAAGTATTCTTGATATAAGCTGTTATCTGCTAATAACCAGGTCAAGCTCTAATTGTTATACGCGCCTAATTATACACCGTAAAACCTATACGATTTAGTAACTTACCCAAAAAACAGGATTGCCCCGGAGATATTCGGCTGAGAGACCAGCTCAGTTAAGAGGGGAACGAGGAATGGTTCTTTTTTTAATATAGGCGCCACCGTGTTTATGCTCTCAAGCCGGTGCAGTGAACACAGACACCGCCGATAATAAGTTCTAAATCACAGGTACATACGTGGACAATTGTCACCATAAGAATAAAATACCCAAAATATAACAATAACAAGAAATAGTTTATTAACAACCAACAAGAAAACAGCAAGGACAAAATAAAATATGCAAAAATCTAATAATTAATTAAAATTTAAAACTAATATCAATGACCAACTTGCTCAAAGAATACATATTTATATAAATAAGTTGCAATAAATATATACAATAATGCTGAGTTAGTGACTCACCCAGTATAGTATTGGGACATGATCGACAAAAGAGAATCATGCACATATAAGATGCATTGCAAAGCAATAAAATACTGAAATTAAATTGAATTAAAAAATTTACTGACGAAATTAGACAAATAAAAGTTATACAACAAAGCAACACCATCTCAGTATATAAATCATTAACCCATAATTAAGTAAATGGTATGCTTAATTTAGATAATAAATTGGTTAGTAATTTATCTAAGATCTTTGATAAATCTCACATCAAGATTCGTGTACATTCAATATACTACTTATTTCATGAAATATAAAAAATATATATCTACAACTTTTAAATAGTAACAAAGGAAAGTGAACAATGAAAATATATTATAAATTTTAGACATACGTTTGTCTATACCAATCTACAAAGTGATAATTAATATTTAAAATTTAGTGTCTTACGTTACCAACAATTAATGGAATAAAAATAAATACATTTGACATGACCGTAATACGTCATGAAATCGATTAACCTGTATACACAAAAATTAGGGGTATCGATTACCTAAATTTTACTAAATGAAATACATACAGAAAAAAAAATGAATGACTCGAATTTACAATGGTCTTATACAAGAGACACTAATAATTCTTTCGGAGAAAGTTACTTTTGACTGTCTGTAAGCTTCTGAGGGAAAATATATGCACAATTCATAACTTAAGATTTCGATTAAATAACGTCTTGTAAAACGATCACCATACTCATGTAACTAACCTTGCTGGCTGCAAAAGGAACGCTATTTGCTCGACAATTCCAAGAAATCTCAACTAGTAATAATAACCTCATGCTTGAACTTCACTTTAACTTCTTACTAGAAAAAGTATCCTATACTAGTACTAACCACGTGCTTCATTTAACATCTTACTAGAAAACGTAGCCTCTACTAAAACCCTGTTAAATTTCAGAAAGAAAAAAACTAATATAACGAAATAAAATATAAAAGAAGAACAATGGCCTAACAGGAACATCGTAAAAAAACTCACCTAAATTAACACAGGGAAACCTCTTAAACACGTGCTTCATATTAACGCCAATTTCGTGCAGAAATTTAACAAAAATGGTTTTTCCACATTTCACAGGACCATCAAACGAATGATTTAATTTTTAAAAATGTCTCAAAAGCCGCATAGCGCCGTAATAAAATACTTATAAGAAGCCATTAAATAATCGCACCATACAATCTTTAGTACCACGTGTTAACTCAACTCAACAGCGAACAAGAGAACCATAATTTTTCAACTCGCCCTTATATACGAAACGGTACTTAGTTCTTACAAAAGGGGGAAGCTACTGTATAGAAGAAATTAATGATGAAATATATTTTAGAATACAAAAGTATTTTTAATAATATAAAATATTATTAAAAATGGGGTGTGAAGAACACAATACAAGTTATATATTTGTGAATGTATCTCCTCTCCAGAGACGCAGATACGTATTTCACCTTTCTACAGGATCGTCGGTACGCCCCTGCTGGAGAAGAGATACATTCAACCAAACATAACTACCTTGCTATCAACCAGAAATTATTAAGACAGAGCGTGAAAGAATATTCAGCGCTGTCTACATAATAACTGCCGAACTAAGCAACGTGTTTTTCTATAGACGGTAACAACCATATCTATAAAAAAACTGTATTATCGTGTCTTCACTACTTGTCGGGTGAACCGAATGCGTATATAACAAAATAATTTGAAACATACATGAGTGGGTAAAAACCACACCAATTTGTATAATACAAAAGTATTTTTAATAATATAAAATATTATTAAAAATGGGGTGTGAAGAACACAATACAAGTTATATATTTGTGAATGTATCTCCTCTCCAGAGACCTCCTCTCTCTGGAGAGGAGATACATTCACAAATATATAACTTGTATTGTGTTCTTCACACCCCATTTTGAATAATATTTTATATTATTAAAAATACTTTTGTATTATACAAATTGGTGTGGTTTTTACCCACTCATGTATGTTTCAAATTATTTTGTTATATATTTTAGAAGATTATTTCGGTACTTAAAAATTGAGACAATAATATTCGGAAGCTATCTGACGAAAAAATCAATTAAATTACGTACTAACTAAAGAATTATAAATTGAAAACTTATAGTTTAAAAGAACTACTAGTAGATGACTCTGTCATATAATACCAAGGAGATGTTAAATGACAAAACGAAGGACAATTCTCACTGGATTTACTATAAACAAGCCCTTAAAATATTCTCATAAATTTTAAAATAAAAATTCTCATTAAACCTACACAAATTAGCCCAATTAACTGTCCAACATTCACTAAATTATTTTATTGGAAACTTCAACGCCCTCTACGCGAGTAAAATATGATCCAACTCATGATGTATACTAGGTTGCCTACATCTACGTGAAATAATATATTCTAATTTCATTTAAATTTTAAATCAACTCAGAAAAGTACTACAATTAAATTTCTAAGTTTAACTAACTCTAGGATAAATATCCGCCAAAGAAAATATTAATAAAAAATTTTCAATATCGAAATTTCAAAAATATATGTGAAAATCAAAGATATACAGGTTCCTTCAAAAATATCGAATAATTGGCTAAAAATGAACAGGAGAATTTTAACACGTTATAAAACATCAAACAAAAGAAAAAAAATTACGAAAGGAATACAAGAGGCGGCATACGTATACACAAGATCTATGTAATCGTTCACAAGTTAATTTTTCCGCTTAACTTAAGCCTACATATTTGATAACGCAATTACAATATAGCAAAAACAAAGGATTTACATTCTTATGCACAAAATTTTAATTCCTAGTTCAACTAAATCAACTGAGTTTCATAAATTTCTGATTACTTTAAATGACCTCAATAGTATTTATGATAATTTAATTTTATAATTTAAATATAATGCGAGCTAATTTAATAAAAACATTCGAACATAAAAATTTCTGTCTACAAAACAAAAAAAAGAAAAAGACGAAATGACTTGTCGAATTTTAATATTCGATGTAGCTAACTTTTTTGTTTGTCTCCTTATGTCCCGATGCAAGTTTTTTTAGAGGGTTAACAAAACAGACTTAATGACGTAATTAAGCTGCAATTCTACTTATCTGCACTTAATTACAGCTCGCTGACATTGCTCTCTCGCTTTACAACGGTATCCTGCTGCAAATGGAGTCGGATCCGGTACACTAGGTTTGTATTAGATTCTAGACAATCTCTACCCTTCCGGTGTTTCAACGACTCAATCAGTGAAACGCAGCAAACATCCAGAGATAAAACTCGTTACAAAAATCCTGTAGACGTAAATTAAGCAGTAAAAAAAGCAAAATACGTAAATGAGACACAGAAGGTTCTGAAAAAACTTTAGCGGTTAAATTATTCTATAATTGCTAGAACTTCCGCATAAGTCGCATAGGCGCATAACACAGTGTTATCGCTACGGATCTCTATGCCGTATACACCGCTCGCCAAAATATTGTAACAACTTGCATTTATATTTTGCAAAAAAACTACGTGGTGGAGGGAAATGGAGGTTATTTTTGGATTCGGCACACTAGAAAACATAATATTTCCCAAAAACATCTCACGTAGCTGAAAAATATATTCTTCTGCAAACTTGTGTAATTGATCCAAAGTTGTTTGAGATCCTCTCAGATTCCAGTTTATATCATCATATTAAAGTATACTATGTATAAAAAGTAAGAAATATACATAATAATAACCAAAAATATTTTTTCGTAATGAACTCATTAGGAAACCCAAAACAGTATCGAAATGAGCTTCATTTCAATACGCCTTTTTTCTTCAATGTTGGCGTTGTTCAAACACAGAAATAAATATCATTACTGTCATTTAATTTTAAGAATTTAAATACATTTGACAGAAACGATATACGTAGAAAAGAAAAATGCTACACAAACAACGTATATTGTATATAACTGACAACAAGGTATATTAGTTACTATGTCATTCATGTTTATATTTTTAAATAAAATATCAAGTAATGTTAACGAAAATTAATAAATAATATTTGGGGGATAGCAACATTTAAAGTTGAAAATGTCAATGTGACCAACCGCATACTAAAATAAAACTTTAAACTTTCAAATTAAATAATTTCAATTTATTAATGTAAAAAATGCAAAATAGAAAAAATAGTATAAAAAACTCGTTTCATAAGGCCTTTTGTCGCACTCGTTTCTAAACTGAACTCGTGTGACAAATAATATACTATTTTGGAACCTAACTGAAAAACACAGCCATAATATATAAGCACTTGATTTTTATCATAAATCTAATGCTCCCCTCCTTCTGAATTTCCAGCGATACGTGTAATACTTAGAGGTAAAGCTCATGTCGAATGGAAGATATTACTGTCAGGTGACAGAAGAACCGTAAGTTTAAATTACATGTTGTAAACCATTATGAACAATAATCCTATTTTCACAGGTTAAAGACGATCAATACTTCATTGACGAGCGACAGATAATATGGGGTGAAAAAAATTTAGAAACTACAATACCAATTCTTCCAAGAGGATTCCATAAATTCACATTTCAGTAAGCAAGTACAAAAACTTATTGTCATTCTTGCTAACTACCAAATTTCTTTGTTTTCAGATTCAATCTTCCAGAATCAAGTCTGCCATGTTCCTTCGAAAGCAAGCCATGTTGTATTAGATATTATATCAAAGTCACGGTGGATATACCGTATGCCAGTCCGCCTCAGGGAATGAAATACTTCACTATCATCGGTCCTCATATAGACTGCATGGATGAACAATATTTGGTATTTTTTATCGATTTTTGTTTGCAGTAAAAGCAATTTACCTATTGTAATTTATAACATTATAATCAATCATCAAAGATTGACTAACACCTGTAACAGTACTGATACATTAGATAGGTATATTTTATTTATATCTACATTAATTCGCGCAATGAAAAAGTGTAAAGGGACATTTGATAATATTAAATTTATTGTAGCTCTTGGAAGCGGAAAAAATAACATACGAAGTAATTAGTAAGCTTATCATAAGTTGTAATATCACTCACGTCACAATGGCATCATCGACTTTTTGATATAATAAGTTATTATGAAATTTTACTCTTTCTAGATAGCCCTCTAAAATACGTGTAATAACTTCATTTATACTATTGCTTGTTGAAATTGTAATACAAAAAAACACATTCATAAATACGTTGGTTTAGTGGAAATTTCTCCATTCTAATCAAAATTTCACGTATAGGCATGTAGTTTAATGTCAAATTAACTGACATCACATTATTTGGTTTTTCATAGTAACTATTCAAAATGTGTCAGACCAGTTGCCGAATCCTGTATTTGCTAGACATAAGAAACGGTATGTAGATTCCGCTAAGACGAAGAGGAAATCGCGATTTATGTATTGTGCCAATGTAAGAATCCGGTTCTTACAAGTGAGAAATCGGTATCCTAAAGCGGAACTATATTTAGAAGAACCGCTGTCGAAGCTGCTCAGCTTAATTAAAAGGAGCAGGGTTAGAGAAAATACTCTGATGAAACGCGAAAACCACAATAGAAAGACGCAATAGCATTTATACTATTGCTTGTTGAAATTGTAATACAAAAAAACACATTCATAAATACGTTGGTTTAGAGGAAATTTCTCAATTCTAATCAAAATTTCACGTATAGGCATGTAGTTTAATGTCAAATTAACTGACATCACATTATTTGGTTTTTCATAGTAACTATTCAAAATGTGTCAGACCAGTTGCCTAATCCTGTATTTGCTAGACATAAGAAACGGTATGTAGATTCCGCTAAGACGAAGAGGAAATCGCGATTTATGTATTGTGCCAATGCAAAAATCTAGTAAGAATCCGGTTCTTACAAGTGAGAAATCGGTATCCTAAAGCGGAACTATATTTAGAAGAACCGCTGTCGAAGCTGCTCAGCTTAATTAAAAGGAGCAGGGTTAGAGAAAATACTCTGATGAAACGCGAAAACCACAATAGAAAGACGCAATAGCATTTATACAATTGCTTGTTGAAATTGTAATACAAAAAAACACATTCATAAATACGTTGGTTTAGAGGAAATTTCTCAATTCTAATCAAAATTTCACGTATAGGCATGTAGTTTAATGTCAAATTAACTGACATCACATTATTTGGTTTTTCATAGTAACTATTCAAAATGTGTCAGACCAGTTGCCGAATCCTGTATTTGCTAGACAAAAGAAACGGTATGTAGATTCCGCTAAGACGAAGAGGAAATCACGATTTATGTATTGTGCCAATGCAAAAATCTAGTAAGAATCCGGTTCTTACAAGTGAGAAATCGGTATCCTAAAGCGGAACTATATTTAGAAGAACCGCTGTCGAAGCTGCTCAGCTTAATTAAAAGGAGCAGGGTTAGAGAAAATAGTCTGATGAAACGCGAAAACCATATATAAATAGCTATAAATAGCTTTAGCTACCTACGTAATCTAATATAATCTAATCTACGGTCAAGTATTATCTTGCCGAAAAGCCAATATCATAGAGCTGATTCAACTAGTGTTACGAGGGATATCTCAGAAGAAATGACAATTAATTCTTTAGGCTCAATGTAGCAACACTGCATCAAGCTGGAGACGATTACATGTGAGTGGAAGGGGTAGGTATGCAACCTGAAAAGATGCAGTCCACTCAATTCAGTGTTAGCGGTGTGATCGCTAGTTGTTTGTAGTTGCTTTCCAATACCACGTCACCTGTCTGGTGTTGGTTTATCAAGACTGAAATCTAGATCTCCTCCACTACTGCTAGCAGAACTACTTATCGCAGAAAATTTTAACTCGAATAACAGATGGAGAGAGTATTGGAAAGCCTTGAAACCCGCTTAAGCGGCCCATATCAACAACCCTTACCAGCAATGAAGCTACCTTGCCACGAAATCTAGATCTTCTCCACTACTGCTAGCAGAACAACTTATCGCAGAAAATTTTAACTCGAATAACAGATGGAGAGAGTATTGGAAAGCCTTGAAACCCGCTTAAGCGGCCCATATCAACAACCCTTACCAGCAATGAAGCTACCTTGCCACGAATGGAAGACACTCAATAGAATAAGATCATCCCACGCCATCTGTCGTGAGTCATTCTAATTGCGGACTGACCGAGACACCGACATGCCAATGCGGAGAACTGCGCCAGACTATTCACCATATTACAGCTAAATATCCCCTTACAGCATATGGAGGTGAGATAAATGACTTCTTTGAAGCCACTGACTCCATATTGGACTGGATCAATTCCCTTGATTTTAAAATTTAACTCTGTTCTGAGAGAAAAAGCGTCACACGAAAAATGCAACCAATTATTGAATAGCAATATGCAATTAAATTTTGCATTAAACTGAAAAGAACTGCTTCGGAGACACTTCAAATGTTAAGAGCAGCTTATGGAGATGCCGCTTTTTCTTCAGAATGTACTCTGATGGCGCAAGGTTTTCAGAGGACCGCAAAAACTTTTAAGATGAACATCGTCCAAACACCCATCCACATCGAAAACCGATGACAGCGTGTCGAAGGTGCGTTCTGTGTTAATACTAGACAGACAGTGGACAGTCAATATGATTGCATATGAGGTAAGCATAAGTAAGAATACTGTTTATCGAATTTCGATAGAGGGACTAGGAATGAGAAAAGTTTATGCAAAGCTGATGCCCAAGAACTTGTCTAATGAACAAAAAGAAAATTTCTATCCAAGAATTGTTCAATAGTTTGACAATCGACCCCAACTTCATGCACAGATTGTTAACAGGTGACGAATCACAGGTATATGATACGATCCTCAAAAGAAAAGGACGAAGCGCGAAATGGCATACACCATCATTACCGCGGCCGAAGAAAGCTCGCATGAGCAAATCCCATATCAAGTCCATGCTTATCATCTTTTTTGATTGTTGTGGAATCGTCCACAAAGAATTCGTACCGGAGACCCAGACAGTAAATCAAACCTTTTATCGCGAGGTCTTTGAACGTTTACAGAAAAGGGTTTTAGGTGTACGACATTGCCAGGTCTTGAATCTTGCATCACGATAATGCCCCCAGTCACACCTCATTGCTGGTTAGAGAATTTTTGTAAGAGAAAAACAATTCAATACTCCTACACCCACCCTACACTCCAGACATGGCAATTATTTTCTTTTACAACGCTTAAGCGGAAGTTGAAAGATTACTATTACGTAGTACATACATTCAAAGAGTCACGATGCAGATTCTAAATAGTCTAAAAGAACAAGACTCCCAGAATTATTACCAGGAATGGCAAAATCTGTGAAGACGTTGTATGCATTTCGAAGGAGCATACTTTGAAGGGGACAATGTTAAATTGTAGATACATACAATAAAAAAATTTTAAATAGATCATTCTCATTGTTTCTGAGACACACCTCGTGTGCTAGAACTGCTATGCTAATTCACTAAAAGTCAGTGGCGGTTCTTGATGACGTACGATGTAAGCTCCTGCACGGATGAGACTCCTTCGAACGATTTCGGACAATTTTGATTGCAGTATCATCCTGTTTAAAAAGTTGTTCTTTTTACTTTTATTTTATACTGTTCTTCGGAACTTTCTAATATCAATGTCCAACTATAATCAGCAAGTATTTTACTGTTAGATTTCACTGATAACGTTTTTCAATAACAGAAATGTCTTGAAGATTCCTTTCGCGGTGTTCATCACTCACGTCGTCTAGGTTCGGCAGAAAGAAATCCAGATGCGAGTGCAAAAAATGTATTTAAAAGTTCATGTTACTGCCCAATTTATGGTAACTTCTAAGAAGTTCATTAACAAGTGCTAAGATTTTCTGTTTCCTAGAAAACTGTTGGGCATATTTTTAAAATCATTCCATCGCTTAAGCTTTCTTCAAATTTTTTATCTTGTAAAAGTTGAATTTAGGGTCCTACAAAAATTCCGTTTTTAAATTTTGCATCTATGATTTTGCAAAATTTTTGTTTAACATATCCATCGCCATCTTTATCCATTGCTTTCACGAAATTTTTTTACCGTTTCAGCAGCTCCTCAGAGTAACAGCACTGCGTGCGCCGCAAATGCTGGGAGCCCATGGCTTGCCTTGATGTTCAATGGCTCAGACGAAATAGTGAAAATATAACTTTTCTATTAAAGGTGTAATATTCCGCTGATGCTGGTGGGTAGTGAATTCTCCAGATGCATAACAGAAACTCTTTGGATTATTTATACACGTCCGCGACATTATGAAATAAAAAGACGTTCAGCTATCACAAACCGACTTACATTGAATCGAAAGAGGCGTGTGTAGCTCTTTATATACCCAGACAGCCAGCTATCTACTAATTCTTAATTTTATTGGTCCCAGAGCAAAAGTAGGCGGGTTTAAGTACTCTGACATAGGAAACATGCAAGGACATGTTCAGACATGTCCACTCAATGTTCGACAGAACAATATTTTTAGTAGTATCTTTCTTATATAAAAGTAGCTTGCGTTTTTTTGAAAAACTATTAGAAAATATCCCAATATCTTGACGTGATCGAGCAAATTTAATATAATATTCAGAATCACATGACAAAACAAATAAACTACATGTATTGGTGTATAAGAAAATTAAACTGTGTTAACCAATTGTTTAATAGTTTACTATGCTCAAGATAATGAGGACGACACTATACTAGCGAAGGGCTCAAGAGGGTATGGATATATACGTCGCATGTAAGAAGTGAATGGCCAAAAGATATACATGGAATTCAACCACCCAGAAAACGAAAAGGATAATTTCGCAAATTACAGCTAACTATAAACTACACATATTGATGTATAAGAAAACCAAATTGTGTTTACCAGCGTAATCTATTCCCGGCATGGCATGATTACAGGGAAATAAGATACTACTTATACCGACTCATACAAAACTTGTCAACAACAAATTACGAATACGCAGTTTAGATTTTATGAAAAAATGTCGCACACTGATACCGTAGAATACCTTATCTCTCCAAAACTCATTAATATACAAATATTACATTAATATTTATAGTGTTTGGTGCTGTACTGAATACTAAATACTTAACTTTATAAAAAGTTTACCAGAAGAAGCTTTCTACGAGGTTCTTCCTTCTAAATGAACTTCTCCATACAGTGTCCCAGCTTCCCTATTTAAAAGTTTCTGTATAAAGAAACATTATCGCCAGAATACACAATGTACATACACGACTATGAGTAAACACAGGCCCGCGACGTAATTGTGTGCACGTGTTCAAGGCACAAAGGCGGCAAAATCAAAGGGCGGCGAAAATTATTCGACATTACTAGAGACACTGAACATTAATCAATAGGTTAAGATAACACTAACCTGTAATTTAAAAAGCACCCTGGCTTATCGAGAGAAAAAATTCAAAATTCCGTTTATGTTTACTTTAAACAACCATACCATCGATAACACACTTCCTCTAATCCTTATATTTATTGCGTGTGTATAGAATTTAAAGGGCATTAAGCATTAAACTTGTCAGTATTTAGAGAGTATTTGTATTGCAGGGCTTTTTATCACTTATCGGCGACTCGAAAATTTATGGTTGCAATAAGATAATATAACAGTGTTTGGTTTACCCTAATATATTTTTTGCAAGTGTTTGGTATTTTAAAATACATCAGCAAGCATGTGTGTCAGGCTCTAAACTTGTTAGTGTTGAAATTATATTACGGTCTGCTTTACTAGCGCATCAATTACTAAAATTTATGACTGATATGAAAACATAACAGGGTAAATTTTCGTTTTTTTATGCACGATATTTCGTATTGTATACAATATAGAATATACTCCGAAATGCACATTTAGTAACTTGTGTAAGTTCATTATCTATTGAATGTTCGGATATTCATAGATTTATCAATAAATAATATCTATATTATTGCAATGTTAAATAATAATAGTCGTAACAGTTTGGACAACAAATATTTCTCGTGATCTTTAAAATAGTGATTTGAAATTTTGAATATATGGTTTCCGGACCGTGTGCGTATTTCCTTAGATATGTCTTTACATGCACTCCTTTACACATAAACGTAATTCTATGTTAAAATAGTAAAAAATTAGGAGCGGTAAATTTATGTATGCGCACAGGCGGCCAAAAGTATGGCGCGGCGCTGAGTAAACAATTAATTAAAAACTAATTTCTTGATAAGATCGTATATAGAAGTTAATAAACCTGCAAAAACTTTATAAAAGTAATATCATTCTTTGTCAATTCCACGCGTTACGTAAATGATAATGAAGCAGTTTTTCTCAAACCGATACTTCCACGAACAATAAAAGGACTAAACATATTCAAAAGTTTAGCTTGTATTCAACAAACTTTAGGCCTCACTGCTCCTTCGAAAGTCAGAATTTATCACTGAGTTGACTAATTGAAACATAGTGTTATGACAATTACATTCAATTTGAATTCAAATATTTTACCGCACTAAAAGTGGGGGTAACAAATGTAGTTGTTCCTTTTTTCGCTGTAAGGAAAAATTAGTTATGTGTAAGATGGCTCAAAGTATATAGGTTATAATGTATATCTATTGTATAAAGTGTCCTTGAAATAAACAGACAACATATGAAAAATTGAGACATTAAATTAAGGATATAAAGTATATACCCAAAATATTTTCCCAAAATTCCCTCTCATAAGCGAGAAAAAAAATGAGATAGATATTTAAAAAAATTGTGTTCCTTACATGTTCTTTCAATATATCAGCTTTAAGATTTATAAGTATTAATTTATATAAATAAACAGCTGACTTAGGATATTGAGCTCTTGCCATAAGAAAACTTATTGTTTATGTGTATAAATATTGCTGCCTTTGAATACAATGGGGTATTCTGATTCCGACATTCGTATTTATATTTCTCTAACAAAAAACATTCTCGTAATACATATGAAATTTTAGTATGATTTTTAAGATGGGTTTGTATATAAATTTAACACGCGTCTTAATTTTTAATTACAAATTTACTTGAATGTATTAAAAACCTGGTTTTGTACGAGGTATTTACTTTAGCATACAGGATATGCCTTTTATAACATCGACAGCTGTTAGCATGTAAACATACGGTGTTTGTGTAACTTCAATAAAAGTACATATTTACATTCTTAATATCTTGAATTCATTGACGGCACATATTAGAATTTTCATTTTAATTTTGGGATTCGCGTCGTAATTGACTCATATACTATATAAATACATCTTTCCATTTTTCATACGTTGTCTTTTTATTTCAATGACAGACTATATATTAAATTTACTCATATGTTTTTAAGTAAATAATTAAAAGTTACAAAATGCATTTTCTTGAAATAAAAGAAGAACCAGCAATACAATAAACCCCAACAATAGTAATACGAACATCATGACCTAGACTAAGAAAAACTGCAACAGTTGCGATACGAAATTCAATGACTTACTGTGCTATCGACCGGTTCTTACTAAATAGACTTCGAGATTGTATTCGCAAAAAAGGTCCGATAAAATTAACTAAATGCATTCGTCTATCGTATTACAATATGTATTTCATTAGTTGCTCAAGATGCAATTCTTGTGTGTGATTTTCAGCAATTAGACTATCCTCCTATAAATCAGAGTCAGAGTTAGCGCTCAGTGCTTCGCTGATGTTCAATAATGTCAAAAAGAACTTTGAATGAAACGGTTTCAGAAAAGCAACAAAGCGCAGGCAATTGTGATGCCCCTTTTTGAAACCGACACTTCTTGTTACTTTTATATGGTTTTAGAACTACTAATTAAGCAACGTAATACGAGGTGCTACCCAGAAATTCCCAGAATTTGAATGTGTCGCGCGAAGGGATAGTAGTACAGCTCTATAGCGCTAGATAGCGTGAGCTATGTCTATACGAAGTCAGTCTGTCAAACGCTATTTTGCTAGGTGGCGACAAATAGTTTTTGTGTTTATATTTGTTGAATTATGTTTGAGTTATTCTGCGACACTGCAATGTCTGACGTGAAAGAGCAAGGTGCATCAAATTCTGCATCAAACTTGGTAAACCGGCAGCGGAAACTCCGAAAATACCTAAATATCATTTGTTGGGGAAGCTTTAGGCCAGACGCAAACCTATGACTGGTACAACCCTTTTTGAAAATGGACGTGTCGGCTTTCTATCGTCCATCGACGGTAGACACGTCGCAAAATGTGGCAAAATGGCATGATGCTATCCTGCAAGACCGAAGGAGAACAATGGCCCAAATATCGTCACAATTCGTGGATATTACACCACGACAATGAACCAACCCACACATCACTTGTTGTGCCTCAGTTTCTACCCTCAATGAAGACGGCGGTACTACCCCACCCTCCCTACTTCTCAGATCTTCCCAGACCCGTGTGACTTCTTCCTATTTCCGAAGTTGAAACTGAAACTCAAGGGGTGATGTTTTGAGACGATCCAGGAGACCCCAGACCGAATTGCAGGCAATATTGAACACGCGAATACTTCCGGAACAACTTCCAGCCATGGACAAGTCGCTGGAATCGGTGTATCATGCAGAAGGATAGTACTTTGAAAGGGATGGTAGGATGCTATAATTGTAAGAACAATTTATTGCGTTTTTTTTTCAAATTTCTGGGTAGCATCTCGTAGATGTATTAAAACACCCATAATTATCAATTGAGGAATATGTATATTTAAAAATCACCACTCCATCGTAGGTATACCAGAAATTCAAACTCTTATAACAAACGTTTTATCTTTTTTAGAAACCTGTAGTAAATGAAGACGCAAGAAGCACGTGTTGCTGGTGTTGCAAAAAGAGTACAGTTAGTTTACGTTGTGTATTGGAAAGATCAGCGTACGTATGCAAAGAAAGTTTAAAACTAAAAGCAACAATAGATAACCAAAGTCAAGAAGAAGTATCACTAAGAGTTAAACTCGAACAATGTTGTGAATTCTTCATAGATAGAGGTGTTTTAGGTGTCAGTAAAGATATAAAACACTTAGTTTTTGAATATAGGTTCGTATCATTATTCGTAGAAGGTAGCCGACATGTTCATACTATTTGTTTGTTGCAGAGGTAGTCAAGTAAAACCGAACTCAAGGACAAAATGGGACAGCTCGAATTCTCTGGTTGTACCCCCCATGCCCACGACATTAGTGGGGATATGCAGACTCGCTCAAATTTATTATATATTAACCGTAAGTTAAGATATTTTTAAATTATAATCTAAACCAACTAACTTTCATTCTAGGTTAGTTTAGATACAGAAAGAGACCTGGATATTGTACAACTTAACTTCCCCATTACTATAGCGACTGTGCCTTTTCGAATTCCCAACTCTAAATCATCCCCTTCCATTAGATACGGTAAATATATTTTTTCATCATTAAAGCTAGTTAAAATTGGGAATTCAAAATGCATCTGCAATGTTCCAATCGAAGCGCTATCTTATGCTAAACCAATCGCACTAGTCATTTGCTATGTAGCTTCACGTTCCCACTTTATGCGGAGGTGTATGGTTAGCAAAAACCGATAAAATGTTTCAAATGTGAGTAGTAAGATGGCCGTCCAAGGTTGTTACGTTTCACATCTGATATAAAGAAATTTATTTCCGAGTTAAAATGGACTGTGTAAAGTTGTTCCAAAGAAATTTGTTCGAGAAAAATTTATTCGAATAGAAATGTATTGAAATCGAAAAATTTTTTCGTAACAATTTTGAATATTTATGAAGAGAAAATAGGTTTACCATCGCGTAAACAATTCTTAAGGTAATTATGTGCAAGAAAAAGTCAATCCCTGGTATGGAGCATTAAGTGATTAGTGTGATTACTTTACTTACCAACATTTCCAAAATAATCTTTTCGCACGCTTCTTGGAATGTAACTAACCATAATTAGGGTGAGAATCAATATCTTATGGTGGTAGGTAATAGTTTCCTAATGCAAATTTTAATCCAAATTTCTTAAAGTTACCATTGTGATTCCCTGAAAAATGATAGTAATTATTACTCCGCTCCATTCAGCCATATAAATATATGCTGTAGTGTTTCTAAATTATTCTAGTTTTTCTGTTTAATCAGGCCGATATCTTACGATTTTCTTAAAATGGGTAAGAATTTTATTAGGCGTTCAAAAGCCAGATATACACTGTCGTTAACGGTTATTTATACATACGTGATAGAAGTTTTGAACCTGTTAAGAAATTCGCATGTAAAGGACACGCAATTACAAAAATTAATAAGGTATTAAGGAAATTCATAATCCCGCTGGCTAAGCTGCAGAGATTGCTACAGAAGCGGCCTACAGTGACATGAAGAAAGCAGCGGATAGAATCCGAGACACTCCTCACTACATTGGCTCCAACTACACTCAGTAGCAAGCGCTAAATTATCCGAGATAGAAACTATCAAGCAAACATTTCTAAAAGCAGTAGACCAGCTCTTTCACACAATCGTGCTGATATCCAGTTTCCAGAATAATACCGAAGAACCCACAAAAGCGAAGAGTTCCTAATGTTTGATACTGATATGACTGAAATACGAATTGTTATATTTACAGCACGAAGAAATTCGCAGCTTCTTGTAGGTAGCGGCAATTGGTACGGTGACGGAACTTTTAAAACAATGCCATTATTATTTGAACAGTTGTATACCATTCATGGAATTGCTGACTGTGTAGTAATCCCATTGCTGTATGCGTTATTATCAAATAAAAGTTAGACAGGGTATCGAGAATTTTTGAGTGCAGTTAAAAACTAACTTAGAATTGCGAGTGAATCCAAATTCTATTATAATTGACTTTGAACCTGCCTTGATTGAAGCTATTTGAGCAAAATTTCCTGAAACCTTTCCATTTTATCCAATGCATATATCGACGAATTCAAACCAACGGCTTAAAACACACATACGGCGATGATTTGGAGTTTGCTCTGAAGATAAGGATCCTATAGGCATTAGTGCTCGTTCCTCCTGCAGAAGTTCAGAATTTCTTTGAAGCTCCGATATACGAAGGTTGTCTTTTATATTTTACATATAGAGCTGACATAAAACAGTAGATAGCTTTTAAAGACTGTGGATGTTTTTCAAAGTATTCTCCACAAAGGTTAATGCAGTTTTAGATGCGGCCGAACCGACTCTGGAAGCAGTTATTCCACTCGTTTGTTGGTACAGTCAAAATTCCGTTTTTGAAAGGATCTACTGCTCCTTCCGACGACTGGAATTTTTGACCACGCAATCCGTCCTTAATTTTCGGAAAGGTAAAGAAATCGTTGGAACTTAGATCAGAACTGTACTGGTCTAACAATTCGACGTTTTGTTATGCTAAAAATTGAATTATTTTACGAGCTGTGTGCAAACTCGCATTGTCTTAGTGGAGGATTGTCATTGTATACCAATCGGCAGTAACAGTTCTTTGATCTTGTAGAAAAATTGTTGCTACGTGACAAATGTTGCGACCATCTTTTTGGAGACATTTCGAGAACGGAACTTTTATCGGCTTCTGTTCATCTTGAAACACTCAAACAGCGGACTGGCGTTTATTTTCTGGTTCATATTAGTAAATCCAAGATTCATCACTACTCACGATATTGTACACGTTTTTAGAGTTTCCTGCGCTGAAGTGGTATAGAGTTTTTTGACACCAATTTACACTAGTTATTTGCTGTTCTTCAGTCAACAGATGAGGTATCCAACGGGAAACTAATTTTTTTACACACAATTCTTCATGCAAAATTTTTTGAATTGAGGTCTATGAAATCACCAATGATGCCTCAATTTCGCGATATGTCACATGTCGATCTTCGTTGATGAGCTTTCGAACAGCATCGACGCTTTCCTGAGTGACTGCCGACTTTGGTGCACCTGCTCTTGGATGTCGCTAAAACTAATCTGTGAATCTCTGAATTCTCCATATCAACGAAAAATTGTTGACTGATGTGGTGCTTTATTATCGAAAACAGTAACCAACTCGGCGAGGCATTCTTGTTGAGATAATTGTCTTCGAATATTATAAAACCTTATAGCGCGAAAATTTTGAACGGTTTAATTCCATTTTTCAACTAACTTATCAACGTTGACAGTTCGCTGTAGCTAAAATACCACACGTATCATAATGAAACTTTGGATTTAGGCTAACTAAAGATGGAGGTTAATTTTGAGTACTGACATTTGATTAGTGGCGCCCTTTATGTCCCAGTATGCGAAACATAAAAGACATCCTTCTTGACGACTTCCTAAATACGCAGATTGGTCGCCCAGATCGCCGGAATCGAGGTCATCAACCACCGGTTTCCCATCACTCTATGAAACTGCTTTGATTCCGTGGTAGACGGCCTTTCAAAAACCAATAACTCAGAGAATTTCAGGAGAAAATTGGGGCAGAGCATCCAACAATTTTGAAATTTATCGATGCATTAAAAAGAGAGCAGAGCCTAAACTATATGCGAATGGAATAGCTAATTGCACGTCAAGATATGCAAAATGGAAGAAGGAAGTATAAGGACAGCGCGGCGAGGTTATTAAATGTTGTAAATAGATATGTAGCGGAATGCCATATATTGTTACTTATCTGCTTGGTCTTCCCCGCAATATTTCGTAGATGTATTAGATGTATATGTCTGTAAAATAAAATAATTCATTATATAAAATTTTATTTTTGATCTTCCCTTTTTAAGATCAGGTTAGATCATATTATCAAAAATATGGATAATTATAAAATCAATTTACTCAAGAAAAGAATATTGATAATATTCGAATGTATTTCTTTTCGAATGTTATTCCTTTAGAACATTTTTCCAATCGGACAAATACCGTTAGAACAAATTAACGTCGACCAAATTACCTGGATTCAGTTAAAACATATAGGAACAGTTAAGTATTGTAGCGTATGCCAGCAATATTTAAATAAAGGAATGAGTGCATGTGCTTACAGGCGACATATTGTTATTGCACGTCATATACAAAACAGTTAACGAAAATATCGACACTGGATGTGTACTTTTACCTTAATTTTCATGTTAAATATTCGTAATATTCCACAACGAATATTAGAAAATGAACATTTTCGTTTCTTCTAAAAAAAATTTACTCATTAGTCATTATCAACAATTATAAATTATTAAAATTTGAAAATATTTGCATTTATTTACAAAATATTGAACGCTATTATCAATAAAGTTGTACAACTTAAAATTACATGAGCCTTGGTAACTTGTGTACCAATTCCCAAAACATTGACAACATTATTAATTCCATTATCTGTCAGTTTGTGTTGTTATGCATAGCGAACAAAATCAAATATAAAGTACCTTGCGAAACAAGGAAAGGCTCCACAAATCATTCTTGAAGAAATGTTTACTATACACAGAAATTATTGTCCTTCCAAGTCAACTATTTACTAGTGGTCAGAATTGTTTAAATATTGTCGAGGATCATTGAATGGTGATCCCTGTCCAGGGCGCTCTAATGATAATGCGATTACTTCAGATGTTGAAAAAATCAAGAGTTTGGTACTTGAAGATGGTTGCTAGGTGTTTCAGAAACCACGATTTTTAGAATTCTACACGAGTACTTTGTAAATGACAAAAATTAGTAAAAAGTGGACTCCACGAATGCTTTCTTTCACCATTGTAAATGCGTGTCCGAATAGAGACATGTGAAGAATTCTTAACGCTTTGAGGGAACAGATTTAATTATCTATCGACTTGTCGCTGGAGATGAAACTTGGGTCCATAAGTGTGATCCAGAGTGGAAACAAGAGTCGATGCAGTGTCATGTTAAGGGCTCCAGACACTGTTTTTGGAAGTGTCAAGTAATTTTGTTGATTGATTATCTGAATAAGGGTGGACGGTAAATAAAGAGTATTATGCAAGCTTGATATATTGTCTCAGAGATTCTATTAAAATGAAAAGATGCGGAGAACTCACGTAAGGTGTCTTGTTGCTCCACGACAATGCACCAATGCACAACTCAAGACGTTCAAGAGCTGCTCTTCCTGATTGTGGCTTTGAAGAAATTGAATACCCACCCTATAGTCTAGATAGATTTAGCCACCAGGGGCTACTTTTTGTTTCCGAATCTCTAAAAAAAAACACTTAGCGGGACGAACTTATAACAGCTGCAGCAAATCATTTTGCGGAGAAACAAAAAGGATATTTTTACGATAGATTAAGAATGTTATTGAAACGGTGTAATACCTGTATTCAAAAGCAAGGAAACTAATATAATGTGAGTCATTACCCGCTTACGCATTCTAGAGACGTACGGGAAGCTTCCGGAAAAACATCGGAAGAATCTAGAAGGCGCAAGCCGGATCATATATATATCGTTCGGAAGGGAGACCAGACATTCAACGAGTAATCGCCGTAGGGTTGATATTGTGACATAAATGTGAAATAAATATTGAAATAAATACTGCTATTATTAGTTATTAAGTGTATTTAGTGTATTTTAAATTACTGTTGATTTTATTTAAAAGAACCCAGAAAGACAAATATTTCACAGATGAAAGAGAAGTATTTTACACTATATTGAAGAATAAACTTTTATTGATGTCTAGTGTTTCGTTTTCATACCTAGTCCGTGAAGATAAAAACGTCCCCTCGTATGTAACAAAAGTATTGGTATAATATTTAAATGTCTTTTATTTTTAGAACATGCAGCGCCCCATGTGGAAGGCGGTCAATATATTGGACCAGAATTTCTTCTGGGTCAAGTATATGACGGAAATGATCATAGCTTAAGGTATGTTCAAAATATAAATTTAACATAATGTTATGCATCTACTCGTATGTAAACTCATTTTGTATGAAAGTAAACGAAAACTGGGGCTACATTTCCCTAAATGGTTTCTTATAAACAGGATCATACACAAAAACTAAAATGTTTCTTTCGGACGTAAGAGACGATTGTGAAACAAAATAAGACGTTGCAACCGCATTGCAGAATTTAACAGTAAACATGAAGACGAATTAGTATTATTTAATTCTCGTACATGAAGGGTATATGACTTTCTTTTCTACAAAACGTTCCCCAAATTTTATTGTTCTTTAATGTTTGCGTTCTTCGCATTCTAACTTTTATCTTACCTTGCTGTAATTTGCGTAATAATCCTTTTCATTTTCTGGGTGGTTGAATTCAATGTGTTTATTTTGGCCATCCACTTCTTACATGTGGCATACATCCATACCCTCTTGCGCCCTTCGGTAGTATAGTTTCGTCCTCCTTCTCTTGAGCCTAGTAAACTATTAAACAGGTGGTCAATATAGTTTGGTTTTCTTATACAACAATACATGTACTTTATTTCTTTTGTCATGATTATTCTGGATCTCATTTAAAATTTGCTACATCACGTCAAGATTTTGAGATATTTTCTTAAATAGTTTTTTTCAAAAGACGCATTAAATTTTACAACATTTCAAAGTTACTTTTGTATAAGAAAGATACTACTGAAAATATTGTTCTGTCGAACATTGAGTGGACATATCTTAACAAGTCCTTGCATTTTTGCTACGTCAGAGTACTTAAAGCACGCCCATCTTTGCACTGGAACTAATCACAGTAGGAATTGGTAGATATCTAGCTACGTGGGTATACCTGGTTCTTTTATTATCATTACACATACACTTATCTATCTCTATATGTAGAACTAAAAAAACAAAAATCAATGCATTAGTGGCATAGTAGGCAACCAGTGACGTATTTGGACGTATTTTTCCAATTGTCAAATACCTATTTCTAATTTTTCATTCATAAATCTCAAATTAAATACATTTTATTGAAAAATACATAATTTATTTAAAACAGTTAATTATCCCAACAGACGTATACCTTGTGCGAAGACCATTTTAATAATTTTTAACAAATTCAAAGAATATGGTTGTTTTCTAAATTCTCACAAAAAAAAGAACCAGTCATGTGCTAACAGCACACATGAAGCTGAATATCCTGTATTATGTAGAAGAACGATCTGTAGAATCACTTTTAGATGTAGCCGGGCATTTTGAAGTATCGTACAGTTCGGTGTTCAAAACCCTGAAAGAATTCAAATATAAGCCATACAAGATATCAAACCAGTAAGAGCTTTTCGAGGAAGATAAAGTAAAACGAACTGATTTTTGTAATATAATGTTTAATTTGTTAAATGAAAACGAAAAAATTTTAAATAAAATAATTTTTACTGATAAAGCAAATAATTCCGTTATAGATTTAAAGAGTTTCATGTACATTCTGTATGGTAATCTAAATAATTTCCCTTTGACAGCTTAAACATGCATAAACCCATTGCGTTATTTCTTTAGATAATAGGAAAAGGTTAGGTGTAATTTTAATGAAATAAATAGGTTACTTATTAATATTATTAAAATTTTTATTTAGACACATTATGATATTAACATTTTAATACATTTTAGCTGTACTAAACACTCTTTCTCTTTCTGCTGAAGTAGCTGGAATACAGAAGTATTTCCTATCACATTACCTAAAAGAAAATCCAAATCAAAAATAACCTTTTTTTCAAACTTACCTTCCAGAATAAAAGAGGATCTACGCCCTAATTTGAATTTGGCCTTTCGAGGTATTGCCTTTTAGTTATTTTTACATCAGCTGTATTTGATTTAATTTTCTCTTATTTTTTCTTGCAAAAATCTAAATAATGAAATTGAGTTTTGATATGAACTAATGTCTGTTTAGATTACAAGCATTTGTTCTTTATTTTCAGGATCTATTTTCTTCATAATATTAAAAATTTCTTGTTCTAGAAGAGAAGTAGCCCCAGTAGCATTTTCGGTACTACGAAAACCTTCTCTTTTTAATCGATGGTGTAAAATAGTTGCTACTCTAGTAACTGATCGTCCTTTATATGAAAATAGCCTTGTTTTAACAGATTCCAAAAGTTTGCTGCATAATGTCTTCCCTTCTTCAATCTTTAATTCCACTATTGATGCTGTCAGATAATTGTACAGTTAATTACAGTCAATTACAATTACAGTCCAAAAGTTATTGGGATTATTAAAAAAATAGTAACATATTTATTACCTACAAGAATTTCCCACTACTGATTTTTAGGATAAATTTCTCCATTTTATAAAACCACTTATTCGTAAGATACCACGAGGTGTTTGTTTTTATCGTGTTACGGAAATGCCCCTAATACGTGAGCTACATTCGGTATTAGAAGTATGATGTAATGTGAGAACGTTCTACAATGTCATAAAATGGTAAAATCTATTTGTACGTTTTTGTTATCAACGCTTTCATATTTTCTACCTTCTTTGATACAGTAATTTTACTATCTTAGAAATAGTTCATCCTTAAAGAAATACTATCCATCTTCTTTGAATTTGTTAAAAATAAAATATACTAGAAAAAGTTTAATAGAGTCACAGCATTTACCAAGATTAGAAGAAAGTCATGTATCTTTTTTAGATGCCGCAGCTTCTATATCACTAATACATACGAGTATATGCATATTTTTCTTTTATATATTACCTTTCTGTATTTGCTACTTGTTACATTGTCACATATTATTTCTGAAAATAATTGAATTTAAATTAATTAAAGCTTAGTTTCCGTAATAAAAGTAGTTCCCCTAGTTATCGATATACAGTGTGTCCGCGGATGGACTTAACTATACTTGTAAAAACTTTATTTTCAATTTTTCTCAAAAATTATTCTTCAGAAGTTTTTTGTTTGTTATATAACTACAAGTCACGTTGAGAAAATTCGATTTTGTTGTACAGGAGTCCATGAAAAGCAAAAATGTAGATTTAAAAATCCAAAACTTCCAAATTAAACTTTTTAGAAGTACTGAAATGAAAGTGCTACACAGGAGAAATCAAAAAGTCAAAAAAGTTTCCTCATGGGAGTTATTGTTACTAAGACTTAGTTGAATTAATTTCATATTATTTTGAGAAGTGCTACTTCATTTTGTTATGTAATAAATCAAGATTGTTGCTGTTAAATAATGATCCACTGACATTTCTAATATTATTATTATTTCATTACATTGAAAATTTATAACATCTGTCAACTAACATCTTCAGAAAGATGTTGACCTTAGAGCAGCGCATTTACTTGATCAAGTGTTGTAGAGAGGTGTCCTACAAATACGCAATTTATATTTTCCATCGGGGATTTTCAGGTAAACAAGTTTCCGTAAATACTTTAAGAAAGATGGTATGTAAATTTACATCTTTATGGTGACGTAAAAATGTGAGAAAAACAAAAAAGACGTACGATAAAAATGATGCTGCAACAATTTTAGTTCTAGAATCACTTTGCAATAATTGTCGACTTCCTTTGAGAGCAAGAGCGAATCAGATATATCTAAAACTCACGTACAAAAAATTCTGTCCACAAATAAATTTCACGCATTTAACTCAATTCATAAACTTCAAGAAGGCATTGATTCATACCGACTAGAATTCTCTTTATTAATGTGCGATCGTATTCTGAAAAGCTGGCTTTTTCTTCAGCATATCATATTCAGTGATGAATCTACGTTCACGACAAATGGAATAATCTGTAATCAAAATTGTCGCTTTTTGGAAAAGGAAAATCCCAACTTTAGGATGTCTACAAATAGCCAGAAATTTAAGAAAGTCAACGTATGGTGTGCGTTAACATGCAATAAAATAATTGGTCCATTTTTCCTGGAAGGAAGGCTGAACTCAAATTATTATTTGGAAACACTTAGTGAATATTTTTTGCCTCAATTGGAAGAAGAAAATTTGGAATTTCAAAGGAATTTAATATTGCGACAAGATAACTGCCCGACGCATAGTGCAATCAATGATTGTCATAAATTGGCATAATGACCATTTTCCCGAAAAATGGATAGGTCACCGATACACTAGATGCAATAGATTATTTTCTGTGGGGGTATCTTAAATCAAAAGTGTATGCCACTGCCTTACAAGATATTACTGATATTTTGAAAAATAGAATCACTAATGCCGTTGCCACAGTGACACTAGATACGAAACAGAATGGAAAAATGCGTTGACGTAGGAGGGTTTAATGTTGAATGAAATTTTACTTTTTGTCATATACTTCACTGTATTAAGTTAAATTCGGTGCTTCAAAATGTTTAATTTAAAAGTTTTTTATATTTCAAATCTGCATTTTTGTTTTTCTTACGCCCTGTCACAACAACAACACAACAAACTTGATACAGTGTACAACAGCCCATTTACCATTTATAGTAATTTCAATGCATATGTATAATAATTTTAATACGTACCTATATATTAATCATTTTAGATTATTTATACATACAACGTTGTGTGATAGGTTCTATAATAAGGATATAATAGGCAAAATGTATAGTAGGTATATAATAGGTTGAGAATATAATAAGTGAATAAGAGGAATATAATAAGCTAAGAACATAATAGATTACGTGTATAATATATTAACGCATAGCATCTAGAAAAAATTAGATATATATTTAGCACAGATAAGAAAACCCAAACGGCAAAGAAACCCTTTGTTTTTCTTTTTTGCCAGGGGAAAGATGTAATAACCTAAGCAGGTTATTTACAAATAACAATAACAATATTACAATTACAAACTATGCTGTTGGCTTGTTTAACTACATTACGATATGATACACAAGACTGACTGACTCGTTTTGACTTCTCAGTCACAGTTTATATATTAACTCTACGTCTATTTGTGACCTGGTTTACATATCTGTTTACATAATGACATATACGAGAATGTATTAAAAAATTCTTAGTCAACTATAGAAGCAAACAATTTTGAAAGTCAAAATATTTGATTATTCAACATACTCTCTTCCTAAATTAATACACTTAATACAGCGATCCTGCAACGACTCTAGCCATTTCAAAAAGAAATTTTTATCTTACCCTGCAAACCAGGCCTCCACAGCTTCTATCACCTCTTCGTTGGAAGAAAGTTTACGACCTTTTATACTTTTTTTCACTTGAGGAAGGACATGTTAGTCGGACGGAGCCAGATCTGGTGAATAAGGCGGGTATTCGAGTAATTCGAACCTTAAGTCACGAATTGTTTGCATGACAACATGCGATTTGTGTGCAGGGGCATTGTCCTGCAAAAACAAAACACCTTTGGATAACTTTCCGCGTCTTCTCTCCATAATTTTTTCTCGTAGAGTGGTCAGTAAAGTTGAATAATAATTCCCAGTTATTGTTCTACCCTTATCCAGAAAATCAATCCTGAATCCTCCATGACAATCCCAAAAAAATTAAACAAGAACTTTTCCAGCTATTTTTTAACGCGAAACTCCTTCGGGCTTAGGGCTTTGAGAATTAGAGTGTCTCCATTCCATTGATTGTTGCTTTGTTTCTGGGTCGTAGAAATTATCCAAGTTTCATCCATAGTAACAATACGGCTTAAAAAGTCTACATCACTTTTAAACCGAGGACAGATTGAAAGCGATGCTTCCACCCTTGCATGCTTCTGGTCAACATTTGGGGATCCATTTTGCAGAAATTTTTCTCATGTTCAAATCGACGTAAACTATATGATGGACGCGTTCATATGAAGTATTCAGTGCCGCGGATATTCGTTTTTGGCCCAATTCGACGGTCTGACAAAATCATGTCATGAACTGCATCAATATTTTCGGGAACGGACACAGAAACTGGTCTTCTCTATCGGCGTTCATCTTCAATGGAAAATGTACCCCTTCTGAAGCTGCAATACAATTTTTCACGGTCGCATACGAAGGACATTGATCGCCTAGAGTATTAAGCATATATAAATCTGCTTACCTCTTAACTCCTTCAAAGACAGCTACTTAATGATAGCTCGATACTTCAATTTTTCGATTTTCACAATTTCGGTCGATATTCTTTTTTTAAAATTTTATTGCGCAACTTCGGTTTCACTTTTTGACGTGATACTTTACACTTGCCTGACACTTCTAATATGTTATTTTTCGTTGCTATGGTATCGCAATATTTCTTTTACACGGAACCGGTCTAGGCTAACTAGATATCAATACCCCCTCGTACATGAACTAAAATGTTGAAAGATGTAGTTACTAAGTGGACATGATGCGTAAAACAAGTATTGCATTGAATGTGTAAAAGTAGGTGACCTGCTTAGGTTATTACAGCGCCCTGTACAACAAAATAGAATTTTCTCAAAATGATTCGTATTTATATAACAGGCAAAAAACAGGCAACGAATTATTTCTTCGAAAAATTGAAAATAAGATTTTTGCAAGTATAGTTCAGTTCTTCCGCGGACAGCCTGTATTTATAAAGGTGTAGCCTGCGAATTCACTTATTATTATTACACGCGGGCGTAATAATAATTAGGCCTCCCATGCTCCCTGTAATTAGCGTCAAGCTATTAGTTAATGCTAAAGCGTGAATTATTATCATTACTTTCACTTTGCTTCATTTTCAGAGACTCCGTAGTTTTATATCGACCTGTTTATGTAACTGTCGACAAAACAGAAACAAACAACAAGAAGTAAGCAATCGTTTTGAAGAAACTGTTGTTTTCATACACCAATACACACTTTCTTATAAAGTACATAAAAATTAAATTTTGTATGGCAAAATACCATAAAAATAAATATTTATTAATCAATTCGTGAAATAGAAATGAATAATGTACTTCTTAACCTAAATAAGATTCTAATTAATGACTAACTTTCAAATCGTGTCAAATTTTATTTCCGTGTTTTTCAAGGCTTTTGTTTATTAGTCCTCAATGAACAGTTTTAAAAATATTTTATAGCCGACGTAATCGAAAGCAAAAAAAAAGACGTGCTTCTTATTACCTCATTTTTGTTTTTAACACTGTATCTAAAGGATTGCGTTAGATTAATGAATAAATCACAAATCAGATAATAAACTAATAAATGAAAGTATTTGCTATCGTGTTCTGTATTGGTTTTTCCGCCTTTGGTTTGTATAAATTTACATAATTTAGTTAAATTAAAAATGTCTTTATTAAAAAATGGTAATATGTTATTCAAAATAGTTTTCAATAAATTTTGGCAATAGCGTTACTGGCAAAAGTCGCAAAAGGAACATGTAGTAATATGTCATTATTAAACCTGGACAAACAAATGGATTTACAGTGACGGCGATTTCATCTAAAAGCGTGCATACATACCCGAGGTATAGATGCATGACTTGAGTTAGTATCAATTGAAACGTGTTAGATATAAACATGCTTCCTCGACAACGCAATCTCTTAAGTTGACGAATTGTGAATAAATTCACTAACCGATTTGCTAAATTAGAATATACTGGTACTATTCTTCAATGTGTTATTTGCAAGATTAACATTCTACCGTACGATATTTTTGTTTGTAAACAACATTTTAACGGCAAACGCCACCTGTTAAATGCAAAACGTGAAATACCATATTAGGAATTTGTATATGATTTCATTATTGAGTTAAGTGTATGCTACATTCTACAAAATATAGTAAACAATGAAGAGTTTTGAAAGTTTTGGAGTAAATATATTCCATAATGGAACTTACCAACAAGAAGACAAGTAGGATATAATTTACCACTGGTGAAAACAAAGATAACTCGTCTAATAAAGACAAACATTTTCACGTCGTCGTAGTAGTTGGACTGAATCATCAATGGAAAACTTACTAATGATGCAATGCGAGAGTTGTCTTATATTTTGCATATAGAGATGGAGTAAAACCATAGATAGCTTTGAGAGACTATTGTTTTTCGAAGTATTCTCCACGAACATTTATGCATTTTTGCATGCACTCGAACCAACACTGGAAGCAGTTTCGTTGCGTTCAAAATTCGGGTTCGTTTCTTTGGAGCTCAGCGATGACTTGCGGCAAACAAATGGTTGTACACCAATCGGCAGTAACAGTTCTTTGATCTTGTAGATAAATTGTTGCTCTATGACCTGCTTTCGAGACAAATGCTGCGACCATCTTTTTGGAGATCCTTCGAGAACGCATGACTTTTGTCGGCTTTTCGTCACCTTGGAATATCCAATCAGACGACTGGCGTTTATTTTCTGGCTCGTATGAGTAAATCCACGATTCATCACCATTCACCATGTTGTACATGTTTTTAGAGGTTCATCCGTTGAAGCAGTATAGAGTTTTTTGACACCAATTAACCCCAGCTGTTTTCTGTTCTTCGGTCAACAGATGAGGTTTCCAATGCAAATTTTTTTAAATTAAGGTCTTTGAAATCCCCATGTCACATGTCAATCTTCATTGATGAGCTTGCGCACAGCATCGATGTTGTTCTGAGTGGCTGCCCTTTTTGCTGCACCTGCTCTTGGATCGTCGCTAAGACTAATACGTCTAAGTTTCAAGTCTCCATACCAACGAGAAATTATTCACTAATGTGGTGCTTCATTATCGAAAACAGAAACCAACTCAACGAAGCATTCTTATTGAGATAATTGTCTACGAAAATGATAAAAAAATATTGCGCGAAAATTTTTACGGTTTAATTCTATTTTTCGACTAACTTGTCAACTTTGACAGTTCGTTGTAGCTACAACACTACACGTAGTCCCTAAAGCTTTCGATTTAGGCTAACTAAAGATGGAAGTTAATTTTTAGTACTGACATTTGATTAGTGGCACCCTCTATGTCCCAGTATGCAAAACATAAAAGACATCCCTCGTACTACACCACATTTTCACGGCAATCTACATCAACACTAAAATGGTAACTAATTACATACATTCTTCTCCTTCTTCTGTTTTGGGTTGGACGCCAGCACGTCCAGACACTCGAGCACACTGCTCCTTGTGCTATCCCTAATAGATCTCTCTGTTCCACTCTGTTAGTCTTGTGTCCTCGTTAAAAGCCACTATCCTCCGCAGAGGAAGTTTGAGTACACTCGAAGGATCCAATATATCTCTCCCGAAATATTTCTGTCTGAGTTCCTTAAGTTCCTCACACGTGCATATTACATGAAGACTAGCTTCCTCCAGTTTTTCACATCTCCTACACCAAGGGTCGCTAACCAAACCCATGCTGTATAAATGCTTCCTTAAAGGACAAAATCCGGTTATTAACCCGGTAATTATTTTAATTTATTTTTTGTTATTACGAATTAGGTTGGCTGAAAACCTTCCGACCAGCTCTCTTAGTAGTGTTTTGGTATGGAGTTGACCTTCCGTTACCCTCCATTTCTTTTTGTGTTATTTTTCTAGCCATAACCAGATCTCCCTTTTAGCGAAATCCTTAGCGATTCCACATACAGGTTCTGGTCCTATGAAGTTTCTATTAGTACCTTCTTTGGCCAGTTCATCGGCTATCTCATTGCCTTTAATTCCCTCATGTTCTGGCACCCATATCAGCGACCCAGTATTGTCTTGTGCCAGTTTATTGAGGATCTGTTTACAATTGTAATTACATAAATGATTTATTTTATTTATAATCGCACCTTTTCGGCCAACCCTGGGAAACTGTACACTACTGCGAATCCATTGCTTTGTCCTGCTTTAGTTATTATTTAAAATAAATTCCAGCTATTTGGCTCTTCAAATAAAGTTGATATACGCAGATTGCGATTTATGTATCCGAAATAACATACAAAAACAAATATTTATCATTGAATGAATTTAAAATTTATTGTTTTTCAAAATATTCTCCGTGCCGATGCAATTTTGCACACGTTTGAGCCAATTTTACAGCACCTTTTCCTTTTCGATTAAAATATCTTCAAAACATGTGTTTTGAGCGCATCAAAAGCTTCTTCTGGTGTCTAAATTTATCAATCATTTAGTTTATTCTTCATGAACGGGAACAAAAAGAAATTATTGGATGCCAAATTTTCTGTACGACGGATGATCCATTAATTCGGTATTTTAACCAGTCAAATATTGAGTGGTTTGTGGCGATGTGTAAGTGCTCGCATTGTCATGGCGATGGATGATCCTGTGTCGCTGTTTGTTTTTTCTTATGTTTGCAAAGACTTTTGGCAAGCAAATCCTTGTGTATCATTTAGAATTGACTGTTCTACGATCCTCTAGTGGTACTATGACAACCATGTCCAATTTTTCAAAAAAAAAACAGGCGGCCATTTGCTTAGAAGTGCTTCTTGCTCGAACAACATACAACGAACAACATTAAGTTTGGCTCATTTTGGGACACCCACACCGTCGGCCGCTGTTTGCTTTCGAGTTCATACGCGTAGACACAAAGTTCGTCAAATGTGTAGTTATTACGAGAGGCATGCTGAAATTATTGAAATGCAAGAAAACTGCAAATCGTTGAAAAATGATTTTATTCGTGTTCAAAGTACTACCCACCAACATCAATGCGCTTTTGTAATCGAACCTACCACAAAGGAAAAGCTTCCAGGTAGCCATCGTTCCAAATACAATTAAAAAATTGATGAATTACTGCGTCAATCTCGTTTACCGGACCTCGTAAGCTCTTTTTTAGATGAAAGAACAACCAGAAATCACACATTGCGAAATCAGGCGAATAAAGTTGATGTTCGATAAGTTTTACATTATTTTTACGTAAAAAATCACGATTTATTGAAAAACAGCAGGTAAATATTTTGTGATGTACCAGTTAGCTGTAACTGTACGTTGTTCTTCAAGCTTAATGACTTTTACTAAACCTGTACTTCGAAAGAAAACTGCGTACATTACTTTCTTCATAGACCTCTGCTTTTTTGACATCGTTGGGGTTGGTGCGTTTTCATGTACCCATACACGACTCTCCTGGCGATTGTGAACATTATAAAATAGTATGTACGTTTCACCACCTGTTACTATTTAAGAAATAATGCGATGCCCGACTTTATTTAAGAATTGTAAAGATTTTGTATGCTTTCCCTCTTGGAAGTCATTGAGTTTTATTGGTACCCACCCGCCGACCCAATGTGTAACAATTTTATTCATAAGCAGATGATGGTGTAAAATTGTATTAACTGTGCGCATCCAATGTCAAATGTTGTCTGAATCATTTCAAAAGTGCATCGCGAATCTTCTTCGATTAACTTTTTTCGCTTTTTCCGCGCTTTCAGCAGTCACTGAAGAACATGTCTTCCCCCGATGTTTCTCATCGCCAAGGGAAATCCGACCTCTTAAATTCTCGAAATTAACGAAACACAGTTACTTTCAATGGGGCTTCATTGCAACTTGCAAACCTTCAACGCACTGTTTTTCATTTAAACCAACTTTGAAAACGTAGTAAATCATAATATTCCCGAAAATATTCCCGTGACGACCCCGTACTTCCACTCACAATTGTGTGTACCACGTGTACTAGGTGACAACCACGTGTACTATGTGACAGACGCGATTCAACAGGCTATCGCAGATGACCAATTAAAGACCGTAGTTTATAAAAACGGAGCGTTGCCATCTCTACATACATATTATACTTTCTTAGCATTTCAATAATTCAAGTGTGCACCTCGTATTCATGACCACGTGTACTATGTGACAGACGCGATTCAACTGGCTATGGCAGATGACCAATTAAAGACCGTAGTTTATAAAAACGGAACGTTGCCATCTCTACATACATATTATACTTTCTTAGCATTTCAATAATTCAAGTGTCAAGTCTTGGCGCACCAAGATTGTATTTTTTGAGCATTTCTTTGAACCAATCGACACGATCCTTTTTTTGAGTGCCTATGCCTTACATGGATTGAAATCTAACAGAAGACAGTTAAATTTTAAAATCAAGGCATTGATCCACTCCAACACGGAGTCAGTGGCTTCAAAACATTCATCTCCCCTCCATATGCTGTAAGGGAATGCTCAGCTGTAATATGGTAAATAGTCTGACCAGGTTCTCCGCATTCGCAAGTCGGTGTCTCAGTCAGTTCTCATCTGTAGAATGAGTCGCGATAGATGCTGTGGGATATTCTTATTCTATTGAGTGTCTTCCATTCTTGGCGAGCCAGCTCCATTCCTTATAAGGATATGATAGGATCGGTGATATGAGCCGTTTGAACAGATTCCAAAGCTTTTCAATATTCTCTCCATCTATCATTTGAGTTGAAAGTTTCTGCTATAATTTGTTGTGCTAGCAGTAGCGAAGAAAATCTAGACTTCCGTCTCGAGAGGCTGGTATCAAATAGGTCACTGTATACTGGCAGGTGGGGATTCTATATTATTTTATTATATTTTCTAACCAGGCTTTCCTACCTCCGGATGATGGAAGGTGTAATATGGCTTAGAACTCGGAGCCAGGGTAGAGGTCTACTTTCTAAACAACCACTAATTATTTTCATGGTCTCATTAAGGGTATCAGATTGAAACGCAGTATTCAGCTACTAAGTAAACGAGGTTAAGAGCTGACGTTTTAAGGCTGGATGCGTTCAGGTCCCAAACAGTACGCATGTTTATAGGTTATGTTATTTCTAGTGTTTATTTCAGCTGCGGTGTTCTCTAGATGTTATTTATATGAGAGTGTTCAATCCATTGTTACTCCTAGGTATTTTGAGTATGGATTATAACGTACCAAGTTATTATTGAAGTACTCTTGCGGCTGTAGACATCTTTGTTTATTCCTGAGGTGAAAGCACGGCACTTCTGTTTTATTAATATTAAGAATTAGTCTCCAATCGGCGAAGTATTTTCCCAGCACGGACAGATCCTCTGAAAGTATGTAATAATTCCCTCTATGGTTTTACTCCGACGACGATCACGAATGTATTCACTGAACCAGTGATATACAGTGGTTTTAGATTATTCTTCACGTGAAAAGACGAAATGAATTGATCGATGTTGTTCAAATAATCCACGTCAAAATTCGACAAAACTTTCTGATTATATGTATCTTTAAAAATATCAAACTTACGATGAATATGTGAGATTTCGCCTAACAACATTAGTTTTGCCAATTTCGGGTGCATATACAGCTACCCGCGTATAATTGCCAAGAAACATTGAAAATAATAAGAACGAAAGCCAATTAATATTTAACATTTATTAGTAATTATTTATCGCTTCTTAAATAATGGTGGTTATGTAATCATTTTATATTAAATGTACAGGTTTCTATTACCGCATTAATGTCATTTCTATTTCATATAAGTACACTATACGAACAGACAATATTATTATGTTTAACTATACGGAATGAAAAACGAAAATAATTTTTAAAATAAAATATTTTTTCATCGTACACATTTGCAATTATATATACAGGGTGTTTACATAAACCTAAACTTACTAATTTAAATAGCAAGAAATAAAAATAAATAGTTAACCTTTTTAATAAAATATCATCTAAAGAAGATAAAATGTTAAAAAATATGTACCTAATTTCTATATATAAATTAAGAAAAAATATTGAGGTTTGTTCTTTTCATATAGTCAATGACAAAAGACTGATATTGCTGATGAAATAACATTTCATGCTAAATAAAAAATTTTATGTTTCCATGTTACAATTCCATGAAGTAAATATTTTTAAATTAGATCATTATTATATCAAAAAATTATAGAGCAGTCATGTAAGTTACCCTATTAACTACCACTGGAGATTTACATATTTAAATCTACTTGATTCGAGAAATAATTGCAATTAATGTAGTGCTTTTACATTAATTGCACTACCGATACCGGTAAGATTATAATCGTTTATGATATATTGGATTTAATACCAGCTTTATCTACTAGTATCCTATTGGATTAATACAAGCCATAAATATATTATGAATGGCAAAATGCCTAACGTTATTGTTTAGCATATCATTATAAGAAAACGGCAACATATATACGAGGGCTTGTCGATTAATTCGCGCGATCGTACAGAAACAAAGGTATAATTTAAATAAACAAACTTTATTTTTCTACATAATCTCGAGCTTCTTTATTCCGTCTCTAAAGTTATTTCCTTCTAACCATGCAAAATAATCTTCCACTGTTGAAATTAGTTCTTCATTTGTGCAGAATTTTTAGCCTCCGGAAAAATATTTAATTTAGGGAATATATGAAAGTCAGGTGGTGCTAGGTCTGGCGAATATGTGGGTGCGGTACTAATTTGAACCTTAATTCTTCAATTTTTTCTTGCAGCAACCGTACTGGAAGGCCCATGTGCATTATCATGACGACAGAGTACTTTCTTCCTAGTCATTCCTGGACGCTTTTTAACGATAACTACGGTCTTGTGCTTTTGAAAATAGTCCATCAACAATATTCCTTTTGCATCACAAAATACCGATGCTCTTTCTCGCCGACAAAACTATCTTGGCCTTCTTTGGAGTTGGTTCTCCACGTTTGGTTAACATCTTCAAATGTTGTGTTTAGATTCGGGTGTATAATAATGAACCCATGTTTCGTCACAAACAAGTGCAAAACAAATCGGTGCAAAAATCTATTGTGTTACGTTTAAAAATATCTAAATTATTCATGGATATTTGACAGAGAACACGTCTTCATTCCGTCATCATGGATTTCGGTACAGGACATGCTTTTCTTTAACAGATACTTAGTCACTGCACGATGTTCAAAATTATCCATTTATACTTAATTAGTAGCAGGGTAAAATTTAAAAAAATTCCTACGAAACATGCTTGTTACAAATGACAAGGCATCGGTTGTTAAAATGTAATGTGTCTTTTGTAATTCACAGCCTACTCTAGGCAATCGCGCAAATAAGTCAACCCACTCTTATACGTACATCAAGATTATTCAAAATAGTTTTGAATTAATTTCGGTAATAGCGATGAAAGTATAGCATTAGTATTTTAAATTAATTCTATTTAATTTTCCAAAGCTCATCTTTTATTTCGTTCCTTGCTTCTTAATCTGTTAGCAGACCTTCAATTACACCATTTGATATCTCTACCGGTGCGCGGCGGGGTAGAGTCTCTGAAGAAAGAATCCACGCCGTGTTGTTAGCCGCCCTGGTTTTCCACTTATTTTGTCGGTGTGTCACCAGTGGTACATTGGTATTGGTCTTAAAAAAGCTCGTTCTGGATTTTAATCTGCTAATTCCGCCTCTCGGTATCTGCGGCGACTTCACGTCTAACGTCTAGAGGGGTTATTCCTGATAGGCTATCGAGCTTATTAGTGGGGGTCGCTTTCACTACACGTCTAACGTCTAGGGGGGTTATTCCTGATAGACTATCGAGCTTATTAGTGGGGGTCGCTTTCAAGCACCCTGTTATAATTCAACATTAACATGCTTTGATGGGCTGATCCAACCCAGACAGGAGAGGCATCTAGGCTTATGATATAAAATTATATACCTTTTTGGCAAAAAAAAAAATACGTATAGTGTTACTAAACGGATCAGCTCTAATCTTCAACATCTTTACAGTAATTGCGTAAACCAGGGATTCTAAAACTTTTTTTATATTTTATTTCTTATTTGTTTTTTTATATTTTATTTTGTATATTTTATTGTAACTGTAGTAATTATTGTTGCGCTTCATGATTCTTTAATTTTTACGCTAGCTTGATTTATTTACACTAGGCTTAAGTATGTAGTATATAAAAGCTTGTTTTAATGTTACGAATTTAGTGTTATTTCCACTGACGACTTAGTGCAGAGCATATCTGCAAAGATTGTACCTCAGTCAAAGACGCTACGTTTAACACTATTTTTCAGATTGTTCTACTGAAAATGGCGGCTTAGTTACCGAAATACGTATTTAGAATATATTGATTTATATTGTGGTTATGGATGTTTCTGTTTATTACACATTTAAGACTGCCTTAAGACAAGTCTATAAATAAACGCCATTCATTTGAGTCATACTTATTTTAGCCCATTACAGCCACCAAGCCAGGAATATCATTACAAAACACAAAATCATCTCTTTCAGAAAACAACAGAAGTAATTTCATTTTCCTCTTGCGGTAATACGAGACATTTGTTTCTTTTGTCAGTAGATTTCCTTTGTTTAATCGGGAAGCTAGACGTTCTGATACACTTTTATACAAACCAAGATTCGTTGCCTAGTCATCTAAGCCATTTTGATTGAATAGTTTTAGATGCTGAGGAACTATCAAAATCACTGTCCATACAATTATCATCGTTCTCGTCTTGATGTTCTTAGGATATACCTGGATGTGGCTCTAATGCATCACTGGAACTCAGAACAGGTCTAATAGCTGATGTTTTACTAAAATAAATCCATTTAGAACCATATTTGAGGCTTATTCCTATGACAGTCACAACACAAAAATAACCGTCATTAGATCGTAAATGGTGTAAATCATCATTAGATGATTGACGCACCAAGCTAGGAATCCAAGCGCTAGGTATTTCCCTTTAATGAAAGCCCAAAGTAGTCACGCACGCTTGTTTTACGAACTCCGATACATTCAAGCAGGATTCTTTAAACATATAATCTCCCCAAATGTAGCAACTGTTGACTGTTTACGCAGGTTCTTCTTGACGATAGCATCACAATAAATACACAAAAACTAGTCAATTACTAACATTAATTATCACAGTACTCGACTAGTTAATCAATTTTAAGAGGGTACCTATATGTCAACAACTCGAGCTGCTAGAAGGTATCTGAAGGTAGATTCCGAATCACTGACGTGAAAAATGTCATGTTATTAATTATTTATAATTATTAAATGATTAATGATTATTATGTTCCGTTAATGTCTAGAGGGAGTGATTCTATTAGTTTCATGTTAATTTTTTATTGAAATATAAAAACTTAAACATTTAAGCTCAAAAATTGGTAAACGAAGCTTACGTAGATATTTAAAAATATTGTTTTCATTAATAAATATGTATTTTTAAAACGTAAACATTTGTCATAAATCACGTCACATTATCCGCATTTAATCTAATCGAATTAATATATATTTCGTTTTTGGAATCCAGTGCTAACTAAAATAAATATAAATAATATCATTGAAGCAATAAATACTGGAATTGTTAGACTACTTCGTATGCAAACCTCAATAAAAAAAAATAATGTTCATTTAACACCTCGTTTTTAGAATATATTTATATAAATAATATATAACGCATACACTCATGTAAAATGTACAGGGACATTAAAAAATCACTTTAAATATATGTATTGTATATAATAATGTAAGAGAAATATTTTAGATGACCCTGTATATTAAAAATATCTTTTGTTGTTGACGAGTTTATTTTCGTGTTCGTGCAACAATGAAGATATATTTATGGCACGTAATTATAAAGAATACACAATTAAACAAAAGACTTGTAACAAAGGCCACATCTTCCGCAGTTATATTTGTACTGTCACGAAAGTTGCCAAAAAAAGATTATATAAATATATGATATTGTTGTAATAAATAAATAAATTAATAAATAAATAAAAATACATAATATTAATGTTAAACCATTATAAAAAAATAAAGTTGTGACATTTCTTATATTTCTCGATTGTTTTTGTTTTTAATAATTGTATATTTATTATACATTAAATTACATACGGCAACGTAAAAAGAACTGATCGTTTTAATCTTTCAAAAATAAACAACAAAAATTCTAATCAAATAAAATTGGAGAAATTTTGTAATTTCGACTGTATTTAGAAGATGATAAAGGTCACAGATTCTACTTACTATAGAAAAATTTTTGAAATTAAGTCAGTCACGAAAATAACCACAATCGTTCTATTTTAACAAAATCAGCAGTTCGATCTCTTTATATAAGGAATATAAAACACATACGCACTGTTACAATATCCCTCTGCTATAACGGTAATAGAAATAAAAGTGGTATACTACATGTACGCAAACGAGGCTAGATGTGAATCAGTAATAACACTAATAACAATAACCCATTGCTAGCGAGGGAGGACCAATCAAGACATTCGCTTGTACTTTATTGGCTGAGTTAGAATATACTATTTCTTCTCTTATTTATTAGAAATATTAGGCTTCCTTGTCATTTTTCTTTAATTTTAAAATATTTCTTTAACTTTTAAAACACTTTGCCATAGATTGTTTTTAATATATTATTGTACATTAAGGAGAAGAAAGTACAAATCATTAAATGGCACTATGCTAGTGGTACAATTCGGTATTTTCGCTTTTATACATATAGTAGAATTCCTACAGCCTTCGCCGTATTCCACATTTCGACCGCCCTCTCGCCATCTCTATTCTTCCAATCGTCCCCTTCCATGCCTCTATCTCTTATGATTTGATCCATCCTACCAATCCATGTTATTACAGGTATTCCCCGTCTTGTTTTGTTGTGTGGTGCATATTGGAATACCCATTTTGGCCATCACTTCTCCTACATTCTCTTTCCATCTTTTTTGGACAGTACCTACATTCTGAGCCATAAGTTAAAATTGCCTCAACAATAACTGTGTATACCATTACTTTGCTTATTAGCTTAATATTGTGTGACCATAATAGAGAGTTCAGAATACAAATACAGTTCATGGCTTGCTGTATTCGGTCTTGTATCGTCTTTTTAGCGTTCCTTCCTCAGACAAAATGCTTCTCAAACACTTATATTCCGTAAGATTCCCTATTTCCCTAATTTGCTAATTTGCAATTCTGGATATTCTTCTTGCCTTTCCCCTACTTTCAAATACTAAATGTCTTTCACAGTCATATACAATCCCCACTTATTATTTCTGAAGTTTTCTAAACATATGGTCAGTATCTTCTTCGTCACAAGCTATAATGACTTGATCGTCAACAAATAAAGGGGTTGTTAAGCATTGGTCTTCTATCTGAATCCCCATTCCTACAGTTTTTCTTCTCCATTTATCTAGCGCTTATTGAACATATAATTTAAAGAAGGTAGGTGAAAGACTACATCCCTGCCTAACACCTATTGTCGCAGGGAAAGGATGTGAAATATTGTTTCCCAATTTAACTTCACTCATTGCATTTGCATATATATTCCAGATGACTTGGACATAGGCCATCTGGAATATTGAAGCCTTTTCAAGGGTACCGTGTCATAAGCTTTCTCCAAATCAATAAATAATAAGTGGGTAGACAGATTGCTTGTTTTACGTTTCTCTATTATCTGTTGAAGTACAAATAAATTATCGACACATGATCGTCCACTATGGAACCCACTCTGTTCTTCCATTTCCTCTAAGACATTTTCTATTCACGCTTCTATTATTCTGCCGTACTACCTCCCAATTGAACTAACGACGCTTATACCTCTAATGCTAATTTCCATTCTTCAGTAATATCATTCGTTTCTAGCATGCACTTATTAAATATATCCACTAGTATTTCAATTAATATATCTGGTTCGTATTTAATTAGTTCAACTGGAATGTTTCCAGGCCCTGCGGCTTTTCAATTTTTCGATTCTTTCAGACCTTTTTTTATTTCATCTACTGTTATCTCTTTCACTTGTAGACTTACATCTATTTTCACTTTTTTTCTTCCATTGTATATTCTGTTTTCAGTTAGCAAAGTTCCATAATATCTTTTCCATTCTTATCAGTTGTACATCTTCCATCTTTCTTCGCTTTTACATTCGAAAATATAACTGTTCCTACAACAGCAAAGGTACTAAAAATCATACATAAATTTTAATCTACAAGACGTATAACAAACTGTAGAAAATGTAAAATTTAAATGTCCGACACTCTGTTGTAAATCGTAGGAATGAGGAAGGGAGTGACGAGTTCTTTATATATGTAGTATAGTAGACAAAAATAAATCGTGCCCATCCTGTCATATTCGACGAAGTGGATATTAGTTCACGATCAGTTCGGAATATTTTTAAAAGATTCAACTATAAAAATTACAAAATTATCGTCACGGCACGAAATTTTTCCTGAGGACAATATAAAGCGCTGAGTACTCGTATTTTGTGAAGAAATGATGCAAATATCATTGAAAATACTTTTATAAGTAATGCGAAGGGAGTTTCTTATGTTATCTGTGAAAAAAACGAGTTATAAAACAAACAAAAAATATTTTTCAATTTAAGAACCATTAACAGTAACACACTTATTCCAACGTTTTTTTAATAACGCAATGCCTTCGAAAAAAATTATTTTGGTAATTCCGCAAAATACAACACCACAGTGTCTTCCTCGTCGTCATTCGATAAAAACAGTGTTTTTTGACTTTTAGAAACAGATAATAGTCACAGGAGGCAAGGTCGGGGCTGTAGGGTGGATATTTTGATTCCTCAAAGCCACATTCATTGATTACTGCTTGATCAATTCGTGCCTTATGCACCCTGCAGTTGTCGTGCAGAAGCATAAGTTTCTGAGCAAAATTGTAGGTTTTTTTCGCGGATAGCCATGTTTAAATTCTTAATTGTATCTTTGTAGACATTTGCCGTTATTGTAGTCCCTTTTGGCATAAACTCAATTAAGGGAATCCCCTACGCGTCCTATAAAACTGTGGCAGTGACTTTTCCTGCAGAAAAATGCGTTTTTGCTTTCTTAGACGATGGAGAGCCCTTATGAACCCATTGCATAAACTCTTGTTTCATGGGAGGATCCCACTTGTGTACCCAGGCTTCATCCCCAGTTACAATTGTATTTAAGACGTCTTTGTTTTGAGATAAAACAATCAAATTTTCTTCACAAATTTGTCGTCTAAACAATTTTCGGAACTGAACAGCTTGAGACTTCATCGTAACGTCACTTTGTTCATTTCAAAATCTTTGTGTAGAATTTTAAAAACACTCATTTCTGATATTCCTATTTCTCTAGCAATAACTGAAACTTTTACTCGGTGGCCAGTCAACACCAAATCTTTAACTTTGTCGATGATTTCTTCAATTCGTGCTATCAGAGGTCTTCCACACTCTAGTTCATCATAAATGGACTCTCTGTCCCATTTGAACTGCTTACACCAAAATTTGGCTTAGAAATAGTACGGGCTACTTTCGCCGTTCACAACAACCATTCTCTCATGAATATTCTTCGGACTACTGCCTTCTGTTGATAAAAATTTCATAACACATCTGTGTTCAAGCTTCAACTCTCTCATTTTCTCTTCTTTAAATGAATTTAAAAGTTATAAATGTTAAGAGCTTCGAACCTAATTTGTAGACACTATACAATGTGACAGAAGCTTGACGAAAGAAAGTTGTCACGATAGCATATTGTTTTCATAGCTAGGTAGATAACACTCCCCTCGTATTTTATTTACAGATTAGTCCTTATTTTTTTACATGAGCAACATAAAACCTTTATTACCAATTATTGATCAGCCAGCAATAAATGCCTTTTCTTGCCTTTACGCACACAGCACCCAAGAAAACATTTGAGCGGTATTCTGGGCAATGAAATCATCTTGATGGTAATTTAACGGTGCAAAAATATTTGAAAGTGTTAAATAATTTCTTTATATAGTTAATTGACGAAGGAGATACTTGTTGAAACTTTATTATAACGCTAAGAAATAAGTAATTAAACTTCTAGTTTCAAAAATTATTTTATTGTAAATCACTACAATATTGTTTCGCCATACAATGGCTTCATCAGGTGGATGAATACTGAATATGTACAATGCAAGTTAGAATATTTATGTGAAAATTATTGGGGAATGGTGGAGGAAAAATTTTTTACAATCTTAAATTTAGTAGAGGGGAGTTGCTTAAATCTAGTTGGTCATTTAAAGCTAATCCTAAACTATTGTATCTATTAAATTCTAAGTTTTCTAACAGGTTAAGTTTTTTACTTTTTCCTTGAATGTGTACAATTTTGAAATCTATATTAAATCTATGATTAATTTCTAAACAATGATTTGCGAAAGTTGAATCTGTTTTCTTTTCTTTATGGCTTCTCTCGTGCTCTTTCATCCTAATTTTGAATGTCCTCCCCGTTTGTCCTATGTATACCTTCTTGGACAAACGGGGGTGACATTCAAAATTGGATTTTCCGTAGCCCATATCCTGCAGTTTTGCCTATTAACGAACCCATTACGAACCGCTCATAATTAAATTATGAATAAAATCATGATTTTCTTCTGCTTTTTGACGAAAATAAATTGCATAATCAAGTCGTTGCTGGTAATCTGTCGGTTTCAATTGTTGGACAAGCTGAATTTTGTATGGAAACATTCTTATTGTATGCAAAATTCTCTGCACGTCTCCTGGTTGATGTTTCTCCATCTTCCCGAATACTCTCCTGTACCCGTTCAATATTGTCATCCGTGTGCACCGTTCGTCGTCTGCCGGCACCAGGAAGGTTCCTAACTGCCCCTTGTTCTCGAAAATTTGCAACCAGACGGTTTATTGTTGACTCTGAGGGTCCAACCCGCACATTAAAATAACGACGACATGCACGCTGAGTCAAAACAATGGATCGTTGATTTGAGAAATAAAGTTCAACGATTTCGGCACGTTGTTCAATTGTGTACTGTTCCATTTTAAATTCCCCAAGTCTTCTTTACAAAATACTGAAAACAAAAAAAAAATAATAAAAAAGTTATAAGGAATTAAAACCCCTTCGGTCATTTTGGGCCACCTTGTATATAACAAACTCACAATCAACATGCTATACTCAAACAATTTTCTTACCTCTGAGACAGTGGTCCTTTGTACTCACTTCTCTCGTATTTATAGATATGTCAGCCTCTTCGAAAAAGTCGTCACTAAAATATTTTTGGAAGTATTCAAAAGATCTTTGACTTGTCTGTGGTAGTTTTGCTACCCATACAAGGTGCAACAATAAAACTAGCAAAAACTGGCTTTGATAAACTTCGAAATCTAATAGGCTTCCTCGGAATTATCCAGTACCACGGATCTAGCTCTAGTGAAAACGACGTGGGGTTGTTGACGAAACGTTTATAACCTCACTGAATCTATATTTAGAAAGCGCACCACCGCGATTTAAAGGCTGCTTGTGAAAGTGGATATACGTTACGCGGAGGACGTACATGCAATAACGTACTCACTTCAATCAATAAGTCCGGAACCGGGGAAGCTATAACTAAGAATTAAGAAACGAACAACCAAATAATAAACAACAATATTTATTTTTGCTAAAAGCTCACCAAGATTTCTTACCAAAACAAATAATATATAACACTATTTATCTTGAACGTCTTTTATATATAAATTCAAGATAAAAATATTTAGTTAATAAAACAAGTCAATAGGTGGAGCCTTGTACATATACGATACCAAAATGATTAATAAATTAACAAAACCGGCTGTGTATATTTAAATCTAAAACTTTAGCAAATAGACAAATACAAGGACATAAATATTTATATAATTATATCGAAACAGTATTTGATATTTAAAAACTTTGAGCCGGTTAACATCTACAGACTGGTATACTACATGTGTATAAAAAAAATATACGATTACTGGAGATCTCCATAGACGCTAACAAAAAAATACAAACATACATACGAATTTACTATTATTAAATGTGACGATAAATAACTATACAAATACTACGTACGACGATAATATGAATACAAATTAAAATAATAAATACAAAATAATGTACCCAATATTAGATATGAAACGTTCAAGTTATATATTAAATAACAAAGGTAAAAACAGATATAAAATAACGGAAGTTACGTTACTAATATTATTAAATACGATTCACACAAATAAACTAAAATTCAAAGAGTTGGAAATATTATAAACCCATAAGCATGATCGATAGATACATGGATAATAACTGATGGAATAAACGGTTTAACTAAATCAAATACGTAATACAACTTAGTCGTAGTGGTCGTATATCGACGTAATGCAGGCGATAGATGGAATCCAATGGCGGCTCTCTTCTGCAACATCTCGTCTTGCTCTGACAAAGTAGCGTTTCCAAAGGGCCAATGGTAAGTAATTTCGGCAGTACTTAAAACAGCGTTAACTAGGTTCGGTAATAATTAATTTCGGCTGTAATTAGGTTAGCGGTAACTAGGTGTCCTAAGATAAATAAAATATTTCATGTATTAGAAAAGAAGAAATGCGTAGATAAAACATGGAGGTCGCCCAAGATGATAGCGTCACTTACCTATGGATGTTAAGGGCACGATAGTTATTGACGTCAATGAAGGCACAAATCCGACTATAACGGTACTAAAAATCTAGCTTCATGTTTAGTACAAAAATCCACCTGACCAGGTGATTACTCGGAAAATTCACAAAACTCACATTAAATTAAAAAAAACACCAGCTACACAATTTACCCCGTCGACTTTATCGATAGCTCAACGATAAGTAACTCAAAGGGACGCGAGCGCCTGCACTCATTTCGAACGGCGTAAACTCCGCCTCAACATTAGCAATACAATCCGATAAAAGCACGCACAATGAACTCAAAAAACAAAATTTTAAACGTAACAGTTTACTGCTTGTAAAGTTTTATGATACAAACTTTTGTCTCGTAACCACTTTTTTGGAAGAATCCGAAACCAATGGGACCAATGACTCATCGTCTGAAGAATCCCAATAATCAGGCAGCAAAATATTCTCTTGTTCGCCAATATTTTAAGGAATTAAATCCTCTTCAAGGTCACAATCTATATCGGGGCACCATTTACATAAGACTCTTAAAATTATTTTGCTGTCAAAGGGCCTAAAACAATAAACATTCTGATAATCAACTCAACAAACCAACTTAAAAAAAATTAAAAATGAAGTTTCGCAGACCCAAAGAATTACTAGTGATACTTCAACAAAAATCTCTTAAACCGCCTCTGATTAGTACACTCTTTTGAAAATATGTTTATGCATGAGTTATAATAATAATAATATTTTTTTTCAATACCTACTATTCAAATGATTACTTAACCATACATTTCTCGTTTTCAACGACACACTTTAACCTCGACAATGGATAAAGTATTATTTTATCCACTAGTGTTAAAAGAAAATTTATTAAGTAACAATTTATGATTACTATTGGCAAAAATCTGATTAATTTTTGTGTACATTAATAGTACTATTTAACATTTGACCAACACTTACCACACCAGCGCTTTTGTTTTTTACAATATTATCCTTGGTGCCACCACTGTCATCTGAACATGTTATTGTTATTAGATTTGCACTATTATTACTCGTATTCGCAGAAGGGGCGACAGCTAAGCCCGTGAATCAACACCAGTCATAATTTTTCTGGCCGCAGAAATCTTACTCGTAATAGAATCATAAATGTGTGCTTCAGCTGCTGCGGAAGATTTTCAAACTCCGTGTCGCTTCAGTTGCAACAAGTCAGCTCCGGCATCGGCTAGTAAACTAGCAGAAGTTCGTCGGAATCAAAGTCCGGTATATATTTCCGGATTCAACAATTTCAAATACTGTGCAATCGTTTTCGGCACGTTACATAAAGTTTTTATAACGACAGGTTGTATAGCACATTTCAGGGTTCTGTAGCAGATGGAAGATGGCGTTTCTTGGACGAAGGTGTTTATATTTTCGGTAAAGTTCAAGAATATTTACACCAAATCCTTCACTGATTACGACAAAGATACGTTGCTTCTTTGTTTCTGTATTTGAAATTTTTACTACAAGAACAGAATCCTTATCTTCAATGTCGTCAATACTCATCTTTTGCAGCTCACCCATTCTGCATCCGCTTGACAAGCCCATAACCGCAACAATCTAAATGAAAAACAATGAATTAATGAACTGGAAGAAAGATTCTAAAATTCTCACCTTTGTAAATAAATACACTTCATCTGATGCCTCCATCAGAAACATCGTAATGTCATCCCCATCTAGTGTTTTTGATTTCTTATGTTTATGTCAAATAACGTCAATATTCAATCGCGGAAATAACTGTTTGTGATCATAAAATATAAACGTCATGTTACTTGCAATATAACCAAAGAAAGCATATACATAATCTACATGTCAAAATAATAATAATGAGTAAAGTAGGATCATGAATAATTCAAAAGTATTGTTTCTTTCCTAGTTTTGTATAAATATATTCTATCCAAGAAAACTATACGGAAATTATCACTTTAATATTCGAACAAATTATTTTAAATATTATTTATAATTATAAACTCACGAGAATATTCCATCAAAAATTTATTTAAAAAGAAATAGTTCAAGTAAGATATCAATAGTGGAATGCACAGATATTGAAAAAGATCTTTAGCGGTAAAAATGTTTGTATTATTAAGAATGACATACCTACCGAAATAATTTTCTTGCACTAGGTATATCTGGGCTAAGAAGATTGGGAATATATGAATTCGATGTATAATTTAGATTTCTACTTAATTTATATATTGCTTATATTTTAAATAAGTTTTAAAATATTGGAAAAGAATGTAAAAGTTATGTTTGTAACTCTTTGAAAAAGAATTAAAACCTTTTGAGTTATCAATAAATGTTTTCAAATTATAGGTTTACCAGGCATCTAAGAAATATTCTGTAAAATAAATAGGTTAGAAATGTCAAAGCGATAATCAAACAATTTCGTACTTATTGCCACTAATTGATATTACTATTTATTATCAGTATTGTTCCCAAAAGAACAGATTTTGTAATTTTTTATGACACTAAATATGAATTCAAATTAGAAGAATGCTTAACTTAGAAGTTAGAATACCGGAAACAAAGTCAATAAACAACAATATTGAGATAATTTGACAGCAAGCCGAATATCATAAAACTATCTCCTGAACAATTTATCCTTATTATTTAATATAATACTTCAATGACGTACGTCTTAACTTAAAATGACAAACGTGTGTAGTACTACAGCGCGTATTCATGTATGTTAGAAAGGGATAAAGTACAATTTGCGGTTCACACTTGGGCAGTACGAACTGAAAACTTATATTTGGAACTTACTGCAAGTGAGAATTAATGAATATTAAATCTCATTCTTACATGTAAATGTCAACTTATGTGATGCGTTCATAACTACAATCCGACAAACTAAGTTTGTATGCAGTATGCAGAACACACCCTTTCGCGACAACGAACTTCCTGGTAATTAGGTTAATTAAGAATTGCTGAAAAAAACAAGTCAATCAACGGGAAACGTACAGACGCGTTTCGTTCTTGTTGGAACTTTTCAATGCACGGCATTCCTCGAAGACGGACATTGCTTTTCATTTCTATACTTTCTGTATATATAGTTAACATTTGGAACTTACTGCAAGTGAGAATTAATGAATATTAAATCTCATTCTTACATGTAAATGTCGACTTATGTGATGCGTTCATAACTACAATCCGACAAACTAAGTTTGTACCAGTATGCAGAACACACCCTTTCGCGACAACGAACTTCCTGGTAATTAGGTTAATTAAGAATTGCTGAAAAAAACAAGTCAATCAACGGGAAACGTACAGACGCGTTTCGTTCTTGTTGGAACTTTTCAATGCACGGCATTCCTCGAAGACGGACATTGCTTTTCATTTCTATACTTTCTGTATATATAGTTAACATTTGGAACTTACTGCAAGTGAGAATTAATGAATATTAAATCTCATTCTTACATGTAAATGTCGACTTATGTGATGCGTTCATAACTACAATACGACAAACTAAGTTTGTACCAGTATGCAGAACGCACCCCTTCGCGACAACGAACTTCCTGGTAATTAGGTTAATTAATAATTGCTGAAAAAAACAAGTAAATCAACGGGAAACGTACAGACGCGTTTCGTTTTTGTTGGAACTTTTCAATGCACGGCATTCCTCGAAGACGGACACTGCTTTTCATTTCTATACTTTCTGTATATATAGTTAACATTTGGAACTTACTGCAAGTGAGAATTAATGAATATTAAATCTCATTCTTACATGTAAATGTCGACTTATGTGATGCGTTCATAACTACAATCCTCGTTCGTTGTCGCGAAAGGGTGTGTTCTGCATACTGGTACAAACTTAGTTTGTCGGATTGTAGTTATGAACGCATCACATAAGTCGACATTTACATGTAAGAATGAGATTTAATATTCATTAATTCTCACTTGCAGTAAGTTCCAAATGTTAACTATATATACAGAAAGTATAGAAATGAAAAGCAATGTCTTCGAGAAATGCCGTGCATTGAAAAGTTCCAACAAGAACGAAACGCGTCTGTACGTTTCCCGTTGATTGACTTGTTTTTTTAAGCAATTCTGAAAAGTTATACTTTATGAACTGTACAGCTGTGTTGGTTGTATACAAAATTATCCCTTTTCCCCGCCCGGTGCCCAGTCCACAAACAAGACATAGGGATCTATTTTACTATTAAGTTACACGTCTATATTATTACATTCTGTTAGTGGCGTCGATCTTTGTTTACTAAAACAAAAGCGCGACTGTGGTAACGTAAAAATTACCATATTTATTCGTATATAATCTATTGATCTGAACCGTAAAATTTCATAAAAATTAATCTAACTTAATTTCCGTAGGTATTGGAAAAAATTTCATATACAATTCGTGATTAAAGACAATTTTTCCACACACAGAATGTTTTGTCCACTCGGACTCCGCTGCGCTTCGCCCTCGGGAACAAAACATTTTGCTGGTGGAGAAATATATCTTTAATCACTTGTATAAATAATTATTATACTGCCAAAATATAAAATAATCGCATACTTACGTTTGTTTTCATTTAAATTCATTGTGAGGATAAGTACTGCTACGCACACAATGACTATCAGTAGCTTACTGACGCTACCAGTTGAAAAACCGGATGGGATAATGCAATTTTCACGAAAGGAAGTATATCAGATATGATACCATTGATACCAAATCGATTTTTATAGTTAAAAAATATATATAAAAATCATTCCGTGAGTATCATATGTGATACGCTGCGTCCGAGGCGGATAGAATCATTAGTACATGTTGCTGGAAAGATAATTTCACAAGAAATAACACCCTTACTACATTACAAACGTCATCAAAACACAGCCTCGAGGAACATTCAGCGCCACTCATTGACTACTGTCAACATCACCATCGTCAAAACAACTATCGTTGTCTTCATCACAAATGCAAAACTTGGCAAGGGGTTTCCAAGGTGTTTCCATCGCACAGTCACAACTGTACAGCTGTATGTTTAAAATCGTTTTGTTAAATAGGCTATCGGATGTAATCAATGTATAGTGGAAGCATGTTAATAATTATTTTTTTAAATTTTTGCAACAGTATCAATTTCGATTTTTTCCTTTTGCCATTAGCAGACTACAATAATGTGTGGTCAGAAAGTATTTTTACATGAGGACAAGGAAAATGTTAATCCATCGCTAATGAAGTGCAAAAATAGTTTTCCGTAATTTACAACGGTATATTCTTCAGTCTTTAAAATGATCAGTATTCCTTGCTCGATACTTGGTACTTATTTCAAATATATTCACGGTATATTAGAAATGTCACAACGGAAATCTCGTTTTAAGTACCTGTTTAAATATACATACATACATATATCGATGGATGTATTTTTCTGTTTTAACACTACAATATTACGAGAAAATTTCATAAATAACGCACTTATAAATGTAAAATATAATATTAAAAATATCTTTTAATGTGTAATTAAAAGAATATAATAAATCGCCTAAAAAGAAAATTGACAACAATATCTCATAAGAATGTTTCAAATCGATAATAATGTCAAATATATATATATATATATATATATATATATATATATATATATATATATATGTTGTAACTGGATTCCGGGTTTCCTTCCGCGTTTCCATTGTTTGGTCTTTGTGAAGACCGGTGCTGGTTTCTGGACGACGTTTCGGCAAAACGTCGTCCAGAAACCAGAACCGATCTTTACAAAGACCAAACAATGGAAACGCGGAAGAAAACCCGGAATCCAGTTACAACACATACTACTACCCGCGGAAACCTGAAAGAAAACATATATATATATATATATATATATATATATATATATATATATATACTTAATTTCTGTGAAGTTTTTTTATCGTTTTGTAGATCAAGCATAAACAATTGGTTATTTTAAAATGTTTTTATTTTTCATTCATGTTTCGGAGACACGCTCCTTTCTCAATGAACTAGTACAAAAGATACTTTCATGCATAATCATGTCATATTACTAGACTGTGGAACAGACGCTATCCCCTAATGAGTCATGCAGACGCAGAGACAGAGTCGGTTTCGCTTAATAATAAGAATGCAATATTCACTCGTAGACCTGATTTTGTAGCTTTTGTAGTAATGTTAAAAATACGGATCTATCGATAGATATATTTAAAGATGAATTTAAAGATTATTATTTCTATGCGCCACTCACTAGCTCTGATGTTGAGCGAAGTTTTTCTATATTTAAAGACATACTGTCCAATAAGAGAACGCACTTTACAGAACAAAGTTAGAATAAATTGTAATAATTAATGTGAATAAAAAATGTTTACTGTAGCGTGACAAAGAATTCACTTTAATTATAGGTGATATAATTAATTTCAAGTTTATACTTTATCAATATTTTGAATTTTTTCACTGTATAAAGTAAATGCATTTTGTGTATATATCTTGAATTAATTTCAATTCAAGTTAATTTATATTCATTTAACTTCAGTGTTTTATTTATTTTCGTAAAAATAAATATCCGTATAGACATTTCATTGGCTTTATTACGACTCTGGCGAAACATATTTCACAAGTCTGTCTGTTTGCATTGAAAGAGGTACAAACAGACAACTTTGATCAATACCATGACACTATAACATTCATATATACATGTTAAGTTGATCGATTGTACATTGTCGGCACCGATGAATCACACCCGATACAGGATAGCGCCGGTTCCGCAGTCTACATATTACAAATGTTAAGAAATTATATTTAAGAAGGAAGTGTTCTGTGCGTACCCATTTTTTTGAGTTGTGTTACTTTTGTTTTATGTCCAAATTGTTTTGTAGACGTCAGTTGTGTGTATGCAAATATATATTTGCATTGTTTAAATATAAAATTCGTTGTTTAAAGGCATAAAAAAGATATATATATATATATATATATATAATATTTTCGTGACCTTGGTATGATATGGTAAATTCAATCAGTCGGCAATTAAAGGTCTGGTTTACTTCAAAGTATATATATTTAAAACAACCCTACATGTTTCGGCAATGATGCCTTTATCAAGGATATAAAATATAAATGACAGAATACAAATGTCAAACAATTGAGTTGCTATGGTTTAAATTACTCAAAGATACATTCCAATTGATAATAATAAATTATACCTTAGTATTCCAAAAACAGATAGCAAGGTGTGAACATATGTGTTGTTCGCTGCTAGCAGCTTGTGTCTCTTTCTGGGTATGAACTTGTGTGTTGGTTGCTGCTGGCAGGTTGCGTCTCTCTTTGAGTGTGTGGTTTTGTGTTTGTGTGAGAGCGTAAGTGTAGGGTTTTGTATGTTGGCGCGCTCGTGCGTGTGTTTAGTGACCGGTCGCGTAAATTTAGAGAGATCGGATAACCAGCCGTTGCGCAGGGCCGCCAACCCTTTCCCGGCAACTTCTTTACTTTTTCGTGCAGGACTTCGACGGCCCGACCCCCGCCCCATCGAGGCAAGGCGCAGACCAGCGAAGCGAACCCTGCACGAGGTTGCTCATCGCCAACCGAGGGAACACTCTTAGCGGCTACTTCGGTCGACGACGGTCACACTTTCTGCCATCTTAACGTTTTCCGCCAACACACAAGTTCATACCCAGAAAGAGACACAAGCTGCTAGCAGCGAACAACACATATGTTCACACCTTGCTATCTGTTTTTGGAATACTAAGGCATAATTTATTATTATCATTTGGAATGTATCTTTGAATAATTTAAACCATAGCAACTCAATTGTTTGACATTTGTATTCTGTCATTTATATTTTATATCCTTGATAAAGGCATCATCGCTGAAACATGTAGGGTTGTTTTAAATATATATACTTTGAAGTAAACCAGACCTTTAATCGCCGACTGATTGAATTTACTATATATATGTATATGTGTGTGTGTACTTGAAATACTTTTACAATTAGTAATACAGACTGAAACATACAAATGCGTTTCACATGTCATCTAATAATGATAAAATATAAAAAGTACTGCCAACATACGTTTTTATTTAATCTATTAAAGAGTCATGTCAGCATTTTTAATCATTATCTCAATGAAATTATTTGGAATAGTATTTTATTGAGAGAATAATGGTTAATTTTATAACACAAAAAAAAACTCTTAATATGTGGATTCCAAGAAATTCTCTTTCTTAGGATACAATGGGAGAAAGGTATTAGAGCAGCCTAATAAGAAAAATGAGAAATCATTATTGTAACTCTTTCATGCACGAGGTGTTTGATAAGCCTGGTAAAAAAGCAAGCCATTTCTACATTCCATCTAAAAAGCAGTGGTAGTTTCTCAATTGAACCACTTACTCAATGACCTAATAATTTCTGAAATAATTTGAAGTATAACAAACAAAATAATTTTCTAACCTACACCATGTGCAAGCAACAAAACTGGCTTTGATAAATTTCCGAAATCCAATAGCCCGCCTCGGATCTTTCACGGGCGAGTTGCTGTTAAACATACAAATCAGCTAACTAGTACCACGTATCTAGTTCGAGTGAAGACGGCGTGGTTTCTTGACGAAACGTTGTTAACCTGACTGTATCTAAATGTAAAAAGGGCGCCCCGCTATTTAAAGGCTGCTTGCAAAAGTGGATATGCGTTACGCGGAGGACGTACATGCGATAACATACCCACGTAAGTCCCAGACCTAAGGAAGCTAGAGGATTTAAAAGAAAACGAACGACAACCAAAATAATATTTATTTTAAACATTTGAAACTCAGAACACAAACAATAAATAAAGGTTAAAACCTTTCTGTATATAAATGTAAAATTGTAGCAATATATCAAATTGACGGAATAGCACGGTGGGTGAAAATATTTGTCCCAAAAATATATAATAAAATAAGATACAAAATAAGTAAGTAAATACGTTAATATCAGGATAATTAATATTTATATCTGTTTATCGCAATATTAAATGTATGAAAATTTTGAACGTATCCTATATACTTATACAAATAACCCTTTCAATATACACAAAAGCGACAAGACGACTTTCGAAATATTTCGTAATCGGTAACAATAGAATATAAACATATGCATGAAATGTATTATGCATAAATATGACGCTGTTCCTTTATAAATAATCAAATACAATATAAGACTCAATATTAAATACTAAAAAAAAGAAATGATATGCGCAATCTAAACTATTGACTGTTCAAAATGACGTAGAATTAACAAAAGCAAAACTGATGAAATAATAAGTATGAAAGTGACGTCAATTATATTAATTAATTTCACGCAAATCGAGACGCACTCTAGATTTACAAGTATTATAAACAAATATGACAGATCGATATATGAATGAAGAATAATTGATAAAATAACTTAGAGGGGCGAGTTGCCTATCTACTGCAACGCCACACGAAGCTTCTAATAGCGTCTAGCCAGTCCCGCATTGTTCGACTTAAATTCTTCCAAACGGTATGTAGATTACTGCGTTCTTGAAATTTAACAGTAACTAACAACAACAGCAGCAGCTAGAATAGCAGTTACCAAAAACAGCAGTCACCAATAATAATAACGGCTGCCAACGATAGCCTTAAAATTATAGTTCATGTGTTACAAAAAGGAAACGCGAAGATGATAATCATGGAGGTTGCAAAGAAAATGGCGTCCACTCACCTTATAGTTGTTTCAAGGGCGTTATAAATGTCGATATCGGTAGAGGCCTAAATCCCAATATAAGGTGCTAAAAACTAGCATAAAGTGCAACCAAATAATTCAACAACGGTGTGTTTTCCGAAAAGTTCTCGCAATAACAGAACTAAATTAAAAACGGTAGATGCTTTTCAAACCGCCGACTTAACGACAATCCAAACGGCAAGTGTCTCAATAGAAGCGCCGCGTTCTTTAAACGTGCATAGACACGATCGGAAAGGAGGAGGTAACATAATGCCCATATGTGACAGATCACGGTGTACACAACATGGCATTGATCTCGGGACACTTCGAATATAGCATAGTTCAAATAATAAAACGTAACAATTTATTACAGTTAATTGCTTTCAATGTAACAATTACGCACAAATGCTCCCTTTACGTAGTAAATTCTATCTATATATGCGTTGTTAATCGACTGGGCTGATGTCCTTCAATGAAGCCACTATTTTAAATCCATACGGTAGCTTAGTCACAGAGACTTCGGTCTAGAGTATTAGACCGAAGTTCGGGTATAACACCAAAAATACCAAACCACCCGAGCATATATAAGTACATATATTTACATGATTATTTGACAGAATAGAGTAACCAAATTTATTAAACAAAACGACGTAGCCCCAGGTTACACATTTATTTTGAAATCGGCTTCGTAGGTTCTCTGAAATTATAGTTAACTTTTAAATACAAAATAGACGCTGTTTTATTGATACTATGGTCGCAAATGAAAGAAATAGCAGGCATCGTCTTTTATCGCATCGTATAAAAGAAACCAAATTAAGGCACTAAAAGGAAACGCTGTATTCAAAGAATAAATTAGTATAAATAGAATAAGAATTTATCTAACACAATCGTTTAATAAAAAATACTATTAACAAATGAATGAACAAAATATATTAGAATATATATTCCCAAAAAATATTAATCAAGTTGCAAAATGTTAAAATAAAAGGCTCATTCCTAATTATACTAATTTTATCAGTCTTGACGTTTTCTAATACTTTCTTTAGCGCACTAGATTAAATGGATCTTTTGTAAGAAAACGTTCAAATTCTAATCTATAATATCTAAAACATACAAACTCAGCAATAAAATAAGCAAAATATTGGCAACACCAGAAAATTAAAAATATAATTAAAATACACGAAAGGAAAAAGTCAAAGGAATATAAAAATGTATTAAATAAACTGCAAATATTTTGCAACCACATGCACTTATCCATTCTTCAAAACCAGTCATCAAATCAAGTTATCCCACGCCCCAAGAAAATCCTTATCGTTTGTCACATGGGGAAACGGTGAAAAGTCTCATAGATCGAGATCTGGACTGTAGGGTAGATGCACGAACACCTTCAGCCCGGTTCTTGCTACATACTCGGTAGTTATTGGAGCGATGGACCGGAGTATTGTCATGATGGTGAAACCAGATGTCCGATGGCTTTTGTATTTCTAGCACCACGAGCTTCACAACTGCTCTCATAGTAAAAAAACAGCTACCGTTTTCTTTCTAACTGATCAAGCTTTTCGCTCCGACAAGGATGTACATTCATCTTCAAAGAACGAGACATTGTACTGTGCTTTAGTAGCCGCAATGTTTTTTTTCTATCAAGGAGAAACCCTTTATAGGCACTGAGTACAGTTCTTCCTTTCCCTGGTAGTGTGAGACATTCGAATGGAGTGTGTAGTCCTATACCCCCACTAAACATCCCTCCAACTTCTTCTACCGATTCTGGAACCGCGTAAGCATTACTTCAGAGACGTAGATTGACATCGGCAGTTGTTTGCTTCATTTGTTGCCTGATCTTCTACTCCTTAGTTTCGGTTCTAGTTTTCATATATAGTCCATTTTATTCCACTCTCCCTCAACTCTATTCTTTAGCATTCTTTCGATTATCTTAACAACGCTTATTTTAGTTCCTTGGCCTTGAGCATACATTAAATCTACCTTAAAATGACTACATTCAAAGAGGGCATGTTCAAGGGTATAAACTTCATTACAATATGTATACAGTTCGGTGTTAACCTTAATGCCTATGTTATGCAGTAGTCAACCTTTCCATATTTTCCTTCAATCTAACTTCTTGCGCTGGAAATCAGTTTTTCATTTTGATCATTTCTCAACTCTTTGCCCGTGATGTATAGATTCATACGTTTCTTGGATAATTATTTTATAATCATCATATCTACTATCACTAGTACCTCTCTTTCTAGGATCTATCCCATATAGGTGATCCATAAAAGGGAATCGCGTTTGCGACCGAAGCCAGTATCCTTCGTCTATTCGCTGTTACTCCTCCGTGCTTTGCCATCAACCTTTCCAGTGCGGTTGTGAATTATTCGTGGTTCCTCGTAACCTCCTCTATATGTTTTCCGCTTCACCCGTCTTTGGTCTAGGGTAACTCCCAGATATTTTAAGTTATTAGTAAGGGCGATCTCTACGTTTTCTTCTGTGAATACCACATCACAGTAGTAAAGATGCTATTAACGTAATCAAATGCTCCATTCTCGATTATCTTGCGGTATCACGAAGCACTTCTGCTCATTGGTTAAAGCATATAATATCCAAAGGAAACAAATCTTCTTTACTTGAAGATGTTCACGTAAAGTGGTATGAATTGTCACTGTATAAATGACCAGGCATTCTTTTTTCTCGCGATAATTTACGTGCCTATCGAGTTCGAGCGTCTTCCTGAGAGTATGGACGTTCTTATCGAAAACGGAAGAAGTGGGATGTCCTGACCATCTAGACCATCTAGACCATCTAGACCATCAGATATGGTCGTGCATCGCAAGCTGTTTACACTATCGCAGTTCGAAGCAACTAATATAGAGACACCAAGCCGGCTACAGTCTAGGCTTGAAAAGCTCAAAACCTACATTAAACATAGAGTGCAACAATCGATATATTTCTAAGCTTTTGCAGTGTCCTTGATACAGGAAGAATATGTAATGATTTAATAAATATTTAATTAATACTATACACAAAAGAAAGCAGCTGTACTTACTAACATAAAAAAGGCACATATTTCAGAAGAGAAAACAACTAGCACTAGAACTCCACAATCATTGCTGACATATAAGCAAAAAATCGCAACTAACCCTGAAAAAGAAGGTGCTGACTTAGAAATGTACTTTGAAACCAATCTGAACATTGCGATACAGTTATGGGAATCAGCCTTCAATTCCAATATAGAAATTTTTTAACGATTCCAGTTCAAAGTGCTGCGAATAATCAATCACAGACGTCTCATGATTTTGCCCATCGATATTATAAACAGCATTGTGAATGTAAATCAGAAAAATTGTAACGTGAGTTATTTACAGAGATTGAGCGCCCATCCCAACAGTTTGGGATGGGCGCGGGATTTAAATACAATAGCCGCATTCTGAATCGATATTATATTTTATATTTCTTAATTCTCGTAACAAAAAAAATATTCTCGTAATACATGTCAACTGACGTCAGTTTTAAAAGTCCACAAATTATCTTTAGTATGATTTTCAAAATGGGCTTGTAAATTAATGTAACGCACATCTTAATCTTTATTATTTCACTTAGCATAGAGGATGTTATTTATAATTTTTATAACAGCAACAGTTGTTACGTATGTAAACATACGGTGTCTGTGTAACTTAAATAGAGGTACATATTTATTATTTATATACATTCTGAATTCATAGGCGGAACATGATAAAATTTTCAGGGGGTTTTTAATTTTAGGATTCGCGTTGTAATTGACTCACAATATTTTGGATTCATATTCTATATAATTACATCCTTCCATTTTTCATACGTTGAATTTTATATTTCAAGGACGACCAATATAACCTATAACAGCATATAATAATGCAGAAAAAGAAATTACAGTCTAATTTCTCCTTTAATTATAAAAACTTGATAAAATAAAACTCTGATGACCTTAGACGCGTGATTACTAGACACCGCTATTCTCGGTCGACTCACAAAGGCGCGGACAAGCGAGAGGTTCGGGATACTCACTTTATCACGCTTCAAAAACATCTATGATAGTGTGAAGTTGTTTATAGACATATAGACGTATAGAAGTATTTACTAATACCCGTAAGTGTAATTCGAACGGAAAGCATTTTTTTAAATAACGCGCACTTTTATTTCAGTAAAGCCAACATAATGACGCCGTGATGAACATATCAGAAATGATCTTATTTTCTCGGGCACAAGTATTGCCTATGTGTTGCTACCAATTGAAGAAATATATCGATTTTAGAAGCACTTGGGTGCAACAAAATATTTGCATACAATAAACTAGAATATACGACTTCATATATAGAGCTATAAAGAACATCTGAAATATGAGTTCTGAGAAAGGGCAGATATTTAAATTTTGTAAGACAAATTCGTAGTTTTTAAAAACATGTAATTGAATAACATGTTGGTTTGATTTAATCTAACGTTAAATAACAATGTTAGAAACATAATTTTTACTTAAACTTGTTATGCTCTACCAAACGAAATCTCTCTATACTTGAATCTTAAATAATGGAACCTTCCACCTATGTGATTGAATTAACTAAATCAGATATTATCGATTTGTATCATTTTTAAAGGTATAAAGAAAATTTGTCAATTTTCATATAGCTCAATCTCTACTTTAGAAGTACATACATAAATTTAGACAAACTTTTGGTGTTTACATACACATTGTTTATATATGTACAATTCCAAGTGTGATCTTTATTTTATACGTTTTGTTTATCAGATTTAGACGAAATATATAAGATGAAAATAGTTCTAAAATATATAACATGTACATAATTAATAAATAGTTTGTTGATATGTATAAAATGACCTCGTTCACAAAACGATACGTATGGGTTGTTTGTAAAAGTTTGCTGCATTAACACACTAAATGATTCGTAAAACAGTGAAACACATATGTGTGTAGAGTATAATTAGTCTATAATCAACCAGAAACTTCCAAAGAAACTATATGTTAACTATGTATTAGATATATCTCAGTTAAAAATAAAACAAAATTATATTTATATATCTATGTTATTTGTTGTAAACGAATGAAATATAATATATAAATGTATTAACGTTATTGACTGCTTTTTTTTTAATTAAATCCATATCCTGAGATTCCACCTATATTAATAAGTATTAATCGATAACTATAATACGAAAAGAAGAGAAGCAAGCACGAAAGAAAGTATTAGGACCAAAAGAAATTTGCAAAGAATGATATGAACGAACTAAAGTACATTACAGAAAGAAAAGACATGGTAAAATGTATAAAATCAGGAAGACTAAAGTGATTCGGGCACAAAAAAAAAGAGAAAAAGAGGCTGCGGCTAGAAAAATAAAGGATCCGAAACCAAGGGAACGCCAGTCAAACAGAAAATTACAAACAAGATACTAAAATCAAGGAAAGGAAAATACAAGAGCGGATTGATATAACGAGTTCTTTTTTTATTATTTTACTATTACACATACATTTTCCTTACCTTAACTTTAAAAAGAAAATTGTCAATGCATTAGCAACACAGTAGGCAACCAGTCATACATGTATGTTTCGACGAGCGAGAACTGTGTGTTTCTAGTAAAACCAGTGTTGCCAGTACTACTACAGATCTATTTTAATGCAAATAAAGTAACTATTCTGTAAATCCGCTACTCTTAGTTCAAGGGATCTACTATTATTTTTTTGTATTGAAAAATTAAACTTTCCAACAGTGGATAATACATAGCAAAATAAAGCCACGAAGAGTTAAGTTATGTTTTTAGAAAAAAAGTACAAGATCTCAGGTTTGAATGAAGAAATGATTTTATTCTAACGATAAATTAAGACACACAAAACAACATAGTAAAGGTGAAGTCTAATTTCATAGCAAGTTTTCGAAGTGTCCTCCTTGTCTTTCAAGACGACCTTGAAAGCAACGCAGAATATTTCCAATAAATGCTGGGTTTATTCCATCATATACAGTACCTATGTGGTCTTTCAGGTTACCGTCAATAAAGAATGGGCCAAAAAGTCTATCGCTTATTTTCCCAATTTTTTGAGGGTACTGCGTTCGGGTTAGGTTTTGGGCATGAGGATTTGTACGCGATCACCTAATTGATTAATGAAAAGGAAATTTAATCTTTTTCAATGGATAAATGTAGGATACGAACCGGAAGTTCTGAGAGTTGACTTCACCATTTACTGTAAATGTAGCTTCATCAGTAAAAATTATTTTATTTCTTCGTTTTCATTTAACATATTAAACATTATTTCACAAAAATAAGTTTGTTTTACTTTACCTTCCTCGAAAAGCTCTTGATGGTTTGATATCTTGTATGGTTTATATTTGAATTCTTTCAGGGTTTTGTACACCGAACTGTACGATACTCCAAAATGCCTAGTTATATCTAAAAGCGATCCTATAGACCGTTCCTATACATAACACAGAATATTCAGCGTCATGTGTTCTGTTAACATGTGATTGGCTTTATTTTATTTTGTGTGGCAGGATAATTAACGGAAAACATGTCTCTAGCTGTCCTTAAACTATTATTCTTCTATAACAACATAATTTGAAACATACTTGAGTAGGTAAAACCTCACTAATTTTGTATAATACAAAAGTATTTTTAATAATATATAATATTATTAAAAATGGGGTGTGAAGAACACAATACAAGTTCATATGTATTTTTGAATGTATCTTCTCCAAAGACGTAGATACGTATTTCACATTTCTACATGTTAATGAAATACGTATCTACGTCTTTGGAGAAGATACATTCAAAAATACATATGAACTTGTATTATGTTCTTCACACCCCATTTTTAATAATATTATATATTATTAAAAATACTTTTGTATTATACAAAATTAGTGAGGTTTTACCTACTCAAGTATGTTTCAAATTATGTTGTTATATACGTATTCGGTTCACGCCGACAAGTAGTGAAGACACGATAATACAGTTTTTTATAGATACGGTGGTTACCGACTATAAAAAAAACACCTTACTAGTTCTGCGGTTATTATACAGACAGCGCTGAATATTCCTTCACGCTCTGTCTTAATAATTGCTGCGAGATAGCAAGGTAAAGTACACCGATTTTCATGTGGCCGGTTAGAAGTACCGCCCTCGAGATGCGCATGAAATTCATAGGTAGGGGAATCCCTAGTTTTACTTAATCCTAAGCCTTTCTACCGTTAAGTGTAGCTAGCAAAGAATTTGCATTTCATTTTTCCGAATACTGTCTCTATCTAACACTGACCCTTACTTGACGCACGTACAAATTCTCCCACCGGCCACATGAAAATCGGTGTACTGTAGTTATGTTTTGTTGAATGTGTCTCTTCTCCAACAGGGGCGTATTGACGAACATGTAGAAATGTGAAATACGTGTCTACGTCTTTGGAGAAGATACATTCAAAAATACAATGAACTTGTATTGTGTTCTTCACACCCCATTTTTAATAATATTATATATTATTAAAAATACTTTTGTATTATTATTCTTCTAGTACCACATTATCATTGCTACCTTTTCATCTTTGTTGTTCTTATTCATGATTTAAATAAATTATCTACTTATCAATAAAATGCATTTAAGATTTATGTATCAATAAAAATTCAGAAATATTTGACATAAAAAAAGTTTTATTTTCTCTCCATGGCAAACTAATTTAAGAATTAAACTATAGGTAAATCCTTCACTGGCGTATTGCCTACTATACTGCTAATGCATTGACCATTTTCTTTTTAAAGTTACAAATAGGAAAAATGTATATGTAATAATAAAAAAGAAGCTAGTATAAGGTCGCCAGCTCTATAAAATAAGAATAACAAAAGACGAAATAGTGGAACCAGTCTCAAAATGAAGTAAATTTATTGTACTACGAGTGTACATAATGATATTTCCACATAATCACCATTTAGTGCAACAAATTTCTCCAGTCTGAGTCCATTTGTTAATTCCATTAGTGAAAATCTTTGAAAACTCCTTCAACTTTGGAAACAATTAGAAATCTGAAGGACTGGACGGAAAGTGCGAAACAACCGTGAATTTCAGGCCCATCACTGTCTTCATCGTTTCGCGGTCAAGTTTTGTCGTGGTGCAAGAAAATAATACGGATACGATTTTTTAGTGATTGTAAAGTTTTGCAGTATCTTATTTAATTAATCATTGATCCCTTCGGCAGATATTTGGTATGAATAACTCCTTTTGCATCCCAGAAAATAATGAGTAACTTTCTACGTTGATGGAACTCTTTTGAATTTTTGTACATGTGAAGAATAAGGACGACGATATTAAAATGACTGCCGCTTGTTTTCGGAGTTATAATTATGAACCCAAGATTAGTCCCTGGTGGTGACGTTCATGAGAAAATCATCTCTTTCACGTCAATACTGGTTAAAAAGTTTTAAAAAAAGTTTTTTTCATTGTTCTTTCATCCGTTAATTGTCGCGGGACATATCTGGTACAAATTTTTCTGTAATTCAACGTCTGAACAATGTGCTGAATATGAGTGCCAGAACATGAGGGAATTAAAGGCAATGAGTTAGCCGACGAACTGGCCAAGGAAGGTTCTAATAGGAACTTCATAGTATGTGGAATCGCTAAAGATTCCGCTAGAAGGGAGATGTGGTTATGGCTAGAAAGTGAACATAGAAATAAATGGAGGCTAACAGTCAACTCCATACTAAAACACTACTAAGGGAGCTGGACCCTAGGTTTTCAGCCAACCTAATTCATAGTAACAAAAAAGAAATTAAAATTATTATCGAGTTAATAACCGAACATTGTCCTTTAAGGAAGCATTTGAACAGTATGGGCTTAGCTAACCCTGATGTAGGAAATGTGAAAAACTGGAGGAAACTAGCCTTCATGTAATATGCACTTTTGAGGAGAAAACTAGCCTTCATGTAATATGCAATTGTGAGGAACTGATGGAAATCATACAGAAACACTTCGAAAGAGATCTATTGGATCCTACAAGGGTACTCAAACTTCCCCTGAGGAGGATAATGGGTTTTATCGAGGACACAAGACTAACAGAGTGGAACTGAGAGATGTATTGGAGCACTGCGCTCAAGTGCTGGCGTCCATCCCAAAAATTAGAAGCAGATGAAGAACAAGAATGTGCTGAACTCTTTCTTGACTAATAATTGCCAAGCAGTTTATTTTTGCGTAATCCGGCGATTTCCTTAAATCAGTGGATTCACTTGTCTTCGATTTTTCACATGCGTCACTGATATGGGTCAATCTAATCGCTTTTCGTCAAACACCTTAATTTCCCACTGACCACATGCATTCTCACGTTGCCATAAACAGTTTTCAAATGCCTGGAAATTTCTATGGGCGCGCAACCATTTAACGTTAAAAATTTCTATCACAGACCGTTGGTTTCCATTTGTTTCCAATGAAGATAAAAGGAAACATCGAAAGTATTTTTGGATTTTAGGATAAATAATTAAAAATAAACAAAAACATTCACGTAAAATTTTTACTTAAGAAAAAATAATACAGGAAATTAAAAAAGCATATCATTGACATAAAATCCTGAAATTTAGCATAAAAAATTCCTATTACGTTGATATATATGATTAGTAACATTTAAAACATTTAATTTCAAGGAAATATATTTTTAGTAAACAAAGACATGTTCATTTGCTCTAACACAATTTTGCCACGCATAATACAATTTAAAACTGCTTCTCTGGAATTGTAGACGCCTAAAAGTACTTCTTCATAAACCAATGGCTTTTCAGAAATTCCTCTATTAAATATTTCTAGTGTAGACGCGTAATCGTTCTGGTCTTTAGAATAATCTATAAAGAGAATCCCTTTCAAATCTCAAAAAATTGTAGTCATTACCGTTGGAAAAGTCTTAACTTTCCTTGGGAAAAGGTCACTATGCTGTGTGCTATGTTGAGCTTGCCGTTTGGATTCATTCAAAGTAGTGGCGAAACCAGGTTTCAGCAACCGTTACAAATCTTCAAAAGCAACTTGATACGCATTGAACAACTTCAAATTATAACTTTTTTATCGTAATTCCATATTCGCAACACTCGCCTTGCCAAAGTGCTCTCTCGTAAATGTAATTCTTTGGTCGTTTAAAACAATATAATAATATCAAATTTTATTGTGGATACTATGTCTAAATTGTGCAACCAAGCAACGAATTGTGACTTTGGAAGGAGCATTTCGCATAAAGTTTATTGTACATCATCCAAAACTTCAAATATATTAAAAAAATATTGCACCACTAATTACAAAGTAATGCATTTTATAATTTGCCCTTTAGACACTTTATTTCACACTATTATAAGTTTTTCCGAAAGATGGTGTTAGCAATTTTATCTTACTTCCCGCCAAATCATCCATTACGAGGGCGATTCGTAAAGTAGAGGAGTGAGGATATCGATGCGATCGAAGCGCTACGGTGTAGTCTGGTTCAGTGTGAGTCTGGCAGTGCTAGTGAGAGAATCGTTCGGACATTATTTCGTGGTATTTTCGTCGTTTAAAATGGCTACTGCAATTGACAATCCCGCCGACTGTGAATTGCGTGCTGTTATCCTGATTTCTGTGTGGAAAGAACATGAAGGCTGCTGAGGTTCATCGTGAAGTTTGTTCTGTCTATGATGAAAATGTCATGACTAACAATATGGTTAGAAGATGGTGCCGTATCTTCCGAGAAGGACGAACTAACCAATTGTTATGTTATGACAAACGAACTTGTGGGTAATGTCTAAGAAAAAATTCGTGAAAATTGGCGATTCACAATCGCAGAACTGAGTGTCTTTTTCCCTCAAATTTCACGTACAGTTTTGTACGAGTTTGTTATTGAACATTTAGGTTACTACAAATTTTTTTCACTATGGTTGCCAAAACTTCTTACCGAAGACCATACAACAAAGACAATGGGACCGACACTAACTTTTCCGACAAGCTACGATGTTGAAGTTGAAGATTTTCTGAGGCATATCGTAATAGGTGATGATATTTGGGTCGCCTATGTCAACGTCGACACCAAAACACAGTCAAAGCAGTGGTGTCGCCTCCAACACGCCTACGAGAAAACCTTTAAAGTGCCATCAAACTTTTTCTAGGAAGAAGTGATGATCACTGTCTCTTGGGGCAAGAAGGGCTTCTTTCTTTTAGACTTTATGGAACGCGGGAACTCAATAAATACTGAAGAACACTGTTACAGCATGGCTTAATTCACAGGCGGCAGAGTTCTTTGAAGAGGGCATTAAAAAGCTGATTTATCGGTATGACAAATATATCAATCTTAATGGCAACTATGTAGAAAAATAGCTGAAAATAGAAGCTTTAAGTTGTATATAATGAAAACCTCTTCATGTATTGGTGTTTCTTTTAAGAACCAAACGGAACTTACTTTACGAATCGCCATCGTATATGTAACCTATTTTTTATAGATAGCATTAAGATTTTGAAGTATGTCTTCATGTTTATTTGATAATTAATGTACTCCTACGAACATCTTACACAAGTTGATTTCCATCAGATCGGTTCTTGATTATTTGCTATCAATTCGAAGAACATACATTTAATCGATCCAACTTGTTTCTCTAAGAAATTTCATGAAGCACTTACATATCAAACTTGTTAACTTTATCTGCATGAGGATATGGTATTGAACTTATCTGCAAAGTTTTAAGTCTTTCAAACTTCACTATTAACTAAGTTTTCGAACTTATCCCGAGGCCCACTTTCAAGTAATTTATCTCCACAAAACTTCTCAAACTAATAACAAGCAGTTAATAGCCCCTCTATAAAAATATTGAAAGCACTTACTACGTGCTAATAGTGAATTTTATTTAATCTCCCTTTCCTAAAGAACGTTTGCGTACAATATACCCAAACGCTTCCATAGGAAACATATTAAACATTACGTAAATTTATAAAGTATAGAATAATTTACTCTTTGCAAATAGTATCAAGAGACAATTACAATTTTGGGGTAATAATTAATATCAACTTATTAAAAATTAATGACGAAAAACACGAGAGCGCCATCTAAGTATATTGTGCAGATCTATTACACATTTTTCTTTCGAACTAAAAATGTTCACTATATTGTTGGAAGTACAACCATGCTATAATGCAGAAACTTTTATGAGCAGGACGTTTATAAAAATATATTACTGAAATGATGAAATATATCTTATTGTTATTTTTAAATATTAATTACGAGATATAACAAGAAAACAATTACTGCTTTTTTTACTCCTGCTTTCAGCGCTCTCTAACAATTTCTAGTTGAACGAAAGCCGATTACATCAGTTGGATTTCTATTCCAATATTTTATAAAGAGAGTGTTAAAAAATAGTTATTGTGAAGTAACCTATCAATAATAAAAAATAAATGTTTTAGAATTATATAAGGTCTAAAAATGAACCAATTTTATTGCGTAAGAATTGATCTCGTCAAAAAGTTTTAGGAAACATTATTAACAAAACTTCGGAATTATATTAATTTCTTTTAAATTCAACAACTACGAAACATTAAAAAATCAAAGAAACTGATCATATTGCAGAAATTGCTGATATGCAATATATTAAATCTAAAATTTTTTTTCGAAACAAAAAAACATTTTTTTGAGTTCTTTCTCTAAATTTCATTTTTAAAATTTGCACATATACTATTTATTTAAACATGATAATAAAAATATTGTAAAAATATTTTGTAAATTGAAAAATCATTTTTCTCAAAATTCGTAACAAACAAATGATTTTTTATAATTAGTTTAAAGTTATCTGATTTCAAATCAACGAAATATGTTTCGATGGGCAGTTTTACCTAAATCTATATACATAAAAATGAATGTGTACCGTTCATCCGATTGTGACGTAAGTTTGGTAAATTGTTGTTTTGCTGCTGGCAAAAGTATAACTAAACAAAAATTGTCTTTCCTTGGTCTAGGTCAATCGCTTGAAGTGTGCGGTAAATATGTTTTTCCTGCAATCGTTTAGAAATTCAACATTCCCACATACAAATTGAGTGCGGGAAATGACCAATTCCCGCACTAGTGCGGGAATGTTAAAAAATCAAAAATACGATTGTACTATCGAATTAAAAAGAAGTGGTAGTCATATTTTAATCGGTTTAAATTAGGCTGCGGGAATTTAGGTATATGTTAAATGTAGACGTCAAATTTAAATATTGAAATGAGATATAAGTGTCAAAATAGTATATTAAAAAACGAGTTTCATAAGGCACCATTTTGCCGCACGAGATCAGTTTAGAAAACGAGCCGCTTGCGGCGAGTTTTCTAAAGAGCGAGTGCGGCAAAAGGCCGTATGAAACGAGTTTTTTATACTATTTTTTCTATTTTGCGTTTTCTACATTAATAAATTGCTTAAATTGGAATTATTTAATTTGAAAGTTCAGAGTTTAATTTTTATATAAAGCATGCAGTTGGTCACATTGATACTTGACATTTTTAAATTTAAATCTTGCTATCCGCGAAGTATATTATATTACATATTATTTATTAATTTTCGTTAACATTACTTGATATTTCATTTAAAAATATAAACATGAGTGACATAGAAACATATATATGTTGTTGTCAATTGTATACAACATACGTTGTTTGTGTAAAATACGAACATATATCATATCTGTCAAATGTACATAAATTCTTAAAATCATATGACAGCAATGATATTGATTTCTGTATTCGAACAACGCCAACATTGAAAAATGAAAAAAAGTGTATCGAAATAGAGCTCATTTCGATACTGTTTTTGGTTTCATAATGAGTTCATTTCGAACGCAAAATAGAAAAATGACTTTTGCACGTTACTACGATTTTAAGTACGTTAGCAACATTACAATACTAAAATATTTAAACATTGACTTTACATATAACTTCACTACTGTACCACGTTTTTTTTTTAATTTTATAGTACCTACTCACATTTGAGTTTTATTATTATATATGTTGATAGAACAGTTAGCTACAGTATTAAATTGCACACCAGTTAAACATTCAGGTGAAGAAATAGAAGAGAAAGACAAAGTAATTTAATTTAACGCAGAAGATTCGCTTTCATCGTGGAAAATGTATCGCCCTTAACCGTAGAAGATGATGATTCTGTACAAAAATCTGCTTTTCCAATTTCTTCTTATTTTGGATCGATTATTCTATCTATCCTTCTGCGACACTTGTGGGTCTCCATCATCCGTGACGTTTCACGTTCGTGATATTTGCCAAGAACTTACCAAAAAATTAAGTTACAACTATTCTAAGCGATTGTAAGAAAAACTCCTGCTTTCGTTTCGCTATCTTCTCACACTTATTATGAAAATAACTATTATTTTTCAGTTGTCTATAATTGGTTGTTATACCTGTGATACGCGATATATAACTCCATTCATTTCGCTCTAGGGCGTTATGATAACGCCCGCTATTATTAATAAAAAGTAAGAAAATACAAAAATCTGAATATTAAAACTGTTTCATTGACAGTTTTGACAGAATTTTAGCTTCTCCAGTCGTCAAATTTTTAGAGTTCTCTCTCATAAAGTGATCGTGATTTTTTGGGGAGTAACTCCCCATCAGCTTTTAATGCTCGTTCGTGTACTACTTCCGGAATTTCTTCTTCTATCACATACGTTCTAACACATTTGGCAATTTATTTTTCATGAAATAAATAAATCACTCAATCGTCATACGTCATACGTCAACGTACAAATACAATGTAGACTTGTGGTAGACTTCGTTTGTATTCATACGCTTTTTGTCACTTAATAATGATTTTAAAGTGAAAAATAAAACGTTATATGAACCTTTGGCATAAGTCGATGTTTATAAATCTTGGGCAATTTACAATACCTCGGGCCGAAGGCCCTCGGTTTTGTAAACTGTTGCCCTCGAATATAAACATCCTCATTATCCACTTGGTACATAAATATCTATTATTTTTCACTTAAGTATTATTTGTTCATTTCACATTGGATATGGTTACCATAAACACGGTCATAACGCCCGTGGGCGTAATAACCAGGCAATATGAGAGTATAAATAAGTTCCGAGAAGAAAAAATATACATTTTACAGAACTGATAATTTTAGTTTTTAACAGTCTAAAGAAAGAAGCAAAACTTTAGCATTCTTTCATAAAACTAAGAGTGTCTAAACATCGACAACTTGAAAACTTCAAAGTATCTACAACTGTCATTTAAAATAAGTAAAACTTAATAGTTTTACGTATAATAGTTTAATAGTTTATTTTCAATAATTACTAAAGAAAAAATCAAATTTTTAACGTTATTTAGCAAAACTAAAGATACTGTGAAGAATATGGTACATAATTCATATGTGAATAACACACACACACATACACCGACACACACACACACTTACAATAAGAGACGCCAACATAGAACACACATGATTTGTACTTACTTCATATTCATTAAAGATTACTGTGTTAATTATCAATTGTGTTTAGTTATGACTAAGTAGTAAATAGCCATCCATCTCGTAAACATAACATACTGGCGACGAGGATAAACAGTGAATACAGTGAAATAACAAAAAACATAACCTCAAGAAAATGGATAAGGATCAATTTGCTAAATTTTTAGAAATACAAGTCCAACAACAGCAACAAATTTCACAATTATTTTAAGCTCTGACATTAACGCATAGTTCAAATGTAACACAAAGTGATAACAGTGAGTATGAAGTAAAAAACATTATAAAAAACTTTAAATGTGAGAAATACGATACAAACACAGCTGCAGAAACATTTGTAGATTTTTTCGAAGCACAATGTAGAATGTGGGGCCTAGAAAACAAAACAGGTAATATAAATTACTTAAACGCTAAACGTGAATTACTTTTATTGTGCTTGAAACCGGATACGTATAAAGAATTAAAAATTGCTTTTGCTAACAGTGAAATCAGTTTTGAACAACAAACGTATAAAGACATCTCTAAGAAATTCCTAAATTTATTTCAAATCAAAACAACAAGATTTAAAGCTTTAACGAACTTTTGGAACTGTACGCGATTAAAAAACCAAACATTTGAAAATTATGCAAATAAATTAAAAGAAATAGCTCAATATTGTGGGTATGAAGGTGAAATAATGGACAGACAATTACGCGATCGATTTGCAACGGGATTAAATCATAAACGACCCGAAATAGAACTTAAACAAAAGTGGCCCGATTTAAAAACAATAATAGACAACAAAGATTGTGAAGTAACATTCACACAAGTGTTTGAAGTAGCTCAGGCACGCGAAGCCGCGGAAAAAGACTACAACGATGAAAACAATGATGGTGTTAACAAAATTAAAACAAGAAACGTTTACGGAAATAATAAAAAAACAAAATTTGCAAACAACAATAAATTTATTATAAGTAGTAAACAATGCATGCGATGCGGAAAATTTGAACATTTAAATAACAAGTGTACAGCATACAATCACATTTGCAAAGAATGCAATTTAAAAGGACATTTTGAAAAATTGTGTATAAAAACAGGTAAAGCTCAAATAAAACAATTTAACAAAGGTAATCGATTTCAATCAAAAAACAAAACAACAAATCGTAAAATTCATAAAATGAAGAGCGATGATTCAGATATTGATAGTGAATACGAAGAAAATTAATGTAATAATTAATAACATTAAATGCACAATGGATTGGGATTCAGGAGCATCTCATTCTATAATTAACAACGAAATGTGGGAAAACATAGGTAAACCAAAACTAACAAAACCTCCAAAACTAAAAGCATATGGTGATTTTAAACTTAACCCAAGGGGGAAGACAGAAGTCAACGTCACGATAGGAAAAGTTACCAAACGGCTTTCTGTAGTTATCATAGAGGAAGCAGATCCAATGTTATTCGGATTAAGTTGGAGCGAGGCTTTTAACATGCCTTTTCCAGAACACGTATATTCAGTACAGTCAACAGCTCAAGTACATAATAAACCACAGACGTCAAATAAAAACCAACTGGAACAAATAATTAAGGATAATGCGGAATTATTTGACAAGTCGCTGGGAAAAGTCAAGAATTACAAAGTAAAGTTACATATTAAAGAAAATTCAAAACCAGTTCACATCTCAGCAAGACCTATCAAGTTTGGAATTCAAAAGAACGTCGAAGCAGAACTAGATCGTTTAGTTAAAGAAGAAATTCTATCTACAGTCGATCCTAATGAAACACCAATAGAATGGGCAACGCCTACAGTTAATGTACCGAAGAAAAACGGAGGCATACGAATTTGTGGTGATTTTCGTACAACATTAAACCCTGCTTTAATTACTGAGAAACATCCAGTACCTCTTTTTGATCAGTTAAGAAGACAACTGGCCAATGGATTAAGTTACTCAAAGATTGATCTGAAGGACGCATATCTACAGTTTGAAATAGATGAAGCATCACGCAAGTATCAAGTAATTTCAACGCACAAAGGTTACTTTAGATATAATCGCCTACCTTTTGGTATCGCGACATCGCCATCGATTTTCTGTCGATACATAGAAAAGCTTTTAAACGGAATCGACAACGTCGCAGTGTATTTCGATGACATTGCTATAACAGGCACAACAGATGAAAAACATTTAGAAAGTCTTAAGGAAGTATTTAAAAGGTTACGCGAAGCTGGAATGCGCATACAATTAGACAAATGCACATTTATGAAGCCTACGATTGAATACTTAGGACATGAGATTAGTAAAGATGGAATCACACCGTCGCATACAAAACTGGAAGCCATTGAAAATGCACCAACACCTACAAACATTACAGAACTTAAATCGTTTTTAGGACTAGTAAATTTTTACGAACGATTCATTCCTAATTTACATAGCATGTGTGCAGACCTACATAAATTAACTCGAAAAAACACTAGATGGAGTTGGAAACGCAAAGAAAATAGCATATTCAAACAAGTTAAAGAAACCATAATTAATGCAAACGCTCTTGTACCGTACGATGAGAACAAGCCATTATACCTCGCTTGTGACGCTAGTGAAAAAGGAGTAGGAGCAGTGCTCTTCCACGTAAATGAAAATGGTGAAGAACAGCCAATAGCTTTTGCGTCTAGAAAATTAAATGATGCGGAAGAACAATATTCTGTAATTGACAGAGAAGCACTTGCTATATTTTTTGCAGTTAAGAAATTTGATCAGTACTTACGAGGAAACGAGTTTACGTTATTAACAGACCATAAACCATTAGAACATTTATTTGGACCTAAAGGCACGTTACCAAAATTAGTCAATAATCGGTTGACCAGATGGGCACTCTACATAGGTGAGTACAATTATAACATAATGTACCGACCTGGAAAAACAAATATCATTGCTGATTTTCTATCACGTTTTCCTAACCGAAAAGAAATTTTAAGCCACGCAGAACAACGTACATTAAAGGTTTATGACGATTGCTACAACACGAAACTGGACGACATGGATTTAACAGAACAACTATTACGTAGACGAACAATCACTGACAAACTGTTGAACAACGTGAAACAATTAGTACAGTCACGTTCTTGGAATCATAGCATTACAAAAGATGTTCAACCTTTCTATGCGAAACGTGACGAAATCTCTATTGAAAATGGTATATTGATGAGGCAAGGAAGAATCATCATTCCAATTACATTAAGAAAACATATACTGAGACTATTACATGATGGACACCCAGGCATTGTGGCCATGCGCGCATTAGCACGATTTTATATCTGGTGGCCATGTATGGATACTGATATTGAGAATTATATCAAGGATTGCAGAACTGTCAAAACTATCGACAGCAACAACCAGAATTACCAACCTATTCGTGGTCTATACCTGAAAACATATGGGAGAGATTACACATAGATTTCGCAGGACCATTTGAGGGAAAATACTGGTTAGTTGTGGTGGATGCACTATCGAAGTGGGCTGATGTGAAACCAATGACGACAATTACTACACAAACCTTGTGTAACGCATTGGACGAACTATTCGTGAATTTTGGACTGCCACGAATTATAGTTTCTGACAATGGACGACAATTTACATCAGAAGAGTTCAGACGGTATTGTACAAAGAAAAATATTAAACATATTACATCGTCACCGTACCATCCTAAAACAAATGGACTAGCTGAACGTTTTGTACGAACATTTAAACTTCGAATGAAGGCGAGTAGAAACGACAATCAAACAGCAATTCAACGCTTAAGAAACTTTTTATTCAACTATCGTAATACACCCCATAGCACAACTCACAAATGTCCCAATGAAATGATTTTTGGACATCGATTGCCATCAGTATTGGATAATCTGAAACCAAATATAAGAGAAACATTGAAATACAAAAATCTAAAATATGAGATAGAACATGAAGGATATCGTAATAGACAATTTCAACAAAATGATAATGTGTATGTTCGGACCAACCTAGAAAAAGAATGGTCTCCCGCAAAAATTACCGAACGAACAAACAAATATTCATACAAACTTATTACGAATGATGGAGTAGAAAGAAGACGTCATGCTGACCACATTCGCAGTCGTAACGATGACTTACCATTTATTGAACAACCAATTGAAGTTAGCACACCAGAAGTGACAACACTTAATCATGAATCAAAAAAGAGTGATATTCCTAACACCCAAAACCATCCATCAGAAGAAGAAACGTTAGTTCCTATACCTAACCCAAATCCTATCAGACAATATCATAATGTAGACATCAACATTCCTTCCACAAGTCATACTTTCCACAATACAACATCCGAACCAGAGGCGATTCAACTTCGTCGAAGCACCCGCAACCGGAAAATTCCAAGCCGTTACTTAGAAGAGTGAAATTTCTCTTAAGGCCGGAGGAAATGAAGAATATGGTACATAATTCATATGTGAATAACACACACACACACATACACCGACACATACACGGACACACACACATACACCGACACACACACACAATAAGAGACGCCAACATAGAACACACATGATTTGTACTTACTTCATATTCATTAAAGATTACTGTGTTAATTATCAATTGTGTTTAGTTATGACTAAGTAGTAAATAGCCATCCATCTCGTAAACATAACATACTGGTTTCGAAATGTCTTGAAAAATTATGCGATTCGAAGCTTTCCAAGTTTGTGAAAGTTCTTGGTGGGAAAACATCTCCACTAGTTACTTTGACAAGACAACGAGGATTTATCTGATGCTGTAACAGAATTTAATATCATGCTGGGTACTCTATTCTTAGAAGAAATGCTTTTCTCTATGTATCCTTCTGCTACAGATCCACTTTTCCATTTTCCATGCATTTATAGGGTCTCGAACGATGCACCGTCCTCAATATATTAGATGCGTAGCTCGGAACTTTTCCAATGTAATTTGAATTTTCCTCTTTTTCGTGAAAAATAAAATCTTATATGAACCACTGGCGTTATGGCAATTATAGTGCCCTCGGTCGATATTCGGACTGAATTAACGTCGACCTCATGCCAATATAATACTCACAACGCCCTTGCTGCATAAATAACTATTAACGTTGTCAAAAGTGACAGAACGAGCTGTCAATTTAATAATTGCGCTTTGACGTTGTCACGAAGTGACTGAACAGGCTGTCAATTTAATAAATGCGCTTTAACATTGTCATGAAGAGACAGAACGTGCTGCTGAATAATTTTAACTTATAGAAAAGACTAAGCTGACTAAGAGCCTGCGGTGCAAATTTCGAGAAACTCTCCGGAGATGCTAGTTCGGTAGGGTCCACTTCTCGAAGTATGAACCAAACAGTTACGAAAAAAGGCCTACATGTTGACATTCATGCAGATTTCATTAATTGATAAAACACCAGGAAACCATGCCAGATGATATAACGCACCAACAATTGTGGCCTAGCATAGCAGATTTTTGCTAGGCAAATAATAAAAAATTATTTACATATGAAATGGTCTTATTAATAAATGCTACACATTTAACTGCATTTAACTAATTTATTTCTATTAAATTGAACCCTGATTTAAATATAAACAATTAATGCAATTTTATCTAAAAATCTTTTTATCTAAAAAGTGCACGGTTGTCTTTTCTAAGCATTTATCTTTTTAGTCTCTATATTATTGTAAATACAAAAGTCCAACACAAAAGCATTTTTAATCATATAAAATATTATTAAAAATCTGGTGTGAAAAATACAAATATAAGTTCAATATTAATATTTTTTGTGAACGTGTCCGAACATATCCCTCCCCAGAGACGCAGATACGTATTTCATCTTTCTACACATTCATCAGTACGCCCCTGCTGGAGAAAAGATATTCACAAAAAAAACGACTTCGCTATCTCACAGAAATTATTATTAGCGTAGAAGTACATACAGCGCTGCATATTGTCCGACGGCCGAAGTACTCGCTTTGCCTACATTACCAATGCAAAACTAACGAAGTGTTTCTAGAGGTGGCACTGCCTTATCTCTAGAAACTGTATTTTGTGTCTTCACTCATACTTACTGAATAACCGCATGTGTAATGTAACAGAATAATTGAAACATACATGAGTGGGTAAAACTCCACCAGTTTTGTATAATACAAAAGTATTTTTAATAATATAAATAATAAAAATACTTTTCTATTATACAAAACTGGTGGGGTTTCGCCCACTCATGTATGTTTCAATTATTCTGTTACCAAATCTAACGTTTATAAATTTTATTTTCTGTTAATACTGTCAAGGAATTTATAATTTTGACATAATTTGGTTCAAAATGTGTGACTACATTCAATGTGTTCGATTATATTTTAGGAACGTCTATAATATGTCGGTATTGCAGAGTATTATTTGAAATTTGCAGAATTTTCTATTGATATGCCATTTTTTAGGATAAAATAAAATTATGTTAACCAATATTTTCACCTCCGAATGTACAGACGATAAACATAAATCACAATAATGGCTGCATTCACCAGAACTATGATACAAATAAACAGTTCCGTGCATATGTTGGGGGTTGAGTGAACGATCTCTTTCCGCATATCACCAAAAACAAAACAAGTGGAGAGCAATATATCCTATTTTTTGTTTTGAATGTAGGTTATATTAGTTAAAATTAAAAAATTAATTTCGTATTGAATGATGATTTATTAAATTTGCATTTAGCAGTTACAACAACAGCAGTTACATGTTATAAATGAATTGGCCCAACCTCTATAACATGATTTAAACTTATTTATATTGGTTTAAAAGTAGATTTGTGGATTTCTCCGTCCATTGAAATTTTAAAATACCTAAAATAATGAATAATTTATTTGTTTATGTATTGAATATTATGTACAATTTGTCCATTCATGTGATCAGCCTCAGTGTTGTTGGTTAAATTAAATCGTTGATTCGCTTTGTTACATTCACCATTTTTATTTTGAGCAACTTGTGCTGAAATGGAACGAACTTTGGTCCGAAATATTTTAACGCTACAAAAGATGGCGACCGCTTCTTGAACATTTTGAAATAAATCATAAAAATAACCGCTTTTCACCAAAATTTTTTGGAACAGTTCCATCTGGTGGACGCAACTTTATAGGCCAAAAGAGTGTAATGAAATGCCTTCGAATCCACAGGCGGGGTTGATTATCAAAATTTTAAATCGATGTTCCCACGCCTAAGTTTATTTTCTGTTTTTACTTCCAGTTGTCTTTGTTGCTTGTTAGTTTATAGTGTATAGTAGTCGTAAGACCCATTAGCCCCTTTTGGGACATAGGGAAGAAATCGTTTGTCTCAATTCTTGTCTATTTCTAGCTGTATATCCCAATCTTGCCACTGACATATTAGTTTCTTCTTGTAAAGTTTTTCTCCATGTTATCTTCGGGCGTCGTGCTTTCCTCCTTCCTTGAGGCTGCCATTCCAATGCTCTTCTACAAATTTCCGTTCTCGATTTTCCTTAAAGTATGACCAAGCCAACCAAACTTTCTCCATTTAATTTGTACTTCGATCCTTTCTTCTCCTGCACATAATTCTTCATTTGTAATTCGAACGGGCCACCATATGTTCAGTATATTCCGAAAATAATCTATTTATAAAGCTTTGTAGTTTTTGCTTGTTTGCTTTAGTTAGTGTCCATGACTCAAAACCGTACAATAATATGGGTTTAACTGTTACATTAAAAACTTTAATTTTGGTCCTTAGTTAGTACTGTAGTATATATGTTGAGCACTTGTGAAATTATTACACTATTAAACTTAAATAAAACACCTTATATTTCACAAACAATAGTATATTAACTATATGTACATTTCATGTGCCCTGCACACATCATCAGTAGTAACTAAATTTAAAAGTATTATTTTTTAAATACATGTATAGTAAAAATATCTATCTATTTTTTTGGTTAGGGGTGTAAAAATTACAATTATAAATGGTCAACAAATGGTCAAAAAACATGCATATAAAAATATAAAACTAAAAATAAAAATAAAAAATTTTGGTCGTATATTGTAATAGTGCCTGTTAAAATCTATTGAAATTCCAAGAAAGGACAAATTATGGGAAAGACCGTTACCTATGAAAAACAAGACAATGACTGTGTTTGGCATGTCGGGTTCTATTAAATAACAATATAGTAACGTGAAAAAGAAAAATTAGTTATTAGATACTGTAGGTATACAATTTAAAAGTTTATTATTAATAGGTGAAATGTCATTGTTTAAGAGGTAATTCTTGTATTTTTTCATATGTATGGCTTCCCACATGTCTAAATTTTTGCTATTACATTTTTTAATTAATTTTACATTATCTAAGCTGAAATTATGTCCGGTATCTAAATGATGTAGAGCTAATGCTGATTTATCTACATTGTGAAGTTTTACATGAGCTAAATGTTCTTTGAAACGGGTTTGAATATTTCTTCTTGTTTGGCCGATATATAATTTTGGGCAGGAATTACAGTTAATTCTGTAAATACCTGATTCTTTCAGTGGGTCTGTGTTAACTAACTTTGTTTGAAGATGTTGTTGTAACTTATGAGTGTTGGAAAATGCAGGAGTTAGATTATATTTTTTTAACAATTTAGTTACGTTATTCTGCCAACTTTTGTGAAAAGTAATTTTGCAATATTTTTTGCAAAACAAAGTCAAAACCATGTGCAATTTTTTTCCCAAATTTTGGGCAAGATACGTAGATGATGTTCTGGCAGTGATACCTGATTCTTTCGATATAGTTTCGTTTTTAAATATATTAAATACCCAATATCCATCAATCAAGTTTACGTATGAGTTGGATAAAAACAAATCTTTACCCTTCTTAGATTTAAAAATTACTATTTTAGACAGGAAGTTTGAATTTGACATTTACAGAAAAGAAACACATACTGACAATTACATACATAAACAATCAGACACTTTTAACAAATATAAAGAAAGTAGTTTTTATTTTTTAATTAATAGATTATTATCAATCCCTCTATCACCAGTGAATTTTAAGAAAGAACTAGACCACATAACAAAAGTAGCAGAATCCAACGGATACGATAAACAATTGGTGGATAAAATCAAAAACAAACTAGAAAAGAAGAAGCTAAAAACTTTTAAAACCAGATTAACTCCAAATACAAAGAGTAATACCAAAAAATATTGCAAAATTACTTTTCACAAAAGTTGGCAGAATAACGTAACTAAATTGTTAAAAAAATATAATCTAACTCCTGCAATTTCCAACACTCATAAGTTACAACAACATCTTCAAACAAAGTTAGTTAACACAGACCCACTGAAAGAATCAGGTATTTACAGAATTAACTGTAATTCCTGCCCAAAATTATATATCGGCCAAACAAGAAGAAATATTCAAACCCGTTTCAAAGAACATTTAGCTCATGTAAAACTTCACAATGTAGATAAATCAGCATTAGCTCTACATCATTTAGATACCGGACATAATTTCAGCTTAGATAATGTAAAATTAATTAAAAAATGTAATAGCAAAAATTTAGACATGTGGGAAGCCATACATATGAAAAAATACAAGAATTACCTCTTAAACAATGACATTTCACCTATTAATAATAAACTTTTAAATTGTATACCTACAGTATCTAATAACTAATTTTTCTTTTTCACGTTACTATATTGTTATTTAATAGAACCCGACATGCCAAACACAGTCATTGTCTTGTTTTTCATAGGTAACGGTCTTTCCCATAATTTGTCCTTTCTTGGAATTTCAATAGATTTTAACAGGCACTATTACAATATACGACCAAAATTTTTTATTTTTATTTTTAGTTTTATATTTTTATATGCATGTTTTTTGACCATTTGTTGACCATTTATAATTGTAATTTTTACACCCCTAACCATCTCCTCGTCGTCGAGTTCTAAATTCGACTCAAATTTCTTCAAGTGTTCATTGACAAATCGTTGATCTGTGGACAGGAGCATTGTCGTAATGCAGGATCCAACCAATGTCTTGATAAAGCGGCCGTTTTTCTAAAATTTTACCTCTTTAGTACATTGGAATAATGCTCTCCAATTACTTTATGTCCTGTAGGTATAATGTGATCATAAATAACCCATTTATTAAAAAAACCGGCGCTTTTCACAGTTTTCGCCTTCTGTGATCTTGGGCTGCCTTTGTGTTTCCATTGCATACTCTGAGACTTTAATTCAGGGTCGTAATGATAAAACCATCTCTCGTCACATGCAACCACATTGTTTAAAAACTATGGATTATGTTGCAGTTGCCTTTTCCACTGCCAACAAATTTTCACTCGATTGGCTTTTTGTTCATCAGTCATCACTTTTGCAATTCATTTTGCCGCGACCTTTCGGTACCCTAAATCTTCATGAATAATTTTTTGAGTGGAACTATAAGACAAATTAACAATGTCAGGAATTCGATATATGCGAATCCGACGATCGTTTTGGATCAAGTCGTTAATTTCTGCAATTTTTGAATCAATTCGTGCAATTGGTGGTCGCTCGCGTCGACGTTCATCTTCCACTGATTCATAATTTGAATTTATTATGCCACTCAAATACTCTACATCATGATAAACTATCATCTGGGTATACAGTTTTAATAATTTCAAAAGTTTTAGTTGGAATTTTATCCAACACTGACAATTCACTAATTAATTTGTAATAAACGTCGAAAGTAAAATCAAAGCCTACTTGAGGATGAGTACATTAGAAATAGGGGTAGCGAAGTTTATAAACATTTCCAATTGCCGATTGCGTTTAATGGAATATATCCTCCGAATACAAAAGCTGTGTTGTCCATTGTAATCGCAACGGACCAGATGGCCGAATAAGACTAACAAATACTTCATTGAATTACGCCGAGTCATGTGGTAAGAATGTCCGTTCTCTAGTTATAAAATTCGAGTTGTGAAAAACATTTAGTTATTTATATTTAGCAATATTTGTTTATAATTATGGCTGGAATTGCTACGATTGGGTCAGTAGGACCCATACAGTTCCAAATCCCATGAGAGAGAGAATGATTTAACCTTTGTGGCAATCCTCAATTAAATAATGTGCCTTCAAAGAAAATTTAAGCAAAATCGCCGAGTTTGGCCTAAACATTTTTTTGATGAACAATTTGGTCCAAGTAATATGTTATTGCAAATAGCTTATCCTGTTTTAAATATGACACAGAAGTAATAAGTACCTATCATTATAAAGCCTGTAGTATAGGAGTACATTGCAGAAAATGCTTGGAAGTTCTTCTCTCATTTCAAGTATCAACAATTAATCTCTTGAAGGTATTAAACCAGTATAATTATTTGTGTTTGCATGATTTTCATGATTTATGTTTCAGAAAATCAGCAACAATTTACGGAAGCATCACAAATGACTTACCACCAAATTGTTGCATCTGAAAAATAATTTAAAGCTGGTCCCTCTGGCACAATTGCTACAAAAATGCCAGGGATATGTTTTAAAAAGGAACCGTCGATTTTCAAGAAATTACAAAAATTAACTTTAATATATCGTAAAATACGAGGGAAGATCAGTAAGTACCCGTGTTTGAAGACAGGTGGCGCTGCTGAGGGAAGTTGGCATTACCGTCGTGTACTACCATCTGTCAGACAACACCATAATAAATTTCAGACTGATTCATAGGTTAGTTTTTATTTGGCAGCCAGTTGTATCACACGTGTTTCGTGTTTCTCGATAAAATGGAAAAAGAGCAATATCGATCCGTAATTCGCTTTTTATTTTTGGATGGAAAAACATGCGAAGAAATAAAAGCGAAGTTGGATGCTGTCTATGGGGACCCTTCACTATCTATGACAACCGTAAGATATTGGTTCAACGAATTTAAACGTGGTCGTACATCTGTTTTTGATAAGGAGCGCCCAGGCCGCCCGGCAGACGTGGTTACCGAGGAAATCGTTGAAAAGGTCCACGACAGGATTCTCGCTGATCGCCGAACGAAAGTGCGCGAAGTAGCAGAGGCCGTAGGCGTGTCGTACGGAACGGCAATTAATATTTTACATGATAAGTTATCGGTGAGAAAGGTGTCGGCCCGATGGGTGCCGCGATTGCTTACGGTGGACAACAAGCGGATACGGTTGTCAATGTCGAAGCAGTGTTTGGACCTCTTTAAGAGAAATTCGCAGGAGTTTTTGCGTCGAGTCGTCACCGTTGATGAAACCTGGATCCATTATTATACGCCAGAGTCCAAGCGACAGTCAAAACAATGGATTTTTCGGGGTGAATCTGCTCCGAAGAAGGCAAAGACGGTCCCATCGGCCGGAAAGGTCATTGCCACGATTTTTTGGGATTCCAACGGAATAATCCTCATGGACTTTTTGCAGAAAGGAAGAACGGTCACGGGGCAGTACTACAGTGAATTATTGGACCGATTCGATATAAAATTGAAGGAGACACGGCCCCATTTGGCTAAGAAAAAAGTGCTGTTTCACCACGATAATGTACCAGCACATTCATCTAGAATTGTCGCGGCAAAGTTGCATGAACTGCACTACGAAGTGCTGCCGCACCCACCGTACTCGCCTGACTTGGCTCCCTGCGACTTCCTTCTGTTCCCCAACATGAAAACGTGGCTCGGGGGAAAAAGATTCAGCTCAAACGAGGAGGTCATCGTCGAGACAGAAGCGTATTTTGCAGAGTTTGACAAATCTTATTTTTTGGAGGGGTTAAAGAAATGGCAGAAACGGTGGGAAAAGTGTATTGTACTAAAAGGTGATTACGTTGAAAAATAAAAAAAAAATTGTGAAAAACTTGCGTCTTCTTTCCTAACACGGGTATTTATTGATCCACCCTCGTAAGTATTGAACTTTTTAATGCCTTTTTTTATTACAGATTGAAACAAGGCCAAATGTGAACATGTACTTCATTAATACATACAAACAAATGAATAAATGAGGAGTATTTAATACATAATATACAATAGAAATAAAACTAATGGTTAAAATCTTCACTTTTTTAATACGTAATCGTAAAACGACAATTGTTTTGCCAGCACAGTGGCTTCATCAGGTACTTACAGCTGAAGAGCGCGTTACAAACTGACTAACTTTAGCTGTAAGTACCTGATGAAGCCACTGTGCTGGCGAAACAATTGTCGTCGTTTTACGATTAAGTATTAAAAAAGTGAAGATTTTAACCATTAGTTTTATTTCGTATTTTGAAATTATGGCTCTTCATCAATCAAAAGCCGCATCAATTCAGTGGCGTAGCTAACGTGGGTGGCACCCGGGGCGGATATTGAGGTGTCACCCCACGAATGAAAACTTTTAAAATTATTAAAAATCCGATAAACATAAAGTATGATTTTTAATTAATACAAATGAGTCATTAATAATTAAGTTACAATATTATGATAGTTACCCAATTAGAAACTGTAACATTGGCCGCTTTTAAATGTCTTCTCAACCTTGGTATCTCTAAGAGAAGTTCTGTTTCTGATACCTCATCATAAAAACAAGTAAATTTTGATCAAACTAATTTCAACACTTCATTGTTTGCCAAAAGCAAAGTATTTGTCTACACAACCTCAAACAATGAAGTCACATCTTGAACGGACTTTGATCTAGTATGGAGTTCAATACTGAATCGATCAAGACATTTCAACATATCAGGCGCGGCTCGTGATGACGTATTTTGGTTTGCAGTACAATGATACGAGTGCCTCGTGTGTTTTCGGTGTTTACTAAGCAAACGTTACAGTTAGTACACGAGAATACACGAAGCACTCGGATCATTGTACTGCAAACCAAAATACGTCATCACGAGCCGCGCCTGCAACATATCCTTTTGAAGTTCAGCTCTCAGTGTCAGACCTGCATCGGTCGTCAACTCACCGGCCATTCGTTTTTTAGCACGAATTCTTCTTCCCATTGGAATGTCGTAGTCCTTTGATTTTTTACAGTAAGATCTATTGCCTCTTCTACAATGTGACTCCGTTTTTCCTCAATATAAAGACGAAGTGCCTCTATTTTGATAGCTGATTGATCAACACTCAAGCCCTTACTTTGCAATGCAATCTAAGCACAATTTATTTTCCTTAGTAGATCATTACAAAACAAAAGATAGCAAGTAAATGTCAAATTACACACAGCAGGCATAAGGTTCTTGCAGCACCTCTGGTGTCTAAATTTTCTTGTTAATCACATAATTCCGCAATTGCAGCCACAATGCCATCGAAATTGTCAGCCAACACTTTCACTGCAGCATAATGAGCACTCCAGCGCTTTGTCGAGTCTTTTAACTGATGCTCTGTTGTGTTTAAGAAGCACTTCCTAGCGGCTAGTGGGAGCAGAAAAAAATGGAAAAATTGTCTCTACTGTTCCAAAAAATGTTTCACATGATACATTTTGTGTAAATGAGTGTTGGCCACATAAATTAATTGAGTTATCTATACGTCCAACAAAAATTGCTTTGTTATTTTTTTCTTTAATAATAGCTTGCACTCCTCCATGTATGCCATTCGTAACAGCTGCATTATCATAACCCTGGGTACCACACAGCATAATATCTAAACGGTCATTTTCGAGCTTCTTGAAAATTTCAACACATAATTCAGGGCCTTTTTTTCCATGTAAAGGAAAAAATGCAAGAATTACTTCTTTAACTTCCACTTTTCCATTATCAATTTTCACATCACGAATCACTTTCGACATTTGATTAATATATGAAATATCAGGTGTGCTATCAAATATAATTCCAAAATATTTAACAGATTTAATTTCATTAACAAGCTTAAATTTTACATGGTTCGCTAAAACATTTAAGAATCACTTTGTAACTCTGAAAATAAAAAGAACAACATTTTCGGCGAATTCCCGACTGACCGAGCCACTTAAACAAAAACGACAGACAGTGTGTACATTGAAAAAAAAATCAGAACCATACACCAATAAAATTCCCAAAACTATAGTAATTGTCTAACTGCCACTTGTAAACAGTAAATAATTATTTATTTCATTCATAGCTTACGTGCATTTACAAATTATCACAATTTATAAATTAATTTATCTAGTATGGATAACTTAATTAAAAAGGCCTCAAACCTAAGTGATTTATCATAGAAAAACATTGTGACGGTTTGCGAAAGTTTTTATTTTTTCCACGGTCGGGTGTCACCCCCAAACAGGTGGCACCCGGAGCGGGCCGCCCCTGACGCCCTCCTCTAGCTACGCCAGTGATTCAATTAACATAATATACAATTTTTTGCAATAAATTTTACATATAAATCAAAAAATATAAATATGAAATGTATATTTCTTCCATTCTCCTACATTATTATTTGTATTTGTATGATTTTTACTTTAGGTGTATTTCTATCATTAAAATGTATATCTGTATTTATAAATTATAAATACTGATATCATATACATATTATATTTGTCTTTCTAAAATAAAATGTAATGAAAAATTAAAAAAATAAAAACTTTAAATATTTTAGTTTCTATTTCTTTCTATACCAATAGATGGCGCAGATACGATTCCTATTTTCTATTATGTAGTGACGATTATAGATATAAATTTAACAAACTTAAAACGACTAGTTTGTACTTCCCCCTTTTATGAGTTTATTCATTTTAATGCACATAAAACTACATGTCGTATGTATATGTACACGTCCACCATTACGAATATCCAATCAACAGTCTCAGTAGTGTTTATATGTGAATGTAATCGCTTTTTATCTATAATGGAATGAATTAAATATCATTCTTGTTTATTTTATCGCTGTGAACGTTTCTCGTTACACTCATCAATTTGTATTTACTTACATTTGTGGCTTTAGATTTATATGTCAGGTAAGTAAATATTCCATGTATTTATTTTTATAATAATTTTCCTTCGTTACGTACAACCTATTAAGTACATACAGTTGATAGAGAAATTGTAGACATATATTAAACTATATAAAATTTGAAACAAGCAAAAGGACGTAATATCGCGATGTTAAAACGTTAATAGTATTTGCAGTCAATATTTAATGTTGAACAAATAATTAAGTCATATCTGTGTATACAAACATGATCATATATAAAGAAAAACAAAGAATTCGACATGAAATGCTATAAAATGAATTTGGTAATAACTGTTTCATTTTAAAATTTTTATTAGTTAAAGTAATATTAATAGATTATAAATTAATGGATATGAATTAATTGCATTCCATTAGGCTAGATATCAGTGGTATGGTGCTATAATTGTAACATAACTACATAACCTAGTAATGTATTACATAGGTATTAGATATAAAAATGTATGCAACCCCAAGTCACCTAATTTGCACAGTACAGTATGTGATAAAAATAATTATACACTTTCAAAGTAGGAAAATCTAATTTAATAATTAATAATAACATTTATACGTACAATTTTAATTATATTCAAAATTTATTGGTAATATGTAAATCAAAATACAATAATCCAAAGTTTCTATGATTATTATAAACAGAGCGTTCCAAATATACATGCCAAAAGTATTCGTACACTTTTAAAATATTTAAAAAAATATAATAACAATATAATATTGTTTAATATTTTGTAGGGCAATCTTTTGCCGCAATATTTTCAAAGATCATAGCATAGATTCGACAATTTTTCTTGTTGCGTTTTCATCAATATCTAGTCACATTTCTGTAAAGTCCATCTACAGTAAAACTGGGATATAACGAACACGCAATGAAAAATAGTTTCCTCAAAACAAGTGTACGCTATAAATTATTTTTACGATATGTTCATATATTTAAAATATTTTGCACTATAGTTTAATTCGTATAAATATATTTAATTTTTACATAGAACTAAATAAATAAAGTAAATACTTGCACTAAGAAAGTATAATACATTCATATTGCTGTGCTGTTTGACTCTAATAAGTTGGGCCAGCCGCGGCTCGTGATGACGTACTGTGGGGGTACGTACAATGATGCGGTGATGATTTCGGTGTTTAAGAAAACGCTACAGTTAGAACACGAGAATACACGAAGCACTCGCATCATTGTACGTGCCCCCACAGTACGTCATCACGAGCCGCGCCTGAGTTGGGCTACAATTATTTAAAACGTAAGTTGTTACACACTCATACCGATAGGTCCAACTCGCAACGGGCCATAGGCAACAATATACGTATGGAACGTAATGGGATGTGGCAACGTCTGTACGATGCCTATATTGGAGTGACTCTTAAAATTTAAATTTATTTTGCAGAATTATTGATTTTTTTTGCTTTTATCTTTTAGAAAACGTTATTGTTTTTTTATTACTTAAAATTACTTTATATGAAAAATAGTATACCATAAAAGTGTAAACAAAGACAGTATACATTGAAACGAATATTCATTCAATTGTATTGTCATGAAATTGAATTTGTCAATCGTTGTTAAATTTGTTAGAATGAATAGATATTTATATTTATCGGAAAATACTAATACTTAAAGCAAACAAATTCCATTTCTTCCTGCATATTGATTATGCAGCTGATGCTTTCGTAATATGCTCATATTTGTATTTCTACTATTATCGTGATGTTATTATAATACAGATACCAAAATCTCACGTAATATTTCCATCAGCCTTTTATTAACAATAAACAAGTAAAGTACAACTTCGTAGGTCGACAAACGCTCCAGTCTTCATTATCACTGTATTATACATGAACTGTAGGCTTAGTTTTTCGTAGAAATTGAAGTACGTGTCTGTTCCTTTGTAAAATTATAATAAGGGCAGGGGTTAATTTTATTCTGGCATTTTAAAAAATGCAGAGATCAGTTTTGCGACAGCATTCAGCTAATTACAATCTAAAATAAGCAACATTGTAACGTATTTTGGAATTGTGAATATCCGTAGGTAATAAAAAAAAAGGAAATATAGTTTAATTACAACTGTAGCTTCCTCCTGGTTTGAAGGAAGTCGATATGTATCGACCGAAGTATAAGTTGAAATAATACAAATATGAGCATATTACGAAAGCATCAGCTGCATAATCAATATGCAGGAAGAAATGGAATTTGTTTGCTTTAAGTATTAGTATTTTCGGATAAATATAAATATCTATTCATTCTAACAAATTTAACAACGATTGACAAATTCAATTTCATGACAATACAATTGAATGAATATTCGTTTCAATGTATACTGTCTTTGTTTACACTTTTATGGTATACTATTTTTCATATAAAGTAATTTTAAGTAATAAAAAAACAATAACGTTTTCTAAAAGATAAAAGTAAAAAAATCAATAATTCTGCAAAATAAATTTAAATTTTAAGAAAGTCACCAATATAGGCATCGTACACACGTTGCCAAATCGCATTACGTTCCATACGTATATTGTTCCCTATGGCCCGTTGCGAGTTGGACCTATCGGTATATCTTCCGACTCATTGAAAATGTATAGCTCTCAGAGTTTGTTTTCGGGTTCTCTGTAATTAGGCCTAGCATCCAATGTAAACTCTATGAAAGAATACAAGTTATCAAATAAAATGCATTTATTGTTTATACTTTCAATATACCGCCTGATTCTGAGCAAACGCAACGATCCGAACGTATGAATATTTCTCCCGCTTCGAATACAATTCCCTGAACGCGTTTAGCCAATCACAAACCAGTCTGTCGCGCAACCATTTAACAACTAATGTCACAAATTAGTGCCACCACTGTCACCCTATACGGAGTCTCTTAAGCGTTTGAATAGTGAAAATAAGAAAAGAAAATAGACATTACTGGTTCTGTACAAAATTTAAAACCATTATTCCCAAATCGCAGAGTTCCTAATGATACGTTCATTTTAGTATGCGCTGCAATAGAACTAAATTCAAATTTGACAGTTAGCGATATTTCCAACGATTTAGGCATATGCTGCTCTTCCGTTAATCGCATACTAAAATTAAATGGTTTTCGTAATTATAAATATTCCAAACATCATCAATTATTTTACGGTGATGAGTTTAAACGGATGAATTTCCGTTATTATATAATTAATTTCTCATTATGAACAATTTATTTTATTATCTGTAAGAGTAAATTTTTCTTAACATTACTAGAATTTAATTTAGTTTTTATTTATTTCTGAAGTTTATTTAGTTTACAATGAACAGTTTTTGTGACCTTTATTATTAAAATTTAATTTATTAAATCTCTTGATGCCTTATTTGCAATTTTCTTAACCGCTTATTAATAATTTCATTACGCTTTGTAGAATAACGTATTGCAATTTACTCATTACCATAACACAGGACTAAACAATTTATAGTCCTTTAATAGTAATTTGGTAATAAGATAATTTTTCTTACGCGGCTCTATAATATGTAAGTATGAATGATATATGACATTGATGTTGACACGCCTACAGCATTCAGGGGAATTGTATTCGAAGCGGGAGAAATATTCGTACATTCAGGCCGTTGCGTTTGCTCAGAATTAGGCGGTATTTATAAATCATGAACTCAATATAATATTATTAATCATTTATTAACCTAAAGCAAATAACCAGTATATAAAATCATAAGGATTGTCAGGAGTACTCACAAATAACTTTGAAGTCCTTTTCAGATTTTATAAATCTTTCGATCAGCACATTTGCGTATTATCTTAATGTAAGGGATCGAAATCCTTCCAAACACTAAGCTATTAAGCTATGACACAAGGTGTTTTGTTTAATACAATAAAATATAAACTTTACGGATCTTTTGAATTTACTATTAATGTACTAAAAGAGTGTGTAATGCAATATTCATTTAGTGGAAAATAATCGCTGCCGAATGAAATGTGTATCTCCACACTGAATTAGGAATGAGATTAAATTTTTAATCTCATTCCTAATTCATGAATCTTTTATTACAAAACAAAACAGATATTAGATCATTTGTGAAACAAAGTCCCTACGTGTTCACTAAGATACCTTGCTTGCCTACGCTTGAAATGTTGATTCTTAATTTATGAACTTCAATATTATCGTGCGTTCTGATTTATACAGACCTCTGTTCCTCATTTACATTATCGAACTCTTCGTGATACATCTTGTTTGAGATACAAATGAAATTAATTTGCATCAAAAGTAACGTTGAAATAAAGAAAATAAATGTATACGCTTTGCAGATAATTAAACTTAAAAATTAACAATTATGTACAAATTTTATGATCATAGTAAACTTTAGTCAGGTCAGAACCGTTGCTCGTAATAGAATAGAATATCATTCATCAACGTTCTGTATCTTTATATAACCTCGGTAACGCTTCGAGTTTTTTCAACGTAGAAAAATCTTCTAGTCTCATATCAATTTTAAATGTTTTATTACACTTTGTAACCAATTAAATTTGGTTAACAGAGAAATATTATAATACGGATTATATTGAATTTGGTTAACAGCGACACATTATAATACGGATATTTCATTGGCTGTCGAGCTTCATATATTTTAAATAAAAATTACTTATTTTATTGAATTTCTACTTTCCTTGTCCCATTTGCAATATTCAATATCTTCTTCATGCGTGTAACACATTTTAAAAAACTAAGTTCCGCATCTAAAAGTTTGTCCACGACGTTCTCACTCTTACGCGTTGTTTTGTACATCTTCCATATCTGTTTTTTACCTAACTGTATATTTTTAAATTTTCTAACCTCCAAATACAACTAAGTCTGTCATCTTGGCTTCTTTACACTGTTGACAATAAATATGCATCGTCTTTATAGATATCATATACCTTATAAATAATTATTTAAACATTGTAATATCTTTTCGAAACTTATCAATATTATTAATGCATTTTCGATTACTTATTGTACTTGCTCTCTAATTTTAGAAACGTTAAGTTCAATGCTTGATATTTATGAACCTAAATACATTCAAATGTTATCAAAATACACCTTAAACAATAGTTACAATTGTTTATTGTTTTTAGGTTACATTATATATGCTGTTAAATATGTAACTATTGTTATATGGCTTGTTTTCGTCCTATTTTAAAGTAAAAATTTACCATTTAAAGATTAATCGCATTTCCAGGACAATAGTAAACAATGGATATTTATTTCAAAGAAAAACTTGTTGCATATTAGATATGAACCTGTGATACTGTAAACGGTCTTTGATATACCTTGCAAATTAATTTTGTTACGTAGCATTTATTTTTCTAAATTTAAACTGCTTATATTATCAAATCGTAACATAACCAATAACCTGTTGACGTTATACTCGCATATATGAATTAGATATAAAATTTGAAATGTAATATACAGGCTGATTCATTTTCGGCCCTCACCATGGGGATCTCTCTTATTATTGGAGATAGAGTATAGGTTTAAATTTGGCAAAGTTGTTAAATTTTGTGTTTGTTATAAATTCGTAAAGAAAATAGACCTGTGACAAATGACCTTCATTATTAAAAAAAAAAACGCGAAAACACCATTTTCTTCTATTACCTGTAGCACCGACATTTGGCCTTGTAGAGAAAAAAATAAAAACACATCCTTGTGGCCATTTCTAAACCTCTATCCAGTGGTGTACTCTAAATTTTTATACGACGTTTCGTTTCCTTCTGGCCATCATCAACTATCTAATTTCGTATAGGCGCCATATTGGATTTAGAAATCTTCAGAGAGAGTTTTTTTTTCTGATTTCAACAATGTACCACATGCTGACTATAGTTTTTGACATTAGGTTTTATTTGAAAGAATAAATTATAAGATTAAATAAGGTAGCCTTTGGAATTTCAATCTGTCAAACATTTCATTTATTGTTCATTAATAATACAAAAATGTCATACACTAACGAAGAGAAACGAGATATGATAAGTATTTTTTATTCTTCGAACCGAAATTCAACAGAGCGAGTACAAGATAACAAAAACATTAATAAAAATACATACAAAAGTAAACAATAAACAATTACAGTAAATGTTCAATTATCTGGCCATCTTCGGTAATGCACAATTGGGCACTCCTTCTGGCATTTTGTACTGCCCTTTGTATAGTTCTTCTAGAAACTGCATCGAAGGCATTCTGAAGTCTGTCTCGTAATTCCTTCAATGTTTTGTGGCGCATCTAATTTAAATATTATTTTTAACATATCCCCATAAAAAAAATCTAGCGGACTTAAATCAGGTGATCTCGCAGGTCATTCAACAACTCCCCTATTTCCAATCCAACGGTTTGCAAACTCTTGATTTAAGAAATTTCTAACAACAGCTGCATTGTGTGCTGGTACGCCATCTTGTTGCCATCATAAATATTGTAATTTATTTAGTGGGATATTGTCGTCAAGATAGTTAAATACGTATGTACGTAAAATGCTTAAATATCTTTCTACATTTAAATGTTCTTCATACATAACTGGTCCTAAGAGACGATTTGCCAAAATACCCATCCAAACGTTTATTCCAAAACGATGTTGTGGTCTTCTAGCCCTGTTTTGTCGGGGATTTTGTACTGCCCAATAGTGCTCCGTATTTCTCTTGAACATTCCAGAATTTGTAAATTTTGTTTCATCTGAACAGCTGATTTTCCTTAAAAAATTTTCGTCATTTTCTATCCTTCCCATTAACCAATTACAATATTCTAGCCTTCTCAAATTATCTCCAGGCAGTAAAGAGTGACTAACATGGATCCTGTATGGTTTAAACCTACTTTTATGTAAAGTTCTCCAATCTCTGGACTGGCACAAATTTAATTCTGACGCTACTTCGCGTGTAAAAATTGATGGATTATTATTTATCTATAAAAATACAAGATTAACATGAAATTTGAAAACACGCTTTTAATTTACCATTTGTAAAATAACTTGTCGATTTTCATTTAAATTCCTGTTGTCTTGACCATTACGCGGCTTAGTAAACGATCCATTCTCGACCAAATTTCTGTAGAGATCTAGAAAAATGGTACGAAGAGGCTGTTGTCGTTCTGGATATAATTGTAGATATTTTGTACTCGCTACTGTTGAATTTCGGTTCGAAGAATAAAAAATACTTATCATATCTCGTTTCTCTTCGTTAGTGTATGACATTTTTGTATTATTAATGAACAATAAATGAAATGTTTAACAGATTGAAATTTCATGGCTACCTTATTTAATCTTATAATTTATTCTTTCAAATAAAACCTAATATCAAAAACTTTAGTCAGCATGTGGTACATGGTTGAAATCAGAAAAAAAAACTCTTTCTGAAGTTGTCTAAATCCAATATGGCGCCTATAAGAAATTAGATAGTTGATGATGGCCAGAAAGAAACGAAACGTCGTATAAAAATTTAGAGTACACCACTGGATAGAGGTTTAGAAATCGCCACAAGGTTGTGTTTTTATATTTTCTCTCCAAGGCCAAATGTCGGTGCTACAGGTAAAAGAAGAAAATGGGGTTTTTGCGTTTTTTTTTTTAAATAACGAAGGTCATTTGTCACAGGTCTATTTTCTTTACGGATTTATAACAAACACAAAATTTAACAACTTTGCCAAATTTAAACCTATACTCTGTCTCCAATAATAAGCGAGATCCCCATGGTGAGGGCCGAAAATGAATCAGCCTGTATAGATGCATTCAAACACAATCTACAGTTCATAAAGTATAAGTTTTCAGTTCAAGGTCAAATTCGAAGCATATGATTCAAATCAGTACTGCGGAGTCAAATGAAGTCATGTATTCAGTCGCGGAAACAACCGTCTGTCATAAAATATAAATGTCATGTTTCGCAAACATTGTCAAAATTTCAGTTTTACTTGCAATATAACCAAAGAAGGCAAATACATAACCTACATGTCAAAATAATGAGTAAAATGGGAACATGAATAGTTCAAAAGTATTGTGTCTTTTCTAGTTTTATATAAATATTTTCAACACAAGAAAACTTTTTTAAATGTTATTTATAATTATAAACTCACGATAATATTCGATCAAAAATTTATTTAAAAAGAAATATTTCAAGTCAGATATCAATTGTGAAATGCATAGGTATTGAAAAGATCTTTATGCCCGTATTCACAGAAAACGGAATAATGGTTCATTATGAAATGGTCGTTTTAATTATAATGGTCATTAAATGAAATAGCACATTCATAAACGTTAGAAAGAATTTTTGAACAGATCATTACGAAATTATCGATCTAGGGAATTTTAACGAAATTATTTGGGAAAAACATACTTTACTGTAATCAAATCACAGCAAATCGCAAAAATGGAGATGTCAAAACGTGTAAAAGGTAAACACTTTTGGGACAGAGAGATTTGTCTCTTGCTGGATATTGTAGAATCACATATCGGTGTTATGGAGAATAAAAGGACCGATGCCATCACATCGAAGGGTAAAACAACACAACTGCTCACAGTGGGTTGGCTGATATTTAAATGATCACCTAAAATTTGCTGGAAACTTCCGAATGCAAAAAACCCCAGTGCAATTAAAATTTGATTTGTTGCACTAATAGCTTTATTTCTTTGTGTCATTCTTTTCAGTTGTGGGGCAATAATATTAATTAACTCGCTAATTGTAGCTTTATCAAAACGATATCGCATTTTAAATTCTATGTTATCAAACATATCCATGAAATTGTTTCGCTCTCTTATAAGTCTGGGCCTTGGCATAGCAACTAGAATTTCCTCCACAAATTCTATATCTGAATCTTCAGAAGATGACATGCTGAACTATGAAATTGGTATATTATGTTAGGAATATATGTTATACTTTTATCTTTATATAAATTAAACAAACAGTAAACAGAAATCACTATTATCTACAACAAATATAAAGATTCGTTTAATTGGCCAAAAACTTCACGTTATTTTAACGATGCATTTAACAGGCGATTTAACGTAAAGAAGTATTATGAATACAAAAACGTGTATATAAGTCTTCGTTATAGCATAATGGTACGTTATATCATATTACGAACCTTAGTGAATACAGGGGTGTTAAAAATGTTTGCATTATTAAGAATGACATACCTACCGAAATCATTTTCTTGCACTATATCTGGGTTAAGAAGATTGGGAATGTATTAATTTGATGAATAATTTAGATTTCTACTTAACTTATATATTGTTTATATTTTAAATATATTGGAATAGAATGTAAAAGTTATGTTCGTAACTCTTTGAAAAAGAATTAAAACCTTTTGAAAGTTGTAAATATATGTTGTCAAATTAATAAAAGAAACATTTATATAGTCTACATTTAATATTTTATTGTTTCTTAAGAAAATAATGGTATAATAATACAATCCAAATCCATATTATCCTTTATTAGATGAAGATAATATTTAACAAACACATGAGGATTTTCTGATAACTACATTTGATAATTTTGCAGGTTAGTACACTACCGATAAAAAAAAATCCACCACCAGTAAGAAAAAAAACAAACTTCATTCAAATAAAACTTTGCCACGAGATCTTTATCATGTAATGTTTCGTTGAACCAGTGGCAGTAATTTCTTCGCTGCTATATATTATGTGCATGCACACTACAAAATATAAATACAAAAATATTTTGTCAAAATAAGATAAGTAGTTACCTGCTTATTAATGTTTAGTGAACTTTTATGGAAGTAAACTTCCCTGTTTCATCCAAATAAAACCTCAAATATATTACTTGTATTATTTGCAATGTTATTTTTAATGTGAATGGAGTATACATTTCTTAGAGTTTTTAAGGTGATGTTTTTCTGAAAAATTTGAACATGTGATAAATGTTTACAATATATTAAACACATACTTTTTTTATACATGTCATAAACAGTATTTCGAACTTCCATTTTCGTTGCTTCTGGTAAATCCTTAGTTTTTGGCTTCCTACAAGACCTGTTTTTGCCAGGAGATGATAAGACTGGATTCTGAACGCTACGATGTTTAATAGTGTAGACCGTTCTACTAGAAATATTAAGGGCTTGTGCTACCCTCTAAAATAAAACTAATTTTATAACTGCCTTATGTGAATTACCTCATGAACACGATCGATGGACATAACTGGCCCACCATTCTCTTTTTCTCGTTCAAAATAGGCTGTAAGATTTAATACAAGCTGTTGAGCTTGAAAACCAAGAGGCTTACCAGGCATCTAAGAAATATTCTGTCAAATAAATAGGTTAGAAATGTCAAAGTGATAATCAAACAATTTCGTACTTATTGCCACTAATTGATATTATTATTTATTACCAGTATTGTTCTCAAAAGAACAGATTTTGTAATTTTTTGATGACAAACGAGATATTCAAATTAGATTACTTAACCAAGAAGTCAGAATACCGGAAACAAAGTCAATAAACAACAGTATTAAAATAATTTCACAGCAATCCGAATATCATAGACTATCTCCTAGACAACCTATCCCTTTTTATTTAATATAATATTTCAAAGACGTACGTCTTAACTTAAAATGACAAACGTGTGTAGTATTACAGCATGTATTCATGTGTGTTAGAAAGAGATAAAGTACAATTTGCGGTTGCCACTTGGGCAGTACGAACTGAAAACTTATACTTTATGAACTGTAGTTAATTAAGTTCTGTACCTATTTTTACACTTCCAGTTTGTCGTAAGGGTATTAAAAATCTCTTACATAATGGCAGAGATTTATTCTCTACCAATTATTATGCTGGGTATATTTAAAATAGAGCCCATTTCGAATACGTTTCATTGCTATTCATACTCTATTTTATTTATTTAATACTCATCAAAGTGAGAACACATTAATTTATTTATTAGAAACATCTATTAGACAAAAAATAATTTGTGATTTTCAAATGAATAGATTTTTTTGGTTAACATATCTTTTTCAATATTATTTTGTGACAAATTAAACATCTCTTTTATGTTATTTTCTACATCTGCAAAAGTGATGTAAGTAACGATAAAAAAATCATAGCATTATACACTTCCCCAGCGGTAGGTTTTGCTGCGTTTTCTTCCATATCTGAATCTTCGATGACTTCAAAAGAATATATCATAAATTCTGCATCAGATGGTGCCTCAGCAGTTATTAATTCGCTGTCAATATTTGTAAATCTGGCCAAATCTTCTTATTGTTAAATAGATTATTAATGCTATTTCGATCTATCCACGTTGAAAGAGGAAGGTTATCATCTTCATCACCAGCATATTTTAAAATCCATTGTGATAACGAAAGTTCATCATCGTCATCAAATAACGTATTATGTTGAAAACCAGCATGGCGGAAACAGTTTTCAATATTTTTAGACGTTATTCGTCTCCAGATAGTGTTTATTATTACTACAGCGTTTAGTAACGAAATTTTTAAGTTCGTTTTGCGTTCGAGGCAGTTATATAACCGAGTTAAAAAAATCTTTTGTAATGCGATTTCAAGCAGTGAATTACTACTTGATCCGGTTGTAGTACTGCTGTGGTACAAGGAGGTAGGAAGACCACCATAATGAATTCTAAATTTTCTATATGTGGATGCGCTAGACAATTATCCACCATTATCAAAATTTTTCTATTTTTCTTTTCTAATTTGCTGTCCCATTGTCTTAGCTCATTTTAAAAAATTTCAGATGTGATCCATGCACTTTTATTTCATGCATAGGAAACAGGCAAATGAATACAATTTTTAAAGCATTTATAAGTCCTCGACTTTCTTACTACTAAAAGCTTTCGCTTTTCCGTTCCAGTCATATTTGCACACCAATACTGTTAAGCCGTGCACACTTAAGCCGCAACATATAGTGCAACGTGTAAAGCAACAAATAATGCAACATCTGTGGACGTGCGTTACATGTTACAGCTCGCGGTGCAGAAATTGCGTGCATCTGATCCGTCAGTTGTCGGTTTTTCGTACTATTTACTGTTCTCTGAAAATATCATATTCATTGAAATGATTTTAACCACTTCACATTTAAATTCGTTTTCGTTTCAAATCTTTTATAGTGGTTTTTGAAATGTTATAGAGACATTAATTTCAACAATTTTGGGCACTTTTGACATGCTTTCTTCATTTACAATTGCTTTTGAAGCTCCCGATTGTCTTCTGTTTTTCCTGCTATCATGCAATATTACACACAATTTAAAGAACATTTTTTGCAATTCATGTCTTCACTACTTTGTGGTAGTGAAGAGTTTAAATAATTTTAACCGTTTCAATTTCAATTTTTCAACTTAAAACTAGGTCTGTCATATGTATTTAAAGTCATAATTCACGGAACAAACAAACGGGTGATTAAATGATTGAACATTTTTTTTTCTTAAGCTGGCAATAATTTTGCAACTTTGTGTTAACATGACTGATTTTGAAATTTAAAAAATCGAATTTCGTTAGTTGGATTTTATACGGTTGTAGTAAATTAATTTTAAAAATTTGATACCGTAGCTTGAAACATATTTACTTCCTGTGCTAAGGTTGTTGTATTTAGCCAGGATTCGCTTCCACGATATTTAAAATATCCTCTTCTGCTTGTTGCACCCCGCATAATCTTTTAAGGCCACGAAAATCCATAGTAAATGTAAATTTCAGCGTTTGCAGTGCCGATTTCCGTATTGCCGCACGTGACAGAGCTGGACTCGAATAAAGAAAAAATATTTTTTCGATACTACGTAAACATTGGACTGTCATTTTTTTTTGTATGAAGGCATTACTCATAGGTATCCTTCACCCCTCTTTTTCTTTGTCGCTATACAAAACTAAGATTGTATATTTATTCAGTACAGCGCTACATTGAGTAGCTTGAATTTGAATTTCCAAATTTTTCCGTTAATTACATACAATTTAAAAAATACTGTAAATTGAGTTATAAATTTGCTTTCTGAAGCTAGTAGTTTTTTTTTTAAGAAAATCAGACAGTGGAGCACTTAAAAAGGCACAGAAACAACAATCAAATATTGTTGCAGGATGTCATCAGGAATTTGGACCTAATTACGCGACCTAGAAAGACAACATTTTCAAAATTTATTGTAGTTTTGAAAAAAATAAATAAATTTAAGTATTCTTTTATTTGTTATTTATATTGTATATAACTACAAAAATGCGTAAACTTAAATGATTTCGAAGAAGTTAACATACTTCAAAATGTTCAGAGTGTATTAAATACAACTTGTCAATTGAACACATGTTACTAAGCATTTGAGTTAATGTTAGTTATCATGAAAGTGCATTTATCCATTATCTAGTTCCCAATATAATCTAAACAAACAAAAGTTAAACTAATCTATACTGGTACAACACTTACCGTCTGTCTATGTGTCAAATGTTTTTGTGTGTAATATATTTTTGTTGACTTTTGTCCAACAAACTGATGACCAGTTCATTTGAGTAAGCCTTCATATTTTACACTACATATACTTTGCTATTATTTCTCTCACAGTAGAAACTTAATTTACGATGAAGCTCTTATAATATACAATATTTGCATTGCTATTTGATGCAATGCTCCATTGCTCAATCCTGACCGCTTGTATCACAGTATTGTAAGCTAGTAATACAACGAGCCATCGAAAAAATTCATAATTGGAGTAGACTGTGAAATTGGGTTGGTACTTTAGCCACTTCCTCATAATGACACATTACTTGATGCTTGACAAGTTTCATTTGGTTTCATTGTAAAAAAAGGTTATGGCATTCAAATGATACTACAACAAAAAAGAAAACAAATTTATTTAATATCGAAATCATAATCAATATTTACATATAGCTACAGAAGTTGTTGAAAATGTTGTCCATTTACATCTAAACACAAACCAACTCGAACTTTTTAACTTTGAAAAATTTGACACAAACTTATAGTTTCAATGTCAAATAATAAATATCGTTATGTGGAAGTGGCTTAAATACCAACCCAATTTCACAGTCTACTCCAATTATGAATTTTTTCGATGGCTCGTTATTTGTAATATTTATCTCAAATTTGTGTCTTAGCAACTAATAACATTCCTAGGATTTAATTCAGAGTTGCTTGCGTTTTATTCACATGAGCTTTATTATGTATACCTCTAGATATTTAACTGCTTTAGAAATACTTTTTGGTTTAGTCGAATATTTAGTGTCACCATGACAATTAATGAAAACGAGGTTGATCGACTTTTTTTAATTGATTTTTATTTTCCATTTTTCTAAACAGTTTTGTACTTGTTTGAGTGTTGATTAGATTATTCTGTTTGGTTTCAATGTTTCACCATTGTCACCTGCAAAAATGCTGTCTTTGTTATCTCATTTGATCTGTCGAAAATTTTGTTATAAATTCGATATACCATACCAGGAAATGGCTTTATCCTAAACATTAGGTAGGGAAATATATTAAATAAAGAATGTAATATGCTCCTTTTTAACTTATACAGGCTGTCCTTCAAATAAAAAGACAACGTATGAGAAATGGAAGGATGCAATTATATAGAATATATACTCGTGGACAAAAAATTCTGGACGCCAAAGTAAATGTCTGTTAGTACAAGAAAAATTATTTCTTTAATTTTTTTTAACAAAACATGAAACATCTACAAAGTAAGAATGAGAAATAAAAAAAAGGTACTTAACATTTTATTCAATAAGAAAAAGTCACGAAACAGTAAATTGTACAAAATTAAAAAATTCATTAGTCGAACTTTAATGACTTCTGCCATATGTCGTGGTAAACTTTGAATGCAGTTGGCGACCTCTTCTTGTGTAATGTTTTCCATTCCTTGCGAACAGCTATTCTAAGATCCCGAATGGTTACCGGTATGGGTTGTCGTTGCCGAAAACGTCGCCCTAATGAATCCCAGAGATTTTCGATGGGATTCAGGTCCGGGCTTCAAGCTGGCCATTGCAAGCGGCGAAAATTAGCCGCATCTTAATATTGCTCAACCACCCGTAAGGTGTGAGGTCGCGCGTTATCGTGCATTAGAGTAAGGTTCTCACATACGAATGGAGCAAATGATACGATGTGATCAGCTAAACACTCGTTGGTGTACCTAACAGCCGCCATGGCACTATTTTCAATGAGAACAAACTCAGTTTTCGCGAACAGTGAAATACCAGTCCAAACCATTATACCACCTCCTCCAAATGCAATTCTTGGAAATGTACAACACGCTGAAAATCGTTCTCTACACATGTTCTTGTCCAGCTGGTGAATGCAGACAAAAAAGAGACTTTTCTCTGAACAATACGGGACTCCATCGATCCATTACCCATATGTCTATGTTCAAAGGTAAATCGTAGTCGTTGAACACGATGAGCTGAGAGCAAAAGTGGACAAGCAGCAGGTTTCATTGACATCAATCCGTATTCCTTCAATCTTTGGCGAACGGTTCGTGCAGAAACCGCAGTATCGTAAATATATTCGACTTGGCGAGACACAATTGTTGATGGTAAATCACAATCGCGTAGTGTAGATAACACCATAAAACGGTCTTCTCGGCGGTTTGTGGTGAGAGGTCTGCTTGATCATGGCCTTCTTGTGTATTCCCCAGTTTGACGCTGTCGCTGTATTACGTCTGGGACGATACTCCTGGAAATATTCAAGACACCAGCGATGTATCGAATACTGCTCAGGCTACAGCACAGCCTCAGGCATCATTTGAAATGTCGGGACTTACAGTTCAAATGACTTTTGAACGCAACAGATACAAGCTTCGTCATTATTTTTGTTTTTCTTTTGGTTGTTTTGATAAATTAAATGCTTTGTATCTTCTTTAATTTCCAATTCTTATTTCATAGATAATATTTCATGTCTTGTGAAAAAAAAATAGGAATTTTAATTGTGATAATAGACATTTACTTCAGTATCCGGAATTTTTTGCTCACGAGTGTATATCTATAAAATTACGTGCCGCCTATGTATTCTAATGTCTATTAGAAACAACTCCTTTGAATTTACACATAGGCCGCAATGTTTATGCTTATAGAAACTGTAACAGATAACATTATTTAGACGGCTGTTGACGTTATAAAAACCAATCAATGGAGCAGTTTTGTTTACTTAGGGTTTAGTAGCTTCACTACGATTACGTACGAATATATCTGCTTATGAATAATTTGAGAACGAAACCTTTTAGAAATGATTATTTTACACATACAAATATAAACCAATCAGATTCGCGTATTACTGAAGCAACTCGAAATTACAGCGGTAATTTATCGATAATTTTCATAGAATAATTAGGCGTTGTTATGGAAATGCGGTTAATAAGGATAGACATTTATAAAGTTCTGTCAAAGAACTGGTTTCATTATCACAAAACAATGCTGAGATTTGGGGAAGAATCAGTTGTAAACATTGATCAAATAGTAACACAAACTGAACCGGCTAATACGAAAAAGAGTAAAGCGTCAATTTGGCGACAATTTTGTGAGTTTTGTGATGCGAAAAACTACAGCATCGAACAAAATGGTACAGAAGAGGAACTTGCAGATATTCTGAAAAACTGGGCCTTCAATATGAGGAAGGTGAATGAGGAAGAATATAAAGAAGGTGTTGTTAAAACGATGTGGAATGTCACGGCAAAGTTGCTACAAGAGAAGTTTAATAACGAATATAACAAAAAAATTGATCCTTTTCAGAGCATCGTATTTAAAGCAGCCCGCGACGCAAGGAACTCCAAAAGGAGAATTCTTCAAGCGATACCCCTGGTAAGCGGAAAATGAGTTCTGCAGCTTTACAGAAAAACGAATATGAAAAAATGATAAATGTTTGAGATGAAGAAAATCCAGATGGACTACAAAAGAAATTTTACCTGATGGTGTCGATTGAATTGGCATGGCGAGGAGGAGAAGGCGCGCCATGTTTGATTCACTACTTCCGAGACGAAATGAACGTATACAATACACCGACTGGAAGAATAGAGTACAATCCCATATTCACGAAAACTACCCAAGGTGGAGCACAAAAATGTGCTGACAGTAAATGGTTGATTCCCAACAAAGTAAAACCAAGTAATTGCCCAGTCAGACTTTTTAAAAAACTCATTTCAAAGAGGACAGAAAACGCTCGTATAAAAAGTGATAGACTCTTTTTAACTGTCAATCCAGCGTGGAATAAGAAAAAAAGGTAGCTGGTATAAAAATATGCCTATTGGAAGAAATGAAATTTTGAAATAGTTTAAGAAAAGTGCTGAACTCGCTGATTTCAACACAGAAAACCAAAAAATAAGTAACCATTCCAGTCGCGCGACAGCTGTCTCAAATTTAGCAAAAGCTGGTGTAAATGAGCAACAATTAATTAAAATTTCTGGCCATAGTAGTTCGCATTCTATTAAGCCGTATCTACAACTAGATAAAGAACACCATGAAACTATTATTAATCAAATGCGAGGAAATAGTTACAACAGTGCAAATATTGATTCAAGCACATCCAATAAAAAACAGAATGTATATAACAATTGTACCTTTCAGTGTACTAATTTATACATGAATTAATAAATAAAGAGTTTAGATAAATTTCATTTCGTATTACGTATAATAATCAAATACCATACGAGCTTTGAATTAAAATCGATAATTTCACTCATACTTCCTGCATAACGACTTCGACTCGTGTCAATTTGACAAACCACTCCAGCCCTACGGGCTGTCGTGATTTAAATGCTTGTCAAACTGACACTCGTCTTCGTCGCTATGCAACAAGCATTCGTGAAATTATCGATAAATTCAAAGCTCTTATGGTATTACTACAGATAATATGGATATAAAAATATAATATGGATATAAAAGAACATGTAAGATGTGTGCATTTAACGTCCTATTCGGTATCAATCTATCTTTAACGGAAGACGTAAATGTAAATTGTATCGAATGTACATAACTACCGACAACTGAACGAAACTTAAAAGGAGATGGACAATAACAAAGCCATTCTTTGTTGTTATTGTCGGTCAACTTTAAGATATCGTCATTTATAATATAGTCGGTCCCACATTTGCGTGACAAAAAAAAATTAAATATCTTGTCATTTTTTTTCTCTCTTATGAGACGGAATTTTGAATTTATATTCTATATAATTACACCTTTCCATTATTCATACGTTATCTTTTTATTTCAAAACAACACCTGGTATAATAAACCAGGATGCTAAACCTTGTTAAAAGCTTGACTAGTGTCCGGACTTTTTCCCTGAAAAGTGGTTTGTATGTTAGTGTTTTGTCGAATACTCTGAAAATAGCAAATGTTCAATTATTTCTGAAAACAAGTTTTTTACTATATTTTTTCTACGATTTTGGACATAATTGGAAGTAAGAATGTAGGTAGTATGACTTAATTTGATTATAATTGTTCTCCCATTCATATGGTATCAAAAGTATATCAATAATTTGAATCAAGATAATAATTCCTTTTCTAAGTAACGGTTTCAAAATTTCCACTAATATAAGAACCAGGTATCTTTCCAGCACATAGTTTGTTATTAATTCCTTTTGAAATTTTATTGCGTGTTGCTAATTTAGGTAGCGGAGACATTTGATAAGGCTCCTCTAAAAAAATGTCTAATTCTGCTATGTAGAGAATGGTTGGAAAATACGTTCTGAATACTTAGAAAAAGCATTTACCTCCTCTTGTTGATTTGGACCATTTTAATTCTTCGATCCTAATCCATGTAATTTATTTATAAGATATTTTTGTACTAGTTTCCACAACTCATAGTCTATATAAATAGTTTAAGATTTTGTGCATTTTCTAAATTTTATAAAACACGAAAAGAATGTATCACTAATAACAACTGGCACTCCTAAATTCTCTTTCTTCAAATTCAACATTTCCTTATACTGTTTAAATAACAATTTTTTAGGTTTTAAATACAATATCACCTTTAAACTTTCCAAAAGCATACTCTCTTTCATCCAATGCTTCTTTAAACTAGGTTTTAGTAATACACTTTGACGAAATAATACGTTACTTATTTTAAAATCTGCCTGTTGTAAATGAAACTATACAAGTGTCCCATATCGTTATGTTCAAATTTTAGGAGTGTAATGTAGACTTCATTTCAAGTAACAAAAGCGCAAAACTTGTATATCCATTTTTATTTGTTTCAAAGTTACAGATCTATGAATGTGATTGTCAGATTAAGAAAAAAAATGTAATCCTAAAGTCAATAAAAACTGATTTTATTTAAAAAAAGTTCAATTAATAATATTTTCGAAATGTCCACCTTGTTGAATGCAGGCTTGTGTCCGTAAGCCAATAGAAGAAGTACTTATCCGAATTTCATACTTGTTTTGTCGGATTTGCTCGGCAGCCAGGTGAATACGATCCAACAACTCTTCTCTTGTGTTCGAAACTTGCGCGTAGACTAAATTTTACATGTACCCCCATAAATAAAAGTCAAGGGGATTAAGATCGGGTGATCTGGGTGGCCATACAACAGGACCACTTCCGAATCCATCTTCCGAAATGTGATGGTGCTCCATCCATGTGAAACTACATGTCTCGTCAAACATTCAGTGGGACATCCTCTAAAAGACCTGGTAGTTCGTCAATAAGAAATTGAAAGTAATTGTCCGCATTTAACCCCCCAGGAAGAACGACAGGACCAATCAACAAGTCATCGATTAGGGCCGCCCAAACGTTAATAGAAAATTCATGTTGAAATTTAGATGGGCGTATAGCTTTGGGATTTTCTGATAACCACCTGTGCAGGTTTCTCAGATTTGTAACACCACTTCTCGTGAACGTAGATGCATCTGTCCAGAGGACTGTTCTGCAGAAATTAAAATGAAGCCGTGACTGTCTTAATATCCAGGTAGAATAAACTAGACGAGCATAGTGGTCTGCATCAAGCAAACCGTGTCCCCTGCGATAATAATATGGATATAAGCCCTCACGTTTTAATATTCGCCAAACTGTCGTTCGTGGTACTCCTAGTTGTCTAGCGATTCGACGTACACTGAGAGTTGGATCCCTTGTAACAATAGCTACTGCTTCTTCCTCTAAGTCTGCTAGCAAATTTACTCCTCGGTCGAAAAGATAATCACGCAGTCCGCATTCCCGACATTGTCTGTGTACTTTCAGAAACGTTCTGTAATGAGGAATGCGCCTATCGGGAAACTGATATCGGTATTCAATAACTGCTTGACGTGTAATGCCGTTACAGTAGCCATACACAAAATGCATATCCGCATACTCTTGAGAAGAAAATCGGTAACGCATGTTGAATAAAGAAAACGTATCCACTCACTAACAAGCTGTTGTATGAACTGAAACGTAACGTAATAGTGATGGGTTGCTACGAAGCAAACTGCTATTTTGAAACTGCTAACTATCGTTAGCAGTTTGTAGCAGCTAGCGAATATGAAAAGAAACTGCTACTTTTTGTAGCAGTTTTCCGATGTAAATATTTCTGACGTAGCAGCTCTAACGGAAAGTAATATTAAGCTAGCAATATTTTTTATGCAGCAGATTATCTATTCGTCGAGTACATAACATGTACCATAGAGTTGTAGCAGTGTTAAAAAGAATTCCGTACTGCCATAATACCAAATAATACATACCTCTAACTTAGTATTGTATATAATGTACATATTACAATTAGTATAATTTTGTAGTAGATACTTCGGTACTAAATCAATTCGGTAATAAAATCAATGGTTTTATGACTGTTAAATATATTACATATTAATACCAAACTTTAGTAGCGTTTTTTTTTCATAAATTCTGTTTCACTGCGCACTCCTCTTGTTTTCTAAATGCCGTAAATTTCTTTTTTTAACTTTTAATGACTGAAGGAAAGGTACAAAGAAAATATAAGGGCTGAACTAAAAAGTTTATATAAAAATATTATTTACAGACATAAGACAATGAATAAAATATAATGATCAAGAAAAAAAAGTACATATAAAATATAAACCATAAATATAAAACAATTCTAATAAAAATACAATTATACATAACTAACATTGCAATGGTTTCACATGCTTCGTGTTTGCATTTAGAAACAGTTTTTGCTGTACCGTTTTTGCTTTAAGCCTGTTTCTTCTGGCTACTAATATTGTACCTGTTTTTGAAAATACTCTTTCACAAGATACCGATGTCCCTACCACACTAAGTTTTTCCTTAGCTACCTCTGAAACAAACGGGAAAGAATATTGTTGTTGCCACCAAACTAAAGGATTTTCCGTTCGCGGTAGTAAAGGTTCCTCTAAATATCTTTGCACTTCTACTATTGCTTTTGATTCTACTGATATGACGGATTGAAATACTTTTGACTTAATATTTTGATCCAAATGTTTAAACAGCAAACACTTTTCTTCACTTGCATCTTTGGCATTTTGACTTTTCTCAGAAGCTTCTGTTACCTTGTTTTTTTATTTTGGCAGCAACTAAGTTTATCACTATTTTTTTCACTTTTTCAAAAGTACTTTCATCAGAAAATGCAAAATTCTTAAACCTGGGATCTAAAAATGTAGACGTAATCAAAGTGCTACTCTGTTCTAAAGTAGCAAATCTTATATCAATTCCGCTTCCAATTTCTTGTAATAATGAATATCCAATTTGTGAAAATTGTTTCTGTTTTAGTTCGTTATATACGGTTTTTAAACCATTGGCTATAACGATAACCAGCGATCCAGTCAGATATTCTTCGCCACTTACTGTTTTAGTAGCATCCTCCATAGGTTCCAATATTTGAACAATTTCTTTAATTAACTCCCAATCTGTAGATGTTAGAATTGGCAAATATTTATCTATTAATGCTACAGTTGTTCTTACTACGGTATGCGCCAAAATAAACAACACTGAAATGCGTGCCATTGTCTCCTTTTTCAGGAATATGCAGCAACCTGTGTTCTCGAATATGTTTGACAATCTGCGTAACCGTTATGAGCAGTGCCTACAACGCCATGGCGCACATTTTGAACATGTATTCTATAGACATAATAATGTATAAGTAATAAATAATATACTTCAGTAATTTCAGTGTTGTTTATTTTGGCGCATACCGTACTTCTTCAAGCTCAATAAATCTTTCTAGCATATAGTATGTGGAGTTCCATCGTGTGGGTACGTCTTGCCGTAATTTTTTTGGCTCTTTATTTGCCTGTTTTTGTATATCTAAAAGTTTTGCATTAGATTGTGGGCTTTTAAAATGACCAACGATTGTTTTCACCTTTTCGACTAATTCATTAACTAATGTAAGTGATTTAGTTACGATAAGATTTAATGTATGAGCAAAACAGCCAAAATGCTTAAGTTGCAATTCTTCTGACAGTGCTTTTTTAATATTTGCTGCATTATCTGACACACTTCATATGATTTTTCTGTTAATTCCCCACTCTAAAAGTATACTTCTAATTTGTGTTGCCAAATTTTGACTACTGTGGGAGGTATTTGAAACTCTACAATCTAACAGTACTGATTTCATTTCGAAGTTTTCAGATATAAAGTGAGCGGTCACAGCTAAATAATTATCATTATTAATGGAAGTCCAACAGTCTGTGGTAATTGTTAAGGCTTTTACATTATTTACCATATTTTGGATCTGGTGATAAGTTTCTTCATAAAGTGCTGGAAGAAATGTAGTGCTAATAGCTTTTCTGGTGGGCAATGTATATGATGGATTTAATAAATTAATTAGTTTCTTAAAACCTTTATCTTCCACAATACTAAATGGTTGCAAATCTAGAGTGAACAGTTCTAATAACTGGTCATCAATTTTTTTCTTAGCCCTAATATTCATTTTCCGCGGAAGCAAGTAGTCAGTAATGTTTTCTTGGTACTTACTTTGTTGATTTTCAACTAACGCTTGAGGTCTATTTATTGTAGTTCTTGCTGATGTAGATGCTTGAAGCTCGGCTTCATTTAAAATAGTAGATCTTTTAGTACCAAGATTCTGTAGATTTATAAGTGGATGTTTTCTTTTTAGGTGAGTTTTCAAATTTGTAACAGAAGATTTGTATGAAAGCAGTTGTTTGCATATATTACAAACGGCTTTCTCATTTTCAATTTTAAAGAAATTCCATATTTCAGAAGTTTTCCTTTTTTCTGTTTTAGAAGCCATCTGTGTGCATATAAACTGATATGTTAGGAACTCAATTTCATAATATTTTCCCGTATACTTACATTTAAAGTGCAATTGATACTATCGCTTAATATATGAATTTTCTTCAAACACTGACAAGCACTATAACTTAAACTTTCAGATTGTAGTTTAGTTTATTCTAATGTTGAAGTTTGCCTGTAAGTGATAACTAAAATACTCTAATTTTTAGCTAGCCAGGTTATTTATATGAATTTTTCTGCTGGTAATACAAAAATCGATTTGTAATAAACTGATGACATGACTGATGTTACAAATACAAATGTATAATCAAAAGTGTCGCAAATGCAAAAATTAAGCGCTTTGTTTATTGTTAAAGTTTAGAAAACATTTTATTATAAGAGGCAGGTAGTGTTTATCCACTCAAAGAAGTAATTGATACATTTCACAATACTTTTCTTTTAGAAATTTGGTTTGCAGAACAATAGACGATACTTTTTATACTTTCGTTATAGGAATAGAACATATGCCAGGATAATAAGGAATAAAGAACGATTGTCCAGAAACATTCAACAAAATCAGTTAGGTACTCTAAACGAAATATAATGCATATCTTCTTTATTGCTATTTACTACAGTAATCCTTTTATACAGAAATCGCTTACCGGCAAGTATATGCATCAAAATTCGTAGAACTATTTATAAACTATCGATTCAGAAACTTCTTTCACGTATTAATAATAAAAAAATGGATGGTTTATTTTAATACTAAGGTAATACATATAATCATTTTTCAAATACCAGAATTTAATTGCATTTGTATTGATTATAGCAAAACCAAATAACAATCAATATTGAAAAAGACAGAAAATGTTGTAACGTTTATTAGTTATTATGTAACACAATAAGATATTAAAAAATAGCCGTATTTAATGAAAAATGCTTAATTTAAAGTATATAGTACGTATGTTGCTATATAGGAGAAACTGCTACAAAAAGTAGCAGTTTTTTTAAACTGCTAACGAAAAGTAGCAGTAGCAGTTTGTAGCTGCTAATGAAAAATAGCAGTTTTACACATCATTATAACGTAATCCTTTACTAAAAAAATGCAACGTTATCAGTCATCTGAACATTTGTTTAATGCATGATATTCATGGTTCAGCACTTACGAAATAAGTAAGAACCTTCTTTATCATAATTCAATTTCCAGTACTCTTTTTTGTAGATCTCCAAGAAATTACTGTATGCACTACGACACATGTTTATTTATTTTAGGATAACATTTTATTATGCGACGTTAACAATCACAGGCCTGTTATTGAATCGTATAACTTTTTTTTAAATAAAATCAGTTTGCATTGACTTTAGGATTACATTTTTTTCATGGTCTGACAATCACATTCATAGATCTGTTACTTTGAAACAAATAAAAATGGATATACAAGTTTTGCCTTTTTGTTACTTGTCACTTGAAATGAAGTCTACTTTACACTCCTAAAATTTGAACGTAACGATACGTGACACTTATATATTTTAGCTTTAATTCATGGCTCACGTAATTTTTAAATTTGCTCTATTTTCAATTTTTCTTAATGAAATTACCATAGAACTCGTTTTATAACTCACTATATCTATCATATTGTACCCAGATGTATGTATTACCGTACTATTTATAAACTTGTATTAGTAGAATGTAAAATTATCTAACCTACATACTTACATCTAATATATACATATCTCTGTATATGTATATCTCATTTTCTATCCCAGTTCTTAAAGTCACAAATCTAGAATATCAATTATTTTCTAATCATTTAAACTTCTACTATTTTTTATGCTAAAAATCTATAATCTTTGCATTACTGTTTCATATTGTATAATTCTATGCTAAATTTAATCTTGCTTGTTGGTATTTATTTTGTAAATTAGTACATTTCTTACTTTATTGAAAAGCTATGCTAATTTGAGTCTATTTAACTACTTACATAGTCACTTTCTGCATCTGCAATGAATTTAAATCAAAGGATTATAAAATGAAATATGTCTCTATGAAAATTATATTAATCTTAATTTATTTCATTCTTCTTATAAATTGATTTTATATACAATCAGACACAAAAGTTTTCGTACACCTACCTAATATTAAATAACTTAAAATATAAACATTCTATTATGATGCAGTATTTTTATTTCTTTTTAACAATGTCAGATATCATTCATTACAGCATGAAAAAACTATGTGAGAATCTTGTTTAAAAGAACACTGCCTGGGTTGTATATTTTACCTAGTGGGAACGCCAGATTATTGCTTGTGACCTGTGGTGATTTAGTTCCTGGCTAGCTGTAGTGTTCTAACAATAATGAAAATGATTTAAAGTATAAATAATGTAACCATGATTCATAAAAAGTCCAGGACGTGTGCTGAAATGTTTATTAAATAAAGAAAACTCAACAACGTTGTCCCTAAAGTTTTATTTAATATTTACATAAAAGAAATGAGGCTTCGAAATATATTAAAATAATTAAGTGAAGGCTATGTACACAGGTAACGATGAATAAGTTAAAAGCTGAAAATTAAATTACAAAAAAAATCGTGTGCAAATGTGATTAAAATAATACCTGAATCGGCCGATACAGAGCTTACTTTTGAATAATGTCTCGAACGGACACGTGGCAGAAAACCAAAAAGAAACGCCGCTCAATGCTTCACTGTGTATGTTTGAACTAGCACTTGTAAGGGGTGTTTACCCCTTGAAGATTAAAAATTGTCTAAAAGAAACCTATCTAGGAAGGGCCGGTTTATGATCTAATTTAAGGATAACCAATCATATTGCAAATACCAATGTCTAAGAATTAATAGTTAATTAAAGACACAGGTTAAAGGGTCGTGATGCCAGTGAAATTAATATCATTAAAATATTACTTGGGAAAATATACTTAATGACACGTCACATGATGTGGTTTAGATGATTTTAGCGCAAGTGAATTAAATGCGACTATTAATTGTAAATTTGAATACCGGTTGAGTATAATTGAAATGCATAAAAAAATAGGTCAATAATAAATCAAACAAATTAAGAAATAATTAGAATAGAAATCGCACTTAATAATTACTAAATAGAAATGATATTCAAAATTCTAACGAACATTCGAGAATATGGGTTTATCAGTGCACCAAAAATAGCCGCACGGGTGGAAATTTACACTGGAAAGAAAGTGTATGCAGTAAACATGTGAATTTTAAGAAAGTTCGGATATAAGGGAAGAGTGCCTGCTACGGTGCAAAACCGCTTACTAAAAAAAAAAGAGAAAAAAAGCAAAGTTTCGGGCGATTTCAATGGCCGACCTACCCGCCTCTGCTGACATCTAGCGGCCCACTCGGCTACAAAGACAACCTCAGCTCAGGGGGGGGGAGACCCAGAGGTACTAAAAAGAAAGGTGGTAAAGGGCGCTACCGAATTTGGTACCGCTAGACACCGCAAATTCGGAAAATTACGATAACGCAAAAAAATGGCAAGCTCCGCGGCGGGTAGATAAGGCACCTAAGTCGTCCGAAACAATAAAGACGAGGGAGATAAAAGAAAACAATCTGCAACAAACTAAGCTCCACTACACTTTATTTGAAGTAACCCATTAACCGCCGCATATAAAAATACAGTAAATATCGTTTATAACGACATCTGATATAACGACATATCGGTTTTTGCGACGAAATTTCAAGGTCCTGGCCAGAAACAATGCTTTCTAAACGCGAAACCTATCGGTTATAACGACATCGGATATTACGACGAAACTAATATAACGACGAAAAATAGCTTGAAATTTGGATCAAATTATCTTTTATAACGACGGACACGTCGCATAGTAAGAAAACGGTGGGGAAGTTTCGAATTGGCTAGGGGAATTACAGCGTTATGAAAAGGCAAGGCGAAATGCGACAGATAAACGTATTTATTCAGTAGTTATCTAGGAATTGAAGGTACGTTGTCGACGTCGATATGGCGAAACGAAAGGCGTTTACAATTGAAGAAAAAGCATCAATTATTAGGCACTTGGAGGCTGGAAATTATAATATTAATATTGCTAAAGAATATAAGGTAAGTTTTGTTTGATTTCTATGAGAATAACATGCACACTAATATTATTCTTGTTTATTTAGGTGGCGCATTCAACAATCTCCACGATTTGGAAAAATCGGAATAAAATAGAGGATTTAATTAATAGATCTTCATCATTACAAACGAAAAAGATCAGATCTTGTAACGCGTATAGAGTAGACGAGGCCCTATATGAATGGTTCAAAATTCGGAGGAGCCACAACATTCCTATTGGCGGTCCGATATTGCAAGAGAAAGCAAATTATTTTGCTCGACGATTAGGGTTAGAAGATTTTAAATGCACAGTTGTGTGGATTCAACGATTCCGAAAAAGACACAATATTGTTTTTGGTAAAATATGTGGCGAAGCAATACATGTACCTAAAGGGATTTGTGACGACTGGTTAAATACAGTGTGGCCAAATTTAAGAAAAGAATATACAGACGAAGAAATATTCAACGCAGATGAGACTGGTATATTTTTCAGAATGATGCCAGACAAAACGATGAAATTTAAAGGGGAAAAATGTATTGGTGGTAAACTGAGTAAGGATAGATTGACTGTTCTTACAGCAGCAAATATGACTGGTTCGGAAAAAATGAAACTTGTGGTTATTGACAAAGCTAAGCATCCTCGATGCTTTAATTAATATAAAATCTTTACCTGTTGAATATGAAAATAACCAAAGAGCATGAATGACATCAGCATTATTTGAAAAAATAATTGTACGATGGGACAATAAACTCATTCGGCAAAAAAGGAAAATCCTATTGCTTTTAGACAACTGTCCAGCTCATCCAAATATTCAAAACTTAAAAGCTATAAAACTTGCCTTCCTTCCACCAAATACCTCGTCAGTTCTTCAACCGATGGACCAGAGTGTAATAAAGTCCCTAAAGACACATTTTAGAAAACTTCAAATTATAAAGCTTTTAAAAGACATTGACGAGAATGGTGTTCCTCAAAAACTAGATATCCTGCAGGCTATTTTTCTACTTTCCAAAGCTTGGGATCGTGTTTCTCAACAGACAATAGCAAATTCCTTTGCACATGCTGGGTTTAATTTACACACAGCAGAAAACTCTTTTGATGACGATAATTTACCCTTAGCTGAGTGGCTTCGACTACAAAATGATACGGAAGAAGATAACTTACCTTTAACTGAATGGGTCCGCACTTTACCTGTAGTTAACCTGGCAACACAAGAGGGTTGGGATAATTTTTCAAATGTTGATGAAAAACTCGAAACGGAGGAAGATATGACAGAAGATAAAATTTTAGCTGGGTCCAGTGCAAACTTGGAGTTAGAAATAAACAACGATGAAGTGGAAATGGACGAAACTACGGAATTTCAACCACCTACTATAAAGGATGCATTTTCAGCAGTTGAAATGATTTAGCATTTTTTCACATTTAATCAAAATTTGAAAGACGCTAAAACAGATTCTGCATTGCTCCATTTGGAAAAAATTATTGAAAAACACTTCTTAGAAAACAAAAAATTACAACAAACCAAAATGACAGATTTTTTTATTAAAATTTAAATATGTATGTATGTATGTACAATGCAGTCCGTGCCTATGTATTATTATATACATATGTGTTAAATTGTTAGTAAAATCAGTTGAGAAGGAAATGTTTTTTTTATTTGTATTTTATAAAACTAGAATATTGTTTTCGTTGTTTAAGTGTATTTTCTAAGATAAATAAAATGTGTTTATATAATAATTTGGTATTTGGATATAGCGACCTACTCTTATAACGACCGAATTTCGTTGGTCCCTTCAACGTCGTTATAAACGATATTTACTGTAATTAAAAAATTGCATTTTTTTTGTTAAACTAACTAATGAGGGTAAAATAGGGCCACTTACAAAATTTTATTGATATGTTTACACAGTAACATATAAGAAAATGCTGTTGCGAAAACGCAACGTTGGCGAGATACATAGTCTTTTTTACTTTCGGTGGTACCGATTAAAACATTTGGTATGTAGATGTACGTTACACTTGATACACATAAAAACTGTAGTACTATGGCAAATTCGGCATCTTCTTCTTTGTTCTGTAGCAGATTTTTCAATTACGTGCCCTACATTGTCGTAACGGGCATCAGAAGTTGACGTGGATGAGTGTCTTAGTAAAACATTTGATGGTTTTTCATTTTTCAATAAATACATAACTACATTACTACGAAAGTTTAGTTGTGTCATTTTGGACTCATTACAAAGTCTATGTAATTTCCATGCATTTACCAATGCACACCCTATTAGGTTCCCCGCCGCCACCACTTCTTACCTCTTATTCGAATTCTATAATTTGCTATTGCATTATCATGCAAGTCGACTCCCCCCATGTGGCTATTATATTTTTCAATTATGTTTGGTTGTTTTACTTGTACTTCCCTCTTTTCTTTACGACTATATCGTTTGATATTTCCAATTGGCTCTATTTCTTCTATATTAGACGCTACGGTAACACCAGCATTGTCGTTCCAACGCACCATTCTGATTGAAGAATTTTTGTCATATGCAGCATCAAACCATCCTCGATCTCTTTTAGCGATTTGCTTTGTCGTTTCCAATAAACATTTGGCGGTTCTATTTTCTCGTATCGTACCTGTTGCATAAAACCCTTTTTCATCCAGTAATGAAAGCAGAGAGTAGCTCGTAAAAAAATTATCAAAATACACTTTATGATTATTTGAAGGTTTTACTACCTGCAACAAATCAATAACCGTCTGAGCTCCTAAACCTAGTTGTGGATTTTCTTTTAATTTTCCACCGTAAGGAAAGCATTTATATAGGTATCCGGCAGAAGATGTAAGACACCAAATTTTAAATCCAAATCGAACAGGTTTGCCTCTTATAAACATCTTTGCCGAATGTCTTCCAAAGTAGGGGACCATTTGTTCATCTATTGATAAATTATGTGAAAAAATTCCAAATTGTAAAAATCGCTCATTCGAAAGGTCGAATAAAGGCCGTACTTTCGCAAATTTATCTTCTTTTTGTAAATTTGTATTATCTGACAAATGATATTTTGTTTGATGTCTCGAAAACGATTTCGGGACATTGTTTTTCTTACCAATGGCACTCCTTTGTCCTCATCTAGAGACCAGTATAAATCCATTTGTGGCAAAGAATGGTACCCTGACAAAAATTACAATACCTAACCATTTACGTAAGTCAATCATATCGATGTGAAGATTGTGTCGGTTTTTGCTGCATGCATATTTCTTTGAATAATTTATTATTGCATTGAGGACAGTGTCATCAAAGAACAAGGAAAACAATTCGAAAGGGCTATAATTACCAAACTGTTCTTGTAATTCTCTTACGGCCTTTTCCTCTACATTATTTGGCTGGTTTTTTGCTGGAACGTATGTTTTCTGCCACTTTACAGCTTGATGTTTTGAAGAGTGAGCGCGACTTGTTGTTGGTTCCGATGCTAATTCTGTACATGCAGCGCCGTCGCCTATATTCATTACTTCAAATGTACCTGCGATATCATTAGGAATACTATCAGGTGCACACATTTCTGTGTCATCAATGTCTTCCTCGTCTGTTAATTCATCGACATTAGGTGGAATTATTATGACATCTGTATCATCAATGTCAGACATACTTTCAATTATCTCTTCCAAATCTTTATAACTTAGGGCTCTTTTTTGCTCATAATCGCTTCTAAATGCCTAAAAAATACAATCAAAAATATTCATCAAATTCATAAATTATGAAAATAAATGCATACCATATTTTCTAACAAGATAACTTCACTGAATACAAAATTGAAAAATTCGAAATCACATATTACACACCAGTATATTTATAGAACAATGAACCGCTTGTAGGTATCAAGGAATAGTATTTCATTATGCCTTATTTCAAAATTTTAAACCCTTAGTATATAAAGATGTATGTACATACATATTGCTGTGAACTGTGCCTTTGCTTATGAATGCAGTTCACAACAAATGTCCGGATAAACTCAGTCGTCTAATCTTCTAGCTGGAATCTTCGTACCTTAGGTCTTGCGCTCGAACAAGCAAGAACGCGTAAAGAAAAATACAAAAATGGCATTAATAAAAGTTCTCAGTTTTCCTTAATAATATTTATTTTTAAAAAAAATTTAAAAAAAATCCCTTTACCAAATGTAAAGAGAGCTAAAGCCAGAATAACTAAAGCTAGGAGGAAACAGTCTGTGTGATAATTACACGCACACAGAGAAAAGCCCCCTATGACTCGCGAGCAAACATAAAAGCTAATAAATAATTAAGAAAATTGTCAAATTTGACCTCTAAATTATAACCCCTAAATTCAAATGTCAACGCGTGTCAAAATTAAGATCATGCGCAACATAACATGATAAAAAATATATATATTCCCTCCAAAACCAACCTGACTACAAAACGATCTCGAACATCTTGACATAAAAAAAACGCCCTCACAAAAACATGACAATTTTCTTGAATATTCATATACTACTGTAATATCAAAATTATGAAAATTATAATCTATAAATACAATCATCAACAAATTATCGTACTAGCAATTATATAAAACAAATGTGTCCTGTACTTACATCGATATAAACACATTTACACAAAAACTAAGCGAGAATATGTATAAAAATATATAACGACAAACCACTATGAAAATAAATTTGTAAACATACACATTTTCGCACTTCCTTGAACTAATATAGGTACAGCTATCCGCAGGTATACATACACATAAGTGGCCAACGTTGCGATAACGCAACACCAAATGTTTCAGTACAAAAAATCCACTTCAAAGTAAGGTAATATTTTTTTTAGAGTTTTCACATAGTTATAATACCCTCTTGAAATGATCTAAGAGCAAACAAACATTATTTTGTAAAATCAAGGGAAGATATAGGAGATAGTATATTAGGGTGTAAAAAACTAATCATTTACAGTATAACTTTCAATGATTAAAAAAATATATATACATTCTGTTGCGTTTTCGCAACGTTGGCGGTTAATGGGTTAGAGAAACAAAATTTCAAAATTAAACGGTACTACGTATGCTTGTTTACTAATTAATTATGGGCACCAAACAAAAAAGAGAATGCGAAACTACTATGTACGAAATGAAAATACTGGCTAAACTCTATCCAAAAAACGAAAACCCCGTCAAAATACGTATTTATCTGGTTCACATTTATAAATACAAAATTATAAGCCAGATCTATTAGTCAGACCTGGTATATGTCTGGAGGTTTTTGTTATATTTTAAAAATACACTAAAGATACACTGAAGATTAACATAAATTAAACAAAAGTTTGAGTTATCATAACATTTAAAATAAAATTATTAAATGATTAATTAATGCAAACACAATTAGTACTAGAGAAAAATATAATATCTAAATTTTGAATCATAAATTTAAAAAAACTTAGAAAACTAAATTTATTCAAACAGTATATGTAAGAAACACCTATCCTTGTTCACGTTTTCGTCTTAGCGCAATCAATAAAAAAAAACTCCACGAAGAGATCTCTAGGTTTTGTGCAAAAGTTGGTTTTTGTTAAAGAATAACATGTGTGAAATTACGTTGCATTCTAAAATAAATTTAAGGGTTTAAATATCGCAAACCTAATGAAAAAAAAGAACTAATCAATGAGGTCTTAAATTAATTGAAAAATTGATATATGAATAGAATTACGTGGTAACAAAAGAAAATAAAGACAAAGAAAATTTGAATAGGTATAGAGAGAAAGACTAAATCGGAATATTTCAAAAATGTAAAAAAAATAGATTGAACAGTAGTTATTAGCTAAATTATAAATTTGGACTTGTAAATTATGTACGTCGCGTTAAAAAAAATCGCTTACTATGATTTAGATAAATAAGAGATTGATAAATAAATTCAAAATTATAAAACTCTTAGCTTAACAGTCCGTTGTCTGTAATGGGTAACGTAGCCCTGATGGATGATGTCGAATTGTCCTTTGTTTCAACGGTAGATCGGGAATCTCTTACCTCAGGCCGTGGAAAAAAAGAACCGTGGATATTTCCACAAACTTCGAGATGTTAGTCGTCCAGGGGATAAAACCATCTTAATATTCTATGGTTTTTTTAATAATTCACAACGATACCTCGTTAGAGAGACACGACACCCTCTCGTCACCGTAAGAAATATCTCCTACGGGTGCTTCCAAAAAATGACGTGGTTCTTAAGAAATCCCTGTAGTCAGAAGGCTTCCAGAACGATACTCCTCATTAAGAGATAATTAAGCCTTATAAATAAGCAACCACGATGATGCACGATAGCGGTATCACACGGTTAGATATCGGATATCGATCTTACATCTGAGCGGCAGATAACTCGCACACAGGAATCGAAATGGGGAAGGAAAGCAACATAAAAAAACTAATACGCAATCATACCGACAGATAATGGACTGTAAGCAGGTGCATTTACAGGTAGGTTCACAAGTAATGGAACAAAATAAAATAAGAAAAGTCGCTGATTTGCGACAAAATAAATGAGTGTCTACGAACACGTAACATACCGCAAAAAAAAACTTATTAGTGGTCTGAATCGCAGCCGAAAGTTATAATTTGTTCAAGCATATAAAAGTGAATGGGAGACGAAAACAAGATAATCAAGGATAGCACTAAATTTTAAGAATTTACTACCAACAGTAAAACGCGGAGGCGGATTAGTAATGGCTTATAGATTTATGACTGCTAGAGCAGTTTAGTTTTTATTGGTCAAACAATGCATCGTTGGATATATCTAGATATCTTGAAACAATATTTGCGTATAGATGTCGAAAACATATTGTTAGGAGACAAATGGATCTTCTAACAACACCAAGATAAACATACAGCTAATATTAACAACGTACTTAATTAAGAAAATGCATTCGTCGCCCCAATCACCGAATTTAAATCCAATTGAACATGCTTGGAAACACCTCGAAAGAAACCAATAATAAAGCATTGAATTCCCTTTATTTTATGTACGAAAACTTTTGTGGCATTCAAATTTATATTTATTATATTCAACTGCTTTCGTGCTGTAATAAGTTAATTAGTATTTTCTAGCTTTCATAATATTACAAATAGAAGGGGTGGCTATTTATAATAATAAAATTATTTGATAGATAATAAAATAATTACGGATGCTGGTGAAGTTCCTTCAAAGGTCCAGGACGTGCGTGGTATTGGTTAATTAAAATAAATATACAACAACTTAATACATAAAATAAAACACAGCGGCGTCCTTAAATTTTGTATTTATATTTACATAATAAGAAATTGAAACTCGTATATTTAAAAGCAATTAAAACAAAGTAATATGTACACGTGGAGTGGTGGATAAGTAGATTAAAATTAACACAAAAAATACTCTGAAACGAACGTTAAACGGGGTAGTAAATTAAGGGTTAATTAATATGTATATAAAATAACCTCTGTATCGAAGAATACAGAGCTTACCTTTTGATTTGCGGCGATGATAGTCACGTGGTCTTCGAAGATATACCTTGGTCAAGTATATGCAGAGCGATGTTTTACCGGAGAATAAGAAATTAGTTAAATTAATATGGATTCGCTTAAAAGAATAATATATATAGAACAATACAGAATTACCTTAGAAGCGAAAGAGGCTGGACAGCGTGGTGAGTTCCATTGTGTGCTTGAACAGCACGATGAGCGATGTGTGTTTTCTCACGAAAGGTTCGCAAGGGAAGAAGGACTATTAGTTTTCGTCGATAGAAGATGTCTAGAAACGGTTGGTTTATGATCTATCGAAGAGGGGGATCGATATCTCGAATAATAGTTAATTAAAAGCGCGGCCTGAAGACGTCGTCTGTCGATGTCAGAATTATTCTTAAAATAACCCTTGTGACATAAGCTTCCTAACGATATCAAACAAGGCATATAAAAGAAGATGTAAATAATATTAAATTAAAACAATTTAAAAAATAGAATGTTCTAGAAGAAATTCGATATTCTAAATTCTACATTTCGGTCATCGGTTGACGGTCCAGGTAATAAGGGTCGTCGGCGGTCAGTTCAAGATATATAACAAAAGAAAATACTTTCTCTTTGGAAACGAATATACAGAAGAAATGTCTTAAGTTAAAATATAATTAATATGAGATATTTAAAAACGAATATATGTGTATTAATTAAGTGAATTAAACTTCTGTACGCTAGGCGTAACAATAAAAAGAAATACAAATGCTGCATCATAATAGAATGTTTAGATTTGATGTTCTTTAACATTAGGTAGATGTACGAAAAGTTTTGTGACTGACTGTATTGTTGAAACAGAGAACGTGCTTTGTGTTATATATAGAGTGGACCAATTCGGAACGAAAGCAGAGGCGTGACTAACGAATTAGTTCCCGCGTGCCCCACATACGATTACTCATCGTCATCGTATGTACACGTATAATAGCAGCAGGAAAGTGTATTCTGTGTATTTAATAATGTTGAAGGAGCGTACAGTAAAAAAACCGCTATCATCAAAGTTAGTCAATAGGTTTATTGAGAACCATCCTAGTTTATCTTACGTAAATGTAAAATGTTTAGTGTGCAATATATATATAAACCATTTAACAAAATCAAATTTGCAACGCCACGTGCATAGCGCAAGACATAGAGATAGAGACACTGGTGCCGATACAAAATACGAAGTGTTCTTATTTGATTTATGTACAATGATGAGAAATAACTTTGGAGACGCACCGTATGTTAACAATATTTCATCGCGCTTCTCCAGATTTTCAAGTCACGGAAAACGCATAAGACGGTAAGTTTTTTTTAATCATCTAATTACATACATTTTAGATTTTATTTTTTATACATATCATCGAGAACGTTTCATAATCTAGAAAAACCGTCTTACATTTTTTTTGTATCTAACATAGTAACAGCACCGTTCGTGATAGTATATCTATAGCTATTAATAATGTTTCGCATGCGGGAACCAATTCGTTAGTCACGCCTCTGCTTTCGCTCCGAATTGGTCCAATCTAGTTATATATGTCTATTAATAGGAGAAAAATTTAAATAAATGTTTATTTTGTACTCGCTTATCAAAACCTGTCATTTCACGATTCGATTTGGGTGCGTAAAAAGTCACTTTACGCACGAGTGCGTAAAAGTAAATTGGTACTTCCTGGAACTTGATTAATTTAGTGACATTTTAAAATCATAAATCCCTAACCTTAATAATATGCTACCCAGTTCGTTGTTTTTCTATGAAAATAAAAGGAAATGAAATAGAAATTGTTATATTTGGAAGGTATGTAATTCAATGTCAGAACAGCAACAAATATTATTTTTTAAATTTATAGAAAACTAAAAAAAAAATTGTCACAAGTGGGATTCGAACCCACGCCCTCAGAGATGATCAGAACGCTCGAGAAGCCGTATAACGGGCAAGCTAAACCTTGAGTCTGGCGCCTTAGACCGCTCGGCCATACTGACACATACTAGTAATATTGTTAAAAATACATATAAATATAAAAATTTTGAAATTATATTTATATTTTAGATAAATATTATTATTGTTTATAGTTCTCGTACAAAAAATATTGTACAAACTTCGTGCGTGAAATATTTCGCGAATTCGTGTCCATAAAGCGCTCGCCTGCGGCTCGCGCTTTAAACTGGTCACTCATTCGCGAAATATGATTTCACGCACTTAATTCGTAAATAACTATTTCCTGTTGAAATAAACCTAACATTTATAATTCGAGTTTCCTTGCCCTTAGGCAATTCAAGTAAAAAAAACTGTCAGACAAAATTACTCGTCCTATGCACTAGTAATTTTTTCAGAAGCAGTTTTTTCGCTATATTGCCAAGCAACAAAATTCTCATTGAAATGTCAAGTTTACTTCGACAAAAAAGCTCTTGTGTAAAGCTGGGAATTATATGCACACGGAAACTGTATTATATGCGCATATATTTTTCCAAAATTCGATGAAAATATGCAGAACTTCCATTAAAATATGCAAAAATATGTAAAATTTAAGTGATAGTTATACAACTAAATTGTCAAAATATTAAATAATGTCAATATAAATTTAGAGATACCACAAATATGTACTATATCAAGATTTTATTCGAAATTTTACAAAATAAATGTATTCTAAGAAGAATAAGTAAGTAAAATAATGTAACTTTTTGTATTTATATTTGCCTTTGTATTGTAGTATTATAAACATCTACAATCAAATGCTTTTCTAAATTTTCAACTAAAAATAATCTGCGATCCGTCAATAATAGCTTGTATGCTGAAAAACTTCTCTCAACGTCAACTCATGTAATTGGCGCATACTTACATTATGCAGATAATTTATGGTCTCATCTCAATAGTTTTATCGCTGTTTTCTTGCCACAACTGGATATTCTACTAATCTGATTAAAACCCTCGTTTTTCGCTGCTTGAACTTGTGTTAATTAATTTCGAACCATTCTCCTATGGTATTTTATTCTTGAAACTTTGAATCAATTCTATCGATTCACTGAGTTCAACACGAGTTGTTTTCGTAGTATTTTACTAATAAAACCATAGTTTGATTTGACAAAAGCTAACTCTTGGCGCATTTGCGGTTTATTTAGTATATCTTTGCAATCTGCAATTGCTATCGAGTCGCTTGAAAAAGAGAGAATGAATTCTCTTATCTGTTCGAAAGTATCTGCATAAAATACTGCGGCATCAAGCCACATGCCCCATCTTGTTATTATGAGTTGTGGTGGCAATGCCAGACCAGATAACTTATCTTTGTATGATTGAATCCTCAGTGGTGCTTTAATAAAGACTTTTTGTTAAATTGATCAATGAATGAATATCTGGAAATATGTAACGCTACTCTGCTGCTACTCTGTTAACAGCATGGGCCAAACATGTTCCGCATCAGATTCGGGTAAAAAATCTTCCAATTCTGTGCTGACTTCACCATATATGTCGCAGCATCCGATAACATCAGTAATGCCTTGTCACTTGGAACGGCATTCCGCAAATAAAACCTCGTTAAACTATCGTTTATAAATTAAAGACGACAGACTATGTGCCCCACACTGTTAAATTTAATAATACACATAAGGTGTATTAGATAAAAATGTAGATTTTACAAAATTAGGGAACTTTTTACCAATACTGAAGATCCATTGTACAGATACAAAGAGCAGTTTAACTATGCAAATATAACATCTCTCAACGTCGAACAATCCTTCTCAGTATATAAACATATTATTATTAAATTTGACAGTGTGGGCACATAGTCTGCCGTCTTTATATAAATCTTGTTATAATTAAGTAATTTGTTTTCTCCAATTCTTCTGTACCAATTAAAAGGGATTGGCCGGCGGAATTTTCATTTAAAATGCCAATCAATAAGTTGGCAATATAGTGTCCACAACTGTCTGTTGTCTCATCGTCTATGAGACAACAGACAGTTGTGGATGAGTCATCGACTACGAAATAAATATAATTTTCACCTATTGTTTCCCTAATTTTCATCATATTTTCCTCAAACAATAGACTAATATACTTTTTTCTTGTAGTTAAGCAACTAAGAACTAACTGTTTCGTATACTTCTCTAAAAAAAAATTTAAACGTTGAATTATCCAACTTCGAAAGTGGAATGTTTGCACTTAAGAAGGCGTTACACAAGTCATAATGGAGACTATTCTGTTCTATATTTTTACTTGTTGAAGTAAACGATTGATTCAGAGTAGCTTGTGATGCATTTTGTGATATTTGTGATATTTGTTTTATGCAAATCAGTTCCTATATGCTGCGTTAGTTGAAATTTTTTGTTGCATAGAATCTACAATAATTAATTGCAGGTATTAAAATATGAAATTAAACGTAAACAAATATAAACTTAAATTTTACTGCAATACTTACAAACACTCTGCCATTATCTACACAAAATTCAGGATAATATTTTATTCAGATTGACACATGAATATGATTTCGACATATCAAAAATAACAAGGTAAAATTACGTGTACATATACTTTCGAGAACTAACTAAACACAACTGGCGATATGACTGTCCTATAGGTCAACCTCATTGCTAGCAGATTAAATGGAACTTCCCCGACTTGATAAACACAAATCTGGGAATTCGCGGTGTATGGAAATGCTCATGCGGACTGTTAGTGTAATTTTAATATATTATGAATAAATGGTTTTATATATTTTTTACGGTGCTCTTTAGAAGTAAATTACGAAATATGATCAAATATGCAACTCAAATTTCTTTTTACGTGATCCATATAGATCTGTAAGAATTTTGGTAAACATATAAATAAAAAATGTGCATTTACACTTAGAATCGTTGTTTCATTGTTAGGCTACCTAATTACCATCCCGCCCTCGTAGTGAAGATATTCAATTATACAATTATTATTAATTAAAATATTTTTGTTTTTTTCTACAACAAAAGAGAAAAGGAAATATGAACATCACTTAATACTTGCGAAATAGAGTGTATATTTACGAGTATTTTTAAGTTAAATTTTACATTAAATATTAAAAGAGTTACAAAATTATTAAATATACATATTTTGTAGGTATTTAGAATTAATCACACCTCCCCTTTACCCATCATTTATCATGTGACTTAAATTGTAATATAATCGTACCTACGAATTCTCATACTATTTCATAGTTTTTGAACCAATATACTCGTCTAAAACATCCAAAAATAGCTCCTAGTCACAAGTAAGTTAGTGATTCTATTTTGGAACACACAATACAATCGCCGTCAACGTCATTTTCTCATGCTAATACAAATCGCAGTAGTCTTTATGCTTGCTAGTCAATATAGTGTACTTAACAGAACAAAAAAACCACGACTTTTCGTTGCATTTTAAGCGCATTGTTTATTTGTTTTCAGTGTAGACGAAGGAGTACTTGTGTTCAACACGTAATTGTAACTTAAGTATAGTGCTTTTGTTGAAGAACAATAAAAAGAACGAAAAAAATGGATGCGCCCGTGGAACTCGAAGTTTGTGTAAATTGGTAAGTAGTAATTTGCAATTATTTACTTTGTACAAGATTTTACGTTAGTTACTGTTTTCATAAAATTTAAAAAAAATTAAAAATAAGAGGAATATACATATATAGCCGTAGAGTTAAATGTATCCGACGACGACAAAAGACAAAAATTTCGTCATATCATTGCTATCAAAATATATACGGGTCTTTTAATGATGCTACATTTCTAGAATTTACGCGAGTTAAAAATTGACTTCAAAATCACAAATTTTCGATATACTTAGGGATCCGAAATAGTTTTGGCATTAACGTGGGAATGATGAGTAGAATTTTTCAGTTAATATATCAGAAACTTTATCTGTTTCTCGATCATCCACGTAAAAATAGAAGCACGTTTAATGTTGTTGATTATATATAAATATATTTTAGTATTTTTACTTGTACCTTTCAGACTTTTATTAGTAATCATTTAAAATTAGAGATAAATACAATATTATATATATATACAATGACGGAGAATTTAATAGACAGAAGTTTTCAATGAGGTCCATAATACAGTTCAGAATTTAGGAAGATGTGGACATTGTCATATTTTACAGAATTACATAAAAATTATCTCGAAGACACGCATATTCAATCTTCATTAAATAAATTTAGTACAATTTTTTTTCAATAAACGTTTTAAGGTGTCTAGTTTTGCTTTTCAAGGTTGAGTAATAAATAATAAGAAACCTAGACAAAGCAAAGGCAAAACGACATTATGTATGTTACATTTTGTACATGTAACAATCCAAACAAATATATATTTTTCCCGAAAACAACATTTCGGTAAAATACCGCTTTTAAATTGAATGCTTATGCTGTGTTGTGATATATCAATATTCGGATACGTAATCTGAATTGAATGGTTTTAATGTCTCAACATAATAAACCAGTATTTTATATAAAGTCCATTATTGAGAAAAAGCACATTTATTAAAATTGTTACATGTACACAAGTTATATACAATAACGTGTCGTGTATCCTTTTTGTCCAGGTTTAGTAATAAGTTACAAATATTTATTATAACCACTACAATATTGTTTCACGTACAGTGGCTTCCTCATATGGATGAAAACTACATATTTAAGATACAAACTGAGAATATATGTGTGCTAATTAACTAGAATAGATGGGGTGATAAGTTTAAAGAATTTTACTTCATGCTGATGTCAAAAATGACATTTTTCGGATTATTTATGGTACAAAAAAAAGGAACATTAAAGTCCTAGTACTTTAAAGTAAAATATTAAAGTTCTAGTACTTCAAAATTATACGTCAGTTTTCACAAACTCAACGTGCCTCTTCGCCCCATTGTCAGCGCTATCGACAGCCCCACCTACAAATTAGCCAAATATTTATCTAACACGCTCAAACAATACACAGGTGACAGTAACTCTGCGATTAAAAATTCTCAACATTTTGTAACTCGTTTACAGGATTTTTCCTTAGACACTAGTGATTTACTAGTTAGTTTTGACGTTGAATCTCTTTTCAGGAAGGTCCCGATCCCGGACACAGTGTCTATCATCTCCGACATTATAGCCGCCCACGGCAAACCGAATGATATATCCGAACTCGTAAATGTGTGCCTCACTTCCACATACTTCCAATTTCGAAACAAGTTCTATGAACAAGTGTCGGGAGCCGCTATGGGTTCCCCCTTATCCCCGGTTGTCGCTAACATTTGTATGGAAGCGTTCGAACAACAGGTCTTAAGCTCCTTTCATTTAAAACCTAAATGCTGGTTTAGATATGTAGACGATACGTTCGTCATCTGGCCGCATGGGCGGCAGTCTTTAGATGAATTCTTATTTTTTCTAAACTCCCAGCACCGTGACATTCGCTTTACCATGGAGGTGGAATCAGACGGAAGTCTCCCGTTTTTAGACGTCTTAGTGACCCGCAATATCAATGGCAAACTGGGCCACACGGTTTACAGGAAACCGACTCATACGAACCGATATCTGAACGGGTTTTCCCATCAACACCCGGCACACAAACAAGCGGTCATCAATACTCTTGTACATCGCGCGTTTTCTATCTCAGAACCTAGGGCACTACCCTCCGAACTTAGCATGTTTCTAACACCCTACTCCAGAATAATTATAACGCCCACGACATACACCGTACTATAGTGAGACATCGTAACCCCAAACCTCGAAATGAACCCGATCCTAACATCAGCACCACCTTCTTACCGTATATTCAAGGTATCACCGATCATATAGGAAAGGTTCTACATAGAAATAAGATCAAAACTGTCTTCAGACCCCATTCTAAAGTTTCGGACCTCTTACCCTCGGTCAAAGACAAAATATCTCCACTCCAAGCACAAGGAGTGTATCGCATTCCGTGTTCGTGTGGCAGTGTGTACATTGGCGAAACTAAGCGGCCAGCCAGTGTGCGTGTGTCCGAACATGAACGTTGTACTAGACTGTTACATATAGCCGGTTCAGCGCTGGCAGAACACAAACTAAACTCCGGTCATCAAATTCTATTCAAAGATGTCAAACTTCTGTCCCGTGAATCGCATTATTTCCCTAGGAAAATCCGTGAATCTATTGAAATTTACAAACATCCCCGCAATCTCAATAGAGACGATGGCTATACGTTACATCCGACGTGACAAACTCTACTGCACTCAACTAAGAATCACCACGCCCATACGACGCATGCCATTGGCTCATTGTCCCCAGCCAATAGCAAGCCACCATCTGACCCGGTTCCCCCTATATAAGTTGTACCGGTCTCTGTCATAGCATTCTTCAAGCTACTGCGAAACGACGAACATCTACGTACAGGCCTGAAGATGTCCCTTGAAACAGTGGACGAAACTTTGGCAATTACGCCTAACTCGACGCGGTTCCAACCCGGAAACCGAGATCTACATATACGTCAGTGGTTGACAGGAATAATTAAAATTTATTCGTATTGATTGCGTGACTTATGTGACATCAAATTCTTCACGCGATCGACTTCATCCAGACTATCTTGCAATATCTCATTTGTATCCATTTTAAAACGAATAATCAAATGAAACAGAAAATTAACGCGGCTTTGTCATTGTTTCTAACAAACTTCCATTGTTATAGAAATATTGGTTACCACATACATAATTTTTACGAATAATTTCTGCGAGGTATAAATGTCGTTTTTGACATCAGTATATGTAATAAATTCATTTCTTTTTATTTAAAATTCATTAAACTTGCAGTATGAAGCCGTTGTATTCACCACGAACGAAAAGTGTGTTTAAAGATCCTCACAAGTAATTCCGTCCTCGGCTGACGCCTCGGCCGCAAACAACTTTCTCATCTTTTAAAATGTCACTTTTCGTTCTTGATAAATAAAATGCTACTAACTTTACAAGGGGAGAGTTATTGAAATCCACTTAATAATTTATGACTAAACCTAACTAATTATATCTGTTAATATCTAAACTTTCTGATAAATTTAGTTTTTTTTCTTTTATCTTGAATGTGTAATGCTTTGAAGTTTTTATTGAATCTATGATTTAATACTAAAGACTGATTTGCGAAAGTCGAGCCTGTTTCTTCTTTCGTATTCCTTCATCTCAATTTCAAACATCCTCCATGTTTGTCCTATATAAACTTTTTTGCAATCTTCGCATATAAATCTCTAGACACTTGAGCTTGGTCCTTTCACTGTTTTGTGTTTGATTTTAATGATTTACTGTAAGGATAGTATTGTCTGTTTTAAATATAATATAAATTAATAATAATATATTTATTTCCCGCAAAAAAAATAAGAAAAGTCACAAATAAACAGGAATACTTATATACATATATACGGTGGTGCTACCCAGAAATTCCCGGTATTTGAGTGTGGCGCGCAGGGAGGGTAGTTCAGTTCTATAGCGCTAGTTGATGTGAGCTGCGTCTATACTAAGTCAGTCTGTCAAACGATACTTTGCTTGGTAGTGACATACAGCTTTTGTGTTTATATTTATTAAGTTGTGTTTGAGTTATTCTGCGACACTACAATGTCTGATGTGAATGACCAAAGAAAGTGAATTAAATTCTGCTTTAAACTTGGTAAACGGCAGTGGAAACTCTAAAAATGCTTAAACAAGCGTTTGGTGAGGATGCTTTAGGTTCGCAAACTTATGAGTGGCACAACCATTTTAAAAATACTCGTGTGTCGGTTGATGATGGTCGTCCATCGTCCGAAAAGACGCCGCACATACGGCAAACGTGCGTGATGCTATCCTGCAAGACCGAAGGAGAACAATTGATGACATTTGTAACATTATCAGCATATCGTACGGCGTTTGCCAGCCTATTCTATCGGGCGAACTCAACATATGGTGTGGCGTATCGCTGCTAAGTTTGTGCCAAGGTCACCCAACATTGAACGAAAAAGACACAGTGTTCGTCTGCGCACAGAGCTAAAAGAAACTGCCGAAAGGGATGCGAACTTCAGTACCAGAATCATTACTGGCGACGAATTATGGATGAACCGCGACCGAAGAAAGCACAGCAAGTTCGAAGCAACATCAAGTCGATGTTAATTTGCTTCTTTGACGCTGATGGCATCGTGCACAAACGGTTTCTCCCACCAGGTAATACAGTTAATGTACAATTTGGTTGCGGTTTTCTTCAGCGACTAAGAGAAATCATTCGACGCAAGCGGTCTGCCGCGCAACAAATCATAGATCCTACACCACAACAACCCACCAACCCACACGTCACTTGTGCATCAGTTTCTAGCCTCAGCGAAGTCTGCGGTACTACTCCACTCATACTCCCCAGAGCTTGCCCCATGCGATTTGTGCCGCTTTCAAAGTTGAAGCTGAAGCCCAAAAGGCGCCGTTTTGTATCCAGGAGGATATCCAGACCGAATCTCAGGCACTGTTGAACACGTTAACACGCGAAGACTTCCACCACTGCTTCCAGTCATAGATAAACCGCTGGGATTGGTATATAGGGAGGTGGTAGTGAATAAGTTGTAAGAACAATTGAGTGTTTTTTTCACATTCCTAGAATTTCTGGGTGCACCTCGTATTCTTAATTCTGTGTTCAACAAAATTATATATTGTATAAAATTCATTTGAAATTAAATGCTTGCTTATTCTCAACTTGAATGTCTGTAATGTCTTGATTTCATTATTTAATGAATTAAAACAGAATAATTTTAAACATACTTAGTGGGTAAAAACCTCACCAATTTTGTATAATACAATAGTATATTAAAAAACGAGTTTCATAAGGCACCATTTTGCCGCACGAGATCAGTTTAGAAAACGAGCCGCTTGCGGCGAGTTTTCTAAAGAGCGAGTGCGGCAAAAAGCCTTATGAAACGAGTTTTTTATACTATTTTTTCTATTTTGCGTTTTTTACATTAATAAATTGCTTAAATTGGAATTATTTAATTTGAAAGTTCAGAGTTTAATTTTTATATAAAGCATGCAGTTGGTCACATTGATACTTGACATTTTCAAATTTAAATCTTGCTATCCGCGAAGTATATTATATTACATATTATTTATTAATTTTCGTTAACATTACTTGATATTTCATTTAAAAATATAAACATGAGTGACATGGAAACATATATATGTTGTTGTCAATTGTATACAACATACGTTGTTTGTGTAAAATACGGACATATATAATATCTGTCAAATGTACATAAATTCTTAAAATCAAATGACAGCAATGATATTTATTTCTGTATTCGAACAACGCCAACATTGAAAAATGAAAAAAAGCGTATCGAAATGAAGCTCATTTCGATACTGTTTTGGGTTTCATAATGAGTTCATTTCGAACGCAAAATAGAAAAAAGTATTTTTCACAAAAATATTAATAATGAACTTGTATTGTATTCTTAACACCAGATTTTTAATCATATTTTATATTATTAAAAATACTTTTATATAATGAATTAAAATTTTAATTCCTTGATATTTTATTTCTCTTCGTGTTACATTAGTATTAGATCTACGAGTATGATACGGAAAACGAATTAGGGACAGTTATAAATGCATAATGATGGTTAGAGTCATAATTTTGAGTGTCTAAAAATATGGTCTGCAATACATTCATTATTAAGTTTTTTAATGAAAGTTCCGTTTTTTTTTTTGGAATTTTTCTTATATTGTTTTTTAGTTTTAATTAAATTAAAGACATGGTTTTGAGTTTTTGTTGTGTATTCAAAATATTATTAGACGGTATTTATGGAATAACCATTGTTTAGGGCTATTGCGTAAATTCTGTTTCAAGATCAAAACTATCTGTTCTATGGGAACGTTAATTAATCTATAAACCATTGATTGATATGCTGATAATTTTTAAGTTATGAAATGAAATAGGTATGTATGTATGCGTAGGTTTATGTTATATCGCGAACTCATGTTTATTAGTTTTGTGTATTATTATTAAATTTAGAATATTAATACTTTTATTTCTATTGTCATATTTATTTATTAGGGTGGCAAGTATTCAAATATTTGTGTACTTAACGTTTTTAATTATCTATCTGAATTCTTAAAGCACATTAATATATCAACATATTTGAACCGATAATTTTTAAATAAAAGATGTGCACTTTGATGTTTTCAAAACTGATCATTGTTTGGTAAAACAATATTGTCTCAACAAATTTTTGAAACTATACCGGGTGTCTCAGTTCTGTTGTTCCAATGGCGTACCTCCGTTATCGAATAAAATACAAATTTGAAATTTGGGGCATCTGATACGAGGGGCAAGCTACAATTATTGAGAATAGAAAGATTGATACAAGTTTTCAGAATTTTTATTTTAAATATGTGTAAAGTAATTGCCATCAACAATAATACACTTAGCCATTCTTCCATAGTTCAAAAGCGTTCAGTCAGCCAGTCTTTAGGGATACTATTAAAAAAACACGGCGATATCAATCTCTCCTTCTGACTGGAACCTTTTCCCTCTCAAATGTTTTTTGAGCTCAAAAAATTACCAGAAGTCACACATCGCCAAATCCGGTGAGTAAGGAGGATGTTCTATAACTTTGATTTTGTTTTCAGCTAAATATTGAATAGTTATCCCTGCTGTATGGGACGACGCGTTATCATGATGTAACATAACTCCCTTTCTTGGCACTTTACTTAGCACATTAGGCAAACTATTTTCAACATACCATTTAGCGGTAACTGTCTTCTGATCTTCTAATTTAATTGCGGCCACCAAACTCGGTACTTCTAAAACATACTGCGTATATTACTTTTTTCATTACTTGCTGTTTTTCGCCATCATAGGAGTTTCCTCATCTTCATATATCAAGATTCGGCTTTCATGGCGAGTGGGAAGGATATGTACGTTTCATCGCCAGTTACAATTTCAGAAATAATTTTATGGCCTCCGGCATTCAACATATCTAAAGTTTGTTAAAAAATTCTAACACTTTCTGCTTTTTGTAAATCTGTCAGATGATGGGGGTACAAACCGAGCTACAACCTTTTTCAAATGTAGATGTTCGTGCAATATTGATCTCACTTGCGAGGATCCAATCTTCAGTTGGAACTCATCATTGCATAGGTAATGCGGTTGTCCTCTTCCACCATCGTCTTCACTGCAGCAATATTTTTAGGATTAACAACAGTTGAAGGAGGGCCAGCTCCTTTTCTGTGTACAACCGAGTTACAACCTCGTTCAAATTCATTATACCATCTATAAACAGTACCAAATGATGGTGCGAGATCCCCAAACGCCGATTTTCATACGCGCTTAAGCCTTTTTTGAAATAATAGTAAATCATTATCCGAAAGTTCTCGTGATAATTCCTTTTTTTTCGATAACAGAAGCGTATTCTATAGGTTATTTCTCAAACACTATCCTATCGAATTGCACAAACTAAACTGCATTTGACAGATAAAATAATCCACTATTTAATAAACAACAATTTGTTTTTCATTGGTAACTAAATTTTTCTATTCTCAATAATTGTAGCTTATCCCTCGTATACACCTAATGTTCTTTAAACTGAGCCTAATATTCATATTCTTTCACTTCTGGTTTAACCGGAAACGACCCTAACTTTTTTATTTTAAATAGCACCCTGTATATTTTCCTCAAAATTTGAATTTTACGGAAAATTCTCTTTCCCCTGAAGTATTATACTTTGTATTTAGACTTCAAAACATAGGTGAAATTTTAACTATTCAAAAATTGGGATCGTAGAAACCAAAGCGATATATGGAAACTAAAGAAAAATTTAACATTATTTGTTTGGTAACTTTGGCAGTTCATAAAGTGTATTAAAATTTGTCTCGAAGTTGCTTCGAACAATGTGGTATTTTGGGAAGTGTCATCAGGCATTAGAACTAAGAGATTATGACAGAAGAGACAGATGGACAGATGAGAGCCGCTTTCATAATAATAGAACCGTAAATCGACACAATCGCCATTATTGGTCTGTAGAAAATCGTCATTGGATGAGGGAGACCAATTTGGGGAATGAATGTACATATAGTGCGGCATGATCGATGGGTACATTATTGGACCAAAAAATGAATATCTAGGCACCCTTAACTTTTAAGAATTGCTGTATAATAATAAGAAAATAAATAAAACTATGAAAAATACGTTTAATTATACTATATTTTAGTATACAGGATGTAACGAGTATGATTGCCATTTTAAAAATATATATTTAATTAATTAAATCAAACGAAATTTCTAAATCAATTTTTGGTTTACAACGAAACGGTACCGAGTATTTTTAACGCGATGTAAGCAAATCTTGACAAGGCCGCAGTCCCTCGCGTATGTATTGTATACACACCATGTCCAAAGTTATCGATGCACTATTGCTGTCTCCGTTATTTATGGAGCTATGGTTTTGGTTAAATTAGCAAATTATTAGTATTTTTAACGCTGCAGTTTAATGCAGTTCGTGAAAAACAATTGAATTACGTATTTCTGAGAAATTTGGATTTTTTTAAATGGAACACGCATATTTGTGCACATTTTGAAAGAGCATAATATCTTGAACAAAAAATATCAATTGCATAACTATATTTAACTAGAAAATAAGCAAATGGGAAGCGTTTAAAGCTCGGTCATGGAAAATAATAACGAAATATAATGTTCACTGTACAAAAAAAAAACATACACAATAATCAAATAAGTGTCATTTTGTATTACCTATTCAACATTTTGCCTAACTTAATTTTGCCTCACTGTTCAATGTATTTTTCGGCTCACACGATAACACTTTGAGTAGCTTTTCTAATAGCTCGACTAGAAATATTATTTAGCGTTTGTTTAATACTAGTTTCGAGTTCCATCACATTTCGATATCGCTGCTTGTGTACCTTTACAAAACCCCAAAGATGAAAATCTGAAGGTGTCAGGTCAGGGAAGCGTGCAGGCCAACAAATTGGTGCGTTGGTTCCTATCCATTTTTTATTAAACAATTCGTTTAACAAATTGGAAGTCTTAATGTAATTATGACGAGGTGCCCCATCCTGTTGAAAATAAATACGGAACCTATCAAGCACGGGCATATCATCTAAGAGCCCATCCAGAATTTCTGTTAATAACCATACAAAGCAGTCTCCAGTTGAAGTACCATGATAGAAAATTGGACCAACAATTCTGCTGCCAATTAATCTTGTATTTTTTCTACAAATCACACATGCCTCTAGCATATTACACTTATCTAAATGCGTAATCGGCATTATTTTTAATAAAAATGAAAGAATAATTGATTATAACAAATTATTAGATTTTGAAACTTTTTAACAATAATTATTAAAAAAAAGAGCTATAGAACACAACACAAATTCAAGTAACCAGTTAGTTTAAATAACTTATCGTGCAAAAGAGAACGTTATTAACAATTTAAATAAGCTTGCTATTTGTGTTGGCTTGAAGTGAGAGAAGCATACTATTAATAATGATTCTTTGACAACAACTAAAATTCAACACAACTACTTTATTGTTAGTTTAAGGACAATAGTGTATTGAAGCTTTTATATCACAAATAAAGTTATCTTTCAAAATATGTACAAATATACCGGTGTTCCATTAAAAAAAAGTCCAAATTTCTCAGAAATACGTAATTGTTTTTTCATGAACTGCATACTAATCAGCGTTAAAAATACTAATAATTTGCTAATTTGACCAAAACCATAGCTCCAAAAGAAAAGGAGATAGCAATAGTGCACTGATAACTTTAGACACGGTGTCTATTGAATATCGAAAGATAATATCTAACCTAATATTAGTGAACTAATAATAAACATGTATTAACTAGGTACTTTACTAGGCTGTTTTTATAACGAATTTTGGAAATGTCAGCCGTTAGTTTCAACACAAGCGTTGCATCTACGAATTCAGTTTTCAAGAACACATGTGCATAGACAAAATATATAACAATCGACTGTTCATGTAAATTGCAGGTTGAAGAGTTCTATTCATACGAATATTGTGAGGTCTACGGAATAAAAGTTAATAAACAAACCCCCAATAAAGATATAAGTATGATAGGTCGAGATTCAGCGATATTGCCAAATCGCCAGACGAGAAATGGAAATTTTTTATCATTTTCTTCACGGAAAAGGTTAATTATACAGTAAATTGTCGAGTTTTTTTTTGGAAAATATGCATTATTATTAGACATAAAGCACATTTGAAAACGAAACTGTGTGGTTTTTTACGTAGAAACTACTGATTTTTATTAAGCTTTTTTAATTCTTTTTATACAATCTATCTACTTTCAAAAGGATGGCAGTCATTCTTCTTACGTATTGTATATAATGTAAATATAGGAAAACCTTAATATACTAGGTGCACCACTAGTGTGTCGGCGGAGTTTGGCATGAAAACTAACAAAGATAGAAAAATGAGATTTTCTGTACGTATACAGGGTGATTCTAAATATATGCGACAAATTTTATGGCCTGATTTTTAAGGTTATTATGATCAGAAAGTTCATATGAATGTATGTCTTAAACGACTTAGTTTTAAAGTTACGGGATGTTTAATAGTAAATTAAAAGTTCATACAAGAAAACGTACTAATACATACTTATAAAAATTATTGGAAATGTTACAGCATTTGAGACAATTCGAAACACCCCCGATATTCTTGAACAACAATTTTTATAATTTAATTTTATTGTATTAGTACGTTTTATTGTATGAAATTTTAATTTACTATTAAACATCCCGTAACTTTAAAACCAAGCCGTTTAATACATAAATTCATATAAACTTTTATGATCACAATAACCCTAGGAATCAGCCCATAAAATTTGTCGCATATATTTAGAATCACCCTGTATAGTCCATCACAGTGGATATTGGAAAATTATTTACGAATATACAGGGTGTTACAAATTCCTGCACTCACCTCCAGATTTTTCAGTTTAAATGGATTGCTATATTTTTTATAAATTATTTCAATAACCACCTAAATTACCTTTGCAGTGTACTAATAACGTAATACTTATTTACAGTATTTTCATCGATATTCCACTTTTATGGAAAATATTTTTAATACTATTCAATGTGCGGGACACCCAATATGGCTAGATAGCCATAATTTCAAACAGCAACAAAGAATCTAACGAAACGTCAAATCTCTGTTGTAAATATCCACATCAACTCGTTCTTTGTAGTTTCTCTTTATCATCGCGTTTTAATATTTGTTACAATTTTATCACTGCTTGCTTATTGCAATATTTATATTTAGTTGTTGATTATTAGTAGAGCTGGGGATGTTTGCGGTGTGCCAGGATAGTATTCAGTTAAACGCACGAATATAATGACCTTGTTTCGATCGGTGATGCATGCGTGATTTTATTGCTTTACATGAATTCGCTATTTATATCACTTAGGTATGTCAGTTATGTGTACTGTATATAAATAACACACTTACCTTATTTACGATTATTATAGCATAGCGCCAAGTGGATAAGACTTGCAGTAAGTTTGTAGCATTAGATACGTTTCCATATTTGTAGCGGTGAGCGATGTACGCCGTGATGAATAAATTTTTTTATATTTTGAGAAAGACCGCTCGACATCTACGGATGTAACACACGCACAATTAAAATAATCTTTATAGATAGAAACCGAATCTACACTTGCACCATTACTAATTTGTTTTAATCTGGTAAAATCAAAATCATTGTTTATCACACTCTCGAACTTTTCTATTACATTAACATTTTTGTTGTCATTTACTGCGCATAGCTGGGCGTGTACATCGTCCAGTATTTGCAGTGACTCCGCTAACGATAATGCAGTATTTTGAAATTTCTCGATTGCGTTAAACAATCCTATATGATTGTTATAAATAGTTTGTAAATCTGCATCAAGGGAAGGGTTTTGAAAGAGTCTCTGGCTTTCCTTAATGGCTACAGCTTCGGCAGGATTGAATTGTAGAACCACAGATTTTATTTGTTGGAAATACTTGGCATAATAAAATTCCGCCTTTAACCAACTTCCCCAACGTGTAAGGATTGGCTCTGGTGGTTCGGGCATACCAGGGCACCGACTGTGAAACTCTCGAATTCGTTTGGGAGATTTTAGAAACACTTTTTTTGTGGTTGCTATTAATGCATCCACCTCTGATAACATTGCCGAATAGTTTGTGCCACAAGGTGTAAAGCATGAACTTTACATGTCACATGCAAAAGTCTCTAACAATCTGCTTTAAGAGAACGGCCTACAGAACGCATTGTCGCAGCACCACCGCTCATAAACATCAGGAGTTGATTAGTCGTAACTTGAAATTTTTGTAGCGTATCGAGCACTACCTTCGTAATTACTTCGCTAGTGCACTTTTCCAATCTTTTGCTGGCTAATAAAATGGGAAATGTTGATTTGACAGGATCTAGAACACGCACTATAATATTCACAATAGAATGTTTTTTTCGATCTGTCGTTTCGTCGACACATACCCATAACTGTTTATCATTTACTACTGCTTTCATTCTGTTTTCAATGTCCTCACGCACAATTGGTAAATAGGTGAGTAACGTTCTCCGTGACGGTAGCTTTATGTTGGAATTGTATTTATTCCAAAAGTCGTGAAAGGCTTTTTTATCTAGCAGGTGAACTGGCACATCGCAGACGAGTAGCATTGTCAATAAATCGAAAATGAATTGCGTTTTAGACAGCACATTATTTTTTTTTGTCTTTGTGGTGTACACTTTCAACATGTCTTTTACATTCGTATTTGTCCCAGCAAAGTAACTGTTTATCGCATAATTTACAAACCACTTTTGCTCCATTATAATACAAATCGGGAAAGTCTCGGATAAATTTCTTCACGTCGTTATACAATGGGCGCTTTCTTGGCTTGGGCACGTCCGTCATACTTATTAAATAGAGCTCAAGACAACACACGATCACGTTGCCAGTTCACGACTAACTAAAGTGTTTCGCTGCATCGTGTTTATACGCTGGTGGGGATGCACTACATACGGTCCTGCCGTACCGCAAACATCCGCAGCTCTAATTAGTCATTACGTATTACTTTAATCTGGTTATCAATTATACCGTTTTGTTCCCCGTTATTTTTTGCCTATTTTTATTAACTAAAAATGAATTTCTCGAAGGAGGAAACTCATAAACATGGTATTTGTTCTTGGAGCTTGTGACAGAAATCCACATTAGCATCAAGAATGCATGCAACGGAATACCCTAACCGTAGAACGCCGGATATAAGAGCTTTAACGATTTAAAAGCCGAATCAATTCAATTATCATTATTTTCTTAAATCTAGTAATTATATTGTTTAATTCAATAACTACAGCTGCAAAAAAAAAAGTTTCTCAAAATACTATAATCTTTTTCATTTCTATTATAATGTGAGCACGGCAGTGACAAACAGACGATATCAAAATAGCACAGACGAATGTACGATATAAAATAATATAAAAATAACAAATAAATACAAAATAATTTAAAATAGGTTATTTATTCGCCGTACTAATCTATAAGATAATAAAAGATATTTATTGACATTTTTAACAAATAAAATGACATCAAAGTAACAAATACATTCAAAGTTAATTATATTGAAAACAAAAACATCGTTTATTATGTGATTGTGGCCAAGTGGCTCCTAATGTTGCATATTAAATGAACGTTAAAAAAAATAGATTAAATAAATCTACTGCTACTGGTATTTATGTTTATTATACATCTGGTGATCAAAGTGCTGCCAATGTATTCAAACATGAAAAAATATTACCGTGTTGCCCAATTTATCACAGTATTCATAAGCAATTAGTCAACATCTGGCCAAGATCAGAATTAATATTTTTAAATGTATAAGATACAGTTCCGAACAAAAAGTGAACACATGACAAGTTCTCGGAAAAATTAAATTATGCAGCTATTAAATTATAAATTTTGTAATTGTATTGGAACAATATCTTCATTTTGCATATAAAAATGTTTCTAATGTTTAATGCGTAATAGTAAAAAGAGTGACATATTTGAAAATAGTAAAGAAAAAGTCCTGGTGCATCAAAATTTTGACATATGAGTGATTGGTTTTTCATTGTACACTCAATATTTTCGTTGAGAGTATCATATTTAAAAGAAATCAAAACGTATCCGATACTATTTCTTGCCTTCTTTCCAATTCGGTGAAACAGAGTGCTACCACTCGAAAAACAAAAGTTAAGCTAATGAAATTATTTTTTTTTAATTGTCCAACAACAACCCTATATATTATTCGATATTTAGCTAGCTTATTCAATTCTGAAAACGGTATTTTTTTTTCGTTGGGCAATAAATAACGCCATCATAATAACAACAAAAAGAAACATAAGTAGGATATATGTATTGGTTAAAGAAAAATAGAAAAAAAATTATATTGAAGAAATTGTGCAAAATGTCCACCATTTTTGTTTCGATAAAGTGCAATAGACCCTAATTTACTTGTATCTAACATAAATAAATATTAATAATTATACAAATTCCGTTTTATGACGAAACAAATGTACCACAAAATAATTATTACTAGAAATGATACAAGTATGCAAGCCTATACAGGGTGTAAACAAAATATGCTGCATACTTTAATATGTAATAGAAGTAATAATATTAATAATAAAATGCCAATACACAAAACTCTATCTCAAACCAGATCAAAGAAAAAAATATTTAATAAATGCGCGTGGCTCGATCCGACCCTGGTAAATTTAGTATTACTTTATAACTGCAGCGCTACCCCTACTGAAGCGTAATGGTGGGAGTAGTAGATGCGATGATGCATACTGTAAGTCAGGTAGAGACCGGACACGAGAGGTTGATCGCTTAAGAGCGTACTATTGAACATTTGTATTTTTAAAGTTTTTAATTTTATTTATATAATTATACTTATAATTAGAGAACGGACGCAATTTCCATAAAACGCAATCGGCAATTGGAATTGTGTATAACGTCGCTCAGTACATCCTGGCGTAATTCAATGAAGTATTTGTTTGACTTACTCGGACACCTGGTCTCGCCGCGTAACAATAGACAAGCCAGGCTATTGTATTCGAAGAATATAGTGTTTTTTAAAGTGTTTTCATGAGCGTAAATAGAAGCGGGGTTTTTATAATGTATTTTATTTATTAGTTTATATTTCGTAAGATAAATAAAGTGCTGTGAGTAAGTTTCTTGTTTTCATAGTTTTAACTGTTAATTACATCGTAATTTTTGTGATAGATCCTGTTTAATATCGTTTGATTGAATCTATTTCTACCAATTATTTCGACGTAAGAGCGTGCATTGAATTTCGTTCAGTTTCAATAACTTACGCACACATTTTTAGTTTTCATTTATTTAGATCTAGAGCATTGTTTAAGTTACTTTTTCAGACATGATATGGAAGAATGTCGAGAACGGCATTGTAAAACAATGGCGAGTTGGATTGACGGTCATACTGATTGTATGTCCATTGTCAGTGATTCCGAAATTTATTACAAAATCCGTAAAATATCGTCTAAAATTCGTCACTTAAGATCGCCAACACATCTGAACTCTGTAAAACTTTTATGGCGGCTAATATTCCATTAAATAAACTTAGCAATCCCACTCTAAAAATATTTCTGAAAAAATGTACTGGTCGAAATGTTCCTGATGAATCAACTATACGCAAATATCATGTTTCTAGGTGCTATACGAGAACAGTAGAACGCATTAGAAGCCATCATTTAAATCAATACATATGGATAAGCGCCGACGAAACGGTGGATATGTTAGGACGCTGTGTGGTAAATGTTGTAGCTGGTGTACTACATCCAACTATTCCCTATAACTCATATGTAATTGCAACAAGTGTTATAAATAGAGTTGATGCGGAAACAGTTGCTGAAACCATTAAGGAGAATATGCAAAAAATGCTTCATTCGGACGCCACGTGCAAAGATAAAATACTTTTATTTGTCAGTGATAGTGCTGCGTATATGTTAAAAACAGGCAGACTATTGAAGAAAACATATCCTAATATGCTGCATATTACTTGTGTAGCACATGCTCTCCACAGAATCTGTGAATATATCAGAGACACTTTTCCGGAAGTTGATAGACTTCTATCAGCTTTTAAAAAAGTTTTCAGAAAAGCACCATTGAGAGTAGCTCTTTTCAGGGAAAAATTTCCATCTCTGTCACTGCCTCCCACTCCAGTAATAACTAGATGGGGAACATGGCTGGAAGCTACTAGTTATTATGCTGAGAATTTCGATAGTCTAGAACATTTCGTAACACTGCTATAGGAGGATGCTAGAAGTATTGGTAAGTGCAAGGAGCTCGAGCTCACACAAATCCCAAATTTAAAAAATCAGTTGTACTTTCTTCACGAACACTTTGGAAAATTGCCAAAACTAATCACTTATTTTGAAAATCGAAATCTCAAATTAAATGACGGATTAACCACATTAGATGTGGCTGTTAATAATTTGAAAAGTATTCCAAGTGACTTCGGATGTGGCCTTCGGCAAAAGTTTGAAGCAATTCTTAATAGAAATCCAGATTTAATTACATTGCAGCAATTATGTATGGAGACAATTCCACAAAATCTAACGGCTAAATATGAAGAAATAAAAGAATATTTCCAGTATGCACCTATAACCAGTTGCGATGTAGAAAGGACGTTTTCTATTTATAAGGATGTACTTAATTCAAAGAGAACAAAATTGACAGAACAAAACCTTCAGAAACTATTGCTAGTCAATATTAATACTCCTTTACTCAACTTAAACGACAAAATGAACAAATAAAAATGTTCCAATTACAGAAATAAAATTAAAAACTTTAAAAATACAACTTTTCAACAAATACATATTGCAGTGGAATTTGCTTTGAAATTGCTTATTAATTTTAATTCACACTACAGCTTATATTGCCGGCTATTCAGTCTAGTAGAATCCACGAACTCCCATCTCATGAATCGTTCCTTGCGGAATGGGTCCAAGTTTTTTTTTAATTTGAAAATAAAACAATGAATGTTAATGAAAGATCTTAATTAGTTAATTTAGAAGTTTTTATTAAAAAAAAATCAAAAAAAATCCCTCTACCGAGTGTATAGGGTGCTAAAGCATCATTAACAGTAGCAATGGGGAAACACTCTTTGTGAATAATGACTCGCACACAGAGAAAAACCCCCCCTTGTGACACTCGAACAAAATTAAAACTAATAAATACTAGTGAAATTTGTCAAGTTTAACCTCTACTTTAACCCCTACAATCAAATGTCAAAAACAACCAAGTTTTCAAAACCCGCGAAAATTGAATTTTAGTCGTGCGCAAAAATAACACAACAAGGTCAACCCACAATAAAGAAAACTCCAACCTTGAATTCAAAACGTTCTCGAATATTATTTTTAAGAAAAAACTCCCCTTACAAAAAACATGACAATTTTCTCTAATACCCATATACTACCTTCAAATATATAAATTATTACAAGAAATACATGAAATTATAATAATGAAAATAATCGTGATATCAAATATATAAACAAAATATTTTTATCGAACTTACATAGATCTATGCACCATTAATAAAAACTACGTGAGAGATATCTTATTTATAAGAACATTTTATAATAACCAAAACTCTCGAAAAAAATCGAATTAAGATTTACATGCACCTCACACAAATGCATAAACAAAATACAACCCGATTTTATAAAACAAAGAATAAAATTGAGTATTTTATTCTTTAACAACCCGATCACTTCAAACGTCAAGATATCTCTAACAAAAATGAAATTTTCAACATCCGCCTGGATATCCCTACCAACTATAAAATCAAAAATATATACAGACAATAAACATTTTAATAATAATACAATATCCTGGAAAGCGGCAACTTCAATCCTCTGATCGACCTAAATATACGAGGATGGATCAAAATTTCAAACATAATAACATTTATCACTTATAAAATAAAGTATATTTATAACGATCCCCGTCTGAAATAAATAAACATAAAAATTGAAATAGATAATTTTAATAAATGTACTACATAAAAATTTTAATATCGTTCAATCATTTTCCTTTCTTGTCCAAGGAAAAATCCATAACAATATGTATTTCGTAATTTTATAGATCACCACCCGTTTGTTTTCCAATTATATAAATAAAATTAAGAACTTTATAAATACAACTTTTCAACAAATAAATATGTATTTCGTAATTTTATAGATCACCACCCGTTCGTTTTCCAATTATATAAATAAAATTAAATATTTTAGAAATACAGCCTTTCGCCAGTACTGCAGTGGGTGGTAAGCGGGTCCGTTCTCTACTTATAATAATAAAACGGGTACATATACGGATACAAAATACTAAATACATTTTTATTTGTTCATTTTATAGTTCATGTTGAATAAAGGGGGTATTAGTATTTACTAGCAATACTTTCTCAAGGTTCTCTTCTGTAAAATTTGTTCTCTTTGAATGAAATGCATCCTTGTAAATAGGAAACGTCCTTTCTACATCGCAACTGGTTATAGGTGCATACTGGAAATATTCTTTTATTACAGCGTACTTAGCAGTTATATTTTAAGGAATTGTCCTCATACACAATTGCCGCAATGTTATTAAATCTGGATTTCTATTTAAAACTGCGTCGAACTTTTGCTGAAGGCCACATCCGAAGTCACTTCTAATGTGGTTAATCCATCTTTTAATTTTAGATTTTGATTTTCAAAATAAGCAATTAGTTTTGTCAAATTTCCAAAGTGTTCCTGAAGAAAGTACAACTGACTCAGAAATACTCCGAGCATCGTCATTTAAACGTAATTTTGTAAACTATCGAAATTCTCTGCATAAATACTAGTAGCATCCAACCATGCCCCCCATCTAGTTATTACTGGAGAGGGAGGCAGGGAGGAAAGATGGCAGTTTTTTCCCTGTAAAGAGCTACTCTCAATAGTGCTTTTCTGAAAACTTTTTTAAAGCGGATGAAAGTCTATCAACTTCTGGAAAGGTGTCTCTGATATATTCACAGATTCTGTGGAGAACATGTGCTACACAAGTAATATGCAGCATATTAGGATATGTTTCCTTTAATAGTCTGCCTGTTTTTAATATATATGCAGCACTGTCACTAACAAATAAAAGTATTTTTTCTTTGTGCCTGTCGCCCGAATGAAGCATTTGGTGCATATTCTCGTAAATGGGTTTAGCTACTGTTTCCGCATCAACTGTATTTATAACTTTTGTCGCTGTTGTAGTATACCAGCTGCAACATTTACCACCACACAGGGTACTAATATATCGATAGTTTCATCGTCACTTATCCATGGGTACTGATTTGAAAGATGGCTTCTAATGCATTCTACTGCTTTCGTGGAGCACTTAGAAACATAATATTTGCGTAAAGTATAACTATATATAACCTAATAAATAAAATAAATTATTAAAACCCCGCTTCTATCTACGCTCATGAAAACAGAAATTTAACTATAAATATCCAACAAAAAGCTTCGCAATTGTCGATGAAAACAAATGTGCGCACTTGCCAGATCAATAGTGCATTCAATATCTGCGTGATATACTTACAGATGATGTAGACTATTTATATCGTCCGTCGTAATGACGTCATTTCAACCCGATGTGTCCGGTCTCTAGTCAGAGGTTAGTCTGCTATCAACTTCCGTGAAGTATGGTTTATTCAAATCACGAATTAACGGTGAAACAGGTGAAAATGTATTTATGAAGGGCGGTTTCCGAACTGAAGATGTCCATCAAATGATTTAATTTTACAAACCGTGTACAGATTGAGAGTTCGCGGTACATTGTATCCAAGTTATGAAGGCCGTGATCGTGAAAGACGATCTTCGGCAACGTATTTTTTGAGCTGCAGCCCGTATCCGTGAAGACCGAGCCGTGTTAAAGCGCGTACATACTTTGAGAGTTTACCGAACGGTTAAAAGCTTGTATTTAGGCAAATGACAGCCACATTGAACATCTCCTTTAAGCATTCCACTTGTTTAACACAAATTTGCTCATTTTATGGCAAATAAATTGTCATAAAAAAAAGCAAATAGAGCAAAGAAAAAAAATACGAACATTCAATTAAAATTACAAATGAAATTTGTGATTTCTGGACGTGAATTTAACATTAAGACGGCTAAATTACAAATTCCATATCACCACAACAAAACTCATACCGTTTAAAATTTTTAAAGAAACTCGATATTATATTTTCTTCGGCATATTACAAAGGTCAAGCCATTGACCTACTTATAAATAACAACACAACAGCTGATGCACAAGAAAATTTATGAATGCATACATGTCTATAAAAGTTTTCACACAAAGACGTACCTATTATTACATTACCGAAATGTGAAGGCGATTTTTTTGTGAACTTGAACAAATAAATGCCTATTTGTTTGTTGAATCAACAACATAAATATATAATTTCTATTTATTTAGATTCAATCTTAATACAGGACCGTATTTGAAAAGTTTGTGTTCCTAAATTACAAAAATTAAAGTTACGATCAAATACAATTTTTTGTGGATTTGAATTGCTGTCTTATATATCTATTATATATTAGCGTACGTCGGAATATTTCATTTACACCCTGTATAGAATCATAATAAAAACACAAAAAAAGCAAACAACATACCAAAAACTGAAACAACAGATCATTTTCTAGTTCTCTTCGTAGAGTCGATCGTGACTATACGGAGTTATGTGGATTGCACGAATTAATAATTGAAAAACAAGCAAGTGTGCTATCATATATTCCGTTGCGGTTAAAATAAAATAATAGTCGATAAATCCGCAATTTCCAAGATTTGAGAATCAGCGCTTCCCTGTAAGATATAACATTGTGATGTAATCTTTATATATAATATACTTTGCAGATAAGTATACGTATCTTATGTAACATACCCGTTTCGTGACCGGCTGTTTATGGATTTTATTAGTCAGAAAATGTTTATACTGGCTGTCTTTGAAAGAAAAAGACAACGTATGAAAAATTAAAAGATGCAATTATATAGATAAATGAACCCATAAATTCAAGAGTCAATTGCGATGCAAACCCCAAAATTAAAAACGCGCTGAGACTTTTAATATGCGCCGCCTATGAATTCAGAATGTTTTATCTTTTGAACTCAAATACACACGCTACAGCGTACATGTGTGTTACATGTGTAACAGCTGTCGATGTAATGATATTGATAACATTGTTTATTTAAATAGCTTTGTATGCTAAGGGTTCAATGCCCTCGTACGAAAAGTCAGCTGTTAAAAATTTATACTTGCATGTGAATTACCAAAAGATGTAAGATGTGTGCTACATAGAGCGTTTCACGTCCAATTCGATAACAATTTATATAAAACCCGTACATTGACCTATTATCAATGTAAGCCAGGGTTATTAAATTTGACATGTTTTATTTGATCAAATTTGACTTAAGTTAGGTATTAGCAATGTATGTATAGCCTATGAATTCTATAAGTGACTAATATATTTGTCCCGTTTACGCAACTAAAAACCTGATTTTATGCTCAATAGAGTCGTACGTGTTTTATATGTCGCGCAGTGTACACATTTAACAATCGTTAACTGACTGAATCGGGCAAACAATAGTTTCGATACTTAAAGCCGACCGACTATAACATAAAGAGTAGGAATACCTACTCTTTATGTTATAGTCGATTGCACAGTGGCGGCACAAATATTTTATAAATATCTTTGTCACTTTTTTTCTCGCGTATAAGAAGGAATTTTAGGAAAATATTTTTACTTCATGTTATATGTAATTACAATTTTTCATGTGTTGTCTCCTTCTTTCAAGGATACCTGTATATAAATATAATTTTTTTCAGCTCATTTTTAAATTTATTCCAAAATGCAGAAACCAAAATTGCATTACATATACTATAATACTAGATCGACGAAGTAATTTGAATATTAAGACTAATATACAAAATTATACGTTTTGAATGTTACGTGAAATTACAAAACAGTTTCTGCTTATTCCGAATCTGCTTTTCAAATAGTTCCAGCACGAAATTTCAGAAATTTTAATTTTTTAGAGAATAATATATGTACACATAAAAGTCATAAAACAATTTCTTTACAAAACATATTTCTATTCAACTTTCGCCTGCATTTTATTGCTGCCTCGTCTCTGACCCCAGCAGTAGTCCAAAACCATGCTTTCGTTTAAAAAATATTACAGTAAATTTTTAGATATCAATTATTGGAAGAATAGAATGGAAGATAAATAAATGTATTGTGCAGAGTAATTTTAGTAAAAATTAGGTTTAATGTATAATTCACAGATATAATGTATAACGTGTTCATTTGAAAAGTCAATCTAGTAGCATGTGATTTACTGAGAACATTTTGAAGTATGTCGTACATTAAATTTTACTACTTAACCTACGAAGTCGTATATTTTGACAGTTTCATACATACAAATAAATAACAAATGTGAATGACATTATCAAATGTCATTTCGATTTACGTTTACGGAACAACAAACACATACTAATATACAGGGTGATTCTTAATATATGCGACAAACTTTAGGAGCTGATTCCTGGGGTTATTTTGATCATAAAAGTTCATAAGAACATATGTCCAAAACCGCTTAGTTCAGAAGTTATACAATGTTTAATAGAAAGTTAAAATAATAAATGGTTTTATTATAATAAAATAATTAGTAAAACAAAATTAACTTATAGTAACTGTTGAAAGTGACCGCCCCCAACTGCACTACAAGCTACTATCCTCCGTCTTATTGACTGGCGAGTCCGTTCGAAAATACCACGGGTATTTCGAATTGTTTCAAAAGCTGCTATAATACGATTTCTTAGTTCATCGACATTTTCCATGGGAGTCGTGTAAACTAATGATTTAAGGTGTCCCCAGAGAAAAAGTCCAATGAATTTAAGTCTGGAGACCGAGGAGGCCACGGTTGTGGACCTCCCCGTCCTATCCACCGATTTGGATACGTACTGTCCAGAAACTCGCGAGCAAGTAAACTAAAATGCGCTGGAGCACCGTCATGCATAAAATACATTTGTAATCTTAACTGCAACGGAACTTCTTCCAGCAGTAGTGGTAACTCCTCTTCAAAAAAATTGCGGTATACCTCGCCATTTAACCGCATCGGTAAAAAATGTGGACCTAACAAGTGATCTGCAACAATTCCGGCCCACACATTTACAGAGAATTGATGCTGATGACGGGCATTCATTATTTCTCGCGGATTTTCTTCGGCCCATATGTGATTATTATGAAAATTAATAATCGCGTTTCTAGAGAAAGTAGCCTCGTCGGTGAAGAATATTTGAGCCAAATGGTTAGGATTTTGTACGACTTCGTGTTGCATCCATTGACAAAAAGCTAATCTTTGTGGAAAATCTGCTGGCAATAGAGCGTGCACCCGTTGAATGTGATATGGATACAACAGTTGATCTTTCAATATTCTCCAAACTGTGGCCTGACTAATGTTTAAATCAAACGCAATTTTTCTGGTGCTTGTTGTCGGATGTTCCTCAATTTCATTTAATACCATTTCTTCAACTTGTGGAGTTCTCACTGTAGATGGGGGCCCGCTATCAGTCGTCCGTTTTTAAAACTTCCCGACAACGCGACCACTTCCCAACAACGCGACCACTTCCCGACAACGCGACCACTACGCATATTAGAGAAACAGGCACAGACTTGTTTACGAGCTTGTATTACAGTTGGAAGCGGTCATTTTCAACATTTACTATAAGTTAATTTTGTTTTACTAATTATTTTGTTAATTTATAATAAAACCATTTATTATTTTAACTTTCTATTAAACATTGTATAACTTCTGAACTAAGCGGTTTTGGACATATGTTCTTATGTTAGTTAAGATTACAAATGTATTTTATGCATGACGGTGCTCCAGCGCATTTTAGTTTACTTGCTCGCGAGTTTCTGGACAGTACGTATCCAAATCGATGGATAGGACGGGGAGGTCCACAACCGTGGCCTCCTCGGTCTCCAGACTTAAATTCATTGGACTTTTTTCTCTGGGGCCACCTTAAATCATTAGTTTACACGACTCCCATGGAAAATGTCGATGAACTAAGAAATCGTATTATAGCAGCTTTTGAAACAATTCGAAATACCCCTGGTATTTTCGAACGGACTCGCCAGTCAATACGACGGAGGATAGCAGCTTGTAGTGCAGTTGGGGGTGGTCATTTTCAACAGTTACTATAAGTTAATTTTGTTTTACTAATTATTTTGTTAATTTATAATAAAACCATTTATTATTTTAACTTTCTATTAAACACTGTATAACTTATGAACTAAGCGGTTTTGGACATATGTTCTTATGAACTTTTATGATCAAAATAACCCCAGGAATCAGCTCCTAAAGTTTGTCGCATATATTAAGAATCACCCTGTATATGCGTCTTATTCTATCAAAATTTCAAAGTAACCTAGATTGACTTTTCAATTGAACACACGTTATATGCACAGTGACTTTGTAAATCCTATTACATACTTTACCCTTTTTTATGATTCGAGAATATTTTTATCAATACATTAATTTGGAAAAACTAAATCTTCTTCTTTTTTGTTTATTGCTGCGGGGCATGTGTCATTGTGGATCTTATTAATGTCTTATATATTATATCTTTATGTGGAATGTGTTCTTTAGTGGGTCTTAGACTATGGATCGGATGAACTGGATTGCAGCCCTGGTCAAGCCAATAATAATAACAATTTTTATTCGTCCAACAGCGGTTGCTACTAACAGGACAATGTAGGATTAAATAATTTGTGGTGTAGATTAACATTACATAAAAACATGTACAAAATAGTACTTAAAATATATAAAAAAAAAAGCAAAACAAAATAAATTAAATAAATATTGATCAATCGTATACATATATAGAAAAAAAGAAAACAAATATAGCCAATATGATAAATTAATTATAATTATTAAATTAATCCAATTTATGTGTAATGTAAAAATAAAAATAAGCAATAACTAATTTAAACATCATTATAAACTTTGTCAAAAATTATCAAAAATCTTACACATAATATACACCGGTGACTTTAAAAGTGCATTGGTTTTCGCTCTGGGTAACCTAAAAGTAGTGCATTTGCGAGTGTTAGAAGTAGGTACGTTGAAGTCGATATAGGCCAATATCGCTGCGCAATCAATTTTGTGTAATAAAAGATTTAGTAAGAATTTAGCACCATACCTCTCCTGACGACAAGGCAGAGATTGTAAACTATGACACTCCATGAGACTATTGTAGTCCGTTCCTCGTTCAGGATAAGTGCCAGTCATTCTGAAGGAGAGGTATTTCAGAAATCTCTTCTGGATTCTCTCAACGGAAATTTGTTGATAGGTGTATTAAAGAAACCACACTAACGAGGCATACTCCAGCCTGCATCATACCAAGGCATAATATAAATTCTTAATTGAAGCAATGTTGTTAAAGTTTCTACGCGACCTAATGAGAAATGCCAAAAATTTTGAAACTGAGGCGCAGATCCACGAAACATGTTGAGAAAATGTGAGTTGCGAATCAAAAAGTATCCCCAGATCATGAACCTTCGACCTTCTAGTCACCAACTCCTATTTAGCAGAAAAACCAAATATTGAGGGCCCGTACATCGAGTATAAGAAACAAACTTTTGAGATATTTAATAGAATTCGATTATGCTTACATCATTCTTCAATTATAGCAAGATTAATTTACAGTTTGATGCAATCGGAGTGTCTGCGGATGATGTATATTTTAAGATCATCAGCATACCCTAGAAATTGATAGTTTAATTTATCTAAGAGATCATTAATGAAGATGTTGAAAAGCAAGGGGTTGGAACCCTGAGGTACCCCTGAAGTTAATGGAAAAATTTTAGACGAGAATTCATTGTAAAGCACATAGCCAGAACGATCCACGAGGTACTACAACATTAATCTAACCAGCGCAGGGCAAAAACCAAAGAAGTCCAACTTCTTAAGGAGGATACCGTGGTCTATGGAATCAAAGGCTTTAGAGAAGTCGTGTATATAACGTCAACTTGTTGCCGGTTGTCAATGGCCGAAAAAAGAAAGTGAGTAACGTTTACAAGATTTGTGGTCGTTGATCGTCCAGACATGAAACCATGTTGGTGACAGGATAAAAATGGTTTTAATTTTATAAAACAAAATTTGCTCAAGAACCTTGGCAAAGTTAGGTAATATACTTATTGGCCTATAATTTACAATCCTAGACCTGTCGCCTTTCTTGAATACAGGTATGATTTTATAGACCTTCCAGGTGGTTGGAAAAATAGATTTATTTATAATTAAATGATAAAGAACCAATAATATCGATGGGCTTTTTCCGGTCCCAGCTCCAGTCAGGCTAACAAAAATGAGTACCTGGAGGTAAAACTCTGGGGTAATAATAGGCGGTCAGTATGTAGCGCTAGCCACGTTACCATCCTACCATACCGAACGATTCAAGTTGTAACAAGCCTATCATGTTACTATCCCAAAAGGCCTGCAAGGCTAGTACGGGGACTATTATTTTATATCTTTATCTTGGTTGTTTTAGTGAGCAGGAGACTTTTTCACATACGTGTTAATGGATTTTTAAATATTTCTGCTCGTTTTTCTCTTCGGACCCTACTTCCATATACAGGCTATTTCTTAATTGAATGTCAATTTTGAAAGGGACCATTCTAAGGTTATTTTATGAAAACAAATTATATAAACATGAGTACGCAAATACTCCTTTTCCGAGATACAGAGTGTTGAGCTTCTAAGAAAAAACTATTTTAGAAATGTCCATTTATTTTGCAGCAAATTTTATTCCTTGACTTGTTTTTGTACGACGCAAGATTTTCGCGTGCATGGTACGAAAACAAGTAAAACCATGAAAACGTTATAACCAATTCTGTTCTAATTAGTGAACAATTTTAATTGACTTTACAAATTAATAACAGTTTTGTAAGACGAAAGAAGCAAATTACGTGAATTGTTGAAAATGCCTACACCTCCTAGGATACATGATTCAGCTCTTCTGATATTCATGCGCACTCTTTGAAAAATTCTTCAGTATTTCTTATTACATCACAGGAAGCTCTTATGCGATTCTTCAATTCTTGTACAGTCTTAACTGGAGTGCTGTCAATCAGAGTTTTAAGATGCCTCCATAAGAAAATCGGTTATGAAATATACGATTTAAATATTCTCTTGGTTCTACACTTAAATGAGCTTGTGCGCCGTCATGCGTAAACCACATAGTTTTTGTAACTAAAATTCGCACTTCAAACAATATTAGCAAATGATTCTCTAGAAAGCGACTATAGCTACGACCATTTAGCCTTTGTGGCAGAAAAAAGGCCCAGTTAAATAATTTTCAACTATTGCAGTCCAGATATTTACCGAAAACTGCTCTTGATGATTAACTTCAACAACTGCAAGCGGGTTTTCTTCGGCCCAAGCATGATTATCGTGCGAATTTCTGATAGCGTTTCTTTAAAAGTTTCAGCTGTTTCATCTATGAATGTTATTTTACAGTCAAACATGTGATTTTGCGCAAAACCGTTGAATATGATACGGGTATAACAGAAAATCTTGAAAAATTACCCAAACTAGAATGTGCGAGATAATCAAGTTATTTCCAATTTTTCTGGTGCTAAGTTCAGAATTTTCATCAATTGAATTTGAAACTGCTTCTTCAATTTCTGGAGTTCTTGTAATACGATGGGCACCTTTTAATTGATTGGCCTAGAAGTACCTGTTTCAGTTAACCTTCAGTTAATCTTCAGTTAACGTTTGAAAACGTTCTGGTGTAATTCTATCCGGAAAGCGCTCTTGGTACAATCGTGTAGCTCCCGGTGCGCTGCCATCAGCCAAACCATACGTGTAATGAATGTTAGCCAACTCGAGATTAGTAAAATTAACCATTTTTTTTTTCAAAAATATCACTACAGATATTTTAACCAGCAAATTAATTTAACTGTCAAAATTAATAAAACAGCAAACAGTATTAATATTCTGCTTTTAGTATAGGAACAATAATTGTTCTTAATTTTTTTACTGAAAAAGGGTTCAAGTTACGGAAAAAAATCAAGAGACCTTTTTTTTGTTACAAAATGAAGCACCATTAGTAAAATAATTTTTATTTAAAGAAAAAGCAGTGGCATACTATTATTTATTCAAATTATTCAATATAAATTTTTTCTGCATAAGAAAATGCCCCTTTATGGTAGGAAGGCATATACCGAATCTCAAAAATATCTGAAGTGGTATGAATGTTAGGATAAAAAAAAACTTTTTCCTTAGAAGATTAATACCCTGTATCTCGGAAAGGGAGTACTTCCGGACTCATGTTTTATTAACTTTTTTTTCTTAAAATAACCTGAAGAATCGACCCTTTCAATATTGACATTCAATTATGAAACATGATATTTTGTCTTGAGGTTTTGTCTATAGGTTCCCAAAATTTCTATCAGCCAATACTGATTTAGTAGTAATTCTAACCATGTCATCTATATTTGTATAAAACATTCTAACCAATTATAATCCAAAAAGATAAATATAAAGCGAATGACCAGACGAGTCAATTTGTCTGGGTTGCCAAATCAAATATTTATAGTAATAGTTTCGGGGAAGAGAACATACTCGAAAATATTCAAGTGTAACAATACTTGTCGTATTCTGTCTTTTCACCCGTTTCTTGATTACTTAATAAAATTAAGTTCGAATAACAAGTAATATTTAAGAATGTTTGGGAATGTATTGTCTAGTAATTACTCATCACATAAAAAGTACCAAATATGGCAAGCAAAAGATTTCAGAAATTAGATTCCTGTTGATTTTAAATTTATGAAGACATTTGAATACTTTTGCTACTTACCGTAGTTATTTTTATCTGAATATAAGAACTGTGCCAAATAGTTTTGCACGATTTTCAATGTTTGATTAAAAATAAAAGATCAAAAACAATGTAATATAACTTAATAGAAAAGTGCATGGCTTTAAAATATACACTCCTAATTTTTCATAGCGACAAGGAAAAAAGGGGTGAAAAATACATATTACTAATATGATATTAGTAATGCTTTCATACTAAAAATCGCGATCCAATGTTCACGTAGTAACGAGACAATGATTTTTATTTATTCGAGTCCGGCCTTGTCGCAGTTAATATACAGCCGCCAATACGGGAATCTACCGCTACAAACAACGCTAAAATTTACATTTAATATGGACATAGTTTTCACTGTAACTAGGTGCGTTCGCAATGGCATCTTACACGAATATCGAATATACTGATATGATTTTTTAATTTTCATAAAATTTTAATTTATGGCGAAATAAGACAAAATAGTCTTTCGGAAAAGAATTTGTAAACAGAACGTTTCCCGAATTGATGTCTTTCTTCGACTAAGGCAACTGTGAGAGCCGTGTATCGACTTTGAGAGTAGAGTGTAACAAGCAGAAGAGGATCCCGGCGTAAGTACGAAAACCCTAGCTCGGGAAGTAAATGTGTCTTAAACTACGATGCATCAAATTTTGAAAACTAATTTACATCATCCGTATCATATCCAACGCATGCAAAGGTTAACGGAATTAGATTTTCTCCGCCGAGTTGCATTCTGTGAGTGGTTTCAACAAAGAGAAGTTCCTCAGCCAAATCTTATATCGCCATGACATTGAAAATGTCGCAGATCTGCGAAATCGCTTGCAGTAGAGCTCATGGTGGGCATTTCGATACTTGTCAGTACCACCACAAATTATAGAAAAAAAAGCTTGTAAATAATTGCACACAAATAATTAAAGATTCATAGCACACATCCCATGAACATGCTACATAAAGCTTACGATTAACGCTTTTTGTTTTATTATTAGAGACCAGACACGTCGGGTTGAAATGACGTCGACATTACGACGGACGATATAAATAGTCTACAACATCTGTAAGTACATCATGCAGTTATTGAATGCACTATTGATCTGGCTAGCGAGCAAATCTGTTTTCAATTGCGACGTTTTTTGTTGGATACTTACAGTTAAATTTCTGTTTTCATAGGCGTTGTGGAGTTTTAATAATTTACTCTACTTAGATTATATTTCTTAAGATAAATAAAGTTGTGAGTTAGTTTCTTGTTTTCATAGTTTTAACTGTTAATTACATCGTAATTTTTGTGATAGATCCTGTTTAATATCGCTTGATTGAATCTACTTCTCCCAATTATTTCGACGTAAGTGTGCATTGAATTTCATTCAGTTTCAATAACTTACGCATACATTTTTGGTTTTCATTTATTTAGATCTGGAGCATTGTTTAAGTTACTTTTTCAGATATGATATGGAAGAACGTTGAGAACGGCATCGTAAAACAATGGCGAGTTGGATTGACGGTCATACTGATTGTATGTCCATTGTCAGTGATTCCGAAACTTATTGCAAAATCTTTAAAATAGCGTTAAAAAATTCCATAAAATCGCACGTACAACGTCACTTAGCATCGCAAACACATACACAAAAATTCGAACCGTTGAAATCTGACAATTTTAACGAAGAACTCTGTAAAACTTTTATGGCGGCTAATATTCCATTAAATAAACTTAACAATCCCACTTTAAAAATATTTCTCCAAAAATATACTGGTCGAAATGTTCCTGATGAATCCACCTTACGCAAATATTATGTTTCTAAATGCTCCACGAAAGCAGTAGAACGCATTAGAAGCCATCTTTCAAATCAGTACCTATGGATAAGTGCCGATGAAACTGTCGATATACTAGTACAGTACGCTGTGTGGTGGTAAATGTTGTAGCTGGTGTACTACATCCAACTATTCCATATAACGCATATGTAATAGCAGCAAAAGTTTTAAATACAGTTAATGCTAAAACCATTTACGAGAATATGCACCACATGCTTCATTCGGACGACAGGTACAAAGAAAAAATGCTTTTATTTGTCAGTGAATGTGCTGCATATATATTAAAAACAGGCAGACTTATTAAAGGAAACATAATCTAATATGCTGCATATTACTTGTGTAGCATATGTTCTCCACAGAATCTGTGAATATATCAGAGACACCTTTCCAGAAGTTGATAGACTTGTATTTGCTTTTAAAGAAGAAAAGCACCATTGAGAGTAGCTCTTTACAGGGAAAAACTGCCATCTTTGTCACTGCCTCCCTCTCCAGTAATAACTAGATGGGGGACATGGTTGGAAGCTACTAGTTTTTCTGCAGAGCATTTCGATAGTTTACAAAATGTCGTTGCATGCTCGGATGCTCGGAGTATTTCTGAGTGCAAGGTACTAACACAAATTCCACATTTAAAAAATCAGCTGTACTTTCTTCAGCAACACAAAAAACTAGTTGCTAATTTTGAAAATCAAAATCTCAAATTAAGGTGGATTAATCACATTAGATGTGGCTATTAATAATTTGAAAAATATTCCAAGTGACTTCGGGTGTAGCCTTCGGCAAAAATTTTAGGCAATTTTTAAAAGAAATCTAGATTTAATAACTAGAGAACGGACCCGCTTACCACATGACGCGAAGCCCAGTGCAGTACTGGCGAAAGGCTGTAATTTAGGTTTTACCCACTCAAGTATGTTTCAAATTATGTTGTTATATACACATTCGGCTCACGCCGACAAGTAGTGAAGACACGAGAATACAGTTTTTTATAGATACGGTGGTTACCAACTATAAGAAACACGTCTACTTCGGCTGTTATTATGTAGAGAGCGTTGAATATTCCTTCACGCTCTGTCTGAATAATTTCGGCTAGATAGTAACGTAGTTATGTTTGTTTGAATACCGTCAAAGCGAACCCGGAAGCAATGGCCGGACGATATATCACTTCTACGATTACCAACCTAGCGCTGAATCCAAGTTTTAAAAGAAGATGCACTCCGCAGCAACGCGAAGACGCGGAAACCATTATTAACGGAACCACGGAGGAAGAAGAGATTCAAAATCTATTAAAAAAACAACCGCAAACATTCATCATAGATCCCGCCGAACCAACGGTAAAAATAGAAATACTAGAATCGCCCAAAGAGGAAACAAGAAAACCGCCAGAAAGCAAACAACAACTCATAGATCTACAAAAATTCGCCATGGATATCTCAAATAGTTTTATAAATCCAAAGAAAACAGCAAAAAACAGAAAACGGAACACGCAAGCACACCAATAGAAACAAAAAACTCGTACAGTGTCCTCGAAAAAACCAACACTGAGGAAAAAATGGAAGAAGAAACCTCCGAACACACTCCACAACCGTCAACATCGAACAGCACACCCAGGGTAAGTGATAAGACACACACTACACTTAACACAAAAACTGTAACTAAAAAAACACACAAAATCGCACCAATTATCATAATCGAAAAAGACAAATGGACATACATACGACAATTACTTAAATCAAACAGCATTAACACAGTAGAAAACAAAATGGTGAAACCAGGAATACACATCGAACCGACAACAGACGAAGACTACCGAAAACTCAAACACACACTAGACAACGAACAAATACAATATTACACCTTCCAATTAAGAAGTGAAAAGACACTAAAGGTGGTGATGCGTGGCATTCCCACCTTTATAACAGACACTGACATGACAGACGACTTGACAGACCAAGGATACCCGACTTTAAAAATTAAACGCATGAACGGCAAACACGGAATACCAGCACCTCTTGTATTAATCGAACTGACGAGACAATACAAGTCAATCTACAACTTACGCGACTCCTGCGGACTTGCAATCAAAATAGAACAACTAAACAAACGGACTGACATTATACAATGCCACAAGTGCCAGACTTTCGGACATCACCAACGTAATTGCCACATAAACTACAAATGTATGAAATGTGGAGACGGACATTCGACACATCTATGTACTAAGACAAAAACAACCCCGCCAAAGTGTGCAAACTGCGGTGGTCCTCATCTGTCCACTTTCATAAACTGTCCCAATAACCCAAACAATCCTACAAATAAAACCACACCTCAACCTAAATACGTACCAGCACCACCCCCAACAAATAATCCATGGACACAAAGACAAAATAAGACAAAACTTAACACAGTTGACGAATTAGCACTTGCCTTAGGCAATATGCTAATAACACTACAATCGACTAACGCAACAAACGAACAAATACAACACTTCGTTACACAGACACAGACAATAATAACACTATACAACAAAACACATTAAACACACAACTGAAACGCAAAAAAAAAATGTGATGATAACCAACAAACAAACACACACGACTTAAACTCAAAAACGCGACTGACGCACAGACTGCACACACAACACATGACCGCACAAAAACAAACACAACAACGCACGATATTAATCAGACACAAACACATCACAACCCTGGGAGATACATAACAACGGAGTGGAAATGGAGGCAATCTTCGACCACGATTCAAAATTCAAGGACCCATGAAATTGTTTGAATGTGTCTTCTCCAACAGGGGCGTATTGAGAATCATGTAGAAATGTGAAATACGTATCTACGTCTTTGGAGAAGATACATTCAGAAAAACATAAATGAACTTGTATTGTGTTCTTCACACCCCATTTTTAATAATATTTTTTTATATTAAAAATACTTTTGTATTATACATATTTATTTGTTGAAAAGTTGTATTTATAAAGTTTTCAATTTTATTTATATAATTGGAAAACATACGGGTGGTGATCTATCTTTCTAAAATTACGAAATACATATTTATTAATTAATTTTATTAATATAATTGGAAAACAAGCGGGTGATGATCTATAAATTTACGAAATACATATGTATTTGTTGAAAAGTTGTATTTTTAAAGTTTTTAATTTTATTTCTATAATTGGAACATTTTTATTTGTTCATTTTGTCCTTCAAGTTGAGTAAAGGAGTATTATTAATATTGAGTAGCAATAGTTTCTCAAGGTTTTCTTCTGTCAATTTTGTTCTCTTTGAATTAAGTACATCTTTATAAATAGAAAACGTCCTTTCTACATCGCAACTGGTTATAGGTGCATACTGGAAATATTCTTTTATTTCTTCATATTTAGCCGTTAGATTTTGTGGAATTGTCTCCATACATAATTGCTGCAATGTAATTAAATCTGGATTTCTATTAAGAATTGCTTCAAACTTTTGCCGAAGGCCACGTCCGAAGTCACTTGGAATACTTTTCAAATGATTAACAGCCACATCTAATGTGGTTAATCCGTCATTATGATTTTCAAAATAAGTGATTAGTTTTGGCAATTTTCCAAAGTGTTCGTGAAGAAAGTACAACTGATTTTTTAAATTTGGGATTTGTGTGAGCTCCTTGCACTCACCGCTCCTTGCACTTCTAGCATCCTCCTTTAGCAGTGTTACGAAATGTTTTAGACTATCGAAATTCTCAGCATAATAACTAGTAGCTTCCAGCCATGTTCCCCATCTAGTTATTACTGGAGTGGGAGGCAGTGACAGAGATGGAAATTTTTCCCTAAAAAGAGCTACTCTCAATGGTACTTTTCTGAAAACTTTTTTAAAAGCTGATACAAGTATATCAACTTCCGGAAAAGTGTCTCTGATATATTCACAGATTCTGTGGAGAGCATGTGCTACACAAGTAATATGCAGCATGTTAGGATATGTTTTCTTCAATAGTCTGCCTGTTTTTAACATACCGTGTGCACAACGTCGTGCGATCGATGGATATATAAGTAATGACTGGCCAACTGCAAGTATATTCGCCTTGCTTGAACACAGTGAGCGACTGATAGGAATATTAAATGTGTTAGAGAGAGATTATTTGATTCGTACTTAGATCGTATGTAGAATGTGTTGGATAAAGAAATGGAACGCCCGTACAGTTAGACAGTAGAACAGATTGAATATACTCTCAACCCTAACCACATAAACTCGCTATTCGTCTTCGTCTTACTACATTGTGGTAGATCAATCACTCCCCGGCGTTCATACGGTATACGCAGCACTATCACTGACAAATAAAAGTATTTTTTCTTTGTACGTGGCGTCCGAATGAAGCATTTTTTGCATATTCCCTTAATGGTTTCAGCAACTGTTTCCGCATCAACTCTATTTATAACACTTGTTGCTATCACATATGAGTTATAGAGAATAGTTGGATGTAGTACACCAGCTACAACATTTACCACACAGCGTCCTAACATATCCACCGTTTCGTCGGCGCTTATCCATATGTATTGATTTAAAAGATGGCTTCTAATGCGTTCTACTGTTCTCGTATAGCACCTAGAAACATAATATTTGTGTAAAGTTGATTCCTCAGGAACATTTCGACCAGTATATTTTTTCAGTAATGTCTTCAAAATTGGATTGTTCAATTTAAATAATGGAATATTAGCTGCCATAAAAGTTTCACAGAGTTCTTCGTTAAAATTGTCAGATTCCAACGGGTTCAATTTTTTTTCGTGCTTTAACAATCCTACGTGACGTTTTACGGTTGATTTATTGCAATTTTTCATTAACGTTTCAATAAATTTCGGAATCACTGGCAATGTACATACAATCAGTATGGCCCTCAATCCAACTCGCCATTGTGTCACGATGCCATTCTCGACGCTCTTCCAATGTCTGAAAAAGTAAGAATATTCTAGATCCAAATGAACGTAATTAAATAACGAAATTTATTGCACACTTACGTGAAAATAATTGGAAGATGTTGCTTAAATGAAATGATAGGAATGTACGTGCTATTTTTTCTCACGAAATACGATAATCTAATTTATTTTATATACGTACACGCCACCACTGAAAACACTATATTCTCCGAATACAATAGCTGGGTTGTCCATTGTTATCGCTGCGAGACCAGGTGGCCGAGTAAGTCAAACAAATACTTCATTGAATTACGCCGGGATGTACTGAGCGACGTTATACACAATTCTAATTGCCGATTGCGTTTTATGGAAATTGCATCCGTTCTCTATTAATAACATATTGCGGCAATTGTGTGTGAGGACAATTCCTCAAAATCTAACTGCTAAATACGCTGAAATAAACAAATATTTCCAGTATGCACCTATAACCAGTTGCGATGTAGAAAGGACGTTTTCTATTTACAAGGATGTATTTCATCCAAAGATAACAAATTTTACAGAAGAGAACCTTGAAAAACTATTGCTAGTAAATATTAATACTCCTTTACTCAACTTGATCTACAAAATCATCAAATAAAAATGTATTTCGTATTTTGTAGCCGTATATATACCCGTTTTATTAATATAAGTATAATTATATAAATAAAATTAAAAGCTTTAAAAATACAAATATTCAGTAGTAGGGTCGTGGGCGAAGAGTCATCAACCTCTCGTATCCGGTCTCTATTTATTATAATAGTATATTACATACTGAGGCGGAAAGTGGTTCATTACCGTCGAGAGATTAGCAAGTTTACCGAGGCGCGCATCGTCGAGGTGAACTTAATCTCCAGACGGGAATTAATCTTTCCGCCGAAATTTGTAGGTATACTAGTTTACTCACGATTGGTTAGTTATTAATTATTATATATACTACTAAATCAATAAATTTCAAAAATATAATAGTATTAAATGTCATGACATTTTGATAAAAGCTTTTTATAGGAACTGTTGCTAGGTAACGTAACAATTCATAGTGATATTTTTTGACAGTTTACTTAATTATTATCCTACGGTTTTAAAGATGGTCTACCTCTATATGTAATAGCGCATTTTCTAACCGGTTTGAAGATTAAAAATTAGTAAAGATAATTATTTTCTTTTATGTTTAACGTTCAAAATATCCTTCTATTTAATAAGGTTCTAGAGACATATTCGACGTAAATGCAGAAGCATTTATTGATATACACAAAAAAAACATCGCAATAAAAAGACGATCTCGAATTATTAGCTGTATTTTCATAAATATAGGACAAACAAAGATATGGACCGACTAATTTCGCAAACTTAAAATTCTGGTTTTTCTATTAATGTTACTCGTGAGCTTTTATATGATCTCACGAGATACCTTACCGCTGTCATTTTTTCCAAACATAACAAAAGTTCTTCGGTAACGTCATGGCTTACCTCCTCTTCTCAAAATATTTTTAACTAATGACCAATTTATTTCAGCAGGGTGAAGTTTCGGAACATTCGACTTCTTTGTATAAACTCTATACCATTTTCATCAAACCAGTCAGGAGTTCGAGTAGCAGGATGTAGCAAGTCTCGCCAAAATAAAACTTGTTCTCGGTGATTTCTTATGATACACGTAAAGTCTCTTTACAAAACACTCGTCGAAATAAATTTATGTATTTATAGTGGCTTCACAGAAGAAGAGATAAATTCGAAATTCACTAACAAATTGGTTGTCAAACCAAAACTTTTCAATCAAACCTTTCCACGAAAATTGCTTTTTTGCAAATCAGAAATATTTTCTTTATTATCTGTATTCTAAAATTGTGGCCCTGACAATGTGGCAAGGTTATACTTAAAATATTATTCGTCATCCAGACAGTAATCTCGACCTTTTATTACTACACGAGGATGATTTGATGGAAGGTGAGGCTTGAGGTGATGAAACGCTTGTTACGGCAACAACTTTTCATTAATTTTCAACATATTAATACAAAGTCATCAAAATTTCCTTCCGACAAGAAACAGCTTGAGTTTTAGAAATAAGTGGAAATCTGAAGGGGCTTGATCCGGTGAATAGAGTGGCTGAGGCCCAATCTCTAATCGTAATACATCCAGTTTTTTTCGAACAATGCGACTAGTGAATGACGGTGTATTGTTATGGAATAGGATTTTCTTTCAAACCATTATGGATTTTTTTTCGGTAATGGTAAATTCTACTTTGTCCAAAAGGCCAGCATAATATGCCCCGTTGATAGTTTGGCTCTTTGCCTTTGAAATAGTCAATAGGAAGTATCCCCTCGAATCGCAAAAGTGCTAGCTTATACTCACCCTAAGCTAAAATTGCTACCATTAATCTCAATTGACTTAAAGTTGATAAATCAATAATTTTTTTTTCAAAATACCCTGGCCATTACCTTACCAGCCGAAAGAAACGTCTTGACCTTCTTTGACGGAGGTTTGTCACGATGCCTGCACTTCTAAGATTACCGTTTCAGTTCTGCCACAGAGTAATGGAGCCTAATTTGTTTGACGATAACCAAGTGACGCAAAAAATTTGCTGGATTAATATTAAAGAACTTTGTCGTTGAAAATTCGTGCTTTCAAGGTTTTTAATCTACATTCAGGAAATGCGGCACCCACCTGGCAGAGAGTTTAGATGTGCGTAATTCGACATGCAAAATGTGATGTACACATTCACTAGATGCCCACTCTCTTGGAAATTTCCTCTATTTTCACTCTTCGGTCACGTAATGCATGAACTTTTTCAACAGATGTAAAATCTTTTTGTCAAGGAAATTATTCCATATTTCCCCTTCGCTAGCTCATTTTACACCCATTTGCGATCACGAAATAAATTTTACTATAAAACTTATCAAAACATCCAGTCTTATTTCTTTAGCCATTTTCACTAATCATCAGTGCAAGCAGCATGTTAATAAACTGCCTTGATATTCATGTTTTGAGTCGTCAAGGGTTTTGCCCGTTTCCAGACGATCAAACTAATTTCCTGCCTACTTTTTTATATACAAAAACCGTGCAAAACTTTCTGGCACGGTGCTTTTGTTATTTTCACAGACTCCTCCCACACATATACAATATGTTAGGGTTCAATGTTCGCGCAAATGTCCTTTAAGTTGTTCCATGATTATACCTCACCACTTTTCCTTTCGATTTTTGCTTGCAATTGCAGAACATTTTTCACAAATTGTTTTGAATATCACGCGCAAAATTTAAGTTTTTTCCACAAAATTACTTTGACAAACTCCAAAATATACTAATAATAATTCTTTATTACGAATGTTAATTATAGCGCTATTAAATTCTATTGCAATTGCTACGACCAATAAAAACTTAGTTTAGTATATTAGAAACTTGTTAAAATTTAATAGAGCTGTTATAAATTACAAAATAGTGAACCACTATACGTTCACAGTTTTCTAAAAGGCTCACTAAATTGTGTTATATGTGGTCGGTTTGGCTTTGGTTTACTAATTAATCGAATTGTATTTCAGTATTGATAGATAGGAAAAGATACGTTTGTAGGATCTAGGTCAGTAGCAAAGAAGACGAAATCATCCAAATATTATGGCAAATCGACGCTAATTAATCGTAAATCCAAAAGAACTTCTATTATATGACAAACTTGTTTTGTTAACTAAATATTTTTGCGATACATTTGGTATTATATTAAATGGACTTTTATATACAGGTACCCCCCGTATATCACTGTAGTTTGGGTCCTAAAAAATACCGTGTTGTACGAAACGAAGATCTAATACAGAAAACAGGGTTAGATTCAAGAATTTAAATAATAAAACTAATTTAATTTTTGAACTAAAATAAATTTTTACTTATCAGAATAATTGAAACATACATGAGTAGGTAAACCCCACCAGTTTTGTATAATACAAAGGTATTTTTAATAATATAAAATATTATTAAAAATCTGGTGTGAAGAACACAAATGCAGGTTCACTATTAATATTTTCTGTGAACGTGTCCGAATATATCCTATCCCCAGAGACGTAGATACGTATTTCGCTTTTCTACAAGCTCATCGGTACGCCCCTGCTGGAGAAAGGATATTTCCAGACACATTCACAGAAAAGAACCACCTCGCCCTATCACCGTAATTATCCAGACCGAGCGCAGAAGTAAATTCGGCGCTATCTGTTGTCAGACAGCCGAAGTACCTCGCATACCGTCCACATAATTAATGTGAAGTAACGACGCCCTTCCAAAGGTTAGCACAGCCAATCTCTCTAGAAAACTGCATTTTGTTTGTGCCTTCACTCATACTACGGCTTAACCGCATGTGTAATGTATCAGAATAATTGAAACATACATGAGTAGGTAAACCCCACCAGTTTTGTATAATACAAAGGTATTTTTAATAATATAAAATATTATTAAAAATCTGGTGTGAAGAACACAAATGCAGGTTCACTATTAATATTTTCTGTGAACGTGTCCGAATATATCCTATCCCCAGAGACGTAGATACGTATTTCGCTTTTCTACAAGCTCATCGGTACGCCCCTGCTGGAGAAAGGATATTTTCAGACACATTCACAGAAAAGAACCACCTCGCCCTATCACCGTAATTATCCAGACCGAGCGCAGAAGTAAATTCGGCGCTATCTGTTGTCAGACAGCCGAAGTACCTCGCATACCGTCCACATAATTAATGTGAAGTAACGACGCCCTTCCAAAGGTTAGCACAGCCAATCTCTCTAGAAAACTGCATTTTGTTTGTGCCTTCACTCATACTACGGCTTAACCGCATGTGTAATGTATCAGAATAATTGAAACATACATGAGTAGGTAAACCCCACCAGTTTTGTATAATACAAAGGTATTTTTAATAATATAATATATTATTAAAAATTTGGTGTGAAGAACACAAATGCTTCACAAATGCAAATTTACTTCTGCGCTCGGTCTGGATAATTACGGTGATAGGGCGAGGTGGTTCTTTTCTGTGAATGTGTCTGGAAATATCCTTTCTCCAGCAGGGGCGTACCGATGAGCTTGTAGAAAAGCGAAATACGTATCTACGTCTCTGGGGATAGGATATATTCGGACACGTTCACAGAAAATATTAATAGTGAACCTGCATTTGTGTTCTTCACACCAGATTTTTAATAATATTTTATATTATTAAAAATACCTTTGTATTATACAAAACTGGTGGGGTTTACCTACTCATGTATGTTTCAATTATTCTGATACATTACACATGCGGTTAAGCCGTAGTATGAGTGAAGGCACAAACAAAATGCAGTTTTCTAGAGAGATTGGCTGTGCTAACCTTTGGAAGGGCGTCGTTACTTCACATTAATTATGTGGACGGTATGCGAGGTACTTCGGCTGTCTGACAACAGATAGCGCCGAATTTACTTCTGCGCTCGGTCTGGATAATTACGGTGATAGGGCGAGGTGGTTCTTTTCTGTGAATGTGTCTGGAAATATCCTTTCTCCAGCAGGGGCGTACCGATGAGCTTGTAGAAAAGCGAAATACGTATCTACGTCTCTGGGGATAGGATATATTCGGACACGTTCACAGAAAATATTAATAGTGAACCTGCATTTGTGTTCTTCACACCAGATTTTTAATAATATTTTATATTATTAAAAAATTTTTACTTATTAAAGCAGTAATGAATAAAAAGTTATACATAGGTACTATATAATATCTTCTTCATCACACTGGTTATTACTCTTTTTGACGATATATAGGCTCATCTTCTGTTCTTTATTCAACAACATCTTTAGTTTCATTCTCTGTGTTTTTGCAAAAATCTGATATTTTAGGTTGTTTGCTTTTAGCTGAAAGATCTTTGTAAATTTCGTTATATTGAGCCAAGCATTTGTGAAGTTCTCTTTTCAATTTTGTTCTTCTTTCAATTAAGAATCATTCATTTAGAAAACCTTTCTTTATGCCTTTTAGAATAAAATCTTGAACTTTATTGTTTTCATCAGTACATACTATTATCCTCTGAATTAGTTCGGTTTATTCCAGGTGCCATTTCCAACAAAGTCATGTAGTCAAAACTTTCTCCTCCTAGAGAGGCCTAGTTAGTTCTACTATTGCATCCATTCTATTTTCTGCTGGATCAATTAAATTATCACTTTGAATCGCCTCTGACCATACATTTTTTCAGCAAGCATTCAACGTTGACGGTTTTAATTAATTTGTTGATGGATGAAGTTATGAAGTTTATAGAATCCAAAATTGTAAAACGTTTCCACGCCTGCATGACTTCGATAGATGCATCATCAATTTTATTCAAAATCCATTGCAAAGACATCCTGATGTAGTGAGATTTAAATGTAGCTATTATTCCTTGACCTAAGGGTGGAGGAATGAAGTTGTATTCGGTGGGATGAGCTGTCATATTTGCAGAGGTAGAACAACCTCCAGCAACGAAGGATTTTATTTTCTTTTCATATTTTTTGTATGGCACGGATTGTAGATTCTTTTAATTCTTCTTCTTCTTTCGATAGGCGTATCACCTGTTTAGTTCCGGTTTCTTTGTAGCGGCAGTTCTTGTGAATTTGATTGCCAGCTGTCTCGCCAGCGTTTTGGTGGTCGTCTTACGGGTCTTCTTCCGTGAGGTATGTTTCGTACTATTCTGGCCATTCTGTCGGGAGTCATTCGGCTGACATGGTGGTTCCATTCTCTTCTTCTTTTCCGTATCCATCTGACTACGTCATCCGTTTGACACTTCTCCCTTATATCTGTATTTCTGTGCCTATCATATAATGTGTATCCTGTTATCGTTCTTAGGGTCTTCATTTCGGTTGTTCTTAGTATCCTCTTGGTTATCGTCGTTTCCGCTCTCGTCTCCGTACCATATGTCATCACCGGTCGTACGCATGTTTTGTATATCCTTGATTTGCATTCCGTACTTAGGTGTTTGTTTCTCCAGATTGGATACCTAAGATGTCCCGATATTGCTGCTGCTTTGTTTACTTGTTTCCTCACCTCATCACCCAAAAACCCTGCGCTTGTAATTTTGCACCCAAGGTATTCGATTGACATGGTTTGGTCGACGGTTTTATTTTCTATTACCAATTTGCAGCGTACAGGTTCTTTTACTATGGTCATGTATTTGGGCTTGTCTATGGAAATTTTCATGTTGTGTTTTCCTGCCTGTTTGTTGAAAGCATGTAACATTCTTTGTAGGTCGTCCTCTGATTCCGCAATAAGTACTGCGTCATTAGCATAGCATATTATATTTATGTTGTGTATGCCCATCCGATATCCTAATCCGGTGTTCTTTACGGCTTTCACCAGCTCATCCATGATTGCGTTGAATAATAAAGGACTGAGACTATCGCCTTGACGGATGCCTGTTGTGGTTCGTAGGTGTTGCGTTAGGGTGAGGTTTGTGCGTATTTGCGTTCTTGTGTTCGTGTTTAGGTCCTTAATGAGTTCTACGTATTCTTTCTTCGTATTATTGTTTTCCAGGATCGTGATGACGTCTTTTAGTTGTACTCTGTCGAAGGCCTTAGTTAGATCTACAAAGCAAAGATAGGCAGGGGTGTTGTACTCTAATGATTTATCTATCAGTTGTCTGAGTATGAATAGAGCATCAGTAGTGGATCGACTTCTTTTAATTCAAGGTTATATTATCAACATATGATATCTTATCGCGGAACAACAGGAGATTTCCCTATTTCTGAAAATAAGTGTTAGAGTAAAACGGTGTAGTAAGAATGCCGTGTTATATAGGAATTTCCCCCATTTCTCGAGCCGTGTTAGAGCGAAACCGTGTTGTGGGGATGCCATGTTATACGGACCTGTGCTTTGCATAATTTTTAATATAAATCTGCGTCATTCCTCTTATTTTTTATTTGGACTTGAATGTGAACAGAACTATATTTACAAATCCATAATTTCTATCAACATTAATTGCAATTTGTTGAGGATACATTTAATATCCTTTTGTAATGTTTTAATTTCAAACATTTCAAACAACTATAAACATCTCCAACTTTATAAATATTTAACGTTCATTTTGAATTTAAACCACTGTATAACATAATTTTATTACCCTATCCAAATTGTAAGTTCTAAGAATTCTTTACATTTGAAAATTTATTTATTACCGTCTTTATCATTAACTCGTTTTATTACCTAAGGTTATTAATAATCGGCATCTTTTTACAAATTTATTTATTGCCTTATACATTAGACCGCTGTTTTATTACCAAGTGTCATAATGAACAAAGTGTTTAACCTGAATATCCATTCTTAAGATTACCTTTCCCAAGTATGTATAATAAATTTTATTACTTTAACAATGGACGATCCGGAACTACATGCCTAGGATTTATAACACCAATACACCAATTAATAATGATATTTTATTATTTATTAGTTATGATTAGATTTTTAAGACCCTATCATAAACTTTGGGTATTATTGCCTGTAAGTATAATTTCCACGAATTAATAACATAGCAAAATTCCCCGTTACGACGTCAAACAATACAATGTGCAACAGTACGCGCTTTTAATTACGAAATAGTTTCTATATTCTTATGTACTTGTAACACAGTCTTAACATAACAGTCTCGCATTAACATCATAGCAAGCAACACAGTCTTAACACAACACTCTCATTCGTAACATCATAGCAAGCAACAGTCTTAACACAACAGTCTCGTTCATGACATCATAACAAACACTGTATTAACACTAACCACAAGACACACAGTCTCACCTCACTTTAAAGATCAACATAACAAGCATACTGTAATAAGAGTCACCAGTCTTAACAGTAGTTTCATGTTAGTATCAGTCGTTGTAGATCCAAAAATAAATGTTTATAGTGTAAATAAATATATTTAGATGAAAGTGCATTTACTCATTTCACAGAAGATACATTCACAAATATATGAACTTGTATTGTGTTTTTTACACCCGATTTTTAATAATATTTTATATTATTAAAAATACTTTTTTCTATTTTGCGTTCGAAATGAACTCATTATGAAACCCAAAACAGTATCGAAATGAGCTTCATTTCGATACGCTTTTTTTCATTTTTCAATGTTGGCGTTGTTCGAATACAGAAATAAATATCTTTGCTGTCATTTGATTTTAAGAATTTATGTACATTTGACAGATATGATATATATCCGTATTTTATACAAACAACGTATATTGTATACAATTGTCAACAACATATATATGTTTCTATGTCACTCATGTTTATATTTTTAAATGAAATATCAAGTAATGTTAACGAAAATTAATAAATAATATGTAATATAATATACTTCGCGGATAGCAAGATTTAAATTTGAAAATGTCAAGTATCAATGTGACCAACTGCATGCTTTATATAAAAATTAAACTCTGAACTTTCATTTAAAAAAAGGTATATAACCCCTTACCACAATTATTAGTCGTATCCTAAATACGTATTTCGACAACTAAGTTGTCATCATCAGTAGGTAAAAACTACTAATTAAAAGTCCCACATGGGGCACAGTTAAACAAGAGAAACGCTTCCGCACAACTATTATACACTGCAACCCTGTATAGAGTCTATACAGGGTTGCAGTGTATAATAGTTGTGCGGAAGCGTTTCTCTTGTTTAACTGTGCCCCATGTGCGACTTTTAATTAGTAGTTTTTACCTACTGATGATGACAACTTAGTTGTCGAAATACGTATTTAGGATACGACTAATAATTGTGGTAAGGGGTTATATACCTTTTTTTTAAATTTTTATTTAACCACAGTCTCCATTGAAAGAATTCTCTGAACTTTCAAATTAAATAATTCCAATTTAAGCAATTTATTAATGTAAAAAACGCAAAATAGAAAAAATAGTATAAAAAACTCGTTTCATAAGGCCTTTTGCCGCTCTCGCTCTTTAGAAAACTCGCCGCAAGCGGCTCGTTTTCTAAACTGATCTCGTGCGGCAAAATGGTGCCTTATGAAACTCGTTTTTTAATATACTATTATATTATACAGAATTGATGAGGTTTTACCTACTCAATGATACAAAAATCCTTAATAAAATAATTACATCTTTCCATTTTTCATGTTGTCTCTTTATGACAGGACACCTATATATGTATGTAAGGATAAATCCGGAACATTTCCTGTTTCACACTCGTACTGTATGAATACTTTTTTCCTTTTGAATTTTGCATGCATGTCTTAATTTCTTGAAGTGCTACTTCTTATTAAAACTAAATTAATGCTATCTGATATCCTGCTTAATTTAACATACACTCATGCATAAAATTATCGAATATTTTTTATCTCTATTACTCAAATATAATTTTAAATTATCGCCGTAAAGTTATGTGCTGATGTTTTTGATCTAGTAGGTGAATATATTTAATTGCTTTAAAATATTTTGACATTTAATTGATTTTAAAGGCGTATATTGTCTATCGCGCATTGCGTCATTTAAAAATTACTCACATAATTTATGAATTAACGAGAATTAACTTATTTGTGACGAAAGATATAGACAAAAAGATGTCGCACGACGTCTCAGGAGAGGTTAATCTACACTATTGAATATTTTTAAAAAAGGTATCAAGAGACTCGAAATTTCGTACGAAGACCCGGCCAAGGGCGCAAAAGATGCACACCAGCAATTGATGATCGTTTTTTAACACTAAATTCTACGCGAAATCGCACATTGACATCCACATATCTCAAAAATGAGTTACTAAATGTAAGACATGTTAGTTCCAGAACGGTTAGACGAAGACTAAAAGAAGTAGGTTTAAAGCCAAAGTTCCACATCTTCTCCAAAATCGATTACAATTTGCCAGAACATATACTCAATGAAATATCGAGAATTGGAAAAATATTTATATTTACTGATGAGAGTAGAATCCAATTATGGAAGCCAGATGCGCGAAACCATGTCTATAGAAAAGTTGAGGAACGGTACAGCAGCTGCAATCTCATACAAACTGTTAGTTTTGGAGGTGGTGGCATAATGCTTTGGGGAGGCATAAGTTGGGATGGACGCATCGAACTTGTGGAAGCCAATGGAAGTATAACTGGTGACTGGTATATCGAAAACATCCTCCAAGATCATGTTTTGCCATATGTGGGCCGCATTTAATGCGACAAATTCGTACTTATGCACGATAACGCTAGACTATACGCAGCTGGAATAGTGACTAATTACCTTGATGCAGCCCAGATTCAAAGATTCGATTGGCCACCGTATAGCCCAGACCTGAATCCCATTGAAAACGTGTGGGATCAGCAAAAACGCCGCTTACGACAAAGAAATCCTGTTCCAAATACAATAGAAGAGAAGAACTTCGATTTGCAACACAATATGAATGGAACGCAATTCCTGAAGAATATATTCAAACTCTAATTGGTAGCATGTTGAGAAGGATGCAAGCAGTAATTAGAGCTCATGCTGGGAATACTCGTTATTAACTATGCTCTTATTTCAATCAAAACACTAGTCTTTGGTTAACCGACTTGCATTTAAGTTAAAAATATCTTATCCTAAATTTTCATAAAATTTATCATTATTTTTTTTAATAATTTTCTGCTAATTAAAAATTAATATTCGTTAAGTAAATAGTAAAAAATAAACTATTTTTTCTTGTATAATGTTTTTCTTTCATTAAAATTTATATATGCAAAAGAAAATTAAAATATTCGATAATTTTGTCCATGAGTGTATTTCCGGTTATATTAGTGTATCAAAACAGATATTTTAAAATTAGATTTTAAATAATATGGAAATATCATTAAAAATCGGGTGTAGAGAACTTAATACAAGTTAATATTTGTGTGAAAATTACTACCAAGACTTGCAGTCACGTGTTTCATCTTGCTATATCTATTCGTTAGTGCATGATGCTGGGATAGACAAAATTTATTACAAAAACTCCCTGACTATATTCGATCAAGTGACAAAAGGAAAAACACTCAGCGCCGCTCGTTGACTAATGTCAATACTACGAATGCCAAATTAATCATTGCCGAACACATGACAAGTGTAAGACCAAGCAAGTGATTTCCAACAGACACAATTTTTAATATAGTACTTTGGTATTATTGAAAATATTTTGTTTTATACAAAAATGGTGAGGTTTTACCCACTCAAGTGTTTCAAATTATTGTTTTTTAATTAGTTTCAGTGTGATACTTTTTTCCCTCACTGTACATAAATCACTAAAAACAATTAATATTTATTTGCCCTAATTTAAGGCTTTCGCAATAGTTGTTTATAGCGAAACTTACTAAATATTTGCTGGTACATTCAATATCAATTGTCAAATAGATTTCGGCAAATAATTAGTACAACGGTTAGTCCCCGATAATTGTATTATATATCTGATATCAAGTAGACGTAAATATACCTTTTCAAATTAGTTAAATATGAGTATCAAAAAAACAATATTATTAGATAAAGATTGGAAGACTTGGCATTTTTAATTAAAATTATCTGCATTACGATAAATGAAATGATATGATTATTCTATAAAATGTACAGTAAAAGGAGAATACCTGAGACAAAAAACTATACTCTGGCCAACTTACTAGTAAATTAATCAAATTAATATACTCATATCTTCATTAAAACTAAATAAATGAAATTAGTATGTATGTTTAATGCTCTTGCAATATAATGAAGATTCTCTTCGGGAGGACGAATTTTGCAAAAATCGTATTCTGAAAAAGGAAATATGTAGCCATGAAAGAAAATTTTTGTGGTTCTAATACTAGGATATACAGTGACGGACAAATGTGTGGAGCCATGTAAATATCCGTTAAATTGAAAACGATAATGTAATAAATTTTTAGACACGGAAATTAGGAATGAATGATCATTTGTGGTTCCTTCCAAACCTCTAGTATTGCAAACTGCATGAATAGATGTGTTCCTTAAGTCATCAGCAGTAGGTAAGCTATGAGAGCTACTTTTTATCCCCTCCACTTTTCTTCTCGGTCACATCACACCATGCGCAAAATTCAAACACCAAGGAATAAATAGGTAATGAATAGATATAAAACAGGAGATGAACAGATTAACCTGTTCAGTATATGTCCAGAACTGTTTTATATCTACACAGAAGGAAACTAAACAACGAACAAGAAATACTCTTACAAGGGACTAATATTGAAGAAATTACAGAATTCAGATATCTAGGTAGTACAGTAAATATAAATGGCGGCAATAAAATAAATATAGAAAGTTGGGTCGGACAAGTAAAAATAGCCTTCAATACCTTTGGAAAAATTTGCACATCATCTCAGTATAGTACAAATACTAAACTCAAATTGTTCAAAAAACCGTGATGAGTGTATGGAGTGTAATCACGAATAGAAAATAAATATAGCATCAAAAAGTCGCAAACATTTTATAACAAATGTCTCGAATATAACTTTGGTATTTTTTTGCCAGAGAAAGTAACAGACGAACAATTATGACAAGAACTAAAAAAATGTAATAGTAAAAAGTTGAAAATGGCTATGGTTAGTACACATATTAAGGAAAGGACAAGGCAATTTAACCCGACAAGCACTCGATTACAGTATTCCAAGAAAGAAGAAAATCAACAAACCCATAAACTCGTGGAGAAGAGACTTGTATAAAGAACTAACAAAAAAGGGTTACCTATGGAACTAAATAAAACGGAAAGCACAAAACAGAAAAGATTGGAAAGTGTTTGTTAAGACAATGTCTGAAGGGAACTGAAAAACCCGGACTATGAAGCAACACTAATTTGTAAATCTGGTACTCTCTTACTAAAGATGTTAAAAGCTTCTTTTTGAGTTTTTAATATGAATTTACCACACACATTGCAGAACGAGTTTGTATAGTTTTCATATTTTCGAGGTATTGTTTTAAAACTATGTAGTAACACGGAAATGCTTCTGAATTTCAAACCCTTACGAAGTATAATACGAGGTCCTACTCAGAAATTCAAAGAACTTGAACGCGCGAAGGGATAGTAGTACAGCTCTACAGCGCTAGATGGCGTAAGCTACGTCTATACTAAGTCAGTTTTCAAACGGTACTTTGCTAGGTGGTTACAAAAAGTTTGTGTGTTTATATTTATTGAGTTGTGCTTGAGCTATTCTGCGAACTTACAATGTTTGATATGAAAGAGTAAAGAACGTGCATTAATTATGCTTCAAACTTGGTAAAACTAGATGTTTAAATGAGCGTTTGGTGAGGATGCTTTAGACCAGACGCAAACTTATGAGTGGTACAGTTTTAAAGACGGACGTGTGTCGGTTAATGATGATGACCGATGTTCTTCGGCGACTAAGAGAAAACATTCGACATAAACGGTCTGCCAACCTGCGCAACAATTTGTGGATCTTACACCACAACTAACACGTCACTTGTGCGTCAGTTTCTAGCCTCAATGAGAACGGCAGTACTACCCCACCCTCTCTGTTCCTCTGATTTTGCCCTTGTGACTTCTTCCTGTTTCTGAAGTTGAAACAAGCTCAAAGGGCGTCGTTTTGAGACGATTTAGGAGATCCAGATCGAATCGCAGACAGTGTTGAACACGTTCACACGAAGGCTTCGAACACTGCTTCGAGACAAGTCGTTGGAATCGGTGTATTCATGCGGAAGAACAGTATTTTAAAGAGAATGCCAGTGAATAAGTTGTAAGAACAATTTATTGTGTTTTCCTCTCGTTCCGAGAATTTCTTGGTAACACCTCGTATAATAAAGACATGAGTCATAAAGAGAGTGCGAAATGTGGTCGGCGCGCAAGAGCCGTGCGCTTGATAGTAGATATATCAAATAAAGTTATATCTAATTTATGAAACGTGAAACACTTACCCTTTTAAACAGCGACATACTTCTACACAACGTATAAAATACGTTAATACAGTAAACAAGTTCGAACAAGATACAGCCTGCACTACATACATACAACATAAATACATACATCTACACGCTTATGAAGCGCCGACCGAATTTTCGCACTCTAGTCGTATGATTTTTTGAAAAAAAATCGTTTAAGGATAAGCAAAAATAATACTTCATTATCACATAAATATCTTTAAAACAATTGGTGATGTCTATTTTTTATATACACATTTGAAATAAAGACATTATAATGCCACCATAGTCACTCAACAAAATCTTCTGGCAAAAAAGTGTGCTGTCAAGTGTGCTATAAAGCTTTATTGCGAATTAAAACGCTGCCAATCATGTCAAAAATATTTACTTAATCGTGGTCACCAATAGACACGAAATATGCTTCAGTGATTCTAAGTTTGAACATCTAACATACATTTTATGTCATTGCCAAATAATCATTTACAATTACACGTACCTGCGATCAGTAATGTAGAAAAAGCAAACGCCAATACCTTGCATTACCTAAAAATAGCATTCAATGTAAAATTTAAAAAATATTTTGCTTGACCCAATTTTTGTACGTCGACAAAAAGAAAATAGATTTCGAAACCTAATTTTGTTGTAAACTTTGCCAATTTTTTTACGAGAACACTATTCAATACTACTACTATTTAATAAAAGCATTTGAAGAATTTCTTTAGTGGAGACTATAGTTTTTCTGCAAACGAAAAAAAATCTAAAATATTTAGGGCATAAAAAACTCGTTTGATAACTTGGTCAGTTTAGAAGAACTTTTAATGGAAAATAAAACACATGAACTCCTTAAGTTTCGGTACAGCACTTGACACGATCAATTATTTTGTTAAATTAATTTTACATCGTTTTATTTTGTTTGGGGGGGGAGTACTATTAATAGTTGTGGTTGCTCAACTAGCGTTTGCAACGGTTTTATCGCATTTCCTTTATCGGCAAATTAAATTGTAGTGCTAAACCATGTAAATACTACAAGCCATCCAACAGACAAACTTGTTTTCGTTCATAAACTGTTATCATAGCTGCATAATCAAATGGAACATTATCTTTCAATGTGATAGCATATGCGACGAATTCTTACTTTGTATCGCTTCAAAACTTTGATATTATACCTACCATTAATCGATTAGTTAAGTGGAATTAATTTTTGTGGATAATGTCTTTGGTACGTGGAGATATTTTTATCCCGGACTAGGGATGAAAACAAAAGGCTAGAGTGCCAATAAACATTTATTTAATATTATATGTTGAGCACTTGTGAAATAACGAAATAAAGCAAAACACTTTTTTCACAGAAATAGTTTTAATAAACTAAATCTACATTTCGTGTGCTCTGCACACATCAGCAGTAGTACTGTTTAAACATAATATCTACGAGGCAATATATAATATGAAAATACATCATATACAGAAAAATTAGAGGCAGGGTGAAAACAAATTAATGAAAAATTACAATGAATCTTAAAACTAATACAATTTCTTAGAATGAGTTCATGGAGAAATACCAAATATCTATGAAACAAAGGGGGCATCCGGTTGAACTAACGGCAAACGGATTAGGGATTACAATATAAAATATTAATGTGAATGAAGAATTTAGTACCTGTTTACAAGATGTCTTAAGTATTTATTAATGATGTCTGTATATGTACATGCTAACAGTTTATTATTGAGGGGTGAAATATCATTATTTAGAAGATAATTTTTGTTTTTTCATGTATATGGCTTCCCACATTTCTAAATTTCTATTACTGCTTTTTTTTTAACTAAACTAACATTTTCTAAATTGAAGTTGTGACCTGTATCTGTATGATGTAGAGCTAATTCTTACTTTTCTATGTTGTGTAATTTAACATGAGCCATGTGTTCTTTGTATCGTGTTTGAACATTTCTTCTGGTTTGCCCGATGTATAATTTTGGACAAGAATTACAACTTATTTTGTAAATGCCCGACTCTTTCAACGGATCTGTGTTAACAATTTTTGTTTTTAGACACTGCTGTAACTTATTATTGTTGGAGAAAGCTGCAATTAAATTGTATTTTTTAAACAGTTTTATTACGCTGTTATGCCAATTTTTATGAAGTATCTTACAGTATTTTTTATTGTTGTTCAAAGTGTCTGGTAGAGTGATTTTTGAAGTTTTGAGCCTTTTCTTTTCTAGTTTGTTTTTAATTTTCAATACTAATTATTTGTCGTAACCAATCGATTCTGCTTCTGCAACTTTAACTATGTAGTCTAATTATTTCTTAAAATTCATGGAAGATAGAGGGATTGACAGTATTCAGTTGATTAAAAAATAAAAACTGCTCTCTTTATATTTGTGAAAAGTGTACGAGTATTTTGAATGTAATTTTTTCTGTATGTGTTTTTTTCTGTGGATTTCAAATTGAAAAGTATTGTCTGATAATGGAATTTTTAAACCTAAAAAGGGTAAAGTTTTCTCTTTTTCTAATTCGTGCGTGAAACGTATTGAAGGATATTGTTTATTTAAAATATTTACATTTACAAAATAAGTTGTATTTCCTGTCCAAAATTATACATCGGGCAAAAGAAGAAATGTTCAAACACGATACAAAGAACACATGGCTCATGTTAAATTACACAACATAGAAAAGTAAGCATTAGCTCTTCATCATACAGATACAGGTAACAACTTTAATTTAGAAAATGTTAGTTTAGTTAAAAAAGCAGTAATAGAAATTTAGAAATGTGGGAAGCCATATACATGAAAAACAAAAATTATCTTCTAAATAATGATAATGATATTTCACCCCTCAATAATAAACTGTTAGCATGTATACCGACATCATTTAATACTTAAGACATCTTGTAAACAGGTACTAAATTACAAATGAAACAGACATATACATACATATCTGTAACTGTACACATGGACAATACACCTCGTATTTTCAGCATTTACTTCTGCTCAAGACACGTGTTTCTGCCATCTATAGGCGTCATCAGTCAAGCTAATGAAGTAATGTAATACATAATAATACAAATCTATTTAAAAAAACAAATTTGTATCTGTATTAGTGCTGGGCGATGTCGTTCCTTTTGTGGATTCGTTCATTCCGGGTCCGTACTAGGATCGGAACGGGTCCGCTGGATTCGGTCCATCGGGACCGACATCGGTATTGATATGAGAGCGCGGACCCGTGTATCGTAGAACCAATGGACCGTGTACCGTACTGTCAAGCCATATATGTAGGTTAGTAGGTTGAAAGGTTCGGACTGAATCTTTAGAACGGAGAACTATCAAATCTATCAATACGTGAAGCTATGTAAATGTAATTAATATTTGCATAGTGCAATAATTATATCAATTATACTTACGTTGTTTTTCGTTATTACTTGTACAGAAATAGTAAATTATTACTGATTGCCAGTAGTTAAAAATTAATTTATTTACACTTATTTAAAAATAAAACAATAACAACTTTTGCTTTTACTAATCAAATTTATTATTTTATTTTTGAAAGGGTACAGATATAGTAAAAAATAAATATAACGAAATATAAAATAAAATATAATTACAAACACAAATAAATTTAAGTCTTTCAATAACCATCAAATTAAACTTACTTGCCTACTTATTACGTAATTTTTTATAGATTTTATCTTTTATACCAGCATTTAATATACTTACTATATTTATAAAAAAATATTAGTTACTAAAAATTTTGTAAAAATTTTAAGTTATAATTTAAAAAGACAATTTTCTCTACTTTTGATGGAGACAAGCTACTGCGTCTGTCTGTTAATATTTGACCCGTTTTTGAAAAAATACGTTCGCAAGGAACAGAAGTAGCTGGAATCCAAAAACGACCTTTCATGACCGAATACAAATGTTTATAGACATATCTTCTATCTTCCCACCATCTGAGAGGATCTTGGTTTCTGGTCAGTAAAGGTTCTTGAACATATTTTTCTACTTCAATCGTGGCTTCAATAGTGGGATTGAAAGCAGTTTCAATTTTCATAATCTCTTTGTCAAAATTATTCCAAATGTCTTCCTCTCCACTTTTTAGTACGTCCTTTTCGATTATTTCACACTGTGTTGTTATATTTCCTTCTTTTTTTTCGTAATTAATGAGACTACCTCTTGCAGAATTTTGCTATACGTCTTTTTATAACTACTTTCTTCATTAAAACCATATTTCTTGAAACGCGGATCTAAAAATGTTGAATCACTGTATATAGGATGTTCTTCTATATTTTGAAATCTTATACGAAATTCCGATAGTATAACTTCACATAATGCATTCAATGTTTGCATTGCATCTACTCCAAGAGATTCTTTTCCTAAATCGGATTTTACGTTATTAACGTAGGTCACTAACATTTTATTATATAACAAGATTTTTGAAATTGATACACTTGTTTCGCTACTTATTTCATCAATAATGTCTTTAAATGGCTTTAATATTTTGCAGGACCAAGAAATAATTTCGAAATCACAAGTTGATAATATATGAGTGGCGTTTGTAACGGCTGATTGTAATGGATCTTTAATTTTTGTAACTCTATCAAACATATCATACGTGGAGTTCCATCTTGTACTTACGTCTTGTTTCATTTTCAGCACAGGAAAACCCATTTGCTTTTGCAGATTTTGTAGTTTTGCTGTTGCTATGGGACTTCGTTTAAAATATTCTACAATAGACTTCACTTTATTCTGTGTAGCCTTTATTTGATGAAGACCTTTTTGTACAATTAAATTTAACGAATGCGCAAAACATGGTATATGCTGCCACCTTAAGACACGGACTGCTGCTGTAATATTTGCTGCGTTATCTGTAACCACGGCGCAAACATTTTCAGGAATTTGCCAATCAGTTAAAGCTAACTTTATAATATTAGCTAAATTTTGTTCAGTGTGACTTACTTCGGTACAGTAACATCCCAATAGAACAGACACTAATTTATTTTCACCGTCAATAAAATGCGCTGTTAATGCTTGATAAGACTGATTACTAATTGACGTCCATCCATCAGTAGTAATAGCAATATGCTGAGTAGATGACAGTAATAACTCTTTAACTATTGTGTGAACTCTTGTATACAGTTGTGGTAATATCACGTTTGCTATTGTCTTTCTTGAAGGAGGTGTATAATTGGGATTCAACATTTGTACGAATTTTCTAAATTCTCTATCTTCTACCAAACTAAACGGCTGATATTCGCTAACAATCATTGTTAATAACTGTTCATCTAATTTCACTGATTGTTGTTTAGATAAAGCCCTTCTTTGGAAATTTGTTAATGTTGTTTGAATAATTTTCCTTTCTTTGGTACAACGGATGTATTAGTACTGGTACTTGGAATTGCTAATTCTATATCAGAAGTAGCAATTGAAATATCTTCGGATACATTGGTTTCTGAATCCTTCACTGAAATATCTTCCCTTCTCTCGTCCGTTAATGAAAATGGATGTTTTCTTTTTAAATGTCTTGTTAAATTTCCAGTAGCTCCTCCTTTGTACGACGTATGCACGACTAAACAACAGAAAAGGTGGAAGATTACTAATTCTTGCATACCCCCTTGAGAAATTTAGACCAACACTCTAGAATATTTATTTAAAACTTATCTTATCTTATAAATATACAACGACATCGACGGTATTCATTTGTCATTTTATTAATTATGGTGTTATGGTATAAGACGAAAAGTGCACTCTGTATACATACATTGTATGTATACATATATAATACATAGTCACATTAGCCATAATTCAGATAAAAAATATAAACACATACATATCTATATATATGTATATATAGTAAACCTAATAATCAGTAGGCGATTAAAGGTCTGTATATTACTTCAAAATATATGTATTTAAAAAACTCTACATGTTTCGGCAGTATCGCCTTTATCAAGAGAATACAAAATATAAATGACATATAATATAATATAATGGTCACGAAGTTATTATATATATATATATATATATATATATATATATATATATATATATATATACAGTAAATATCGTTTATAACGACGTTGAAGGGACCAACGAAATTCGGTCGTTATAAGAGTAGGTCGCTATATCCAAATACCAAATTATTATATAAACACATGTTATTTATCTTAGAAAATACACTTAAACAACGAAAACAATATTCTAGTTTTATAAAATACAAATAAAAAAAACATTTCCTTCTCAACTGATTTTACTAACAATTTAACACATATGTATATAATAATACATAGGCACGGACTGCATTGTACATACATACATACATATTTAAATTTTAATAAAAAAATCTGTCATTTTGGTTTGTTGTAATTTTTTGTTTTCTAAGAAGTGTTTTTCAATAATTTTTTCCAAATGGAGCAATGCAGAATCTGTTTTAGCGTCTTTCAAATTTTGATTAAATGTGAAAAAATGCTAAATCATTTCAACTGCTGAAAATGCATCCTTTATAGTAGGTGGTTGAAATTCCGTAGTTTCGTCCATTTCCACTTCATCGTTGTTTATTTCTAACTCCAAGTTTGCACTGGACCCAGCTAAAATTTTATCTTCTGTCATATCTTCCTCCGTTTCGAGTTTTTCATCAACATTTGAAAAATTATCCCAACCCTCTTGTGTTGCCAGGTTAACTACAGGTAAAGTGCGGACCCATTCAGTTAAAGGTAAGTTATCTTCTTCCGTATCATTTTGTAGTCGAAGCCACTCAGCTAAGGGTAAATTATCGTCATCAAAAGAGTTTTCTGCTGTGTGTAAATTAAACCCAGCATGTGCAAAGGAATTTGCTATTGTCTGTTGAGAAACACGATCCCAAGCTTTGGAAAGTAGAAAAATAGCCTGCAGGATATCTAGTTTTTGAGGAACACCATTCTCGTCAATGTCTTTTAAAAGCTTTATAATTTGAAGTTTTCTAAAATGTGTCTTTAGGGACTTTATTACACTCTGGTCCATCGGTTGAAGAACTGACGAGGTATTTGGTGGAAGGAAGGCAAGTTTTATAGCTTTTAAGTTTTGAATATTTGGATGAGCTGGACAGTTGTCTAAAAGCAATAGGATTTTCCTTTTTTGCCGAATGAGTTTATTGTCCCATCGTACAATTATTTTTTCAAATAATGCTGATGTCATTCATGCTCTTTGGTTATTTTCATATTCAACAGGTAAAGATTTTATATTAATTAAAGCATCGAGGATGCTTAGCTTTGTCAATAACCACAAGTTTCATTTTTTCCGAACCAGTCATATTTGCTGCTGTAAGAACAGTCAATCTATCCTTACTCAGTTTACCACCAATACATTTTTCCCCTTTAAATTTCATCGTTTTGTCTGGCATCATTCTGAAAAATATACCAGTCTCATCTGCGTTGAATATTTCTTCGTCTGTATATTCTTTTCTTAAATTTGGCCACACTGTATTTAACCAGTCGTCACAAATCCCTTTAGGTACATGTATTGCTTCGCCACATATTTTACCAAAAACAATATTGTGTCTTTTTCGGAATCGTTGAATCCACACAACTGTGCATTTAAAATCTTCTAACCCTAATCGTCGAGCAAAATAATTTGCTTTCTCTTGCAATATCGGACCGCCAATAGGAATGTTGTGGCTCCTCCGAATTTTGAACCATTCATATAGGGCCTCGTCTACTCTATACGCGTTACAAGATCTGATCTTTTTCGTTTGTAATGATGAAGATCTATTAATTAAATCCTCTATTTTATTCCGATTTTTCCAAATCGTGGAGATTGTTGAATGCGCCACCTAAATAAACAAGAATAATATTAGTGTGCATGTTATTCTCATAGAAATCAAACAAAACTTACCTTATATTCTTTAGCAATATTAATATTATAATTTCCAGCCTCCAAGTGCCTAATAATTGATGCTTTTTCTTCAATTGTAAACGCCTTTCGTTTCGCCATATCGACGTCGACAACGTACCTTCAATTCCTAGATAACTACTGAATAAATACGTTTATCTGTCGCATTTCGCCTTGCCTTTTCATAACGCTGTAATTCCCCTAGCCAATTCGAAACTTCCCCACCGTTTTCTTACTATGCGACGTGTCCGTCGTTATAAAAGATAATTTGATCCAAATTTCAAGCTATTTTTCGTCGTTATATTAGTTTCGTCGTAATATCCGATGTCGTTATAACCGATAGGTTTCGCGTTTAGAAAGCATTGTTTCTGGCCAGGACCTTGAAATTTCGTCGCAAAAACCGATATGTCGTTATATCAGATGTCGTTATAAACGATATTTACTGTATATATATATATATATATGTGTGTCTCATATAATAAATATTAACTACCTACCTACGACCTTCGTCAAATAAAATTTATTGCTTTTTCAGTATATGTATATGCGTAATATGCGTATCTCTACAATATTCAAACTCTTTAAAACGTAAACATCCCAGTAAGTTATGTGTCTGACTGTCTGAATCACTAATGTTTAGATGGTTTACACTTCGAATATCGGAATATGATATGCCTTCTTGCCGCTAGCGAGAATCGGTACCGTACGCGTAAGGAACGAATTCAATAAAAGAATTGAATTCGTTCCTTCGGACCGAGTTCAGACAAAGTTGCGGACCGGGTCCGATTATATCCAACAGCGGACCGAATCCTTTGGACCGAGTCCGGCTGGAACGACACAGCTCTAATCTGTATATACATTTAAGCTGAAATCGCCTACAAGACAAACAAGTTTCGTACTATCAGGTGCCACTAATATAATCAGTGACATCTGACGGACGAAAGAGACTATGCCGAAAAAAGGCAACTCTTACCCTTGACCAGCTAAGCTGGTACAGAAGGGAAAGAAAATACGTATATAGGTGTAAGTCCATTAACACTAGCCAGAGGGCAGTAAATATACAAAAAGTATATTCAATACGTTACGCACGTATTACGCATTGTTACAAATGAAACAGACATATACATATCTGTAACTGTACACATGGGTAAGAGTTGCCTTTTTTCGGCATAGTCTCTTTCGTCCGTCAGATGTCAATGATTATATATTAGTGGCACCTGATAGTACGAAACTTGCTTTGTCTTGTACGCGATTTCAGCTTAAATGTATATACAGATACAAATTTGTTTTTTTTAAATAGATTTGTATTATTATGTATTACATTACTTCATTAGCTTGACTGATGACCCCTATAGATGGCAGAAACACGTGTCTTGAGCAGAAGTAAATGCTGAAAATACGAGGTGTATTGTCCATGTGTACAGTTACAAGATATGTATAATATGTATATGTCTGTTTCATTTGTAACAATGCGTAATACGTGCGTAACGTATTGAATGTATTCAACTTTTTTGTATAGGTACTAAATTCTTCATTCGCATTAATATTTTATATTGTAATCCCTAATCCGTTTACCGTTTTTTCCAACCCGATGCCCCCTTTCTTTCATAGATATTTGGTATTTCCCCCATGAACTCATTCTCAGAAATTGTATTAGTTTTAAGATTAATTGTAATTTTTCATTAATTTTTTTCACTTAAGGTTACACATATTTATAAACATTTATTATAGAAATTTATTTTGACATTACAATTTTTAAATTCCATAGATGGTGTTGAATTATTATCAAGATTATTTTCTTTGAGTTTATTCGTTGCCATGGGTTGATAAGTATTTACCTGAATCGTGCGTCTGATTGGCTAACAACCCGTGACTTATGTGGCTTTGTTCGTGACATATGAATAGAGTGGACCAATTCGGAGCGAAAGCAGAGGCGTGACTTAACGAATTGGTTCCCGCATGCGAAACATTATTAAAATCTAGATATGTATATACTATCACGAACCGTGCTGTTATTATGTTATTAAGTAATATAATAAGTTATTATATTACTTAATACTACATATTTGTATTATATTTTGTTTATTTTAGTTCCAATTTACAGTCGTGTATTGTGTATTGTGCATTCTATAGAACAGGAAAGTGTTTTATATTTATATGAATATGAATATCACCCTATATTTCTCTCAACACTGCTTTATAGAAATTATGTGTCAACAAATTTTTGCTGTTCCCTTGTTTTGATTTATTATAATTCCTACCTTTATCCGTCGTCTAAAGTTTAATATAAGCACTTATATTATATAAGTGCTATTATATAAGTAGGAATTATAATAAATCAAAATTAGTGACACGGCAAAAATTTGTTAACACATAATTTCTATAAAGCAGTGTTGAGAGAAATATAGGTGATATTCATATTCATATAAATATAAAACACTTTCCTGTTCTATAGAATGCGCAATACACAATACACGACTGCAAATTGGAACTAAAATAAACAAAATATAATACAAATATGTAGTATTAAGTAATATAATAACTAGTAATAATATAGAGAACGGACGCAATTTCCATAAAACGCAATCGGCAATTGGAATTGTGTATAACGTCGCTCAGTACATCCCGGCGTAATTCAATGAAGTATTTGTTTGACTTACTCGGACACCTGGTCTCGCCGCGATAACAATGGACAAGCCAGCTATTGTATTCGAAGAATATAGTGTTTTTAAAGTGTTTTCATGAGCGTAAATAGAAGCGGGGTTTTTATAATGTATTTTATTTATTAGTTTATATTTCGTAAGATAAATAAAGTGCTGTGAGTAAGTTTCTTGTTTTCATAGTTTTAACTGTTAATTACATCGTAATTTTTGTGATAGATCCTGTTTAATATCGTTTGATTGAATCTATTTCTACCAATTATTTCGACGTAAGAGTGTGCATTGAATTTCGTTCAGTTTCAATAACTTACGCACACATTTTTAGTTTTCATTTATTTAGATCTAGAGCATTGTTTAAGTTACTTTTTCAGACATGATATGGAAGAATGTCGAGAACGGCATTGTAAAACAATGGCGAGTTGGATTGACGGTCATACTGATTGTATGTCCATTGTCAGTGATTCCGAAATTTATTACAAAATCCGTAAAATATCATCAAAAATTCGTCACTTAAGATCGCAAACACATCTGAACTCTGTAAAACTTTTATGGCGGCTAATATTCCATTAAATAAACTTAGCAATCCCACTTTAAAAATATTTCTGAAAAAATATACTGGTCGAAATGTTCCTGATGAATCAACTTTACGCAAATATTATGTTTCTAGGTGCTATACGAGAACAGTAGAACGCATTAGAAGCCATCTTTTAAATCAATACATATGGATAAGCGCCGACGGAACGGTGGATATGTTAGGACGCTGTGTGGTAAATGTTGTAGCTGGTGTACTACATCCAACTATTCCCTATAACTCATATGTAATAGCAACAAGTTTTATAAATAGAGTTGATGCGGGAACAGTTGCTGAAACCATTAAGGAGAATATGCAAAAAATGCTTCATTCGGACGCCACGTACAAAGAAAAAATACTTTTATTTGTCAGTGATAGTGCTGCGTATATGTTAAAAACAGGCAGACTATTGAAGAAAACATATCCTAATATGCTGCATATTACTTGTGTAGCACATGCTCTCCACAGAAACTGTGAATATATCAGAGACACTTTTCCGGAAGTTGATAGACTTGTATCAGCTTTTAAAAAAGTTTTCAGAAAAGCTCCATTGAGAGTAGCTCTTTTCAGGGAAAAATTTCCATCTCTGTCACTGCCTCCCACGCCAGTAATAACTAGATGGGGAACATGGCTGGAAGCTACTAGTTATTATGCTGAAAATTTCGATAGTCTAAAACATTTCGTAACACTGCTAAAGGAGGATGCTAGAAGTATTGGTGAGTGCAAGGAGCTCACACAAATCCCAAATTTAAAGAATTAGTTGTACTTTCTTCACGAACACTTTGGAAAATTGCCAAAACTAATCACTTATTTTGAAAATCGAAATCTCAAATTAAATGACGGATTAACCACATTAGATCTCGTGGCTGTTAATAATTTGAAAAGTATTCCAAGTGACTTCGGATGTGGCCTTCGGCAAAAGTTTGAAGCAATTCTTAATAGAAATCCAGATTTAATTACATTGCAGCAATTATGTATGGAGACAATTCCACAAAATCTAACGGCTAAATATGAAGAAATAAAAGAATATTTCCAGTATGCACCTATAACCAGTTGCGATGTAGAAAGGACGTTTTCTATTTATAAGGATGTACTTAATTCAAAGAGAACAAAATTGACAGAAGAAAACCGTGAGAAACTATTGCTAGTCAATATTAATACTCCTTTACTCAACTTGAACGACAAAATGAACAAATAAAAATGTTCCAATTATAGAAATAAAATTAAAAACTTTAAAAATACAACTTTTCAACAAATACATATGTATTTCGTAATTATGTAGATCACCACCCGTTTGTTTTCCAATTATATAAATAAAATTAATTAATAAATATGTATTTCGTAATTTTAGATAGATAGATCACCACCCGTATGTTTTCCAATTATAGAAATAAAATTAAAAACTTTAAAAATACAACTTTTCAACAAATACATATTGCTGTGAACTGTGCCTTAGCTATATGGGTGCAATTCACAACGAATGTCCGGATAAACTCAGTCGCTCAATCTCCAAGCTGGAATCTTCTTATCTCAGGTCTTGCTCTCGAACAAGCAAGAACGTGTAAAGAAAAACAATATAGCATTAAATAAAATTCACAATTTTCCTAATTAACATTTATTAAAAAAAAACGAAAGAAAAAAAAAATCCCTTTACCGAATGTAAAGAGAGCTAGAGCAAATATAACAATAGCTAGGAGGAAATAGTCTGTGTGATTATGACACGCACAAAGAGAAAAACCCCGTGTGACTCTCGATCAAACATAAAACTAATAAATAATTAAGAATATTGTCAAATTTGACCTCTAAACTGTAACCCCTACAAATCAAATGTCAATAGAAACCAAACTATTGACTACGCGTGTCAGCATTAAGATCATGCGCAATAAACATGACAAATATATCAACTCCCGCCAAAACCAACCTTAATACAAAACGATCTAGAACATCTTGACTTAAAAAAACTCCCTCACAAAAACATGACAATTTTCTTGAATATTCATATATTATTTTACTATCAAAAGTATGCAAATTATTAGCTAAAAATACAATCATCAACAAATTGTATTAGCAATTATATAAATCAACTGTGTCTTGTACTTACATCGATCTAAACACATTAACACAAACTATGCGAGAGATACCAATTCTTAATTAATATTTAAACAACGAGATCACAATACCTCGTAAAAATCGTACATGAATTTAAATGCACAATTAAAAGCACTACAAATCAAATAACCCGACTTTAATCAAAAACAGGACAAAAAATGAAGTTTCATATCCATCCACATGCTTTACTAGCCCTGGTATCTCTCACCAATATATCCCGGAAAATCTCATACATCGAACTCAATAGTACATAATTCTACCGAGTCCATCGGTCTAATATAAAATTGTACAGTCCTGGTCGTAAAGATAAATTCAAACATAATAAATATTTAAATATACATAATAAAATAAAATACATTTTAAATCAATGTTATACAAATAATGTTTAATATAATTCTTCTTTTACTTCGGGGAAAAATCCATTACAATATGTATTTCGTAATTTTCTAGATCACCACCCGTTTGTTTTCCAATTATATAAATAAAATTAAAAATACAACTTTTCAACAAATAAATATGTATTTCGTAATTTTATAGATCACCACCCGTTTGTTTTCCAATTATATAAATAAAATTAAATATTTTAGAAATACAGCCTTTCGCCAGTACTGCACTGGGTGGTAAGCGTGTCCGTTCTCTTCTTATTATATTACTTAATAACAATAACAGCACCGTTCGCGATAGTATATCTCTAGATATTAATAATGTTTCGCATGCGGGAACCAATTCGTTAAGTCACGCCTCTGCTTTCGCTCCGAATTGGTCCACTCTACTTATGAATGTCAGTGAGTAATGAGTGTCATAAATTAACAGAAATCAATATGTTTGTGTACATATTATGTAATAGAAGTGGAGAAATATTATTATCTACCCAAATAGTTGACAATTTTAATTCATGTTTTTTACCTTAAAACAAGTTTTTCTATTAATTTTTTTATATTATTTTCTTTGAATTTATATGTTTGAAGTTTGTTTGTCAACACAAAAATATTAATTAGTAAATTATATCCAATACTTGTATCTGTAATATTGTAGTATCTACTCAGTTATCGTTGACTGTTTGGAATGAGTAACAAACATTTACTCTTAACACGAGCTATAAATAGTATATTCATAGAACATTACACGCGCAATTTACGCAATTATATTACAAGTTTCTGTTGCTCCAAGCATACTTCCATATTCACACTGAATTCTTTACCAAATGTTTTTCAAATAAGCAGTATTACTAAAGGGTGGGCTATTGCTTGGTTTCTTTTTAAAATTGCTATGAAACAAACTTCGTTTAATATTTTTCATAATTCGATGCTTGAAAAGAATAAATCTTCCGATTAACTATAGAATATAATTTCATTCAAATGGCTGTCTTGGCTAGCTTTGTGTTAGCGGATTCTGTAAACCCAATTTTGGAGTACATTTTCGTTGGTTTAAAGCCTAATTTCATGAATAGTTAGATCAATAATTGTTCTAAGTGCCTGAAATCGTTTCAAGATTCTCAGTGTAACATCGATCTTTAACACCACTACACAAAAAGTCCAACGGTGCCAAACGTAGCGAAACAAAATCATTAAAACGACTGATTATTGTACTTACGCAAAAGATCCATTATTGGGATATGGGACGTAGCGCCATCCTGCTGGAACCAGAGTTTAATTCGTTAATTTTAAGCAAAAAAAAACAATTTCCATATCTCTGTAATTGGTCTCCGTTGACCCTAACACTATTGCCATCTTTATATTCAAAGAAAAATGAGCTAATTATGCCGCCATTATCAAAAATAACACCAAACAGTCACAGAATGGGGATGCATTGGCTTCTACAACCATGTGTGGATTTTCCAAGATCCAAATTTCACAGTTTTGCTTGGTTAAATAACCGCCGAGATGAAAAGATGCCTCATCCGAAAAAAATTATATAGAGCAGCTGGCACTTTGCTTCAATGCCTGAGTAAGTTGGTCCTTGCAAGCAAATAATCCAAGATCTTTAGGCGGTGCTTCTAATGTTTAGTTACTGAGATCTGTGGCCAATCGAGATTCTTGGTATAGGCGCACATTTTCGACAGCAGCAATATTCTCAACTGAGTGCGCTGGTGAATACGAGAATAATTTGAATCTGAACAAAGCAAAGGGAAAACGACATTATGCATGTCACCTGTTGTACATGTAACATACATATTCCTTCCCACGAACAAAACATTTGTAAAACACCGCTTTTAAATGCGTGATACACCAATATTCGGATACGTAATCCGAATTGAACGGTTCTACTATGTATTAGATTACGAGTCGGAACACCAATATTTGACAACACAACAGAGCAATATTTTCCAGAAATTCTATTTGTGAGAAAAAAACATATCTATCCAAAAGGCTTTATGTACACTAGCCAGACACAATAATGTCGTGTCGTATGTCCTTTCGTTTGTCCAGGTTTATATCGATTAGCATTGTCAATTTCACGTACTTTCTTCACAAACTTGTATTCAGCAGCCACGATTGGTCCATTATTTTGACAGAAAATTATTTTCAAAATTTGAAGTATTTCGCCAACACAAAAAAAGCTATCAATATTTTGAGCAAATGTCAAAATAACACGCAGTTCCAAAAAAAAAAAGCAAACCAGCCGATGGTCATCTCTTTATTATATAGCGACCTAAATTATAATAATTTGCTATATTTACATACTATTTTGTCAATAATTAATAAATTATTTTACAGCAAAAAGGAAATTCCTCATTTTAATTATTTAATGCATACTGCACACTGCACAAGAAACATAACGCTATGTAACGTGTGTAAAGAACCGATTCCTAAAAATGAAATAGATGAACACGCAAAGAGACACAAAACAAACATGAACAAGGTAGAAGAAAATATGGACTTTCCAAGACAAATGTCAAAAACTACGTTTCCACAGCCAAAGAAAGAAACTGTTAAACATAGGAACTCTGGTTTAACATCTGCCACGTCCGCTAATATTACTCCAAAAGCGAAAGAGCAAAAGACTGAAAATCGGCCACCCTTCACTTTGAAAAATCCACCAGTAGGAAAACCAAAACAAAAGGAAAATAATAACAGGTCTACGATGGAAGCCAATGCTTGTTATGTACCACCACCTGTAGCCCCAAAAACTAGTTCGCTTTTACCTTGTAAATTTTGTGACATAGAATTGCCTAAACTAGAATTGGAAGGACATGAAAATTATTGCGGTGCAAGAACTGATAAGTGTAATATTTGTGGAGAAATCGTTATGTTTAAATACAAAAAACTCCATGAAGATACTAATCATGGATTTTTAAAACTAAACGATGGTAAAAAGATCATATTTTATGTTATGTATTACTGTTTAATATTTGTTTCTTCTTCAGAACCTGGTCCAAGACCTTCTTGGGATTCAAGCTCAGAAAGACAAACTGAACCGTCTTACTACAGAAGGCCACGACCAGAACCTATTTATACAGTGGACAGCTTCGACTTCTCACCAGTATACAATTCATACAGTTCTTCATCTCTCACAAGTGACAACGAGAAAAGAGAATCGTACAAGGATATATCACGTAGACTTGATTGTAAGTTAATATTTATTTGTTAAAGAGATGCGAAAGTTTTTTGAGTCATTCTACAGCAAAATTCGAATTTAATGCCGTCTATACTGTTATTAAGCTTTACCTATTGTTGGGGATCCTTGATTGTCAGTTTTTTTTTAATAAGAAAGAACCTCCACTACAGACACTCACTATCGTATAAATCATGTTTCAGCGCATAGAATTTTTGCGTAACACAATACACATCACGAAATAGAAAACAGCATATGTTTTCTATTTCGTCAAAGGTTGTTGATATAGAAGTGTAATTTGTATTATCAGTTTTTTCTTCTTCATTCCAGAAAAATGCGAGATATATTCTTTTATTTAATATTCATACATTATACAAGACAATACTCGATTATACGAAACGTATTGCTTTTTTAGGCAATACGTCGAGGTTCTTGAATTTTTAAGTGTCGAGTTGTATACAGATAGACTATATCATGATAATAAAACAAAAAAAAGTTGTGCGAAACGAGCCATGATGACAACTATCAAATCTGACAATTCAGTAACGTCAAATTTTTGAAGGCGATACCATAGTAGCTAATCTAATAGTAGTTTTGGCAGCGAATATACAAGAGTTCGTATATTCCGAGTATACAAAGGTTCGTATATTCGTTTTGCGTCATAATAGGAATAACCGCTGTAATACTTGGCAACCACATGAAAATCCTGCATTTTCATTGGTTCATAATTTTAGAGTCATATAGTCAGTCTAATACAATAGTAAAATACAATATTTCATTCTGAACGTTTTATCATATTTTGTCTAAATATTGTTACTTCTGGTTGATTATTTACCAGTTTGAACAAATACACCGCGATATAGCATTTAGAATTTACTACAATCGTAGAAGCTCTATTCTATTCTAATTCTTAGGTGGGACACCAGTAAGTCCAAGCACTTGAGCTCAGTGTTCTTGGCACCACTCACAATAGATCTCTCAGTTCCACTCTGTTAATCTTGTGTCCCCGATAATAGCCACTATCCTCCTCGGGAAATTTGAGTACCCTCGTAGGATCCAATAGATCTCTTCCGAAATGTTTCTGTCTGAGGCGCTTCAGTTCCTCCACAGGTGCATATTACATAAAGACTAGTTTCCTCCTGTTTTTCATATCTCCTACACCAGGGTTCGCTAACCAAGCCCATGCTGTACATATGCTTCCTTAAAGGACAATGTCAGGTTATCCAGCCGATAATAATTATATATTTTTTTATTACTACGAATTAGGTTGTAGGCCCTAGCAGTAGTGCCCTAGTATGGAGTTGACTTTCTGTTAGTCTCCAATTCTTTTTATTTTCTCTTTCTAGCCATAACCAGATCTCCTTTCTAGCGGAATCCTTGGCGATTCCACATACAGATTCTAGTCCTATGAAGTTCTTAGAACCTTTCTTGGTCAATTCATCAGCTCATTGCCTTTTATCTCTTCGTTTCCTGCCACCTATATCAATGGCACAGTATTGTCTTGTACCAGTCTATTAAGGACCTGTTTACAATGTTTTATCAGTTTAAAGCTAGTGATGGATTCATAATAGCTCTAATAGCCGCCTGACTATCAGACATTATGTTGAGTTTTTTTTATTGCGCAGCCGGCTTCTCGAATTTCCTCAACGCAGGCTGCGACTGCAAACAATTCGGCCTGAACAACGGTCGTGTATTTCCCCAGACTTAATGATATCTTCCTTCTAAGGCACATTCCAGATATACCTGCACCTGTGCCACGATTAGATTGTAATCCATCCGTAAACCAGATGCCGCCACCCCAATCGCTCGAGCGACCTATTGCGTGGTCGGTAATCCTAGAAGCTTATAGCTGCAATGTTTCCAGTGATATAGCAATCTTCTTATTACAGTTTTTTTACGAATAATTTTCATTGGAGAAAACTTATTTTTGAAAAACCCAGACAGCCGACTGTTGCTTTCTTTTTTAGAATCGTGTAGATCCAATTTTCTTCGTTTATTACGACATTATGAACGAAATGAAAGTTCTTCTTAGAACCTTTCTTGGTAAATTCATCAGCTCATTGCCTTTTATCTCTTCGTGTCCTGCGACCTATATCAATGGCACAGTATTGTCTAGTACCAGTCTATTAAGGACCTGTTTACAATGTTTTATCAGTTTAGATCTGGTAGATGGATTCATAATAGCTCTAATAGCCGCCTGACTATCAGACATTATATTGAGTTTTTTTTATTGTGCAGCCGGCTTCTCGAATTTCCTCGGCGCAGGCTGCAACTGCAAACAATTCAGCCTGAACAATCGTCGTGTATTTTCCCCAGACTTAATGATATCTTCCTTCTAAGACACATTCCACATAACCTGCACCTGTGCCCCGATTAGATTGTAATCCATCCGTATTAAATAATAATAGTACGTGGCACTATGATAGTACTTTTACTTCACTTGTGCTGACAGTTATTGATCTGACATTTATGCATATCGATGCAGTACCAAACTATACTTTACACGCTCGCTGAGCGATCAATGACGTCTGATTGTCGCGTGCTTAGGAGCAGTGCAAAAATTCCATCACATTTGAAGCACCCTCTTATAATCCAGACAATGTCAGATTCAAGTTCGGTACCAGATACGTGACGAACTTTCTTAATCGCGAATATAACTGGGGTTAACGAAATGTAAACTTTTCGTTAAGCCCAAGAGGAGATTTAGAAAACTAGAAGTAGTACCCAAAAGCAGACATAGTAACTCGTCTTGATGGTATAAATTTCGAGATGTAGCATCACATAGAAAACGCCCAAAATTTAAATCCAAAAAACTTTCGTATCAATGTAGTATTAAACTGAATAACATAAAATATGGTGCAGTTCAATATTTGTTAAAGAAAAAGATATAAATATAATCGAAATCCATGAATTTTTCAAAAATATGTATTGTTTTTGATACAATATGTTTACATAAGTTTGATGCAAGTGTTCAATAACAATTAATTTGAATAGAGTTAAAGTAAACAAATAGTGTAAGTTACGATTAAATTTACCGTAACTAATTCTCTTCTCAAAGGTAAAATCCTAAACACATAACCATTTTAAAAACATCCAATATATATTAAAACTTGTGCTTATTAATTAAACTTTAAAAACTTTATATACTTTGGAACCTATTTTATTAATTTATTCAAGATAAATGTAACAGCCGTTAAGCTAAATATATTATATATTATCTTTTCTGGTTCTACAACGCAGATTAATGACATCCTATTCCGGACTGCTGTTAGCGACTACTTCTATATAATATAATAACGAGCCATCGAAAAAATTCATAATTGGAGTAGACTGTGAAATTGGGTTGGTACTTTAGCTCCACATATCATCAAAATCCCTATATTTGACAAGTTGTACTTTCATTAATATAACGAAAACTATTTTTCAAATACTTTGTTCCTAAATAAATCTACCAAAGCATATTTTTTATAACATTATTAATTGAAACTAATAACTACAATAACGCCAATGTTGAAAATCTTCCCCATTATTTTCTAAGCAAACATTTAATCGCCTCAAATTTGCAAAAATACACTGCAAATTTTCTACAGTATAACGCAAGGATTGTATAAGAACATAGGATAGCCAGATCCCTATACCGGCAGTGTTGTTCGCATCGAGCCGTGCCTCCGCCTCCTGTGACGTCACAAACGGACCAGTCGCACCGATAAATAGTTGAGGTCTTGGGTTGCTTGAGTTAAAGTAAAGTGTTTTAATTTAGTTTTCGCCGTTACCCTTTGTAAATTAGCGACTAAAATGCCGGGACGTCGTTGTGCGGTAGTTGGCTGTAATAACAGTCGTATTTCTACGAAAATTACCAGTAGAGAAATCGTTTATCACAACTTTCCAAAGGCGACAAACTTCGTATCCGATACTGTCCGTAAAGAATGGATAAGGCGCTGCAAACGAGCAGATAAGTGGAATCCAAATACTAGCCAAATTTTCTCAATCCACTTTAATGCAAACGATTATAGCCGCCTGACTATCAGACATTATATTGAGTTTTTTTTATTGTGCAGCCGGCTTCTCGAATTTCCTCGGCGCAGGCTGCAACTGCAAACAATTCAGCCTGAACAATCGTCGTGTATTTTCCCCAGACTTAATGATATCTTCCTTCTAAGACACATTCCACATAACCTGCACCTGTGCCCCGATTAGATTGTAATCCATCCGTATTAAATAATAATAGTACGTGGCACTATGATAGTACTTTTACTTCACTTGTGCTGACAGTTATTGATCTGACATTTATGCATATCGATGCAGTACCAAACTATACTTTACACGCTCGCTGAGCGATCAATGACGTCTGATTGTCGCGTGCTTAGGAGCAGTGCAAAAATTCCATCACATTTGAAGCACCCTCTTATAATCCAGACAATGTCAGATTCAAGTTCGGTACCAGATACGTGACGAACTTTCTTAATCGCGAATATAACTGGGGTTAACGAAATGTAAACTTTTCGTTAAGCCCAAGAGGAGATTTAGAAAACTAGAAGTAGTACCCAAAAGCAGACATAGTAACTCGTCTTGATGGTATAAATTTCGAGATGTAGCATCACATAGAAAACGCCCAAAATTTAAATCCAAAAAACTTTCGTATCAATGTAGTATTAAACTGAATAACATAAAATATGGTGCAGTTCAATATTTGTTAAAGAAAAAGATATAAATATAATCGAAATCCATGAATTTTTCAAAAATATGTATTGTTTTTGATACAATATGTTTACATAAGTTTGATGCAAGTGTTCAATAACAATTAATTTGAATAGAGTTAAAGTAAACAAATAGTGTAAGTTACGATTAAATTTACCGTAACTAATTCTCTTCTCAAAGGTAAAATCCTAAACACATAACCATTTTAAAAACATCCAATATATATTAAAACTTGTGCTTATTAATTAAACTTTAAAAACTTTATATACTTTGGAACCTATTTTATTAATTTATTCAAGATAAATGTAACAGCCGTTAAGCTAAATATATTATATATTATCTTTTCTGGTTCTACAACGCAGATTAATGACATCCTATTCCGGACTGCTGTTAGCGACTACTTCTATATAATATAATAACGAGCCATCGAAAAAATTCATAATTGGAGTAGACTGTGAAATTGGGTTGGTACTTTAGCTCCACATATCATCAAAATCCCTATATTTGACAAGTTGTACTTTCATTAATATAACGAAAACTATTTTTCAAATACTTTGTTCCTAAATAAATCTACCAAAGCATATTTTTTATAACATTATTAATTGAAACTAATAACTACAATAACGCCAATGTTGAAAATCTTCCCCATTATTTTCTAAGCAAACATTTAATCGCCTCAAATTTGCAAAAATACACTGCAAATTTTCTACAGTATAACGCAAGGATTGTATAAGAACATAGGATAGCCAGATCCCTATACCGGCAGTGTTGTTCGCATCGAGCCGTGCCTCCGCCTCCTGTGACGTCACAAACGGACCAGTCGCACCGATAAATAGTTGAGGTCTTGGGTTGCTTGAGTTAAAGTAAAGTGTTTTAATTTAGTTTTCGCCGTTACCCTTTGTAAATTAGCGACTAAAATGCCGGGACGTCGTTGTGCGGTAGTTGGCTGTAATAACAGTCGTATTTCTACGAAAATTACCAGTAGAGAAATCATTTATCACAACTTTCCAAAGGCGACAAACTTCGTATCCGATACTGTCCGTAAAGAATGGATAAGGCGCTGCAAACGAGCAGATAAGTGGAATCCAAATACTAGCCAAATTTTCTCAATCCACTTTAATGCAAACGATTATGAACGTGATATGCGGAACGAATTATTAGGTAATAAATGTATTTATACGTTATGAGATAAATTATTCTAATACATAGTAATTATTGCTAGGGTTACCTGTACGAAAACAGCTTAAATACACTGCTGTGCCTAGTGTAAATCTTCCACAAATGTCCAAAGATATAAAGAAAGTTGCGACAAGAGGGGAAGCATATTTAAAAAGAAAAAAGGAAAATGAAAGGAAAGAAGAAGTAAATAGATTGATTGCCGAACAATCGATAGCTTCATGTTTAGCGGCAAGTGAGCTGTCAACAGCGTCTTCAACAGCAGAATTTAAAACCGATAAGCTTTTAACTGTCCCAGCAGAAAATATATTATCTAAACAATATGCGGAGCTTCGTGAAAGTCACACTAAATTATCTACAGAGATGGAAATTATGAAACGCAAATTGAATTTGCAGAGAAAACAACTTTTATACTATAGAAGAAAGAACAAGCAAGATAAACCTGCACAAAAACAGGAAACAGTAAAAATACTGAGAAAACTCTTCGCAGAAAATCAAATTTCTATTCTTCTAAACAAAAAGAAACGCGTTAATTGGACTACTGAAGAGATAGCAGTTGCTTTTACCATTCGTTACCTCAGCAAGAAATGCTATATATTTTTGCGAACTAAACTTAATTTTCCGTTGCCAGCGTTGTCATCTTTGAGAAAGTGGGCATCAAAAATCAGAATAACGCCGGGAGTTTTAGAAGATGTACTAACTTTTCTAAAGGTAGCAGGAGAAAATATGTCTGCAAGAGAGAAAACTGTAGTCATTTCTTTTACTGAAGTCAAAGTTAAAACCACTTTAGAGTATTGTGTTGGTGAAGATCAGGTGCTAGGTCCTTACAATTTAATGCAAGTCTGTATGGTTAGAAGCTTATTTTCTACTTGGAAACAGTCTATCTATCTAGACTTTGACAAAAAGATGACAAAGGATGTGTTAATGGATCTGATCACCCAATTGCATAAAATATCATATAACTGTGTTGCAATTGTAAGTGATTGCGGAAGCAGTAATGTTGGTCTCTGGAAAGCGTTGTCCGTTGACATAAATAAGACCTATTTCGAGCATCCGCAAACGAAGAAAAATGTTTATGTTTTCGCAGATGCTCCCCATTTACTGAAACTTCTCCGTAATTGGTTTTTGGACACAGGATTTCTATTGAGAAGTGCTGGAAACAAAGATAAGAAAAGAACCTTTAGAAAGTTTGATAGAATTAACCAATGTAGAAGTAAATTCCTGTTATAAAATTTCTGAAAAGCATATTACAGTTGAAAAGAGTAAAAGACAAAATGTAAGACTAGCGGCTGAATTGTTATCACATAAGACCGCCCAGGCATTATTACGATACAAACCAGGCCCTGATAAAAAACTTGCTGAAGATGTCGGAATGTTCATAGACAATATTAATTCTTGGTTGATATTTTTAATAGCCATGTGAATAGATCTCCTGGCCCTGACCCTATGAAAGCCCCTTTTGGAATTTATTTACAGGACCAAGAACAACACTTAAATAAAGTTAGAGATTTAATATTTGACATGAGAGCTGAAGGAAAAAACACTGCAAATTTTTCAGAAAGGAATAATAATTTCTATAGAATCGTTGAAACTACTTTTACGAGATATGAAGACCGAATTTGAAGATGTACATTATATATGTACTCATAAACTTAAATCAGGATTGTTTGGAGAATTTTTTCTTTCAGTTTAGATGTCGAGTGCCGAATGAACATCCATCTCCATTGGAAGCCATCAAAAGAATAAGAATGATTATTCTTGGGAAGAATCCTGGTATTTTAGAAGCACAGGTACATAAAATGTGTTTATTAATTCTTTACATATTCCTAGTATTATATAGGTACCTATCTACATAGCTATACTTTTTTTAAAGGTGAACACACAAGAAGCTGTTCCTGAAGAATATATAGTGGCCACAGTTTTGGAACAAGCGAAAGTTTCACTTGAATTACCGGAAGAGAAGTTTGACAGCAATGCAACTCAAAGTAGCAATGGAAGCTCGTTTTCATCATCAGGGATTTCAGAAATATCTGATGCAAAATCACCAGAAACAACGGACGATGCATTTGAGTACATTGCTGGTTTTATCGCGAAGAAATTTAAAAATAGTCATCCCCAACTCGGCGATTATACTTATAAAATTAAAGCCGATCACGCCTACAATTTACCCTCATGGGTACAACAGCTCTCTTTTGGTGGTCTTATTAAGCCCTCAACAGATTTCTTAAGTACCATTAAACAGTGGAAGAAATATTTTGAGATATATCATGGCGATAATAAACTGCGGAAAGAAACACTGGTTGTTAAAAGACTAGCTTTAAAGATTAAAAAGCGAGAAAATTTGTGCTTTGTTATTATAAAATTATTTTGTAAATTAAGAACTGTTATCCGTATGAATTATTTAAATACAAAAAGAACCCTTGACAATGCTAAAAAATCGAGTAAACGTAAGCTTTCTACTAGTACACCGTCAGACACTCAACGAACACTAGCTAAAAAAATGCGAAAAACCACTACTTGATTCGTTTTTATTTAATTACTGCGTAATAAAACATTGCAATATACTGACTCTTTTAATTGAAAACTATATATTTTTTGCTTTGTATAGAGAATACATGCTCGTCGGCTTTCTTCATTTATGTTTATGTACCTAATAAATGTGTTTATTTGAAGTTGGAAAAGTTTTTTTTTAAATTATAAACCAAAGTATAACCTTATGGCAATAAAAAACGTGTATTATATTTATAACAGTACACTGACGGATATGATATTATCAAATGAAATATTATATACCATAATAATAGCACTAATATAACTCGATAATTAATTGTTGTAGTAGCTAAACACATTTTATAAGTTGCTTTACAGTAGTGAACAATAAGTGAACGCGTTCAACCTGGTCCGTTTGTGACGTCATGGCTCTCCACTACGCGGCGAAAATATTGCGGGATCGAGCAATCCTATCAATCCTTGAGTATAACGTACTGTCGTGAGCAGAAAAAACGGGACACTGTTTCTGCGTGGGTTTAAATTGTGACTACTTAAGTGGCTATCTTTACTCATAATAGTAAGTCAGGAATTGTCAAAAATGTGTGTCTTATTGACATTTAATAAACATTCTTAAAATAAATGTTAATATAAATTATTAAAAACGATAGAGAAAGACTATTTATTAAATTAAAATAATTATTACATTAAAATAATTAGTATTTCGTCATTTACCGTTATTATTAATTGCATCTAATCTTGTAGACATTGAAGCGACAATATTTTGTACAAAATTTATAGAAATTTGATGCCAAGCATTATGAACAATCTCCCAAAATTCTTCCTGGGTAGAAGCTCTATCTCATTAATCCCTATACATTTTCAATGGGATTTAGATAAGGACTGTAGTGCTGGATATCTCAAGTTTAAATTTCATTCTCTTGTAACCATTGTGTTACAAGATGAGACAGGAAATTGTGTTGTTCTTATAGCTTCCCTTAATGTTTTGAAAGGGTTGTGCCTAATCTCGGTAACTAATGTTTCGTCTTCCTGCGTATTCGAAATTTTGTTACGTGCGGAAATTATTTTCCGATTTAAATTATCCTCTTCTCTCCATTTTTTTTATATATTCTTGCGGCTGAACTTTTACCAATATTAAATTGAACCGATATACTTCTTAATGATTTCCCATTTTTCAAACTAGTAACAAGTCTAGCTTTATCAGTTTTCGAAAAATGCGGCATTTTCAATTTTGAATTATCAACTATGATATATAATTTGACGTAGAGTTTGACAGTTAATCAAATGTTAAAATTACAACGCTAAAAAATAAAGGAAATTGACATAACGATTTTGACACTGTCCCGTTTTTTCTGCTCACGACAGTACGATCTAGAATAATTGTCGCTCACGTGACCACACACTTATACAACCAAATATACACCGATTGGTAATCCTACATAATAAAATTGTTTTAATCATTTAAATTTAGATTAGAAAGCAAATTTTAGCTTTATTTCCCTTTTTTTAATTTTAGAAACTGATAATGTTTAAATATTAACAAAAGCACTTGCTATAAATTAATTTATTTGGTAAACATCATATTTCAATATGATTATGATTAAATTTATTACTATAACTACTGAATATGACCACTTCTCTTCATATTTTCAAATACTCTGCAATTAATCCAACGTAATTTCTTGTATTGTTTATTCAGTAACTGCTAGCAATTCATCAGTATTATCCACACGACTTCTATGGATTTTATTTTTCAAAGTACCAAATAAAGAAAAATCTAAAGGTATTAGATCTGGTCATCATCCCCTGCTAATAAAACGGATACTCCAAATATTGCATTTTTTGTTCTCATGCAATTCATCATCGTGTAATTAGCAATAAATTGTTGTAATATGTCGTTGCGATATCTTTCTGCATTAATTGAATCATAAAAAACTATGGATCCCATTATGCAACACCTTGATAACGCACCCAGTATCCAATCTGAATTAGGTGTAATGTTTTTACAAAATTGTGTTCATTTTTTGTTGACCAAGTTCGATAATTCTGCCTATTTACATATCCAGTTAAATGGACCCATGCTTCATCCGAGAAAATGTTAAATCCAATAGGTGACTGCTCTTGAAACCTTGAACATATTGTATTCAGAGTTCAGGATTATGTGGAAGCAAACAGTACACTTTGTACAGATGCCTGTAAAGGGGAATTTTTGGTGCTTTTCGACAACAACTATAGATACGTCTATAAAGAAAGAAATTTTTTAGGTACACTCAAAATCACCAAAGATGATCCCTGCGTCACTGATATATAATTCTATCAACGACATTCAAAGAATAATCTCCACATCCAAATAACAAACAGTACCTACTTATATGACAAGGATAGCTTGAACGAAAGTATGAATTTTGAAGTTTCGCCTAGCACAGACATGCGGCTCAGGCAATTTACTTGAGTAAGACAAAAACGGGATTATTACCTACTCGTTGACATTTGACAGTACATTTTCATTGCTATTTGATCGAATTGTTATTTATTTTCTTTTTATAAATACATATTTTTTGAAATTTATTTTTTTTAACTATAATGGCAGAACATTACATTGCCAATCGCGACAACTTGTTTTAAATTTGTTGCAATATTTCGAACGAAATAAAAACCATGGTGGAGTTTTAATACCTATTACAGGTGTACAAGTGGTAGATAATTAATCATTTCACATAAAAGAAAACTCAACTTATCTACACTTTGACACAAGTGTTAAGTTATATTGCAATATATTCCAAATTTTATTTAAAATTAGGCCCTGTAGAACGTCTAACTAGAGATTAACTAAACTTTATCTTCATTCGGTTTTTTCGGCGATATATTTGATGGGTTAAAGTGTATTGTAGAACCGTCCCCATTAAAAATTATCTCAAGATTTGATGTAACTAAATTGTTTATTTTTTTTTAACAAAAATTATACATTTTTTATAAAATAATGTTGATAAAACTGTCGTAACAGTGAATATGTAATTATAGTTATACAAAGTGGATACTTTGGTCTATTGTATGGTAATAATGCTTTTACAACTAACTTGAAGCTGTTTGGTTTTGACATTCATTAATTCACTATGATAAATGATTAAAGAATTACATAATCTTATATGCTGACATAAATTCTTGATAGTTCATTTTATTTTTCATGTGGTGTTATAGTTTAATTTGATTTGCTGTTTACGCAGCTTTGTTCAATTTATAGTAATTTTAAAGCAATATAACTAAAGTATATGTTCACATAAACTACAAATTCGACCGACTGTCGACAAACTTATTTGGCCCGAAATTGAAGTCTGTTTCTATATTCATTTTGCAATTTAGAGTATTTAATATGACGTCGAAGTACTGATTTGAATCATACAATGTTATATTTATGACGCAGGGATCATCTTTCCTAACAAGTGTAACTATTTAGGTATTATAATAAAATTGATTGTTTTCGTACTAGCTTGTTTAGACAATTATCTTACTAATTTATAGGGGCTTCGTTCTATTCTATTCGAGTATCATCAAGATACTCTGCCTCTGTACTTCCCTATACAGATGCAACTTTTAGTTTCAAACCAATGTAGGAGTTTTTTTTTATGACTATCAAAATTATCATAACTAAAAACTACTTTAGGAAAGGCCTCGGTGAATTGCTCAATACAAGATTGAAAAGAATAAATCTATCTTTCATCTGGATGGCAATTACCGCTTCGGAAATGAGCTTGTATTGAGAAATGTATTCAGTTCTGGAAAGAACTATTAATCCAAGAAATAAAATGAAATATAAGAAGAACAATTCTTATACCCGAGGCTAATATCAACATCTAAGAGTAATTGGCCTATACCGTTGTGAGCGTTTACTAAACTCGCGTTGAGGGATAGATGGCGCTGTAGTAGATTCCGTGCTGATATAGTTCTGAAATTAAAATTGCGATATACCTACGATGATAACGGGTGTTCATTTGAAAAGTCAATCTAGTAGCATGTGATTTACTGAGAACTACGAAGTCGTATATTTTAACAGTTTCATACATACAAATAAATAACAAATGTGATTGACATTATCAAATGTCATTTGGATTTACGTTTACGGAACAACAAACACATACTAATATATATGCGTCTTATTCTATCAAAATTTCAAAGTAACCTAGATTGACTTTTCAAATGAACACACGTTATATGTAGACCGTACAATAAATTCAGTACTATTAGATGTTTATAAATGACTACTAGTATGTCTACGGTTGAGATATTGTTACGTAATGGTTCGTATCCCATATTTTGCGACTTATAAATATTATTGAACAAAAAATAAGTATGTATAAGTATAAATATACTTTGGATTTATGTATTCAGATTTTTAATATACCAAGTACTACATTTAGTAAGTAAATCATGTCAAAAATATAATTCAGACGTCGGTGTTATTAAAGAAAATAAAAATGATTTATCAGAAAACCCTGACTGGTTATAATTTGAATGCGAAGGACACAAAACTAAAATAATTAAGCTAACCCTAAAAATGAAAATCTTCAGATATTGTGAAAATTTCAGGAACAAAAAGAAACAAACCCCACAGAAAAATTATTTTAAGTAGACAACTTGTTCATAATTTGTCTTAAGGACAATAGTCCTTAATTTTAAATTATGAACTAGTAGTACTAGAATACTAGTATTACTTGAAAATAATTTAAATTCTTCATTTCACTTGTCTTTAAACATTTTAGAACATTTTTCTTATTTATTGTTTATTATTATGTGCAATTACTTCAAATAAAAGTTAGTAGATTTGTGTTTCCTCTTCATAATAATATTAATATCGGTAATAACTATAATAATGATAAATATAACAATACTAGTATAAATATGATTGATTAATAATAATTACAACAAATTATTATTAATCAATCTAATTGTTAAAATATTCAATATTTATAAAAATATTCTAATCTATTAGGTATGTATATATTTCCCTTTATCAAATCAATAATACAATAAAGCGAAAAATAATTTTATCTTAATTTTGGCAGTTGTAGCAGAATTCTCCTAAATACGCAAGTTTTTATTTCTGCATAAGCGTGTATGCTTTTTTGTAAATGCAACAATTATAAGAAATATGTAGTTCCACTCACAATCCACAGCCGATTAGGTGTCACTACCCGTCAAGAACACATTTACAGGCCCTAAGATGTAAAGAGAGCGCCGCGTGTCATGCATAGAGCAACTAAGAAGCGAATCACGCCTCTTAGTTGCATCTCTTTATACTCCTACACTCAACGCCTATACGATGAATGCGGTAACATACATACATACATAATCTTTATTTCCATATACCAGTGTTGAATGACTAAATTTTATACATTATGCACTATACAGCATACTCTATACATTACTAATATACATTATAGATAATACAGATGCACTTATAAACCTACTATATCGACTCCAATATTTTTCTCTAAATTGGGGCTCTAATTTACGCCTTCCATATATGCCCTTTTCCATCTCTTTCTGTCACCAGCTATCCGAATCGCCTGTGTCCATTCTAGGTTTCTCTTCCTTAAATTTTCGTTTATATGATGGTCCCATGTCTTTTTGGGTCTTCCTCTTGCACTCCTTCCTATAGGTTTACTGCTCCAATTTTTTTTCGCCATTCTGCTCCGTTGCATTCTTATCAGATGCCCGAACCATCTCAATTGCGACTGCTCAATCGTTTCGTTTAACGATGTTACACGGCTTCTTCGTCTTATCTCAACGTTTCGTATTCTATCCAACCTTGCCACACCCTCTATTCTACGTAGATACTTCATTTCAATTGCTTGTAGTCGGGCCTTCCTTCTGTCATTTATGGTCCAAGTTTAGCAGCTATATGTTAAAGTTGATACATATATAGTTTTATAATCCTGTAGCTTGGTATTTTTGGATATTTCTTTTTTATGAATCATTACTTTCCCCAACGCAAAATAAATCTTCTCCGCATTTCTTATTCTTTTGCCGATTTCCTTATCCATTTGTTCATTTGCCTGTATTACCGCACCCAAATAACTGAAGCTATCTACTTGTTCCACTCTTTTATTTTGTGTTACTATATTTAACTGTTCTTGATGTTGGGAGATTCCCATCGCTTTAGATTTGTTTACGTTTATATTTAAACTTCTCTTGTGCAAAGCATCGTCCCGTAAGTTGATTATTATAATTTAAGGCGGTTTCTGATGGTGCGAAAATTACTAGGTCATCGGCATATGCAAGGGTTTTAATTACTATTTTCTGTAAATTATACTATCCCACTTCCCACGATCTCATAAGTGGGTGGCATTCCTTCATAATATCATGCATTGTCAAAACAAAAAGAAGGGGGCTCAGGATACTACCCTGTCGCACTCTTCTCTTGCTTTTAAAGATCCCTGAGTTGTTGTTATTTTGTCTAATGATATTTAGAGTCTTGTCTTTACAAGCTTTTAACTCCGCCTATAATATTACTTGCTATATTTCTGCTCTCCATTGCTTTCCATATAGGATTCCTATTTATCTTATCAAAAGCACTCTCTAAATCGATGTACGCTAAATACGTCTTTCTCCCGTATACCAACGTCTTTCCAATTAACTGTCGGATGATAAAAATTTGATCCTGCGTACCTCTGCATTGACGAAATCCTCCCTGCTCGTCTTCTATTTCCGCTTCGACGTACCTTTTCAATATATTTTCAAGTACTCTTTCATAGACTTTACTTGCGACACATAATAACGGGGTTCCTCTATAGTTTTCGCAGCTTCTAGGGTCACTTACGTCGTTTCTTCGTAGTGTTGTTTCACCCGGGACATTGAATTTGCAATACTTTTGGAGAAAAGAAGTGAAGTTTTGATTCCGTAACTTTGGCAAGGGAATATTTGATGTCATCATTGCATGACATAGGTCTCGATTAAACATGTCTTGTTCGTTTAGCTTTTTGGGCATTTGTTGGAAACATTGTGTTAATGTGGGTTGTAACACATCTCCAGATTTCATCTTAGCCAATTTAGTAATATGAACAAAAGTTTTCACGAGTTGGTCTATTTGATATTTGTGTCTAAATGGTCCGAAATCGACCGATATACTTAAGGTTCCGTATAAAAAATTAAATGAATACTGACAGGGCAAAACTGAAACGCCCTGTACATTTTTCTGTATTTTCATTGTGTATGTCCCTCAAAAAGTATGTAACGTGCTTTTAACTTTTTTTTGTATCTCAAAAAATAACAGGTATCAACCGATTTCGCACCACCCTCTATATTGAATATTCCAAAATTATACTTACAATTTTAACGCACGCAGAACAGTCGACTTTTCCCATATCGATACGTAGTTCTTTGTATGGCTTAACCCACTCTGATGCTTTACTGACTTTGGGCATTTTACTAATAAAAATAAATAAAATACCACAACACTACAAAACACAATGTCGATGTTATCTCTTCAAAAGCACAATCAGAAATAAAATACAGAAATCGATTTATTATTTACCTACTTATGTAAATATAGGTACAATAAAACCCCTGTTAACGGTTTAAAACGCCCTATTCTCAGAATTTAGAACTGGGAATACTCTCTACTTATACCGCATAATTTTTTTTTCTTGAGAACTGCAAACGGAATCAAATAAATTACTTCATAATGGAATATTTATAAAATTGGTTATTTGAACTCTTGACATGTCTGCTAAAGATCTACATCATTCCAAATTTTTTCAATTATGCATAATATGCTATTGATTAAGGATATATGCTAATATTTAAAAAATGCATATAATATGCAAAATATGCGCTTTACATATTTGGGTTACATCAGTTATTATCATATATTTATCGCTTTAGTGAATACACTTAACTACTTCACCTGTGTGCCTCTTTCACCTCCCGGTGTCGAGCGGCCGAACGCATCGAATCGTAGTATTATTTGTATTTATCACATCCAACCAGGAAGTGGCCATGGTAAGATCGATTTGACAATGTCATTACTATCACCTTAACCATACTGCCGTATTGTCAGTTTCTGCATTGAAGATGCATATCCATTCATTATTGTTTTAGATATTATATTGTTATACTAAGTACTTACTCATATTTTTTGTTCTAATTATGCTATTCATATATGTGTACTTCTGCATTTTTTCTTATTTAACATATTATTATGCAGTAGTAGCATCTTATTCTATTCTTTAAGTACATTAGGTGTCCTATCTATATTAAATTTTTTATTTTAATTTTCTGTTTTTTTTTTTAGTGGTGACGTGTTAAAACATCCACATAGTTTTTAGTTCAATCGTATTTGCAAATTCGTATACATTATCAACTCTATTTAATTAAAATTAAATTAAAATCATAATTACGTAAGCTAATATTTATTAATTTATTGACCTGCACCTTATTTTATGTTTACCATAAAGAACAATTGCTTCACATACACACATTCCTTCTTTATAGGCAAAACAGAGTACATAAGAAATCTACTACATGATTCAGCGAGTATCACAATACCTCTACGACGTAGTGGTACAGCACCGCGTAATCATTTCAATCACAGTAAAGGTCATTTTTTATGCGAGTATATTGCTTTTACATATCATTTGCGAATTAACTTTCTTCGAATTTTTTGCAGATTTATATTATTTAAATAACAATGAAATTCAATACGAGTGCTTTTGCTCTCTACTTTGGCTTAAAACAATAACTATGCAACAGTAAACTTAAGTACATACAGTGAAACAATTTGCTATAATACATTAATTATACATTTTTATTTCTGTAGTATACATGTTCAAAATGTCCGCCAGTGCGCTGTAGACACTGTTCATAACGGTCATCACGCAGATTTTCAAACATTCCTGAAAAACGAGACTTCTTCTCACGTAGTGCACTCACAGTTCTGGGTAGGTCCGTAGCGCTGGACACTTTCTCCTTTAACATTCCCCATTGTTAGGCGTCCAGTGGTGTAAAATCAGGGAAATGTGATGGGAAATTGAAATCAGCCCTGCGGGATATGATTCGTCCTTGAAAAGTTTCCTGCAGCATTTCTATAGGCTAATGAGCGGTGTGGCTGGTCGCCTCGTCCTGTTAAAACCACTGTCTTTCCATCCGGAGGTTCCTACCACGACAAAACCTTCTGAGATCCCGAATAAATGGCCTGAGCACCATGTTCCTATATCGTTTCTGGGTAGCAGTAAGAGGTATACCATAATCATCTTCAATGAAATACGGACCAAGCACCCCATGTGCTGATAGTGCACACCATATCGTCACACGCTCACTATGTAGCAATTTCTGAATGATAACGTCTGACCTCTCAAACCCAAGAAAGCTGCTTGCTTGTTGATGTAATCCTCTAAGTGAATGTGACTTTCGTCAGAGAACCAACATATTTCGCAAAAAATCTGGATCCTCGTACACCACTGCCAAAATTCGTCCACCATACACAACCCTGGCATGCATATCTTGGTTTCTCAATCATTGTCCAACCTGAATTCGGCATGGAAATCCACCTATGTCTTTAAACTATCAAAACTTGATTGACGACACGTCCATGATTCTTATTTGTTCTCACGGTTACTGGCCTACCAGACCTTCCCTTCCGTTGGCACAAAACACTGCCAGTATAACCGAAATTTCTTAACAATAGAAAGCATAACTGTGTCGCTCGGCCCACCCTGATAGCCGTTTCCGTACGAGTGAAAATAATGCTCCAGAATAAACACTTTTTCCTCCGTCATGAGATCCATTTTCAACTCTAACCTCACAGCATAATATTCTTTGCACTTCTACGAACATAACATTGATACAATAATACGCCAATAAGCAGGCGCAGGTCTGCAGAACTGCCCGAAATCTAGTATTGTATATTTTGGCGCAAACCATACTTTAAAGGGAAACGATAGAGCGTGAAACTGCGCACACTGCCTAGATATTATATACAATGTTGCCCACTTAAAGAGACTACTTCTAAAACAACATAATGCCGCCATCTACATATATATATATATATATATATATATATATATATATATATATATATATATATATATATATATATATAAACAATTACTACAAGTTAAATTAGAAGTACCAACACTAAAAAAAGGGAGGAACAGTAATGAAACCACAATAATTGTGGTTTCATTACTGTTCCTCCATACGTTCCATATTGCAACGATATCAATTATTGATATCGCACAATATGAACGTACCCCGAATGGTGGAACTGTCCCTCGTCACTCATCTACAAATGAAGCACAATGTCCTTATTTTCGTAGGCCATAGCCAAAAATCGTTCGCAAAAGAGTCGTCAATTGTTCTCATTTAGACTTGGACCACCTGAATTTTGTAGAGGTGATGCTAAATTCTTCGAGGGTCTTGGTAGAGAGTTAAAGTGCAGCGCTCTAATGACTAACCAATCGCATAGGGCTCTTTCCAATTGCGTGTCACACGTTCCATATTCTCGGGAGTTCGCACTGTTTTCCTTTTCCCGCCTTTTCTTTTGTTGAAGCATCAACATTTTTAACTCACACGTTAATAGCATACGCGGAAGATACTTGTCGATTACGATTTATCGCAAATTCATTGCGGAAACGACGCTGGGCAGCTACATATAACTACCGCATTGATAAAACGCTTTTATGGCAAACACGTATTGTTGGTTGGATCAATGTTCCACGATTACTTAAATGCTTTTAAGTCGAAGAATGGGACGGTGCCCTAGAAAATCCCCACCTTATATTACCTGATTCGTCCCACTCTTTTCAAAATCACCCGTTTCACTGCTCCACCCTGTATATAGATACACACAAACACAAGAACATCACTACTTCATTTAATGTTATTTAGTAATATGAATATTTTTGTAGTAGAATAAAGTAAATCACAGCCCTAGTACCATCTGTTAATCCCACCTCTCTCATCGCTGCAAGCAAATCATGATATTCCTTATTATTGCAGAAAGTTGTTTTCGTATGTATTTGTTTACAGGTATTTTGGTTATTGTTTCAATACAATCCTATTTCTAAAGCCAAAGGAAACATGCGTGAAATATTTTAATGACCAAAAATAACTATGTATTAATTTTTTTCTTTTCAAACACATGCTTTTTATATAGTACTAATATTTCGTATTGCAATATCAGTTTTCATATTTGTTTTAACAATTTACCGTAAAATACTGTAACAGCTGTAGATACTAACTAATAGTTCCAATATTATTACGTTTTGCTACCTAACTTTTATTATTGTTTTTCGAATAGTTAATATAATCTACTCATAAAAAAATAAAGGGTTAACATTTCAGATCTCTGTGGTTTCTATAAATACTAATAGAATTTTAATTATTTTCAATATCAGCTTTTGTAGAACATTTATTTGAACAAAATTAAGTGGCAGTCTAATACAGCAGCAATTGATAAAATAAAATTACACGATGTATTGACAGAAGAAGTACATCAAAGTGAAAATTGAAAGATTTTGAACAGACAAAAAATTGAAATCTGGCAACTTCAATGAATTTGAACATTTTCATAGCGAGTGACTCCTCCACCAGCTTCAATAACGGCATTGCATCTACGCGGCATACTTCATATTAATCTTTTATTGTTTGTGGGGGAAACGATCGAATTCTTCAGTGAGACCCTGCACAAGTTCTTCCAATGTTTCTGGTGGGTTTATGCGCTTTTTTCTTGCTCGTCCAAGACGATCCCATAGATGTTCAATTCTCGAATTCTTCCATCATTTATCCATAATTTGAACCTCCACTCATCTGAGAACTTCACTCGTTCCAAGTAACGCAACTGCCAGCGCTGATATACCTGTGCATAGAAAATCCTGGCTTGTCGATTATTTCTATTCAACTTTGTTTTTTTTTTTGTTGTTGGCCGCCTAGATCGTAAATTAGTTTCAGAAAAATCGGTTTCTTAATGTTTGGTTATTTGAACATGTCGAGCTCTGGAAAGGTCGTTTTGAAGAAATCGGTGATTTAACGAGGTTGTTGCGCGATGGCGACCTTGTCCTGGTCTTCTTGGAAGGTGCCACTTTGTTGATATCTCTTTCAGAGTCTCCAAACCACAGACTGGCAAACAACGAGCTGTCTGACAACATATCGCTGGGACCTCCCTTCTTACAACAGCGTGACTGCTCGTCCTTGACACTTCTATCGAATTTAGATGCCTTCTCATGTCTCGTTTGACAATGCTCGTGCAATATTTTGTATTTTAAAATTAAAAGCAAAATTTTAACGGAAAATAAAGAAAGCATTTTTCTGTGGCAACACTTTGACTTTTCGACAAAGTAAAGTTACTTACTCGTTGGTTATAGAAACCACGGACAAATGATACAAAACTAGGATACCGTGATAGTTGGATACCTTATTAATAAAATAGACGAGGGTGAGATCCCTTAGCTCCACTCGCAATAACAAATTGGCAAATATCTTACTTTTATTTTTCAATGTAATCTTCATTAAGATTAACACATTTTTCTCATCGATGTTCTAGCATTGTTCAACATCTGCAAACCACTGATTTGCCATCATTCTCTGGCGGACAAGTTTTGAAAACAGTCTGTAATCGCTGGGGGTCAAATCTGGCGAATATAGCGGGCCTACTTGAGCTGTTGCAGCTGTTTGAAATGGCGAACTTGTGACTAGGTGCGTTATCCTGATGCAAGAAAACGCCTTTGCGCAACCTGCCACGACGTTTTTCTTTTATCAAATCACGTAATTTGAGAATTAAGTTGGCATAATGAGCACCTGTAATTGTGGCACCTTTCCGTAGGAAATCTACTAAAATTACGCCTTCAGCATCCCAAAATACGGATAGCATGGCCTTCCCTGCTGAAGGTTGCATCTTGAATTTTTTTCAGCGGTAGTGAACCTCGATATGTCCACAATTTAGGTTTTACATCGTAATGATGGATCCAGGACTCGTCCATTATCACTAACTTTGCAAGAAAATTTTCTTTGTCGTGTCTATACCGGGTTAAAAAACGACTGCAGATGTCTTTTCAAGTTTGCTTATATGCATCTGTTAACATTCATGGTACTCATTTTGCAAACAATTTTTTTCATGTTCAATTCGGCTGTAGTTACATTATATACCACATGCTATGACAGACCAACATCTTCAACTATTTGTCCTGTAGTCACACGTCGATCTTTAAGCACAAAATCATGGACCTTCTTAACAGTTTCTTGGGGTAGTGACGGTTCTAGGCGCTCCACTTACATCCTCTAGTGTATCCGCCAAATCTTGATCAATTTGGGTTGGGGGTCATCTCTTTTAAACATAAGTATTTAATCACCGCTCGTTGCTCGATACGATCCATTGTGATACTGATATGTCTTTCTCTCGACCTCAGACGTCAACTGTAGGTACGCTTTAGCAGATTCAGACTTAAGTAAGTAAGTTTCTAGCGTTAGTCTGCATTGTTAGTCAGGCATTGTAACCTGCTATTTATAATGTGACATGAAGATAAATAATTGCTTTGGTTTATAAATAGATCAGGGACGAAGCAAAGGAATCAGCCCTCGTATTAATATCTTAATCATAGCTAGCCTCCTAAGAAAGTTATAAGTTATTATAAACGTGGCCCTTGAATTTTTTTGAGTTGTTTATTTTCAAATCTTGAAAAAAAGGTCTTTCTGCATCAGAAGTTGTGTTAAATCTAAAATACGAGTTTGGCATCAAATTCTTTATGTATATTAAATACAGGAGGAGGAAGCAGTACCAATCATACGATTCCACCCCGGAATTCCAAAAACAGTCTTAGATACACATTTTCATTTTAAGAATTGAGAGTATTATTCAAAAGTTGTTTTAAAACTATACAATCTGAATTTAATTTACATTAATTCTGTATCTTTTTGCTAATGGTTTCTTCAACCATTATAGTATATTATGCAACAAGCACAAAATAATGCACATTTTGCACGAGTTTCAAAGTTTGCAACACGAGCCGAAGGCGAGTGTTGCAATTGAAACGAGTGCAAAATTGCTATTTTGTGCGCGTTGCATACTATACTTTTTCTACGACAACGACAATTATAAAAATAGATACAAATAAATATGAAAATATTTTATTTATTGCTTTGGATCCATGAAAATACGAAATTACCTATTCATTAGCAGAGCCTGGACGGTGCCCAACCATTTAAGAAGAAGAACTATGAAATAACTTCCTACTTACGTATTTTATTTATTGTTAAAGTTAAATGTGCAATTATTGAAAATCATTTTTGGAGAACTTGTGGAATGCTGGATACTAAAATTTTCTTGATATTGACAATTTTCCATTGTCGAAGTAGATGGCATTTCACGATTTCCTACTCCTGAAGTCGATGGTATATTTGAAATGCTCTGTATTGCATTTACAATTTTATTAGCTGTGTCAAATTTATTTGTCTCCGATTTATCGATATATCCCTCGGCGACTGTCGTGGACTTCCAGCCACCGTGACGCTTCAAACTAGTTATGTCACCACCAGCATCAACAAGAATTGTTGCTGAAGATCGACGAAAGCAGTGTCCGGTGTATAATTCGTAGTTTGGCAAATTTAAATATTTAGCAATCTCTTTTCCCATGCCTCCAAGCTTATTCACGCCTATTCTACATTTTCCGTTTTGATAATTAATGAAGAACCATGTACCATTTACATTTGAAGGGCGGAGGTTTGCATATTTTTTGTAAATTTCATAATAAGGACTAGTTACAGTAAAACTTCGTATAGTTTTGTTTTTAGTGTCTGGTATAGTTATTAAAACAGCTGAACCCAAATCATTGAAATTAGTAATTTTCATTTGATGTAATTCATGTCTTCTACATGCACCCATTATGCCCATAATTAATGCGACCTAAAATATAGATTAAATATATATTTCATTATATGGCTATATAAAACTTACTTTTGTCGCTAAATAGATCTCATCTGGGGCTTCTTTAATAAATTTATTGATGTCATTTGATGTAAAGATCTTCGACTTTTTGGGTTTGTAGCCGTCGGACTGTCGCTTAAGAAATGCTTTCAGTTTTAAGTATTTTGCAATATCTATATTATTATGAGTACTGAGAGTCGTTCGAAGCATTGAGTATTGTGTCCATAATGTGGAACTTTTGAATTTTTTTGCCAAGTCGCCAAAATACGCCATTAAGACGTTCTCGGAAAACGATTTGGCGTTCCGATCTCCTTTCCACTCCAAAAATAGGTTATAAGTCCGTTTGTACATTTTCTTCGATGTTTCCGGCAATAAATAGTGTTGTTAAATTTGCTGCTTCTGTTATACTTGGAGGTGTTAATTCCAAGTCACTATCACTATCACTTTCCATATTAATTATCTGGTTTCTTTGAAATAACTACAAAATTATTTGTAATGCACAAACTGTAACAAACTGATGACATTTGTCGTTCGGCATTATATTCTCTAAGCCACCTTACTTTTTGTTATCAAAAACAGCAGACCGAACACGAAATATTTCAAATTGCATTTGTTGTCTAGCAACTTGCCTAGCAACCGATGCAAAATGAAATTCAGTACAAAATGTAGCTTCTTATGATTCAATTTACACTCTTGATATGAACATTTTTCGATGTTGTCGTAGAAAAAATATATTTTTTTAATAGATTTTATTTGTGTTAAATTGTTATGAATAACTTTCAATTATTCGATACCGATGTAGATTTGTTTTACACAAATGTTCAATGATTTCTAAAAAGCAAATTGTATACCAATCAGCATTAACAGTTCTTCGACACTGTAAAGTAGGAATAACCACGAATTCGATCTTTAAAAAAAAAATGCAGCGAACTATTTTTCGAAACACTTGGAAAACGAACACTTTTTGCTAGTTTAGGCCCATTTCGAAACGCCCAAACACTTGATTTAGGTTTAATTTCGGACTCGTATGCATAAATCCAAGTTTCATCACCAGTTGCAATGCTACTCAATTGGACACACACCTTTTTTACACTTTGTTCAAATTGTACAATATGTAAAGCTCGTTAAAATATTCATGCAAATTCTCATGTATTTGTTTCATTTCAACGAAAGTCATCACTAAGATTTTGACATCCACACCTAGATTAGTAGTTTTTTTTTGTCTAAACGGATATTAGGTCTTTTATCATTACAAGGACTCTAATAATATTTATCAAGGTTGTTGCGAAAGTTTAAAAACCAGTAATAGGTGGCGTATATGATAGTTGCGAGTACGATCTTCGTAAAATTTGACACTTTGTGGGTAGAACACCGGCAGATCAAAAAAAAAGCCAACTAGTTTTAGGGCGATATTATATTGTTGTTAACCCATACAGAAAATCTTATCTCAGTACTATTCAACCTCATCATGGATCAAATAATCAACGGCGTAAAAGAAATGGATGGAGGATATAGAATGGGACAGGAATCGATGCGGATACTGTGCTACGCTGACGACGCAATCCTGATGGCGGATAACGAGGACGATCTTCAGCGACTGCTATATCGGTTCCAAACAAAAGTAAAGAACCTTAACATGCAGATATCAGTGGAGAAGACAGAATCAATGGTCATAGCAAAAGAACCCACTAGATGTAAACTGGCTGTAGATGACAAACCCATCCGACAATGTATGCGATGCACGTACCTGGGAGTCGAGATAACAAGCTCCAAAAACCTACAACAGGAAGTCAGAACACAAATGAATAAAGCCTCAAGAATTTCTGGCTACCTAAGGGACCTCATATGGAGAAATAAATACATGTCCACCGAAAGTAAAGTCCGCATATATAAAACAGCCGTAAGACCGGTGATTACATACGCAGTGGAAACCCGAGCGGACACAACAAAAACGAAGAGCATGATGAGAGCAACGGAGATGAGGACCTTAAGGAATATCAGAGGGGTAAGCTTGAGAGATCATGTAAGAAGCAGGGATATACGAACAGACCTTAAAATTCAAGACGTGGTGCGATTTACGAGAAATAGACGAAGATACTGGCGAGACCACGTCGACCGAATGACGGGGGATCGATGGGCAAAATGGGCAAAGAACGAAAAACCGAATTCAAGGAGACCTCCAGGCCGACCTCCCAAGAGATGGTGCGAGAGCTGGACATCTGCTTCCTAAGAGGCTGAACAAAATTGAAATAGTAGAAGAAACACGACTAAGTCTTAAGGAAAGAGAAAGAAGAAGAAAATCTTACAAAGTCATCATCTTTCGAAATTGTTCACTAGAAAATTCCATTACATCACGACATCGCGTTGTTTTAGAAAAGTTTTTAAAAGTGTCGTGATGTAATGGAATTTTCTCGTGAACAATTTCGAAATATGACTTTGTATGATTTTCTGTGTAGGTTAACATCAATATAATATCGCCCTAAATCATTCAGTACTGTGTACTATTGGTTTGTAGAATTTAAGTGTGAATGTCAAAATCTTAGTCATGACTTTCGTTGAGATGATAATTTGCATGAATATTTGAACGAGCTTGAGATTTCGTACAATTTGGACAAAGTCTAATTCGGATATAAATATACTCATCGAATGCTCGATTTGCATTTAATTAATTATGGAAAGTCTTATTATAATCTAAGCAGCCATATCAAGGATATTCGAATGGATCCGTACATTTACTTAACCCTGTATATTTTTTTTTAATTCCTACACCGGGTGTCCATGAAAGTAAAAGGCAACGTATGAAAAATGGAAAGATGCAATTATATAGTATATAAATCCAAAATATTTTCCCCAAATTCCCTCGCAAACGCGTTTATAAAATACTTGTCCCGCCACTGCATTTGAAGAAGTGCGAACGACTATAAAAAGAGTAGGGGTAGCGTTTAAATAGCGGAAGATTTGCTCCCCGATTCAGCTTCGATCGTTACATGTGTACATGTGCACGTTCGATATGATTTGCATTTATGTCTTCTTACTAACTTGTTCCGATTAAGGGAAACAAAGGTTAAAAATAAAGAAAGTATCTTTTGGGGTTTTACCTACTTAAGTAAATTACTTTGAAAACCGGTAGATTGTTACTAAATTACGAAGGTTACGAACCAACACGATTTCGTTATTTTAAATTTTTTTGATTCATATTGTCTATAATTTTATCTTTCCAGAGGCTTTAAAAATTATTTATTCCGCCCATAATGTCTTCCGTAAATATGCAAATAGAATTTTGTTTGTGTGTGTGGGGGGGGGTATGTGTGGCGCGCGCGCGTGTGTGTGTGTGTGTGTGTGTTTCCTGCAACAAGCTTATTTAATTATTGCTATATACATATGTTTGGTGTTTGTTCAAGAATTTAATATATCATTTCATAAAATATTTATTTCTTTTTTTCTAAAAATTAATAATAGCGGTCAATGCCTCAGGTCCTGCTCCCCAACCACCGCATCGTAGACCAAATCCACCAACGGAGTTAGTAATACCATGTGAATTTTGTAACACACCAATTCCACACAGTGATCTCATACAACACGAAACTGGATGTAGACCGGATCTAGCAAGATTCAATCCAAGAAGACGATCGCCTTCGCCAGACGATTATTTCACCGCTCCTGAACCGACTTCGCCAGAAGTCGAATTACCATGCGAATTTTGCGCTGATATGTTCCCAGCTTCCCAGCTCTTACGACACCAGCTAACTTGCAATTAAACATTATTAATTAAAACATTTTTAGCTGTTTTAGAAAAATAAGGATTTTCTACATTTTAGATAGTTTTAATACAAATATTTTGAAAATTAGGTTTGTTATTATACCTTTTTTGCTTAATCTGTTTTTTTTTTTTTGTAAAATTCTTAGAAAGTACGTTATACAAAATATACACTCTTTTATATTTTGCATTTGTAAAACTATGAATATTAGGTTTTAATCATTAGAATTGTTGGTTTTGTCACTTTACTATTTGATATTATCCTTTTAGATTGTCTTACATGACTTGTTAACGTTAGAATTTTGTTTGTAACCCAGTTATATACTTTTTGTACTTAATGACAAACGCATATTTACACAAAAAATACCGCTAATATTCATAAAGACGGTGAATTCATTATTTTATTTATAAGAGACGTTCAAAAACGAATAAAAAATAAGCCAAACGAATAAACAGTTCACCGTAAAATAAGATCAAAACTGGAACGCTAACGATTCAAAAAACATTTTTCGTTTGACTTATTTGTGTATTTGTAATGAACTTCATTCACCACGTAGTTATTAATCGCTAATAATAATTATAGTAAGCGCCAATTATGTTGGCGCGAGGAGGGGGTGCGCGGAAGCCGTTTTAAAAAACGTTCACCCCCACTACTCAAGTAATTGTCGGAATACATTTGTCTTTGCTAGGGGATCATAAAGTGATACACGCTCAGAGGTTAGAATTATCTGACATATCTGACATTTGATGTAAAACAAATGCAAATCTCCCCACTACTTTTAATCCTGCGCGAACTTTACCCTCCTCGCGCCAACTTAATTGGCGTTTGCTATAAATGTGTTCATGCTAAAGCAATTACTGTTAGTCAATTTATGACAGAGACCCTTTGTAGATTTAGGATTTTTATTGTTACTACGTCTAAATTGGCGATATTCAAATAAGCATTTTTTATTGTTTTCTATGTATTATTAAAATTTAAGTTGCGATTATGTATTGAACTTAGTAATAAATAAATTAAAATTCAACTTCATTAAATATTTTATGGATCATATATACCTTTTGTTGCTAGATTTCTAGAGAATATATACATATTTAATTCATTCCAACCTTGGAACAGCGATTACCAAACTGTTCTTCGCAGAGTCCTTGATTGATTCTCAGGAGCTTCATCTGCAACAGCGACAAAGAAAAAAAGTTGCTGCTTCCATCTAGCGAAAAAACCCAAACTAATTCCATGAAACGATAGAACGTTCGTAAACGATTAAGATGAGAACCGTAGGTATAGTAACGGGTGTTCAGAAACATTCAAAGTCAAGTGGGCTCTGAACAAAAAATCGTATATCTTAAGTATCTGATTTGTAATAATTATTAAATGTCAACTGTTGTCTGTCAAAAATTGTCAGAATCTAATATCGAAGATACTAATTTGATAACCTATAAAATTGTATTAAGTAAATGTATCAATCTATCTCAGACATGACTTCATATTTTCAAGGACTACTTTGACTTCGTACCTTACCGATAAATATATAGAAGTCGCATACTTGTAAGCTTGTAATGACGGTCAGGGCACAATTATTGAATGTAATGCTTTAATAATAAACAAACTTATCAGTGTTTCTTTTAACATGTTGAATGTTTTCACATAATTATCCAACCATGTCCATTCTATTGACTTAAGGTATAAGTATCAGCAATGTATGTATAACCTATGAAGTCTATAAGTGACAATATGAATATATTTGTCCCGGTTACGCAGCTAGAAAACTCTGATTTTATGTTCATAAGAGTTGTACGGGTTTTACATGACGCGCAGTGTACTATCGAATTCAAAAAAAGTAGTACAGTCATATTTTAATCGTCTTAAATTAGGCTGCGTGAATGTATGTATATATTAAATGTAGGCGACAAATTTAAATATTCAAATAACATCTAAGTGTCAAATAACATATAAATGTCAAAAATTACTTTTGCACGTTACTACGATCTTAAGTACGTTAGCAACGTCACAATACTAAAATGTTTAAAAATTGACTTTACATATAACTTTACTACCGTACCACTTTTAATTTGATAGTACTTTGATAGATAGTTCACCAAACCCAAAAATCTTTTCAAACCTCCTTTATTTTCTGGCGGCTCCATATCAGGAATGGCTCTAACCTTATCTGGATCGGGTGTAAATCTCCTATCACTTATAATGTTTCCCATATACATTACAGATTTGGCCCTGAACTGGAATTTTTCCTTCTTGAATTTAACTTCTTTTTTTGCTGTTTCCAATACCTTTGTCAATATGTGATCATGTTCTACTGTTTCTTCCGCTATGATTACACCATCAAACGTGACGAAAACTCCTTTGATACCCCAAATATCTGATAAACCTTTTTTGAAATACTTCCGGACTTGATACCAAACGGAAGCCTTAGAAATTGATATCTTCCAAATGGTGTGTTGAAAGTACACAAATTCAGAACTCTCTTTATCAAGCTTAATGTGCCAGAATCCTGCACTCATGTCAATTTCAGAAAATACCTTTTTACCATTAAGTCTTGTTGTTATATTAGCCTGGGTAGGAATTACATAATGTTCGCGTTTGATGGCAAGATTTAGATCTTTTGGATCTAAGCATAATCGTAGATTCCCATTAGTTTTCTCTACAATGACGAGATTGTCTACCCAATCTGTTGCATATTCAACGTTTTCAATTACCTGCTTTTCCATTTCTTCTAATGTAGATTTTAACTTCAATTATAAGAAACAGAAATAAGGAAAACACCCTAACCACGATATACAACAATAAATACTATATACGATTTCGGAAACTAAGTTGCCATCATCAGTAGAATAACCTTAAAAACTGAAAAAATGTTAAACGTAGCGTTTTTGGCTAAGAAGATTGGCACCTTAGAAGATATGCTCTTCACCAAATCGCCAGTGGGATAACGCTAAATTCCTAACATCGAAGTAACACATACTACTTAAACCTAGCGTGAAGTTTAGGGAACCGTGAAGCGTAAAAATAATGCTATTGTCACAATAAGGCATACAATCTGGACTGAGGGATTGGTCCATTGTCAGAATTCATTAATTTATTCTTATTTCTATATATATTGTAGTAAAACTGAGAGGCGAATTTTAAATTATTTATAATAATGGATGATATGTAATGTTGAAAATGTTGAATTTTCAAATAATGGGCGCCAGTGATTAAATTAATCACAAATATACCTACGTCCTCTGTGTACATACAAATGCACTAACAGCAGTCGGAAAGCATAATATTAAATATAAGAGATAATAAAATTCTTCAGGTTTAAAAGTCGGTCTGCGAATTATCTCCCTAATTGTAGTTAGGTGTCTATATAATATGTTTAACTCAACAACTAAATGCTAACAAATAAAACAGTTTGAAGTAATAAAAATAAAATATATTGCAACAAAAATTAGAGAACTGTAACAAAGATCGTGACATAGACATGTGTCTATAAATAGAATTATGATCTGAACATGTGTAAATACAATATTGCTAAACATAGTGTTGGTGAACAAAGAAAAATAAGTTAAAGAATATTTAGGATTATTTATGCTAATATGGTAAGTACTACGGTGTTATGGAATGTTAAATTATGCTTGTATATATTCAGCTAGGGTAAACGATGCATAGATAATAAATACCGAAGTTTTTATTAAAGTTTATATAGGTTATTGTGACTTGTTTATAGATATGTAAATTTTATAGGCAATGAAATTATGAATGGATCATTCAAGAACCTGTGTTCCTAGATTTTGCGTGTTGGCTCCAGCTGGAAGTGTTGTAGTCGAGCGGCAGCAAGTACGGCGTTCGTATTCTTGATATGGGTTGGCGTCGTTCGTTCGTCCAAAGGGCCCACGCGTTGCAGTTTGGATACTTGTAATGATGCTTTCGTCAATATACGGCGTATCTTCGATGATGAGAAGCTGGTTTTTACTTAGAAAGGTTGGCTAATTTTCTGCGTTTCAAATATAGATAATTTCGATGAGATCAGTTGAGTTTGATTATGGTAATTTAATTTTTAACTAGGATAATTACACAAACGCGGCCATATATTGTAAAATTCTTTTTCGGCGTCCTCTACGTTCATTTATTTTTTCATGGCCTATTTTTATATTGGCAAATAGCCTCGAAACTTTATTATCATAGCATCGCTGGTGTTTTGAATTAAATTGATATTACATTTCTAATCAAATTATAAAATTTTTTAAATAATTATCAAATACACTTTGTTTACTTTTAAATGTAGGTTATGTCATTATTATGTGTTCTAAGTTGCATTCTTACGTGTTTTGGTTAAATTTAAAAAGAGGGCGTGTCTAATCAGTATCAATACAATATTTCAATGTGGATAAATTAGATACCGGTAGTATCGCGCGAATTATTTGAATTTAAGAAATTTGAAATAGAAATATAAAATAAGTTATAAAAAATAAAAATAAGTTAATTTGAATTACTGTTCTCGTTGTATTAATTTATAAACATGTTGATACTAATTTTACAATCTTAATTTGCCAATTTCACTCTTTTTGTAATTGTAATATGCATTGTTTTATCTGTTTTTTCTCATTCCAGATGCCGATATATGAGTGCAATATGAACCATAACATTAAATATATATATATATATATATATATATATATATATATATATATAAAAATACTTTCATAACTATCTAATTCTCTATAATTATTAACAGTTTTAATCAACCTACGGTTATTTGCCGGCACCGAATGACCTGTGTCCCAAATATGTCGGGCAACGCTAGATTTTTCGGGTCTGTTGAATCTAAAGTGGAAAATATGTTCCTTGTAACGAGTTGAAATTGAACGTCTAGTTTGACCGATATATTTTTGGCTGCAATCGTTACAATTAATTTCATATATATCAGATTTATGTTCTACCTCAATTTTGTCCTTGGTGTTACCTAAAAGTGATTTTTAATGAGTTACATGATTTAAACGCTATTCGAAGAGAATTGTTTTTGAAGATAGCGTTCGGATTTCTAGAGGCTGAATGGTACGGTAAACAAACAAATTTCTCACCTAGGTCTTTTTGAGGTAGTAAGCTCGTGGTATCATAAATAAGTTTCCTACGCCTGTGTTTCTTAATTAGGTTGGTTATTATTTTCGAATCGAAACCATTGTATGTAGCGATGCTTCTGATTAATCCAAGTTCTTTTTCATATCTATCTTTTGTAAGCGGGAAACTTAACAACCTTAATCAAACTTAACTACGTATATAGTATTTATTGTTATATATTGTGGTTGGGGTGTTTTTCTTATTTCTGTTTCAGATTACAAGCCACAGTCTCCACCAATTTCGGTTCAATTATAAGGAAAAAGGAACGCTACGAGGTGAATGTACTCAGGACTAATGGAAGAATCTGTTTCTATGTGATGTTCACCGTCACCCTGCCCTGTGAAAATATTAGAATATTTATCAATCATTTCTGTTTAGACATATCATTGTTACTAAATCTACTTTTGCTATTAGATTTAGTTTAGTACAACCTTGCAATCCTAAAAATGGTTGCGAATCTAGATGTTACAATAAGATCTAAATGTTCAATATTATTCTCATGAATACATTCAACACGTACCCTACCTAAAGCTTTAGTCTTATAGTTGCCGAATGATACAAGCACTATATTACAAGGACTAAGCAAAACTTCATCATTGTTTAAAGTTCTAAATACTTCCTCGGATATGACATTTACTTCGGATCCTGTATCTAATTTGACATTATACTACTCCACAAGAATGGATGGCCTTGAAATTATCGGGAAGTCCATGAGTTAGCAAAATCATATTACAAATTCCAAAATCAAATGTCTGGTTGATGGTATGTTTTTTATAAACAATAAGATAGTGATTCCACACGATCTAAAATTGTTCAGGATTTACATGAAGGACATCAAGGCATAGAAAAAATGAAATCAAAAGCAAGACAACTCATTTATTGCCCTAATATCGGTGATATCGAAAAAATAGTTCGAGAATGTGAAGTATGTGAAAAATACCGATGTAGAAATCAAAAAGAACCAATGGTCCCTCACTCAGTAACCAAAGTAGCTTGGGAGAAAGTAGCGTCAGACATTTTGGAATTTAATGGAGTAAGTCATTTGCTTGTCATTGATTATTATTCCAATTGGATTGAAGCAAAAGAACTTAAAATCAAAACTGCTTATGGCATAATTACTCAACTAAAAGAAATATTTTCAAGAAATGGAATTCCACAGGAGTTGATTTCTGATGATATGCCATATAACAGCGAAAACTTTAAAACATTCGCAAGAGAATGGGACATAATTTTGACTACGAGTAGTCCGCACTATACCAAATCCAATGGTCTTGCGGAAGGAGTGCACATCGTCAAAAATATGTTGCGGAATTAAAAGATAACATCTATACAATGTTAATGGAATATCGTAAAACTCCATTAAAAGTTATAAACAAGTCGCCAGCGCAGCTAATGCTGAACAGTAGGACTGGGCGAAGTATCGATACATCGTCCAATACCCGATACCATAACTGGTATCGATTACCCGATACCTCATATAACGAAGGTATCGATTCCAAAGCATCGATACTTTTCCGATTCCAGTACTCGCTAAGTATCGATTCCAAAGCATCGATACCTATCGATACTTTACAGATTCCAGTACTCGCTAAGTATCGATGTATCGGGTACCGAGGTATCGATTCCAAAACATCGATACCTATCGATACTTTACCGATTCCAGTACTCGCTAAGTATCGATGTGTCGGGTGGCCATGTGTCGGATAGCTTATCATTGTGCATTTTTTTAAATGTACATAAAAGATGCAATAACTTTTTAAGTAAATAATTTTTAAGTATATATAGCATTATATATATTATATAGTATATATTTCAAAGGATGTTGTTGAATTTTATATTATGCGTAGCAAATATCCATAATATAACATAAACATAATAACTATAATTATTACGAAAAAAAATATCACAATATTTCAAATTTCATACCGTAGATATGGTAGAATACAAAATATGAATGAATTCATATTTTGTATTCTCTTGATAAAGGCGTATACAGCCGAAACATGTAGAGTTTTTTAAATACATATATTTTGAAGTAATATACAGACCTTTAATCGCCTACTGATTAGGTTTACCATATCATACCAAGGTCACGAAGTTATTATATATATATATATGAACTTCATGTGTATGAGAATTAATAATTATTAAATCTCATTTTACATGCGATTGTCGCTATAATTTGTTGCATTTAATTCTACAATTCGGCAAATCACTTTTGCCCTAGATTGTAGACGCAACAAGCCGCGACATCAACTGTACAAGTTGTCAGTACAAATGAAAAATTTTTGTGAAAAACTTATCTGCGCGGAATGTGCATATATCGATATTTCACTGTTTTTTACAGATCATCAGTGCACCTCACCGAAGACAGACATGATATTCACTTCTATACTACGTGTATATATACGAACTGTAATGAACTTCATGTGTATGAGAATTAATAATTATTAAATCTCATTTTACATGCGATTGTCGCTATAATTTGTTGCATTTAATTCTACAATTCGGCAAATCACTTTTGCCCTAGATTGTAGACGCAACAAGCCGCGACATCAACTGTACAAGTTGTCAGTACAAATGAAAAATTTTTGTGAAAAACTTATCTGCGCGGAATGTGCATATATCGATATTTCACTGTTTTTTACAGATCATCAGTGCACCTCACCGAAGACAGACATGATATTCACTTCTATACTACGTGTATATATACGAACTGTAATGAACTTCATGTGTATGAGAATTAATAATTATTAAATCTCATTTTACATGCGATTGTCGCTATAATTTGTTGCATTTAATTCTACAATTCGGTAAATCACTTTTGCCCTAGATTGTAGACGCAACAAGCCGCGACATCAACTGTATAAGTTGTCAGTACAAATGAAAAATTTTTGTGAAAAACTTATCTGCGCGGAATGTGCATATATCGATATTTCACTGTTTTTTACAGATCATCAGTGCACCTCACCGAAGATAGACATGATATTCACTTCTATACTACGTGTATATATACGAACTGTAATGAACTTCATGTGTATGAGAATTAATAATTATTAAATCTCATTTTACATGCGATTGTCGCTATAATTTGTTGCATTTAATTCTACAATTCGGCAAATCACTTTTGCCCTAGATTGTAGACGCAACAAGCCGCGACATCAACTGTACAAGTTGTCAGTACAAATGAAAAATTTTTTTTTTTGTGAAAAACTTATCTGCGCGGAATGTGCATATATCGATATTTCACTGTTTTTTACAGATCATCAGTGCACCTCACCGAAGACAGACATGATATTCACTTCTATACTACGTGTATATATACGAACTGTAATGAACTTCATGTGTATGAGAATTAATAATTATTAAATCTCATTTTACATGCGATTGTCGCTATAATTTGTTGCGCAGGGCAAAAGTGATTTGCCGAATTGTAGAATTAAATGCAACAAATTATAGCGACAATCGCATGTAAAATGAGATTTAATAATTATTAATTCTCATACACATGAAGTTCATTACAGTTCGTATATATACACGTAGTATAGAAGTGAATATCATGTCTATCTTCGGTGAGGTGCACTGATGATCTGTAAAAAACAGTGAAATATCGATATATGCACATTCCGCGCAGATAAGTTTTTCACAAAAATTTTTCATTTGTACTGACAAGTTATACAGTTGATGTCGCGGCTTGTTGCGTCTACAATCTAGGGCAAAAGTGATTTGCCGAATTGTAGAATTAAATGCAACAAATTATAGCGACAATCGCATGTAAAATGAGATTTAATAATTATTAATTCTCATACACATGAAGTTCATTACAGTTCGTATATATACACGTAGTATAGAAGTGAATATCATGTCTGTCTTCGGTGAGGTGCACTGATGATCTGTAAAAAACAGTGAAATATCGATATATGCACATTCCGCGCAGATAAGTTTTTCACAAAAATTTTTCATATATATATATATATATATATATATATATATATATATATATATATATATTTAAAAGGATGTTATTATTGTGTGTAGCAGTGTAGCAAATATCCTTATTATGACATAACTATAATTATTACAAAAAAAAAAAATCTCGCAATATTGCAAATTTTATACCGTAGTTATGGTAGAATCAGTAAATTTATTTTATATCTCTTGAAACCGATATCAAACGATTGACACCTACCAAACGGGTTATGAATATTGATTTCTAGGTATCGATTTCAAAGCATCGATACCTATCGATACTTTACCGATTCCAGTACTCAGAATCGATACCATGCACAGACCCGATACATCGATACCTCGATTGGTATCGGTACCCGATACCAAAAACGTCGGTATCGCCCAGCCCTAGTTGTAGTGTATTAGTATATTAGTGTTCAAAAATTATTTTGAAACAACTTTTACTTATTACTGAATTTTAAAAGCTTTATTATTGTAAGGTATTAAATCAAAATATTTGTTTCTTAGCTCTTACTTTATGGATTTCAAGATCGTCACTGTACAACATCCAACTATAGCCATGTTTTGACTCCATAAAGAAAGCGCTCATCTGGTTCATCATTTACACCCGGTTTCTTTACCTCAAGATAAAATTCCTGGTAGTTATCAAGATAAATATATCTTATGGATAAAATATATTTGTATTGCTGCACAACAAGTTACAGTTACTTATACGGTAGCTAAGTATCTAATGGAAAACGCAACCATGTGAAGTGAATAATGGTGTACCCAATTTCTCTTTATTTGTTTTTTTTTCATAACAAAAATAAAAAAGCTAATGTAGTATTTGAATTTTAGCTGATTAGCTTAGCGAGTGAGGATGCATATGATTGGAGCAGTTTTCATGAATGACTGCGAGAAATTAGATTTTTCATAAAACTTACTAGAATTCTCTAGCAATATATTTCTAAATGTAATTACGTGTGATCTTCTATTGATTAGAAGGTGAAAGAATAAATATGAATACAGATTCTTTTCACTATATTTACTAATTGCTTTGACTTGTAAATTAAGTTTTATTAAACACGAAAATAAAATATTTCTTTTACATAGGTACGCAATTTCACTTTTTCGTACGCAATGATAAAAAACTGGGTGGCTCAGTTCAAACGCGGTCGTACAAGTGTCAAGGATGAACATCGATCGGGACGCCCTAAAAGTGTCACTATTCCAGAAATTGTTATTAAAATACCTAAAAGATGGGCGACAGTTCATACGGCTGTTACGGCTTATTTCGAAAGAGCGGATATGCAATATCGTCTCCCAAGAATTATGGATTAAAAGGGTGTTGCGTTTACTGACATTGTCACTGTCATAATAATATCTGGACCGTTTCAGAAAAATCCGTCTGACTTTATGCAACAATGTAACGCGTGTTCATTTAAAAAGTCAATCTAGGTTACTTTGAAATTTTGATAGAATAAGACGCATATATATATATTAGTATGTGTTTGTTGTTCCGTAAACGTAAATCCAAATGACATTTGATAATGTCAATCACAAATATCAGTTAGTGCATAAAATAATCGTGCGTCGATTCTGGTTTAAATAAATTGCTTCTCAGTTTTAAAATGGCTTTCACTTTAGAACATAAAATTTTTTTAGTCCAGGCTTATTTTCGAAGTGGTAATAAAATTGATGGTTTATAGGTTTATTCAGTTCAAGATTGTATGGTAGAATTTCAAGTTGAGTTTCCACATTTTGGAATAGATTATATACAATTTAAGAATACTTGGATAGAACTTTAAAACTTTTTTCTGAAACTGGTAGTCTCTTAAGAAAATCAGGCAGCGGAGCAGTTAAGAAACGTACACCTTAAATTGTCAATCGTGTTGAAGAAATAATGGAAAATGAACCACAAACATCTGTTCGACATTTGGGTCAACAAATAAACCTTTCTGTTGGTACAACTCACAAGTTATTAAAAAAAGATATGCAACTTTATCCATACCGTATCACAGCAGTACAAGAATTGTTAGAAATTGATTACCCATGCAGACTACAGTTTTGTAATTGGTTTGTAAATATGAACAATAATGGAGAACTTTCGCAAAGAGTCATCTTTACTGACGAAGCATGGTTTTATAAAACGGGATACCTAAATTCACAAAATACAAGAATTTGCAGTAGTGAAAATCCACATGTAATTAATGAAGAATCGCTACATCCAGAGAAAATTGGTGTTTGGGCAGCGATAAGCCAAAGGCGAATCATTGGATCAATATTTTTTTCAGGGAACGTTAACTGCTCAAAGGTACCGTACGGAAATTTTACAATCAGTTGCATGATGATGAACTTCAAAATGCATATTTCCAACAAGACGGAGCACCTTGTCACTGTACTGCAGAATCTTTGGATTATTTAAGAGAATTTTTTATGAGCATATAATTAGTCGAAATTCTGAAATTGCCTGGCCTGCACGTTCATGCGATTTAACACCTTGCGACTTCTTTTTGTGGCCTTATCTAAAAAATAACATATTTCGAACACCTATATTGAATTTGAATGATATGCTACAGAGAATCGAACAGAAATGCATGGAAATTAATAACAATCCAGTAATGTTGCAGAATATCATCAGAAATTTTGAACGGAGGATTTTAAAGTGCATTGATCTTGAACGACAACATTTTCAACATTTGTTATAGTTTTCAATAAATACCTATTATTTGTTATTTATTTGTATGTATGAAACTGTCAAAATATACGACTTCGTAGGTTAAGTAGTAAATTTTAATTTACGACATACTTCAAAATGTTCTCAGTAAATCACATGCTACTAGATTGACTTTTCAAAAGAACACTTGTTATTACCACTGACGAAACATGGGCCCATTATATATATATATATATATATATATATAATAACTTCGTGACCTTGGTATGATATGGTAAACCTAATCAGTAGGCGATTAAATCGCCTACTGATTAGGTTTACCATATATATATATATATATATATATACGTATATTATATTCCGAAACAAAACTTCAAACTAAACTGCGAACAGAAATGTAATGGCATCACTTTTTTGGGACACAAAAGGAATCCTGATGATTGATTACCTTTCAAAGGGACAAACGATAAACGGGGTATATTTCGCTATTTTTTTTGATAAATTCCATTAACAAATTTTGGAAGAGGGACTTGGGTTCGAATGCAAAAGATTATCTTTCGCCGTGATAATATATGGTCCCATATCAGCGTTGTTTCAATAGTTAAAATTCATGAACTGAAGCTTGATTTACTTTCTCATGCAGCATATTCCCCCGATTTGGCTGCCTCAAAGTATGACTTATTTCGAAAGCTTAAAACTTTATAGGTAGATAGTGGTTTTCCATGGACGAGAAAGTCAAAGTTGCCGTATACGGCCATTTTGCTGGACTTGAAGGAAACTACTTCCACGATGGGATACGAGCATTGGAAAGAGTGTATTGAACATTTGGAGGATTAAATTGAAAAAAAAAAATATTTTTGTACACATGAAATCGTTGTTTCGTTGTTAGGCTACCTAATTATCATCCCACCCTTGTAGAACAATGTTTAATAGTTGAGGCCATGAAATACGTTGTTTGTTGTCTGTTTTCCGTCTTGATGGGTTGATCGGTAATCACATCAACTTGGAGAACTTTTGCTGTTATTATTATTAGCTAGGATAGGAAGCTAGGTTATTGATACAGATGTTAATGTATCCCGTATTAATTTAGTTGTCTCATTCAAGTGGATATCTATTTTGTTAGTATGACTGCTCCAATTCAACTATGTTTGTGTCAGTCGCTAAATAGATTCGGGCCAGTTTTCTTATTACGCTGTTTCACGTTTTCAATGTTAGTCGTTTTTTGTTGACAACACTGATCAACAAATTTTCATTTAAAATTTCTCTTTAGAAACTATGTACAATTTCCGTTCCTTTTATAGTTTTGAGAATAGTAAGAACAACAAATTTATTGCATGTACTTAATGCAAAAAATGTATTTTAAAGCTCATATTACAACCCATTTTATCGTAACTTCTAAGAAGTTCATTAATAAGTGCTATATACTTGTCAGATTTTCTGTTCTTGAAAATTGTGGGTCACATTTTTAAAAACATTCCAAACAATACGCTTCAAGTCACTTAAGCTCTCTTCAATCTTGTTGTAGAAGATTAATTTGGGGTCCTACAAAAATTCCCTCTTTAAGTTTTGCATCTGAGATTTTGGGAAATTTTTGTTTAAGGTATTGAAATCCACGGCAATATTTATCAATTACTTTCACGAAATTTTTCATCAAACTTAATTTTATGCGTAATGGCGGTAGAAGTATTTTATCAGGTTCAACTAGTGACTCGAAGTATATTCTTTTGTCCAGAAATATACTGAGACCTGGCTGGTCAGTCTTTAACAATGTACTGGGAATTTCTTGGTCGACTGTCTCACTCAAGGAAAACAGCAATTCTTTGTATAACGTAGTGGTAAATCGAGTAGAATTGCTACAACTTTGTGGTCTGCGCTGATATACCACTTGTATATTTTGTTTAATTCGGTCTAGAAGAAAAGTCATATTTTCATACGTTGGATTGCGTGGCCAACGGGGATGGATAGATAAGCGTTTCCTATGTGAAGAACGTCACCTTTTAAACTCAATTTCGAAGCATCGATAAAAAGACGCCATTCTTCAGGACGATCTGATGTTGGCATTAGGTCATCATAATGCCAATATCAAATCATCGACATTATTGTAGTGTGTGGTTGGTCCTTTTCAGGTAGCAAATATTCATCATCGTTGGTTGATAACTTAATATTTCCTTCTTCTGGTCCTGTAACATCATATTTTTCAGTTGAAACACCTATGGGTCTTTCGGAAAGTCGAAAGTTTTCATGAAGCAAAGGTAGCAATAGTAGATGTACATTTACCAGTACTGGGACAGTCGGTTTTGTTCCAAACAAAAAAAATACATCTCTAGCATTTTACCAATTATGGTTCAGTTATAGGGGAGTCGCAAAACACTATTCCTAGTAATTTAGATAAACAAACTAAATTTAGAGTTTTATCATCTAATTTCAGGGAGACCTACTTTGGGGCGGCCCTAAATTATATCTTTCATCATCTTTACCTGGGGTCTATGGTAGGTATATATAATCTGATTATATACGTTGGAAACTAATGTTGAATTATTGTAGGGGTGGACTCCATAGCCATCCTATATTTTATCTGAATGTGTTTTCAAGAGGGGCGTTTTACCTCCTATAGATTTTTTGAATATTCTTATTCAATATTCAAGGAGATGACAATAATTATTTATAACCTGGTTAGTTGCAAATAATTATTATTTTTTTATGATATACTTACTGTATTTACTATGAACCACTCTAAAAGTGACCGTAAACATTAAACATAGAACGTAATAGTTCTAGTAATATAATGTCTAACATTAAAAATATGAATGTGTATTAACAAACATTTTTTTGATAACAAATATTCAACAAAAGAAAATAAATTGGTTTCATAATTATTTTAAATATAAATAAATTGGTATGGATTCTAACAAAAGTTACACGAAGGAAATTAAATCACTTAATAGTAATCCAATGAAGTACATAAATTCATATAACTCATTACCGAACCTACCAATAAATAAAATTCTATACATTATAAATTTATCAAAATTCGAAAATATTTTAACAAATTCATTAGACTATATAGTATTTGTAAAAAACAAAAAATATAAAATAAATAAAAACTATATAGATAAAATAAATATTTTGTTTAATTACATAATTAACTATCAAATGATAAGAAAAGAGAAATTCCTTCCAATAAAAGTTATTGTTGATAAAAATTACAATTTTAATCCAATAGAATTATAAAATAGATCTCAATTGGTTTCGATTCTCCAATGCCCCCAAGCCAATGTATCAATATTATTTTGTTGGATACATCTTTTATCACCTCTCCAACACAATAATTTTTTATTTAATTCCTGTGTATATATTGTGATCATAGCTCCTAATAATGCATTGTTTATGATAATATTCCTGCTGATCAAACAAACATTTTTTATAATGCTGAAATTTAATTTCATTATCAAGTACAGATTTTTTTAATGTCTTAATTTTTTATGTACCTTATTATCTCTATATGCATATGATTTAGATCTTAATCCAACAAATTCAAGTATCTTTTTCTAATAAACACAATGTAAGACAATTTTTAATAAACCTTTTTTCATAATACATTATTAGATTATAAGTATTATATCATTTGGATGCTCCTGAGTCTCTACTGACATCACTGTAACAAACAATACATTTTACATGAAACATCATTGACATACTATTATACATAGGTATAATTGTAAATAATTATTAAACATTTTAAAACGTTTTATTACCTGAAAACTTGTTGCAGAAATCCAACTGCTTTATCCCTTAAATCAGTCTCCGAAAACAGCAGCATTAAATTTCCCATTCTGCGGTGATTTGTAGTAATTTTATTTCCATCTACGGTGTCATAACCACCAATAACGCTAGCTTCGTTTAATCTAATTGCCATATCATCCAGCCATAATACAACTTCGTTCGCATGTTTCGCAAACATTGCCATGCAAACAGTATTATTAAATCTAACTTCAACAGAAATCTGATGTATTGTATTCATTTTATGCCTTCTTCTATTGAATTGGAATTGGATATAACTTTCTAAAAGCTTGTCCATTATAAGTAAAGTATACAAAAAGTCCTCTTTATAAAAAAAGTCAATGTTTTCAAAATAAAAAAAATCACGTTTAACACATGGTCTTGAAAGAGAAAAGAACATAACTGAATATAACTCTCTTTCAAAATTTATATTTCTTCTTTATTTGAACCAGTTTGAACTAAAATGAAAAGTATAAAAATAATATTACATATATGTAACATAACAATAACCTCTGCGGAACTGACCCAAATCCAAATGAACACATTTTTTCTATTTCGGTGCTATAACAGTATATTAAAAAATAAGTTTCATAAGGCACCATTTTGCCGCACGAGATCAGTTTAGAAAACGAGCCGCGATAACTGCGAGTTTTCTAAAGAGCGAGTGCGGCAAAAGGCCTTATGAAACGAGTTTTTTATACTATTTTTTCTATTTTGCGTTTTTTACATTAATAAATTGCTTAAATTGGAATTATTTAATTTGAAAGTTCAGAGTTTAATTTTCATATAAAGCATGCAGTTGGTCACATTGATACTTGACATTTTCAAATTTAAATCTTGCTATCTGCGAAGTATATTTTATTACATATTATTTATTAATTTTCGTTAACATTACTTGATATTTCATTTAAAAATATAAACATGAGTGCCATAGAAACATATATATGTTGTTGTCAATTGTATACAACATACGTTGTTTGTGTAAAATACGGACATATATCTGTCAAATGTACATAAATTCTTAAAACCAAATGACAGTGATGATATTTATTTCTGTATTCGAACAACACCAACATTGAAAAATGAAAAAAAGTGTATCGAAATGAAGCTCATTTCGATACTGTTTTGGGTTTCATAATGAGTTCATTTCAAACGCAAAATAGAAAAATGCACTTTTCGACACCCGTTTGGGTTGCATAAAGATAAAGTATTACTTTTTCGCACGCAAAATTTTGTTTTTAGAGGTTGGTCACAAAAAAAGAAATGGAACTAAATCATATGGAAATGTCAAATATAAATGTGTATAACAAGCATGTGTAGTAAAAGTTGTATAGGTACAGAGAATAAAAAACACTTGCTAACATTTTATTTATACTAATTAACAATATAAATTGTTAAACAGAGTTAGCCGGAAGATCTAATGCTACTATTGACATTTACTTCCCATTTTGAATAGTGCAACTGTTATAAACGTTTACTGTAACACTAGAAGATTCATGTGCATTAATGGAGATTCCAGGTAGATTCTGGCAACACACTATGTTTTGTTTGAATTCCTGTTGATTCACATTGATTGACACATCACTGCCTATTGCATCAGAAGTTGATGTTTTCTGAATAATTTTAGTGGATGTATTAGGTGCACTACTTTTTTTCATGGTGGAATTATCAATGTAACCTTCAGCCACTGCCGAAGATTTCCATCCTCCATGGCGCTTAATTGTTATTAAGTCACCACTATTAGCCAAGTGTGTCACACTTGAACGCCTAAAGCAATGTCCAGTGAAGAGCTCAGGATTAGGCAAATTTAAGTAAGTAGCAATAACTTTTGGTACTTTTCCTATAGTATTAATGCCAATTGGATTATTCACGCAAGAACCATTTCTATATTGCAGGAAGAAGCGTTTATGTGTAACATGAGTGGGACCAAGTGAATAATATTTTTTAACCAAATCAATCCATAATTTTTCTGTTATAATAAATTGTCTTGGAATATAAGTTTTAGTTTTTGGCACTCTAACCATTATGACATCATTTTTAATCTGTATATCATCTAAAATCATGCTCATGATTTCTTCACGACGACAAGCTCCATTATAACCCATTATAAGGATAACCTATCAATATTAATATGACTATTATAACAAAATAATGTAGAACATTAATAAAATACTATTACAAGGATGTTTGTATTACTTACTTTCATTGCTAAATATGTTTTATCATCGGCTTCTATTATAAAACAGTTAATATGATCTATTTCTAAAATCTTGAATTTCTTAGGCTCGTAGCCTTCAGATAATCATTTTAAATATGCAAGAAGCCTAGAAAATTTTGAGATATCTATATTTTTATAAATATTTAAACAACATCGAGTATGTGGACCACAAGGCCGATTAATTTAGATAATATTTCAGAATTGATATCTAACAGCGGTAAAATTTCGGTCAAGTGACTAACAGTTTGTATAGAAGCATGTCCTGCAATAAAAGCCGCTAATTTCAACTCAGCAATTTGGTTTTTTTCCGGACAAATCGGTTTAAATATAGTTGTAAGTTTTGTGCACGATTTTGCGCTCTTATCTGTCTCAACTGCTTTTTTATGCTTCTCGGTCTTAGCATGAGATATTAAGTCCTTTCTGTGAGCTTTTAACTTTGTTCTACAGTACTTGCATATTGCCATACTGTCATCCGTGGGATCTGGTGAAATCCAATCTGTAAATCAAATGTATCATTAAAAAAATATATATATATATAATTTTAGCATCAGTATTCATTAGTAGGGCTGGGCGAAGTATCGATACATCGTCCAATACCCGATACCATAACTGGTATCGGGTACCCGATACCTCATATAACGAAGGTATCGATTCTTAGGTATCGATTCCAAAGCATCGATTCCAAGGTATCGATTCCAGGGTATCGATTCCAGGGTATCGATTCCAAGGTATCGATTCCAAGGTATCGATTCCAAAGCATCGATACCTATCGATACTTTACCGATTCCAGTACTCGCTAAGTATCGGGTAGCGATGTATCGGGTAGCGAGGTATCGATTCCAAAGCATCGATACCTATTCCGATTCCGGTACTCGCTAAGTATCGATGTATCGGGTAGCGAGGTATCGATTCCAAAGCATCGATACCTATCGATACTTTAGCGATTCCAGTACTCGCTAAGTATCGATGTATCGGGTAGCCATGTATCGGGTAGCTTACCTTTGTGCATTTTTTTAAATGAGTATGCGTACATCATAGGTATATAAGTTGTTGTTTTATGCAAAATGACAATTTAGAATTTTCTTATTTTTCATGCAAGGATTAAAAAATAACTACATACATAAGTCTGCAGCTAGTATAATTAAAATTTTACCTTTCGGAGGCCAATATTTCAACGTCAGTAACTTCACTATCACCGTCTCTTTTGTTTTTCTTTTCAATAATATTAAAATATGTAAAAGTATGAACACATTTTATATGCTTTAGCATATTTGTAGTATTACCAGTATACTTATATTATTTTTTACATACATTACAACTCACGCCCTAGTCGTTAATTTTATCAAAGTATTTCCAAACTACACTATTTTTTTTCGACATTTTGGTACGTACATATCTACTTATTACACTAAATTATAAGAACAAAGTGATGAAGCTTAAAATGATATGAAATATAAGTGCTTATATTAAACTTTAGACGACGAATAAAGGTAGGAATTATAATAAATCAAAACTAGGGAACAGCAAAAATTTGTTGACACATAATTTGTATAAAGCAGTGTTGAGAGAAATATAGGTGATATTCATATTCATATAAATATAAAACACTTTCCTGTTCTATAGAATGCACAATACACAATACACGACTGTAAATTGGAACTAAAATAAACAAAATATAATATAAATATGTAGTATTAATTAATATAATAAGGTAAAAAAAGTTGGGTCAAGAATTCTTATCAAGCTATTGTAGGTATAAAACGTGCTTGGTTTGTTTCTATTTTGAAATGAATATTTTAGGCTTTTTGTATAATTTTGTAATAGCACGCATATTTGCCTATATTATTTTATCTTTCTGCGTTTTTTAAATGTATATAAAAATAACTTTTTAAGTAAAGAATTTTTAAGTATGTATGCATAATATATATTTTAAAGACGTTGGTTATTATGCGTAGCAAATTCCATATTATGACATAACTTTAATTATTACAAACAAAAAAAACAAAATATCACAATATTGCAAATTTCATACCGTAGTTATGGTAGAATCGGTAAATTAATTTTACATCTCTTGAAACCGATATCAAACAATCGACACCTAGAAAACGGGTTATGAATACTGATTCCTAGGTATCGAATCAAGGTATCGATTCCAAGGTATCGATTCAAGGTATCGATTCCAAGGTATCGATTCAAGGTATCGATTCCAAGGTATCGATTCCAAGGTATCGATTCCAAGGTATCGATTCCAAGGTATCGATTCCAAGGTATCGATTCCAAGGTATCGATTCCAAGGTATCGATTCCAAGGTATCGATACTTTACCGATTCCAGTACTCAGAATCGATACCGTGCACAGACCCGATACATCGCTAAGTATCGATACCTCGATTGGTATCGGTACCCGATACCGAAAACGCCGGTATCGCCCAGCCCTATTCATTAGATAATTATTTATACAATGAAACAGATTTATACAAGTAGTTGCACCATCACTATCCTATAGAAAATGAATGAATTAAATACCTTGAAAGAAAAAATCATAAATTGGAAAATTGTTTACTTAATATACCGCGATATCATAAAGTTTCTGTGTCCAAGATGGCATTGAAATAGAAAATATATGTCTGAACTTTATCCATATTATCATACTGGTAACTTAACCTTAATTTTTGAAAATTATTTTGATAGTGTCATCGTGACATCAATAAATATGTCATTTAATTTAATAAAGATACAATAAAACAACAAGCTCAGCTTGTATTCAAAATTTTATTAATAAAAAAAGGCAAAATTAAAGCAAATGTTGAAATTGTTGTCCGTTATTTTCAATTCCCAATGTGACACGCCTTTTCATGCTGTTAAAGGCATTTTGCAGCATTGCGGGCGTTATTAATGCACATTCGTCAATAATTCTTTGTTGCATATCTTGCAAATTAGCAACAGGAGTTTTAAATATTCTATTCTTTAGGTGAGGAAACACGAAAAAGTCCATAATTGTCAAACAAGGTGATCGTGGTGGAAACTCAACTTCCGTATGTAAACTTATGATCCGATCGTCAAAAAACTCACGAAGAAAAGCAATATTTTCTCGTGTTGTTTGTGCCGTTGCACCATCTTGTTGAAAGTATCCATATTGCAATTCATCATCATGCAACTGTTCAATAAATTCATTCAGAATGTTTCTATACCTTTCAGCATTAATTGTGAAATTAAAAAAAATAGGGCCAACAACTCTGCGGCGAGAAACTGCTAGCCAACCAAGTTTCGCATTATGGAGAAACGATTCAATAAAAATATGAGGATTTTCACTACTCCACATTCGAGTATTTTGGGAATTGACATACCCCGAAAGATGAAACCATGCTTCATCAGAGAAAAATTACAAATTTAGCAGGTTATCATCTTGTATTAAGTTATTTGCAAACCACTGGCAGTACGCACGACGTCTAGGGTAGTCTACCGGCAAAATAGCCTGATGTGATTGCATCTTACACGGATGCATGTGTAAGTTTTTCTTTACAATTTTCTGACATGTTCCATAAGAAAGTCCAATCTCTTGAGAAAGGCGTTTCAAAGGTTTTGTGGGTTCATTTACCATACGTTGACGAACATCATTTATAACTTGTTCCGAACGAACAGTTGGTCTACCAGTACGTGATTTATGACCCACAGAACCAGTCTCACGAAACACACCAACACAATTGGAAAGGCAATTATAAAAATCTTTGGGAATTACAGCTAACTCTGGAAAGTGCTCTCTAAAATCATCCAAACATGCACGTTGACTGTACACCCAAATTCCATCAATTCGCACTCCACTCCGAAAATAGGCTTCAATCATGTACGCTTTTTGCACTATATTGTAAACCATATTTGAATTTACTCGAATGTGCTATGTTTCAAACTCGACGTTCAAACTTGCTTTCAGCAATTCTAACACATTAATGGATGACAGATAATGTCACTGTCAAAATAATTTACAAAACAGAGTTATAGTTCCTAACTTAAGTTCAGACATACAATTTATATTACAAAGCCATCTTCGTCCTAGAAACTTTATGATATCACGGTACATTAATTTATACATATATGTACTATAATATATATACAGGGTGTTCACACTTAGACCCGCACCATTGGTAACTCCGTTATTATTGGAGCTACGAAGTCATCCAAATTAGCAAACTAGTAGGATTTTTCCTGGCGGTTACGACGATAAAAACAAAAAAAAACAATTGAACGTCGCGTTTTTCAGATATTTGACAAAATGTAATTTTTAAAATGGAACATCCTGTATATTTTTATGCGGTTGAATAAAGAATTTAGTTCTGAACAAAAATGTTTCAATACATTATCTCCAAAAAATTGAAAATAAAAAGTTATCACGTGATTTCTATAAAGGGGCATATTCCCGAGATAATCAGAAAAGTAGGTACCCATTTTAAAATGGGACACAGTATAATTTAAAACTCCACTCAGAAAAAAAGGAAAAGAGAAAATGAAATTAGCCTACATTACAATAGTTGTTACAATTTAGATCAAGAAGGCACCAATAAAAAAAAAATATATATTCAATAACAATCCGTCAAATTAATCTGTCAGTGTTTTAAAATTCGCATTGTTATTTTGCTTTTTTTTTCGTGTTTTCTTCTAATAAAAATGGTTTTCACACATGAGGAAAAATGTGATATTATGGAAGCTTACATATTTCAGAGAAAAGACACTATTAGAGCTTGCGAACATTATAGTGCAATGTTTCACGAGCGCGCGATTCCTCAAAGAAGATATTTCTTGGAATTATACAGACAATTTCGGCGAAACGAAGAGGTTTTCAAGAAGAATAGAACGAAGAAGCAATTTGTGGTTAGTGAGGAGGTAGAGATAAATGTACTGGGATATTTTGAGGCGCATCCTAACAATTCAATTAGAGAATTGGCAAGAGAAATAGACCTTTCATTGGGAACGATTCATAAAATTTTGAAAAAATATAATTTTGAGCCATACAAATATCGGCCAGTACAAACTTTGCATCTTAATGATGATATAAGAAGAATGGAATTTTGTTAATGGTTCCTACATAAATGTGAAGAAGATCCAAATTTTCCTCGATATGTTTTATGGTCGGATGAGAGTAACTTCTCTAATAAGGGAATGTTTAATCGAAAAAACTATCATTTTTGGAGTCGGGAAAATACTTTTTTGGCTCATCCCACTAATCCACAACATCGGTTCAGCCTTAATGTTTGGTGTGGTATGATTGGATCTAAAATTGTGGGTCCTTTTTTTTACCGCGGATCATTGACGGGCTCATAATCACCATATCGTTAACGCATTACTGGAGAGACTGTTTGGACCCCGTTGGATTGGAACTCATGGACCAGTTCTATGGCCCCCACGCTCACCAGATCTAACTCCGCTAGATTTTTTTTTATGGGGCCGAGTGAAAAATGAAGTTTACAAACATCGTTACCAAAATGTGGAAGAATTTCAAAATAGCATTACGGCCATTATTCGGAATATTGATGGAAGTACCCTTCTCAAAGCCACGCGCTGCACTCAGAAAAGAGCCCGCAAGTGTCTGGACCAAGAAGATGGTACCTTCGAACAATTATTTTAGTTATGTATGTTGATTGATAGTGTTCATTATTCTTTTATTTGTTATTCTTAAGTTTCGTGGACGAAATCAAAATAAATTTCGTTAAAAACACAACGTTTCGTTTGAATTCATTTAGGAATATTATGAACAAACCTTCTCGGACCTATACAAAAATTTTTTTCATCCGTTCAACAAGAGACTAGTCTACAATAATCGGTACATATTATTTAATTACAAATTTCGTTAGACATCCCTAAAAACAAATCCTAAATCCCTAAAAATGCACGGTATCTCATTTGAAAACTTACGTTTTAGTGATAAAGTAAGCAAATTTTAAGGATGTTTATGATATTATTTTATTTAATATCTGAAGATGACTTCAATTGGATAAACATGTGAAACATGCTACGTCTTTCATCAATTTTTTTAAACCAAATGCAATGATTAAGAAATCACGTGATAACTTTTTTATTTACAATTTTTTTGAGATAATGTATTGAAACATTTTTATTCAGAACTAAATTCTTTATTCAACGGCATAAAAATAAATAGAGTGTTCCATTTTAAAAATTACATTTTGTCAAATATCTGAAAAACGCGACGCTCAATAGTTTTTTTGTTTTCATCGTCATAACCGCCAGATAAAATCCTACTAGTTTGCTAATTTGGACGACTTCCTAGCTCCAATAATAACGGAGTTACCAATGGTGCGGGTTTAAGTGTGAACACGTTATACCGTGTGCCCAACGTCGTGCGATCGATGGATATATAAGTAATGAGTAATGACTGGCCAACTGGAAGTATATTGGCCTTGCTTGAACACAATGACCGACTGATAGGAATATTCAATGTGTTAGAGAGAGATTATTTGATTCGTACTTAGATCGTATGTAGAATGTGTTGGATAAAGAAAGGGAACGCCCGTACAGTTAGACAGTAGAACCCGATTGAATATACTCTCTCAACCCTAACCACATAAACTCGCTATTCGTCTTCGTCTTACTACATTGTGGTAGATCAATCACTCCCCGGCGTTCGTACGGTATTAGGGCTTACAATACCGAACTAAAATCTGAATACCGGTATTTGATATTTGAAATTTGAAATATCGGGATACCGGTATTAAAACCGGTATTATTAATAAAAAATTTACTAGTTATATTTTTACTTACCTCAGTTGTTATATTGACTTGTTAACAAATAATATATGAAATCCAATAAATATTGTTCTGAAATGAGTAGATATTATTTATTTTATTACATAGAGAGTAGGAGTAGATAGATACAAGAAAACGTGCAAGTAGAAAAAAGTACATATTAAATTCTATGTTACATTTTACATATAATAGGCTCGTATGGCATTATATAATTAAAGACGCAAAAAATATAATTAAATTGAAAGTATTTAAGAAATAATATTAATAACTTGCGTTTTGTTTATTAAAGTATGCTCTTAAAAAACATAAACAATCAATCGTTTCATCATCAAGCGAGGAACGAATTTTCGTACAAATATAACCAGCCGCCGAAAAAGCTCTTTCTGATTCTACACTTGTCGGCACAATTGTCGTTAAGAAATCATACACATTTTGTAAATACGTTCCTTTTGTTCCTGTTTTTTCAAAAAAAGTAATTTCATCTTTTATTTTTTGTTCCAGACCTAGAATTTTTTTAAACGCAGGCACGGGTGAAGTATTTAGTGTTTCGTCTATTGCTGCCTGTAGTTTTTTCTTTAATGCGTTTACGTTTAACTTGTCAGATTCTAATACTGTTTCATTACTAATTTGGGAAGATATTGGAAGGGATGTTTCTTGCACAACTTCCATATCTTCTGTATCTTCTAGATTTTCATGTGTGAGCCGTTTAGTTAAGCTTACAATTTTTTTAATGATTGTAAATTTGGATATGCGTTTAAATACTTCTCCAACATCTTGTGAGCCCTTTTGCAGAAACTGAAGTATTTGTGATAATTCAGTTCGTCGCAGTAAAATTCGAGATTTTAATGCTTCCAATAATTCTAATGCAATTGCAGATTTTTGCTGGGAAAGAGTATCTAACATAAATGTTAAAGAAGCGTCAGCCGTCAAAAGATTTGCATCTTTTCGGCATAATGCATCTACTGTTAATTTTACAGGAGTAAGAGCAGCAATAATTGAAGATAATAAATTAAATTCTTCGTCAGAAAAATGAATATCGGAACTAATGTCAATAAGCGCTTTTTGAATACAAAATTTAATTTCTTCAAATTTTTCTAACATAAATAACATACTGTTCCATCTTGTTTGACAATCTAATTTTAGCGCTGTTTCTTTACCTAATTGTTCTCTCACGTACTTTTGTAAATATTTATCATTTTTAGAAGGTGAATTTTTAAATGTTTTCACTACTTTCCGAATTTTTGAAAAAAATGATTCCAAACTGAAGTTTCGTCCTGTCCTTTTCGGTGCTCCGTAAATGTATTCATCTTTCCGGGGGTATAGCAGTTTATGCCTATTAATTTTAATATTTGTAAATTAATTACACTCTAACATACATTAATACAAATATAAACTTACCGTATCATATAATTCATATGGATTAATCAGTATTTAAATACCGTTATATAATTTTCAATTATTAGAAATAAATCCAGAAAACAAGTGCACATAATCCACACACCACAAGACACAACGGAATGAAAAATAAAATTGAAAATATAAAATATAATTTTTACTTGTAAACACTACAGCTGATTTGCAAAATTAAACACTCTAATCTAAACTATTTAATAATTTTTGTGTTACACACTTTATGTATTTGTATAAACGAGACCTATTCATTGGGTAGTAGACGTAAAACATAAACAATCGCTTTATATTGCCGACACCGCCGCTTCTCGATGGTGCCATACTCGGCTCGGTATGTCAATGTGTAATAAATGTGCCTGATATAGATTTTAATACAATGAAATTGTTTGTTTATCTTAAAAAAAAATTTCTTGTAATTAATTAATATTATTTTAAATTAGATTTATATTGTGCATAAATTCAATTTTTATCAACTAATGTAATACCAAAATACCGGTATTTTTTACATAAATACCGGTTTTTAATAACGGACAAAAATCGTCCGGGATTCCGGTATTCGGGATCCCGGTATTGTAAGCCCTATACGGTATACATACCTCAATGTATTTATAGCAGAACATGACCCAAAGTTTTACAATTAACCATACCACATTGGTTTGAATAGTCTAATTTAGAATCAAAATAGAAAACTTTTTCTCATTTAAAATCAAAGGAGTATTGTTAGTCACAATATTCTTTTCTGAAGTTATCCTAAATCTCAAGAAGGAGAAAAGCTGAGCACTGACAAGCCTGTAAATTTTTATTCAGAAAAAAAAAGATTCAGGCTCAGCAAAACTCTTCATCTAGTGAGAGTAAGTTAAATATGTCTAAATTATAAATGTGTTAAATTATAGGCATTCTAAATCTCGCATACGATGCACACAGAGAAATCATAAAAATCTTATTATAATTATAAAATTATATTAGACCTGCTTTCAAATAACTGAAACATCTGCGATTGATGACTGCTGTTGAGGTTGCCTATAAAGACATTTTATACAAATCTTTGGTTGAGTTCTTAATAATTGTGCCGCTCATATGAATCAATTTTATAAAATAATACAAAGAATAGTATGTCATAATTAAAAATTAAAATGAAAGATTTTCTTTTTATTACATTAATGAGGAATAAAAAAGAAAATTTTAATAAAATGTAAGACAAACCTTTCATTAATACGTCGGATTCCCGTACTCTGATGTACTTTTGATAATATCTTTTATCTTTCACTTTCGGCATCACTTGGCTATCTGATATTTTAGAAACAGTATTATTATTGAATATTGATTGATAAATAATTTAATTTAGCGGATAGTAAACAAAAACACTATAAGAATTGAAGAGACGCGACTCGTATGTTAGACAGCAATAGGGGATTTACAGCGGAGCGGACGTGAGGAGACTTGTTAGTTGATATACAACCAGCGTAAGTAGAACAAGGATAGCAGCTGTTGGCACAAAATACAAAAGCGTTCCTATAAGCTAATGCGTTGCTAGATCCTATAGACTATAGTGTGAAATACACCACCAGATATCATCAAATTAGGGCAAAAAATTAAAATATGTATCTTTCAAAAAATTGTTTTATCCCTAAAATAACCCCTAAACAATTTTGCCCCCTAAAAAAACCCCGGTGCAATCTTTTTACCCCTACATTTAGGGGGAAAATCCCTAAGTTGGCTACACTGACCTGTACTCCCATCCGAATTTCCCACCACTAGCATACGGAATCAGTTGCAACGTTGACAAATTTCGGTTACTTGGCATTTTGTCATTGAAACATGTTTTTGATACTTATTATTGATTTGTATTAATTCGTTATTTGTTCATAATTTCTATTAAAATGGCAGGTAGAGGAGGTATTGCAGGACACACCATTGTTCAGGAAGACGAAATAATGGAAATTCAAGTTATTCGTGAGGAAAAGGTTATGTTTATTAATTTAGTTTTTCGCGAAGAGATTGAAATTCTAAGGTGGTTGGCTAAACGCCGACTAATAAAGAATTTAAATAATTGTCAGCAGTGCGAGGTGCCTATGTCATTTGTAAAGAGGAGGACAATTAAAGATAAGTATCGTTGGCAATGCAGAGTTTGCCGTAGGTCAGCAAGTATTAGACAGTCCTCCTTTTTTCAAATAGCAATTTGGAACTTCAACAAATTATTATTTTCATTTATGAATGGTGTCGTGATAATTCGCAGGTAAACATTGCACATGAAGCAGGACTTGGAAGCCATTCAACGCATACAGTTGTAGATTGGTGTAACTTCTGCAGGGATGTTTGCGAGCAGGCTTTAATTGAAAATCCTATAATAGTTGGTGGATTAAATGAAAATTTTGAGCCGATTGTAGTAGAGATTGATGAATCTAAGTTTTTCCACCGCAAATACCATCGTGGCCAGTGGCGTGAAGGCCATTTTTTTTTTGGTGGTATAGAACGTGCAGGGTGCGCTTCGCTGGTCTGCGCCTTGCCTCGTTGAGGCGGGGGGCGGTGGTCGGACTGTCGAAGTACTGCACGGAAAAGTAAAGAAGTTGCCGGGAAAGGGTTGGCGGCCTTACGCAACGGCTGGTTATCCGATCTCTCTAAATTTACGCGACCGGTCACTAAACACACGCACGAGCGCACCAACATACAAAACCCTACACTTACGCGCTCACACAAATATAAAACCACACACCCAGAGAGAGACGCAAGCTGCCAGCAACAACTAACACACAAGTTCATACCCAGAAAGAGACACAAGCTGCTAGCAGCGAACAACACATATGTTCACACCTTGCTATCTATTTTTTGGAATACTAAGGCATGATTTATTATTATTATTGGAATGTATCTTTGAATAATTTAAACCATAGCAATTCAATTATTTGACATTTATATTCTGTCATTTATATTTTTTATATCCTTGACAAAGGCATCATTGCCGAAACATGTAGGGTTGTTTTAAATATATGTACTTTGAAGTAATAAACCAGACCTTTAATCGCCGACTTATTAATACCATATCATACCAAGGTCACGAAAATATTATATGTATATATAATATATATATATATAATACGTTATTAGTTGTTATTATGCTATATCAGTCTCTATAAAAAACACGCACACAAATATAATATATAATTTCTTAGTTTCGATATTTATTTTTAGTACCATGCACCATGAGTATCATGACCAATGCAGCTTTAATTCATACCATTACATGCTCACGCTTCTATTTTCGAACCTACGTGCAAACTTAATTTCTATCAATTATTACAAAAACGCAAGCCGTCATAGAACGGGTTGCTAAACTTACGCACCAAGTAGATTGATTTTCTTAGAATCAATTACTTTTTTCTAGAATCGCAAGTTTATTTGGTTTTTAATTATGTACTTTGGATGTCGTCCAATGACGATAGCGCAAGAGACACATTTATAATAAACGCGGTTATTGTATTATTAATGGAATCCCCACCGGATCGTGAAGTTAATAAAGTTAAAAGAGGCGTAATCATTTCTCAGGGTATACTTTTTTATTTAAGATTAAAGTCCACGTAGTAAGTAAAAAACATATATAATTGCATAAGAAAGCAATTGAATTTATAATTACGTTAGTCTATAAAAATACTGTCTTTAATCTCAGAAATATATAATATAGCTTTTTTAAGTAATTTTTTTATGCTAATTTCAAATACTTTTTTGCCAGTAGGTACGTAACTATTTTTACATATAGAACAGTAGTAAATTTGAAATATTTTAGTTTTTTTAAAAATCTTCCCGAGTAAAACAAAAACTTTTAATACAATTTTATTTTTCTATATAAATTTAAGATTGCAGAATAAAATAGAAAAGAAATAAAAATGAAAAAGCAATATTACTTAATTTTCACCATGTTGAGGTAAAATCTCATTACAATTGTTTCGACACATAGTGTCTTCCTCGAAAGGAGTTGTATTGCAAACTATACCTAAAGGATGTTGACAAATTTAAACTTAAATGAATATTATAATGAAAAAAATAATTATACTCAGAAGGATGGTTTAATAATAGGCACTTTCTATTGAAGATGTAAACTTTATTATGCAAAGGGACCAAAGTTTACCGAGTACAAGAGTACGAAGTTGTTAGACTTGTATCCGCTTTAAAAAAAGTTTTCGGAAAAGAACCATTGAAAGTAGCTCTTTACAGGGAAAAACTGCCATCTTTGTCACTGCCTCCCTCTCCAGTAATAACTAGATAGGGGACATGGTTGGAAGCTACAAGTTTTTCTGCAGAGAATTTCGATAGTTTACAAAATGTCGTTGCATGTTTAAATGACGATGCTCGGAGTATTTCTGAGTACAAGGAACTAACACAAATTCCACATTTAAAAAATCAGTTGTACTTTCTTCAGGAACACTTTGAAAATTTGCTAAAACTAATCACTTATTTTGAAAATCGAAATCTCAAATTAAATGATGGGTTTAACGACATTAGATGTGGCTATTAATAATTTCCAAGTGACTTCGGATGTGGCCTTCGGCAAAAGTTATACGCAGTGTTTAATAGAAATCCAGATTTAATAACATTGCGGCAATTGTGTATGGGTCAATGCCACAACAACTAACTGCAAAATACGCGGAAATAAAAGAATATTTCCAGTATGCGCTTATAACCAGTTGCGATGTAGAAAGAACGTTTTCTATTTACAAGGATGTATTTCATTCAAAGACAACAAATTTTACAGAAGAGAACCTTAGGAAAGTATTGCTAGTAAATATTAAAACTCCTTTACTAAACTTGAACTACAAAATGAATAAATAAAAATGTATTTCGTATTTTGCAGCCGTATATATATCCGTTTTATTATTATAAGTATAATTATATAAATAAAATTAAAACTTTAAAAATACAAATGTTCAATAGTACGCCCGTGGGCGATGAGTCATCAACCTCTCGTGTCCGGTCTGTATTTATTATATATATTAACTTCTAATGCTTCAGATAAATTCAGTTTTTTACACATGTAAGATTTTAAAATCTTAAAATGACAACGCCTATTTATGTGTGTTAGAGCCATTTTTTAGCCCTTTTAAATCTATTTTTGTCAGTAATGGCTTTCTTTAGCCTAAAGAAGTAAATTTTTGGTGGCAAAATAGGCACTAACTTGTGTTTCTACGTCGTCAGCGTTTATAAATTTAAGTTTTAACATATCATTTTTCAAATTGCGAAACAAGTAATAATCAGTGGGCGAATAAGGTTAGTGTTTCAGTAGCGTCCAACCCACCTGAGTGATCTTTTCGAGTGTAAAATTTGCTTTATGGGCTGGACAATTGTCTTGTATAAATTTGATTTTACGACGCTTCCTAGCCGGAGTCTTGGCATTGACCACATCAGGAACATTCATATAGTATATTTTATTGATGGATTTACTCGATTTGAGATACTTAATATGCACGATCCCATCTTTATTCCAGAACATAGTAGCCATCGTCTTTTTGAATGATATTTTGGTACGCTCGACAACTGGCGGTGGCTGACCAGGAAGCTGCCATTCGGAAGCTAAATTTAGAGTCTGTGGTGGTTAAGTCTCATCGACATTTAGCAGATTGTCCAATAAATCATCACCTTTGGCATCATACTCGTTTAAAATCGATTGTTCGTCATCAACTCTTTTCTTCTTTTGCTCATTAGACAGGAACTTGGGCACTCACTTTCCCACGACCTTACTGAACTGAAGACACGTTTTGATGATATATTGTAGGCATCCTTTTGACTCGCCGACTTCAGCAGAAAGTAGGCCAGTGATGTTTTGGGGTTCTTCACCAGACAGTTGGTGATGGCTTTTAAGAATCTCGGATTAAACGGATTTAGAGGTCGTCCTTCTTTAGTCTGCGTGGCGGTTTCTGTATCACCTTGTTTGAAATAATGATACCATTTGGAGATAGTGTTGCGATGTGATCATTCACTGCCATATGCAGCATTCAGGTTGCGTGTCATTTCCACTAGGTTATCACCTAGTTTAACGCAGAACTGAATATTAACACGAATTCTTTCGTGATATTTTCGAGTAAATTTTACTGTTCGAAACAGGCACTAACTTGCAAGCTCCTGCACAAAAACACAAATGAAGTAAACGCAGCTGTTCAGGAGAATTGTCACTTGGTTCAAATTTCTTCCCCCGGACTTGTCATTCAAATCAATGTACTAATACTAATACACTACAATATTGTTTCGACAAACTTTGATTTCATTAGGTGATGATAATAACTAAATAATGTTTACAAAATTATATAGCACAATGGCTTCATCAGGCACTTACAGCGAAAGATCTAGTTTGTAACGTGCTTTTTAGCTGTAAGTACCTGGTGAAGCCACTGTGCTGGCCAAACAATTGTCGTTTTATGATTACGTGTTAATAAAGTGAAGGTTTTAACTATTAGTTTGTTTCTGTTTCATATATGTATTCCTACAAAAGTGTGAAGTTATTACAAGTGGGGTGTTAGTACGAATTTAGAAAGCTTGTAGAAGAGAGTGATTTAATTCAGTTTGTTGATTTAATGTCAAACCCAGTGGCGGCTCGTGCTAAAAATTTTAAGGTGTTCTGCAAGTTTTACAAAAAAATTTACCTTGCACGGGCAGTAAGAGGTTGTCTCCCATCGATCTTATCGTGCTTTCTTCGCCTTCCGCACTGAAGTAATGTATTTCTGGAACGATTGTCAATTGTCACACAAAAAAATAAGAGTCACTAAGCACTACTTTACTAACAAATTATTTCTTATAAATTAAATCTATTCTACGTTCTTTTCGATTTGCAAATTTTGTTATCACTTTGTCATTAAAATTGTCTATTTCGGAGATAAACTTTTTTTCGATAGATAGCATGGAAAGAGATGTTAAACGATCTTCGGTCATTGAATTTCTGAGAAACGTCTTAATTCGATTTAGTGTTGAAAAGCATCGTTCGGCCTCTGATGTTGTCATGGGAGTTGTTATTACAATTTCTAATAATTTTCTAGTCTCCTTCAACGTATCTCCCAGATTGTTTTTTATTAAAAATTTTAGAAGAGGTAGTGCGCCTTTTAAAGATCTACAATCAGTTCTTGAGTAAATAACAGACAATTCAGTTCGCAATCTTTCTTTATCAAGGGTGGGATAATAGGAGCATGCGGAAGTGAGTTGGTCCTCAGGAAATTTACTGCAATACTCTCCAAAGCATTCCGAAAAAAAAGTGATGCCACTACTAGATGCTCTTTAAAATGAAATCGACCTTTTGCACAATTTAGAATAACATCACACACCTCTAAAGCCGAAATTCGATGATTAAATCTGCTGTTATTTGGACGTTTGCGTTTTTCTGGTGGCTCATCGCTTATTAAATATGTTTAGTCCATTTACTAATTTAACATAACTTATAAATAATGTAACCCGCTATTTTAATAATGTTCCTGTCACTTGGCTTTTGACACATTGTCGAAATTACTTCAAAAACGTCATCTTTCAAATATCTCAGTGTTATTTCAATTCTTTTAATAAAATTTGTATCGTATATGTTGTCTTTTCTTCGATCCTACCTTGAATAAATACAATAGTGAGTGTATTCTCTTAAATATTTAATCTTCCTTTCTTGTATTCCTTAATTTTTGGATTTTATATCACTTTATGTTTAACTTCTTTCTATAACAGCTTCTCTGTGCCTGTTTCCTATTACTTTTCATTCTCATTGAACTTGTTATTAAATTCCTTCTGCCAATACTATTCTTATTCCAGTTATAATTTTTCGATTGTCAATTTATTACAAACAAAATGAATATGGCCATCGCAATACTACTACATTATATTATAACATTATTTTATTTAGATTGACATTTTTAAATTCGTTATATCTTTTGAATGGAATGTCCGATTTTAATAATTTAAAAAGTATTTTACTGGTATTGAAATGGTCTTTAATAAAATATCATTTAATAGGATAAGAAATAATACAGAGGTATGGATAATATAGTTTGATTATTGTCGGCACTTTTATTAACTTTTAAAATGTAAAAAAGTAGTTATAGTGGCATAACTACAGTAGTTAGACATATGGTTTCGCGGACTTTTTGTAGATATTAATACGTTCTATAATACTGTAGAACATTTTTTTGTTCTATCAACAATAGTTTCCGCAGCGTACGCGATGACAGATTTTTTGTGACTAATTTTTTCACACCTCGGGTTACATTAATGCATTTTTATTGGGGATATCTTTTTTTTTGAAAATGTAATATAGCCTATGTCACTCAGTGAAAATGCAACTTTCTAATGGTTAAAGAATTTTTGAAATCGGTCCAGTAGTTTTTGTGTGAAAGCATTACAAACATACATACAAAAACACAAATGTTTCCTCTTTATAATATTAGTTTAGATACCGAATCATATCGCCCTCGGCGCTGGTGTAAATGCAGCGAACATGCCTGGTAAAATCACGCATTGGTTTAAGACAGTCGCGGGGGTTGGGGGGTGCGCGCGGGTGTTTGAAAGAGCTCTGAGCGCACGTACGTGTGGGCCAGATAAGGAACAAGTGAGCGATCGCGCGAATTAGGTTGGTTATTCCACTGGTCGCCTATTGTATATTATTTGATAATATACTATAGGTATATAACCGGCGTTAAGTGTTGGAATTTCGGAAGCGAATATCTCGGCTTCTACTGATCGGATTTTGATGATTGAGGTGTCAAATTGTAGGGTTTGATGTCCGTTACAGGATGATGTAGAAAAATATGCAAATTTTTTATATACAGAGGGAGAATTTTCACAACAATATGTTACGCTTTTATAAACATCAGAAATGTCGGAAAAATTATGTAAAAGAAAACTAGTTATAACTAATACAGGTTCGCCCGCCCAATTTTTTGGGAGCTCTGCAGCACTGCAGCGCTTATGCGCCAGCCGCCACTGGTCAGACCTATTTTATTATTAGAGACGGGGCACATCGGGTTGAAATGACGTTGTCATTACGACGGACGATATAAATAGTCTACAACATCTGTAAGTACATCCCGCAGTTATTGAATGCACTATTGACCTGCCTAGCGCGCACAACTGTTTTCATCGAGAATTGCGACGTTTTTTGTTGGATATTTACAGTTAAATTTCTGTTTTCATGGGCGTAGATAGAAGCGTATAGAGTTTTAATAATTTAGTCTATTTAGATTATATTTCGTAAGATAAATAAAGTGCTGTAAGTTAGTTTCTTGTTTTCATAGTTTTAACTGTTAATTACGTCGTAATTTTTGTGATAGATCCTGTTTGATATCGTTTGATTGAATCTACTTTTCCCAATTATTTCGACGTAAGTGTGCATTAAATTTCGTTCAGTTTCAATACTTACGCATTCGCATTTTAGTTATCATTTATTTAGATCTTGATAGAGCATTGTTTAAGTTACTTTTTCAGATATGATATGGAAGAACGTCGAGAATGGCATCGTAAAACAATGGCGAGTTGGATTGACGATCATACTGATTGTATGTCCATTGTCGGTGATTACGAAATTTATTGCACAATCTGTAAAATATCGTTAAAAAATTCACTTAGCATCGCAAACACATGCACAGAAATTGGAACCGTCGGAATCTGACAATTTTAACAAAGAACTCTGTGAAATTTTTATGGCGGCTAATATTCCATTAAATAAACTTAACAATACTACTTTCAAAATATTTCTCAAAAAATATACTGGTCGAAATGTTCCTGATGAATCCACCTTACGCAAATATTATGTTTCCAAGTTCTACACGAAAGCAGTAGAACGCATTAGAAGCCATCTTTCAAATCAGTACCTCGACGAAACTGTCGATATATTAGGACGCTGTGTGATAAATGTTCTACATCCAACTATTCCATATAACGCATATGTAATAGCAACAAAAGTTATAAATACAGTTGATGCGGGAACAGTTACTAAACCATTAACGAGAATATTCAAAATATACTTCATTCGGACGACAGGTACAAAGAAAAATTACTTTTATTTGTAAGAGACAGTGCTGCATATAGGTTAAAAACAGGCAGACTATTAAAGGAAACATATCCTAATATGCTGCATATTACTTGTGCAGGACATGCTCTCCACCGAATCTGAGAATATATCAGAGACACCTTCCCAGAAGTTGTTAGACTTGTATCCGCTTTTAAAAAAGTTTTCAGAAAAGCACCATTGAAAGTAGCTCTTTACAGAGAAAAACTGCCATCTTTGTCACTGCCTCCCTCTCCAGTAATAACTAGATGGGGGACATTGTTGGAAGCTACTAATTTTTATGCAGAGAATTTCGATAGTTTACAAAATTTCGTTGCATGTTTAAATGACGATGCTCGGAGTATTTCTGAGTGCAAGGAACTAACACAAATTCCACATTTAAAAAATCAGTTGTACTTTCTTCAGGAACACTTTGGAAATTTGCCAAAACTAATCACTTATTTTGAAAATCGAAATCTCAAATTAAATGATGGTTTAACGACATTAGATGTGGCTATTAATAATTTGAAAAGTATTCCAAGTGACTTCCGATGTGACCTTCGGCAAAAGTTAGACGCAGTGTTTAATAGAAATCCAGATTTAATAACATTGCGGCAATTGTGTATGGGGGCAATACCACAACATCTAATGCAAAATACGCGGAAATAAAAGAATATTTCCATTATGCACCTATAACCAGTTGCGATGTAGAAAGGACGTTTTATATTTACAAAGATGTATTTCATTCAAAGAGAACAAATTTTACAGAAGAGAACTTTGATAAAGTATTGCTAGTAAATATTAATACTCCTTTACTCAACTTGAACTACAAAATGAACAAATAAAAATGTATTTCGTATTTTGTTGCCGTATATATATCCGTTTTATTATTATAAGTATAATTATATAAACAAAATGAAAAACTTTAAAAATACAAATGTTCAATATTACGCTCGTGGGTGATGAGTCATCAACCTCTCGTGTCCGGTCTCTATTTATATATATATATATATATATATATATATATATATATATATATATATATATATATATATATATATATATATATATATGTATGTATTAACTTCTAAGACTTCAAATAAATGAAGTTGTTTACACATGTAAGATTTTAAAGTCTTAAAATGACTAACGTGTGTAGTAATACAACGCCTATTTATTTGTGTTAGAAAATCTTCTATCTATCTGAGCGTAGCAAACAATAGTAAAGATCAATATATAAGTCGATCATATACATAGGACCAACATCTGTCAAGATCGGAAAATTAATTAAAAAAGCCAACAATGAATTCGTAGCATTTATACATTACGAATAACAAAGACAAAATAGATAGAAAGGCGAACTCAGGTGTGTATATGTCATGTGAATGGAACAATATAGTTTTCCGACATCTTTTGCAGACATTAAGCCCCATATCATAAAAGAAGCTGTAAATTTTACCTTCTTTTTTAAGCATTCTACTGCTTCGACTATTACCCACAGAAACTTCGAATCAAGATTCATCACTCCAGTGAATTCGATTCCACTGCTTAGGAAGCCAATTTTTATGTTTTTTAGGTCATTTAAATCTATTTTTTGCAGTGATGGTTTTTCTTTAGCCTAAAGAAGTAAATACATTTTTCTTGTAAATTTTTCATTCATAGAATAACAAAATGCTCAGACTTTGTATGAATAAATTCCGAATTTTGAGCTTCTCTATGAACTTTCCAATTGTTTCACTCCATAATATGAAAAAAGCTACAACCATAAAAAACGGATTCAATCAACATGCTCGAATCATTGCCTAGAATTAAACCATGGGTTTAACAAAGACTTTAAAGTCTTACATGTACAGGATAAAGGCAAAAAACTTAATTTATTTGAAGCCTTAGAAATTAATACACAATAAAATAGGTCTGGCATTAAATGAACAAACTGAATTAAATCACTTAACTCTACTGGTTTTCTAAATTAGTAGTAACACCTCCACTCGTAATAACCTCACGCTTTTGTAGGAATACATTATATGAGGCTGTATATAATTTTGTAGACATTATTTAGTTATCATCCCTGATAAAGCCAAAGTTTGACGAAACAATGTTCTAGTTAGGGCTGGGCGAAGTATCGATACATCGTCCAATACCCGATACCATAACTGGTATCGATTACCCGATACCTCATATAACGAAGGTATCGATTCCAAAGCATCGATACCTATCGATACTTTACCGATTCCAGTACTCGCTAAGTATCGATGTATCGGGTACCGAGGTATCAATTCCAAAGCATCGATACCTATCGATACTTTACCGATTCTAGTACTCGCTAAGTATCGATGTATCGGGTAGCCATGTGTCGGGTAGCTTATCTTTGTACATTTTTTTAAATGTACATAAAAGATGCAATAACTAAGTAAAGAATTTTTAAGTATATATAGCATTATATATATTATATAGTATATATTTCAAAGGATGTTGTTGAATTTTATATTATGCGTAGCAAATATCCATAATATAACATAAACATAATAACTATAATTATTACGAAAAAAAAAAATCACAATATTTCAAATTTCATACCGTAGATATAGTAGGATCGATAAATTAATTTTATATCTCGAATCAAGGTATCGATTCCAAGGTATCGATTCCAAAGTATCGATTCCAAGGTATCGATTCAAGGTATCGATTCCAAAGCATCGATACCTATCGATACTTTACCGATTCCAGTACTTACATCGATACTTAGCGATGTATCGGGTAGCGATGTATCGGGTAGCCATGTATCGGATAGCTTACCTTTGTGCATTTTTTTAAATGTACATAAAGGATGCAATAACTTTTTAAGTAAAGAATTTTTAACTATGTATGCATTATATATTTTATATAATATATATATATATATATATATATATATATATATATATGGTAAACCTAATCAGTAGGCGATTAAAGGTCTGTATATTACTTCAAAATATATGTATTTAAAAAACTCTACATGTTTCGGCTATATACGCCTTTTTCAAGAGAATACAAAATATGAATGACAGGATATAAATGTCAAGTAATTAAGTTGCTATGGTTTAAATTATTCAAAGATACATTCTAGTAATAATAATAAATCATGCCTTAGTATTCCAAAAAATAGATAACAAGGTGTGAAAATATGTGTTGTTCGCTGCTAGCAATTTGTGTCTCCTTCTGGGTATGAACTTGTGTGTTGGTTGCTGCTGGCAGCTTGCGTCTCTCTATGGGTGTGTGGTTTTGTGTGAGAGCGTAAGTGTAGGGTTTTGTATGTCGGTGCGTTCGTGCGTGTGTTTAGTGATCGGTCGCATGAATTTAGAGAGGTCGGATAACCAGCCGTTGCGTAGGGCCGCCAACCCTTTCCCGACAACTTCTTTACAATTCCGTGCAGTACTTCGACGGTCTGACCCCCGCCCCAACGAGGCAAGGCGCAGACAGGCGAAGCGCACCCTGTACGGGGTTGCTCATCGCAACTAAGGGAACACTCTTAGTGGCTACCTCGGTCGACGATGGTCACACTTATGCCATCTTAACGTTTTCCGCCGAAGCGGGGGCATAGCACACACGTCGAACGTGTGTGTGCTGTTAACGGCAGCCTAGCCAGGTTGTCGCCCAGGACCGGTCCTGGTGGTGTGTGCATTGCGCGGCGACGAGATAGCGCCGCGTAGCATGGTTCCTCACTCTTGCTGGAAAGGCGGAATGGCACCTGACTGCCCAACGGGCAGACCCCCCTAGAGTTTTGTAGCGCATATGCTAGGCTGCAACCCAGTAGAGGACCACATCAGCAAAAAACAGAAAACAGGGATAGGCAGGGAAAAGCAAGACATGAGTTATTATTACGTATGCTGATGTGGTCCTCTACTGGGTTGCAGCCTAGCATATGCGCTACAAAACTCTAGGGGGGTCTGCCCGTTGGGCAGTCAGGTGCCATTCCGCCTTTCCAGCAAGAGTGAGAAACCATGCTACGCGGCGCTATCTCGTCGCCGCGCAATGCACACACCACTAGGACCGGTCCTGGGCGACAACCTGGCTAGGCTGCCGTTAACAGCACACACACGTTCGACGTGTGTGCTATGCCCCCGCTTCGGCGGAAAACGTTAAGATGGCATAAGTGTGACCATCGTCGACCGAGGTAGCCACTAAGAGTGTTCCCTTAGTTGCGATGAGCAACCCCGTACAGGGTGCGCTTCGCCTGTCTGCGCCTTGCCTCGTTGGGGCGGGGGTCAGACCGTCGAAGTACTGCACGGAATTGTAAAGAAGTTGTCGGGAAAGGGTTGGCGGCCCTACGCAACGGCTGGTTATCCGACCTCTCTAAATTCATGCGACCGATCACTAAACACACGCACGAACGCACCGACATACAAAACCCTACACTTACGCTCTCACACAAAACCACACACCCATAGAGAGACGCAAGCTGCCAGCAGCAACCAACACACAAGTTCATACCCAGAAGGAGACACAAATTGCTAGCAGCGAACAACACATATTTTCACACCTTGTTATCTATTTTTTGGAATACTAAGGCATGATTTATTATTATTACTAGAATGTATCTTTGAATAATTTAAACCATAGCAACTTAATTACTTGACATTTATATCCTGTCATTCATATTTTGTATTCTCTTGAAAAAGGCGTATATAGCCGAAACATGTAGAGTTTTTTAAATACATATATTTTGAAGTAATATACAGACCTTTAATCGCCTACTGATTAGGTTTACCATATCATACCAAGGTCACGAAGTTATTATATATATATATATATATATATATATATATATATATATATATACCGTACGAACGCCGGGGAGTGATTGGTCTACCACAATGTAGTAAGATGAAGACGAATAGCGAGTTTATGTGGTTAGGGTTGAGAGAGTATATTCAATCGGGTTCTACTGTCTAACTGTACGGGCGTTCCCTTTCTTTATCCAACACATTCTACATACGATCTAAGTACGAATCAAATAATCTCTCTCTAACACATTGAATATTCCTATCAGTCGGTCATTGTGTTCAAGCAAGGCCAATATACTTGCAGTTGGCCAGTCATTACTTATATATCCATCGATCGCACGACGTTGGGCACACGGTATATATATATATATATATATATATATATATATTATATAATATATATATTGCTACCTAAACGCGACCAAAATAGGAAACGACAAGTAATAAGGAGGTAGCGCGATGTTCTGCTTGTTCTCCCCCTCTGGCCTGAACCTACCTGTAGATGGTCGTCCCCAGGAAAGTACTCTGCCGGCTAACTCAGTTAAGTCTCGTAGAGTGTCGCGAGTTCAAGGTCGCTAGGTGTAGATATAGACGCCACCGCCTTCAACCTACAGAATAAACCTAGAAAACGGAAGCAGGCGGGACCCAGGTAGCTTCAAAATCAACCAGAGGGTCAGCCCCTTACTACTTGTTTCAGGTACAAACACGAGACTTTGCTTATCTCAACACTTGTAGGAAGGGGTTCAAACAAACTCAAGTTGTCAACAATAACAAGATTTAATTTCATGAAGTAGGTTCAAAAATGTAAACAGATTAAATATCAGCTGCCGTAGAACACAGTTAAACAAAGGTAACACAAAATAGATCTAAGATAACTCGTAATTCAATTATTAAGTTGAGCAAAGTCCAGCAAAAAGATAAATATTATAATTAATATATTGAATAAATTCTTAATTATATTGTGAAGTATAAACAAATGTAAATATATGATATGATGTAGATATCAAGAATAAGTAAGTTGAAACAAAATAGTAATAACAGAGTAAATACGTAATAAAGGAAATCTGAATTTAAATTAAATTATTTCTCAAAATAATACTACAATGCAACAGATTTATAAAGATAGATTATCAAGTCTAGGTAGAATTATTCGAAGTGAAATCCATATGCAACATAAATGGCATCAAGCTGCTAAGAGTTAGTTGACTGTGCATCTAATTGATTGAATATCGTAAAATTCAATCTAAGCTCGCCAAGGCCTAACAATAAGCTTAGTTTAGAAGGTATTAGCCCTAATTCTCCCAGTAATATTCCCCTTAATCACCCTAGTTCCGCACAAGGCGCAATATAGAGTTTTCATTAAACTCACAGGTGTTAAAAATTTGAGAAAGAATAAGTTAAGTACGTTTAAAGTTTAAGACAAATGAAAATTAGAATACAGATTATGTATACGTAATAGTGGTTCTTTACAATTAGTTTACAGAGTAAAATTAAAGATACCTAGATCTTCGACGTATCCCAAGAAATTTATGTAAATTTTGTACGAAGGCCCGACTGAAGGTCCTAAAATCTACACTAACTACTGGCTGCTGGTGAAGCTAGACAACCAGTTGTTTTATAACATTAAAAGATTAAGTTTGAATTCAGGCGTACAAGGCCTATCGGTCAGAGTTAGAAGTTAAAGCCAAGTATGCTATCTTAATTTTGTGCAAAATTACAAAGGTAGCCCAGAGAAGTGATTGGCTTCTCTAACGCCCACTATAGACTAATTAATCAATCGATTAAACATTAATTATGAATTTAGATAAAGGTAGTTTCAGGTTATAAAAACCAATAACTAACAGTAATACTACAGCATCTACTTAGCTTGACATGCAAATTGTTCTATGTCCTTGTCTTTCCCCGTGTATGTCCTCGCAGCGGTAGAACGGAACGACGTTTCCTATTATGAATTAATGGAGATCAGCCGCCATTTTGTGACGCCGTGAACTTGAAACAGAATATCTCAGAACTGGAAGCTCCGAAGAAACCAGTAACTCCGTTGAGTGTGGAATGAGGATTTCCGATTGATTCTCCTTACGGAAGAACGCAATTCAACGAATCCTCGCTGAGAGGATTAATTACGAATCCAAAAAAAAAAGTCTGCCTCCACGTGGTGAATCCCTCGGAATAATTTCGACGTAAGTGTACGGTAATAGCACTTAAAATCGGAAAAATAGCTCCAATAATAAAATCCTAAGGCAGATAATAGAAAAGAATAAGCAAAAATTCAATTGATTATGATAAGTCTTACCGCAGAAAAGGTTCACTGACAAAAAATTAGAAAGAACCAGCGCGACTCAAATTCGAAGAACGAATGTGAGCGCTAAAGCCTCACAGGAAACGATAGGTTATCGATCTACGCCACAGACAAGATCGATAGATAGGTAATTTTGAAAAGAAAGGAATTTAATTAGAATATTCCCTAACTAGGTATCAGTGTGAAGAACCAAACTAACAAGCGAAGGTACGCTAATTCAAACACCGTAATAAAGGTGAAAAACACAAGGTAAGAACGACAAGAAAACTGCATTTTCAAGATAAACCATAAGACGTGAGAGGGCGCTACAAAGGAAAGAGAAAATGTATTCGTAAAATTATGTTAGCAAGGGGTTAAAAAGACGGATATGCTCCCAAATAGGTTCTCGATATTCTAATAAAAATTTCAACAGTAATAAAATTGAATTAGCGAATCAAGAATAGATTTAAACTAAAATAATCGAACATGACTAAGCAAAATAATTTCCAAGATGCCGGTCTCGCCGAAGTAGAAGAAGACAGCCCAATAAGGAATTCGGATATAGCAGCATCCAAAATATTTGAACATAAGTAAAATTTGAAGGGATTAAGGTTTGAAATAGCATAAGTTGAACGATAATTAATAATAAAATTAAATTAAATTAGTAATAAACGAAAATTTTGAAAAATGAAAGGACTAAGTTGAGGTTAATAATGAAATAAATTCATTAAAAATTCCTAAATGATCTCAAAGTGATTTTTCGAGCGTAACAATATATTTAAAAGGATGTTATTATTGTGTGTAGCAAATATCCTTATTATGACATAACTATAATTATTACAAAAAAAAAGTCTCGCAATATTGCAAATTTTATACCGTAGTTATGGTAGAATCAATAAATTAATTTTATAGCTCTTGAAACCGATATCAAACAATTGACACCTAGAAAACGGGTTATGAATATTGATTTCTAGGTATCAAATTAAGGTATCGATTCCAAAGTATCGATTCCAAGGTATCGATTCCAAGGTATTGATTTCAAGGTATCGATTCCAAGGTATCGATTCCAAAGCATCGATACCTATCGATACTTTACCGATTCCAGTACTCAGAATCGATACCATGCACAGACCCGATACATCGCTAAGTATCGATACCTCGATTGGTATCGGTACCCGATACCAAAAACGTCGGTATCACCCAGCCCTACTGAACAGAATATTACGAACAAAGATACCTATTACGACAAAATTACTTAAACCAAAAATTGAAAGGGACGTAAAGGAAAAAAAGAAAAGACAAGAAGAATATTACAATAGAGATGCGAGGAAATTGCCTACCTTAAGGCCAGGACAACAGGTAACTATACAGAATGGAAAACGCTGGGGGAAGGGACAGATAATAGAGACCCCTCGTTCATACTTAGTAGAAAGAGATGGTAATACTTTCCGTCGAAGTAGATACCACCTAAGACCTTCATTCACACAAAAGATTTCCTCTGGTCCTCCTAATCCTACTCAGACTATAAACAAAGACAACAATAATAGCAAACAAGACACCAGCAGTAACCATGACACTAATGACTTTCTAAAAACTGACTACATCCATTTTGGATCCACAACAAGAAAGTAAAGAATGTAACACTTACTAAAAAGTTTGAGGATTATAATATGTATTAAATTTAAAAAAAAAGGAAGGGAGATGTAGTAACGGGTGTTCAGAAACATTCGAAGTCAACTGGCGCCCTGAACAAAAAATCGTATATCTTTACTTAAGTATCATTTGCGTGTATGATAACCTATAAAATTGTATTAAGTAAATGTATCAATCTATCTCAGACATGATTTCATATTTTCAAGGACTACTTTGACTTCGAATGTTTCTGAACACCCGTTATATGTAATTATATTACCGATAAAAATATAGAACTCGCATACTTGTGACGGTACGGTCAGGGCACAATATATGAATGCGATGCTTTAATAAAAAACAAACTTATCAGTGTTTCTTTTGTTAGTATCTAAGAGATACAAATGCGACAGTAAGCAACCAAATTACAGTTTGGTACCTGGTAACAAATAATTTCCTAGCGGTCATTGGCCGCGGTCACTAGACGTACTTGCTAGCAAGCTGCTTGCAATCACCATGGTGACCGGTTGTTTATAATTCAAAACATGTTTTCTAGCGGCGGCCATATTTGCAAGCGTAAAAATTTTGTGCTTGCTGTCGATGTAAGCAGCTAGCAAAGCGTTTTGATTGGTACAGTCATTTATGTTTAAAATTTCAAAAGTTACGTCGTTAAACACCAGGAGTACGCTTTCGTTCATTTCATTTTATTTTGGCGAAAGGTTGTTTTTTTAGTAATTTTATGTTGAGGTTTATTAAAATTTTTGTTTATTAAACGGTATTTATAGTTGAGTCGGCCATGTCCACGCGATCTTATCTTTATAAACATACAATGTATAATATTACTGAAAGTGAGGACATAGGTACGCAAATTATTAGAAGGTAAAAATTTCTGTAAGAGATTTAAATATTGAAATATTATTGTTAATAATTGCAGATGATAAATATTTCGTAGCTTTTGACAGTACAAGTAAATAATCAACAACGGAGATGTGACGCCAACGTTTAGTTGTAAAGCAGAGCGTTCACTAACAAGCAGAGACCAAGGAGACCGGCAACTAATAACAAAAATTTGTACTAGTGAAAAGGAAGATCATTACGTCCTTCTCTAGTAATTGGGCAGTCAATTAAAGATGGCACTGTCCAACGATGACACATTTAACCGCCAAAATTTCAATTTGGTTCTCTAGTTTATTGTCGTATTTATTTTTTATGTTCATACGAAATGTGTATTTTTACATTTTCAGCAATTTCTTCTTGTTTAATACATAAAGAAAAAGAACTGAAAATGTATAAACATATCGTACAAATATTTGCATTCTTCTTTAGTGGTACACTTTATTATGTTCAATGAAATAATTGGAATACTTCACATAAAATTTACTTTATTATAACTACTACATATACAATTCTAAATAACTAAAATAATGTACAATAATATAGACCTACGAAAATTAATAACAATAATGGTATAAAATAGACATACATATTTTAAAAGTACAATAAAAAAAACATATTTTCTTAATAAATAATTGATGATTTAATGTTTTTGATTTTTTTGTAGTATTTTCGTTCCGTAAATTCCTTACTAACCTTGTGCAGTATCAAGGAAGTCTGTTTGACAAACCAATCTATTATTGAGCACCAAATAAAATGATAATGCTGTGTGGAAGACATCCACGAAAAATCTAATTCAATCATTAAGCCAATACCTTGTCTTTTACTGTCCATTCCCTTACCTTTGGAAGATGTTTCGCACAACGAAGTTGAGGAAACAGTAATGATTGTGCACTTGATGATATTCCTGTTGAATAAATAAAATAATTAGACAGATAAAAAAAAGAGGAAGAATAATTTACCTTTAAATATATCTTTGATCATTGAAGACTCATTTAAGTTTAATTTTATATATTTTTGATGGTACAGCCTCTTTTTTGTGCATATTAATTTTAAGTTTTCAAATGCGCTGCATGTTCTTTCTTTATTGCATTCACACATGCTTTTCCTTTTTTCTTTCTTTTTACTGTTGATATATTTGCTTACTGATGGGTAATAAGATATAAACTGAATTGCAAATAGGTGTTCTATAGGTACTGTAGGTAAATTGCAATCAATTACCTATGTATTTTCTATTACTTGCAATGGTAATCTTTGTGGAATATATATTTCATCTTACAGTTGAGATTCGGAACATTTTGATATTGACATGATTGTTTGTGCTAGATGTAAGGATGGTACAGCTCCAGAGTACAATGTGTAACACATATTCTTAACTTAAATTCCTAATACTATGACAAATTTTAAACCCATTACTTCCAAACCAAGTCTTGGATCAAAAATATGGACGCTTAAATATTAGTTGTTTTGTTATATATTCATTATTACTGGCTTTTAAGGATTTCGTGGAAAATAATGTAATTTTTCCACATCTATTATCTCCTTTGCCGCACACGATATACAAAATTTTGAAGCCATTTTCAAATAATTTATATTCTGAAAGGAAAAAGTACTTGTAGCATAATTAAAAGCGTCAATGAGAGCAATAGAATAGAATAGAATAGAATATTTATTGTCAATAAGCACATACAGTACGTGGACAGTAAGCAATATACACAATATACAATTATAGTATAAACACATAACAGTAATTGATTAAGTTGCCAAAACAAACAAATACATGTCACCTAATAAAAACACATGATCAAAGCAATATTAAAATAAAAACAAATTAAAAATAAAAGCAAGGGATTCCAACGTCAACCCGCAAGGAACCCATCCAGCGAGTACAAAACCTGCCCGAGGAGCAGCACCTTTAATTTCCCCTGGAACTGTTTTAAGCTTGAAGACTGCCTAATGTTCATTGGCAGGCCGTTGAAATACTGCAAGCCCATATAAAATATTGAATCGCGACTCGCTCTTGTCGCGGGCTTTGGTAAATTCAGAAGTTGGTTGCCGCGTGTGTCGTACGAATGAATATCAGACCTATGCTGGATATTACTTTGCTTTTTAAAAATGATAGACAATGATTCGTATAATAACAATGAATAAACCGTCATGATTCCACTATCCGCAAACAACGGCCGACAGTGGGCGTCCGCTGCCGCCCCGCACAAGAGCCGCACCGCCCGCTTCTGCAACCTAAAAATCGAAAGAAGATTCCCAGCGGTCGTGAATCCCCAAAATGCTAGACAATACCGTAGACGAGACTCAAACAATGAAAAATATACTGTCCTAGCCGTGGACTCTCCCAGGCTACGACGCACCACTCCAATCGCATAACAAGCAGATGAGAGCCTACACGAAAGGCGACGAACATGCCCGGTCCAACAAGGGCCTGGCTCCAGAATCAGACCAAGGAACTTCACGGAGTTCACAGGCTCTAAAGTGATGCCACCAATCTCAATATTCACACTTACATAATTGTGTCTGTGAATTAAAAGTTGTGTTTTACTTAAATTTAGGGTAATTCCATTAGCATTAAACCAACTCTGAAAAATCGGAATCTCTTTGTTCATCAGGCCCTCCAGAGATTGCGGGTCCGCAGCATGCCAAGTTAATGACGTATCATCGGCAAACAATGCAATGTGAGCCCTGGTGTCCAACAGTGCAAGATCGTTAATAAATAAGAGAAAAAGCGTCGGACCCAAAACCGAACCCTGCGGCACACCACATATAACATCCCTGACCCCAGACTCCACACAACCCGTCCCAGAGCCCAGACTAACATATTGTGTACGCCCAAGCAAATAAGATCTCAACCAGTCATTCGCTCCTCCCCGGAACCCGTAATATTCGAGCTTCCGGAGAAGAAGCGAGTGCGGAACGCAGTCAAATGCCTTCGCCAAATCACAAAACATGGTCGCGACGACCTGTTTTTCGTTAATAAAATTGTACGCATTCTCGAGATAATAATAAATAGCATCGGACGTAGATGTGTGGGGCCTGAAGCCAAACTGACAACCAACCAACAAATCCTCCCCCCCAATAAAGTTACGAATTCTTCTGTTCGCGATCTTTTCAACTATTTTAGATAATACAGGCAATATGGAAATGGGCCTGTAGTTGGACGGCGCAAATCCACATCCTCCCTTATGGACAGGAACTATTTTTGCAATTTTGAAACAAGTAGGAAATACAGAGCTCTGAAATGACAAGTTTATTAAATCAGCGAATGCCATAAGGGCCGAAGGAGGCAGCCACCGGACAATATTCATGGGAACACCATCCGACCCACCCGAACTCTCTTTCCTAATTTCCCGAATCGTATGTTCAATTTCAGTTGCATCAGTAGGGAAGAAGAAGAAATTTTTAGCCCTGTTAATTTTCATATAAGATAGAGGATCAATTGCGCTATCAATTTTTTGCGCTAAGTCTGCAGCTATTGTTGTAAAATAATTATTAAGTGTCTCGGTGACAACCTTAGCGTCGCCCTCCAATATGCCATCCACCTCGACACAGGTGACTTTATCGTTTTTTTTGGAGGTATTGGTCAATTCCCGAACCGTTCTCCACGCTTCCCTCGGTACATTATTGGAAGAACATATCCTGGCAGCATAAATGTTCCTCTTAGATAATCTAATTATCCCCTTAAGAATTTTTTTATAATTTTTAAAGTAAGCGACGAAATGTGGACTACTGAAGAATTTAGATATATAGTACAAACTTTTTTTATTGTTAATTGAAGTCTTTATTCCTGCTGTCAGCCAATGCTTGGACTTCCGCGGCTTGATCTTAACAACTGGAAAAGAAGACCCAAAATTCCCTACGATACTGTTTACGAACGACAGAAAGTTATCATCCACCGACACGTCACCGTTCACCGACCAATCAGTGTCAACGCAGGAATTGTAAAACTTGGAGAAGTTACTGCTACTATAAATACGGCCCTCACTTCGGGACACAGGCAGAGCCCCAGCACACACTCGGAATGAGCAACAGACCGACTCATGATCGGAAAAACTGACAGACTCAGTATCACATGACATTATATTTGCACCAATGTTGGTACACACGTAATCTAGTAATGTTCTAGAAGATTTTGTTATTCTAGTAGGTTCTTTATTGTGCACGCGTAAATTGTAACTCAACAAAACGTTATCAAGCTCAGCGCGAGGGCCCGACAAGGACGACACTCCCGCGTAGTTGAGATTGAAATCCCCCATCAATACAATAGAATCTGAAAATTTAAACTTAGAGAGCAACAAATCCAATTTCTTTAAAAATATACTAAAATTTCCATGCTGTGATCTATACACACACACTACATAAACTTTAAGATCCGGAAAGTATGCACACGATCCCTCAAACTCGAATTCAGCATTAATATCATCACAGTAATCAATTGCACAATATCCAACATTTCGCAACGCGAGAATAACACTTCCCCCGCGAATATGTTTGGACCTGCCGTAGAAAGAAGCGACCTTGTATCGTTCCACGACACAAGATTCAAGCGCGTCGCACCAATGCTCCGTTAAACAAACAAATAAGGGAAAATTCTTATCTTGCAATAATGAAAACAATTCATCGGAATTTAAACCCTGCGTATTAAGTAGTAAAAAAGACGCTATACTTCCCAAAAATCCTGTCCAGTTCGAGTCCCAAGGCTCTCCAGAGATGACGCACCGGAAGACCCCTCACCATCGGCAGCCCGGACCGATGGCAGCACCGCGTTTCGGCAACCAGCCGTCATGGATCCCTCAGCATTCTCTTCCAATCCAACAGCATCGTCTAGTGCAGGCACAATTTTGATATCAGCGTCGCCAGTATCATCGCCAATCACAACTTTTATCAAGTTCCCTTCATTTATAAAATTAATTTGGTCCTTGCCATTGACAAATCCCCTGCATTCAATATCCTTAACACTCCCCATTAAACGTTCAGCCAAAGCAGCCTTTCCGGCCCCCGTCAAATGAAGTCCGTGCCTGGTAAAATGCGAATAGTTGAGAAATCCATTCACATCCACAATGCACACATTATCCAATGACAGATTGTTATAGATATTTTTATTAATCTCAAATATTAGAGTGTTTAATACAGGGCGACTATGCCAATAAGGTACATATGATAAAATAACATTAGTTTTAAGAGCCAAGTTTTCGACGTTTTTATAAACACTGTCCTCAATTTTTCGTCCAGTCAGGGCATTGTTAATACCAGCCATTACAACAACAATGTCATTAAAATTTAAATCATCAAAAACATTTCCGACATTGTCAAAAACGTTCTGTAATGTAGCATTAGGCTTGCAAATGCAAAGTATGTTGTAATTTTTACTTAATTCAGGTTGTTGCCTCAACATATCCGAAAGGCCCCGTACATGACTATCTCCGACAATAATTATGTTTCTAGTTTTCTTAAAATTTGCTCTATCTTTCTTATTATTATGCCCATTTGCAGCCAGCACTCCGTCACACAATTCAATCATTACATCATTACTTACGACTTCGTTGGTTTTGCAATTAAATATTTTTTTAAGAACTTGTTAATTTTGGGCAAACAAACCATTTTTGAGTAACACATATTCTTAACTTAAATTCCTAATACTATGACAAATTTTAAACCCATTACTTCCAAACCAAGTCTTGGATCAAAAATATGGACGCCTAAATATTAGTTGTTTTGTTATATATTCATTATTACTGGCTTTTAAGGATTTCGTGGAAAATAATGTAATTTTTCCACATCTATTATCTCCTTTGCCGCACACGATATACAAAATTTTGAAGCCATTTTCAAATAATTTATATTCTGAAAGGAAAAAGTACTTGTAGCATAATTAAAAGCGTCAATGAGAGCAATTAAATATTTTTTTAAGAACTTGTTAATTTTAGGCAAACAAAGCATTTTTTAGTAAAACAATATGGCGTGGCGTATGATGAAATTTCTTGTAAATCCAACTTACTTTTTCAACAGCAAAAAAAACACTATAGGTATAGCAAACGCCAATTAAGTTGGCGCGAGGAGGGGTAAGTTCGCGCAGGATTAGAAGTAGTGGGGAGATTTGTATTTGGTTTTACATCAAATGTCAGATAATTCTAACCTCTGAGCGTATATCACTTTATGATCCCCTAGCAAATACATTATGTTCCGTCAAACGTCAATGACAAATGTATTCTGACAATTACTTGAGTAGTGGGGGTAGACGTTTTTAAAAACGTTTTCTGCGCACCCCCTCCTCGCGCCAACTTAATTGGCGTTTGCTATACCTAGTCCAGGTAAAAACTGATCTGGTCAATACTTGGTTGTATAACAAATATTTCAATAACTCAATTCAAATTCCGATATTGTATTATAATTCAGAACGATATGGAGCATCTTGTAAGTATCTCTAAACAACGAAAATAACATAACCAATTAAATTGAAATTATGGAACACTTCAAAATTATACTCCGAACTTACACGATTGATAGCGATTAGACACGAAGTTGTACGATTACAGTGCCCTCTTTAAATGACTGCCCAACTGAACGATAAGGATGAAAAGAGTACATACATAACTATTTTCAATCAAAGATAAGGATAGAAAATCGGATTAAATTTTCAATGATGTTGCCGGTCTCGTTTGTCTCTGCTAACAAGTATTGCCAACGCAAGCTGATTGCGCTAGCAAGCATAAGCGGCTATTTTCTAGTGACCGCGGCCATTCTAAAAATCAATAAAATATTTATTTCATTTTAAAGGTTCAGTAAATATGAAATAAGACAATATGAAATGCGATAATTTAATTACCTATACAGTAATACCCCGTTATCCGCTGACTCCGTATCCGCGGTTTCAGTCATCCGCGATTTACCTATGATGAGCAGAAAACGCGTTATATCAATAAATATAAAAGTTATAGGAGCATTTGTCGATATATCGTCGTATATATGAGTCATCCCCTGAATTCGGCGCTCTCTTATGATAAGTTAAACAAGTTGGAACGTGCTTAAGGTGCCACTCGCTTTTACTTGTACATATGCTCCTGTTAACTATGAGTTTAGTACTATTCGAATTGTCGGACAAGACAGTGCTTGCAATAGTTTTTAAATAAAGCAAGTAAATTTGAAAATCATTTTAAAATGGCTTCTAAACCAAAAAGAAAACGTGAAATGCTCACTATTAGTGAAAAAATAAAAATCATTAATATGATTGAAATAGAAAAAAAATCTATTGCAACTGTTGCTAAAATATACATTTAAAACGAATCTTCGATACGAGAAGTGTTAAAAAACAAAGATAAGATTCGAGCTAGTTTTTCTAGTGCACCCCAAACTGCAAAAGTTGCAACCACAATACGTAATAAAGTGTTACTTAAGGTAGAAAATGCCTTAAATTTATGGTTGGAAGATATGACAAGAAAACATATTCCTATCGATGGCAAAGTGCTACAACAAAAGGCGTTGGTTTTATATGAAGATATGCAGACCCAAGATTATACTGAAGAGGAAGGAAAATCATTCACAGCAAGTAGGAGGTGGCTGCATAGATTTAAAACTCGGTTTAATCTAAAAAATATAAAAATTACAGGGGAATCTGCGTCGGCTGATCATGTAGCTGCTGCCCTGTTTCCAGAAAAATTTAAACAAATTATTGCAGAAAAGAATTATCATCCTAAGCAAGTTTTTAACTGCGATGAGACTGGTCTTATGTGGAAAAAAATGCCTCAACGGACTTATATTCATAAGACTGCAAAGAGTGCACCAGGCTTTAAAGCAATTAAGGATAGACTTACCTTGATATTTTGTACAAATGCAGCTGGTCATATGATTAAACCCGGACTTGTTTACCGATCACAGAATCCACGTGCTCTTAAATACAAAGATAAAGCTTGCCTGCCTGTGTTTTGGCAATCAAATCGAAAGGCGTGGGTTACGGCTGTTCTATTTACACAATGGTTTCATCAATGCTTTATTTCGGAAATGAAAAGATATTTGGAAAAGGAAGAATTACCATTTAAAGTGCTGCTGATACTAGACAATGCTCCTGGGCATCCTGTGTCACTAGGCACAGAAGATAAAAATGTTGAAGTGCTTTTTTTACCACCTAACACGACCTCATTGCTTCAGCCCCTTGATCAAGGTGTCATTAGATGCTTTAAAGCCATATATATTCGACAGGTTTTCGAAATGCTGTATACAATGGCTAACGAATGCTCTGATATCGGGCTCATGGAATGCTGGAAGTCATTTACAATTGCTGACGCAATTCTATTTATCAAAGGAGCGATGGAGGAATTAAAGTCAGAAACGATAATAGCATGTTGGAAAAATCTGTGAAATGATATCGTTCTTAGTTCTGAAGACACACATGATATTAATTCACATCTAACAACGATATTTAACATAGCGCAGAAAATAGATGTAGAAGGATTTAACGATATAACCCAAGAAGAACTCAGTGAAAAATCACATCAGATGTTGAAAATATTGTCAATATGAGGAAGCTTATTTTACTACCAACTTAAATTTCCAATTTCGAGCCCTTAATTTAACCTTGATCTTAATCATTTACGAACACAATGCTATGCAATATGTACAACTTACTACATGATTATCGAAAAAAATTTTATGCTTTATAAATCGATCAGACAGCGTTTGTTATTCACTTTCTTGAGTAAAGAACCCGTGATACGAGGAAGACAATCACATAGATCAACGCAGATTTTCATTGGTTATTTTTTCTTTAATTTTCGACAGAAATATACAGCAGGTAAGTTGACCTACCAAATTTTAAATTATGGTATATACCGAATTCTTTTTTACCATTACACATATATCGCCCCATGTGCAAAGCTAAAGAAATAAAAGTCAATGCATTGGTGGCATAGTAGGTATCCAGTTTTTCACCAGTGGCGTATTTTTCCAATTGTCAAATATTTCCGATTTTTCATTCATACTTAAATCTTAAATATATTTTATTGAAAAATAGATAATTTATTTAGCAGTTACTTATGCTAACAGGCGTATACCTTGTGCGAAGACAATTTTAAATATTTTTAACAACTTCAAAGAAGATAGATAATATTTCTTTAAGGATAAAATATATCTAAGATAGTAAAATTAGTGTATCAAAAAAGATAGAACATATGAAAGCGTTGATAACAAAAAATAAATTTTACCATTCTATGAGATTGTAGAACGTCCTCACATTACTTCTAGTGAATTACCGAACGCAACCCACGTTTTGGGGGGCATTTCAGTAACACGATAAACACAAAACACCACGTGGTATCTTACGAATAAGTGGTTTTATAAAATGGAAAAATTTATCTTAAATAGTAGTAATGGGAAATTTTTATAGGTAATAAATATGTTACTATTTCTTTAATAACCACAATAACTTTTGGGAAAGGAAGACATTATGCAACAAACTTTCGAAATCTGTTAAAGCAAAGCTATTTTCATATGAAGGACGATCAGTTATTAGAGTAGCAATTGTTTTTGACCCTCTATTTAAAAGAGAAGGGTTTTGTAGTACTGAAAATGCTACTGGGACTGCTTCTTTTCTAGAACAAGAAATATTTAATATTAAGAAAATAGATCCTGAAAATAAAGAACAAATGCCTGTAGTCGAAACACATTCATAATTTGAATTTTTAAAAGAAAGAATAAGAGAAAGTAAAATCAAATACAGCTGATGTAATAATAACTAAAAAGCAATACCTCGAAAGGTCAAATTCAAATCAGAACGTACATCCTCTTTTATTTTGGAAGGTAAGTTTAAGAAAAGAGTAATTGCATTGTTTCTTTTAGATAACAGGAATGGAGCTGAAACCCTTAGAATAATGTGCTAGATAATACTTCTGTATTCCAGCGAGTTCAGTAGAAAGTAGGAGTGTATAGTACACCTCATTTAATAATAGAACAAAGGTGTGCAAAACTAAAAACGAAAAATGTTAATATGATAATGTTCCTAAATAAAAATTTTAAAAATATTAATAAGTAACCTAAGTATTTCTTTTATTAAAATTACACCTAACCTTTTCCTATTAGCTAAAAAAAATAATTCAATGGGTTTCATCTTACTATGCTTTCTAACTATTAAAAATATGAATGTTTAAGCATTCAAAGGGAAATTATTTAGATTGCCATACAGAGTGTACATGAAACTCTTTATATCTACTAGGTACCGAACCGTTTGCTTTAACAGTCAAAATTATTTTATTTAAAATTTCTTCGTTTTCATTTAACAAATTAAGCATTATATCACAAAAATCAGTTCATTTTACTTCTTCGAAAAGTTCTTGCTGGTTTGATATCTTGTATGGCTTATATCTGAATTTTTTCATGGTTTTGAACACCGAACTATACGATACTCCAAAATGCCTGGCTACATTTAAAAGCGATCCTATAGACCGTTCTTCTACGTAACATGGGATATTCAGCTTCATGAGTTCTGTTAACACGTGATCGGTTTTATTTTATTTTTTGTGGGAATTTAGAAAACAACCATCATTGAATTTGTTAAAAATATTAAAATTGCCTTCGTACAAGGTATACGCTTGTTAGGATAATTAACTGTTTTAAACTATATATTTTTCAATGAAATGTATTTAATTTAAGTATGAATGAAAAATCAGAAATATTTGATAATCGGAAAAATGCATCACTGGTGTATAACTTGTTGCATACTATGCCACCAATACATTGACTTTTGTTTTTTTAGTTCTACACATAGGGCGATATATGTGTAATAATAAAAAAAGAACCCGATATATTCGTTTAGACGTACGTCAAGTATTTTTCTATTATTATTATTTAGTCTCAAGTCTTGTATTATTTAAAATTCACATACGTCGTTTTACCAGCTGTGGCCACATTGTATCCATGCATTCTTATTTTCACAAATTATGTATCTTAATTAGCAAATAACACTAGTCTAACGAGGAACATATTGCCACTTTTGGTAATATCACAAATTCTCAGTGTTCTAATGCGAGACGATTCTTTCCAGTTAGTTTCAGATATTCTCGTATTATTTTAAACTTGCTTTTGCTTTATGTATATTTTCTATGTATGTTCACTATTATTTCTACCAAGAATTAGGCGGCCCTTCGGTCCGTATTAACTTTCATTATTTATATACAATACTCGTAATGCAAGATTACGTAGTTTGGTTGAGTCTAAAAGCAAGACATTAATTCAGCAGACAAAACGATACACATTGTAGCTTAAGAAATACTTGTGTACTCATGCCTTGTAAAATGTAATAATTGCAAGCGAATAAAAAATTATAAAAGAACAAGTGTTTATTCCTAACGAGCCTAGGAATACAACAATATTTATTTTCATTTTGATATCTAATCATAAAATTAATTAACTGTTAGACTGTTGCCGCCACAAAAAATGTACCTGCATATTAATTTGATTGATTCTTTGTTCCAGAAGTGTTGTTAAGAAAACGTTGACATGGAACTGTGGCTTAAGATGGGCTCCCTAATACCTGAAAGTCCTCAGCTATCAACCAGTGCTCAGTCAAATGAGCTGTAACCTTACTTTCGAGAAAATTGAGTTTCGAATATGTTGCAGATGATCCTGCTTCAGATTCTACTAGGACTGGTGAAGAGATACGAAAGGAATTGAAAAACTGTAATAAATACCAATTAGTTAAGGTAGTGAAGTACATGGTAGACGAAGAGCTGCAGTGTGTCCTTATCAAATAACACTATGCATATTAAGGATTTATCACACGATGTTAAAGATGCCATAATTTCTCATATCAGTCTAACAAAATTTTCACTACAACTTGACGATTCCGCGTTAATTACGTTTATGCGATATGAATTTTCAGACTCCTTCCATGAAGATACTCTCTTCTGCAAGCCATTGCCATCCTCTACTCTATTAATTTTTTTTCCTTGCTTAATGCCTTCTTCGTCGAAAACTCCAATTATCCTGATTGACATCATTGTCGATTGTTGTCAAACTCAAGAAAGTTTCAAAAATCTGTGCAAATAGTCATTGTGTATTACACCGACACTGCCTTTGCAACGGGAAAAATGCCATTTTTATTAAAGCAGGTATAGCAAACGCCAATTAAGTTGGCACGAGGAGGGGTAAGTTCGCGCAGGATTAAAAGTAGTGGGGGGATTTGTATTTGGTTTTACATCAAATGTCAGATAATTCTAACCTCTGAGCGTGTATCACTTTATGATCCCCTAGCAAAGACATTATGTTCCGTCAAACGTCAATGACAAATGTATTCTGACAATTACTTGAGTAGTGGGGGTGGACGTTTTTAAAAACGGCTTCTGCGCACCCCCTCCTCGCGCCAACTTAATTGGCGCTGCTATACTAGGTTAAGCCGTCAAAATTATCAACTTTGTTAAGGTACGAACTTTGAAGTGTAAGTTATCAAAATACTGTAAATGAAGTATACAAAAGTCATAACTATTACTAGGACTTGGCAGTCAGGGCTACATGACGTCAGTGCCAGGAACGGAGCGAGGGCAACATGAATCCCGATTTAATATTTTATCGCCAACCGTCAATAGATGCATACATTACCATAGTGATTTGCGGTAGTAAAGTAGCACTTTATCTTACTGTAAAAATCAAACACTTTACCTGCCGCTAATTTAATTAGCGGCAGGTAAAGTGGCGGCTCTTGATGACGTACGATGTGCGCTGCTGCACGGATGAGACTACTTCGAACTATTTCGGAAGATTTCGGTACGGTTACTTGCTTCTCTGTATATATGAAAGCTTAAACGAAGCAGTCTCATCCGTGCAGCAGCGCACATCGTACGTCATCAAGAGCCGCCACTGCCGGCTAATATCTATCAGCATACCTATGACTGTATGGCATTAGACAGAAATCGTTTGTCGCTGTCACAGCTCCAACAGTAAAAGTTTTATCATGAATTATATATAGAAATAATGGAAGAAGACATTCATTGCACGCCGCCTGAAATTCTGAAAAAGTCGTTAGAGACGTCTTTCGAAATTCTACCACAAAAATCGGTCAAAAAATACAATCGCCAGTATGACATATTTATGAAGTGGTGCAACGAATACGGAATTAAAAAGTTCAGTGAAAACGTTTTACTGGCGTATTTTTCCGATTTATCGAAAGAGTATTCTTCTTCGGTGTGGTCCTATTATTCCATGGTGAAAGCAACTCTTTTAGCAAAAAATGACGTTGATGTTAGTAAATATAAAAAACTTACGGCTTTTTTAAAACAAAAAGGAAGAAATGATATTCAAAAAAGTCCAAAACTCTTTCACAAGAAGAAATACTTACATTTTTAATAAATACACCGGATGAAATCTACTTGATGATGAAGGTAATTCATGCTGTTTTCATATTGCTACACACGCAACGTGCAACAATAAACGGTCCACGAAAGCTGACCTTGTAAAGAAAAAAACTCACAGGCAAACACCCTCTTCGGCCTTACCTTGCGTGCGCGGAATGATCTTAAATTGACAAAGCAGTCAGCTAGTGAAAACAGCGTAAAATGCTGTGAAGATGGTCGTGCGATTCTTGTCGAAACATTGATACACTAACTAAAAATTAAAAAGGGTGCCACCGCGATTTAAGAACTGCTTGTCGTAGGGGTTATACATCACGCGGAGAACGTAGTTGCGCTAACGAACCCACTTAGGGAAGGACAGAGTAATTCCGAGTACAGGAGCTGCTATGAAGTAAAAGAAAATGATCCACATTAAAAATAACGAACCAAGTTTATTGTAAACGTTTTCGTCGAAAATAGAAAAGAAAAACGTATTATGTTTCCAAAAATATCAGAATGGGTGAAGCCCTGTATATAATTATTTAAAATATATAGTAATTTAAATAAATATATAATTTACTTAAAAAAAATCTAAATGCAAAATCTAGACACTAAAACTCTGGTACGACACGGTAGTGGTCTAGACTGTATATTAGGGTGGAGCGATGATGTATGAATAAAAAAAAAAATTTGATTTTTAAAATGGTATAGCGATATAAAGTTGCATTTCAATGAGTAAATTAAACGTACGAAATATTACCTATTGTAATGATGTTTTGAGGTGCCCCAACACAATTGAAAATTAAAAAAAAACTACCTATTTTTCATATTGTGATCAAACTATATATTTTATTTGTTAGGTCAATATCTTATATTTTTCATACAGATTTAAAGAAGCGAGATACAAGAAATAATGGCAAACTAGATAATTATTCAGAAATACAATAATTATATATTAAATTGTGTTTTTGTATCAAAAGTAGGCATTTGTTGACGTGATAGTAGCCTTGCCCTGAGAAACTGTCTCGTTTATTTTTTCCACAAACTGCACTTGAAGCTTCTGTCACCACTTTGATGCAGCGCTCAACGGCTTGAGTATGGCATGGAAAATCTTTAATTTTTTGACATGTGCCGAGACCGTCTTTGACAATGGCTTTCAAGTCGTCATTAGATAAATTTAAAGTCAGAGGCGGCTCAGTTATCTCACAGTCTCGCCACGTTATAATGTCGGTATAATCTTCAGCATCGAAATTCAATGAAGGCAGTTTAAACGTTCGAAGTCCTGGAGCTTTCTCACTTCTTGTTTTTAAAATTCGTCGATATGCTAGATCTCGTATGATTTCCCTTTCATCTCCAAGCATAGAAATAAGAACATTTTCTGGGTGACCAAAAAATCCATTTCGTTGGATTACCTTGTCAATGACCTTCTTCATATCGGCGTTCAAATTGCGACTCAGACTAATTGTTTGCCACTGGTGCTTAGCTCCGTTTATACACGAGGGATTACATTTTATGCTAAACCACATCGGACCATAAACTCTCATCACGTACGTGGCTAATATCACCAATTTTTCTTAGGGGTCCGGTTTAGTAGCATATAATCTTAGAATTCGATTTGCTGTTGTAAGCCATCTAGAGTGGTTTTGAGAGATCCAGGTTCAATGTTAGCTAAATCTGAAGAAAAAACGCCAGTGCTGATAGCGATCATAATATCGTACAGATATTTTTGGTCGGTACTCAAATCACCCCTGGAAATTTGAGATAATATTGTAGGAATGGCGTTGAATTCGACTATTGGCATTGTTTCACATTTTTGTAACTGATATCCAATGGCACCTGAAAAGCATTTAGCCTCTGTAGTTTTTCTGTCCAAATGTAACAACAGATGTCGCAATGGTAATTCATTGGAATGCAACTGGCAGATAAACCACTGTAATGGTTTATTCAGTTCTTCTTCCATCAAACGAATAATACCAGCTTTAAAACCTGTGTTTACTACTGTTCCATCGCAACCAACAACAACTATTTCACTGAGTTTCACCGATTTGGATTTCAAGTGAGTTAATTAGTATCTTTAATACATTTAGCAGTTCCCAACTCACATGTGACATGCCCGAAATAGTCGCTTCCTGGTTCTGATAAAATCACATAATGGTCTTCTAGTACCCTTTTTCTGTAAAATTTTTTTTTTTTCCGAATACTAATCAACGTTTTATCCTTTTTCCCATCAAAATACATACCGCGTAGGGTTTTCTTACGATCTGCATCCTGTAAAGCTGTTCTGACTTTAGTTCTTTCACGGCGCAACTTTGAACGATCAATAACACCACTTGGATCCTTTGGTGAAATAATGCCAACATCTTTTAACACAGAAGAAGCTATAATGGCAGCGGCTCTGTCAGAAACTCCAGTACGATCGCAGGCAAGAGCTAATGATGGTAAATTTAATCTCCTTTTTTTTGGTGGCGGATCAACTGTTTTTTTTTTGTGCTTCAAGGTAAGGACTAGAAGCTACGCTATCGCTTGAACTGTCGCTTTCGATTGCCAAGTCTTCAGGTAAAGAACGCGAATAACACGGTTTCTCAAAATCAGTTATTTCTCTGTTACGCGATAAACTTTTTTGTTTTCTTTCTTCTTTTTTCTTATTTTTTATAGTTTCAACCACATCTACACCGCCTATGACCATTTTTCTTGTTGTTATTTGATCGAGTAAAAAATTTATTTCTTCCTTGGGAACTCGACTGCCTTTTAAACAATTACAATTTGAGAAAAGTTTACATTTGCAACTGCAAACATCAAATAATCTGTGGGACTCAGTTATAAATCTATTGATCTTTTCTTCGTAATTTTTGTTTGTTTGACGACCTTTATAAGGTTTCATTAAGATTCTATATTTGTCATGGTAGGAACGAATAAGTTGTAGAATTCTCTTAACACTAACAGTTGGCAGCGAAGCTTTTCGCCAAATTTCTAAAACTTCTTGAGCCAATATTTCGGATATGTCATGAACGGTTGGCTCTTTTACTGTTTTATTGGGCTCTAATTCATTTTTAATGAATAGGTAATTTTTCATAACGTCATTATAAGTTGGTAATTAAGATACTGGTAATTTCTCTGGTAATCCGAACCCAGCACAGGTCATTTGTCGTGTTTTGACTTGAGACATTTTACTGTAATAAAGATATATAATATGTGCTAAAGTATTACAGTAATATCTGAAACCTAAATAGGAAATTGAAAATACTACTTACATGAGTCTTATTTCTTGATCACAGACGTAAAATTCAAAGGGTATCACAAGTGAAATAGTACTCACGCGAGTTGACTATAGCGTTCGAATAACGTTTTAGGAGAGTTGCAAATCGTCTTAATACGCTCGCTTCGGATTATATTTTTCTATCTTATACTAACTGCGCAATACTCAGTGTGTAATTTAGCGTTCATTAAATATTTTTGATTTTTCGACTAAATTCATGAATTTTGCCAAACTTAATAATGTCGGGGGCACCTCTAAATATATCATGTGCCAAATGAAATTTTCTGTGTATATTTGGGAGATAATAGAGCAACTTTTTACAGGTATTCCAAAGCTATTGCTAAATAAAAAAAAATCGCTCCACCCTACTGTATATATTAGAGTACAAAAGGAAAGTAGGCGGTATACGTTACGAAAGATCTCTAGTGTACGCATTCACTATCGAAATTAAACCTTATGTACAATCTTAGAGCTACATAACTTATGATGCTATTTATATAAAATAAAAACAAGTGAAATATATTCTTATACACTTAAATTGAATCAACAAATTTCTGTTTAATCTAAATTGCATCAACGCAAAAATTAAATACACTAAATTAATTATTAAACGGTATAAACAATTCTAACTTTTTCTATGATCCAAGAGATTAATGAACGAATCAAGACAAATAAAACGAATGAGTAATTACTGTAAACGATACTAATGTATGTATTTATAACAAAGAAATTATTTAACGGTTAAGACGAAAAGAAAAGAAGGGCTTAATTAAATGTTTCTTTAGCTTACAGTAAGTTATGACATATTATTTATACCACAATTGCAAGTTTTTGAGTAATATATCTAATTAAACAAGACGAAGTAATTAGTGACAGATCAATCTTAAATCTTGCTATAATTGTTCGAGGAAAACCAGCTGGAATGAAGTCGTTTCTGTTTTACACGTGATCGATGTGATTTCCGGTCCACGTGGAATAAGGCACTTCTTCAAACAGATTCCTCAAGTCCGAAAATTTTAGCCTTGCACGGCCAATCTCAGCATCAAATAGTTATAAAATCAATATTAGGAACCGGTCCCAAAAACCCTGCAGATGGTAATTATATGTGAAACACGTAGATTAGGACACACAAAAAAAGAAAATATCTTAAAGAAAATTAGCGGAAAAAACCCACTCAACTACAGATGTTCGAGAGTACAATTTAACCTGCGACAACAACGCCAATCCAATCATATAAATAGAGGTTTCAACAAACTCTGTATGACGCTTAATAAACCACCTTTTTCGGTGTAAATTCACTTGATACAAATAACCAACAGCAATACAACTTGTCAAGTCGAGGTTCTCAATGGTAGTGACCGAAGGTCACACGCAAACTTGTGCCCACTCTACGCAGATGCCGACTCACGCATGACCGATAAGGCGATATATACACCACAGTCCAGAATATCGTAACAAGATGTCGAATCCATACACAAATAGAATAGAATTTTCAAAAATTGTTCAATTATTTTAGAAGCTACTTCCAAGTTAGAAAACAGCAAGATTTCCTTAAATGAAGCGCTGTCTATAGTACATTTAAATTATGTGCAGTTATAAATAAGAATCCCGATTTTCAACTATAGTTCGTATAGATAAGTGTTTAAGTGAAAAACAACATTGCGAAAGTAATGCAATTGACCTTTTTAAATTCGCGAAAATTACTTCATTAGACGCAGAACGCTCATTTTCCAAATACACAAACATATTCTCACCTCACCGTAGGAGTATGACTGAATCAAGAATGGAAGGCACGATAATAATATAACATATCAAATCGCACCTGTTTGCCCTAGTACGCTTCTGCGGATAAATCTGTTTGTGCAGGCTTAATCATGATTAGACTCGGCAAAGAGGGGCAATTTTCAGTGCAGTGCCGAGAGCAACGTAGAGGAGAGAAGCGCGCGGCACGGAAACTCAAGCGTCCTATCAAAGCACACTGGTTCACTATTATTCCACTGGTCATTGTGAGTGCATGTCAGTACAAATATACTTAGAAAATGTCGCATTTATGTACGTTTCGGAAACGGCGTACTTTGAAGAAACTAGAAAACGTAATAGCGAGTTTGCCGGATTTAGAATACAAAGGCGATATAATTAAATGTGTAAGGTGCGACGACTACTTGACGTGTACCAGTAGGTGAAAGTGTGAACGCCACCTAAAAAATTTAAAACAATTCTGCAATCCGTGGCAAACGATACAGTGAGCAATTAACATTTGATATAGGTGTTTGTTTTATTATATGTAATCTACCGTTCACTTTGCTAGACCAAAAAGCATTTGTCTCCTTCTGGAGCAGGTATTCAGATTATACATTACCAAGTCGGACATCGATAAGAAACGTTATGCCATCTGCTCGTGACTATGTTGAAAGAAGAATTAAAGCAGAATTGAAAGATAATTGTGGTTATGTGTGGACGAAAAAACCGATCGGCAAAAAAATTATGTGGTGAATGTGACGTACAATGGAGGAATTTGAACCGTCATCCTCTATCTTACTTGCTTCCAAAAGAGTTGCAAAATGTACTAGCGATGAAATTTGAAAAGTGGTGTTGGGCGCATAGAACAAATTTCAAGTTTCAACAAACCAACTTTTAATGTGCCGCTAACATGCTTTCCTTGAGCCGATCTCTTAAAGAAGAGAATTGCAATCTGTTACATGTAAGATGTAAAATCCACGCTTTAAACCTTGTGGCGCAATTGATACATAAATGTTATCCACGAGTAAATGCTTTAATAGCTCATACAAAGGCAGTGTTTCTAAAGTCCCAAAAACGTTAAAAAAATTTCACGAACTGTGTCCCAAAGTGCCTGAACCACCACAACCGATTACTACGAATTAGGGAACATGGTTAGATATCAGAATAATTATAACATGGTTAGAGGCTGCGTTTTACTACTGCGAACATTTTGATGATAAAGAAGGTAGTTTTACAATTCGATCCGAGACACGCCGAAGCTATCGAGAAACGCCAGAAAATGTTTCAAGATAGTCAGGTAAAAAGTAATTTAGAAACTATTTGCAAGAACTACTATGGACTAGCGGAGGGAATTGAAAAATTACAAAATGATTCGATGTCTGTCCAAATTGTGGTTGATGTTCACTCACACCTATGTGCGGAGGAAAGCGAAAAAAATGAGTGTGTAATACAAAAATTTGAAAATATTATTGACAAGGATTCGGATTTTGTCATACTAAGACAAATTTGTGAAGGTGCGTCGAAAGATCCATTAAGTTTTCACAAGGATTACTTTAAATTTGCAAATATAACATCACTGGATGTGGAACGGTCGTTTTCATCATTCAAAATAGTATATTAAAAAACAAGTTTCATAAGGCACCATTTTGCCGCACGAGATCAGTTTAGAAAACGAGCCGCGATAGCGGCGAGTTTTCTAAAGAGCGAGTGCGGCAAAAGGCCTTATGAAACGAGTTTTTTATACTATTTTTTCTATTTTGCGTTTTTTACATTAATAAATTGCTTAAATTGGAATTATTTAATTTGAAAGTTCAGAGTTTAATTTTTATATAAAGCATGCAGTTGGTCACATTGATACTTGACATTTTCAAATTTAAATCTTGCTATCCGCGAAGTATATTATATTACATATTATTTACTAATTTTCGTTAACTTTACTTGATACTTCATTTAAAAATATAAACATGAGGGACATAGAAACATATATATGTTGTTGTCAATTGTATACAACATACATTCTTAAAATCAAATGACAGCAATGATATTTATTTCTGTATTCGAACAACGCCAACATTGAAAAATGAAAAAAAGCGTATCGAAATGAAGCTCATTTCGATACTGTTTTGAGTTTCATAATGAGTTCATTTCGAACGCAAAATAGAAAAATATTTATTCCGCACGCCGTACTCATTTGACTGAAACAAGTGTGGAAACATATTTAATGATTCAAATATTTAATAGATGCCACCCAGTTTGTGATTTCATGGAAACTTTTAAAACAGTAAGTGTTTCAGCATGTTATATAATATATTTTTTATCATTATTTTATGTGTAAACATTCATCCGTCCGCATCGCCTATGCACACTCATGAAAGTCACGAACATAAATGATGCGAGTATGTAAACGATACTGAATGTTCGCCTTGATACGGCCGCTAGGCCACTGTACGTTGTTGAAACTTGCCCCTCTTTGCCGACTCTAATCATGATATAATATCGAACGTTTTGTGATCAATTGAACGATATGAACCTCGAAGAAATGTGATTTCAACAGAATGGTGCCACAATAGAATCCATCGGTTTGTTAAGACAACGGTTTCCTGGTCGTGTGATTTCCAAAAATACTAACGTTAATTGGCCGTCCAGATCTTGCGACTTGACGCTATGCGGGTTTTTTTGTAAAGTTTTGTTCTGTGCTAACAAAGCACAAACAATTCCTGAATTAAAAATAGAAATTCAACGCCTTATTCCTGAAATTGGCCCAACTGATTTGTAAAGTTAATTTGATTAAAAAGGTCAAGGGTTACCAGCTCAGCCGCTAGAGCTGCTTGACCGACATCATATTCCATAAAAAGACGGCAGACTATGTGCCCCAGCAGTGACGTTGCGTGGAGAGTTTAGCAGAATAACAGTGCGCTTACTTAAAAATAAATATATCGAATCCCTATACAAAACGTTAAGAAAAAACATAAATAACTTACCCAACATGTTTACATTGTTGCAAAAAACTGCACCATAATATATGTTTCTGTATTAGTCTCGGAAAGGTTCGTACGTAGCGACGTATACCGTATGAACGCCGGGGAGTGATTGATCTACCACAATGTAGTAAGACGAAGACGAATAGCGAGTTTATGTGGTTAGGGTTGAGAGAGTATATTCAATCTGTTCTACTGTCTAACCGTACGGGCGTTCCATTTCTTTATCCAACACATTCTACATACGATCTAAGTACGAATCAAATAATCTCTCTCTAACACATTGAATATTCCTATCAGTCGCTCATTGTGTTCAAGCAAGGCGAATATACTTGCAGTTGGCCAGTCATTACTTATATATCCATCGATCGCACGACGTTGTGCACACGGTATATATGTTTATATACTGAGAAGGATTTTTCGACGTTGAGAGATGTTATATTTGCATAGTTAAAGCGCTCTTTGTATCTGTACAACGGATCTTCAGTATTGGTAAAAAGTTGCCCTAATTTTGTAAAATCTACATTTTTATCTAATACACTGTTAAATTTTTCACGGACACAATCAGTTTTTTCATCTTCAAGGATATGCAGCACTAGTTTTACGTGGTCAATCATTGCTAATGAGTCCGATAAGGACAGCGCAGTGTTCTGTAATTTTTTTATTGCGTCCAGTATTGGAACGTAACTGTCGTAAATAATTTTTAAATTTGCTGCAACTTGAGGATTGTTAAATTGAACCTGGCTGAGCCGTATTGCAGCTGCTTCTTTGGCATCTAGTTGTAAAATCACTGATTTAATTTTTTCGAAATGTTTATAATAATAAAATGCTGCTTCTAACCAAGTACCCCATCGTATAAGAATTGTTTGCGGCGGCTCAGGTATATCAGGACACTGCGAATGAAATAGCCGAATCCGTTTCGGAGATTTAAGAAAAACCGCTTTCGTTTGTCCTATCAGTTGATCCACATCAGGATAAGTTGTACGTATAGTGTTTGTTACAAGGTGTAAAGCGTGAAGCAAACATGTGACATGCAGCAGGTTTGGTTTAATCGTTTTGAGTAAGTTTGCCGTGGAACACATAACCTTGGCAGCATCGGTAACTAATATTAACACTTGCTTCGGTAAAATCTCAAATTTGTGTAGTGTTTCTATTAATACATCATATATCGCTCTGGCAGTACACTCTTGCATTCGTTTACAGGTTAGTAAATAAGGAGGAAGGTCCTTGCGGAGTCAGCGTCCGTACTAGAATGGTTAGGATGGACTGTTTTTTAATATCTGTAGTTTCGTCTATTCTTAACCACAGGAATTTTTTTTTACCGTATTTTTCGTACAATTTACAATTCTCTCACGCATGGACGGTACGTAATTCCGTAGCGTACTTCTTGCTGGTAATTTCCACGTAGGATTGTATTTCTTCCAAAACTGACGAAACATTGGGTGTTCCACTTTCTGCATTGGTATATTGGTCGCAATTAACATCATTGTTAAATCACACACAAATTTATTATATGATCTACGTCCACTATTATTCGATTTATGTTTGTCACTATTTATATGTCTTTGGCACTGACTTGCTTTCCAAGTTAATAAAGTTGTTTCACAAACTAAACATTTCAACAATGTATCGCTTACAACGTCTCAACGGCAACTGAATTGATCGTCGTACGCCTCTACTCGATCCCTCCACATCACGCTACTGTTCGGGTACATAGTCTGCCGTCTTTATCATAATGAATGTCAGCATGTCTACTTTACAAATCAATATTAAATTATAATTTACTGTTTCCGTTTCAAAATTAAATCCAACGTACCCTATGGATTTTTACACGTACGTAATTGGTTTATATCCAATGGAAATATTGTGCACAATAGGCATAGGTACCAAAGTTGTAAGATGCAAATTATTAAATTGACAGCACGCTAAATTCAGACACCCGACACCGGCTTATTTATTATTGCTTTGTCAGATTTCATAATTAAAATTTAGAAATCTTTTTTTATACTTATCTAATATTTGCTTTAAATATTTGGTTTTAGTATCGCTACGAAATAATCACCAGAGTGTATTTTATGCTAAAAGATACCTTACTAATACGCTTAATAATCATATAATTTAATAAATTACTTGAATCACGCTCATATTATATGAACAATATTTTGAATATTTACCTGTAAACTAAAACAAATAATGTAAGGTGTTTCATTACAAGTAGTTTTGTCAACAATTTGATTTGATGATTTATAAAATTGCCTAATGGAGTCATGTTCTACAAATTTAGTTATACAAGGGTGGAGTAAAATGTTCTCGGCCTGACATATATTTATACGAGGTGTGACAATTAAATAACGATACTGGTCTGGAAAATATACTTCACTGAAAACGTATTACAAATACGATGGACAAGCTGAAATTATTGAGAATGAAAAATATGGTTAATATTTTCTAGGATTTTATTTTAAATATGCTCAAAGTAATTCCCTTTAACAATGATACACTTGACCGCTTTTCTTTCCACTGTTTAAAAGCTGCCAACCGATCTTCTTTCGGAATACCTTTAAAATAAGTATGAACTGCGATCAATCTCTTCTTCAGACGAAAACCTTCTACCGTCGCAAATTGCGGTTAAGCCCAAAAAATAGCCAAAAGTCACACATTGCTAAATTAGGTGAGTACGGCGAATGTTCAATTACTTTTATATTTTTTTCCAGACAAAAACTGTAGAGTTAAAACTGCCGTATAGGACGGATGCATTATCATGGTGGAGCATAATTACCTTATCTAGAACTACTGAACACTTCAGGCAAACATTTTTCAGTGTACCACTTAGCTGTATCTGTCTTTTATCTATCTACCTTAATTGTATTTACTAAGTCTGCATTTCTGAAGAATACCGAATTCATAGCTCGCTGCTTCTTAGTCATTGTAGGAGTTTTCTCATCTTCGAGAATCCATACACGGACTCTCTTGGCGGGTAGGAAGGTCGAAAAAGGGAATATAAGTTTCCCCACCCGTCACTATTTTGGAAAAAATTTGGTGAGCGCCATTATTTAAGAAATTAAAAGTTTCATGGCAAATTCTTACACGTTCTGCTTTCTTGTCAGAAAAGCGATGCGGCACAAAACGACTTACCAATTTTTTAGTTAAGTTAGTTAAGTTGATGCTCTATTACCACATAGGTGGCTTTATTGTCCTCTTCAATTATTTTCTTAACAGCAGCAATGTTTTTGTCGGTAACCACAGTAGGAGGACGCCCTGCTCCTTTTTGATGCTGAACAGAATTCCTTTCGCGTTCAAATTCCCTATACCATCGATAAATTATAGCTTACGAACGTGCTTGCATGTTCACTAAAAACTGAATCTAAACTCTCTTTGCACTCACAAGTGCTTAAACTTCTTTTAAAATCATAATATCTTATAATTCGAAAGTGCTCTCTGATTAATTCCATTTTCTTTTACTTTTGAAAAATAAGTATCTGAGTTGGACCGAACGTAACTTCAACAACAAAACGTCAAATGACAGATAAAGAGTTACTCTAAATAAACACTGTATGATTGTTGTTCACAGTCTATTAGATTTTCTTATTAATCCACTTCAACATACCCCCCTTTGCCTATATATATATATATATATATATATATATATATATATATATAGGCAATTGGATACTTCAGCAAGACCCTGTCCAAACCGGAGAGGAACTACTGCGTAACCAGGAGAGAACTATTGGCAGTAGTTAAGACCATTAAGCACTTTTACAAGTACCTGTATGGGCAGAAGTTCCTGATCCGCACTGATCATGCCGCCTTAAAGTGGCTCTTACAATTTAAGAGTCCAGAGGGTCAAGTAGCTAGATGGATTGAGAGGCTACAGGAGTATGACTTCGAGATTGAACACAGAGCAGGCCTCAAACATCAAAATGCAGATGCCCTTTCCGGAAGGCCCTGTCCAGAAGACTGTCGATATTGCAACCGAATCGAAGACAAATCGGCCAACGCTCTTCGAACCACCGTGGTTGATGACCTATGGCAACCTGACAATTTGCGCGCAGATCAAGAAGCTGATCCGGATCTTGCAGTCTTCAGGGCTTGGAAGAGAAATGGGCAACGACCGACCTGGCAAGAAATTGCTCCCCATTCACGGGAATTGAAGTCATTCTGGGCACAATGGGAATCCTTAACCATGGAAGACGATCTCCTGAGACGTGAGGTGGAAAATCACGATGGAAGTGAGCGGAAGATGCAAATGGTGGTTTCCAAGAAAAGAATACCAGAGGTATTGCGAGAACTCCATAATGGTACTTCTGGGGGACATTTTGGTGTCCATAAAACACTGGAGAAGGTGCGCCATAGATTTTACTGGGTGAATTGTTCACGAGATGTGAAAGAATGGTGCCGAAAGTGTGCTAATTGCGCCGGAAGCAATGGTCCCCGGAGGCGTCGACGTGCACCCATGCGCCAATACAATGTAGGAAGCCCATTTGAAAGGATCGCCATAGATGCCGCCGACCCTTTTCCAGAGAGCGACAAAGGGAATAAATACATAATAGTGATCATGGATTACTTTACCAAATGGGTTGAGGCATATGCTCTACCAAATCAAGAAGCTGGAACTGTAGCAGACGTGATTGTGAAGGAGTTCGTCAGCCGCTTTGGTGTACCCTTGGAACTTCATTCCGATCAAGGGCGAAATTTTGAGTCCAGTCTATTCGAAAAGATGTGTGGACTTTTGGGCATGCGGAAGACGAGAACAACTGCCTTGCATCCACAATCAGATGGGATGGTAGAGCGAATGAACAAGACCATGATCAGACACTTATCCAAAGTGGTCTCCGAACACCAGAGAGATTAGGACGAACATTTACCATTATTTCTAATGGCGTATTGGGCCTCCGTTCAAGAGACAACGGGCCAATCACCAGCAAACGTGCTATTCGGGAGGGAACTCCGATTGCCCTGTGATTTAAAGTTTGGGAGCAAGCCTAGTGAAGATCTTGTCGGAGAAGATTATGTCAGCACGCTCAGACGACGACTAGATAATATCCATGAACAAGTCAGACATAATATCCAAAATGGTAGTGACAGAATAAAGGAGAGCTATGACATCACGTCGAGAAGAGTGGTTACCATGAAGGCGATCGGGTTTGGTTATATAATCCACAACGCCGACGGGGCTTATCTCCAAAACTTCAAAAGAATTGGGAGGGGCCATACGAGTTGTTGAAGCGGATCAACGATGTTATATACCGCATCAGGCGAACACCTCACACTATGCCAAGAGTCGTACATTTTAATCGATTAGCTCTCTGGAGACAATAATGACGAAACCGCTGACTTGCGCCGATTGGTTAGCCAGTACCATGAACTAACCTTCGAAGACTTTTATCGAGAAACAGCAAGACTTGTTTACGGTACCGCCAGACTACGCGCTTGCTCATTGCGTAGCCCGAGATCTGCGAATGGCCAAAGGAATTGCCAGGGAATTTAAAGAGAGATTTGGCAGAATCGAAAAATTAAGACAGCGTCAAATTTGAATTTGAAAACGATAGCGCGAACAGATAATATTGATAACAAAACGAACGGAAAAAAGTTAGGTGCCTCACATGCTTTCTGTGTGAAAAATTGTCTTAATCTTTGTTTAAATTGATTTAGTACTTAGGTTGTAACCCATTCTAATCAGCTATCGTTTCTGATAGTTGATTACATTGGATTGATGCATAAGTTCGTGACCTTTTTATTACTCAAAATTTATTAACATCACTAGTCTTGGACCCTATATAAAAGAAATGAATAGTGTATTGTTATTTCTGGGTACATACTTATCAAAGTAGGCACATTGTATAGAAAAAAATAGCAATGACGTTTGATGATAACACACGTGTAATTTTTTGTCAATTGAAGAAAACGGTCAGTTTTGTTGCATTTGTAGTCAAACAATTTTCGCGAATATATCGTATTATAATGCCGGGCCGTGAAATTTCCGTCTTAATTATTATTGCCTTGCATGATGTTGGACATTCAAATCATCAGATATCCGCTATGTTAAATATGTCTAGGGCACCTGTTGTACGCATAGTGCATAGATATGTATAAAGGAGTTTTGTGGAAAGAAGACCACGTTTTGGGCGTCCCCAAGTGCCGAATGAAAGGGGGGATCGTTCAATATACCCGGAGGAATCGAAATGCTTCAGCTCCAGCCCTAAGAGCTCACTTCCAAGGTAAGTTTCGTCGTGATATTTCAACCTCTACCATTTGAAGAAGACTTCATAGTGCGAATTTACATGCTGGAAGACCTTTAAAAGTACCAGCTCTACTTGCATGACACCGAGTTGCCTGTTTCCGTTGGGCGCAGGAGCACAGGGGTTGGGTTTTACGGCAGTGGCGATGGGTCTTATTTATCGATGAGACCAGAAATGGATTGGTGAGTGATGATCGTAGACAACGGGTTTGGAGGGCATCAGGTCGTCAAGAGCGATTAAATTTGCCCCATGACATTTCTCCTTACGAAGGGGATACAGTCATGTTTTAAGGTGGTATAATGTTCAACCGCTGTATCGCGCTAATATCCATACAACAGAACATGACAAATGCAGTTTACATTGAAAACGTTATTAGGTCCATTATCTATCCATTACGCAATAAACTGGGTGAACATTTCATTTTTATTAAGGATAATGCCAGAACACATCTTGTGTTAAGGGTTCGGGAGGCACTTGAAGAAGGACGTATCACCAGATTGGATTGGCTAGCAGAATCCCCCGATATGAACCCAATAGAACATATTTGGGATTTTGTTGTTAGAGCCATTCGCAATCAGATTCACCCACCCCACACCGTAGTGGCTATAGAGGAATGGAACAATATTCCGCAAGAAATCATAAATTCATAGATTATTTCAATGGATAGGCATATCAATGCGTTAGTAAGAAGCAGAGGAGGGCATACTGAGTATTGAATATTGTTTCCTAATTCCTTTGTTTCTATATTTTTTCTTGTTTATTTAATTTAATTTTTTTTGCTTCTTTACGTTGGTTAACAATTATTATCAAATTTTTATCTTAAAAAACATATTTTCAATATAATATTTTTATTGTTCTTAATAACACACTATTATCATAATCTTTTTGGGGTCCAGCACTTTTGATATATACAATATATTCTCCATTATTTACGATTGCCTTTCAACGATCTGTCAATTTTTCGATTCCACGCCTAAAGAAATCCAATGATAGGTAAGTGAAGAAGTCGTCAAGCTAATTCTGAAGCGCGCTGAAACGAGCGATATTGTGCTGCAAAATGACTTCATAATGTATTTTTTTCTTGAATTGCGGTCTAAAGCACAACATCAGAGTGTCAGCTTTTGTTCAGGAGATTGCCATTTTGTTATAGCTTAGCTCTAACAAAAAGGCAATTTCTTTTCTATTCTTGACGTCAACATCAAGGCACCATTTTTCGTCACCGTTCACGAGCTACCAAAGAGGCATAAATGTTCACACACTAATTCATGTTTTTGCTCCAAACACACTGCAACCAAACGCCCAGTTCTTTAACTTTACCCATGGGATGTAAATATCGTATTATGGTCGATTATGTCCAATCTATCGTGGTGGCTAATTCCCGAGTTGTTTGGCATGGATCATTATGAAGTAAAGCGTTCAGACGATCCTCATCAAAGTCTTGAACGTTGAGAATCGTTTACATCAAAATGGCCCTCTTTAAATTGACAAAACCTTATTGGCTTTTAGTTTTATAAAATTTAGTGGGAGAATACAGATAAATATTAACTATTCATCACTGTGAACCTAGACAAAGCCAACAAACAAAATTTCTGTAAAATTTCTCATTTAAATTGAATGATTCTATTGTGTTGTCATTAGGGATCGGCAAATAGGAGTGCATTCCAAGAGGGGACTTAAATAAATTTGTAGCGGGCCGATCTATTGTTTAGTTTTATTAGTTACTTGAGTTCTATTGCGTAAATATGTGATGAACAATGTCTACACATCTACTTGCATCTAAGAGAATCGAAACAACTAATGCAGAATTTATATCATGTATCGTAACTTCGTGTTTGAAATTGCTATTGGGTGGAAAGCACGATATAAATAAAGAAAAAGTGTTATTATTTATAAAAGATGGAGCTGCATATATGAAAGCGGCTGATCGGCTCTTACAACAAACATACAGTTGTTTGACGCATATCACATGTTTCGCATATCACATGTTTCGCATATCACATGTTTCGCGCATGCTCTTCATCGAGTATCAGAGGAAGTCAGAATAAGTACTCTAATGCAGATAAATTGACATCTTCTGTCAAGAAAGTATTTATGAAGGCACCTGCACGCGTGAATTTATTTCGCGAAAATCACATGTGACACTACCACCAGAATCTGTTATAACACGCTGAGGCACGTGGATAGAAGCAGCATTCTATTATCATATGCATTTTGACGACGTTAAAAGTAGTTATAGTACAGCTACTGGATCCGAATCATGCTCTTTCTATTTTACACGCTCAACAAGTAATTATGGACCCCATTATTCAGTTAGATTTGGCCAATATTCATGGACATTATTCCAGCATACCTGTAACCATCCGCCATCTAGAGGTTACTCCGACCAACCCGCAATATTCTATAACTAACGCGATGAATATTGTATATGATCTTTTGTACGCCGAATTGTTGACTTATTTTATGGTAAAGAAGTAGATTTCTCAGAATTGTGGATAAATGTGCCGTTACTAAAAAACTTTATGTACCTACTTTAAATATGCCCATATTTCATCGGTAGATGTTAAACGGTTGTTTTAAAGGTATGAATGAATTTACAGAAATGACAATGCCCTCGGTCGACATTCCCTCGGGCCAGAGGCCACGGGCTGAATTAACGTCGATCTCGGAGCAATATAATACCCACAACGCCCTTGGTGCATAAAGAACCATGTAAAGCTGTCTGGCATTTAGATGTAACTGTCATCTAAGAAATTCATATTAGTAAGGTTACGACATGCTTTTTGATGTTACTTAGAAATCATGGCTGACTAGAGGCAGTTTAATAAAGTATTTGTGTTTGTTAAATCCAACCTAAATCCTACAATATGTATATCAATATTCGGACACGTAATCTGAATTGAATAGTTCTACTGTACACAATACAGCAGTATCTTTCAGAAATTCCATTTGTGACATTTATCTAAATTAGACAAATGTACACCATCCCTGTACTTTTTTAGAATAAATTGTTGGATTGTGATTCACCAGTAATTAATATAATACAATGGAACGAATATATGTATATGAAACTTCTAAAACTTAACTTTATTGTATTCAGTCTGTCGACCTTGTATATATGTATGTTTGATAAAGGTTTACGAACAGACCTTGTAAAATATTTTTTCTTTGTTTTTAGTAAAAACACATCGATACTAAGACGATACAATGTAACAAGCGACCACAATAGCTTACACTGTTTGTTTTGGCTCCAAAAAATAAACATTATTGAAAACCCAATGCCTGAGTTAAATTCGGTCCTTGATGAAATAGATTTTTAAAAAGAAATCTTTATTTGAAATTTGACAAATTAACTTCTCTTAAATCTAAATTACAAGTTCTCTTAACAAATGCAGACACCGAATTAAATTAAAACTAACAGAATACTAACTATATAGCAATGTCTCTAATCTAACATAATTCATATATCATACATATATCATATATTTATCAATTCAACATATCTTGGGAGATAGCGGCTTCTTTGAATAGTTGTACAGGTGCCGGGTTTATAACTCCTCCGGGCCTAGAGGGAAGCATCGTCTTGGAGGGTCATCTCTAAGGGATGTTTTCTTTCTTCAACTTTTTCAATTTTATTTTTCCTCACTTTTCTCTCAGTTATTCCTCTTTTCACCTTTCTTTCTGTTATTCTTTTCTTCATCAATATATATTTTATTAGCAAGTATGTTCCAATGGCACAAATTATTAATGTAAGTAGAATTACTATAGAACTCCACGTCGCCGACCTTGTTCAACTCTTCACGCAGTTCCTTCAGGTGGCTGTCGATGTTACTGATATTTTCTACGTGTATCTTTTGTATTTCCCTAATATTCTCATATTGTTCGGTAGCGATTATTATTTTTTTGTTCATTACCTAATTGTGGTATTTTAGCGAAAGCGAATTCTTTTTGTACTTGGAATGTCTGTAATGTAATGTGTTCTACTTCCACAGTGCAGCCCTCAGACAATGTTACGACATAAGTCCCCTGTAGTCTTTCCTTTTCTTGATTGGTATTACACTTCTTCCGGATTAATGTTATTTTCGGTAGCACTAATATCCATTGATTGCTTAACACGCTAATCACTTTTACTTGTTGTATGTTTTCCAGTGTATAAATGCAATTTGTATAATTGTTCGAATACGCCAGCAGTTAGACCTCGCATGGTGACTTCTTCGTCAAGGTGTGGGTCTCCTCCAGGTCACAAATATACTCTTCCTTTTTTAGTTTATTACAAATAGTATTTGAATGCATGTAATTATTTTCATTTATCGCTAGGTATTTTAAAGTAGGTTGTAAGGACTTGAAATGAGTTTCGTTTATTTGAATAGGTAAGGCAGTGGCGGCTCGTGCTAAAAATTTTAAGGTGTTCTGCAAGTTTTACAAAAAAATTTACCTTGCACGGGCAGTAATAGGTTGTCTCCCATCGATCTTATCGTGCTTTCTTCGCCTTCCGCACTGAAGTAATGTATTTCTGGAACGATTGTCAATTGTCACACAAAAAAATAAGAGTCACTAAGCACTATTTTACTAACAAATTATTTCTTATAAATTAAATCTATTCTACGTTCTTTTGGATTTGCAAATTTTGTTATTACTTTGTCATTAAAATTGTCTATTTCGGAGATAAACTTTTTTTCGATAGATAGCATGGAAAGAGATGTTAAACGATCTTCGGTCATTGAATTTCTAAGAAACGTCTTAATTCGATTTAGTGTTGAAAAGCATCGTTCGGCCTCTGATGTTGTCATGGGAGTTGTTATTACAATTTCTAATAATTTTCTAGTCTCCTTCAACGTATCTCCCAGATTGTTTTTTATTAAAAATTTTAGAAGAGGTAGTGCGCCTTTTAAAGATCTACAATCAGTTCTTGAGTAAATAACAGACAATTCAGTTCGTAATCTTTCTTTATCAAGGGTGGGATAATAGGAGCATGCGGAAGTGAGTTTGTCCTCAGGAAATTTACTGCAATACTCTCCAAAGCATTCCGAAAAAAAAGTGATGCCACTACTAGATGCTCTTTAAAATGAAAGAAATTCGATGATTAAATCTGCTGTTATTTGGACGTTTGCGTTTTTCTGGTGGTGGCTCATCGCTTATTAAATCTGTTTAGTCCATTTACTAATTTAACATAACTTATAAACAATGTAACCCGCTATTTTAATAATGTTCCTGTCACTTGGCTTTTGACACATTGTCGAAATTACTTCAAAAACGTCATCTTTCAAATATCTCAGTGTTAGTTAAATTCTTTTAATAAAATTTGTATCGTATATGTTGTCTTTTCTTCGATCCTACCTTGAATAAATACAATAGTGAGTGTATTCTCTTAAATATTTAATCTTCCTTTCTTGTGATCCTTAATTTTTGGATTTTATATCACTTTATGTTTAACTTCTTTCTATAACAGCTTCTCTGTGCCTGTTTCCTATTACTTTTCATTCTCATTGAACTTGTTATTAAATTCCTTCTGCCAATACTATTCTTATTCCAGTTATAATTTTTCGATTGTCAATTTATTACAAACAAAATGAATATGGCCATCGCTATACTACTACATTATATTATAACATTATTTTCTTTAGATTGACATTTTTAAATTCGTTATATCTTTTGAATGGAATGTCCGATTTTAATAATTTAAAAAGTATTTTACTGGTACTGAAATGGTCTTTAATAAAATATCATTTAATAGGATAAGAAATAATACAGAGGTATGGATAATATGGTTTGATTATTGTCGGTACTTTTATTAACTTTTAAAATGTAAAAAAGTAGTTATAGTGGCATAACTACAGTAGTTAGACATATGGTTTCGCGGACTTTTTGTAGATATTAATACGTTCTATAATACTGTAGAACATTTTTTTGTTCTATCAACAATAGTTTCCGCAGCGTACGCGATGGCAGATTTTTTGTGACTAATTTTTCCACACCTTGGGTTACATTAATGCATTTTTATTGGGGATATCTTTTTTTTTTAATGTAATATAGCCTATGTCACTCAGTGAAAATGCAGCTTTCTAATGGTGAAAGAATTTTTGAAATCGGTCCAGTAGTTTTTGTGTCAAAGCATTACAAACATACATACAAAAACACAAATGTTTCCTCTTTATAATATTAGTTTAGATACCGAATCATATCGCCCTCCGCGCTGGTCTAAATGCAGCGAACATGCCTGGTAAAATCACGCATTGGTTTAAGACAGCCACGGGGGTAGCGGGGTGCGCGCGGGTGTTTGAAAGAGCTCTGAGCGCACGTACGTGTGGACCAGATAAGGAACAAGTGAGCGATCGCGCGAATTAGGTTGGTTATTCCACTGGTCGCCTATTGTATATTATTTGATAATATACTATATATAACCGGCGTTAGTGTTGGAATTTCGGAAGCGAATATCTCGGCTTCTACTGATCGGATTTTGATGATTGAGGTGTCAAATTGTAGGGTTTGATGTCCTCTACAGGATGACGTAGAAAAATATGCAAATTTTTTGATATACAGGGGGAGAATTTTCACAACAATATGTTACGCTTTTATAAACATCAGAAATGTCGGAAAAATGATGTAAAAGAAAACTAGTTATAACTAATACAGGTTCGCCCGCCCAATTTTTTGGGTGCTCTGCAGCACTGCAGCGCTTATGCGCCAGCCGCCACTGAGTAAGGATTTTAAATGGTAATAATTATAGGGTTCTATTTCTACTAGCGGTACAAGGATTGAATACAATAGTTTTACCTATAATATAAGCTTTTACTTTTATTATTTTGCTTAAATAATGTAATTCGTTGATTATTGGTTCTAGAGGTAACTTCACGGAATCAATTTGCTTGTCGACATTGATTATTTTGGATTGAGTCAACTGTCTTATTGAATGTTTTTATAGTATCTATACTTAAGGTGATTTGGTTGTCTATGATATCCTTCAACTTATTTTGTGATTTCACTGTTACTAATAATTTGATCATACCGTTCAGCGTCTTCCTGATCTAAATTGTCCGTTATTGCTTTAATAATACTACCTGCGATGTTTATAGTGCCCCTTTTTTTACTCTGTCTTTTGGACTTAGTTGCATAATATTATTATTCATTATTTCTAAATTATACCTTAATATTTTATGATAATTTTCTAATTCAAACGTATAACTTTCGCTCTGCGCGTCTGCATTTTGCGTGAAGTTTATCCAATTCATACATTTTAATTCTAATTCCTTAGCTTCTAATATTAGTGTATCTATGTGGTGAATATTAGTAAATTGCCAGTACGTTTCCGTATTCCATGCTGTTCCTAGTCTCACCGGTAATAATCCCGTGGCCGTTTGTATTTCTCTTATGTTGACGTCTCCGGCAAGTTCGGTGGTTCCAATGAGGAATCTGGAACGATTCCATATTTTAAATTTCTTACATTGATTCTTCGTTCTTTATTCTTTTTATCCCTAATCAGCGCCGTTCCGTTTTTACATATTTTAATTACCTCGTATGGTCCCGTATATCCTGAAACGGTTTTACTTTTATAACCCTTTGGTCGTTTAACATATACCTCCTGTCCTGCTTGTGAAGGTTTAGTTTTAAGTTTATCATTTCGTTTCTCGATGGTTTTTGTCTTTTGTTTTTGTACCTTTTCTCCTAAATTTTCATATAACAATTTCATTCTATTTGCGTGTTTCGTGAGATAGTTATTATAAAATGTTTTATTGTAATATACCGTGTGTCCCAATTTCGATGCTCACCATTGGTATCTCGGTTATTAGAAGATATAGAACAACGGTTAAATGGGGAATGTTTTGCAGAATTCAATACTCGCGGCAAATCTTATTTCAAATTTGACCTAACTTTTTAAATTTTTAAAATATTTTGAAAAATCAAAAATTTGCCGATTTCGTTATTCCTCAATAACTCGATAACGCTTATTCTGACCTCTTTTAAAGTTTTACATTGTCCAGACACTTTTTTAAAACAAATTATTTGATACAAACAGAAACCCCCGATTGTCATTTGTTTTTAAGTTATTACCACTATCTTTTGTTTTTCATATGGCGGCCATATTGGATTTTGGATTTGTTAGGTAGTCCTCAAAATGTGCTTTTCAACGATGTATAACATGCCTGAAAAATTTTTATTTATAAGAAAAATATTAATAAAAACGTAAATTAATCTTTAATATGAAATTTGTAGGCTGAAAAATTAAACACCAATGTCAAATGAAAGTGAAAAGATATTCTAAGTAATACTGTAAACAAACGAAACGATAAAAAAATTATAGAAATAAAAAGTAAAGATACAGAACTTAAAGTTCACATTCACATAAAGAAATTGTTCAATATGACGACCATTCTGTTCCACACAATTTTGACACCTTGTTCGAGTAGAGTTACAAACTCTACGTAGCGTGTTTCCGTTTACTGATCGTAGCACATCTAGTACTCTTTGTTCTAAAATTTCCCGAGTTTCTGGCGGTTCAAAATCAAATACTTCGTTTTTAGTGGTACCCCATAAATAAAAGTCAAGCGGGGTAAGGTCGGGTGATCTCGCAGGCCATTGCACGGGTCCATTATTTGAAATCACTCTCTCATTAAAGTTTTCTCTCAAAAAATGTTGCACGTTACGAGTGTTATGGCATCTTGCTGGAACCAGATGTTTTGCATGTTCTCGGGATTAATAATTTGCCTCAAAGCAGGCATTATCTCGTTTGTTAGTAGCTCCAAATATCTGTTACCAGTTAAATTGTAATCAAAGATGAAAGGACCTATTAACTGATTATCTAAAACGAAAAAAAGAGTTTAAAAAACAAAAAAAATGTAAATAAAATGTCATACCAATTAAACCGCACGAGACATTAAAACCAAATCGAACTTGAAATCTTCTTTGATTTACCAAATGTGGATTTTCAGTAGACCAATGATGATAGTTATTCCTATTGAACACTCCACAATTGGTAAATCGTATTTCATCTGTCCATAGTATTTTCCTAGGAAAATTAGCGTCATATTCACATTTTTGAAGGTACCACCTGCTAAACTGTAATCGTCGGAGATTGTCATTATCACTTAAACCTTGTACAATTGGTGGTTTGTAAGGGTGATAATTGTTTTTCGTCAAGGTTCTGTGAACAGTAGATTTTGAAATCCCTGTTTCTCGTGTCACACGACGAACTGATGTGCTGGGATTGTTCCTAACGTTCTGCAAAATATTATTTAGACGTGTATCAGCATCATTAACTTCATAGTTAGCTCGTTTTTGTTCGAAGCTTCCAAAGTTTTTTAATTTGCTAACTAGTCTTCTAAAAATTGTCCTGTGCGGCTGTTGTCTTTCTGGAAAACGCTCTGCATAACTCGTGCACGCATTTTTAGTGTTTCTATTTGCTTGGAAATACACTTCCAACATATCAACTTTTTCTTCGTTTGAATATGTATGTGCCATTATCAATACTTATAAATCTTAATACTTGACAATAATTACTTATCACTAACTACAAGTAGTTTTAATTAACTTATCTCTGCAGCACTAATTGTACTTTGACAGGTTATCGTTTTGTTTCATTGTCAGAATACATTTGTCATTGACGTTTGACGGAACATAATGTCTTTGCTAGTGATACACGCTCAGAGGTTAGAATTATCTGACATTTGATGTAAAACCAAATACAAATCTCCCCACTACTTTTAATCCTGCGCGAACTTACCCCTCCTCGCGCCAACTTAATTGGCGTTTGCTATACTTAGAATATCTTTTCACTTTCATTTGACATTGGTGTTTAATTTTTCAGCCTACTAATTTCATATTAAAGATTAATTTACGTTTTTATTAATATTTTCCTTATAAATAAAAATTTTTCAGGCATGTTATACATCGTTGAAAAGCACATTTTGAGGACTACCTAACAAACCCAAAATCCAATATGGCAGCCATATGGAAAACAAAAGATAGTGGTAATAACTTAAAAACAAATGACAATCGGGGGTTTCTGTTTGTATCAAATAATTTGTTTTAAAAAAGTGTCTGAACAATGTAAAACTTTAAAAGAGGTCAGACTAAGCGTTATTGAGTTATTGAGGAATAACGAAATCGGCAAATTTTTGATTTTTCAAAATATTTTAAAAATTTAAAAAGTTAGATCAAATTTGAAATGAGATTTGCCGCGAGTATTGAATTCTGCAAAACATTCCCCATTTAACTGTTGTTCTATATCTTCTAATAACCGAGATACCAATGGTGAGCATCGAAATTGGGACACACGGTATATCAAACGGGTCGTGAGTTTTAGTGTGTCCGAATGTTACCTCTAATGGTGTTAGTCCTGTTGTTGTATGTATTGCACTATTATAACCGATTATTGCTAATTTCATTAGTTTCTCTGTACTTTCCTCTTTGTTCTTCTCTCGTATTATCCTCATGTGTTCGATAATGGCGGAATGTAAACGTTCTACGTTACTATTTGAATTTGGGTTGTATGGGGTGGTGATATGTGTTTTTACTTTGTGTTTTTCTAAGAGTTCTTTTACTAATTCGTTGGTAAATTCGGTTCCTCCGTCCATCACAATTTCCTCCGGTACACCATATAATGAAAAGTAGGTTATTAATGAATCTACTAGTTCTACTGCGTTTTTGCTGTTTATTAATATGGCTTTCGCTAATTTGGTAAATGCGTCGATGCACGTTAAATAAATTTTGCTTTCAATAACAAACGTATCTACATGTATTTTTTGAAATAGTTGATCGACTTTTTCCGTGATGTTTAATTCTGGGTGTGGTGCGTGTCGGTCGTATTTGTTTCTATTACATTCTTCACCTTTCCTTATATATGCCGAAATTGTATCTTTCATATTCTTCCAATAATATTTTCTCTGTAATTGTTTTAATGTTTCGTATACACCTCGGTGGTTCGTTTTTCCTTCATGATAGTTCTTAATTGCTTCTTTTTGTTGTTCATCGTTGTTAATTACTTGTAATTTTAATAAACATCTATATAATTTCGGTCCCTTATCATTGAAATTGTCAATGTATACTTTACAAAATTCTTTATAAAGTTTCTCTTTCTCGAAATACAAGTAATGTTTACCTTGGTCCATATAATCTCTCATGAATTCAAATATTCTTCCTTCGTTATTTTCTTTTGGTATTTGTACCTTATAAATCTTCTTTCCCTGGTCTTGGTTGAATTCAACGTTTACCTCGTCGAGGTTAGTATATTTAATGTGATACTGCGGGATTTTAATGTCTATTGCCTCATCCATTGTTGGTATTGATACCTTTGGTAAATTTGGTTCCTTATTTACGTTAGAATGTTCCGTTTCTACTAAGTTTTCGTTTTCCTGTTCTGTTGCAGTGTCCGTACTTTCACTACTTCCTTGTTCTGGTGCGGTATCCATCTCTTCTCCGTAACCTATTATATCGTCTAGGTCTTGTTGCATTATAGGTTGCATTGGTATTCCCTCTAGCTGCTCATCAATTTCTTTTATCAATTGCTCTGAGCTATCATCCATGTTGTTTGCCATTGCCTTTTTTGTATCAATGTCAAAGTTAAATTCTTCGAGTTTGATTTTCCATCTCGCTAGTTTAGAATTAGGTTCCTTAAGTGAATTTAACCATACTAAAGGACGATGATCCGTATATACGATAAATTTTCTACCGTACAGATATGGTTGAAAGTATTTTGTAGCCCATACGATGGCTAGAAGTTCTTTTTCGATAGTAGAATACTTCTTTTCTGTTTCGGTTAGTGTCCGAGAAGCATAACATACGGGTTTATCTCTTCCAATTTGTCCTTGCGACAAAACTGCCCCTACAGCGACGTTCGATGCGTTAGTGGTAACTACAAACGGCTTTTCATAGTCAGAGTACTGTAAAATTGGCTTATCCATTAATATATTCCGACATGTTTCAAAACATCTTTTATATTCTTCATTTATTTCAATTTTTGATCCCTTTTTTAGACACTTTGTCATAGGTTTTGTTAACTTTGCGAAGTTGTTGATGAATTTCCTATAGTAGCCTAAAAGTCCTAGAAATGATTTAATTTCGGTTACCGTTTTTGGTATTGGATATCTTCGTATTGCATCGATTTTCTGTGGATTTGGTTGTACGCCTTTTTCTGTAATTACATGTCCTAGATATGCAACTTCTCGTCGTAAGAACTCGCACTTATCTAATTGTATCTTTAAGTTTACTTCCCTCAATCTTCGAAATACCTTTTCAAGTTTTAGTAGGTGTTCTTGTAAACTTGTGGAATACACTATTATATCGCCTAGATATACGTGACATATATCTTCTTGCAGGCCTCTTAAAACACTGTCAATCATTCGTTGGAATGTAGCCGGTGCATTCTTGAGTCCGAATGGCATTCTCTTGAATTCGTAATGACCTTGCTCTGTGGAGAAGGCGGTTTTTTGTACAGCCTTCTGTGCCATTTCTATTTGGTGGTATCCTGATGCAAGATCTAATGTCGTAAAATATTGCGCACGGCCTAATTTGTCAAGTATATCCGTTATATTCGGTATAGGATATTTATCGTCGATGGTCTGATAATTTAGTTGTCGATAATCAATCACCATTCGATATTTCACTTCACCTGATGCATCCATCTTTTTCGGTACTATACTCACCGGTGCTGACCATGGGCTGATACTCTCTTGGATAATATTTTGTTGTAAGAATTTATTTACTTGTTGTTTGATTTCGTCCTTCTGTTGCGGTGATTTCCTGTAAGGTTTTATATACACAGGTGTTTCATTTTTCATATTTAAGGTATGTTTGACACTGTTTGTGAAAGTTAATGGTAATCTTTCATCGTAGCAGATATCTCTGTATTTTAGACACAAATTTTTAATTCCTCTTGCCTCCTCTTCATTAAGATGTTGTAATCGAAGTTTTCCTACTACGTTTTCTCCCTGCATGTATGTATTCGATTTGTTTCGCATTATATTTTGCTTTGTTCCCGGCCTCATAATTTTCTTTATAAATTTCAACTGGTATTGGTTTTTTTACTTCAATTTCTACTGTGTGATTATTAAAATTTACAACTTCCGTTAAGGCGTGACAGTCTCTTGCATTTGACAGTGATGATGGTATTTCAACACCTGGAGCCATTACTTGGTGATTTATTAGTATATTAGAATAATTTTTTGTAATTGGTAATTTTATAATTCGACGTTCTCTAGGCCCTAATTTAATTTTATTATTTTCCCAACTAATTTTTATATCGCCAAATTTTGTACGTAACATTCCTTCTGGGACATCAACTATATAATAGCGCCTAATTGTTTTAATAAATTTAGTCCGATTAAACCGTCATAATTTTCTGAAAAATTAAAGACATGAAATTTTAATATTTCCCCTGGTGCCTTAAACGTTTTTAAACTTGGTATATAAATTACATTTTCGTGTCTAGTAATAGCGTGTGCGGTTTGTATTGTAAAAGGTTCTTTTTCTACATAATCACTAAAATATTCGCTTACTTTACGGGTACTTACCATAGATCGTGTAGATCCTGTATCTATTAAAAATTTAGCATTAATTTCTGGTAATATTATACATATATGGTAACACTGATGACGTGTTTGTGTTTAATTTTATATTATCGATTTCTTCTGCTAGATCTGACTGTTCGTCGAGGCTGACAACGAAAAAATTTCCATCTTCTTCTTGGGTTTCTTCTGTCTCTTCGTATTCTAATGTGTTTTCTTCATACGGTTCTTGCTCTGTACAATAATATTCTGGGTACAACGTATCCTGGTGTTCCTAATTGTTGTCGTTCTGGTGGTAGAGTTCTTCGGAAATCCAGTTTGGTTTTCCTGTGGCTCTAAATTGAAATGACTGTTGTGGCGGCCCTCCTTGTCTCATCGTACCACTACCTAATTCCATAGGGGTTTGTCTTGGTTGTCGTCGTTGCTCTTGTTGGCCTGGTGATTTGGCAAACTTAAAAGACGGTGCTTTAGCCATCATCTGCTGCGGCTTCCATGTCGGTTGTGGTGGCTTCCACATTGGTTGTTGTTGCGGCCATCGATTTTGTACCGACATATTTGGTTTACTAATGTATTGAGGCATTAATGGTCGAAATGGCGTAGCTTGAGGATTAAAATTTTGTTGAGCGAATGGACGGTACATTGATGATGTTGAGGGTTGTACGGGGGAGGGTTGATTTATTGGTCTATTTTGTATTACATGTGACTGTAATAGCGCATGATGTCTAATTGGTTTAAATTCTGATTTATTAATAGTATTTGGTTGTTTAGTAAAATAATTAAAATTTTCTTCCTCTATTACGTAACTCATGGCTATTTCGATATTAGTTGGATTTCAAAATAACACGGTTGCCTATATCTCCATATTGTGTTATACCTCTTAAAAATGTTTGTAGAACAGTATCATTGTGAATTTCGATTTTAATTGCCCGTCTTTGAGCATCTTGTTCTGACATTTTAATTTTTCCAAGCAATAAATTTTGGATGTTTTTACAATGCATACCGAAAGTGTACGCTGTTTCCCCCCTTTCAGGTTTTAATTGCATTAAATCCTGAACAAGACATTTTTCAGAACGTTGATCACAAAAGTTTGTTTGTAATAAGCTTTTTAATTCTGCCCATGTTTTAATTACTTCTATACTACCTACAAGCTGTAAAGCACGACCCACTAATTTTGACTGGAATATTCTCAAAAGGAATTCGTTGATTGGATCTTGTGGATCCACATTGCCAAAGGTTGTAGCTAAATACTCACAAGCCCCTATGTACATAGAGAAGGTATTCGGATCCCCCTCGTATATAGGTATGATGTCTACATGTATATGGTTTTTAGTAATGTCCTTAGCGGTTGTCATTTTAGTAACTTTAGTTTCTTGAGCTGGGTTTATATTATTCACGCAATCTACCACGTTTTTTAATTTACTTTCTCTTAATACTTTACTTTTACTATTATTCGCGGTTTGAATTTTGTTCGATTCTTTATTACTATTAGACAAACTAATTGATTCGTTTTCTAATTCGTCTTCGGAACTATACATTCGAATTCTCTTAAGCTTACCTATACTAAGGTAATCTATTTACACACTGCCAAAAGGATTTCGCATAAACGAGAATAATACGTAAAGGTACTTACATTAAAAATACGGTTGGGTACATTTGTGATTCGTTGTGAATTTGTTTGTTTCGTGCTTCTTGTTTCTTAATTCTTACTCGGGTATCGATTTGAAGATTCCCTCTGATCGATTTGGAGAGCTTGAATTTGGTTGTCTGCTGGAGTTTACACTATAGCACTAGTTTGAAAAAGTTGATTCAACACTCGCGTATTCTGTTCACTCTTTGTAGGTTTACCGTACAAATCGTTGAAACGATCCAAAATTCAAAGAATTTGATTTAAATTTCGTTACGGTACATCCTACGGACTGCGCCAGTTAAATTCGGTCCTTGCTGAAATAGATTTTTAAAAAGAAATCTTTATTTGAAATTTGACAAATTAACTTCTCTTAAATCTAAATTACAAGTTCTCTTAACAAATGCAGACACCGAATTAAATTAAAACTAACAGAATACTAACTATATAGCAATGTCTCTAATCTTGGGAGATAGCGGCTTCTTTGAATAGTTGTGCAGGTGCCGGGTTTATATAACTCCTGTAAAAGATATTATACTTCGGCAGGAGGAGTGGGATGACGTCATGAGAATTCAATGAATTGGTACAAAATGACAAACTTGCCTCTGAAATTGTTTTCATACGTGAAGCTGCAATGACTCTTGGGATTTGTCTATGGACTCAACCCACCTGCTGTACCAGGTTCTAATCGTAATATAAGCAATGACATGTTTTCTCTCACGCCTGTTACTTCCAGTCTAGTCACCAAAACAATAAAAAAATACAATTGAATCTCAATTGAGAAATTTAAATATTCAAATAACCTACAAATATCAAATAACATTGCGTTAATATACAGGTAGATAACAAGTGTTCATTTGAAAAGTCAATCTAGGTTACTTTGAAATTTTGATAGAATAAGACTTAAATATATTAGTATGTGTTTGTTGTTCCGTAAACGTAAATCCAAATGACATTGATAATGTCAATCACAAATATCAGTTGCATAAAATAATCATGCGTCGATTCTGGTTTAAATAAATTGCTTCTCAGTTTTAAAATGGCTTTCACTTTAGAACATAATTTTTTTTAGTCCAGGCTTATTTTCGAAGTGGTAATAAAATTGATGGTTTATGGGTTTATTCAGTTCAAGATTGCATGGTAGAATTTCAAGTTGAGTTTCCACATTTTGTAATAGATTATATACAATTTAAGAATACTTTGGATAGAACTTTAAAACTTTTTTCTGAAACTGGTAGTCTCTTAAGAAAATCAGGCAGCGGAAAATGAACCTAAACATCTGTTGGACATTTGAGTCAACAAATAAACCTTTCTGTTGGTACAACTCACAAGTTATTAAAAAAAGATATGCAACTTTATCCATACCGTGTCACAGCAGTACAAGAATTGTTAGAAATTGATTACCCACGTAGACTACAGTTTTGTAATTGGTTTGTAAATATGAACAATAATGGAGAACTTTCGCAAAGAGTCATCTTTACTGATGAAGCATGGTTTTATAAAACGGGATACCTAAATTCACAAAATACAAGAATTTGGAGTAGTAAAAATCCACATGTAATTAATGATGAATCGCTACATTCAGAGAAAATTGATGTTTGGTACCGTACGGAAATTTTACAACCATTTGTCAATCAGTTGCATGATGATGAAGTTGAAAATGTATATTTCCAACAAGACGGAGCACCTTGTCACTGTACTGCAAAATCTTTGGATTATTTAAGAGAATTTTTTGATGACCGTATAATTAGTCGAAATACTGAAATTGCCTGGCCTGCACGTTCATGCGATTTAACACCTTGCGACTTCTTTTTGTGGCCTTATTTAAAAAATAACATATTTCGAACACCTATTTTGAATTTGAACGATATGCTACAGAGAATCGAACAGAATTGCATGGAAATTAATAACAATCCAGTAATGTTGCAGAATATCATCAAAAATTTTGAACGGAGGATTTTAAAGTGCATTGATCTTGAAGCACAACATTTTCAACATTTGTTATAGTTTTCAATAAATACCTATTATTTGTTATTTATTTGTATGTATGAAACTGTCAAAATATACGACTTCGTAGGTTAAGTAGTAAATTTTAATTAACGACATACTTCAAAATGTTCTCAGTAAATCACATGCTACTAGATTGACTTTTCAAATGAACACTTGTTATTTGATTTACACTGTATACTTCGATTTATTATAAAATAAGTAACTTCTTCTGTTGAGCACGCATCTTTTTTCAAGTGTAGCCTATTCTTTCACTTACGAAATATAACTGTTTGTATTATACAATATGTGTTCGAATTGTGTATAAATAAATTGACCTATAATTATAGAAAGATGAATGAATTTGTTATTAAATTTATTCTCTAAAAAAAAATGGTGTATTTGTTTTAATTTAATATGCCAAAGAATTATTATTGGATTATTTATCTATAAATTATTATTATCGACGTTTTGATGGGCAATTGAATTCTTTTTTTATTGTAAAAGGTTTTTAACATAATGTTTAATTTCTACCAGATATTTTATTTTAAATCTTTGGCTATCCTTTACTAATGTTTCCAATATATTATTAGAACTCTTATACCCTTATTACAATTTTTTTGGGTTTCTAGGAGAATTCAATTGCCGAAAGTCAGGAATCATTTGCTAAATTCTACTTGAAACTTTACTGCACTGTAGATACTTTTCGTATTTTAAGCTTTATATTTGTAGAATCCACTTTTTCAGTTTCAGAATAAGTTAATAAGTTTAAAAACTTGATTATCTTTTGAAAATAAATAAGAATGACATAAAACCAGTAAGCTATTCACTTTTGAAATGTCTGAAAACAAAATTTCATTTCGACTATCAAATCTTCTAACTTTTAGAAATAAAGTAATAAATCTACAGTTTCAAATATGTAAGTATTCCAAATTCCAAACCACTAGAAGATTCTTTTATCATCAATGGTTTCATCATCCACCTGATGAAGCCATTACATATAGTGATTTACAATAAATATTTGAAGTTATGAATTTCTTACTTATGTTTTAAAGTTATAATGAAATCTCAAGTTCTTCTTCGTCAATCAACTAACCAAAACTTATGTCTGAACATGACTCCAGGATATGTTTAAAAAATGAAATTGGTTCATAAATATTGTATTTATATTGTAACAATTCAGGGCTAGGTACTATCGAATGCAAAAAAAGGGGTACCGTAGATTTGGGTGGCTTGGGACGAGCGGTTGTCTTGGGACAAACTGCAAATTGGTTTTTGAAAGTGTGCTGGCATCTACCATTGAGTAGATGAACTTCGAAAACGTATAGAATATGTTGGTAATGGATGACTGGAGCCTATTAAATATAAAGCAGTTGAAAATATCTTCGCGTGGTTGTGTATTTGTGCGGACTTACAGGTGAGTAAAAATGGGCTTTTTGTGTAGCCTTGATACTTCTTATCAGCCGCGAGTGCCTATTGGACATATGTGGTCCTGATATTTTTTTTTGGGATGTCTGTTATGCATTTTAAACATATTATGTGATACGAAAAATACATAACCTTACAAATACACACGTGGGCTAATATTTTGTTTTTGTTTGTCATTTTTAGGGTGTTTTGGAACATGCCAAATAAATACGTGCGGACGGTGAGGAGTCGCAAATATCGCGATTTCAGTGATGAAACACTTCAAACAGCACTAAATGACATTGGAACAAATAATTTAACTTTTAGAGAAGCTAGTGATAAATATGGTATACCTAAATCCACTTTGAAAAGAAAGTACAACCGTACAAATATGAAACGTGCTGGTGGACAAACAATGTTAACAGCAAATGAGGAAAAGAACATTGCCGAAGCAATCACACAAGCAAGTGAATGGGGGTTTCCCTTAGATCGAGGCGACATACAAGATTTAGTACAGAGATATTTAAACAGACTAGGCAAGACCATCACAAAATTTCGGAACAATAGGCCAGGCAACAGCTGGTACTATGGTTTTATTTCCAGACATCAAAATTTAACGTTGCGACTGTCGGAGAATATCAAGAGGAGCCGGGCTGCGGTTTCAGTAGATATCCTTGATGAATATTTTCATAATTTAACTGATTCATTGAGGGATGTGTCACCACAGTACATTCTAAATTATGATGAAAGTGGATTTGTCGATGATCCAGGACGAAATAAAGTGGCGGTAAGGATAAAAGCAAAACACGTTGAGAGAGTTATGGACTCGACCAAAACAAATACTTCAGTCATGTTTTGTGTAAGCGGATCTGGGATCACATTGCCACGATTGTTTATAAGGCTGATCATCTTTGGAGCACCTGGACAGAAAGGGGTCCGGAAAATACTCGATACAACCGTAGCAAATCCGGCTGGTTTGACCAGGCGCTTTTTGAGGATTGGTTTATGACAGTCGCTTTGCCTTACCTCCGGAACTTGAATGGACCCAAAGTGCTATTGGGTGACATCTCGCTAGCCACATTTCTCTCAAAGTTCTAGAAGAATGTAAAACAAATAATATCAGATTTATACTTTTACCGCCCAATAGCACTCACCTTTGCCAACAACTGGACGTAAGCTGCTTTAGATCTATCAAAGGAACTTGGAAAGAAGTGTTAAAAGTCTGGAAAAAGAAAAACCGAGGACCTTTAAGAAAAGACATGTTTCCTAGTTTACTTCGTCGAACATTAGAAAAAGTGGGTGCCAATCAGAAAGATAACATTATTGCAGGATTTAGAGCCACAGGAATATTTCCACTTGATCGTAACGCTGTGCTGAAGAAGTTGCCAAATCAAGATGTTGCTGATAACGATACTTCCGCACGGGTAATTGGCGAGACAATGAAAAGCTTATTTGAAGAACTTCGATATGGAAAAAGAGGAATCAACGCTTCACCAACTCCCAAGCCTGCAAGGAAAAAGAAAAAATTAGACATGCCTGCTGGAAAGAGTGTAGCGTTGGAAGACGTAAAAACAGTTGAAGAAAATAAGGCGACACCATCCACATCACAAACGCCGGCCAAAATGAAAAAGCTGTCGTCCGCTGATACGTTTGAACTCCAAGACACTGACTCTGAAAATGGTCAAGCTGGAAGATTTTCTTCAAATGACGAAGAAATTGAAGAATCAGAGACTTCAGCAATTATTATTGAACCGGATAAGAAAGGATTTAATGAGTTAGAAATATACGACTTCGTGATAGTGGAACTGAAGTCTGTGAAGGGAAGGAGTCAACGATTCATTGGTAAAATAATTAAAACAAATCCACATCGTTGCTCATTTGTAAAAGAAAGCGCAAAAACTAGGAATGCTTTCATTTTCCCTGAAAACCCTGATGAAGGGGATATCGAAGGTGCCGAATATATTGTTACGCTGCCACCTCCTACAAAGCTGAGAAGGGGGGCGTTTTTATTTGACCCTGGTGTGCTGGGGAGCGATACTTGCGTATCTACGAGTGAAAAAAAGTTTTAATTTTTCAAGTTCCTCTCTATTTTAATGTTCAGAATATTTTGTTGTTTAGCTGTTACCATTGTTTTATTATCTTCTTGTAGAGAATCTATATTTTGTACTAATAAATATTAAAAAACTATCTAGGTACCATTTTTTATTTTCCATGCGCCGTAGTCTTCCCTAAAAATTATTTGTTTGTCTCAAGTCGCCTAATAGAGTGCAGGAGATGATAAATCCGTAAAAATACATGGATGCCCAAGACACCCAAAACGTGAGGTGACTTGGGACAGACACATTTTATTTATTTGTTTTCTGCAATGGAAGGTCAGAATGCATTCACGTTATACCATTTGATACCCATTGCCATTTAGCATGGTATGGTCTAACATATTTAGACCATAACATCATACTTTTTGATCCAGGATAAATGAATCTTGAAAATCGTCCCAAGCCACCCAAATCTACGGTACAGTAGTGAAGTAGTGGGTTATACAAACAATGTAATGAATCATTAATTCATTTCTTCCTTTAATTATATTCATGATTTAATATACTGTCGTGAGCAAAAAAAAACGGGACACTGTTTCTGCGTGGGTTTAAATTGTGGCTACTTAAGTGGCTATCTTTACTCATAATAGTAAGTCAGGAATTGTCAAAAATGTGTGTCTTATTGACATTTATTAAACATTTTTAAATAAATGTCAATAAAAATTACTAAAAACGATAGAGAAAGATTATTTATTAATTAAAATAATTATTAGGTACATTAAAATAATTAGTATTTCGTCATTCTACCGTTATTATTAACTGCATCTAATCTTGTAGACATTGAAGCGACAATATTTTGTACAACATTTATAGAAATTTGATGCCAAGCATTTTGAACAATCTCCCAAAATTCTTCCTGGGTAGAAGCTCTATCTCATTAATCCCCATACATTTTCAATGGGATTTAGATAAGGACTGTAGGGTTGGATATCTCAAGTTTAAATTTCATTCTCTTGTAACCATTGCTACAAGATGAGACAGGAAATTGTGTTGTTCCTATAGCTTCCTTTAATGTTTTGAAAGTTGTGCCTAATCTCAGTAACTAATGTTTCGTCTTCCTGCGTATTCGAAATTTTGTTACGTCCGTAAATTATTTTCCGATTTAAATTATCCTCTTCCCTCCATTTTTTTTTATATATTCTTGCGGCTGAACTTTTACCAATATTAAATTGAACCGATACACTTTTTAATGATTTCCCATTTTTCAAACTAGTAACAAGTCTAGCTTTATCAGTTTTTGAAAGATGCGGCAATTTCAATTTTGAATTAGCAACTTTGATATATAATTTGACGTAAAGTTTGAAAGTTAATCAAATATCGTCAAAATTACAACGCTACAAAATAAAGGAAATTGACATATCGATTTTGACACTGTCCCGATTTTTTTGCTCACGACAGTACTTATATATTTTTTAGTAAATGTGTCAAAATTTTTAGTAGATAATTTAACTGAACGATATGGTAAACATCTATTAATCGCTAGATTTACTGAACGCATCTATTCATCGTTACTAACGCCGCCATATTTTGTATTGTCATCTCATCTTTACTGTCATTGCATATAAAATTGAACAAGTGGTGTTTTAAATTCATAATTTAGGTGAGTGTATTAATCAATACCATTTAGAAGTAAGAGTTTTATGTAGTTATTAAATTTTCTTTCTTTTGAATAAACGATTTATCTCGCGGTTTCAATTCATTAAGTAATATGACGTTTTGCTTTGCGTTCTTTGTAATAAATTGGGGTATATAGCCGTTTGACATATTCTAATAATAAGGCTGTGATTCATTAGCTCTTATCATTAGTGTCTTTACTGCATATAAGTTCCAATTTTTACATTTTGTCGTCATTTACATTGGGAACACGAAAAGTCGTGCTTTTACGTCTCTAAAATATATTTCCCACCTTGTTACTGTTTTTGTTCTAAAATTACAGCTGATTAGAACGTAGTTTTTTTGCGTCATTTTTTTTATCGACTCAAAGTAAGTCTTTGTGTTGATTTCTGTGTTGTTAATTAGTAATATTTTTTCGTCCTGCAGAAATGGCAACGCGTAAAAAAGTTCTTTTGAAAGTGATTATTTTGGGTGATTCTGGTGTTGGAAAAACATCCTTGATGAATCAATATGTGAATAAGAAATTTTCAAATCAGTACAAAGCTACAATTGGTGCAGACTTTTTAACAAAAGAAGTTCAAGTGGACGATAGGACTGTAACAATGCAAATATGGGACACAGCTGGCCAAGAAAGATTTCAATCACTGGGTGTTGCATTTTATAGAGGTGCTGATTGTTGTGTTCTCGGTAAGTACAATTTTTTTCTGTACAAACATTAAAGAGATAATTATTAAATGTTAGTTGGAGATGAAATGAAATACAATGAGCTTAATTCATTGTTAATATGTGCTTTTTGTTAGACACATTTCTTAAGCTAGGTAATAAACAAAGACCTGCTATAATAAAATATTACATTGTATATTGCCAAAGTACATGTGCTAAAGAGCTAATTACATTAATTTACTGATGTTAAAGCTATATGTATTTACATACAAATTTGAGGTTTTATTAATTTTCAATCTTTCATGATAATAATTAGTAGTGTTATTTAGTAGGTAGCCAAATAAAGTAAATCATAAACATTCCATCTGACATGTAAGGTATTATTAAAACTAGAAAATTAAATGTGGAAACTCTGACATACATTGGTTGACGTCAATAAATATATGTATAATTGATGTAAAATTATATATTTTTCTAAAATATATTAGTTTAAATTACTAATGTATAATACTGTATATGTTACCTAAAGTAACATCTTTAAGTACCATTTGTATTTCTTTTAAGTAACTTATTTAGGAATGTACTTCACAGGGGGAATTTTGATTAGATATGTAATGGTAAATATTATCTAAATATTCATAGGTGCCCAATTGTCTTTTACTAAAATTCTTCAAAATAGATCTATATGCAAATATTTGCAAAGTAAATATTTCCTGTAAATAGAAGTTAATTAATTACATTATTCAGAATAAAAAGATATTCTTGAACCCATAATTTTTGTACATATCTTTACTATTAAAATATTCATATATTTATTTTCTTGTAAATTTTACTGGTTGGGAGTAATTTTCAAAAATTTTACAATTAGTTGCTTGGAGAACAATAGCTATATACTTAAGTAATACAGTTCGTGTTCTGCATTTCTGGATGTATTAATGCCAATATGTATTATTTTATCTATATTTTGTTAATCGGGTAGGTACTAACAATATTCTTCCAAATTATTTCCAATTTATGGTTGTTAATGAATATGTATATTGAAATTCCTGTAAGTAACCAGTGACTATAAATGATTAAAACTTTTATCATTAAGATGGCAACAATTCTACAAAGTAAAAAATCAAACAAGTAATTCTAATCACATGCCATCCATATTTATACACAATATTCTAACCTACAAAGACGATAAATATAAATCAAATGATTAGGCAAACCAATTTCTCAGAGTTTGCCAAACTAAGTCACTCGGTGTAATTGGTGAATAATAATTAACGTGTGTTCATTTGAAAAGTCAATCTAGGTTACTTTGAAATTTTGATAGAATAAGACGCAAATATATTAGTATGTGTTTATTGTTCCGTAAACCTATATCGAAATGACATTAGATAATGTCAATCACAAATATCAGTTAATGCATAAAATAATCGTGCGTCGATTCTGGTTTAAATAAATTGCTTCTCAGTTTTATAATGGCTTTCACTTTAGAACATAAAATTCTTTTAGTCCAGGCTTATTTTCGAAGTGGTAATAAAATTGATGGTTTATGGGTTTATTCAGTTCAAGAATGCATGGTAGAATTTCAAGTTGCGTTTCCACACTTTGTAATAGATTATATACAATTTAAGAATACTTTGGATAGAACTTTAAAACTTTTTTCTGAAACTGGTAGTCTCTTAAGAAAATCAGGCAGCGGAGCAGTTAAGAAACGTACACCTCAAGTTGTCAATCGTGTTGAAGAAATAATGGAAAATGAACCACAAACATCTGTTCGACATTTGAGTCAACAAATAAACCTTTCTGTTGGTACAACTCACAAGTTATTAAAATAAGATATGCAACTTTATCCATACCGTGTCACAGCAGTACAAGAATTGTTAGAAATTGATTACCCACGTAGACTACAGTTTTGTAATTGGTTTGTAAATATGAACAATAATGGAGAACTTTCGCAAAGAGTCATCTTTACTGATGAAGCATGGTTTTATAAAACGGGATACCTAAATTCACAAAATACAAGAATTTGGAGTAGTAAAAATCCACATGTAATTAATGAAGAATCGCTACATCCAGAGAAAATTGGTGTTTAGGCAGCGATATGCCAAAGGCGAATCATTGGACCAATATTTTTTTCAGGGAACGTTAACTGCTCAAAGGTACCGTACGGAAATTTTACAACCATTTGTCAATCAGTTGCATGATGATGAACTTCAAAATGCATATTTCCAACAAGACGGAGCACCTTGTCACTGTACTGCAGAATCTTTGGATTATTTAAGAGAATTTTTTGATGAGCGTATAATTAGTCGAAATACTGAAATTGCCTGGCCTACACGTTCATGCGATTTAACACCTTGCGACTTCTTTTTGTGGCCTTGTCTAAAAAATAACATATTTCAAACACCTATATTGAATTTGAATGATATGCTACAGAGAATCGAACAGAAATGCATGGAAATTAATAACAATCCAGTAATGTTGCAGAATATCATCAGAAATTTTGAACGGAGGATTTTAAAGTGCATTGATCTTTAAGGACAACATTTTCAACATTTGTTATAGTTTTCAATAAATACCTATTATTTGTTATTTATTTGTATGTATGAAACTGTCAAAATATAGTCCTTTTACGATAACAGACGAGGCACGTCATCAACATACGTCATGTTTGCTTCACGCACTCTTGCCAAATCTTTTGTTTACATCTATCACAGAGGTTATGTATTAAAAATAAGTTGACATGTAATCCGCGTTGACAGTTACGTAGGTCTTGTTCATACTTAGGAAATAACGATAATTTACATACTTTTAAAACAATTAGATAAACCTAACGCCTCTCATTCTAACTATAGTTTTATGTACGTGGTAAATTATAACTGACAATTAGCATAATTGAGACATGTTATTAACAGCAATTAAGCTATCGAAATAAAATAGAAATACGTTTATTTCAATAAATATTATTATCAGTATACACAATAAATTGACATTATAATAAAGAAAAGCAAATTTAATATAACATGATATAAATGACAAACATAATTTTTATTCAAAATCGCTGTCATCGGTTGAGCTTTCTTCTGCGCCTATATTAATAACTAAAGGCCTTACATCTTCTCGTTCAAAGCCAATTTCTCTATCCCACCATTTTTTAATTTCTGTTTCGGTGTGTTTGATGCTGTTTGCCCAACATGTTGGGGTTACTTCACTGAGCGGTTCCTTCCATAATTTTATGCAGCCTTCTTCTGGTCTGCCGTATTTGCCAATATGGTTATTATAATAGCGTTTGCTAATACCCCATATCAGTTCAATAGGATTAAAAATGCAATGATATGGAGGTAGACGGAGCACAACGTGACCATATTTATTAGCCAACTCATCAGCCTCATAAATGGGTGGTGGTTTAAAACTATAAATAATAATAGCCAGTAATTATTAAAAAAAAGAATAATTATACTAACCGCTCAACTAAATCTAGCAACTGTAGCTTTAACGCTGATGCATCATAATCAATAGAGTTTGCATTTAACCAGTTCGTAATTTCTAATTTTGTTGTGGAAGATGTTGGAGGCTTATTCTTAATTGTACTGTGATAACTTGCATTATCCATTACAATCACAGAAGGATTTTCTAAATTACGTAGTAGTTGATTTTCTAACCAAAACAGAAAATTGTCACGGTTCATATCACCATGATAATCAGAGTTTTTGTTATTGGATGTAAATATTAATTCAGCACCAGGAATAAAGCCATCTTCGTTTCCAGCATGTAATATTATATACCTATTAGAACAGAACATAATAAAATTTATGCAACAAAGAAAAAGAAAAACGATTATCTTTTGCCACCTATTTGTTTCGCTTTCACAGTTTTGACATGTTCATCTTGCCAGGTTCTTGAAGTGCTTCCATCTTGAAAGATCCAGGTTTCATCAAGAAATATAAACTGATATATATGTTCTTGTTTTATGCGTATATACTGCTGTAGAAAAGAGATCCGCCTTAAAGCAATATGAGGCAGTTCCATCAACGCTCGTTTAGGATCATCTTTCGTGAAGTGAAAACCAATGTTTCGTAGCACTTTCCATAGGGAAGTAGTACAACCATTAAAAATATCGCTTCTTTTAAGTACGTTGTTTAAAGTACATAAGGTGATATGTTCTTCTAAAATGTGTTTAAGGGAAACTTAATGTTACAGTTCGAAATAAGATAATAAATACTTACTGTTTCTATACATGTTATAAACTCTGTTTCTAATGGCACACTGATTAAAATCATCAATGTTCACTACTGGTTTCTTTTTTACCCTTTTCTTCTTTGGACTAGATGGAATAATCCCTTGTTTAGTCATTGAAGAAATCTTATTAACCGTAGAAATGTGGATATTTAAAGCATCGGCTACTCTCTATAAAATACGCAAGGTTTAATACTCTAAAAATATATTAATTATTAGAATTACCTCTCTTACTGCTTTCAACGGCAATAGCGTGGCATTGTTATCGCGTTCTTTCTCGAAATACGAGATTAAAGACGCAATGAGCGCTTTTGATTGCCTGCTTAGTGGCTTAGGCATGTTTTATTGGTTATTAAAGGAACCGTTGTTTTAATACAATACGAATAATACGACGAAACTGGATAAAAGGGACACGAAAACTAAAGAACAAACTGCGAACTAATGAAATGCAACTAATACCACAAAACTGAATAAAAGGGACACGAAAAATACAGAACAACAAATGGCGCACAAGTGACAGATACGAATGACAGTAGCGAAAATAGAAGTTGGCAACGTTACGCAGGATAGGAACGTTTGCAAAGAAGAAATCTCTAGATATACGATAGTGAAAGACAGTTCTTTTTGGGTTTAGTATTGTATAGGTAGGTAATTCTGAAGTTTCCGGTTATGACGTGCCTCGTCTGTTATCGTAAAAGGACTATATACGACTTCGTAGGTTAAGTAGTAAATTTTAATTTACGACATAACGGGTGTTCAGAAACATTTGAAGTTAAGTGGGCTCTGAACAAAAAATCGTATATCTTTACTAAAGTATCTGATTTGTAATAATTATTAAATGTCAACTGTTGTCTGCTGTTATCAATCTATCTCAGACATGACTTCATATTTTCAAGGACTACTTTGACTTCGAATGTTTCTGAACACCCGTTACTTCAAAATGTTCTCAGTAAATCACATGCTACTAGATTGACTTTTCAAATGAACACTTGTTATATCATATCTTAAAAGATGGGCCGTTTTGGTGGTGAAGTAAATTTTCTTGAACAAAAGGCAGTAAAAGATCTAAATGTTTTTAAACAAACTGTTTGCCTTTAGAAAGTGTTTTCTCAACGTATTAACCATCGCCTGATTCGTGTAAATTAAAATTCAATTTGACACAGAAGAGATCATCCCATTGCTTGAGAGTCTTTCACGTAATGTTAGAATTGTGTTTTTTTTTTTGTACAGCTAGGAGCACGGAATTTTGTACAAATCTGTTTTTTTTTTTCTGAATACTTTCTATTGTGAATGATGCGTTTACTGTCTACAGTAACTTGTAACGACTTTACAGTAAATTTAGGTTTTGCCATCGTCACCGTCATTTAAATAATGTGATGAACTTTTATAACTAGATGAACAAATTTACTGTATAACTACAACTTGGGTTAATATTTTATTTGTCAAATATATTGTAATCGTCTCCTCATCGATCGAATTAAATTTCTCGTATCATAATTTTCAGAGTCATCTCGCCATGCACCCCGAATAGCTTACCAAAGTTCGTTCCTGTTCGCCGGTCTAAAATCATCTGTATATAATTTATTTACGTTAGATCCTCAAACGTTTTCCATGGGGTTCAAATCAGGACTCCTCGATGGCCAGGATAAAATTTAAAAATTTTGTGTATTTAACCATTCCCTAACTTCTGGCGGTATGACCTGGACAGTTATTGTGCTGAAATGTAAAATTATAATCTTGAAATCTTTTCAGTACTGACGGTATCATTACAGTCTGTAATATATTTTGATATACATTTCCTACCAGTCGTTCTTCTTTTTGATTACATATCCTTAAACCTGCACAACTTACCCAACTCCACACATTTACGGAAAATCTTCCGCTCGATCGATATAAAAGGCCGATAAATACCGACTTTTCCAGTATAACAAGGACGAAAACCCTTTTCATCACTGAACACAATACTACAAAATTATTCGTCATGATTTAAGTATTCATTTGCGAATTGTAAACGAACCTTTTAATTTAAATTACTTAAATATGTTTTTTTTTTTTGGGGGGCAACACTATATTTTAACAAAAGTTCCTTTATTCTTCTTTTTGCAGTCAATTTAGAACCAGGAAACGTGAGTTGCCATTTTCGCAACGGCCGTCTCAAAAGGCTGTTCTCTAATGTGGTTTACTAAAGCAAGATCTTCTGCATTAGTGACACGCTGATCACCAGAACCTGGAGCTCTTCGAAATGAATGGAACTCGTTCCAGCGTTTCTTTATATATGCGATGTATAACTTGCTAACGTTTAGGTCTGCAGCAACAGCTCTTAAAGATCAATCTTCTTCGAGCTTAGCAATTGCTCTAGATTATTGAGATTCGTTAAAAAAAAACTCGAGGCATGTTTACAACATGTATTTATAAGTCAAATTCTTATAAATGCCATTGACAAAACTGACATTCAAAAAGGCATTTTACACTAAGAAATTATTCGTGTCCGGAATTCCGTACTCTTGTGAGAAAAGTATCAGGTTTGGTACATTTAAATTGTAGGAGTTAATTTAACCCAACTCGATATTTTTTGTTTCTATCTTGCTAGCGCACTTGTCTTTGACATATGTACAAAATTTAATGTAATTATTCTTATTAGTGAGTAAACAAACATCTATTTTTTTGTCACCAAAAAAGTGTTTTATACGACATTTATGTCAAAGAATTAACATTTAATTTTGTTTGCGGATGAAATATCTGCCACGCATACATGGAATGTCTTAGAAAAGATTTCAGAGACGAGTGCATGTCAATGAGAAAAGTGTTTGAGTGTTACAAAATGTAACAAACAAAGCAGAGAACGCGTTGATAATGAAGAATGCTCTGAGAAATTTTCATCAAGTGATGGCAACCTTGTCAAGAAAAGAAAAGATCTCGTGCTTAAAAATCGTCGGTTGACTATTACACGGCTTGTAAATGAGATTTCATTTGGATCAATCCAAAAAATTTTGAAAGTGTCTCTTCTCAATTGGTTCCAAAATCGCTCGAATTTTTTTGAAAAAGAATGTCGTTTTACGCCTGTATACATATTATTATTACTAACTGCTAGTCTGTTTTGAAACGCATCATTAGGGCTACGAAACTTGGATCTAGATAATTCAGGGTTTTTGCATCATTGTCATGCACGATGTTCGAGATTATTTGAACAAGTATTCAACACATTGTGTGAGTTTTCTTATGTTCACGGCTCAAAGACCGCCATTTTGAATCGGTTGAAGAGACAAAATAAATTTAAAACGCGCTCTGAAGGCTATACCAGAAATTTACTTTTAGAGATTGGAAAAAAAAAACGTTGGAGTAAGTGTATTATTTCTGAATGAAACTACTTTGAAAGAGGTGAAAAAGTTTGGAAGGAGAATACTTTACGTTTTATTTAACCAGTTCCGATACTCTGATCACAGTAGTACAAGGTGCTACACATAAATTCCCGGAATGTGAAAAAACACAATAAATTATTGTTCTTACAACTTATTCACTACCGTTCCCTTCAAAGTGCTCTCCTTCCACATGGATACACTGACCGCAGCGACTTGTCCATGACTGGAAGCAGTGCTGTAAGTCTTAGCGTGTCTTGACAAGTGTCAAGATCTTGAGTGTAGGGAGGCTGGGGTAGTACTGCCGTCTTCGCTGAGTCTAGAAATTGGCACACAAGTGGCGTGTGGTTTGGTGCATCGTTGTAGTGTAGGATTGTTACGTTACTTTACAGGTCGTTTGGGTCGTACAACAAACCGACAATGTTAGAAATGTCATGAATTGTATCAGAATAATTGAAACATTCATGAGTAGGTAAACCCCACCAGTTTTGTGTAATACAAAGGTATTTTTAATAATATGAATATTATTAAAAATCTGGTGTGAAGAACACAAATGCAGGTTCTCTATTAATATTTTCTGTGAACATGTCCGAATATATCCTATCCCCAGAGACGTAGATACGTATTTCGCTTTTCTACAAGCTCATCGGTACGCCCCTGCTGGAGAAAGGATATTTCCAGACACATTCACAGAAAAGAACCACCTCGCCCTATCACCGTAATTATCCAGACCGAGCGCAGAAGTAAATTCGGCGCTACCTGTTGTCAGACAACCGAAGTACCTCGCATACCGTCCACATAATTAATGTGAAGTAACGACGCCCTTCCAAAGGTTAGCACAGCCAACTCTCTAGAAAACTGCATTTTGTTTGTGCCTTCACTCATACAACGGCTTAACCGCATGTGTAATGTATCAGAATAATTGAAACATACATGAGTAGGTAAACCCCACCAGTTTTGTATAATACAAAGGTATTTTTAATAATATGAATATTATTAAAAATCTGGTGTGAAGAACACAAATGCAGGTTCACTATTAATATTTTCTGTGAATATTTTCTACGTCTCTGGGGATAGGATATATTCGGACATGTTCACAGAAAATATTAATAGTGAACCTGCATTTGTGTTCTTCACACCAGATTTTTAATAATATTCATATTATTAAAAATACCTTTGTATTATACAAAACTGGTGGGGTTTACCTACTCATGTATGTTTCAATTATTCTGATACATTACACATGCGGTTAAGCCGTTGTATGAGTGAAGGCACAAACAAAATGCAGTTTTCTAGAGAGTTGGCTGTGCTAACCTTTGGAAGGGCGTCGTTACTTCACATTAATTATGTGGACGGTATGCGAGGTACTTCGGCTGTCTGACAACAGGTAGCGCCGAATTTACTTCTGCGCTCGGTCTGGATAATTACGGTGATAGGGCGAGGTGGTTCTTTTCTGTGAATGTGTCTGGAAATATCCTTTCTCCAGCAGGGGCGTACCGATGAGCTTGTAGAAAAGCGAAATACGTATCTACGTCTCTGGGGATAGGATATATTCGGACATGTTCACAGAAAATATTAATAGTGAACCTGCATTTGTGTTCTTCACACCAGATTTTTAATAATATTCATATTATTAAAAATACCTTTGTATTATGTCATGCATTGTTCTCCTTCGGTCTTACAGAATAGCATCGCGCACTTTTGCCACATTTTGTGGCGTGTTTTCCGTCGATGGACAACCGGAATGCTCATCATTATCAACTGACACACGGCTATTTTTAAAACGGTTGTACCACCATAAGTTTGCGTTTGGTATAAAGCATCCTTACCAAATGCTTGTTTAAGCATATTCAGAGTTCTCGCTGTCGTGCTTTCTTCAATAGTTGTACAACTCATAAGTTTGTGCCTGGCCTGAAGCATTTTCACCAAACGCTTGTTTAAGCATTTCCAGTTTCTGCTATTTCCGCTGTCGTTTTACCAAGTTTGAAGCATAATTTGATGCATATTCTTTCACATCAAATATTGCAGTGTCGTAGAATAACTCAAACACAACTCAACAAATATAAACACAAAAAGTGTTTGTCGCCGTTTGACAGACTGTATAGACGTAGCTCACGCCATCTAGCGCTATAGAGCTGTACTACCATCCCTTTGCGTCCCACATTCAAATTCCGGGAATTTCTGATTAGCACATATTTGTACTTTTGTCATATATTTGATCTATGGATCTAATATATTTATATTTTATTATTTTTTCTACTTAGTTTTAGTTCGTTTGATATCGTTAATACTTACAGAACGCAAGTCCGCTGTATTCAAGAAAAACAAAGTCGTAAAAAATAATTTTTTCGATTGAATTACGTTTAAAAGTTTGTTACCGCGATATACATTTATAATTACAGCTAATTGATGTTGTTGCGTTGCATTATTAGTTACATTGTAAATTAAACATCCACAGCGTTTGTTAAATTTCCGTAATTTGATTACTCGTAATCTGAGATAGTGATGATTAATAAATGCTTGCTAATATACATATGACTGTTTTAACGTGCACATGTTTTGCATTAAACTATGTTATAATTTTATAATTCACACTGCTTTAATATACATTTCATGGAAATATAAAATTGTATATTCTTCAATATACGTTATATGCTATTGATATCAGCTTACCCTTAAAAATGTAGATATTAATTTGTTTACTTACATCATACGCTATCTATATTTGTTGTCGATTTACAGTTGCAGTCATCGAAATGAACAAATACAGTGATTCACAGTGAAAATATATCATGTACAAATATTTCGTGATTTAAATTAAATACAATCTCTTTAGCCTAAAAATAATTTTATTATTCGAAATACATATATTCCTTCAGCAGAAATGCAACGATTTGTGTGTTCAAAAAGACAAATTTTATTAAATGTCGCTAATTGCAGTGATGTTCAGATCACTCGTCGTTGATCGTTGATTTCATAGTCAAAAGCTGTTCAGGAAATAAAAATAATTGGGAGCCAAATCGAATCGAGTGAATACTAGGGGGATTATGGAAGTAAAATAGTTTTTGTTAAAAAAATCAGTGACAATTGATGAACAATAAGAAGGGCATTGTCATACAACAATTGCCAACTCCCCGATTTTCGAAATTCAGGGCGAACACGACAAATACGACTTACCAAACGCTACAAAATACCGAGATAATACTGAGTTCATTCAAACTGAACGTGTAAAATTCCCTTGGAATTCGAGGATGTTAATAGAATAAGTAATAACACTAGGTAATTCCCAACTATATCAATTTGTTAAAGCAAAAATGCTCTTTTATGATCGACAAAGGAAATTAACGTTAATGATTGATAAAGCAGTCTCGTGATTTTGACACATTTACAAAAACAAATAGTGATTTAAAATAAATAGTAAGATAATTATCTATAAGTAAATTTTAAGTATGATTGAGTATCATACATGTACTAAATGAAACGTTTATTATTTCGTAGTTTCAATGCATTAAAAGAAGGCGATATTATATATTATTACAATATGTATATTCGCACATTTCGATAATTAACCTGCATAATTTCTGTTTGTTTTGTCATCCAGTTTTATGTACTGCTACTAAAAATAACTATTATGCTATTCGATTATTATTTTCCAGGTAATATGACTTGCAAAATATTCACATTCATTAAGGTTTTAAAGCTGATTGTATGGTTGTGTAAGGTGTTAGAAGTGGTTAAATAAAGTATTTACACTAATTTAAGGAAAATAGCAACAAGTTAGTAAATATGACAATTCCGACTATGCGTCATTGCTTAGCATATATTTAAATATGTACATGCAATTATTGAATTGATTCGGCTTTTACTTGATAAAGATCGATAATTTAAAATAGAAATAAAACTAATATGTAGTTAAAATCTTCACTTTATTAATATTTGTTCGTAAAACGACAATTGTTTTGCCAACATAGTGGCTTCGTCAGGTATTTATTAAAGCACGTTACAAGCTACGAGTGTAGGCTGAAAAGTAATGCACACATGCTTGTACAACACGAACGAAATGACCTGCAGAAGTGCACCAGATGGAATGTGAAAGTGGCATTTTCCCTCTATACGCATGCAAGGTTTGAGGTCGTTGAATTATTCATCCAGTGTGTTTTGAGAAGCGGAAGTATGGAGACGTGTTCTAGCGCTATGTCAACGCGAATTAAACTGCGTGCTGTTATCGAATTTTTGACTGCCGAAAAAGTGACTCCTAGTGAAATTCATCGTCGTTTAAAGGATATTTATGGTGACGATGCTGTTGATAGGTCTACTGTAAATCAATGGGTAATAAAATTTCGCAATTAAAGCCAAAATTGTAAAACACGCAGTGGACGGCCGATTACTGCCACAGACGATAAATATCGTAAACTCGTCAACGATTTGATTCAAAATGACCGACGAATCACTCAAAAACGTATCGCAAACCATATTAGAATATCCAAGGAACGTTTCGTTTTCATTATTGAACAATTGGGATACCGTAAAGTCTGTGCACGATGGGTACTACGTCGTCTCACAAACGAGAACAAATAGCTCTACCCAAGAGAGAGCTTAAGGGTAATCATTACAGCTCGGACGTTAAGGTGAAACTGTCAAGTCCTGGATTCGAGAAAAATCGGAAGAATTTTTCGGTGACCGAATGAAACAACTTAAAAAAGCCTTAACGATGACTATGCAGAAAAATAAATATATCATTTTGAAGCTTAAGAATTGTACTTTAATGTACTTTTTGCCCGATCTTGCTATTTGTTTTTGTTCGCGTTGTACAAGCATGTGTGCATTACTGCCCATCTGGTGAGTCCTTACTGTTATACTATTGGGTACTAAACATGTTTACAAATTAAATTCTTTAATAAAGTAAATGTGCATTTCTATTATCGTCTAAACGGTTACTTTAAATAAATAAATTTAACAAAGGTGGGTTATTTAAATCCAACTGATTGTTAAATAAAATTTGTAAATGTTTTAATTTACTGAAAACTGCAAGGTTCTTCTTTCTTGGGAACGTCTTCTGATCATTTTATAATCAGCACGAATTCATAAACAAAATCGAGATTCATCACAGGAAAACTGACTCTATTCCTTATTTCAATGCAATCTTTCATTACACTACTCTAGTCGTGCAATTTTATATCGTAGAATTAGAAGGGAACAAAGAAATGGTCGGTACGATCTAAGCCCAAAAAATCGTATGTATATTTGTTCATTAATTAAACCTCTCCACTCATCACAAATTTCTCTTGCTTTTGAGAAACAGAAACACAAGCCGAAGTGGTGCGTCTGAAACGTTCGGGCTGTAAACCTCGTCGTTCCTCATAATTTTTTGGCTATCTTTGTCAACAGACTAGCGACACTATCTCCTACACGATCAGCAACCCACGAATGGATAATCCAGCTTCTCCTCGGCCGATTATCCTGCCTCGTTCAAACTTAGTTGATTGATGAAAACTCGCACGTTGTCGAATATGTGTAAATAAAGCTGTAGGCCTACTTTACAGTAACTAGTAAATAATGTCAATAGTTAAAACAAATGTTCATTGCCGACGAGGTAAATTCAGAAAGTAAGTTTCATTTGTATCTTTTGCCGCGGCAGCGCTGCGATCTCAATTCCGTGCATGCGCAGCAGTTGCTCTGAGTCAAGGAGAAGGAGATGACGCCAAGGTGAAGTTGTTATTGTAAAACTGGATTTTCGGAAACTTTGTACTCGTTGGGTACCAAAAACACTTACAGAGCAACACAAATAAACAACGTCTGAACACTGCACTTGACTTTTTGACACGTTGCGCCAATGGCGGTGATTTCTGGGGCAGATAGTGACCAGAGATGTGGCTTGGGTTGCTTATGACATCCCTGAAACTAAACGACAATGGATGGAATGGAGGCACACTTCCTCGCCAGCAAGGACTAAAGCTAAGCAACCTCGAAAAATCAGCTCAAAGAACATGTTGTCACATGGTGCCTACAAAATGGTGAGAACTATGTAGAAAAATAGCTTAAAGTTATTTTTTTATTTTGCAATAAATAGTTTTTTTTTTGTATCTATACTTGATTTTCATTACCAAACGGAACTTTCTGGACTTACCTCGTATTTTGGTGAAATTTTCATTGTTTGTTAATACGAACAAAATACATCTTTCCTGAAAATTTTACCAAAATACATTAGCGTTTACTGGTTTGGCTGTTCATTTATTTATGGCGACCAGTATATATTCATCTTCGTCCAATTTTTCAACACTCCTAATCAATTTATCTTACAAAACTTTTGGATAACCTCTAGCATCCAATATTGCATCAATAATATGCAATTGGCCGACTTCATTATGAGACATAAACCGGCAAACATATCCAGTTTCATGTTTTACGGTTGACTAAGTTTTTCTAATACGGTATTTGGTTTCCGCACACACATTTGCCCACGTCTGATCCGTAAATATTGAATTTACTCTCATTAGTAAATAGAATCTTTTTACAAAATTCAGAACTCTTTAATTTTAAATTCGGTTTCATAAAATTATTCCTTCGCTTTTTTTTGGACCACTCGGCCATAATAATTTGCATTTCTTAAACATTTATGAACTAATACAAAGGTATTTTTAATAATATAAAATATTATTAAAAATCTGGTGTGAAGAACACAAATACAGGTTCACTTTGTGTTCTTCACGCCAGATTTTTAATAATATTTTATATTATTAAAAATACCTTTGTATTATACAAAACTGGTGGGGTTTACCTACTCATGTATGTTTCAATTATTCTGATTTATGAACTGTTTCTAAGTTTACTATTTTACTTTGATCGTGTCCATTTATGAATTTAGGTGTCCTTATGCAGATCTTGTTTTCAGCTGCTGTTAATATATTATGTTTTTTTTATTACTATTAAACTGTTGAATGTATTATTGCAATTCCAAGAATGCTTGCTACTGCTTAATAAATTCTGGTGTCTACAATTCAACGATCAATACATGAATTGGTATTCTTTTTTTCAGATTCATTTTGGAAGTTAAATGACAGCAAAAATTCCAATTTATGCCAATTATGTTGTATAAAAGTGTTGTATGTCCGAGGAAATATCAGAAAATACGAGACTGACTGGTGCTGTAGTACAAAAATGAAATATTTATTAAAGCACTTCAACAAAGTACTTCAAAGTACTCTCCATTCTATGTAATACACTTGTCCCATCGTTTTGTCCACTTGTCATAAACATCTGAGAAACCATTTTTTGAGAATCTATTTAGTATACCTAGTTGAGCTTTAAATTCGACTCAACTTTTTGACTTTAGGAAACTAATGGAAGTCACATGGAGCAAGGTCAGGTGAATAGGGAGGGTGAACCATAATTTCCACCCCAAATTCTTCAAGTGTTTGTTGACAAATCGCTTGTCTGTGGACCGGAGCATTGTCGTGATGCAAGATCCAACCGATGTCTTGATAAAGCGGTCGTATTTTCTTTAATTTTGCCTTTAGGGTTCCTCGAAGTAGATTAGAATAGAACTCTCCAGTTACTGTATGTTTTCCAGGTACAATGTGATCGTAAATAACGCCCCATTTATGGAAAAAAAAACGGTGCTTTTTACAGTTTTCGCCTTCTGTGGCTTTGTGCTTCCATTGCATACTTTGAGGCTTTAATTCAAGTTAGTAATGATAAAACCAACTCTCGTCACATGTAACCATATTGTTTAAAAACTGTGGATTATGTTGCAGTTGCCTTTACCACTGTGACAAATTGTTACTCGATTGGTTTTTGTGCATAACTTTTGGAATCCATTTTCTTGTGACCTCTCGGTGTCCTAAATTTTCATGAATAATTTTTTGAGTGGAACCATAAGACAAATTAACAATGTAAGAAATTCTATATATGCCAATCCGACGATAATTTTTAATCAAACCGTTAATTTCTGCAATTTTTTAATCAGTCCGTGCAGTTGGTGGTCGCCCGTGTCGAAGTACATCTTCCACTGATTCGCAACTGTCTTTGAATTTTTTATGCCACTCAAATACTCTACATCGTGTAAAGCTATGATATGGGTATGCAGTTTTAATAATTTCAAAAGTTTCAGATGGAGTTTTACCCAACCGAACACAAAATTTTGGCGCATATCTTTGCTCCACTCTAATTTTTTCGATGGGTACGTCAAACACTGACAATTCAGTAATTAATTTGTAATAAACGTCAAAAGTTAAATCAAAGCCTTCTTGATTGTTGTAATTATGTTATAAAATTCTAGTTTGGAAAGAAGTTATAGCACCAGTCTCTTTATATTTTGATACACCCTCGTATATTATTATGTATATTTACAGAAGTGTAACAAGTGTTCATTTGAAAAGTCAGTCTAGTAGCATGTGATTTACTGAGAACATTTTGAAGTATGTCGTAAATTAAAATTTACTACTTAACCTACGAAGTCGTATATTTTGACAGTTTCATACATACAAATAAATAACAAATAATAGGTATTTATTGAAAACTATAACAAATGTTGAAAATGTTGTCCTTCAAGATCAATGCACTTTAAAATCCTCCGTTCAAAATTTCTGATGATATTCTGCAACATTACTGGATTGTTATTAATTTCCATGCATTTCTGTTCGATTCTCTGTAGCATATCATTCAAATTCAATATAGGTGTTCGAAATATGTTTTTTTTTTGATAAGACCACAAAAAGAAGTCGCAAGGTGTTAAATCGCATGAACGTGCAGGCCAGGCAATTTCAGTATTTCGACTAATTATACGCTCATCAAAAAATTCTCTTAAATAATCCAAAGATTTTGCAGTACAGCGACAAGGTGCTCCGTCTTGTTGGAAATACTTATACATTTTGAAGTTCATTATCATGCAACTGATTGACAAAATGGTTGTAAAATTTCCGTACGGTACCAAACATCAAATTTCTCTGGATGTAGCGATTCTTCATTAATTACATGTGGATTTTTACTACTCCAAATTCTTGTATTTTGTGAATTTAGGTATCCCGTTTTATAAAACCATGCTTCATCAGTAAAGATGACTGTTTGCGAAAGTTCTCCATTATTGTTCATATTTACAAACCAATTACAAAACTGTAGTCTACGTGGGTAATCATTTATGACAATTCTTGTACTGCTGTGACACGGTATGGATAAAGTTGCATATCTTTTTTTAATAACTTGTGAGTTGTACCAACAGAAAGGTTTATTTGTTGACTCAAATGTCGAAGAGATGTTTGTGGTTCATTTTCCATTATTTCTTCAACACGATTGACAACTTGAGGTGTACGTTTCTTAACTGCCCTGCTGCCTGATTTTCTTAAGAGACTACCAGTTTCAGAAAAAAGTTTTAAAGTTCTATCCAAAGTATTCTTAAATTGTATATAATCTATTACAAAATGAGGAAACTCAACTTGAAATTCTACCATGCAATCTTGAACTGAATAAACCCATAAACCATAAATTTTATTACCACTTCGTAAATAAGCCTGGACTAAAAAAAATTATGTTCTAAAGTGAAAGCCATTTTAAAACTGAGAAGCAATTTATTTAAACCAGAATCGACGCACGATTATCTTATGCACTAACTGATATTTGTGATTGACATTATCAAATGTCATTTGGATTTACGTTTACGGAACAACAAACACATGCTAATATATTTGCGTCTTATTCTATCAAAATTTCAAAGTAACCTAGATTGACTTTTCAAATGAACATACGTTATTTTACATATTAAAGAGTAAATCTTCTTCTAAAGTGTTAATATGCTTGAAGTACGAAGACTTTACTATGTTTCGAAGTATTTAATGCAAACGTAAATGGGTAAATTAAAAATAGTCAAATTGAATGTTGTTGACATTGTTTTCTGCAATGAATTGTAAATATTATTGCGTTTATAAGATTATTTCGACTTATTTGAAAACGAAAACATGATAACATATCCTACTGTTTCCTGAAAATAAATATAGCTAATTATTTATAAAAAATAATTTTTTAAATACTATAGCATATAGCATAAAGCGCACTGTTCTTAAAATATAAAGTAATTTAACTAACGAGTGCAAAGTTTTTTGAAAAAATTTTGAAAGTATTAGTCGGTATAACTTTTTTTCCTTATCCATACACGTTTTCTTGCGGCCGAAACAATTTTGGAAGAATTTTTCCACTAATAACTGGGTATCTCAGAAACGTGGTGTGTAAACGTGTTGACTGCCTCTTCAGGTGTTTATAAACCCTGTGCTCGCATTTTAGTTTTGATTTTTGGAAACCATAGAAATTACGAGTTTATAAACTAGAACTTTGCGGACAATAAAAAAACGAATTATATTCATTTTAAATTGTTACTGTAAACTAAGCAAATTATACAGACTTGTAGAAGAACTCAATATTTCGAATGCAATATACGAGTAGAATTGAACACCAATTTGCTTTACAGGAGTTAAGAAATTTAAGAAATATTTATGAATCAATTTCAAATCGAGTGCCGAGTATTTTGCCTTCTTGTAAGATTCATTACCATTGTTTTGCAGAAAATATTTTTGACAAATTTGAAATATGTAATATGCATTTAAATATTGATAAAGATGTGCACTTTTACGAGGTGTTTAACGATCCTCTTAATCATTGGTCGTCGTAACTAACCACGCTTTTCGCAGGTGAGAAAATGCTTCATGTATAAAAATTATATTTTCCTAATTGTGATTCAAACTTGTTTTCTTCCAAAGTAAGCGTTTATTAATATTGTAATGACTCATCCGACGACGCGAGGCGCGTCATCTCCCTGGATGTTTTCTCGAGGCCTACGTGAACGCTCGAGAACATATAAGCCATAAAGCCATAATATAAAAAGCCGGCGAAGAAGGGATGGGGCATTCGATACCCGAATCTCGCGAAGTAAACATAAAAATAGTTACATAAATATAAAATACATAAATGTACTTATTGTTGTTAATAGTTAGTTTTATATTGTTATACGTTTTAATATTAATATAGTGTATGTGTCTAAAGTTATTGTTAGTTTTATTTAAGAACCCGAAAAGACAAACTTTACAGTGGTATTCAGGTGTGGACTAATTAATAAATAATAAACTAAGTAGACAATTAAGTGTTAATTAAGTATTCGTTTAAATAAATATACTGTGCGGAAAGACGTTATTTTACATATCGTGATGGCCAACAGAATGAAACTGACAGAATTAAAAGTGTCCGAGTTAAAACGAGAATTAGAAGAGAGGGATGAGGATACAACTGGCAAAAAGTCGATTCTCCAGCAACGGCTTCGCAATGTGTTGATCCAAGAAGGCGAGGATCCAGAGAATTGTCTTTCAAGTTCCAGGCGGAGATGCTGACGTGAATTCGCTGTTTATGAAACTAGAACAAATGGAGCAGAAGAACCTGGAAACTTCTGGAAACTTAGCGAAAACTCTAGAACAAATGGAACAGAAGAATCTGGATAGTTCGAAAAATATGGAACAACGAATAATAGATTCACAAACTAAACTGGAGCAGAAAAGCCTGGAAACTTCTGGAAATTTAGCAAAAACTCTAGAACAAATGGAACAGAAGAATCTGGATAGTGCGAAAAATATGGAACAAAGACTAATAGATAATTCGCAAACCTTGGAACAGCGTCTAATAGATTCACAAACTAAAATGGAACAGAATAATCTGGAAGTGCGAAAAATATGGAACAAAGATTAATAGATAATTCGCAAACCTTGGAACAACGATTAATAGAGAATGCGCAAATACAAATGGAACAAAGAAACCTAGAAACCGCTAGAATCCTCGAGAAAAATCTGGAAAAGAAATTACTAGAAAATTCTAGAAACTTCGAAAAAAGTCTGGAACAAGTGGAGAAAGTTCTAGAACAGCGATTAGCGGAAAAATCAGAAGCGTTAAAAGAGGAGGTTTTCATAACTGTAGAAGCTGTAGAAGAAAAAATTGGAGAACATTCTAGACTTTTAGAGGCAATAATGACTCAGATGAAATTACCCGCTACCACGAGTCATTCTGATCCCAAGCAGGTCAACAAAGAAGTCATACCGCGGCCCGTCGAAATAAAAGAAGAACTTGTGGCTATTTCAAAGACCAGAATCAAGCCGCCAACCTTTGATGGAAAGACGTCATGGGCAACTTACCTGACGCAATTCGAAGCGGCCGCAGAAGCAAACGCATGGTCTTCTGCCGAGAAGGCGACTGCTTTAGTCATAGCATTAAGGGGTGATGCTAGTGATATTTTACAGACATTGCCTCCTGAGGAACGTAAAGATTATTCTCAACTCATTAAACGCTTGGAGATGAGATATGGCCATACGCATTTGGAGCAAGTATACCATACCCAACTGAAGAATCGATCACAGAAGAAAGGCGAGAATCTTCAGGAATTTGAGGCAGATATTGCTCGTCTAGTTCGACTTGCATATCCGATGGCGCCAGATAATTTCATGGAACACCTAGCTATCCAGACGTTCATAGATGGTCTCCGGGATATTGATACGCAGCAAGCATTAAGGTTGGCAAGACCGAAAACCTTGATCGATGCTTTGGCGCACGCGCTTGAGTTTGAGATTGCAAAACAAGCCTCTCGGAACCATGCTCGTGTCTGCACTGTTGACAAGCAGGAAAATGAGGAGTTCATGGAGCAGGTGGTTAGTAGAGTCCTAAACCAGATCAAATCAAATAAAAGAGTACTGCGATGCTGGAATTGTGGAGAGATTGGTCACGTTCGGAGTAAATGTGGTAAGGTGGCCAAGAAAGCATCGTCTGAGCAGCAGGAAAACTAAAGCGGGTCGATGAGCGGGGGCAATCATCGATCCAGCATCATGAAGCCCCAAGGACGCCTGGCCAAGCCGCATCCTTGCAACATCAAACCAATGGCCTGTATGTGGACGCTGTTAAGGAAAGAAGGACCTATGCTTGCTTGCTAGATACAGGATCGACAAAAACCATCGTGAGACCCGATTTAATTCCCAAAAATAAAAAGTTATTTTCTAGCAAATGGAGACTTAGTACAGCAACAGGAGAAGCAGCTTCTGTGGCAGGTGAAGTAGATGTCAACTTTATCATAGGACCAACATCAATCCGACATCGTGTTCTCGTAGCCGACATAGAAGAACAAATAATCTTGGGATTAGACATCATGAACACCTACGGCTTCCAGTTAAACATGAAAGAAGGCACTTTACAAATAAATAATGAGGAATTGTTTCTTCATGGGAAAGATTGTGGAAATGTACAAGTGATTACTGCAGAGAATGTTGTTCTGGATGCAAGAAGTGAGACATTTTTGACGGCGTGTATGGAAGGTGATTATTTGGACGGAAATGTTACAATGTTGGAACCAAAGACTGATGATGACGAGGTGGGCCGAGGAATAGTAGTTGCCAAAATGCTCGTTAAGACTCAGAAGACTGTACCGATAAGGGTAATGAATGTGAACCATTACCCTGTTTCATTGAAGAAGGGTACTATTTTGGGGTGGTGTTCGCCAGTGTCGGCCGTCGTTCATCGCATAGAGGCGAAGAAGAATGGATTCGTGCAGGTTCCTGAGAAATTGTCCAAGATAATCGACTCCGCCTGTCAAGGATTGAGCAAGAAGGAACAAAGCCAAGTCAAGGATTTAATCAAACATTATGAAGACGTATTTGAAACTGAAACTGGTACAAAAGGAAGAACTAATATTGTAATGCACAAAATAAATACTAGCGATGCAAGTCCAATTCGACAAGGACCAAGAAGGTTACCTCTGGCAAAACGTAAGGAAGCCAAGCAAATTATACAAGATATGGAGGGCCAAGGAGTAATTGAACCATCGAATAGTCCATGGGCTTCACCAGTGGTCCTTGTCAGGAAGAAGGATGGATCTACCAGATTCTGTGTGGACTATCGTCGTTTGAATAGTGTGACCAAAAAGGACAGCTATCCTCTCCCAAGAATAGACGATACGCTAGACACCTTGGCAGGAGCAAAATGGTTCTCCACTCTCGACTTAAAGAGCGGTTATTGGCAAGTGGGAATGGATCCCAATGACAAAGAGAAGACTGCCTTCAGTTTAGGTACAGGACTCTGGCAATTTACAAGTCATGCCATTTGGACTGTGTAACGCCCCAGCTACTTTTGAGCGACTCATGGACACTGTACTGAGGGGACTGTCTTGGAACACCTGCCTGGTATATCTCGATGATGTGATTGTGGTAGGGAAGACCTTTGAAGATCACATGAAAAATTTGGAAGTAGTATTCCAGAGGTTGCGAGATGCCAACCTGAGATTAAGTCCAAAGAAGTGTCACCTTTTCCGCAAGGAGGTAAATTACCTTGGACATGTGGTTTCCAGAAAAGGAGTTGCTGTGGATCCCGAAAAAGTAAAAGCTGTGGAAAAATGGCCGGTACCCAAAGACAAACATCAGCTAAGAAACTTTTTGGGATTATGCAAATATTATAGACGATACGTTCCGGGATTCTCCAACATTGCAAAACCACTTACTCGCCTAACAGAAAATCGAGCATTCATTTGGAACAACGAATGCCAAGCGGCCTTTGAGTTGTTAAAAGGTACGTTGGTCAGTGCACCTGTTTTAAACTATCCACTGCCATCTGGGAGGTTTGTTCTGGATACGGATGCCAGTAACGTCGGGATTGGTGGCGTGCTCTCTCAAATCCAAGATGGACAAGAAAAGGTCATTGGATACTTCAGCAAGACCCTGTCCAAACCGGAGAGGAACTACTGCGTAACCAGGAGAAAACTATTGGCAGTTGTTAAGACCATTGAGCACTTTTACAAGTACCTGTATGGGCAGCAGTTCCTAATCCGCACTGATCATGCCGCCTTAAAGTGGCTCTTGCAATTTAAAAATCCAGAGGGTCAAGTAGCTAGATGGATTGAGAGGCTACAGGAGTATGACTTTGTCATTGAACACAGAGCAGGCCTCAAACATCAAAATGCAGATGCCCTTTCCAGAAGGCCCTGTCCAGAAGACTGTCGATATTGCAACAGAATCGAAGACAAATCGGCCAACGCTCTTCGAACCACCGTTGTTGATGACCAATGGCAACCTGACAATTTGCGCGCAGATCAAGAAGCTGATCCGGATCTTGCAGTCCTCAGGGCTTGGAAAAGAAATGGGCAAAGACCGACCTGGCAAGAAATTGCTCCCCATTCACGAGAATTGAAGTCATACTGGGCACAATGGGATTCCATAACCATAGAAGACGATCTCCTGAGACGTGAGGTCGAAAATCACGATGGAAGCGAGCGGAAGATGCAAATGGTGGTTCTCAAGAAAAGAATACCAGAGGTATTGCGAGAACTCCATAATGGAGCTTCTGGGGGACATTTTGGAGTCCATAAAACACTGGAGAAGGTGCGCCAGAGATTTTACTGGGTGAATTGTTGACGAGATGTGAAAGAATGGTGCCGAAAGTGTGCCGTCGACGTGCACCCATGCGCCAATACAATGTAGGAAGCCCATTTGAAAGGATCGCCATAGATGCCGCCGGCCCTTTTCCAGAGAGCAGCAAAGGAAATAAATACATAATAGTGGTCATGGATTACTTTACCAAATGGGTGAAGCATATGCTCTACCAAATCAAGAAGCTGGAACTGTAGCAGACGTGATTGTGAAGGAGTTAGTCAGCCGTTTTGGTGTACCCTTGGAACTTCATTCCGACCAAGGGCGAAATTTTGAGTCCAGTCTATTCGAAAAGATGTGTGGACTTTTGGGCATACGGAAGACGAGAACAACTCCCTTTGCATCCACAATCAGATGGGATGGTAGAGCGAATGAACAAGACCATGATCAGACACTTATCCAAAGTGGTCTCCGAACACCAGAGAGATTGGGACGAACATTTACCATTATTTCTAATGGCGTATCGGGCCTCCGTTCAAGAGACAACAGGCCAATCACCAGCCAACTTGCTATTCGGGAGGGAACTCCAATTGCCCTGTGATTTAAAGTTTGGGAGCAAGCCTGGTGAAGATCTTGCCGGAGAAGATTATGTCAGCACGCTCAGACGACGACTAGATAATATCCATGAACAAGTCAGACATAATATCCAATATGCTAGTGACAGAATGAAGGAGAGCTATGACATCAAGGCCGAGAAGAGTGGTTACCATGAAGGCGATCGGGTTTGGTTATATAATCCACAACGCCGACGGGGCCTATCTCCAAAACTTCAAAAGAATTGGGAGGGGCCGTACGAGGTGTTGAAGCGGATCAACGATGTAATATACCGCATCAGGCGAACACCTCACACTAAGCCGAGAGTTGTACATTTTAATCGATTAGCCCCATACTCTGGAGACAATAATGACGAAACCGCTGACTTGCGTCGATTGGATAACCAATACCAGGAACTAACCTTCGAAGACTTTATGGAAGAGTATTCTGGTTCGAAGATAGCTCGATTTGGGGTAATCATCGAGAAACAGCAAGATTTGTTTACGGTGCCGCCAGACTACGCGCTTGCTCATTGCGTAGCCCGAGATCTGCGAATGGACAAAGGAATTGCCTGGGAATTTAAAGAGAGATTTGGCAGAATCGGAAAACTAAGGCAGCAGGGACCAGCAATTGGGAAGACTCTCCAAATAATAAATGAAGGACAGCCCATATTTTATTTGGTCACGAAAGAACTGTCGAGCCTGAAGCTAACCTATCGTGCCTTATGGGAGGCCCTGGCTCACTTACGCGAACAAATGTTACAGCAAGACATTCTGAAATTAGCAGTTCAAAAATTGGGTTGTGGATTGGACCGCCTGGACTGGAGAATTGTAAGGAGCATGTTAGAAGTAATCTTCCGACATACTGGTATGGAAATTCTGGTATGCAGTTACCGGCTCGAATATTCCTGTCCATCCAGGCAAGATAAGACCGTGGACTGTTATTTCGATATGACGTCACAATGTAACAAAGGCCCTACCTGTCGATTTCGTCATCGTTTGAGGAGACCAAAGCATGACATGTTTCGGGACGAAACTTCATTTTTAAGAAGGGGGCAATGTAATGACTCATCCGATGACGCGAGGCGCGTCATCCCTCTGGATGTTTTCTCGAGGCCAACGTGAACGCTCGAGAACATATAAGCCATAATATAAAAAGCCGGCGAAGAAGGGATGGGGCATTCGATACCCGAATCTCGCGAAGTAAACATAAAAATAGTTACATAAATATAAAATACATAAATGTACTTATTGTTGTTAATAGTTAGTTTTAGATTGTTATACGTTTTAATATTAATATAGTGTGTGTGTCTAAAGTTATTGTTAGTTTTATTTAAGAACCCGAAAAGACAAACTTTACAATATCTAGTTACGATGATAGGTTTTGTTATTCCGTTCCGATACTGTTATCTTCCCATAATTGTCTATGAATTGTCGTTATGCTAATAACATTTCTATTTTATTTTACTAATAGCTGCAGAGCTTATTTTAACATTAGTGTTGTTTTTGCTTAAATAATAAATAGTTTGAGTTTGTCAACTTAAAACCACGTTTTAGTAAATCATCATCACTATAGGTTTATATAACATTATGACTTTCATATCTTACAACCTATTTTTTACAAATCCCAAAAATGTAAATACTTTATCTATGATTTGTATAGCATTTTGGGGTCTTTAGAATAAACATACAATCACAGTTTCCGGTCTCTAAATATGCAAGACAATCATTTTATTTCCTGCCTTGATACGAGGGCGACACTGAAAATTTTTAGAAAATCAAACGGCTTGGTTTTTTAAAAAATTAAATGATTTTATTGTTTGTCAAAATATTCCCCAGCATCAAACATTTTTGCAATCGATGAAACCAGTCCTTAAAATAATGGTGCCAGTCTTTCTGAAACATTTCAAAAACTAGGTTTTTTATTCTTCCACTGCTTGATGACTAAGACTGATTCCACACATTTTGTCTTTAATTTTCGGAAACAAAAGAAATCACTAGGTTCTAGGTCAGGGCTGTATTGTGGCGGGTCCATGGTGCTGACGTTTAGGGCATCCGGATACTCAGTTATTAGTTTTGCTTTATATGATGATGTGTTGTCATGGTGTAAAATTATTTTTCCTTTTTGGTGTTTTTCACAAATTAAAATTTGCGGTAAACAGATATTTTTGTACCAATCTAAATAAGATAAGGTAAGTCTATCTTGTAATGCTATAGTAGCAAAATGGCTGGTTCCAGAAAAAACTAGCAACCATCTTCCTTCTTGCCAGTCCTGCGCATTTGTCGGACTTTTGTAGGCTTAGATTCTATTGTTGAGCCGATTAACTTTTCTTTTCAGGATCACAACAATAAACCGTCACCAGTAACGATATTCCAAACCGAATTTGAAGTGCGGCTTTGGAATTTTTGGAGTTTTTCTGCGCCATTCAATGCATTGTTTTTTTTATCGGGAGTCAATTGATGTGGACTCCATCGATAACAGTTTTCTCACGTCTAACTGTTGATATAAAATGTTTTGGATTTGACTAGTAAATTAGCCCAATGTCGCCCGAATAAATTCTGACATCCGTTGATCTTTCTCAAGCATTGCTCGAACAGTAGAAATATTCTTATCAATTACAGCAGTTTTTGGGCAATTCATCACTAAGAAAAAGTTGATCACCTTTGAATTCGTTGTACCAATTATAAATTTTGCCTTAAATATGACTCCTCGCCAAATGCATTTCTAAGCCGATATTCGCATTGTTTAGGCGTTAATAACGATTTAAAATCGTAAAAAACATAGTCCGAACACAAAATCTATGATAATTAAGAAACTATTAAAGCAAATCGAACAAACTATACGGCAATCAACTCGCAAAATCCTAAAAAGTTGCTGTCAAATAAAAACAAAGTTCTAAACATGTCCATTCTATATTTTTTCTGTGTTGTATATGTGTATATGTAGTGATGGGGAAACTCGAGGGATTAACAATTATATCTTTTTTTCTTAGAAAAATCAGAGGGGATATGAGATTTATATGGAATACTTTCTTGTATATGTTAAATGTAAACCAGATTCAACAAAATACAACAAATTTTCTAGTCTAAATGTTCGCGTTCTACTTGCATTGATATCGTTTTAATAAATATTCCGCTCTGGAATAATTATTTACTGGCGTCACATTTTTTAATTTTCTTCTAATTATTATATATTCTCTGGTGGTCGATTTATTCCTTAATAATTAATTTAATATATGTTCCAATAGGTACTATTTCTTTTATACTGTAAAATATTTGTCTTTCTGGGTTCCTTTAAATAAAACTAACAGTAATTTAAAACACTAAATACACTTAATAACTAATAATAACAGTATTTATTTCAATATTTATATCACATTCATATACAATATCAACCGACGACGATTACTCGTTGAATGCCTCGTCTCCCTCCATTTCAAGTTCTTATATAGTGTATGGCTCATTCGGGGCCTTTCAGAAGCTTTTTTTCTAGAAGGACCGGGAGACTTGATGACGTATTCGGCGCATGATATCGCTCGTCTGACGTATCGTGGGATTACACATCACAATACATAAAATACCGTATATCAGAAAAGTTCCGCCTTTCATGAGAAGACTTTTTGCGATGAGAATCAGTTTTATTGTCTATTTTCTTGTTTAAAGCTCTTAATAGATGACTTAACTGTAATACAACAGCAACTATACGAACGTGTATATACCATATATTACCGTGTATAAAGACTTATAATTGAGAACTGTTAAAGATGACGTGCCTTCAAAAACTTTCCTCATTAGAGACGGCCATGCTTTTTGATAATGGTTGGTGACGTAATCTGTCACCAACGTATAATTTCGAATGAACATGTTCGTGTCTAATGAGGAAAGATTTTGAAGGCACGTTAATATTTTATGAGTAACATATTTCATACTATCTTATAGAAATTAAGTTTAACAAAAGTAACATTTTGAAGAGTACCAATTTTCTTTCCTGAACTTGCTTAATAGATAAAGAACTTATAAAGTTAAGAATTTGTTAATTTATCAATATATAAACATATAAAATGTTATTCTAATATAGATCCTCATTTTTTTAATTTTTGTTACAGTATTTGATGTAACTGCACCGAATACTTTCAAATCGCTCGACAGCTGGAGAGATGAATTTCTTATTCAAGCCTCGCCGAGAGAGCCCGAAAATTTCCCATTTGTTTTATTAGGAAACAAAGTCGATCTCGAACCACGAGCAATCTCCACGAAGAAGGCCCAACAGTGGTGTCAGACGAAAAATAACATTCCATATTTTGAGACATCGGCCAAAGAAGCTCTAAATGTCGAGCAAGCTTTCAAAAGTATCGCCAGAAATGCACTGAGCCAACAAACGCAAGCGGTGGATCTCTACAACGAATTCCCCGATCAAATCAAGCTTACCAACACCGCCAAAAGCAACACTAATGGAGATTCATGCCCATGCTAGAACATTTACCATTTTAGGCCTTTTTTTTTACACTAAACCAGAAAAAAAGTATACAAAATCCCATTAAAATTCTTACTGAGTACATGAAAATTGTTTTGCTTTTTTTTATTTATCCGTTCGGTTTGCGTTAGCCAAATATATACTCAAATTAGTACCTTGTATATCACATTGTACATAGTTGCTCAGTATAGCAAATATTTTATAAGAACGGTCATAGTTTTGGAAAATGAAGAAAATAGTTCGTTCTTTGATTATTTTTAATACTAATCGAAATTGATAATTTCGTTAATATGTCAACATAAGAATTACTATTTTTGAACATTTTTTTTTGTTTTTGTTTACATTTATATGAAATTTTAAAATTCAATTAAAAAATATATATTAAATTAATTTGTATATAAATCTTTCTTTCCCACATTAAGTAATATTGTATAGATTTTAATTTCTCAAAGGCAGGCCTTTCTTGTTTAAACATTGCCATTAGCTTAGTGTCTTGTAATAAATCTAATTTTTATTTTCCTTTCTCACTGAAAATGAGAAATGAAAGTATTAAATTTGGTTTTTAGTAGTTAATCTTTAAAATATTGTGTCTTTATTTCAATGAACTTGATCTTTTATTATGTTATTAGTATGCAATAGTAATTTTTAATTAATTGTGGGCTTGCTTTAATCTGCGTTCTTTTTACATTCGTCGTTAATAAACCACTGTAAGTTGAACTGATTTCTTTTCAGATTTGTCAATTCATTTCTTTCACGTCCCCACATGTATTTATGTTCAGCTGGCATTGATTTATTTATCGATTAATTTGCAAGAAGGACATTGATTAAAATAAGTAATAATTTAATATGAAAATATACATACATATATATATATATATATATATTATTATAAGACTAATGTTAGTTAGGTTTGTTTAATAAAGAAGAAAGAGTATAGTGTAATTATAATTTATATTGTACTGTATTATATAAATATATATAAATTCATCATCGGTAGTTTTAGTTATTAGTTTTTCTGTTAAATCGTTGTCAAGAAATAAATATGCCTCGTTATATCTAAATACTTGTTCCTTAAATATTTTTACTACACTAATATCAAACATGATAAGAAGTTTGAAAGTGTTCGTCAATATTTCAAATTATATTAACATTTAGTACTAGGTTGGTACGGTTTTGAATTTTAAATCATAAATAAAGACAGGTACTTGGGTCAGCCACCATTGGCGTAATTGCGTTGTGTTTACCGAAAATAAAACCGCGTTAATTAGAAAAAAATTATCGTAGAATTATTGAAAATGCAGATAATAAAATATACTAAGCAACTTACCCAATATGCTTCGATGCTTAGAAAAAATCCGGATGTGCGTAAGAGAACACCTGTAGCATAGCGTGCGTTTCTACAGTAGTTTCCTTAAGATTTGCCCTTTTTGTGTATACCGTGAGTTTTTTATATCACTGAACATAACACATGAATACACCTATGTTCAGTTTTAAAATAAATGCTTCAATGCATGGGAACGTTATGCCGCCAACAATGCGAGTGTCATCACATGTAATAAGGCATTTTATTTATTTAACATTTAACTTACACAAACAATATTAAAATGAATTTTATGGTAAATTGAAAAAAAGTTTGTTTTTATTTATAATTTAACTTTTTCATAAATGTTAGAAATATCCACCTTCACATTCCATACAATATGCGAGTCGATTATGAAATTCCTGCAAAGAATGTGTTAAAAAGTCCGGTTTGGTTCGTAATTCGTCACAGGCTGTACTTATGGGTGCTTTTAAATCTTCAATGTTAGTGCAAATTACATTATCATAAATTTTAGATTTAAGGTATCCCCAAAGAAAAGTCATCTGGCGAACGGGCCGGCCAAACCTCCCTATACATCGATCAGACTTGAACTTAGAAAATTTGTAATTGCTGCAGTTGAATGAATTGGGGCTCAATCCATTTGAAACCAGGAACTTTCAATGGCTAAATTTTCAAATCGAGGAACAATATGTGTTCGAAGAAAAAGACGGTTCATCAATGAAAAGTATTCAACATTTTATGATTTTCATTTAATAAATTAAATAGTGTTTCGCAAAAATCAACACGTCTTATTCTATTTTCATGAAATAATTGTTGGTAATTAGAAATCTTGCAAGATTTGTTTTTGTACTGTTTGAGAATTTTAAATACAGACGTCTTCAAAATATTAAGTTATGCTATTTTACTTAATGGTGTTATGGGGCTATCAATGTAACCAATACATTTTAGGTCTTCTGAAAGAATGTGGGGGTTTTAATTTTCTTTCTGTGTGTATTTATTATGCAGCCATCAGAATCAAATCTAGTAATCGCCTAAATTTTTCCGATAGATGGTATGGGCCTGTCAGATATTTGATAGAAAACAGATCCCACACTTTCCTTAAACTGTTTTCAGCTTTATACTGCTCAAAATTTCCATTTTTTATCTTTTATATATTATTTTTTTAAATTAGATGAATGCAAATGCTAAAATATTTAAAATGTTATTTCGTTTATACACATTACTGATGTTGATTTTGACATTTGTCGAAACACATAATCGAGCGTAACATTCTCGTGCATTGAGGCGTTCTTTTTGAAACTGGACATAGGCTATGTATAGAGATAAGAAAAACTTCGCGTAGTTAAAGTGGTCTTTAAATTTGTATAAAGGATCTTTCGCAACACCGTTGTTAAAAAGTTGTCTTAATCTAGTAAAATCAACATTTTTACGTAACACAGTATTAAATATATCTCTGACACACTTATTTCATCATTTAAAGTATATAGCACTGTTTCTACGTGGGCAATAATTTCAACCAAATCTTGTATGGACAACGAAGTGTTGTGTAATTTTTTTATTGCGTCCACTACTGGAACGTAATTCTTGTAAATAATTTTTAAATCTGCTGCAACTTGAAAGATTTTGATTGCATTTGACTGAGCCTTATTGTAGCTGCTTCTATAGGGTTTAGTTGTAAAATCCTCAACTTTATCTTGTTTAAAATAATAAAATGCTGCCTCTAACCATGTATCCCATCGTGTAAGAATTGGCTGCGGCGGTTCCGGGATGCCAGAACATTGCGAATGAAAGAGCCGAATACGTTTCGGAGATTTAAGAAAAACCGATTTCGTGTGTCCTATTAGTTGATCCACATCGGGATAACATTTTGGTATAGTGTGCTACAAGGTGTAAAGCATGAAGCAGACATGAAACGTGTAGTAAGTTTGGCTGAACTTCTTTGAATAATTGTCTCATAATTGCGGCAAGCATCAGTAACTATCATTAATACTTCCTTTGGCAAAATGTCAAAAGTTGTGTAGTGTTCTAGCTAATACATTATGAAGTGCTTCCTTCAGCAGTACATTCTTGCAGTCTTTTACAGACTAACAAATAAGTGTGTGACGGTCTTTGCGATGTCATTGTCCGTACAAGGATCAATACAATGGAATTTTTTTTATATCTGTAGTTTCATTTATAGTGAGCCACTCTTTTATTTTTGACTACGGGTTTTACATAATTATCCATTTATTCGTGCACTATCGGTAGTGTCCTTGGACTCGTAGTATTGTATTTTTTCCAAAATTTACGAAACAGTCTCTGTCCGATTTTTGCAACAGTATATTACATGCACTTAACATCATACTTAAATCACAGAAATTCATTATACGGTTTTTTTTTAGATTTGTGTTTGCTATTCACATGTTTCCTACACAAACGTGGATTCCAACATAACAAACTGTTCTCACAAACTAAGCACCTCACTACTTTACCAATTATATCGTAAGTCTGAGAACTGACATAAAAATCGGCTTACCCTGCTAGCAAATAGGCGAGTTGATGCATTTCTATGAACTTTCGACATTTTCAATGCTTTCCGTTAGAATTGAACATATGCGTATTCGTAAATACATCTACGTATTAGGATAGCTGTTCACGTACTAAAGTGGGAAAAGCGACGCACAACTTGAACCGACAGCAGCTCTGAATCACTTAAACCCCTCGCTCTCGTACGGCAATGTAAGCGGACCGTGAATGTCTGTCTCTAATCATAAGTAAGCTCAAACGTCAAATTAGTCTGTACATATAATGGTTTTATTGTTTGTCAAAGTAATCTCTTTAAACGCTCATTAGGCTGAGCCAAAAAAACTTGTAGCCGCAGCGTATTTGAACTTTATATACGTGTTGTAAGTTGAAATACAGTAATTTTCTGTTAATGTCCTAATAATTCAAGAAAATGATTTAACTAGCTTTAGTTTAATGTTTGAAATAGTGAAACGGCCACTAACCATTTTTTAAAATGATTGTACTCTAGGGATCGACTTAAATAGTTCTATTTAGTGAACTAGTTTGCAATAACGAACTATTAACTTAAACTACGTCAATAAATTTAAAATGAGGCAGTAACCGAAATCGGCAACCTTAATCGAATTGAAATTTTAATCACTAAGTAGGTATCTAAATTTATAAAAATATATTTAAATTAAAATAAAATGAAGAATAATATAATTCCCGACGAATGATTATTGTTAATGTTTGTATAGATACAGCAAGAGGCACTTCTAAGTTTCCAACCTGGATCGAATACTTTTCATGCTTAAATTGTTCCATTGTATTATTATACTGGGTTCTTTTTTATCATTACACATACATTTACCCCTATGTGTAAAGCTAAAAAAGAAAAATCAATGTATTGGAGGCATAATAGGCAACCAGTGACGTTTTTCCAGTTATGAAATATTTCTGATTTTTCATTCATACTTAAATTAAATACATTTGATTGAAAAATAGATAATAGATTGAAAAAGGCGTATACCTTGTGCGAAGACAATTTTAAATATTTTTAACAAATTCAAAGAAGATGGATAGTATTTCTTTAAGGATAAAATATATCTAAGATAGTAAATTTAGTGTATCAAAAAAGGTAGAAAATATGAAAGCGTTGATAACAAAAAAGAACAAAGAGATTTTACCATTTTATGAAATTGTAGAACGTTTTCACATTACATCATACTTCTAATTTTGAACGTAACCAACGTATTTCAATAACACGATAAAAACAAATAACACCTCGTGGTATCTTACGAATAAATGGTTTTATAAGATGGAGAAATTTATCTTAAAAAGCAGTAGTGGGAAATTCTTGTAGGTAATAAATGTTACTATTTCTTTAATAATCCTAATAACCTTTGGACTGAACAATTATCTGGCAGCGTGGATTGAGGATGGGAAGACATTATGCAACAAACTTTTGGAATGTCTTAAAGGAAGGCTATTTTCATATACAGGACGATCAGTTATTAGAGTAGCAATTGTTTTAAACCCTCGATTTAAAAGAGAAGGTTTTCGTAGTACTGAAAGTGCTACTGGGGCTGCCTCTTTTCTAGAACAAGAAATGTTTAATATTATGAAGAAAATAGATCATGAAAATGAAGAACAAATGCCTGTAATCGAAACAGACATTAGTCCATATCAAAAGAATAAGTGAAAGTAAAATCAATTACAGCTGATGTAATAATAACTAAAAGGCAATACCTCGAAAGGCCAAATTCAAATCAGGACGCAGATCCTCTTTTATTTTGGAAGGTATGTTTAAAAAAATAGGGTAATGCATTTTTTATTTGGATTTTCTTTTAAGTAACAGGAATGGAGCTGAAACCCTTAGAACAATGTGCTAGAAATGACTTCTGTATTCCAGCAAGCTTAGCAGAAAGTGAAAGTGTTTAGTACAGCTCGTTTAATAATAGAACAAATGCCTGCAAGACTAAAACCGAAAAATGTTAATATGATAATGTTTCTAAATAAAAATTTTAAAAATATTAATAAGTAACCTAAGTATATATTTTATTCAAATTACACGGAACCTTTTCCTATTAACTAAAGAAATAACTCAATGGGTTTCATCTTACTATGCTTTCTAACTATTAAAGATATGAATGTTTAAGCATTCAAAAGGAAATTATTAAGATTGCAATACAGAATGTACATGAAACTCTTTATATCTATTAAAGAATTGTTTGCTTTATCAGTAAAAACTATTTTGTTTAAAATTTCCTCGATTCCTCGAAAAGCTCTTGCTGGTTTGATATCTTGTATGGCTTATATTTGAATTAGGGTTCTGAACACCGAACTGCGCGATACTCCAAAATGCTTGGCTACATCTAAAAGTGATCTTACAGACTGTTCTTCTACATAACAGGATATTCAGCGTTCTGATAACTCTTCAGTGTTCTGTTAACGCGTGATTATTTATATTTTTTGCGGGATTTTAGAAAATAACCATCTTTGTATTTGTTAAAAATATCTTGGCACAAGGTATACGTCTCAACAGGCCTATTGAAAACAGTTGATTATCCCAACGGATAATTAACAGTCTTCGCACAAGGTATAAGCCTGTTAGAGTAATGAACTGTTCCCGTTTATACGAAAATACCTTAGGACTATCATGAAACAATATCCAAATGAAAAATCAAAATTACACATTGTTCTATGGAGAATGTATTCATATACGAATTTATGGTAACTTTTACGTATGGACATGTGTTTAGAATTTTTCCTAGTTCTCATCAGCGTACGAAGGAGAAGCACCGAATGTGTAGTGCGTTGCTGCTAATATATACACAAAAGCATTTTGTGCTTTTCTTTCGTACCTGATGAGAACTAGGAAAAATTCGAAACACGTGTCCGTATATAGAAGACCAATGCGAAATAAGTATACGTTATGTATAAGTCTGATATATATACATCCGATATTCACCTTAAAATTACCTACCATAAAAAATGGAAATCTACTGGTATAGTACCTTTTGATTACGTATTCAGAAGATTAAGAGAAATTACGAGGAGTCAGATCGAGTCTGCTTATAAATCAATCCAGTATATCCATCTTAAGAAAGATTATCTGGAAGTCCATCTGTAATGCATGACCAGGATATTATTTTGGATAGACCTGACATAATAAAGAATTTTGTGAGGGTTCTCTATGATGTTTACTCTGATAATGTATGCTGCTTCCATCAATATACTGAAGCTCCTACTATTTATGATATTTTGTGGAGCATCAGGGGATTAAAATGTAATTTGAATGCTGGCGATGATCAGGTTCCGTCCTTAGTTATCAAGGATTGTTTCGTGACGTTTGTTGCTCGGTGAGATGAATGTTGTCTACACCGATTTCACCCGTGTATTTATATATATATATATATATATATATATAATATTTTCGTGACCTTGGTATGATAAGGTAAAATTAATAAGTCGGCGATTAAAGGTCTGGTTCATTACTTCAAAGTAAAGAATTATCTATATCCACTGCTAAAAGGCTTTAGAAAATCTCTATATTACGGTACATTTTTTTAAAATTAATGAACCAGTTTTCAAACTCAGTTTGGAGTTTTATTAACACACTTTTAATTTTACTATTTTGCCATGTATTTTTGTATTTTTTATTCCCTTGACAAAGGCGTCATTGCCGAAACATGTAGGATTGTTTTAAATATATATACATACTTTGAAGTAATGTACCAGACCTTTAATCGCCGACTTATTAAGTTTACCTTATATATATATATATATATATATGTATATATATATATATATTATATCATTATATTATCCCAATGCTCATAATATATTAATAAAGCTCCATAAATTTTGATTGAATGAGAATTCTCTTTGTATTATGACTTCTTATCTGCAAGTAAGAACTAATTATGTATATTATAATGGATTTAAATCCTCCGAATTTATTTCTTATACTGGTGTTCCTAACTTGGGACTGCTTCTCTCTTGTTATTCATTAATGATCTCGAGTCGTTGACATGTCCTGGATTGGCTTACGCCGACGACTTAAAGATATATATGCACATTGATGGACCAGATGACGCAATTCTCTTGCATAATAACATTAAATTCTTTCAATGGAGACTGTGGTTAAATAATAATTTAAAAAAGGTATATAACCCCTTACCACAATTATTAGTCGTATCCTAAATACGTATTTCGACAACTAAGTTGTCATCATCAGTAGGTAAAAACTACTAATTAAAAGTCACACATAGGGCACAGTAAAGTAACATAAATGCTTCCGCACAACTACTATACACTGCAACCCTGTAAAGACTGTCTTTACAATACTTTGATTATATATTTTTTTGATTCGAGGATTAAACATATTTTTTTATTTAATTACCTTAGATTCTTGTATAAGATATATTCATGTCAATTTTCTTGTTTTGTTATTTATGTATGATGTACTTTTTTGTGCCTATATTTGCTTGTACTGTTGGACACTTAATAAATATTATTATTACCCATATGTACATATACTGATGTTTTTGATATTTTTGTATTATTGTATTTTACCATTTGGAACTTACTGCAAGTGAGAATTAATGAATATTAAATCTCATTCTTACATGTAAATGTCGACTTATGTAAGAATGAGATTGAATATTCATTAATTCTCACTTGCAGTAAGTTCCAAATGTTAACTATATATACAGAAAGTATAGAAATGAAAAGCAATGTCCGTCTTCGAGGAATGCCGTGCATTGAAAAGTTCCAACTAGAACGAAACGCGTCTGTACGTTTCCCGTTGATTGACTTGTTTTTTCAGCAATTCTTAATTGTATTTTACGCTTAATATTAGTTAAACATCGATAAGCTATTTTTTAAATCTTACGACTTTCAAATATTTAAAATTTCTAGTAACTAAAATTATAGTCAGACTAATCGATTCTAATTCGATTCTCGTAAGTTGAGATATTGAATGTAACTGAAAGAAGACCAAATATTCAACATTTCCCTCAAATTGTAGCCAGAGACATAAGTAGTTATGTCGTGGTACTTACCTAATTAAATTCTAATCATTTGGGACGTTTAATGTAAATAAAAGAAGACCAGGTACAAATCAAATTTATTCACTTTAAATATATAGACATTTATATTCTTAAAAAGTTATTCTCATCTATTACAAAAAAGCATTTGTCATATTTACAGTTACACAGGTGTCAATTTCGGATTGTTCAAAGATAAACGAAGTATCACGAATTACAATCATGCAAACAATAAAAAGACAAATTAAAATATCAAAGAAATCTTTGGTAAAAAATATTTTTATTTTTCATATTACTTCTTTTTTGACAAAAAATTGTTCTCACTTTCGAATGAGATACATAAAAAAAACAATGGCAGGACAAATATATATCGCATGTAATAAATAAAGAAATTACAAATAATTTTTGTAAAGATATAAATTTAAATGGTATTTAAATTTTACGTATGTTACATAAATAAAAAGTACTCAATGAACAATTATACAAAATATAAAGGTTACAGTTAAGTTGCACAAACAATATTTTTTTAATACAACTGTTTTTAGGTTTTTAAGTTATCCGATGGCTTTTTCTGAACTTGTGTCATACAACTGCAAGGATAGTAAACGTTTAATAGCATTACTCAACCTCTATCTCATAATATTATACATATATAGCAGATTCAATTAGTTGACGATTTAAGGTCTGGTTTTACTTCAATATGTACGTGTTAAAACAATCTTACATGTTTCGGCATATGATGCCTTTTTCAAAGAAATATAAATGACAGTATATTGATGTCATACTATATATCTGACATTAATATACTGTCATTTATATTTTAAATTTCTTTGAAAAAGGCATCATATTCCGAAACATGTAAGATTGTTGTAAATATATACATATTGAAGTAAAACCAGACCTTAAATCGCCAACTAATTGAACCTACCATAACATACTAAGGTCAACAAATAATTATCTATATATATATATATATATATATATATATATATATATATATATATAATATAGTCACGTGACTGAGTGACGTCATCTGCGTTCCAAATATGCAGCGTTATTACTTTGTAATTTGTAGTTTATTTTAAAGTTTCGCTGATTATAGCGTTAATTATATCTAGGCGTTCCATTGTTCTTTATATTATTTATCATGTTACGAGAAGTAAAAATGAGTGATACATAGCGAAAATGCCGGGAAACTAAATTAAATGATGAAAATATATTTCGCCGGATTATTTTGACAAATCAGGGTCCAATTTTAATTTGAGCGGAGGTGGAAATCTTAAATCGTGATTGGCGAAAATAATCAGAAACCGTTTGAAACTATCTGCTTCAATAAATTTTATATACTTATAGCAACTTTTCCCTATGTATCAGTTGTGTTTCTTAATTTGTCATTTGTAATTCCAAAATGTCAATATATTTCATTATTTGTGAAAAAGATTCCGGTCTGGCACTTGTTTCATGATTTGTCAATTGCGTTTCATTTTAACGTGTCAAATCGAAGACGATATTCAAAAATTAGTAACGATATGAGTAGCTTAATAATTTATTTTATAAATCGCAGAGTATCTTTTATTGATGTCGGAAATCATTGTAAAACTCAACACAGTAAAAAAAATTATTCAGTGCATGTGAAAATAGGAAAAGTAACCAAACAAACGTTAGGATGGAAAACGATTAACAAAAGAAATGTATTTGCGATTGGGCTGACCAAGATTATACACAAACTAGGTTTCTTAAAGGAAAAATATTTAATTGGCATGTAATGCAAATTTCATTTTCAAGAATAGGGCATTGAAACAATTATTCAATTAAAAGAGCAATAAGAGCGAAGAAATACGCCCGAAGTAATACAAAAACGTTTTGATTATGATTATGCCATTGAGTACGGTTAGAATTATGCACGAGAACAAATATTATTTTCCTGCTGCCGATCATGTAAATCAGTGTACAACCCTAGTAACATAGCGTGTAAGTCGACTATAACAATCGTTTTGACAACGGAACTTAATACTATTATGAAAATTCCTAGGATAATAATGAACAACTCCTGATTCTGGTTCAAAAGTTTATTTGGAGTCAAAATTAGGAATATCAAAATTGAACATTTTTATTATGAAATATATACAAAATAACGATTTTTTACGGCTTTGTCTATTTCATCAATCTCTATTTTGAATTTATTTTCAGCGTTTCATGCAATTTTCTCGGTTTGTTTATAATGTCAACTATTTGTATGACATAGTAGCACAGGTAACACAATTTACGAAAAGGGTTTCAAATCAAAATTTATTTTAAGTGACAAACCAAAACAATTTATTAAAAGATATAGATTAATTTCTGACGGCATCAGGAAAACTATAATAAGTATCGACTATTAACACTCTTAGCAGGTATTTGCCTACCTCAAATGTTAATACGTCCCTTACATTCCTTGTGCACTTAAATAGCTATTATTGACGAATTTGGCGTCTAAGTATATATTATATTACTTCAAATACAAAATTGACCCTACAGCACAGAACATTTTGCAGAATATCTAGTTACGCTTATTGATAATTTGGAGATTTAGACAGCATTTTCTGTAATGGTCGACATGCGATTTCACAAGTGTTGAAGTATTGGGTCTTATTAGAAATAATGACTATCGCCCAATATTTCTTCCTTCATACAATCCATATACATGGAAAAGCAATAGAAAAACACTGTAATATACAAAGGATACTAGAAAAGTTTTACAATATGACGCAACAATGAGTTAGAGGTTGCTTGTCGCTGCGTGTTGAGACATGGTCATACTCGTACAGTTCCTGTGCCACGTTTGTGGCAGTGTGACGTACTTACTATGCCATCGTGGTCACAAAGTCAGATACGAGCAGTTTTGCGGTATAACTTCCCGTGTGGTTAAAACGTAGACCTGTGCTTAAAATAAATGTCTAGCACTAGGTGATGTTTGTCCACATCGTACAACTATATTCAGGTGGTATAGAGAATTCCAAAGGGGAATTTCACGCTGCAGGTGGCTGACAAGGCGGGAAGACCACAAACGTCAGTTACAAACGAAAACACTTGACGAAAATAGGGGAGTGCCCTACCAGTAGATAGAAAATACCTTGGACCTAAATGCACCAGCAGTACGTTCGATTCTGCATGATCATTTACACGTGAAAACACTTTGTTGTCTCTGGGTACCGTATAGACTGACTGAAGGGCAGATGACACGACGTATGACCTGGTGCGGAGATACTAAAAAAGTTTGTTGAGGGGCAATTTCAGTATGTGAGCAACATCGTGAGAGGTGACAACATTTAGCTGTACTATTATGATGTGCTAACCAAAACCACAAAGTTTGGGTCTTTGATGTTGAAGACACACCCGTAGCAGTCAGAAAATCCCGATCTGTTAAAAAGATAATGATAGCTGTATTTTTCAAATCGAGTGGAATTGTGGAGCGTGTAACAGCGAAGTGGTATACTGAGCAGTGCCTGCTTAAAGTAATCGAATCTCTGAAGAACCTGCGGCCTAAGTCAAGAATGTCATCATGACAACGCTCCAGGTTACTGCGCTAAAGCCTGTACCGAATATTTGACCACTACAGTACTGAAACTTCTTAGAGCACTCTACTTACAGTCCAGACTTTGCTCCCTACGACTTTGCACTGTTCCTGCATGTGAAAATAAAGCTGAAAGAGAGACGGTTTTTCAATGATCAGGGATCTTGGGACGAGTATTACTCCCTAATGAAATTTGACAGAGGTTCTTTAAGAATTCATTTCGAAGGATGGAGAGGTGTATTGAATGTGACGGAAATTACTTTGAAAAAATTGAATAAATAAAGCTGTATTGCAAAACTTTTCTAGTATCCTCTGTATATTGATATTTGTTTACATTTTTGAACATTTAAAAACGTTGATTTGGTGTATAATATTACCTAATAATTCATGTAAAACACGTTCGTTGTATTTGACAAAAATGAAGTACATTTAACTATTATTCGCATTGAATTTATTTGCCCTTCAATATCTACTCCATTCTTCCTTTATAATCATCGAAATCATATTCATGTCTTTAAATAAACAGTGAAATACTATATTTTCATTATTAAAAATTAGGATCAAGTTGTTTTTACATATAGCAACTCGGCCCAGCATTTTCGATTTTTGCTATTGATCACTAGAAAAGGCAAATTAAGGTGCGCGTTATAGGTGTGCGCTCTATTTATAAAACGTGGTAGAACACTTACCGTTTTAAACGTCTTGCGTGAAGTAACAAAATGAATTACATCGGTTAAATATTTGCAGTATTAGGCGTTTTCGCAATGGTTTCAGCAAACCGAGTGCGGCGTGGGGAAAATGTGTTTATATGCAGAAAAGGTGTGTTCTATATCTAGGGACGTTATATTTGCATAATTAAAATAATCATTGAAACAACTTAACGGATATTGCAGGCGCAAATTTGTGAATTTGTCTTAATGTGGCAAAATCAGAATCCTTGTCTAAAACACTTTCAAATTTTCGTATAACATAAGAATCTTCTACGGCGCATAGGTTTGTGTGAACGTTTTTCATTATTTTGACAGATTCCACTAACGGCAGCGAAGGACTATGCAGTTTGTAACTATTGCCTCCATTTGTTAGAAGTAATTGTTCTGAATTGTTTTTAAATCTTTTTTAACCCAAGTATCTTGAAATTTCGACTGGCTTTGTTGCTTGATAGCTGCAGCTTCTATCGGATCGAATTTTAAAACCACGTTCTTTATATTCTCAAAATATTTATAATAGTAAACGCTGCCTGTACCGTGTAAGAATAGGCTATGGTTGTTCAGGGATATCGGGAGTCTGTGAAATTGGCGAACACGTTTTGGGGATTTGAGAAACACAGCCTTTGTACTTGCACTTAATGCATCTACAGCTGGATAAGTCGTCTACGAACAGTTTCTGCCACCAGATGTGAAACATAGATTTTAGATAGCACAATATTTTTTGGAGAACAGCCTACAGAGAGCATATTTGCGGCACCATCATTCACAAACATTAACACTTGGTTTGTATTTAACACTCTGAGATTATTTCGGCAGTACATTGTACTCATCTGGAAGTTACTAAAATTGAAGATGACGATTGAAATGGTTCCACTGTACATACCATTACAGTAACAGAATTTTTTACGATCTGTTGTTTCGTCCACACATAACCAGTTTCTTATTTTTCAATTTGGATTTGATCTTATGTTCAACACGTTCACCGACGGATGGTAGAAAATTTTGTAACGCTGTCTGACTAGGTAATGGATATTTCGCGTATTTATTACAGAATGAACAATGACTTCATTGGATAAAAAAGTAAACGGTAGATTACACAAAATCATTGTTACATATAAATGAAATAAAAAATTTTTGTTCGATTTTACGCCTGTATTTTTTATATGTGCTTTGTACTCTTCAGAGATTGTTCGCAGTCGTTTTCATCCAGCACATCCAAATTATTGCGCGTTTGTAAATTAAATCAGGATATCCATAACTTATTTGCTTGGTCGGATAATGGCCGTTTTCTGGATACATATAACTGCTGCATTATCATTTATTATTATATATAAGTCTGTTGTAAAACAAATAAATACACGTTGCTCTTAATATACATACTAATATCCAACATCGCTGACGAAATTGTGAAAAACGAGGCTGGGCATTGACCTGGTACGCCAGTGGACCGTACCTCGAAATCGGTATCTCTATGTATCACTCCTTTTTACTTCTAATTTATAACAAACACTTATAATAAATAATATAAAGAACAATGGAATAAATAGTGGCATAACAAGAGACAATGTCAAATAAATAGTCACCAGAAAAGTGCAAATAAGAATGTAATGGATGATAAATTATTGAAACTTTTGTTATCAAAATGGTAACAATTTTGCAAATTTATGTTGATTTTCAAATTCAAATTTGTAAGTAATTCTAACCGTCATCCATATTTATACAAAATATTATAACTATATTTAGGTTATTGCTCTTATGGTTGCCAAAATAAATTTTTGCTTTAATAATTTATAGTTACTCGGTAATAGCATAGGATGCGAGATATTTTGGAACGTAGGTGCTATGACGTCATAAGCATTGGGAAATCCTGTTCGACGTTTACTATACTTGGAATATATAATTTGGATATTTATATATAAATTTTGTTATAAAAATAAGAAAACATAAGCCACATATGATAAATTATTTTTTATACTTTGTATATTTTTTTAAATATTTTAATTAAGGTACTCCTTATTTGTACATAATTAGGAGAATTCATGAATGAAAAATCACAAAATCGATAGATCGTCTTAAGATACTACAAAAACAATAATGAAATAGAGGAAAAAAGAAAAAACAAACATATAATAAATATTTTACAACAAAATAAAACAGACACCTTATTATTTGACCTAATTTTTATGTACAATATTATAAGTTCGTTACGAAACATCGGAAACAATCGTATATAGATATATACAACAACGCATTATTACATACATATTCGAAAATTGTACTCTATTTTTTTTTTTGGTCCACAGATATACATTAATAGGACTTTTTTTCGGTGATTTTATATTATAAAAATGAAAATTTCAGATGTTTCGGGTCAACAACTTTTTCATTCAATTACAGTATGTTAAAAATCATATCCTACATGTCTAACATCCATATTTTCCATGTGTATACAAAATTATTCTCTAAAAAAGGTTGCGAAAATAACAGCGCAAACAACTTAAAAGTTTATTTTTTGAATATTCCCTATTACTTTGCTCTTGGAACACTTTCTTTCATCTTCGCAGAATCACGTAGACAAATTGCTTTATCTATATTCACAAGATGAAAAGAAAGTACGTTTCAGATACGTTTGTATGTGTACAGAGCGTCTTGAAAAATTGTCCACTAGCAGAAACTATGTTTATATCACATTTTAAGATCTACAAACCTTCAATGTTTCTCATTCGCCCTTGCTTTAAATACAGTATTAAAGTATAGGAAAATAGTACATATATGTATATATTTCCGTATTGGATGAACTTTTGATATAAGGAGCACTCTGTATATTAGAAAAAAGATTCTTGATATAAGTTACGCCTGAAAAATAATAAAATATTATTAAAATAGATGGACTACTGCTTAAAATAAGAATGTTTACACAATAATTAACTAAAACCTTTACAGAATGCAGGATAAATATAAAAATAATGTACAGCCCTTGGGCATTAAATTAGGACCTCTGTTTTTTATTTTAATTTAAAAAAATCTATAATATATGTTCTAAAAAATGTATTTGCCAAAATCTACTATTACTGTAAATATAAAGTACCGAAATTGTAGCTCTGTTCATAGTTGTTATGAAAATGACACTGTTGTCAAACTTATTTTAAATAAACATTACCCTGTTCTCTGTTAGGGTAGAAAACACTATCTGTGAATAAGATGCTCACAACCGAAGCAAAACTTTTATATGTGAAGCATATAATCGCTCATACGATCTTGGCAGAAATACTGGACTCAGTATTACAATGGGTTGGATCTCAATTTGAGCAGATGTTTCGAAAGCCTAAACCACCGATGTTATTTTGTACGTTAACAAATTCAAAACTACTGGCAATGTTAATATACTACGAAAAGGCAAGTCAGGAAGAAAGAAAAGCGCTCGAGTAAACGAAAATCACGAACGAGTAATACTGCAAGTCTTACAATCACCGAAAAGAAGCATACGAAGAACTGCCTTAAAACTGGATACAAAAAGTGAATATGTGCGTTTAATGGTCAAGGATATCGGTGGTTTCTTTTACAAAATTAAAAAGTGCCATAAACTGAACCAAAACGATAAAACACGTTTAGTTTACTGTGGCCGGATCCTGTCTTACATTTATGAAGATGATGAGTTCTTGACTAATGTCTGGTTTTCAGATGAGTCCCATGTTTCACTTTCTGGCCATATTAACAGGCAAAGTTTTAGAAGCATTGAGTTTAGTCCTCCTGAGGAATTCATTGAAACACTACTTCATGAACAAAGAGTGACCATATGGTGTGCAGTTTCTGGAAATGGGATTGTCGGCCCTTATTTCATAACTGATCATGAAGGGCGAACTGCCACCGTCAACAGTGAAAGATATCGGCGGCAAGTTCTGACACCTTTTATAGAGGACTTCAGACGATTCTGTAGATCACGAAATCTGTTGTTGCATCGACAGTGGTTTCAGAAAGACGATGTGATGATGTCACACCGCTGGTAAATCGTTGAGAATGATTAGTGATCATTTTGGTGACAGAGTCATTTCCCGAAAAACAGACTTTAATTATCCTTCATATAGCCCGGACCTTACTCACTCCGATGCATACATCTGGGGCATGATGAAAGCAGTAATTTTTCAAAATGATTCACCTACTACAATTCCGAAATTAAGAATGGCAATTATTCTCCAACACCGCCTTGAGTTGTGCGTCCAACAGAATGGTGGGCATATACAGTAATATCATTCGCGATTATAATATATATTAACTTTGTCAATTTTGTTAAATTAAGTGAGGAATAAATATTTTTTAATTCAGTACTGTATATTTCTGGTCATACTGTATAATAATATAACCACTCTATTGCTATTGCAAACATTATATATATTAACTGGTATACTAACTACACCTGTCGATATTCTTCCGTTAAATTCGGAGTCTAAAATCCTAAAACCAAAATCTCATACCTCTGTACGAGATTTAAATAAGAGTTATTAATCGATATTTGTTAACAGAAAGAAATACAATTTAGAATAAAGAAGAATTATTATTATTTTTTCATTAAAGTTTGTTTTTAATATTTGTTTAATTTATTTTGACGAAAAATATATTTGACAAACGTAAAACAATAAGTAGCCACAAGTAGGTAGCCTAATATTGTTCTAGTGAAATGCATTACTACTGTCCTACTTATGTATAGCAAACGCCAATTAAGTTGGCGCGAGGAGGGGTAAGTTCGCGCAGGATTAGAAGTAGTGGGGAGATTTGTATTTGGTTTTACATCAAATGTCAGATAAATCTAACCTCTCAGCGTGTATCACTTTATGATCCCCTAGCAAAGATATTATGTTCCGTCAAACGTCAATGACAAATGTATTCTGACAATTACTTGAGTAGTGGGGGAGGACGTTTTTAAAAACAGCTTCTGCGCACCCCCTTCTCGCGCCAACTTAATTGGCGTTTGCTATACCTACCTGCTTCATTCGACTTGCTTATTTTTCTGTAATCTGTTTTTCGTGTATCTTTGTAAAGTTTTGATTAGTTTTCGTGTTTACTTGTTGTTTTGTTTGCTCATTACGATTTTTACGTTTAATGAATATGCCGATAAGTACGTTTCTGTCGTGGATATGCTAGCACGGCAGAACGGGAATATCGAATGCGTTTTCCAAACCGGAGGCATTCAAGTAGAAATGTATCCGAAAGCTGGACCAACGTCTTCGTGAAACATGTTCGTTTATTCCAAGAAATGCGACTGCTGGTCGATCAAGGCAAAGGCTTTCTGTGCAACTAGAAGAGCAAATTCTAACCACAATACAGGAGATCCCTCTGCGAGTACCCATCAATTAGCTTCTACATTAAATATCCTCAGTAATAAGACTGTTTATTTGGTTCTATTAGAAACCTTACTTCATCCATACCATGTTTCTAAAGTTCAGTCTCTTTACGGAAATGATAACCTATTTCGAATCAATTTTTGCACAACCTTAAATAGGATCCAGGAAGGTGTCTTTCTAAGACGTATTCTTTAGAATGATGAGTGCATGTTTACCAGAGATAGTGTGTTTAATACTCATTATTTTCATCATTGGGCAGATGAAAATCCACATGAATTTCACGAATACGTGTCACCAAAGAAGGGTTTTCGTTAATGTTTGGTTGGGTATAATAAACCACAGGGTAGTTTGACCAATTTACTTACAAAATCGTCTAGATGTCTAGATTTCATGCATGATGGAGCCCCTGCGCACTTTGCTCGTAATGTAAAAGACTGGTTGGATGAACACTTCCCAAACAAATGGATTGGTCGTGGTGGGTCCCATATTATGGCCTGTAAGATCCCCCGATCTCAATCCATTAGATTTTTTTGTTTGGGGTTTAATTAAAGGAAAGTTTATTTTATCGCTCTTTAAAACGCTCATGAAGTTAGAGCCCGAATTGACGCCGCAGTATTAGAAAGCACACCAGAAAGACTTGAACGAATACCAAACGATACCATATAGATTGCAGCCATGTTTACAAACTGATGGATTTCAATTCTAACAATTATGTAGGTAATAATAACATAGATTTCTGTAAAAGAGATGTACAAGAATAAGTCAAGAGCTAATTGTATTTCTTTTGCGTCATGTGTACGATTTAAAATGTAAGGTTCACAAATGTATGTTTCTTTTAAATTCTTTCTGAAAACACAGGAACATGATACATCGTTTTAACTTCAAATTTGACCAAGAATGTCGTCACGTATAGTCAGTGATGTAAGTCGGTAAATTACCCCGTATATTACCGAATTAATTACCGTCATTTACGGTAAATTGCCACATCAAATTTCCGTAAATTACAAACAAAGTAACATATCATCTATGTACACGTATGACATTGCACACTCGGTGATTGGGGAAGTCCCTTTCTAGCAGATGTAAATGCTCGTGAATCATCCGTTTATATAATGCCGTGTTTACACGGTCAAATAAATTCATGAATAAATTCACGAATTTCTTCATGAAGAAATCCATGAATTTATTCATCAATTTATTGGACCGTGTAAACGCAGAAGTTCTTCCAATATTTTATTCACAATAATCATGATGACCAACCATCAAATAGTGACATTTGTTTTCCAGCAACTGTGCCCAATTCCTTTTGTTTTCATTCGTTCATTTGAAGGTTAGGTTCAACGTATTATTAATTATTTATATATGAAAATGACAAAAAAAGCAAAAATAAGACAACGTGTAGCGTTGTATACAATGGCAATTGCTTCATATTGTTTGTTGGAAAATAAGAAAAAGCCGGTGACAAAACGGCGTTGGTAATTACAACACAATGGGAATGTTGGCAATACATTTTAAACTCAAATGTAATCATAATTCCCTAGAAACTTGACGAAAAATTAGAGCGAGTTCTATTCCGACAATTTATTCATGAATTATTTGACAAGAAAAACTTCACGACAATTTTAGCGTTTACACGCTCCAATAAATTCAAGGTTAAAAATTTCATGAATTTATTTGATCGTGTAAACGCGGCATAACGAATGAAGTAGTCTTTCAAAAGGTTTCGGTGTATAAGTTGAACTATATAAAGTTTGTGAATATACTACTCGTAGTACAGTGCGCTGGGATGGGGCGAAAAGATAAAATAAAAAAAGTTATTTTAACAGCATTTTCAAAATCCACAGAACATTCGAAATTATATTCGTGTAACTTCTGTTCGCAAAGTTATGTTTTAAATGTAACCAGAATGTCCAGTCACTTACAGAATAAGTGCATTCGTTGTCCTCGTAAAATAAAGAATGAAATACAATCAAAATCAAGAGCATTAAGTGTTAAGAAAATTAAAGCAATAAATAAAAGTGAGTAATTTTAATTGATTCCTATTGGGTTTTATCGAAAAGTATTAAACATTTTAGAGATTCCGGAAAGAAAAAGTTCTTCGCAAACAGATTTAGAAGACGACGATGGAGAGACGATTTCAAGCGATTCTCGCCCACAATCTGCTGCAAGCACCACTAAATCCGCTTACAGTGAAAATTTGGATTTTTTTGTGGATGTAATGAATAAATCAGAAGAAGAGGAAATTTGGGATCTCTTAGCAAGAACATGCTTTGCTAGTAATACCCCTTTAAATTTTACGGAAAATGTTCATAGGCAAAAATTGTTAAAAAAAATTAAACGATCTTTACGATTGCCGACTAGATATCAGTTATCCAATGCGCTTTTAGATAAACAATATTCTCAAATAAATCAGTTAGTTAATGAAAAAATAGCAAAGGCTAAAACAATTGGAATTCAAGTTGATGGGTGGAGTAATATTAGAAACGAATCCATTATAAATATAATAATTACATGTCCAGAACCAGTTTTATTTAAAGTAATTGACTGCATATCTTTGTTCTTTCTTATTTTTCTTGTTATGGATGTAGTGCTCATATTTTGAATTTATTCGCACAAGATATTTTAAAATTGGAAGTATTTGCATGTTTAATTACTGATTGTAAAGTCATAGTAAAAACTATTAAAAAATCGCATATTTTGAATGCTACATTTAAAAATATACAAGATGAACAGCGAGCATTACAAAAATCAAACACACTAAAATCTCTTAAACTACCTGGCCAAACTAGATGGTGCTCTAATATTTTCTGTTTAGAAAGCTTAAGGATAAATAAAAAAAATTTAAAAGAATTGGCTATAACAGAAACTATAGCTAATACTTCAGACAAAGGAATAAAAAATAATATTTTAGATGATCTGTTTTGGGAAAGAGTTGATACATTACAACATTACATACAATTTTACACCCAGTCTCCGTAATTTTAAAGAACATACAAACCTCTCAACCTTGCATATCTCATGTTGTTGAATATTTTCAAGACCTGAAAGATCAACTGATTGCTGCATGCCCAGTTTCAGAACTAAATGCTGTCCTATCACATTTAAAATCACGGAGAGAAATGGCTATAACACCTATACATTTGGCTGCCAATTTACTAGATCCAAAATTTATAGGCAAAAATCTCAATAACGAGGAATATATCACAGCACTGACATATATTAACAAACTATCAACGCATCTAGTTAGTGGATCTGATATAGCAGAAATTATGACTGAGGTTGCTTATTACAAATCGAAAGAACAATTGTTTTCAAAAGATTTTATATGGCAAGCATTAGAGACAGGCAAATTGAATTCTGTATTATGGTGGAAATCACTTTGTTGTACTACAGCTTTAAGTAAAGTCGCAATAGAAATTTTGAACAGCCCACCAACAACATGTGCGACGGAGAGAAGTTTTTCAATGTTTAGTATTATACACAGTAAAAAACGAAATAGATTAACTAATGAAAGAGCTGCTAAGTTGGTATATGTGAATTTAAATTTAAAACTGAAAGAAAATCGGGCACTGAAAGAACTCCCAACAGAAGAGTTGGAATGTTCTGATTCGAATTGCAATACTGAGACTGAGAGTCATCTGGAATAGTTATGTAAATAACATTACATATTACATAATGGTAATAATGAAAAATCATTGTTTAGTTCTATTTTCAGAATATTGTTTAATTTTAAAATATGTTAATATTGTACTTTTTATTTTTTTTCCTTTAATAAAATGTATGTATAAGACTTTTTTTGTTGTAGGGGTTTTATTTAAACAATAAAAAAGTGTGGTAAATTACCATGGTAATTTACTCAAGAAATGGTAAATTACGCAAGAATAAATCTTGGTAAAAAAAGAGCAGTAATTTACCAAAAATATATATTACGGTAATTTTACATCTCTGCGTATAGTTAGTACACCAATTTATACACACCTTGTATATGCTATCTATTATCTGTAATTAATTTATTGGCGTTCTTTTGTTATAGAAAAAATGTATTATACTCCGACTAGGCTGTTTATACGAGGCTTGTTCGGAAAGTACCGTTTTGGAAAAAACTCAAAAAACATTTTATTCAAAACAAAATTTATTTCTACATGAAAAAGCATTTCTTAAATTACTTTTCAACATAGTTGATCCTTGTTCAGACATTTGTCATAGCGGAAAATCAATTTTTCTATATCTCTTCACAGAAAGATGCGGCCAGTGAAGAAAGCCACTGCAGAGCGCCGTTTTTTAAGTCGCTATCCCAAAACAGTTTTTCAAATTTGTGGAAACTCATCACTAAGCTCACTTTTTCAGCCAAGCCAACATTGACAACAGAAGGTCGCCCACTCCGTGTTTTGTCATGAACATTGGATCGTTCGTTCATCATTGAATTGTCTAACCCACTTTCTCACCATTCCATACGTCATTACATTTTCACCATAAATCTCTACAAGTTGACTGTATTATAGAATGCGCTTCACAGTCGGCGGTCTCAGCAATTTTCTTAAACATTTTGAACAATCACAAACAAATGTAAAGACGGAAAGACTATTAACCAGAGAGTTACGTGTACATGCGGGGAACTATAATAGCGCTGCGGAAACGGTAGAACGAAACGGTTCTTAGTTTCCAGACAAACGTCGTAATATGAAAATAAACTTTGTTATAATAAAAATTATATCATCATCATGCTTATTATCTAACAGCAACCCATTTACAGGACATTTGTATACGAGGTGCTACTCAGAAATTCCCGGAATTTGAATGTGCGGCGCGAAGCGATGGTAGTACAGCTCTATAGTGCTAGATGGTGTGAGCTATAGTCGATGTCACCCTAACTTCGAAGTATGTCTTGTGGAGTATAACCCTCTCCTATTAGCTTCCAGCAATTCGAATATAACTATCTTTTTTTTTGACACTAGTTATGTTACCAAGTCATTTGGCGCGCTTTGTATCTAGGAAATATTTTTATTTTGCGTTGTACTTTTTTAAGACACTTGAAAATTTCGGTCTGTCATTTGTTGTGTATATTGCGTTTTGTTTGAATTTTTTTCTATTTCCAAAGTATAATAAAGTTATTGATTTAAACAAAAATTGTCCAAACGAGTTTGTTGTTTATTTTATTTATGTACATTTACCTGTTTTTGCATTAATATTTCTAGTTTCTGCCAAATTGTACGTGTTATAAGTAACGTGTGTTCATTTGAAAAGTCAATCTAGGTTACTTTCAAATTTTGATAGAATAAGACGCATATATATTAGTCTGTGTTTATTGTTCCGTAAACGTAAATCCAAATGACATTTGATAATGTCAATCACATTTGTTATTTATTTGTATGTATGAAACTGTCAAAATATACGACTTCGTAGGTTAAGTAGTAAATTTTAATTTACGACATATTTCAAAATGTTCTCAGTAAATCACATGCTACTAGATTGACTTTTCAAATGAACACCCGTTACAGAATTATGATAAGAGTTTTCTAACCTAAAATGTAAACAATATCAATTTTAAATGTCGAATTGAAAAATCCATCTTACGTATAAGCAAACTATTAAGAAAATATCCCTAATGTTAGAAATTTGGTAACTAAAATGCAGTCTCCATAAAAGCAATACTTCGAAGTTAGAGTGACATGGACTATACATCTACAAATGGTACTTTACTAGGTGGTGACAAACAGTTTTTGTGTTTATATTTGTTAAGTTGTGTTTGAGTAATTCTGCGACACTACAATGTCTGATGGGAATGAGCGAAGAAAGTGCATCAAATTCTGCTTCAAACTTGGTAAAGCGGCAGTGGAAATTCTGAAATTTCTTAAACAAGGTTTGGTGAAGATGCTTTGGCCAGACGCAAACTTATGAGTGGTACAATCATTTTAAAAATGGACGTGTCGGTTGATGATGATAAGTTCCGGTCGTCCATCGACGGAAAACGCCACAAAATATGACAAAAGTGCGAGATGCTATCCTACAAGACTGTCCAATCATATGCTAGAAAATATTACTCTATCTTTCCTAGGTCTATGTTTTTAACGTAAATGAAATATAGTAGCATACATTAAAAGACTAGAGCAAAACAATGTGTTGTATGCGCGTATGCATAGCAACCTTACACCGGATACACTAATAATACGAGGGGTACTGCTAAAATTCGCGGAATCAAGTACTTCTTGAACTGCCAGCATTCCACAATTATCATATTCATAAAATTTGACATTTTTAACCTATAAATCAGTTGACAGTCAGATTTAAAACCGAATCCTGGATATATTCATATGTGTGAGCGCTTGGCTCACACAGCACGACAAACTGTCGAGTTTTTGACCAATAGGAACATCGAATTAATGATTCATTGCCCATATTTGCCCGATTTAGCGCCAAATGACATCAAAAATAAAATGCGTGGAAAGCGGTTTTCATCGCCTGAAGAGGCTGTTGAAGAATTTAAATCACTGGTTTTGGAGATACCTCGCTCAGAATGAAAAAGTGTTTTGAATATTGGTTTTATAGGATGCAAAAGTGTATGCATCTTAAAGGGGAGTAGTTTGAGAAACTGTAAAGCGATTTACATAGCGTAATTTGTTTTATTTCACAATTTTCCGCGAATTTATTAGCGGCCCTCGTAGAGTTCCACGTAAAAGACATTGAAAGTCCATTAGATTGTAATATGGTAGACTTATTACGGCGTCAACTGTACGATACACTAGTGTGATAACGTGGATAGCAGCTGGGCACCGATCGCCTATTATTATTCCAGAATTACCTTCAGGTACTCATTTTTAGCAGCATTTTTATAGTCGAGCTGGGACTGAAAAAGTGCCATTGATGTTATTGTCTGTTCCAGGGTTTAAACTAGATTCATTATATCCATAATCACTAAATTATGGATATAATGAACCGAGTTTAAACCCTGGAACAGCCAATAACATCAATAGCACTAGGTAGGTCACCTACTATACCAGAATCGTTCTGCACGAGAAACCATAGTCTGTCTATACACATTAATGTGAAATATTCAAGTATATCGCAATATTGCATAACCATAAAGACCTTAAAAGGGTCATACAATTCATGTTAAGCATGCCAAATAGAATAGCAAACATCCTAAAGAGATGGTAATTATGCAAAATGCTGGTTTCTGTATGTACCAGTATCGTTTTTTAATAAAATAATCCATAAAAAACGCTTTATATTTTGTACTAAATCTATAAATATGTGGTCCTAATTTAATGGTCAAGAATGGTATATTAGAAATATTTCGGATTATATTATTTGATGTGGATAAAGTTTTATATTTGTCATTTCATAAGTCAGATATACGCATATAATTTAAATACATATATGAATACAATAAAGTATTCTTGAATAAAGAAGGAATAATAAATAAACTCCATTTTTGTAAAGCTGCATTTTAAAACAATAAATGATTAAACAGATTTTATATTATCATCTGGTCTATTCGTTCAAACAGGCTTTTAAGTTCTCGTTTCACCAACATCGTTGTAAGTTGGAGTTTATACACTTCAATTTCTTTTAACCTAACTCATTGATATCTTTTGGAAAAAGTTTTAAATATTGTTGTTCCTTTTTTTTTATCTGAGAATTAATATATTATTCGTATCATTTAAAAGAAAGCAAATTATTTTTGCTTTATCAGGAATGTTGAGTTGATGTTAAATTGGGTGGCCCAAAAATGATTTCCCAGAACTGCCGTCAAGCGTGGGGAGGGGATAGAGGCGTAGGCTAAGACGCAATCGAAAGTTTCGATGATCCGCGTAAAGACACTACTGTCAAGAGAGTCAACAAGGTAAATTTTATACGAAATGCGATTCCATTTTTATAAGATGATTGTTGTACAATAGCTCAGTGAACACGAACAGTTCGCGATTAGGTACATCGTCGCATTTTGTATGAACAAATTCTTCAAACTGCATCAAAGATGGAGTTTTTTTGAGTGAGTAGTGATGAAGCTCATTTTCAGCTGAGCGGTTGTATTAATAAACAAAATTTCTGATATTGGCTTGTACATAAACAACATGAACTTCATGAAGTCCACTGCATAGTGACAGGCTAACAGTGTGATGTGCGTTTGCCAGTTTCGGCATTGTGAGCCCTTTCTTTTTCAAGGAAGGTTACCATGAATTCTGAAGGTTATTCACACATGCTTTGAAACTGTATGCGACAACATATGGATAATGTTGACATAAGAAATGCGTGGTTTCAATAGAACGAGGCGAAGGCTCACCACATGAAGAACCTTGGACATTCTGGGAAGCATGTTTTCCAGGTCGCTTAGACTTCTTCTAATGAGATGTTGGGTGGCCAGAACGGTCACCAGAATGGACACCGTGCAATTATTTTTTATGGGGCTATCCCAAGTCAAAAGTTTATCTGAATTAGCCCCTAACCCTTGAGGCACTTAGGGTTAACGTTCACAATTAAATCGCCGCAATTCCTCCGGATATGGCCCAGAGAACAATGACAATCTTCAGAATTCCATAGATCAAAACGACCACCACTGACAAGATATTATGTTTATAACGAAATGATAAAAAACACTTGTCATTGTACTTTCATATAATAAACGGTTTTTTTTCAATATCTGCAATATTAATATTTTATTGACCTTTAAAATCCGATTATACTTTCTGGGTCACCTGTATTATGCTTAATTATATATTAAAAAATGTTCAAAGTATTTGAATACTAACAAACTCTATTTGCTTCAAGTTGTTCTTTCAACTACTTTGTTTCAAATGCGTTCCATTCTGTTTCATTCATAGACTGATTCGTACCTTTAATAGCAACCTAAAGATTATTTCAGCCTTAAATAACAAAAGAAACTGTAATTGTTACTAAGCTTTCTTTGTGTTTCCTTTCCATTATTTTACATTTAGAATTTTCTCAAATCATCGCTTCTATTAAAAAAGGATGCGGCATCTTGTGGTTCGTTTTTGAACTAGCGGTTATTGCGCCACTTATAGACACTTATAGACACAAGTGACTGATTTGTCACTTGATAAATGACAGTAGAGCACTGTCATTTATCAAGTGACAAATCAGTATTATATAGAAAATGAGCAAGAAGCCGCACTCGCAGTCAATGGGGACCGTTATCGGGTCATGATTGAAGAGAAAGACTTGGCCGATGTTTGGTTTCAATAGGATGGTGCCACTGCCCACACAGCCAACGCTACTATCGACATTTTGCGCCCTATCTTCGAAAATCGCATTATCAGCCGAAATGGCGATGTCAACTGGCCGCATGGGAGCTGCGATTTGACTCCCTTGAATTATTAGTCAGGAGTCAAAGACAGGTGTTATGCCGATCATCCAGAGACGATTGAGGCCTTGAAAGACGCAATTAAATTGGATCTTGGTGAAATAAACGCTCAAACGATTGAAAATGTATTGAAGAATTGGGTCGACAGAATGGGCTACTGCAAAGCCAGCCGAGGCAGTCATTTAAAACAAATAATATTCTATTCTTAATCAGACGGTGTACTCCCGAAAATAAAGTATAAATCAATTGAAAATATTTGTTGCATTTTTAAACCGAACTAACAGTTGCCGCACCCGCTATTTATAGTTAGAGACCGGAAGCATCGGGCCGAAATTACGATGAACCATATAGTCTATAACATCGCTAAGTACAACATGCAATTATTGAATAGCACTATTTATTCGGATAACCGCACACCTGTTTTTTGTCGTTGAATTGTGACGCTATTACTTCAATATTATAGTTAAATTTCTTTCTTCATGGGGATAGATAGCGTGACGAGTTTTTAAAAATTATTTTATTAGTTTATATTTCGTAAGATAAATAAAGTACGGTGACTTTTTTTCATTGTTTTAATTGTTAATTACATAGTGAATTTCGTTAAGTTTCAATAACTTATGCATACATTTTTAATTTTCATTTATTTAGATCTAGAACATTGGTTAAGTTACTTTTTCAGATATGATATGGAACAACGTCGAGAATGGCATCCTTAAACAATGGCGAGTTGGATTAAGAGTCATACTGATTGTATGTCCATTGCTAGTGATTCCGAAATTTATTGCAAAGTCTGTAAAATATCGTTAAAAAATTCCAAGAAATCGCACGTAAAACGTCACTTAGCATCGCAAAGACATACACAGAAATTAGACCCGTCGGAATCTGACAATTTTAACGAAGAACTCTGTGAAAGTGTAATGGCAGCAAATATTCTATTAAATAAACTTAACAATCCCACCTTCAAAACATTTCTCCAAAAATATAAATGTTCGAAATGTTCCTGATGAATCCACCTTACTATTAATTAATGGCAATAAGTACGAAATTGTTTGATTATCACTTTGACATTTCTAACTTATTTATTTTACGGAATATTTTTCAGATGCATGGTAAACCTCTTTGTTCTCAAGCTCAACAGATTTTATTAAATCTTACAGCCTATTTTGAACGGGAAAAAGAATGGTGAACCATTTATGCCCATCGATCGTTTTCATGAGGTAATTCACATAATCAGTTAGATAAGGCAATGTTATAAAGTAAGTTTTATTTTCGAGGGTAGCAGAAGCCCTTAATATTTCTAGTAGAACGGTCTACACTATTAAACAACATAGCATTCAGAATCCAGTATTATTGTCTCCTGGCAAAAAAAGGTCTTGTAAAGTTCATTAAACATTAATAACCAGGTAACAAACTATCATATTTTCACAAAATATTTTTGAATTTATATTTTGTAGAAGTTTAATATGGTAACATTAATACTGCTATAAAAATCATCAATGTGCATCATTTGCATGCACATAATACGATGCAGCGAAGAAATTACTGCCACTGATTCAAAGAAATATTACATGATAAAGATCTCGAGGCAACGCTTTATTAGAATGAAGCTTATTTATCTTATTGGGGTGCACTAACTTGCAAAATTATCAAATGTAGTTATCAGAAACTCCTCAAGTGTTTGTTTAATATGAACATCATCTAATAAAGGATAATAAGGGTATGGATTGTATTATCTGCAAGATGAATTATACTATTGTTTTCTTAAGAAACAATAAAATATTAAATGTAGACTATATAACTGTTTCCTTTTATGTGTAATTTTAAATGTAATTTTACAACATACATATATTGACAACTCTCAAAAGGTTTTAATTCTTTTTCAAGGAGTTACAAACATAACTGTTACATTCTTTTTCAATATATTAAAACTTATTTAAAATATAAGCAATATATAAATTAAGTAGAAATCTAAATTATACATCACATTCATACATTTTCAATCTTCTTGGCCCAGATATAGTGCAACAAAATTATTTCGGTAGGTATGTCATTCGTAATAATGCAAACATTTTTTAACACTAAAGATCTTTTAAAATACCTATGCATTTCACTATTGATATTTGACTTGAAATATTTCTTTTTAAATAAATTTTTGATCGAATATTCTCGTGAGTTTATAATTATAAATAACATTTCATAGTTTTCTTGGTTAAAATATACTTATATAAAACTAGAAAAGAAATAATACTTTTGAACTATTCATGTTTCCACACTACTCATTATTATTATTTTGACATGTAGGTTATGTATATGCTTTCTTTGGTTATATTGCAAGTAACATACTAAAATTTCGATAATATTGCAAAATATATTTTATGATGACAAACGGTTATCTCCGCGATTGAATATTGACTTCATTTGACTCTGCAGTACTGATTTGAACCACATGCTGTGAATTTGGCCTTGAACTGAAAGCTTATACTTTATGAACTATACTAGTTTTTGTACAGAGAATTTCGAGTTTACAAAATTTCATTACATGTTTAAATGACGATGCTCGAAGTATTTCTGGGTGCAAGGAACTAATACAAATTCCAAATTTCAAAAATCACTTGTACTTTCTTCGGGAACACTGGAAATTTATCAGAACTAATCACTTATTTTGAAAATAAAAATCTCAATTTAATTGATGGATTAACCACATTAGATGTGGCTATTAATAATTTGAAAAATATTTCAAGTGAAAAATATTCCAACTGCAAAATACGCTGAAATAAAGGAATATTTCCAGTATGTACCGATAACCAGTTGCGATGTAGAAAGGACGTTTTCTATCTACAAGGATGTATTTCATTCAAAGAGAAGAAATTTTACAGAAGAGAACTTTGAGAAAGTATTGCTAGTTAATATTAATACTCTAATTAATAATCTAATGCTGCACGTGTATATCACAGCTTCAACAAAACTTTTACCAGGACAAAGAAAATAAGTAGACATACGACTGTGTATTAAAACTGTATTTAGGCCAATCTTAACCTATGGCAGTGAAGGCTGGGTGTTGAATAAATCTTTGAAAAGTAAAATACAAGCTATAGATATGAAGTATTTAAGAGCAGTGAAAGGAATAACGAAACTAGATAGACAAAGGAACGACACAGTACGAGAAGACCTCTGTGTAGAATCAATCATTGATGTTATTGAAAGAAATCAATTAAAATGGTTTTGGGCATTTAAACCGTATGAATTATAGAAGCCAGGTCAAACGTTTATGGGACGCCAGAGTTCAGCCAGGCGAGGAAAAGGAAGACCTAAGAAAACTTGCAATGATGAAGTAGCTGTAATTTTGAAGAAACGTCGAAAGATATGGACTTTTGCTCGAATTTCATCAAAGAATAAGAAAGAATGGTCAAAATGTGTATACTCTATGTAACAACATGTCACAACCTTATACCTTAGGGTAAACAAGTTTAAGATTAGATTAGATTAGATTATTTATATTTATATATATATATATATATATATATATATATATATATATATATATATATATATATATGGTAAACCTAATCAGTAGGCGATTAAAGGTCAGTATATTACTTCAAAATATATGTATTTAAAAAACTCTACATGTTTCGGCTGTATACGCCTTTTTCAAGAGAATACAAAATATGAATGACAGGATATAAATGTCATTTATATCCTGTCATTCATATTTTGTATTCTCTTGAAAAAGGCGTATACAGCCGAAACATGTAGAGTTTTTTAAATACATATATTTTGAAGTAATATACAGACCTTTAATCGCCTACTGATTAGGTTTACCATATCATACCAAGGTCACGAAGTTATTGTATATATATATATATATATATATATATATTATAATAGGTTGGGATGTAGAAAGGACGTTTTCTATCTACAAGGATGTATTTCATTCAAAGAGAACAACAAATTTTACAGAAGAGAACCTTGAGAAAGTTTTGCTAGTTAATATTAATACTCCTTTACTCAACTTGAACTACAAAATGAACAAATAAAAATGTATTTCGTATTTTATAGATTGTTTTCCAATTATATAAATAAAATTAAAAACCTTTAAAAATACAAATTTTCAATAGTACGTCCGTGAGCGATGAGTCATGGGCCTCTCGTGCCCGGTCCCTACTTATAATAAATGCGAGTATGCATATTCTTTCAAAACCATGCATTTTGTTTATGTGAGTTTACATTCTGTTTTCAAATACTTTAAAATAGAGAAAGATAAAGTCTATAATTAAGGACGATAGAAAAGTTTATATCGTTAGAACTCTAGATAGATTATCATTGATGCCGTCGATGATTTTAAAATAGAAACTTGCATGTTGACAACATTTATAAAAATAATTAAATGTGAAAGTTTACAAGTTTTTTTGCAATACACAACTTGCATATGAGCACTACAATACTGCAACTAACGATGTCCACTTCAATAATAATGCTAAACCAAATATATCATCGGTGTGTGTATAACCACAGTTTCAAAGATGAGGTCGCAAAAACACGTTTTACATAATTTATCCATACAAAAATGTTTTAAATATGTCTATACGTTATATGCATGTATAAAGCTTTTGTTTCATTATGAAACAGAATACAGTTACAGATATGTAAATTTATTTACATATCTGTTTCATAATGAAATAATTTATCCACTCTTTTCTTAGCATTAACAAATTCAATGTAATAATTTGAATATAACAAAGTGTTCTAAATTTTAAAACTCATTCATAAAAGTGCTTACTTTTAAGGTCTAGATCCTCGTGCCGCTTCTTCCAGAGCTCTAACCTTCAACTCCCTTTCTCTTTGTTGCCTAGTTAAAAATTAAATCTATGTTAAAAATAAAATCGTGATAAAAAATAAATTAAACAAAATTGGATGTAAAAGTAGGTGTAGTATAAAGATATTTTGTATAATAAAAACAAGATTTAGCTTATTAATTATAAAAGACATATTTAAAATTACACATATACTTATAAACTACGAAAAATAAATGTTAATGTAATGGCTAAATCAAAAGCTTTCAATCAATGTGGCAATATTTCATATGCTAAAAAAACGAATGGCTAGGCTTAACCCTGGTACTGGGTACGAATAATCTATTAAAAAAAACAAATTTAGTGTTATTAGAGGTATATTGATACTTAGCAAGTTAACAAAATGCAATAGAACCTAATTGAAAGTTTATAGCAGTATTTGTAAAATAAAGCCGCTATATAAACTAGAGCCACGGTTCTAACACGGGCATTGAACTACACCTGTATCCGAACGTTTGATGTATTTCATAATTCATGTAGAAAAACACGCACATCGAACTACACAGGCATTTCAAATGTGAATTATGAGTACGAGGAATATTTGACGGGAAGTAAGACTGGAAATGCAACAAATGAGTTGGAGCATTAAGTTTCTTTATATTATTTTTTTAACATATTCCCTTTCATATTTAACGTTGCTATCAGTTTTATACAATAGTACAAGAACGTTAAAAACATATCTATGTATGTAACACATGTATATATACAACGCATACTTGTTTCGCATTGGTGACTTTTACGTATATGTGTTTCGAACTTTTTCATCAGCATACGAAGGAGAAGTACCAAATGCTGTGCTAATATATACACAATCTTGTACGACACGTCATAAGAAAACGTCTCAAGACATGTGACAGTCAAGAGAGGCAGCCAGCAACATTTTCCGTGAGTAGCCAAGCTACTAAAAGGAAACTACACATTTAAATGTGTAATCCACTACTCGTAGCCTAGATGGCGCCAATATACCTTAAAAAAAGATTTGTATTATTGTATTCTACACTTGATAGTTAAACATCGATATGCTATGTTTTATAGCATTTTTGTATTGATTTTCCTCAAGATAAGATTCTTAAATACTGTTCTGTTGCATGAATAAGTTCTTCATCTAATCGGAATTTCTTTCCAACAAATAAAAGTTTAAGTTTGCGGAATAGGTGGAAATCAATTGGAGCTAGATATATATGGCTAGTAGGGTGGGTAAGGTACAATCCGAAATCTCAGTTGATCTAATTTTCACGAACAACTTTATTGGTGTGAAAAGGCGCGATGTCGTGATGAAGCAGGTCATTCCAGGTTGTTTTTTGAAAATTGCTTTCTTCAATCTGCCCTGCTTTACAAAATAGTCTATGAAAATCGTAACCATTACCTTACCCGCCGATGGAAATGTCTTGGCTTTCTTTGGGGAAGAGCTACCATGATCTATCCACTCTTGAGATTGCCGTTTGGATTCGTGAACATAGTGATGAAGCTAGACTTCATCAACCGTAACTCTTCGCAAAAAATCAGCTCTTCTCTTCTTAATTAACTCCTTGATGTCAAATCTGCAGTCTTTCATGAATTTTATTGTTAAGTTCCAGAGTTGTTGCAGTTTTTGATGATCCTGGTAGCCCATCATATTCGATGCCCATGTCCTCACGTTGAATTTACACAATCCAGCGACAAGATTTGGCTTTCGAAGGAGCATGGTAGCCCAAAGTCTGTTCGCCAAAATTTCAGATGTGTTTAGCTTCTTAAAAGATTGGATTACACCACGAATTGCGAGTTTATGCATTTTACATTTATGTGCTTTTTTCACATTGCCATAACTTTGAAATCAAATGTCAGAAATTAGACAAAATTAGAATAAGTTAAATTTTCCGATAGATGGTGCTAGTGGCCAAGCTTCATTTTCCGCCAAATTATCCTCGTATAGTCTATTTGCGATTACAGGCGAGGCCCGTTATAAGGATACATCACAATCGAGTCACACGGTGTTGCTAAGTTTTATATTTTTGCATTGAATGATTTTTAGGTTAAGGTTGATAAATTTAAATTACGGAAAACAACGTGAAAAGAGCAATTCGAATAATCACAGTCGTGACTTATAATTAGGGACCACCATCTGAGTTCTATAGCAGCGGCGTCATTGCGTTGAATTTATAGAAATAAAAGTGCCCGTTATTTAGAAAAACGCTTTTCGTTTGAAATACACCTACGCGTATTCGTAAATATATTTATGAACATCTTTGCATTATCAACGCTATTCATACATTATGTACATTGGCAAAAGAAAAGAGGAGGGAAATTAAAGTTGAGCTGTTCTCACAAAGAGAACACAAAACTAAGATCTCGATATCGATTAGTGAAGTTGAGTTTTTTAATAAAGTGGTGTTGCAGCAGAAAACATAAACGGAAAGGCACCAGGTGTGGATGGAATATCGCCCGAGGCAGTAAAAGAGACGGTGAGACTAATCGTAAGAGCCGCAAATGAAGATAAACTACTTTACGGTGTTAACGAGTTACTCAGCGCATCAAGGTGTGACTAAGACTGCACGACCTCGAGCTGGCAGTACAGAAAACAGTGATGAGTGTGATATTTTTGGAGAACACCTAAAAGAAGCTGCGAACAAGACCGAAAAGAAATCTGCAATCCTGGCTAGGTTGATGCCAAACTAGAGTGGACCAAAGACCAGTAAGAGAATGACACTGTGCGGAGTAGTCCATTCATTTCTACTGGATGGGGCTCCCGTATGGCACACGGCACTGCAGAAAAGGAAGCATAAGGGGTTGCTCGAAAATATCCAGAGGACTTTGGCGCGAGCTATGATGGGGCATAGAGCGAGAGCAGCCCAAGTAGTTGCGGGAACAGTGCCCATAGAACTATTAGTTTGAAAGAGATGCATTCTGCACAAAAACGAAAATGGCCAGTTAACGCCGGTAAAGAGAAAGGTGAGAGCCAAGGTTATCGAGGAGTGGCAGAGGCTATGGGATGAGAATGCAACGGCGGCACAGTGAGCCAAAAGGATTATCCCCGATATCGAAAGTTGGCTAGAGTGTCAACACCGAAATATGACACAGATCCACACTGAGCATGGAAAATTCATGAAGATTGGAAAACAAGACAGCGACGAGTGCCGATATTGCAGAGATGTAGATACAGCGGAACATACGTTTTTCAAGTGTGTAAGATTGGAGTATATTATGCAGCAAACATATTGCTATGGATTTTTCCCTAAATAATATTTAAAATTTATTTAAAATGAATGTCCATAATTTTTGGATATCTGTGTATATCCGATATGTTATTTTAAATGTGCTTTGACAAAGACTTGATTTTTGGAGGTCGACTTTATGTGGAAGCGATAGCGACCGAGATATTGAGGGAGAGACGTAGTTTTGCCCTAAGACAACAAAGAAAGTTGTATTTCTTTAAAAATATATATATATATATATATATATATATATATATATATATATATATATATATTTAATTTAATTCGGGATGTTTTGATTGTGTTAATTAGTTGATGGTATTTTATATTCAATTCCCGTATATTGTAGAGTTGTGTTCTCGTAATTTGTTGATTTTAAGATAAAACAACGTGTCTTGTAAGGTCTCCTAAAAACAGTAAGTTTTTTTATGTATGATATCATAAAACTTTGATTAATATTATAAGAATATTTATATTGTATTTAATATTGTTATTTAAGAGATTTATTATTAGTAAGAATAAATAATAAAGAGTATTATTAAACTTCTACGTAAAAAAATTATAATTGTAAAAGTTTGCTCGTTGGTTCCAAGGGTATTTTTTTGTATGCGTTTGATGATTGCGCATGTGTTAGATTTTGATCGTGTTTTCAAGTTTATTATACAGTGTGGTTTTCCTGGGGAGAAATTAAAAATAAACTTTATTATTTTTTTGGATAAGTTGATCGGAAGCAATTAAGAGGAAGTTTTAATTCACTTAGCTGTCATATTTAGTGAATTGTTTTACCTCAGGAATTGTTGAATGATACAATACAGTTCATAAAGTATAAGTTTTCAGTTCGTACTGCCCAAGTGTGAGCCGCAAATTGTACTTTATCTCTTTCTAACACACATGAACACGCGCTGTAATACTACAGACGTTTGTCATTTTGAGTTAAGACGTACGTCTTTGAAATATTATATTAAATAAAAAGGATAGGTTGTCTAGGAGATAGTCTTAAAATATTTGACTTGTCAAATTATGTCAATATTGTTGTTTATTGACTTTGTTTCCGGTATTCTGACTTCTAGGTTAAGCATTCTTCCAATTTGAATATTTAGTTTATCAAAAATTACAAAATCTGTTTTTTTGAGAACAATACTGATAATAAATAGTAATATCAATTAGTGGCAATAAGTACGAAATTGTTTGATTATTACTTTGACATTTCTAACCTATTTATTTTACAGAATATTTCTTAGATGCCAAGTAAACCTCTTGGTTCTCAAGCGAAACAGCTAGTATTAAATCTTACAGCCTATTAACAGGTAAAGGAGAATGGTGGACCATTTATGTCCATCGACCGCGTTCATGAGGTAATTCACATAATCAGTTAGATAAGGCGGTATTATGAAATAAGTTTTATTTTAGAGGGTAGCAGAAGCCCTTAATATTTCTAGTAGAACGGTCTACACTATTAAACATCGTAACATTCAGAATCCAGTCTTATCGTCTCCTAGCAAAAAAGGGTCTTGTAAGAAGGCAAAAACTAAGGACTTAGCAGAAGCAACTAAAATGGAAGTTCGAAATACTGTTTATGACATGTATAAAGAAAGTATGTTTTTAATATATTGTAAATATTTATTACATGTTAAAATTTTTCAGAAAAACATCTTACCTTAAAAAATTTAAGCAATGTTTTGGCTATGAAAGAATTTGTTCATACATGTACAACTACTTTAGCAATATTGCTTAAAGATATTGGTTTTAAATATAAGAAAGAGTGTAACAGGAGAGCGCTCACAGAGAAATTAAATATAGTCTGAATGAGAAATGTATTTTTAAGGGAATATATGAATAACTTAAATTCAACTTTATGTCAGGTTATGTTCCTTGATGAAATTTGAATCTTTTTGAAAGAGAATAGAATGAAATCCTGGCAAAATGATAATATAAAAAGTGTTAGGAAACCCAAAGACTATGATGGTAAACGGTTTATTATTATACATATTGGCACAGAAAATGGCTTCATTAAAGGAGTTAGTCTGATTTTTCCATCAAAAACAATCACTGGTGATTACCATGGAGAAATGAATGGTGACTCTTTTAAGCAATGGGTAAATGATCAGCTTATACCAAATCTTGAGGTACCATCACTTATAATAATAGATAATGCTCCTTATCATAGCGCTAGTCAAAATAAACAACCAAATACCTCCTCAAAAAAAAACAGAAATTATGGAATGGTTGAGAAAAAAAGATAGAAGCTATTCACCTGCAATGACTAAGAATGAATTAATTCAATTAGTAAAATATCATAAAGAAGAGAAGATATTTATTATAGGTGAAATAATGTGAGAGTGGACATGAAGTTTTAAGATTACCTCTGTACCATTGTGACTTGAACGCAATTGAAATGATTTGTACTAAGGTTAAAAACTATTATAATTCAAATATTGGAAGAAATGGTTATTCAGATGAAAGAGTTAAAGAAATGTGGAATGAAGCTTTGCAACAGTGTGATGAAATTACTTGGTATAATTGTGCTAGGCATACGGAAAATTTAATTAAAAAATAGCATAGCGGGAGCAATTTCTTGATAGGGCAGAGATTGCTCCAATAATAATGTAAATGTCTCAGGTTTTGAGTCAGAATCAAAAACTGACTAGTTTTCATTCATTTTTGTAATATATACTCCATTCACATTAAAAATAACATACCTATTGCAAATAATACAAGTAATATTTTTGAGGTTTTATTTGGATGAAACAGGAAAGTTTACTTCTATAAAAGTTCACTAAACATTAATAAGCAGGTAACTATCTTATTTTGACAAAATATTTTTGTATTTATATTTTGTATAAGTTTAATATGGCTACATTAATACTGCCATAAAAACCATCAATGTGTATCATTTGCATGCACATAATATAAAGCAGCGAAGAAATTACTGCCACTGGTTCAACGAAACATTACATGATAAAGATCTCGTGGCAAAGTTTTATATGAATGAAGTTTGTTTTTTTCTTATTGGTAGTGTACTAACCTGCAAAATTATCAAATGTAGTTATCAAAAAATCCTCATGTGTTTGTTAAATATTATCTTCATCTAATAAAGGATAATATGGATTTGGATTGTATTATTATACCATTATTTTCTTAAGAAACAATAAAATATTAAATGTAGACTATATAAATGTTTCTTTTATGTATAATTTTATAAATGTAATTTGACAACATATATTTACAACTTTCAAAAGGTTTTAATTCTTTTTCTAAGAGTTACGAACATAACTTTTACATTCTTTTCCAATATATTTAAATTTATTTAAAATATAAACAATATATAAGTTAAGTAGAAATCTAAATTATTCATCAAATTAATATATTCCCAATCTTCTTAACCCAGATATAGTGCAAGAAAATGATTTTGGTAGGTATGTCGTTCTTAATAATGCAAACATTTTTAACACTAAAGATCTTTTCAATACCTCATTTCACTATTGATATCTGACTTGAAATATTTCTTTTTAAATAAATTTTTGATCGAATATTTTCGTGAGTATTAAAGTAATAATTTCGGCATAGTTTTCTTGGATAGAATATATTTATACAGAACTAGAAAAGAAACAATACTTTTGAACTATTAATGTTCCCACTTTACTCATTATTATTATTTTGACATGTAGGTTATGTATATGGCTTTCTTTGGTTATATTGCAAGTAGCATACTAAAATTTTGACAATATTGAAACATGATGACAAACGGTTGTTTCCGCGATTGAATACCGACTTCATTTGACTCTGCAGTACTGATTTGAATCATATGCTTCGAATTTAACCTTGAACTGAAAACTTATACTTTATGAACTATATCTTTATACTCTATAAAGATAGTTTTTTTTAATTTTTTTATTTTTGTATTAAAGTTTCAGTTTGATTTTATACTCTGTTTAATTTTGTGTTCTGGCCCTTACAATTCATTATTTAATTAAAATATAAGTAACTCAGAAAATATAAATTGTATACATAAATAAATTAGTGTGATTTATTCACTGGCGCCAAGTATTTTCTACAGAACACGTATTTCCTTTTTGGAACCCTGAGAAGTAAGAAGTCCCCTTTTTTTTGGAAATCAACCGGCTGAGTATCCTAGTTGGGAAGTTTAGTTGTGGATGGTGGCACAATTAAATTCAATAAACCACTATTCATAGCAATATGTAGCCCTAGGGAAAGACTCGACTGTAGGGAGCCTTGTCCAATCAATGACGGAGAAGGAAAGAGAAGAACGGATGGAAGTGGGTGGAGGAGACCAACAAACCTAATCAAAATACATAATGAGGAAAACAAGACAGCGACGAGTGCCGACATTGCAGAGAGGTAGATACAGCAGAACATACGTTCTTCAAGTGTCCAAGGTGGGAGTATGCTAGGCAGCAAACATATATAGCCACAGGGAAAGAGCTGACGGTAGGGAACTTTGTCCAAACAATGACGAAGAAGAAAAGAACGGATGGAAGTGACTGAAGGAAACCAACAAACCCAATCAACATACGTAATGAGGAAAACTCCAGTGAAATCGAACTCCCCGTAGTATTCGGGGGAAAGGAGAGGTAGGTAAACAGAGATTATTAGTAAAGACAGCCCTTCACCTTGATGATATGTTGGTCTCTTGTTAACTCACGCGCTGGTTACGTCCTAAAAAAAACATACATACAGTAGGCGAAGCGCTGTCTGGGTTGGAACTTCTCGCTCTTCCACGACACTATGACCTGACCAAGAATGGTGGTCTCTACTTATAACACTATGACAATTATATCTTAAATGCTGACCTTTAGGTTAATGCGCTTGATATTTATTACTGACTGTAAATAGACTAATTGTAAGAAGCATAATTTCAATATATTAACATACATATATTATGATCACGCTCCTTTATGCAACTATTTACGCACTAATTTTTAAATTATGTAATACACTTCAAATCATAACTAAACGTAATCATTATCATTATGTAAATCTAGTTACATTGAAATGTTATGAAATTATAATCTATTTACGAAAGCAGACGAGGCATTTCACAAGCATACGATGTAATAGTGTATATTTTTGTATTGGCTATTTTTATGTTATATTTTAGAACATTTTTATCACATATTGCCCACTCAGAAGTTTAAGCATGATTTGTTACTTCTTAAAAGAACTATTAAATACTTTAATGCATCTAATGGATAGAAAACAACACTTTGTCAGCGTTGTGTGGGGGTAGATATTTAACGTCAAATATCTGAAATACATTAAGAAGCAACTTGTGTCGTTTAGGTTACTGCGCCGCCTGATATTACAGATTATGACGTATCTTGTCTATTATCGTAGTATAGTATTGCTCACTTATACGCGTAAAATGAAATACCCATTATTTGATTAATTAAAATGTATGCTATCCTGTATCGCGCTAATAAAACTTCGAACGCAGGGAATAGGTATTTGTAAAATCAGAATCTCTATAAACGATAACCAACAAAACGCTCGTCTAGTTCGTTATATGTGCACACGGGTATTAACAATAACGTCTAGTCCGCACCTTGGATACAAATGTAGTTCAGATACGTGATGTTGACACGATTTATCAAAACATACGTAATACTCGTGCCATAAGGTAGCTCTAATATAAACATGATAAACTCGTCAATAATTATTATGTTGTGTTGTACAAACTTGTAGTCTCAAAAATCGAAATTGTTTTCGACTTTGATAGTTTTCTACTATGAAGGACGACGTCAAGAACAAGAAATTGTCAGTGTAATTGAGATAACAGTGAAATGCAAATTCGAAGTACTCAGTTCAATACGGAAATCTTGCGTGAGACATCAAAAGGTAATTTTTCTTTAGCCTAAAGAAAAAATTTGGTGAAATTAAGAAAATAATTAACCAAAAGTATAAAGAAATATTGTGTTTAATAGTTTATAATTCTGTACTCCGTAATTCCAAACTAACTAAAAAAATTAATTCTTTAATGTAAGTCGTAAATAAACACTAAAGAACGATATGAAAACTGATAATTAGAAAAACTAACTATCAACAAAACTATTGTAATTGATATGGTGAACGGTGTGATTAAATTTGTGTTTATTTATTGCGATATTTTTTTTTTTGTGTTTTTAAGTTGATATTTGCTTTTATTCAAATAACTATAAACATAATTACTTTGATGAACGGATTTTATGACAATTAATAATAACTCTTCAAAATAAATAAATCTTATAGTTTAAAAAGGTAAAGAATTTCCTTAATCAAAAAATATTACTCACCGCAAAAATTCCTCGTGTTGCGCAACTAAAGAAGGATGTGGTTGGAACCGTTCTCGCTCCAATATCATTTGTCTCTGTAATTGTTCATGTGCCACAGCCTAAGTCAAAAAAGACAAACAATTGCTTTTGGTATAAAGGCATACCAAACAATATGTAAATCTTTTAAGATATTTTAAGCAGTTGCAATAAATTGTAAAAATAGTAATTATAAATGACATACATTATTCAATGCATTAAAACTTTAAGAACAAAATTAAGTGACTCATCATAAATGTATCTACATATTTTATAGGTTTAATCCTAATAACATTACCCTCCAAAAAAATAGTCTTCAGTATTCTAACCAGGAATACTTACTTGATGTATTTGATCTGCGTACGGTCGACCCAGAAGATCGGGATGATGTAAGCCTAATGGAGCATCTCTACCTGGAATCAGTCCTGGTCTAGGGTATCCGGGAGTACCTGATGCTGAAATATATGTGACTTGTAAGTTACTTAAATAAAATTAATATTAAATTATACCTGGTAATGGGAAAGCAGCTGCGGCCGCTGCCGCTTCCTGTTGAGCTTGTTGCTGTTGTGGGTGCAGATGCAGGTGTGTATGCGCGTGTGTATGCGCATGCGTATGGGCATGATATTCAGGTGATATGCCAGCCATCTGCAGGCGGACCTAAACGAATATTATTTTTAAAGAGATTACAATTCGTAATTTAAAATAAGGTTATAAAAAATTGCAAGCTTCTAAGTAAGACGATGTATAGTTTAACAGAAGAGAACTTGCTATAATGAAAGAATTAAAAGTGAAGATTGAAAAACTTTGAAACCCTATCAAAGATTATAAAATAGAAATACACTAGGACTTGTCACTTAATTTTTTTTGTTGGGATTAAACATAATTCTGCATTATAATAATACATTACATACGACATTTTCATTATTTTTTGATTGATTATTTATATACAGCTGCGGTCAAAATAATAGCAGTGATATAAGAAATACATACGTTATACTCGAAATGCACTTCCTGAAGAAATTAAAGTCTTTAATTCTACTTTGCACTTTAACCCATCAATTATAACCGTCGTATAACCGGAATGAGGATAAAGTTTAGTTAATCTCTAGTTATACGTTTACGATGCCAATTTTAAATAAAATTTGGAATATATTGCAGTATAACTTAACACTTGCGCCTAAGCGTAGATAAGTTGAGTTCTGTATAAAGGTCGGTATAAATATTTGAAATCGCAGTACGCATGGACGAATTGTAAACACAACATATTAATACAAACTTATTTGTTGTGAAATAAGTTTTTTTGTATTGAAATTATTTGTTGGCTGCTAGTAAATTGGAACTTGTACAATTACAGAACGAAAATTTGAAAAAGGAACATTAAATGGAGCAAGAAAAAAGTTTAGTAATTAAACTTAAAAATTAAATTTAGAAATTTTACTTGCAATAAGTTATAGATTTATTATAACTAAAGACGGCAGACTATGTGCCCGGGTGACAAGAATCATTTCACCATGTGTACTAAATATTATTTTGGATACTATAATATAAATATGTTTTGAAGGTGCATCTGTTATTGCCAATAATACCACTTTTTCTTTAGAATAAATGTTTCGTTAATTGTTAGAAATACAAAATAATGTTTTTTTTTATTTTTATTTAGAACTGTAAAATATATGTTCAAATTCTGTTATCTCTTTGATAAATGCATGTATGGAAATATTTAGGGAACTACTAATATATGTTTTTTTTGTTCCGATATGTAAACAAAGCGAGAGGTATGAAAAATAATATTTAGTACACATTGTGAAATGATTCTTGTCACCATGCACCGGGCACATAGTCTGCCGTCTTTAATTATAACACTTATAAAATATACAAAAAATAGTTATTTTATTTATTGTCTTCACGAAACTGTATGAATTTGTTTTGTGTATATTAAAGAGCATGAAAAATCCTGAAGAAAAGAAAGGACAAACAATTGAAAAACCTGAAACACCTAGTAATTTTTTTATACATGGTCATCGAAAAAGGTGTCCGGGATTTGGAAGTTAAATAAAAATCTTAATAAAAATGGTAGAATATTTATTTGTACATCAAAAGACGCAGCAAATCTTAAATTTAATTATCAGTCAGTGGGCGCATGCGCAGACGCCATCCTGCCGCCTTTCAGTGCGGCTGGAGTTGATTAGTCAGTTCACAGCCATCATGACTACTGTACAGCAGAAAGAGCAGTGTATTTTGTGGTATGCTGAATTCAAATCAGTTGTGTTAGTGCAACGTCATTTTCGGCAAACTAATAGACAAAATCCGCCTACAGACAAAACCATTGTTCATCGATTTGATCAGTTCAAGGAAACTGGAAATGTTGAAATCAAGAAATCTTCAGGACGGCCACGCACATCGAAAGAGGATGTTGAGCGTGTAAGAGTCATGTGTCCGAAGTCCTAAGAAGTCCATTGCTCGACGCAGTTTGGAACTTGGTATGGCAAAAACAACTATTCTTCTTCATAACCATCTTAAATTACATGCTTATAAAATTCAACTAAGACATGAAATAAAACCAGTAGATAAGCCTAGGCGCATTGACTTTGCCGCACAGATGCTACGTAACATTGACGACGATGAAAACTTGTAACTTATCATTTTATTCAGTGATGAGGCAACATTCCACATTAATGGTTGTTTAAAACCGCCTTAACTGTCGTATATGGCAGCAACCAAATGAAGTTTTCCAATGCGTCCGTGATTCATCAAAAGTTAACGTTTGGCGTGGACTTATGCAGGACCGTGTTATCAGCCCTTTTATGTTTGTAGAAAACACGATTACAGGCATTATTTATTTGGACATGTTAGAAATATGTGTTCTCTCAAGTTGAAGAAATTGAAAGGGAAAAGGACGTTAATGTCATTTTCTAGCAGAATGGAGCTCCAAGTCACTAGAGCCTAATCGCCTAAGAAGCTCTCAACAACAAACTTCCTGACCATTGGATTGAGAGAAATGGTCCTGTTTTGTGGCCACTTAGAAATTCTGATTTGACGCCATTAGATTTTTCCTATTGGGGCTACGTTAGGAACCTTGTTTATTCTGAAAAAAATCGTGACCTACAGCGTCTGAGAGAAAGAATCAACGTAGCAATTCCAATTGTGACTTCCTGAAATGTATCAGAACACCGGGCGGGAGGTAAACTATCGGCTAGATGTCTGCCGTGCGACGGGGAGCTCACATTGAAACTTTTTAGATGGGATTAAAAATTTAAGATTTGCTGCGTCTTTTGATGTCCAAATAAATATTCTACCATTTATATTAAAATTTTTATTTCGCTTCTAAATCCCTGACACCTTTTTCGTTGACCCTGTATAGAAAATTCTGTAAGTTGTTTTTAATTTTGAAAATACTACTGATCATCTCAAAATTTTTAAATTAACAAAAGATGATTAGAGCCAATGGACACCAAAACAAATAAGGCAGTTGAAACACATTTCACTAGATGTATCTCGTAAAAACTTGTTTCAAAAAGATGAAAACACATTCAAATGTATTTAATTGGACATACATTTTTATACGCATTGTATTTTTGTTCCAAGTATAAAAATGATAAAAACAATAAGCAGTAAAGAAAAGGAGAAAATTGAAAAAAAAATTCAAATACATTCAATTGTCAATGTAACAGGAAATATTAATTGTTTAATAATAAAATTAACATGAGTATATATACAATAAAAAGAGGAAATACAAAACATATTTAGAAGATGGTAGAATAGTCGATATTAGAATAAATTTGCAAAATAAACATTTATTAATGTAGCTCTGTATGCATCATTTTCATTATTTTCATTTTGCATATTTACTTCTGGCTGCTCTTTCTGGATCTGGAATTCAATATCCTCATCAATGACCCATTCACAACACTGTCTAAATACTGTTACTATTATTGCTTTCGAGGGTTCCACGTTAACTCTCATATCATATATGTAATAATATTGGAAACCTTTTTAAAACACCAAAAAATCTTTTAATACAGTTTCTGGTTCTAATATGAGATTCTTCGTACAATTGTTCAGCTTGACTTTGAGGATTTGCCAAAGAGGTTAATAAATATTTCGTAATACCGTAACCACTATCATCAAGTATAACTGAGTTATTGAAACGTTCATTTTATGGTCTTTTTTAAATTGCTGATCAAAATTCCAAACAAAATTGTTTGGTCATGTGTAGATCCAAGCCATCTAGCTACGATGTCACATTCTTAATTGAGAATCTCCTATTACCTGAATATTCTATGAAAAATATCCTTTTCTGTTTCGGTACAGCCCGGCATTATTACCACCAGGAAATTTAGCTACCTGATAAAATCTCAGTTTAGTTGCAATTTTTCTATAATTCTAGGTATATTTAGATAAAAAAATGTGGTCATAGTATAGTAATTGCATGTGTAACATTTTGTATGATTATTTGTATTATTATCATTGTACCCTTTGGATAAAATCTCAGAGTCAATAAAAGTTTAATTTCTGCATCTATTCCGTGATTTATATTATTTGCAGACTATTTCTGATCTTATATCTTCTAAAATATTTCTTGAAGAATTTTTACTTAATCTAAATCGCTTTCTGAACTCTTCATCCGACAGTGTTAAAATAATTGACTCTGCAACAAAACAATTTATTAAAAATATATGATTATTGTATGCTGTATAAGCCTACCTGTTCTTAAAAGCCTTACGGCTCCGAAAGTAACGCACACGATATCTAATTTCTTCATCGCTATCTGAATCAAAGATATTCATATCCATTTTAATTTATAAAATGTGTTATAGATAATCAAACTAGAAAACTAACATTACGTAAACAAGTAATCAGCTGTTTACTAATACTTGTCACTTTTACTGCCAACACAAGAAAATTTGATATATTTGGCGGTATAACTATTCGTGAACTAAAAACGACGTGTAGAACGTAGGCTGGCATAAATCTCGGGTTATAATATGGAATAAGTTCAAACATGGGATAGCTAACCGAGTTTTATCTGCGGTCGTGTAGAATCGGCCCTAAGATATACACAGCGCTGGAGACGGTTTGCTCACTCTTTATATAGCAGCGCTGGAACTCAAATGCTGAAATAGCCTTCAGTTGGTCTTGGTTACGGCTTTTTGAATATTCCACTATGTCAAACAGCATCCCTTGAGTTGAATTTTTAATCTTGGAAAAAGGACAAAGACTCAAGTCTAGTGAATAACAGGCAGCAGTCAAAGAGATGTTTTTACTGGCCAAAACTCGTTAATTGAAATCGCGGGGTGGTCAGACGAATTGTGGTGATCTACGCCAGGGGTCGGTAACCTGTGGCTCGCAAGCCGCATGCTGCTCAGTGGAATCATACTTGTGGCTCTTGATAGTATTGAAAAATTAGGTGCAATATTGCCATTGTCAAACAAATTATAAAAATCTACAAGGGAGAGTAATATTGCACACACTCTTTTAGAAGCGATACTTTTGTTTGAACAATAATTAACATTATTTGTTCAAGACATGGAGAATGGACACACTACAATTTGAAACTTTCATAGATTACAAAAACAATTCAGGTTGTAATATTAACAGTGCATTTTTGTCAAAGCTATTGTAAAAATGCAAATTTTTGTAACACTCATTTTAAAGATTTAAGATCTGAAAAAAGTTCTCTATCATTTTTAACAAAGCCACTAGTGGCGAAGGTGTGCGACTTGAATTTTACACCATTCCCAACCATTGATAGAGCTCTATTTGAGTTATAGTTGTTAGATTAGAAAAATAAAGATCTTTGGACAGAAAAGTTCATAAACTAGAAAACCTAGCTAGAGAGAAAGGAAAATTGGCTGCCAGACACCAGTGGACTGGCTGAAATCGCCTATTAATCATTTTTAGTCGTTTAGTCAATAAGTTATGTATTTCGTAAGGTTTTCGCATATATTTTGTAATTTCGATATTTGAAAATTTGTATATTTTTCTTTTGCGGATATGTATCCTATCGTTAGATGAAATTGGAAATTTCGTTGTAGTAATTTTATAAGTATGATTTAAATTTAATTAAAATTGAGATAAATTAGAACGGGTATGTATGCAATCTTGTATATATCAAAGTTTGGATTGAGTATCGTTGATATACTACGCGTGTAGATGGCGTACCTTTTATTTTTAATAAGATGATAGAGTATGGTAAACATTTTAATTTGTGTAATTTGTAACAGTTTTAGTCTTTATTATAAAATTAAATAGAATATCTTACGGCTTTGTCTGTAGTGAATTCAGTTAGAATTGTCATTAGTATTTTCTTTTAAGATCTTCTTTGTTGCATTGGTGCATCAGAGATATCTTGTGTCTTAATGATTTAAATACTGAGATCTTGTATCACTTTTATTTTATTTTTAATTAGTATACTTTTATTTCAATTTAACTTAACAAATGTGCATGATTTTTCTTAATATACAAATTACTATATTGGGTGAGTCATTAACTCGGTGTCAAGTATCACTTTTAATTCATTTTTAATTATATAACTTTTGCACTTATTTTGTAAGTTGGCCATTGGTATTTGTTGATTTCTAATTCATTAGTAATTGTAACTCGTGAGCCTTATTAAGATTTTGCACTATTTTGTGTTGTTGATTTAAATATTGATGTGCTGTTCAACATAACTGCCTGTCGATATCTTGTTGTTGTTAATAAATTACATCTTGTTATCTTATTTGGTGTTTTATTGTTGTGATAGCAATTGTCCACATATTACCTGCGATTTATTTAACTTACTGTCGACCGCATCTGTGTTCGCTGTACTGGTTTGAGAGTATAAACACGGTGGCACTTATTATTAAAAAGAACCTCTCCCTAGCGCGCCTTCTTAACTAAGTTAGCCTCTCAACCGAAGATCTCCGGGGCAATCGTCTTGTTGGATAAGTGGGTAAGTTATTAAGTAGTGCGTCATAGAAAAGGCGCACGTTACAACGGATCTTTCAAAATGAAGCAAGGATGAAGAAATTATATTTGAAACATGGAACTGTTTTCCTAATTTTTATGATCAAGTGAAAACATTGCATTTGGCATCTTGACAATTTTCAGGTGTACTTACTACTGTGAACAATTATTTTCAAATATGACCATTATTAAAAACAAATTAAGAAGTATGCTTAATGACGAAAGCCTCGAAAGTTGCATGAAGTTAAAAACTTCTGAATATTCATGTGTTATGTTGGAACAACTTTATGCCTCTACTCAATCCCAAAAATCTCACTAATAATATTTGCGATTCTATTATTTTTTACATTTAATTTGTATTTTAAACAAAGCTATATAACCTACTGAAATTAGGTTTTTACTATTAGGTTTATTTTAATTAGTTATACAAAAAATGTATCAGTTTTTTTTAATACGTCGCATTATATGTTCTGTTATGACGTAAAATAAAATGTTTTGGGTTTCACAATAAATACATGTTTCACAGGAGATAAAAGTTATATTATTTGTTCTAATATAACCGATCTATGTATTTGTATTTGGCTCTTAATAAAAAAATTTTCCAAATCGGGAAAAAATTACTCTTAACTCCAGATAGGTTGCCGGTCCCTGGTCTATGCAGTTGCCATACCGCAAATTCCACAGAAAATCTATGAGCAGACACTGAACAAGAATTATGAGTAATTGTCTAATCGAGTTGGCGGTCTACTCAACCAAAACGCTGCCACCAATTAATCCATAACATACGTCACTGTTGTACAGCAGTGATAAAAAATCACGGTTACAGAACAAAATATTGAGTACAGAAACTGTTAAACATTTTACATTAATTAATACATAAAATTTAATGTTCATAACAAGTGTTCATTTGAAAAGTCAATCTAGTAGCATGTGATTTACTGAGAACATTTTGAAGAATGTCGTAAATTAAAATTTACTACTTAACCTACTTCAAATAAATGTACAATTATTGTGAGATAAAGTGTATATTCAAGATGTTATTTAAATGTATTTAAATGTGCGAATATAAAAACTTGTTTTTCAAGGCCTATGTGTTCGAGAGGCCTAGAGTAAAATTCCAGGAGACGAAGATTTGCTGTATTACGAGAAAGTTGTGTTTTTTGAGATATACCACGTGGCCCAAAAGTCGCGCAACGACAAAATGAAATACACATGCGCCATTCTCCCCCTAATGCAAGGTTGACGGTTGGTCTGTCGGCAGTACAGCGGTTGTCTGTGTGTGAAACAATATCTTGTCGGAGTTTGTAAGTGTGTGAACGCGTTATCATGGCAACAATCCCACATTATCGGTATACCGTAGCGCAATGGGTATTCTTGGTGTCTTCGTACTATCGTTACCATGCTGATTATGAACACATTTTTTCTGATTTCGCGGTAAAATTCCCTGACCGTCAAGTTACGAGGCGCGAGACTGTTTATCGCTTGATAAAGATTGGAAAAAAAACGGTTCTGTGGATGATTCCAAGCGTACAGGCCGGCCACGTAGCCTGAGGACAGATGATAACTTACAAACTGTAGCTCAGAATTTTATTGAATCGCCTGCGCGATCTGTCCGAAAAACCGCCAATGAACTGGATATTTCTCGTTCTACCCTACAGCGAATAATGAAGGAACTAGGTTTGAAGGTTTACAGACCACGCCTCTTACAAGCATTGACAGAAGATGATCCGGATCGTCGGCTACAGTTCGCAGAATGGTATGTCATTCAATATGAAGCCTTTCAAAATTTTTTCAAAACAATTTTGTGGTCGGACGAAGCTCAATTTAAATTAAATGGGCGCATCAATAGACACAATTGTGTGTACTGGTCCACTGAAAATCCGCATATCACCATTCAAGAAGAATTAAACGTGCCTGGAGTAACGGTATGGCTTGGTGTTTGCGCCTTCGGAATCGTCGGCCCCTATTTCTTCGACAATACTGTAACAGGTGTTGCATACCTCGATTTGTTGATGGAACTACGTGAAGAACTTGCCAATAACCCAGTGTTTGCTGGTCAATGTTTAACTCTTCAACAAGATGGCGCTCCAGCACATTACGCTTTAATTGTTCGCGAATTTCTCGATGAATTTTTCTCCGGATGGATTGGAAGAAGAGGTCAAGTCGAATGGCCTCCGAGATCTCCGGACGTAACCCCACTAGATTTCGCTGTGTGGAGTATTTTAAAGGATAAGGTATTCCATCATCAGTTGCCGGATATTGAGACCATGAAAAATGTTATAACCGAAGAAGTCGCCAAACTCAATGATGACAAACAATTACTTCGGCGCATTTGTAACGCGGTTAAAAAGCGATGTCTGAGATGCATTGAAGAAGGTGGAGGACACTTCAAACATAAGCTGTGATCCCAAAGAGTCAGTTTTTGTTCAAACATATTTGTATTTTTATTATAGAAGAATAAATTTTGTATTTGTACTACACAATTTCATTTCTTTTTTTTCATTCGGTTGCGCGACTTTTGGGCGACACTGTATATATAATAATATATATAGTTAATTTAGTTCGGGTTGCTTTTGATAGTGTTCATTTGTTGTTGGTATTTATATTTAATTCCCGATATTTCTACGAGATTGTTATTCTCGTAATTTTGATATAGTATTTGATTAAACCACATTTTCTCGTAAACGTGTCTCCAGAAATTTTTTTATGTAAGTAAAATTATATTCATAAGACGTCTTAGTTCAAAAAAAGCTTTTAAAAGTGTATTTCAATTGTATTAAAATAATTAGTTAAGAGTCTTAATTATTAGAAATAAATAATAAAGGTTATTATTAACATTTCTTTGTAATACTTATAAATTATAATTTGTTCGAGAGGATTCAGGTTTTCTTTGTAGTTTTTTTTCATGTTAGTTCCGCATGTGTAAATTTTGAAGGTGTTTCAGTTTTGATTATACAGTGTGGTTCTCTGGGGAGAAATTAAAAATAAACTTTATAATTTTAGATAAGTTTGATCGGAGTAATTAAGAGGAAGTTTTTTCATTCACTCAGCTGTCAATATTACAGTGAATATATTTTACCTCATGTATTATTGTAAAATACTATATCTTTATACTTTGTAAAGATAGATTTTTTTTATTTTTGTATTAAAGATTCAGTTTGACTTTATCCTGTGTTTGATTTTTGTGTTCTGGTCATTACTGCTGTTTATTTAAAAATAAGTAACTCATAAAAAATATAAGTATATGAATCTTGTGTGAACTTTTCACTGGAGCCTAGTATATTTCGTAGAAATAGTCACGACTTTCCGATTGGAACCCGAGAAGTTAGAAGTCTCATATTTGGAAATCAACCGGCTGAGTAACTTAGTTGGGAAGATTAGTTGTGGATGGTGGCACATTAAATCTACAAACCACTATTCATAGCATATTTTTGGCAAGGCCAACGTTGGGGCGAACAGTAGCAGTATTGGTTGAAAGCAAGAAACAGAGCACAAAGATGGAAGATATAACAGCAGCAAAGCAAAGAAGTGAGCAACTTTTGGAAGAAGCAAGGGCAAGAGTAGGTCAAGTAAACACCATACATGAAGAGGGGCACGACAGGGTAAACAGGGATAAGATTATGATGGACATGCTGATGAAAATGCAGGAAACAATGGAGAAAATGCAGGAAAGAGAGAAAAGAATGGACGAAAAGATGGATGCGATGATGGTAAAAATAATGGCGTCAAATAATGCGAGTCAAGAAGAAGTTTTAACAAGGGGCATGGACTCATTGCGTTTGTCAAATGAACAAGTAGAAGAAATTATAATGGTTTTAAATAGCAAATTATCAGAGGAAGTATAAAGAAGAGAATTCGCAGAACAAATGAAGCATATGGAAGCAAAATTAGTAAAGAAAATAGAAGATGTAAGAAAAGAGAAGAAAGAAATAGTCGTATATTTTGACAGTTTCATACATACAAATAAATAACAAATAATAGGTATTTATTGAAAACTATAACAAATGTTTAAAATGTTGTCCTTCAAGATCAATGCACTTTAAAATCCTCTGTTCAAAATTTCTGATGATATTCTGCAACATTACTGGATTGTTATTAATTTCCATGAATTTCTGTTCGATTCTCTGTAGCATATCAATTATACGCTCATCCGAAAATTCTCTTAGGTAATCCAAAGATTCTGCAGTACAGTGACAAGGTGCTCCGTCTTGTTGGAAATATGCATTTTGAAGTTCATCATCATGCAACTGATTGACAAATGGTTGTAAAATTTCCGTACGGTACCTTTGAGCAGGTTAACGTTCCCTGAAAAAATATTGGTCCAATGATTCGCCTTTGGCTTATCGCTGCCCAAACACCAATTTTCTCAGGAGGTAGCGATTCTTCATTAATTACATGTGGATTTTCACTTTTCCAAATTCTTGTATTTTGTGAATTTAGGTATCCCGTTTTATAAAACCATGCTTCATCAGTAAATATGACTCTTTGCGAAAGTTCTCCATTATTGTTCATATTTACAAACCAATTACAAAACTGTGGTCTACGTGGGTAATCAATTTCTAACAATTCTTGTACTGCTGTGACACGGTATGGATAAAGTTGCATATCTTTTTTTAATAACTTGTGAGTTGTATCAACAGAAAGGTTTATTTGTTGACTCAAATGTCGAACAGATGTTTGTGGTTTATTTTCCACTATTTCTTCAACACGATTGACAACTTGAGGTGTATGTTTCTTAACTGCTCCGCTGCCTGATTTTCTTAAGAGACTACCAGTTTCAGAAAAAAGTTTTAAAGTTCTATCCAAAGTATTCTTAAATTGTATATAATCTATTACAAAATGTGGAAACTCAAATTGAAATTCTACCATACAATCTTGAACTGAATAAACCCATAAACCATAAATTTTATTACCACTTCGAAAATAAGCCTGAACTAAAAAAATGTTATGTTCTAAAGTGAATGCCATTTTAAAACTGAGAAGCAATTTATTTAAACCAGAATCGACGCACGATTATTTTATGCACTAACTGATATTTGTGATTGACATTATCAAATGACATTTGGATTTACGTTTACGGAACAACAAACACATACTAATATATTTGCGTCTTATTCTATCAAAATTTCAAAGTAATCTAGATTGACTTTTCAAATAAACACTTGTTATTATGTATGTGCTTTTTTTTTTAAATTGGAGTTAGTATTTTGGCTAGACCTATTATCACTCATACTTATATTAAAGAACGAATATGGGGATAATAACACCTAACATTGATTCAATAGTTTCTATTCCATTGTTTTTAATTCCAAATAGTAGATATTACATATCGTTCAATTATTTAAGAATATGAATTTTTGAGTATGTTTCGTACACCGCCATTATATTGGCCACAACTGTACGTATATTAGAATGTGCTTGAAATAGAAAACAATAATATTGCAAATGTTTAAGTGATCACAAAAAAAGTTTTTGGTGTGTTAAACATTAAAATTTGTTGCAAGAGTTACTTACCATTGGATCTGTGGCTAAAGCTAATCTCTCAGCAGCTTCTAGTTGTGCAGCATGGGCTGGGTGGTGTGGATGTCCAGGGGGTGCTCCTGGCGGACCCGGCGGGCCGGGCGGAGGTATTCCTAATCGTTCTAGTCTCTCTCTTTCTAATTGTGATAACTGTGCACTGCCGCCAGCACCAGGATATAGAGCGAAATGATGCAAAGGTAATCCTGCGGGACCTATTATTAATGAATTGTTATAAAACTTAAATGAAGAAAATATATTCATAAACAAAGCAGTATTAATAATATTTACCGCCAGGACCGGCCAAACCGGCTGCAGCATATCGTCTTTGTATTTCTAGCCAATGAGGATCCATTGGATTGGGAGGACCACGCATTCCACTCTTCATAATTTCTTCTTTTAACCTATCATTTAGTTCCCTCTCTCTTAGTTCTCTGATCTCCCTCTCTCGTTTTTCCCTTTCCAAATGTTCCAATTCCATTCTCTCTCTAGCACCAGGGCCATAAAGACTATTCAGCTGATACATCATAGGATCTATACAGTGCGGAGCCGGTAAAATTCTCGTCATATGACCTGCTAAGTAAATTAAAACAAATTAGACCTATTAGCTGCATAACTCAATAATATACTACAGATTGTAGCAAATTTAATGATAATCTTTTTATATGTATATCGCAGTCCATTGTTTTAAGCTGAAAGCATGTCAAAATTCCAGGACCGCTTAGAGAGTACAGTTAAATTCACATAAATCTAATAAAACCTAACTTGTCAAAATTATCAAAATTTTCTAATATTGCTTAGTGTTTATTAATCTTTTTTTTGAAAGACAAACCAAATTTTTTAATATAATTAAGAAAACACAAACAAACTAATACTTAATTGATCCGCCATTCGCATCAATTACTGCCCTTAACCTTCTCGGTACAGAATCAATGAGACTTCTTAGAAAATTGGGTTTTTCAACAATGTCTTCCCAAATTTTTTCAATAGATTCATATAGTTGTTCCCTGTTAGTAAATCTTATACGAGATCTATGAATTTGCTTTGTAATTTTTTTTTATTTTCTCTCAAATATTCAGACAAATTGTGATCTACATCAGTTGAAATTCTTTTAAGACCAGTTCCTTGTTTGTGACATATACTGCCTTCATTTTTACATCGTTTCTTAACTTGTAGTACTGTAGATTTGTTTAAATGAAATTTTTCTGCGACTTGTTTTTTAATGGTGCGACATTCCAAATTTAACAAAATTTGTACTTTGTCTGCCGGAGTCAGTTTTCTTGCCATTTTGGAAATCAAAAAGTGAACAAATGTCATTTTGACGTTACAAGAATTACAACAAAACAAAAATTGAAAAATGGCTTATACTAGATTTATGTGAGCTTAACTGTACATGGTGTATGTAAAGTATTCCATGGCTTTGTTACTTCACCTTCTCGCCGAAAGAGGGTAAAAATGTTGATTTAATTTTCATTTCCTCAACATTTATGGGTAACTGAAGAGGATACCGATCCCCCTCAAAAAAAAAATCTCTCACAAGCCGGTACCGGAATTCCTACCCTCGATCAACGGCGAATAACGGCTGTAAAAAAATATAATATTTCTTTTGCTGTATTGCATAATATTCAGTTAATGAATATCCCATAAATATGATTAGAGATTGTCCCTTAAATATGAAGTTCACAGATTCGAATTTAATTCGCTCCATGCTGAAAGTTCCCATTGCTTACGGTTCGTTGGCGTTTGGTTTCCGCGCGAGTTGTGGGGATGGTGACGTGATGACGTCACGTGAGGTATGTAGTAAAGGGGTTAAAAAGTGAATTTAGAACCCTGTTAAGCTTACTGCAAATGAGAACTAATGAATATTAAATCTCACTTTACATGTAAATGTCGCCTAATGTGTTGCGTTAATTTCTACATTTCGACAAACTAAGTTTGTACTAGTATGCGTCGCGACGCCACCTTCCTGGTTGTTAGAATAATGAAAAATTCGTCACATCTATCCCGAAATGTGTGGATGCATTTAGCTCTTGCTGGAGCTTGTTAACACACAGTATCCTGGAGACAGACATGACTTCCCCTATCGCTATATAGATAGATAGATAGTAAACTTAATTAGTCGGCGATTAAAGGTCTGGTTTATCGCCGACTTATTAAGTTTACCATATCATACCAAGGTCACGAAAATATTATATATATATATATATCTTCGTGACCTTGGTATGATAAGGTAAACTTAACAAAATATGTAGATTTATATTTTGTATTCCCTTGACAAAGGCATATTGCCGAAACATGTAGGGTTGTTTTAAATATATATACTTTAAAGTAATGAACCAGACCTTTAATTGCCGACTTATTAAGTTTACCTTATATATATATATATATATATATATATATATATGTATATATATATATATATGTAATATATAGATATATTAACTATATATTAGTTCAACAGGGTTCTAAATTCACTTTTTATCCTATCCACTACTTACCTCACGTCACCATCCTCACAACTCATGCGAAATTCAAACGCTAAGGAACCGCAAACAAGGGTCTGTTTACAAGAAGAGACTTTGGAGTACGTCGTAATACGGGACATCAAAGACACACACGTTACCTTATGAGACTTTTCGGGGCCCTATGGTGCTCGGCCGAGGCCTTCCGAAACGTCAAATCCGGTATCAAAACGGCTTTATCGGTTTTCGAGAAAGCGCTAGCACTCGGGGATGAGGCACCGCCGACCAACGCGTCCGATTATATCTATAGACGCTAACCATTTGTTCCCGCATTAAATCGATTTTGAAGATGCATACGTATCTAATGATTGAAATATTTCATCCCATTTGTGACTTAACGGAAGACTCTTAAAACGGATGTTTGAGCACGTTTTATAATTTACTTCTTACTATTTATTTTTTGTGTCAACTTTTAAGCGTCCGCCTCTGACGGTTGGCGCAATTTCCCTGCTCTAGTGATAAGAGAGAACTTACCCACGGCTTCGCACAAAATATCTATTTATAATTTGGATGTTTCTAAGAAATATTTACTTTTTAGTGTGATATTTTGATGAGAAAAGAGAGGTAAATTGGTTTGGTATTTTGTAAATCGTTGTCATTATATTATAATCTTCAACATAAAAGTAATAGTCAAATACAATATGGAATATCGCTTCTCTAGAAATCAAAATTCATGAAACTATTTCCTTTACATACCTGGACTAAATCCTGCATGCGGTCTTGCATATTCTGATAATTGTCTTAGAGCTGGCGTATCAGGATATCCAGCCGACCTTTGGAATCGATCATACGGAGAACTTACTGTTTCTAAAGGACCTCTCGAGGGCGGTTTTACATCTGGTTTATCAGGAGTAGTTATTTTTCTAGCTTGTGCTTGTTGTGCGCGTTCACGTTCCTCGCGTTCTCTTTCTGCTTGCTTTCTCAGACGTTCCTCTCGTTTTCTGGCCAACTTTGAATCGGGCACTGGTTTAAAGGTTAAATCCGTTCTCGTACACGAATTGTAATCGCCTCTATTCCAATGTCTCAAGAATCTGACATAGAAAAAAGTTATTTTAAGTTCATGGTCCCGAGAACGTAATCAAATTTGTATTAAAGTATTTAATATTTTAGTAACAATCTACTACTAAAACTTCCAAATCTAAAATAATTTTTGGTATTTGAACATGTAATACTTACATGGCTGACTGACTTCTGTGACATTCACTATCTTCTATTCTAGGTTCAGGTGATGGACCTCTAGGCGGACCAATTGGGCTAGGTTGACTTTCGTCCTCAGGACTAGGTTCTGGTTCTTGTTCAATCTTAACTTCCTCAATTTTTGGTTGTTGTAATGGCATAGGACTACTCGTAGGAGGATGCATGTTATTTTGCATGTTTGCAGCCGCCTGAGCAGCATGCGCTCTTAAAGCTTCTAACGAACTATTAGCCATTGACGGAGGACCTAAATAGTTATAATTTAGGAAATTATGATTAAGTTTTGATAAAGCGTCACTAACCCAATGGTGGACCGTGATGACCCATACTTGGAGGTTGTATCATCAAATGGTGCGGGTTAGTTTGAGGTGCTTTAGGGTGCATTCCGTGTCTAATGCTCAATACAGGATTGCCTGGAGACATCCTCTCGTGATGGTGTGTGTGGTGATGTGTATGCTGATGACTTGACGTAGAAGATGAGTGGTTTAAACTTGCAGATGACGACTGTAAAAGATTTGCGAATTGAAAATATTTTTAGAAAATTTTAAGAAAAATATGTTATTTGCTACTTATTTTTTGATAAGTACTGGTAGATTACGTAACTGAAATGATGTGAATCATAGGCCTAATTTAACAAAATAAACCAGAAAGTTATAAACTTGTTCATACAGCGTGTTTCAAAATGAATTACATCTAGTTGTCCACGAATTTCTCTTATAAATTATGATGTTCTGCATTCTTGAAATGCGGATATAGATTAAAGGGTATGAAGGTTATTTACCAGTCACTGTCAAAAATTTATCATCGAGAGATATGGTGATGTAATTAATAACAAGTACAATTAGATTATTAATTTATTTAATAAGAAAACTTTAAAGATGGTATATTAATCAAACAACAAATGTAAATAACACATTTGTAGAAATTTTAATTATTATAATTTATAATAAGTGTTCAAAATGGTCACGATTCTGTTGAATGCATAATGCAATACGACGTTTCATGTTGACAAAAATATTCTGCAATGCATTTGGTGTTACTTTATTACATTTAATTGTAATTGTATTCATCAAGCCACTTAAATTAAATTATTCGCTCTTGTCTTATATACAACTTTTTTTTTAACAATCCAAAAATAGAAATAAATTTTCACGAGTTGTATGTGGGTAGAAGTCTCATCTTGCTCGAAGTAACCCCCATTGAATTCGTGTCGTTGCACTGGAGTTAAAAATGGTGTTAATAATTGTTCTCGGTATCGTTGGCTATTAATGTTATTGTGAAAAAATATTCATCCTATTTCTCTACGACGAGATACACCTAACCATACTCCAACTTTAACAGGATGTAAAGGAACTTCGATTAGATTGTTTGGATTATTATAGACAATGTTCTTTAATTTTGTTTATTTGCAAACCCGCTTAAATGAAACCATGCTTCATCAGTAAAAAAAACTTAGATCAAAAATTTCGTCATTATTTAAATTTTCTTGAAAGAAGTTGCAATAATTAAGCCTACTAGCATGATCTCTAGGTAAGATCTGTTGAACAATCGATACTTTGTATGGATTATTAATTTATTTTATTATATTCAAAATTCTATGAACAGTACTAGAAGATATGTTCGTTTGAACTGATAAACGACGAACTGATGTATGTGGGTTTTCTCCAACAAGGTTTTCTACGTATTCAACAATATTTTGCTGTGGTTTACCAGAACTTTTGCCTTTTAACACAGATCCTGTAGCCCGAAACTTCTCCACGACTAGACAAATGTAATGATGTGAGCGGTATTATCCACAACTCTATTGAGAAACTGCAAGTGAAACTGTCGCTTACATTCCGCGTAGGAATATTGCCATTCTCCGTTAAGAAATTGTGCACTTCGAAAATATGCTTCACCAGGAAAAATATTTTCTTGCAATGTGTATATTATTTAGTAGTATTGTTTATTAAGTAAAAAAAAAATATTTGCAAGAAAAAATTATATTGCTAGTCACAAAACGACAAATGTCAAAATGACATTAGATAAATAGTTAATTATAAATAAAAGGCAAGTGGCTTATAATAATTTGCGACTACTAGTTACTTAGTGCCTATTGAGATGAAATTATTTTTTAAACACGTATATTAATACACCACGCGAAAACAAATACATTATTGCAAGAAAGTAATTGAAAAGTTACTAAACGCTGTTCACAATTCGAAGACGTGCACGTCATCAATCATGTCAAAACAATGTTGCGAAATCGTTTGCAAAATCGATTTGTTTACATTTCAGGTTAGGCTATTAAACGCTTATGTCAAACTTTCAATATTTAGGTTAGAATTTATAAATAGTCGAATTTATTAATTCTCTTACAAAGTAACCAAACAATAAAAACAGGTGAAAACTTTAACCGTATTTAGTAATAAATAAAATACTAAAAAGACATTTGTGTTACATCAGTATATATTTTGAAAGAAAATGAAAGATACCAGGCATTAAAAATAAGTTATTCGTTTTAGAACAATATGTGGTAATTCCACTAGCGCTCTTCTTGAATCATTCTTTTTATACTGGAACCTAATGTTCCACAACTCTTTCCGTAAAGATGTTTTACCACCCATAAAAATATCCCTTTCGACAAGTATAGTATTTAAAGATGTTAGGGTAATATGTTGTTCTAGAATTATATTATAATAGTCAATTTTTTCAAATATCTTACTATTTATTTACATCTTATTTCTTTCTTTTTGTAATGTTTCTGTTTGGGGCTGCAAATTGTGTGTTCTTTTTGTATCTCGGCGAAAATTCTGCTGACAGATGTCATGCTTACTCCTAATCCTAAAACTTTTACTGCACGCTACAAAAAAAAAGTGCAATATGTAATATGAAATTATAGCAAAATACAAATACGGTTTTACTTCTCTCACTAATAAAGGCAGCAACTGTCCATCATTATCGCGTTCTGCTTCACAGTTTGCAATCGCGGATGCAACAACTCGCCTACATTGGCTGCAAAACGCTTTCCGCATTTCAAATCAAAAGTAAACAAACACAAGTAAAATATGATAACACGAAATGCGTCAACACTGGACATACGCACCAACATAAATATGCATTCGCAATGATGTTCATAACAAGTGTTCAGTTGAAAAGTCAATCTAGTAGCATGTGATTTACTGAGAACATTTTGAAGTATGTCGTAAATTAAAATTTACTACTTAACCTACGAAGTCGTATATTTTGACAGTTTAATACATACAAATAAATAACAATTAATAGGTATTTATTGAAAACTATAACAAATGTTGAAAATGTTGTCCTTCAAGATCAATGCACTTTAAAATCCTCCGTGCAAAATTTCTGATGATATTCTGCAACATTACTGGATTGTTATTAATTTCCATGCATTTCTGTTCGATTCTCTGTAGCATATCATTCAAATTCAATATAGGTGTTCGAAATATGTTATTTTTTAGATAAGGCCACAAAAAGAAGTCGCGAGGTGTCAAATCGCATGAACGTGCAAGCCAGGCAATTTCAGTATTTCGACTAATTATACGCTCATCAAAAATTCTCTTAAATAATTCAAAGATTCTGCAGAACAGTGACAAGGTGCTCCGCGTTGTTGGAAATATGCATTTTGAAGTTCATCATCATGCAACTGATTGACAAATGGTTGTAAAATTTCCGTACGGTACCTTTGTGCATTTAACGTTCCCTGAAAAAATATTGGTCCAATGATTCGCCTTTGGCTTATCGCTGCCCAAACACCAATTTTCTCTGGATGTAGCGATTCTTCCTTAATTACATGTGGATTTTCACTACTCCAAATTCTTGTATTTTGGGAATTTAGGTATCCCGTTTTATAAAACCATGCTTCATCAGTAAAGATGACTGCGAAAGTTCTCCATTATTGTTCATATTTACAAACCAATTACCAAACTGTAGTCTACGTGGGTAATCAATTTCTAACAATTTTGTACTGCTGTGACACGGTATGGATAAAGTTGTGTAATAAAGGTAGGGCCTTATTCCCTAAGGTAGGCAGAGATCGTCATGTAATAAAGGTAGGGCCCTATGCCCTAAGGTAGAATCGCCATGTAACGTGGGCAGGATGGATCGTCCATGTAAACTCTATGTGCCTGGAGGATCGGCATGCAATGTGGGCCGTTTGGGCGGCCACATTGTGGAGCAGGTTCGAGGCGGCATAAAGTACTAAATGATACACACTCGAAGTTCGGGTAACATTCTATAATTAACTCAACGCTTACAAACTGAATAACAATATATTTACAAGATGTACATATTATACTTGGTTCAACTCAGACAGGGCAGAACGTGGTTATTAAGATGTAACACAGTTCGCACTACTGACTGGTTGTAACTCTCGTTGTAACTATGACTGTCCCTTATGACTTAAACTATCGTCTATATATACTAGAGAAGATCCTTGTCTTACTTATCATTTGTTTCTAGAACAAATGTATAACCCTGATGCGTTGGTCTTGTGTATGCAACAAATCCGAGGTAAGGTCGTGTTTAGATAACACGTTAATGTTTTGTATTAAAAGCGAGGCTTCGCCTTGGCAAAGTGTTACGCATACACATGACTGCGTATCGAGTTATTACAGTTGCATATCTTTTTTAATAACTTGTGAGTTGTACCAACAGAAAGGTTTATTTGTTGACTCAAATGTCGAACAGATGTTTGTGGTTCATTTTCTGCCTGATTTTCTTGAACTATCAGTTTCAGAAAAAAGTTTTAAAGTTCTATCCAAAGTATTCTTAAATTGTATATAATCTATTACAAAATGTGGAAACTCAACTTGAAATCCTACCATGCAATCTTGAACTGAATAAACCCATAAGCCATCAATTTTATTACCACTTCGAAAATAAGCCTGGACTAAAAAAATTTTATGTTCTAAAGTGAAAGCCATTTTAAAACTGAGAAGCAATTTATTTAAACCAGAATCGACGCACGATTATTTTATGCATTAACTGATATTTGTGATTGACATTATCAAATGTCATTTGGATTTACGTTTACGGAACAACAAACACATACATACTAATATATTTGCGTCTTATTCTATCAAAATTTCAAACTAACCTAGACTGACTTTTCAAATGAACACACGTTATATAAATATTATACTTAGTTATTGTTTTTGTGATGGCGATTCCGAAGAAACTGTTGATGACGTGCACGTCTTCGAATCGTGAACGGCGTATATAAGTTTTAATTATTTTTTTAAGAATGCGTTTCAGTTTGCGAAAACAAAACATGCATACGAATTTTCCAAATGAAGTTACAAGAACAGAAATAGTATCATTTTTCAATGACAATTCAAGTTATTTCATTATTGTAATTGCAATATATTTATGAATTTCTCACCTGTGATACTGGATTATGAGGTGAACTTGTCCTTACAGTTTTTTGATTAATCTTATGCTGTAGTGACTGACTCGTACTCGAACTTGTACTATGTGAAATTGTTATAGAATGATTAGCACCACCATAACCTTGTTTCTCGGTACTGGAATGCACAGCACTATGATGCGATGTACTATGGTGTTGAGTTAACGTTGTTTCATGTGTTTGTTGTCTTTCACTTCCGTGTTCATCTGTTTCCCTGACCTCTCGTCTGGCCGTCAATTGACTTGTAAGACTATTGCTGTGCGAACTAATCATAGTAGTACTCGTCTCAATTGTTGGTTTGGCCACTACATCTGGTCGAGTCGTTGAAGGCTGATGCGGAGGAGGTATTGCATGGGGTTGAGGCACTGGACCGTACGGGTAACTGAAAGAATACGGATAACCTGGATAGGAATGTGGAAACTGATGCATAGAAGCATATATGGATTGCATTAGTGGATGAGGTGGGTGCATTGGGCTGCCAAAAGGATGCCCTGGTTGTGATGTAGGTGGTAGGGATGGAGGCTGATTAGAACCCGGACTTATTAGATTTATCGCTGAATAGGACATGCCTGACTGGGGAGAGTTTGTTGCTAGAAATAATATGAAATAATTAATAGAAAACAAAACATTATATAATTAGATATATAAATATATGCATCGCGTTTCTTTAGAATTGGCTCAATGCTGTTATTACTGTTATTATTAAAAAAAATTATCATAAATATCATGGAATATAATATCGCGCATTATTTCTACACGAAAAGAACGACAATTTATATACGCTAGCTTAAAAATAATATAATTGACTAGAATAATAAAGATGCACTTACTATTTTGTCTTAAGGGAGGCGTTTGCGAAACATTTATCGTTGGTGTTGGCGTTGAGCTTGTAGTTTTGGGAGCAGGACTTTTCACTGGTTGCACGGGACTTGCACACGTTATGGGAGTCGAATACTCTGGTTCCTTCTTAATTTCAATAGCCGGACCTGAATTAGGTCTTTCGTTTGACACACTCTGGGCAACGACAGAAGGTAAAGAAAATCCAGGTACTTTAACGTCTTTCAAACTCTGTAACGGATCATTACCAAGCATCGATATAGAAGACGAGTTACTTTGTGAGCCGTAACCACTAGATGGCGCACTAGGAACATTAATTTGCGCTGAATTGGTACTTATTTGCGGGGAAGGTGTAGAATTATGAAGGCTTCCCGAAGAAGTGGAACTCATATTACCCTGAGAATACGGAGCATAGTTCGTGGATAAATTATGAGCGGAATTTTCCGGTATTTCTTGTTTGATTTTCAAGTTTTGCGGTTCCATTTGATTCATTTGCGTCGGCATCAACGGTTGTGATGTAGGAACATTCTTTTCGAGATTACGCGGTGAATGTGGGTTGTAAGGCATATAACTATAATGATTTATTCCTGACTGTCCGCCAATTGTAACTAAATTAGCTGACTGCATAATATTTGGTAGAGGCGGTTGTCCTATAGTTAAATCACCTCGTTCAGGTCTGTCGACCCTTTCGGGACGTTCCAATTTTTCCCGCTTTTCTTCCTCATAAATATTTTCATTATTTCTATTATTTTGCATCTGTGACATTGGTATAACAGTGGGAATGTTCAATGTTTGAGCTGTCATAGACTGATTAAAGAGATCAGCTCTATTACTTGAAGTTAACTCAATAGGTTCGTCTCTTGGCTCCATTTTAACTACAGCATTTAAAGGATTATTTTGTTCTTTTGGATTATATACATATTCATTTTTAAAGCCGTCTTTAACATAAGATTGAGAAGTAATTATTGCATCTTTCGGCCTATCCATATCTGTTAAGCTGATAGGTTGTAAGTGGTTCAAATGATTATCCTTCAGTGAGAAATTAATCTGTTCTTTAATATTGATAGCCTGAGGTAAGAACAAGTTGTCTTTATACTCTTCTTTCGGATTTAAATTTATCGCTTCATTGCTCGACTCCAGTTCTTCTTTTATGATAACTTTGTCCAAAGGAACCTTGGGGATTATCAATTCCGTTTTGAATTTTTCTTGTTGGACAACCTCTTTGATTTCTTCTTTAACCTCTTTTTCTAATTTAAGAATCGGTTCAGTTTTGATTGGTTCTTTCTTTATATCTGGCGGGTATTTTACAGCTTCTGAAAACTTAAGATCTTTGATATCTGCTGCAACAACCAGATTTCTTTTGATTAAGTTTTTGCGTTCGTTGAGATCATCAGGTAAACGTATAGAAACGTTGAGCGGTTGTGTTGGTTCTGTTGAAACTATCGTTGGAACCTTGTTTGTAGTTATAACGGGAACAGGTACTGTTGCTATAATTGGAGACGATGACACAGGAGGTTTTTCAACTGCGGAAAAAAAATCATTTTGTTAAAATAATTTTTAATAATTTTAAAAACATGTATTTTTAATAATATAAAATATTATTAAAAATCTGGTGTGAAGAACACAAATGCAGGTTCACTATTAATATTTTCTGTGAACGTGTCCGAATGTATCCTATCCCCAGAGACGTAGATACGAATTTCGCTTTTCTACAAGCTCATCGGTACGCCCCTGCTGGAGAAAGGATATTTCCAGACACTTTCACAGAAAAGAACCACCTCGCCCTATCACCGTAATTATCCAGACCGAGCGGAGAAGTAAATTCGGCGCTACCTGTTGTCAGACAGCCGAAGTACCTCGCATACCGTCCACATAATTATTGTGAAGTAACGACGTCCTTCCAAAGGTTAGCACAGCCAACTCTCTATAAAACTGCATTTTGTTTGTGCCTTCACTCATACTACGGCTTAACCGCATGTGTAATGTATCAGAATAATTGAAACATACATGAGTAGGTAAACCCCACCAGTTTTGTATAATACAAAGGTATTTTTAATAATATAAAATATTATTAAAAATCTGGTGTGAAGAACACAAATGCAGGTTCACTATTAATATTTTCTGTGAACGTGTCCGAATATATCCTATCCCCAGAGACGTAGATACGTATTTCGCTTTTCTACAAGCTCATCGGTACGCCCCTGCTGGAGAAAGGATATTTCCAGACACTTTCACAGAAAAGAACCACCTCGCCCTATCACCGTAATTATCCAGACCGAGCGCAGAAGTAAATTCGGCGCTACCTGTTGTCAGACAGCCGAAGTACCTCGCATACCGTCCACATAATTAATGTGAAGTAACGACGTCCTTCCAAAGGTTAGCACAGCCAACTCTCTAGAAAACTGCATTTTGTTTGTGCCTTCACTCATACTACGGCTTAACCGCATGTGTAATGTATCGAATAATACATACATGAGTAGGTAAACCCCACCAGTTTTGTATAATACAAAGGTATTTTTAATAATATAAAATATTATTAAAAATCTGGTGTGAAGAACACAAATGCAGGTTCACTATTAATATTTTCTGTGAACGCGTCCGAATATATCCTATCCCCAGAGACGTAGATACGTATTTCGCTTTTCTACAAGCTCATCGGTACGCCCCTGCTGGAGAAAGGATATTTCCAGACACTTTCACAGAAAAGAACCACCTCGCCCTATCACCGTAATTTTTAATATTTTATATTATTAAAAATACCTTTGTATTATACAAAACTGGTGGGGTTTACCTACTCATGTATGTTTCAATTATTCTGATACATTAAAAACATGTAATAATTAAAATCTAAGAAAACTAATGACGTGATTACAATGTATTATTTGTAAGGTTCCTTGGATACTTTTGTTCAATGATTGTTTAAATAGACAACTTAAATGTTCAATATAAATATACGAGCGTAACACAGACAATGTTTAAAAAATCACCAAACAGAGATTAATTAGTTAGTTAAAACTAAGTTAAAAAAATTAAATGATTTTATTGGTTTTAAAAATATTCTCCCTTATTTTTACATTCCATGAAACCAGTCCTTAAAGCAATGGTGTCATTCTTCCTGAAATTTGTTCCACTGCTTCATTTGATGACGTAATAGTGATTCCACGCTTTTTATCCTTAATTTTTTGAAACAAAAAGAAATCACAAGGTGCTAGGTCAAAGCTTTATAGTGGATGGCCCAGGATGCTGACGTTTAGGGCATCCGGATACTCAGTTAGTTTTGCTTTATGCGACGATAAGCAGTCATGGGTAAAATTATTTCACCTTTTAGGCGTTTTCACGTACTTTTTCAAAAAGTTGCGGTAAACAGACATTTATGTACCAATCGGCAATAGCGATACGTTTATCTTCTAATGCTACAGAAGCATTTTTTAGAAAAAAAAAACTAGCAACCATATTCTTTCCAGCACTTGCGAATTCGTAGGCTTAGGTTCTACGAACCCTAAGGTTCTACGAACCCTAACAACATATGGTTCGGACGATATGATTTTTGATAAATATTTATGTTCAAGTGTTAATTCCTTATTGTGAACAAAGAATTGGGTATACTACAATATTAAGAACATTTGTAACAGACCGTATATTTTATTTCTCAGGAAACGAAAATAATCTAACCAAAGTAAAAATTGTATAGATTATATTCACAACTTAATATTTGGACGATCACTAGTTACAAAATTTAATACGAAGTTACCGTTTACCTTTGGCCTTAAAAACTGCTTTAAATCGATCTGGCATGGTTTCCAACAATTGTCTGCAGTCATCTGGCGTAAATGTTTGTCATATTTCTGTTAGTTTTGTCTGCAAAGCATTTATTCTTCTTTGCAGATTATTTCTCATGTACCTTTTCATAAATGATGCCACAAAGTTTAAATAATATTAAGGTCTGGACTGCTGGAAAGCCATGACAGAACACTTATGTTATGATCTGCAAACCAATGTTTAGTTGATTTGGCCGTGTGGCAGGATGCGCCATCCTGTTGCAATATGAAATTTCCATCTGGATAGAGTAATTTCCATCTGGATAGAGGTTTTCTACACTAGGAAGGAGGCTGTGACTTAAAATTTGCTGCTACTTGGCAGCATTAACAGTCTCATCTATTATTTTCATTCTACCTACACCATTTCCAGACACACATCACCATATCATCACACCCTTTGCAAATTTGACGTATTTATTTTTCCACAATCACCTATAGAGACATCGAATTGTATTCATCGCCGAACACGACTTTGAACCAATCTGCTAGTGTTCAAGATAATTTGGATTTTGCCCATATTAGATGGTTTTTCTTTTGAATTTCTGTTAACAGTGGTTGTTCTTTCGCCTTGAATAAACTACTTAATATCAAATTCAAATCTAGTGAAATTAAAATATATTTTTCATTTTTACTTTATAAAAACTGAGGCCGGACTTATGTATCCACTCCTTACAACATTCTTGTGAAATTATCATATTAATTTCTGTAAAAAAAAGAGCCGTTATATCTCTTAGCGTAGCTCTGCGATAACTTTTACAAATATTTTCGAGATACCTTCTCATTTCATTCTAGGTGTCACTTTCTTGGGTTGCCGTGTACTTTAACCCCGAATGTCGTAGCCGGACGTCTTGCCATAACATTTACTAATGTCTGCTACAGTTGATTTTGCCAAATTCAAAATTGTTTGCGATTCAGTACTACAATTTCACGTACTTTCTTCGAGGTGGCTTTACCAATTTTTCCGTGCACAAATCGATCACAACAATAAATAAACAGTTGCCGAAGCGATAACTGTCAAATTTGACATACTGTCATAGCCGCTATACTGAAAATTAATTCATAATCGTAGACGTCCGAACATTAAGTTGCTAATGTAAAATTATTGGTTTTTCATTTTCCTCTTGTAAAATTGGTACTTTTACATTAAGTAATATACCGGGTGCGGCAATAGTGTGTCGGCGGAGCTTAGCATGAAAACTAATAAAGTTGTAACAATGAAATTTTACGTACACATGTAGTATGCTACAGTGCATTTTCTAATTTTATTTATATATTTACAGGGTGTTCCAAATTTCCGCAACCACTTTCAGTTTTTTTTTTTTTAAATAGATTGCTATACTTTCTTGTTATTATGATGATAGCCACCCAAATTATCTTTGCAATGATATATGACAATGTGCACTTACAACTGTTAGTTTTAGCTTTATTGCAAATTTTATTAAAATCTTGACAGTTGCAGCGTCTAACTTTTTAAGTCTTAGCCTGAAAATGGGTGCAGTGGCTCACGTAACTTTTTTGTTACCAATTTATGGACTAACACGTTATATGTTTTGAGGGTGAACAACGTGACAACATATACAGAGTGTTAAATATGTCGTGCCAAAGTTATCGAAGTTTAAAGGCTATTTTCTCCTTTTTTTTTTAAATTGAACCTATAATTTTTTTATTAGTCAGCAAATTCCTTGTAAAATTGCCGTTAAAATGGTACCAATAACATAGTACTTATTTCTAGTATTTTCGAAGTTATAACCTTTAATGGGATATACCTATGTTTCTAATATTCATGCGGTGCATCTAATAGTTGGTTGGCCATGAAATGATATCAAACAAAGTAACTTTTACAAACACCTGTTTCTTAATTCTTTATTATTAGTTTTAGAATTACATTTTGTAATTTTTCAATAATAAAACAAAATTAATTTGAAATGTGTTCAAATATATTTCCATTCTGCTCTACACATGCTCTTAATCGCCTCTGCATCGACAGACTTACATTTTGAGCCATGTTGTTTTCACTTACTTGAAGAAAAGCGTTTCTGATTCGTTGCTGCATGTTCTCTGCCGTTGTAGGAGGTGTTTCGTAAACTATATTTTTTACAGTAGGCCACAGAAAAAAATCACAAGGGGTTAGATCTGGTGACCGCGGTGGCCAGCTTATAAAGCTTCCTCTCCCAATCCACCTATTGGTGAATACCCTATCTAAAAGTGTTCTTGCAGCAGCACCGTAATGTGCAGGTGCACCATCATGTTGGTACCACAATCTCCTTATGACGTTATCTGGTAGGTCTTCTAACAGCAATGGTAAATTATTTTGTAGGAAATTTGTGTAGATTTCACAATTTAAAGTATTATTAAAAAAGAATGGACCTACAATAGTGTTTCCTATGATGCCTCCCCAGGTGTTAACACTCCATTTTTGTTGGTATAAAATGGGTTGCACAAAATGAGGGATTCTAGTGTCATAATAATGAGAATTTTTTCTGTTTGTTATTCCACAATTAGCAAATGTTGCTTCATCTGTGAAAAGCACATGATCTAGAAAAGTTAGTTGTCGTAATTGGAAAAGTAGCCATTCACAGTAAACAAGTCTCCTTTCAAAATCCGTTTGTAATAAGCCTTGATGATTTTGAATTTTGTAACGGTGAAATTTATGTTTTTTTAAAATCCTTCTTACAGCAGTGACTTCTATCCCGTGTTCTTTCGAAATTATCCTTGTAGATACGCGCGGATTTTCCAAAACGGACTGGACGACTGTCACTTCATTATCTTCTGTAACCATAGACTTAGTTCTTTCATGTTTGACATAATTCACTGAACCCGTCCGAAGAAACCTTGTCAACAAATTTTCAAACGTCTTAATATCTGGTGCTCTTCGGTGAGGATACTCCATAGCATATGTTCTTGATGCTAAAAGTGGATTTCTATTGCTAGCGCCAAGAGCAAATACCATGTCTATTAGCTCCTCCTTCGAAAAATTCATTCTAAAGAAACACAACTATAAACTATTACGGCATGGAAATAAAAAATAATGACAACAAAACGATATAACTGACAACAAGATAACAACTAATAACGAACAAACGGAAATTGATAATTAACTAGCCGAACTTAAATCATAACAATTAAACGAGATTACAGTAAAGAGAAACTATTGAAAAACACTTTTATATGGAAATTTTAAGTAGATATTTGACGTTTGGTTACACAGCAATTTTTGCTTAATATCATTTCATGGCCAACCACCCAACTATTAGATGCAGCACCGCATATTGAATATTATAAACATAGGTATATCCCATTAAAGGGTTATAACTTCGAAAATACTAGAAATAAGTACTGTGTTATTGGTACCATTTTAACGGCAATTTTACAAGGAATTTGCTGACTAATAAAAAAATTATAGGTTCAATTTAAAAAAAAAGAGAAAATAGCCTTTAAACTTCGATAACTTTGGCACTACATATTTAGCACTCTGTATATGTTGTCACGTTGTTCACCCTCAAAACATATAACGTGTTAGTCCATAAATTGGTAACAAAAAAGTTACGTGAGGCACTGCACCCATTTTCAGGCTAAGACTTAAAATGTTAGACGCTGCAACTGTCAAGATTTTAACAAAATTTGCAATAAAACCAAAACTAACAGTTGTAAGTGCACATTGTCATATATCATTGCAAAGATAATTTGGGTGGCTATCATCATAATAAGAAAGTATAGCAATCTATTTAAAAAAAAAAATTGAAAGTGGTTGCGGAAATTTGGAACACCCTGTAAATATATAAATAAAATTAGAAAATGCACTGTAGCATACTACATGTGTACGTAAAATTTCATTGTTACAACTTTATTAGTTTTCATGCTAAGCTCCGCCGACACACTATTGCCGCACCCGGTATAATGTGTTCATTTGAAAAGTCAATCTAGGTTACTTTGAAATTTTGATAGAATAAGACGCAAATATATTAGTATGTGTTTGTTGTTCCGTAAACGTAAATCCAAATGGCATTTGATAATGTCAATCACAAATATCAGTTAATGCATAAAATAATCGTGCGTCGATTCTGGTTTAAATACATTGCTTCTCAGTTTTAAAATGACATTCACTTTAGAACATAAAATTTTGTTAGTCCAGGCTTATTTTCGAAGTGGTAATAAAATTGATGGCTTAAGGGTTTATTCAGTTCAAGATTGCATGGTAGAATTTCAAGTTGCGTTTCCACACTTTGTAATAGATTATATACAATTTGGATAGAACTTTAAAACTTTTTTCTGAAACTGGTAGTCTCTTAAGAAAATCAGGCAGCGGAGCAGTTAAGAAATGTACACCTCAAGTTGTCAATCGTGTTGAAGAAATAATGGAAAATGAACCTCAAACATCTGTTCGACATTTGAGTCAACAAATAAACCTTTCTGTTGGTACAACTCATAAGTTATTAAAAAAAGATATGCAACTTTATCCATACAGTATCACAGCAGTACAAGAATTGTTAGAAACTTATTACCCACGTAGACCACAGTTTTGTAATTGGTATGTAAATATGAACAATAATGGAGAACTTTCTTCGCAAAGAGTCATCTTTACTGATGAAGCATGGTTTTATAAAACGGGATACCTAAATTCACAAAATACAAGAATTTGGAGTAGTGAAAATCCACATGTAATTAATGAAGAATCGCTACATCCAGAGAAAATTGGTGTTTGGGCAGCGATAAGCCAAAAGCGAATCATTGGACCAATATTTTTTCAGGGAACGTTAACTGCTCAAAGGTACCGTACGGAAATTTTACAACCATTTGTCAATCAGATGCATTATGATGAACTTCAAAATGCATATTTCCAACAAGACGGAACACCTTGTCACTGTAATCTTTGGATTATTTAAGAGAATTTTTTGATGAGCGTAAAATTAGTCGTAATACTGAAATTGCCTGGCCTGCACGTTCATGCGATTTAACACCTTGCGACTTCGTTTTGTGGCCTTATCTAAAAAATAACATATTTCGAACACCTATATTGAATTTGAATGATATGCTACAGAGAATCGAACAGAAATGCATGGAAATTAATAACAATCCAGTAATGTTGCAGAATATCATCAGAAATTTTGAACGGAGGATTTTAAAGTGCATTGATCTTGAAGGACAACATTTTCAACATTTGTTATAGTTTTCAATAAATACCTATTATTTGTTATTTATTTGTATGTATGAAACTGTCAAAATATACGACTTCGTAGGTTAAGTAGTAAATTTTAATTTACGACATACTTCAAAATGTTCTCAGTAAATCACATGCTACTAGATTGACTTTTCAAATGAACACTTGTTAATTCTTTGTGTCGGAAGTGACATTACACTGTATACTTATGAACTTATAAATAAAAAACAGTAATTCTAGCAGAAATTCAGGACAACTAGCTGTAAAAAGCTGTTATTAGGGCTCGAATTTGAAAGACCTATTGAGCAGATTGACTTTTCTTTTCAGGATCATAACAATTAACCCATGATTTAATTATCACCAGTACGATATTCCAAACCGAATTTGAAGTGTCGCTTTGGAATTTTTCCAGAGCTTTTCGACACCATTCAATGCGTTATTCTTTTTGATTGGGAGTCAATTGATGTGGAACAAAGTTTTTCTCACGCCTAACTGTTGATGTAAAATGTTTTGGATTTGACCCATACCAATGCCCAATGTCGTCTGAATAAATCATATGATGTCCGCCGATCTTCCTCAAGCATTGCTTCAACAGCGGAAATATTCTCATCAGTAACAGCAGTTTTTGGGCGTCCTTCGCGAAATTTATCACTAGGACAAAACCGATCCCTTTTGAAATCATTGTATCAATTATAAATTGTTGCCTTAGATGGGGCTTCTACGCCAAATGCATTTCTAAGCCGATCTTCTCATTGTTTAGACGTGAAATCGTAAAAAATCATAGTCCGCTATGTTCTCTTGTCAAACTTATTTTTGGGTGAACACAAAATCTTAACATTATGATAATTAATCGAACAAACTACACAGCAATTAACTCGCAAAACATTAAAAAATGGCTGTCAAATAAAAACGAATTTCATTTTTTTTTTATAAAAATTGGCCATTCAAAATTTTTTCAGTGTTCCCCTCGTATCATTTCAAACAATTCATAATGTGTAATTCAAAATGGAAATGAAAATTACTCATATTTAACTTTTTATAGTGAGTAAAAGCACTCTTATACTTTGAATTTTATTTGCTACATAATTTAATTCTAGCCCATTAAAAACCAAAAATATACATATATGCAAAAAAAATACTGATGAAACAGACAAAAATTGTAAAACTTTCATGAAATGGAAATCGACGATAGAATGTTGAAGGGAACAGCCAAATTAGAATGCAAACTCCAACGCTCATTCAGGAACAAACTATTTCTTTACTTTTCGAAGGAAAGGACGTTCTAGTAAGAGCAAGAACAGGCTCAGGAAAACCTGCGACATTCTCAATTCCAATTACTCAAAAAATTCTTAATAATAAACAATCAACAATCCACAAAGAAGTTAAAGAATTAGTATTGGCACTAAAGCCCGTTTTAGACGATGTCTATTTTCCAGAAAATTTGCCTTAAGTTAGACAGCAAATTTCCTATGATATCTTGCAAATTTATGTTTTACACTTATATCAAATTATTTGTCCAAGTAACAGAGAAATCCACGCGACAGTAATATTTTTCGATGTGTAGAACATCATGCGCCAGCTATTGTGTTTATTTTTATACACTTGTTTGACATTTCCATATATGTAAACACAAACTCAAACATACCTACCGTTACGTGTCGCAATAATATTATACGGTTTAAGTGTTTGTACAATAGAATAATTATTAGTAGAGCAGACCAATTTCCGTGCGCACCATGAGCGCCGGTATGGGAGTGTAATTCGTAATATATTAGGATATGCGATAGAATAGGGATGCAACAAGAGCTTGTTACCGATATAACTATAGAAGTAGAGACATTTATTCTCTCAGAAATAATTAAATATACATTTGGTTTTCTGCTATTAAAATAATATGCATAAACACATGAAAAATAAGAATAGTATGTACATATTATAGCAGCGTTGTATGTACCTATAAATAAAATAAATAAAATCGTATATTAAGTCCGGGAAATCCATAATAAACTTATTCACTTGGTCGTTTTCTCGATTTATGTGTCGACATTTTATTACGTATGCTTACACTTACATGCAGTCTAAACAAGTACCAAACACATACTGAATGCTTTTTATTAGTTCTGATGCAATACAATCATCCTCAAATCGGCGCACATGCGCGCACGGAAATTGGTCTGCTCTAATTATTAGTCCTGGAAATTTAATATAACTTACGTTAGCCATGACATCCACTAATATTGTATTAAGAGCTGTTGCAACATTAGTAACGACAATAATATCGCAAGTTATTAAAAAAAACGCAGCAAGCAGCGGCGGAATGTATGAATTAAGCCTTGGATCAACAGAAGATTACAGAATCAAGGAATTTTAAACAAGTTAAACAACGAATTGTTAGTAGAAAATCTCTTAATGTACAAACATTTTTTACGTAGGACAAATGAACAATCTGAAGAATTTCTAATAATAAACGAATTGGGCTTGCAAGCATTGTTGCCGAAAATGCCTATTCTTGTAAGCCTTGCTTCTCACGTCGTACAAACAATTATATTTTTGTAGTTCGTCAATCAACTTCGACACTTGCTCCCCATTCCACGACATTTTTAGAAGTTCACAATCAATAATTTTTAACATAATAAATACCAATTGACCATCAACTGACAAAAGGGTTATATTTGGCAGTCAAGCAGCATCAAAATATAGTGACCTTCTTGCGCAGACGTCTCGTGCGCCGTTTAGACATGGATTTAATAGAACTTTTTTTATTAAATTTCAGTCGGAAAATTTGCCGATAAATTAGACGTAAATGTCTGTTTTACATGCTGTCTATTTTTGGAACGCATATTATCTGGTAAATTTTCTGGCAAAATAAACATCGACTAAAACGGGCTTAAGTAGCAAAATAAATTGTCAAATATTTAAAGCAATCAAAAATTTGACAATTAAATATTCACAAAAGAAGTGAAATGTATAGATATATGTGCAGAAGTAGATCTAAATTGACAAAAATTCGTGTTAGTAGAGAAGTCAGATATGAATCTCGATGTTAAGAAGTTGTAAAAAATATTAGTCCTTAAATTGATGAAGCAAATTTAGTATTTTCTTTTAGATACGAAAATGAAATGAAAAAAGTTTTGTCGAAATTTCAAAAAATATATCAGAATATAATCCTAGCATCAGCAATATTAATGTCAAAATGCTAAAAGTCTAGAAACCTTAGCAGTACATAATCGAATAACATTATAATTAGTTGAGCCTGACTTGGCACTATCAACACTATTAACCCATATCATTTGGCTACAGAAGAAATGGATCAGGTCAGCATTTTATATGGATTATTAAAACTGCATTTGATAAGAGAAAATATTATAATATTTGTAAATACTGTTGTTAAATGTTATAAAGTAAAACTTTATTTGGAACAATTTGCTATTAGAACATGTGTTCTAAATTCTGAACTTCATGCAAAAGTTGATGCCATTCGGTCGATCAATTTAATTAAAGCATTTATGACCATATCATTATTTGATGAGGGAGTTTTAGAAAATCCTGGCGATTTTGAGAATGGTAATAAAATCAAAAAGTCTAAACAAAGGAGAGTAATCTATTATTTATTTTTTTCTGTATGGCGAACGTGATAAATTTAGATTTTCTAGTAGATGTTGAATCTTATATCCACGGAGCTGGTAGAACCGTTAGAGGAAATAATCTAGGAAGTGACTTGTCCTTTGTAAATATCATAAAACAATATTTTATTTAATAAAATCTGTTGAAAGTTATCTCAGGAGGAATATATTTTCTACGTACTAATTTAAATTAGAAGACATAAAAGATTTATTTAAATACAGAGCAAGATATGTCTGGTGAGCTGTTACAAAGGTCACCATCAGAGAAACGAAGCTTGAAGAAATTAAATAGCAAATATTTAACTGTCAGAAGTTAAAGAGTTTCTTTGACGATAATCCGAACGATCTTCAAGTTCTTGAGACACGATAAAGTGTAACATACAGTTAAAATCCAGCAACACGTCGCGTTCTTAAGTATATAATACCGATAAAATTTAAGAATTTAGAATTACGAGAAAAGGGAAACGAAGTCGAAATTATTTTAGAATATCGAAAAGTTCTGCTTCTAAGTTTCAAATGCAGAACAACCTGTCAATACATATACAATAAGAGAGGTTCAAGATGAAGAAAAACGTTAATATAAATATTTTGAAATGTATTGTTTTTATAATAAATATCTATTAATTCAGACATTCCTCGGATGGAGTTGTATTGCAAACTAAATCTAAACTAATTGAAATTTAAACTTAAATGAATTATTATAATGAAAAAAAAAATTATAATTATACTCAGAAGAATAGTTCAATAAATAGGCATTTTCCTACTCCACAGTACCTATTATTGAAACATCCTTCTGAGTATAATTATAATTTTTTTTTTCATTAAAATAATTTATTTAAGTTTAAATTTATCAACATCCTTTAGATTTAGTTTGCAATACGACTCCATCCAAGCAAGACACTGTGTCGACAATTGTAATGGGATTTTACTCAATAAAGTGGAAATTGAGTAATATTGCTTTTTCATTTTTATTTCATTAATTATGAATTTCCACCAAGCAAAGGCTATTTCGATAAAAAAAAAACTATTTTATTAATGAAAGTGATACAGGTGACTAAAATAAAAACATAAGCCTGTGTTTATAGATTTGGGTAAGGGTTTTCATGAACAATTAATGTAATGTAGCTTCTGGTGTGATTAGAACAGTTCTTGCACCTTGATACATAGAAATCGAGACCTGAAAGTTGCTGTTTGCAAAGATAAAATTGCAAATGCAACTAATTACTCAAGAACCATTACAAGATATTCTCCTTGAATGTTGTTAGCATGGTGGATTCTTTTCCATGAAGATATAAAAACAATAATAGCTATTCTATGAAATACTAATTCTATGTTTTGTTGAAAAAAATTAATGATGTTTGTAGTTTCTTATTTATTAATTATATAAAAATTGCATAAAAGCGTTATTATTTTGACTAAGTATTTTCACGTTTTGTTTTAAATATACGAGGTGCTATCCAGATATTCCTGGAATGTGAAAAAAAAACAATAAATCTGCAGAGCACGGGCTTAGTTAGCGAGTCCTGGTGTAGGAGATATGAAAAACAGGAAGAAACTAGCCTTTATGTAATAAACACTAGTGAGAAACTGAAGACAGAAGGCGCAGAGGTTGAAAAAGCCGGAAGAAATCTATTGGATTCTACGAGGATACTAAAGACTAACAGGATGGAACTGAGACATCTATTAGGAGTAGTACAAAGAGCACTATACTCAAATGCCTGGACTTACTGGTCCAACCCTAAGAATTTAATAAATAGATTACCAAGAAGAGCACAATTTATCAGTTCTTATAATCTAAATGTTATAGAAAATATCTGGAGTACTCTAAAATTTTTAGTTTATAAACAGGAAAACACTAACATACATATGCTAAAACCATATATTCAGAATATTTCGACACATCTAAAAATTGAAAATATGGTGAGTGTCTGTAGACAAAATTCCAAGAATTGACACTGTTATTAAAGCGACGAACAGGCTAAGGAAATATTAATATTAAAATGTAGCAATTATATTACTAATAAAAAATTAACTTAATATTGTAGTCTTTGTATTTAATTTTTCTGAATTTAGCCCAAGTTTATCGCGAGTAATTCAATTATCAGTAAAAAAAAAACTGTGAAGGAATTTTTTGTACAACCACATGAATAAAACATCGTAACTACTTACCCACTTCCGAATTATCTACTTTTACAACTTTAATGGTATCTTGAACAGGAAGTGAAGAATTATTAGTAGTAATAGGAGGACAACTTGTAATTATAGGCGCAGGGGTTGAAGAAGCTGGAAGACTGTTACCATCTGTCGATTCACTTTCAGGCTCATTTGTATCTGCTTCGTCGTTTATTGAACCTGAATCGCTAGACGGACTCTGTGAACAATGAAAATAAAAATTAGATAGTATTCACGTGATTTAAATAAAAATATAGAGTAAAGTGCATGTTCACACAACTGGGATGTGAGAAATAAAATTCAAAATCCGGGAAAACAATCCTATTTGTGTTTAAATATAATAAACGCGATGAAGTGAATCAGCATCAATTTTCTCTACTTCGGTTATTAGGATGCATATAAATGTTTCTATTTTAAGACAATATAATAAATTTTATCTTGTAATTTCAATGGAAATGAGTATGTATAAATTGCTGGTAGTAGTGATATTAACGCAACAAGTTATATAGAATTTATTTCGATATTACCTCTGCTCTTTCGCGTTTCTTCTTAAACAATCCCAAATCTTTTTCGTCCGTTTCTGTATCATCTGTTTTATCCTGAGTTCGTTTTCTACTTTTCGAGGGAGTTTCTGGCTTTTCGTTTTTCCCTTTCTTTTTTCCTGGCGTATTCGGCGAGTTATTTTTATCCAAAGGACTACCGCCCGATCCTTGCTTCGAGGGCGTTTTAGGTTCTGGCGTCTCCGTACCTCGTTTAGGTCGGGCCCTATTTGTATTCTGTTCCTTGGCAGCTTTATTTCTAGTTCTCATTCGTTGAGGACTTGCATCTGGACTTTCCGCCACTGGTCTAAAGAGATAAGATGGTTCTTTTCCGTCTTTATCCTTTTCTTTGTTCGAACCATCCTTTTCTTTATTTTCTTTTACAGATTCTTTTGGTGACGATTCTTTCACACCATTCGTCGCTGGAGGTACACCTCCACCCGCTGCTCCAGGTGTCAGAGGTGGTAGCTCATTAGTTTTTTTCAGATGAGCTCGACAATCCCAACAAAATAACTGACGGTCTTTACCTGCAGTTTGCCAGTCTCTTGAACCTATATGAACAAAATAATTAGAAAAATTGCTAAATACCATGACCAACATTGATTTAAAAATTTTTTTTTTGAAACTTACTTGTTGTGAAACAGTGACTACATCTATATTGTGCGTCGCGACTATCACTATCATCTTCGGAATTATCGTCCTCTGTTACAGAACTGGTTTCGCCTGGTTCCTTACCAGGTTGTGGTGATGGTCTACTGTTTTCTGTTTCTACAGGTGCTCGGCCTTAACAGAAGAGAAAAATAAGTGAGTTTATGGTATCGTGGCCAAAAGTGGACCCTACCTGTGGTAGGTGGTGCGTTACCTCCTCTACTGTTTCTTGTATTTCTAATTCGCCGTAAAGAACCGGGCCTCCTTCTCCTGTGTGGACGGTTATTATTAGCTCCAGGAGTCTTCTTCCACAAATAATAGAATTCAACTAATTCCGGCTAGGAAATAATTTCAAAACCATATAAAATTCTATATGTAATGCTAATATAATGGTAGAAATTTAGAGTGGCAAGTAATTCTTTCATTCTATTTTGTAAGTAAGGAATAAAAAGTTTTTTAGAAATATTTTCTGTAGAAAGACAATTATCATATTTGTGCACTAATAGAACATATTTTGGAGTTTTAAAAGCCATGTACGGTGTAACGTGAAGATTACAATTTTATAGGACCACTACATGAACGTAAAATTGCACCATCCAACGTGACTTACATAAAAGATTAAGTTATATTTGTAGATAGATTCTTCCACTCTTATTTTTAATTCTTTGTCGCACTTAAAAATTAATTTTATTTAATGAGATCGTTACTCGTTGGATTCTTGAATTACCTATTCCTTTTCCTTCAGAATTCAGGTGTTTTTTTTATAATTTACATCGTAAGATCAATTGAATTTATAATTAGGGCAGGCTATGAATATTACAACATTCTAGGTAACACTGAGCTATATGATAAATCATTGTCATGAACCCAAAATTATTGTTTGTCAGTATATAATAAATATTGCCAACAGTTAGTGTTATGACAATTATGTATTTTAAGTTAGACATAATCCAAATAGAGAAGTACATATTACGTCACATGCGCAGATCATTTATTTTCGTCGGTCGAGTCCATTATTGCGCGGCTAGGGGTAGCCTGATATCAGTTGGGGCGTCAGTAGTGTGCCAAGCTGTGAGTAGGTTATAAGGGTTATATTCAGTTTATATTTAGTTGTTTTTTTATATTCTGCGTACCATAATCCTTGTTTTTCTATTCAAAACTGTCTTTTTCAAAGCATTTGAAGCAGTATTTTACTTCAGAGGTAAATTTCATAATGTATTGGTATAATATAGGTACTATTTGGCTTACAAATTTTAGCGATGGTAACATCAGCGAAGAAAGTTGGCCCAAAAGAAGAGCCAAGAAGAAATTTGTACAAATTTGCCGACTACGAGCAACAATACTAATATCTGTTTCTTAACGCAATTTAAGACTTTCCCGGCAATTCGAAACTTCAGTCCTTAATAGCTTAATGATAAAAGCAGTGGTCCGGCAAACCCATGGACGTAGGTTTGATTTTTCAAAATCGAATAATTAGCGTCGTAAAATGTAGAAAGCATCATTTAGGTTATGTTAACGTTTATATTTTAAATGAATTATATTTATTATTTTTTGCGTAACTTGTAAATAAATGGAATGTCTTATATTTATAAAACAACATTTATTTAACGTTGTTTTTGATAATGCAAAGAAAATCAACTTGAATGCCTTATATTTGTACCAAATCATTAGTTTTTTAATTGTAGGTTTTAATCCATATTCTTGCTTATGTGATTTAGATATTGCTACATTCAATATGATTGCATTATAAGTGAGATAATAATAATGGAGAACTTTCGCAAAGAGTCATCTTTACTGATGAAGCATGGTTTTATAAAATGGGATACCTAAATTCACAAAATACAAGAATTTGGAGTAGTGAAAATCCACATGTAATTAATGAAGAATCGCTACATCCAGAGAAAATTGGTGTTTGGGCAGCGATAAGCCAAAGGCGAATCATTGGACTAATATTTTTTGAGGGAACGTTAACTGCTCAAAGGTACCGTACGGAAATTTTACAACCATTTGTCAATCAGTTGCATGATGAACTTCAAAATGCATATTTCAAACAAGACGGAGCACCTTGTCCTGTACTGCAGAATCTTTGGATTATTTAAGAGAATTTTTTGATGAGCGTATAATTAGTCGAAATACTGAAATTGCCTGGCCTGCACGTTCATGCGATTTAACACCTTGCGACTTCGTTTTGTGGCCTTATCTAAAAAATAACATATTTCGAACACCTATTTTGAATGATATGCTACAGAGAATCGAACAGAAATGCATGGAAATTAATAACAATCCAGTAATGTTGCAGAATATCATCAGAAATTTTGAACGGAGGATTTTAAAGTGCATTGATCTTGAAGGACAACATTTTCAACATTTGTTATAGTTATTTATTTGTATGTATGAAACTGTCAAAATATACGACTTCGTAGGTTAAGTAGTAAATTTTAATTTACGACATACTTCAAAATGTTCTCAGTAAATCACATGCTACTAGATTGACTTTTCAAATGAACACTTGTTATATTATATTACGTTTAATTCATTAATTTCGTTAACATTACTTGATATTTTATTTAAAAATATAAACAAGAGTGACATAGAAACCAATATATCTTGTACAATATACGTTGTTTGTGTAGCCTACATACATATATCATATCTGTCAAATGTACTTAAATTCTTAAAATCAAATGACAGCAACGATATTTATTTCTGTGTTCGAACAACGCCAACATTGAAAAATGAAAAAAAGCGTATCGAAATGATGCTCGATACTGTTTTGGGTTTCATAATGAGTTCATTACGAACACAAAATAGAAAGAGTATATATTACTCACCTAAAAAAAAAGACAGTAGATGATATAGCTCTTATAATAATTGTTGTTAATGGGTGCAGTTTTAATAAAATGATAACAAAAAACAAAAAGTAATAAGAATATTAACGGAATGCGAAATGACAGAAATTGTTGAGAAGAATGTACTATCGAAGGACCAGAACCAGTATGTGGAATCACTAAGGATTCCGCTAAAAGGGAGATCTAGTTATGGCTAGAAAAAGAACGTAAAAATAAATGGAGGTTAACGGAAGGTCAACTCCATACCAAAACACTACTAAGGGAGCTGGACGGAAAGTTTTCAGCCAACCTAATTCGTAGTAGCAAAAAAGAAATTGAAATAATTACCGGGTTAATAACCGCACATTGTCCTTTAAGGAAGCATTTGTTCAGCATGGGCTTGGTTAGCGAGCCCTGGTGTAGGAGATGTGAAAAACAGTAGGAAACTAGCCTTCATGTAATATGCACGTGTGAGGAACTGAAGAACAGAAATATTTCGGGCGAGATCTATTGGACCCTTCGAGTGTACTCAAACTTTCCCTGATGAGGATAGCGGCTTTTATCGAGGACACAAGACTAACAGAGTGGAACTGAGAGATCTATTGGGGATAGTAAAAAGAGCAGTGTGCTCAAGTGCCTGGACGTGCTGGTGTCCAAGCCAAAACAGAAGAGAAGATGAAGAAGAAGACTATCGAATTAAAAAAAAAGTGGTAAACTGGCGGACAAAAAAACTATCTCATTTTGACATTTGACAATATTTTAACAAAATTAACGCATTGTGAATGAGTTTTTAAGTTTTGAAGGTTATTTATTGAAATGCAAAATGTCAATGTAGATATATTAACTGTAATATGGATCTATTTAAATATTTTATTTAATTATAACCTATAACAATTCGTTTGCTATTTTTGAAAAATCGATAACCCATTTTACAATTCAAAAAAATGAGTAGGACAGTTATTTTGTCAGCCAGTTTCCAGTCATATTTTAATCGATTTAAATTAGGCTGCGTGAATGTAGGTATATATTAAATGTAGACGTCAATTTTAAATATTCAAATAACCTATAAGTGTCAAATAACATTGCGTTGATATACAGGTAGGTGTTAAGTGTCAAAAATGACTTTTGCACGTTACTACGATCTTAATTAAGTACCTTAGCAACGTCACACTACTAAAATGTTAAAAATTGTCTTTACATATAACTTCACTACTGTACCACTTTTTCTTTAATTCGATAGTACACTAGGGTCAGGGACGCGAAGGGTAGGGTGTTTGGCGATACAGTTCGCATATTTGCCGCCGGTCAATATTAACTGGTTTTGCTATAGACAGGTCAAATAACGATTCCATACTTTACTTGCGAGTAGCAACATCTATTGCATACTGCACTTATATTCGTCTATAAAGTCCCGGAGCCGACGAATTGCATAGCAAGAGGTGTTTAATTTTTTGCATATGACGTCTATGTGATTAGCTCAATTTAAATGGATATCCACTGTAAGACCCAGCAGACGACTGGCGTCAGATACCAGATATAAGCACTCGTTGAGTATCAGTTAAGTAGGATAGCACTAACATTTAACTTTAAAAAGAATTATAACTGTTTTGTTTCGATTTGTGTGTTTGTAACCAATTCTCCACACGATTAAGAATGAGAGAAAATTTTCTACATCTTCAATGGCTTCACCATTCACAAGGAAAGCAATATCGTCGGCGTAGTTTAGAGTTTCCATCTAATATTGGAAAATAGTGTAATTAAAATATAGTCAAAATAAGAGAGCCCAATATGCTACCTTGAGGAACACCTTTTGTTAGGTAATTGTTGTAGTTTTGGAATACAGATCACAGTTTGCTTTCTATTTATGAGATAAGATGAAAGTCACGAGAGAGCTGTTTCTCTGATTTTGTAGTGTCGAGCTTTTCAATTAATTTTGTGTATTATATCCTATCAAAGGCTTTTGAATGATCTATTAGAATACCACAAGAATTCTTTCTGCTTTAAAAGGATAGTAAATTTGCTCGGAAATCATTACAAATAGCAGCAGTTTAAATGTTCTTGTCGTATTTATTTATTTATTTATTTCGTGTGAGAAGCGAAATCCAAATTTAGATATTAGTGTATAAATCACTTCAATGCAAAAAGAGACAATTTTTGAGGTGTAGGACTTGCCTTGCTCAGCTCGTGGATGCCGCCAGGAAAGCTTTTTTTTGAGGCAGTCGTTTACTATGTGAGTCATAGTTTGTTCCACATATCCACAGTTGCAGAAGCTAGTATCTAGTTTCCATTAATACAACATTGAGTTACACCTTCCGTGTTCTATGCGAAACCTATTTAATTGAGCTCTTCTTATCTTTAAGAAAGCTATGTCAGAAGTGATTAATAACATTCTGAATAGTGAGAAAATTACAGAGACAATTGAAAACTATTTTCTTAAAAAGTTTTGAGAAACCTGGCAAAAGGCTGATGGGCTTATAGATCATGAGGACAACCTTAATTGTATAAAAAATACACGTGCATGTTTTAAATAGACAGGAAAACAATCCTTTTCAAAGGAATTATCTCTTCTTGCCTTTAAGAAAGCTATGTCGGAAGTGACTAATAATATTCTGTTTAGTGAGAAAAGTGTGAGGCGATTGAAGACTACTTTCTCAAAAAGTTTTGAGAAACCTTCCAAAAAAAACTAATGGGCTTATAGCTATAAAGATCATCAGGACAACCTTAATTGTAGATAAAAAACAAGATTGCCAGTTTTAAATAGACGTTATCCATTCCGAAGAATTCTTAGAACACTAGCAACACTATAATAGATTTTAATTCTTCATAATAATTATTGAACTTATAGTTATATTATAAATTAAATATTATTAAGAAGTGTTATAAGCTTTGTGATAAAATACAAAGGCTATTCAATTGATCTCACCTTATTATGAAAAAAATCTAACCATGGAAGTTGGAAGAAAAAGGCAAGACTGCATTTTCAATGTGGTGCTGAATAAACATTAATTGAATAGTAACGATTCAAATATAAAATAAAAAAACTGTTAATTACAAACATATTAGTGAATTATTTCAATAACTGGTTTTAAAAACCTGATTTGATCAAATTCACTTTTAAATGACTTTCATATTGATTGTTGAAAGGTATGGCACAAGTATAAACAAAAGGAATAGATAACTAATTTCAGATATTAAAAATAAGAGTTTCTGAATACCTTGCTTACTCGAATATACCAGGGATGTTTCCAAAGTTCTGGGAATTGTGCTCTAATTAATTACGCAGAACTTACAGGCAATGCTATTGTTGATAGACAATGTTTGACATGTTTATGCAGCTATCCAGTGTAATATCGTTCAGTCTGATTCAGGTGTTTGATCGATATAGACGCATTTTCGTAGCACTGTTTGTGTAACCATGGAAGACGCGGCTAAATCTCAAAAATCCTATCATTTTCTTTTTGTGGAAAGAGGGTATGAAAACTTCGGAAATTATTAAACGCCTACAAAGAGTGTGTGGTGTGTCTACAGAGTCTAAAAGTACTGTATATCGGTGGATCGATCATTTTAAAAGTGGTAGAACTTCATTAAAAGACGACCCGTGCAGTAGTCGTCCGAGCATGACGGTAAATGAAAGAAACATTACTGCCATGGAAAACCTACTGAAAGAGGACAGACAAATGACTATTTCTCAAATTAGTGTACTCCTAGGAATAAGTACACGACAAGTTCATGAGATCTTACATGATTATTTTGGCGTAAGCAAGGTTTCAGCCCGCTGGGTGCCAAGGCTGTTGGGACCGGAACAGAAACTTAATAGGTCTGACACTTGTCGTCAACTTCAAGAGCTGTTAGCCCGTTACGGTGATGAATTTTGGGAATGGATAATAACCACTAACAAAACGTGAATTCTTTATTTCAATCCTGAGACCAAAAGTCAATCCAAAGAATAGCGTAAAACCGAAGAAGTGCCTCCATTTAAGGTACGAGCAGTTTCGTCTGTTGGAAAGGTAATGCTTACTGTATTCTGGGATTGCGTATGGATTATCTGGTGAAAGGTACCACAATTAACGCAGAATATTATTCGAACTTATTATCCGGACCACTGCGGCAGCCACTTGTCAGAAAACGGCCTAAGCGTCCGTTATTGCAACAGGATAATGCAAGACAGCATACTGCAAGAAAACGAAGGATGTTTTGAACGATTTGCGATGGGAATTGCTTCCGCATTCACCTTATTCACCGGATCTCGCACCGAATAATTTTCATCTGTTCCGAGATTTGAAAAACCTATGTGGGGTATGGCGGTGTTCGTTCTGAGAGTTTAACTGATGGAAAACGTGACATAAATAGGTGGATTGGGGAAGCACTGAAAAAGTTCTTTGAGGACGGCTTAAAAAAATTAATTTATCGTTGGGATAAATGTATTCAATTAAATGGCGATTATGTTGAAAAACTACATTGTAATATTGATGAAAATTGACAAAATAAAAAAATTATAGCTAAATTCCCAGAGCTTTGGAAACATCCCGCATATATAGAATGTATGACTCGATGATCTGCTTTTTGAATAAAACATATCGACAGTGAAAAAAATTAAAAATTAGCTTTCTAATATGTTAAAAAAGTTTTGTTTAGTAAACAGCAAAAGCACAAAACTTTGGTAAAGTCAAATTCATTAATCATTTTATAATTTACTCGTGTCGTTAATCTGACTTAAACTGCATTGAAAAACTGATAGGAATAAAGTTAAATGTCTATTATAGTATTAATACTAAAATGTTAGATTTATAATTAGTGGCTGGACATTCTAGAAAATGCCACATAATGATTATAATAAAAAGAGACCACAATGTCGATCACATGCTGATTATTGATTACAACACATCCTGTCACTAGTTATAATTGCAAAACACTGTATCAAGTAAAATTACCGTATCTCTATGAGGTAACAAATCCTTTCTGATACGAAAAAAATTTTTGCCAAATTGTCGTAGACCCTTCACGAACCTTTTGGTTTCTTCTTCACTCCACTTCTTATCTATACCTTTAGGAACTGGACACTTGACCAACGCCTGAAGAGCTCTACCTGGATCGTAACCACTATCATGAAGCTGAGAACACGTATAAATTCACTAGTTAAAAGGAAAATCTGAACTTTCAATAATCACTTTCAAAGTTAAAAATTATTTAAGCAAACTTACGACATCCAATGCGTTTATAGTAGTATCATCTCTGGATGCAGCGTTAGCACCGTCTTCAGGACAACCGCCATCACACATTCCAGCAAAAGCCGCCATTGAACGGGCTGCCCTTAAGTACATCAAGAGGTCCGTGTCCAGGGTCATTGCAGGGATCCATCGTAATTCCTCTCTAGTCCTGCTAAACTCTGGATCGGGAGATAGTTGTTCAGGTGGCACCCCTGGTCTATACTCTGGGAGTCGGGCCTGTATAAAAATCAACTTATATTATAAACTGTTGAAACAATGAGTTCTTATTACAATCATGTTTAATATTCGTAGCATGTCTTGAAAAGAAAGTCGCTCAAATTTTTAGAATTAGATTAAAAATTAATGTTATAAGAAATACAGAATGCATAAATTAAAAAATTTACAGATATTAAAATAATATTTTTATATTCTGCAAAATTACTTATATGTATGTATGTAAGAGATGAGTTATATTAGTATTCGAAATTGTGAATATTGGTTTGAGAATATAGTAAGTTGATTAAAATAATTCGATCTTCACTATTCTGGAGCTTACACATTACAGTGTGAAGTTCAAAATTTCCGCCACGTGTTTTAGGGCATTTCATATTTTGCCAGCCCAGTTGGTTGCAAAAAAAAAACGGAAAATGTCATGAATAAAAATGTCAGATTTTTGTATTTTTTCATAGTTTGAAAATGGCTTATTTCTAAAAGGTTATGTTAGATCTGACAATAAAATGAACTTGACAACTTTGACCATAGATCAGTAATAATATATGTGATTTTTGACTTTGACGCAGGCATTAAATTATGTGAGCCGGTAGTTTTTGAAATCAAACGGTAAATATAATGCTAATCTTCGTCGCGTTGCATAAAATCAAGAGCAAAATCACCAAGAGTATCTACTAATGTATATTCAATAATTAAAAACAACTTAACAAATTAACCGATTATCAATATTTTGTCATAGCTCCGTTTTTTTTTTAATAATCAAATGTAGACGGCTAGGCATATATTATTGCATTTATCAAATCTTAACGGTTTTGAAGAAAAAAAATTTCTCGAAGCATTTTGAAAGTCGCATACATTTTCAATGGGGTTAACGTCAGTGCTTTTGTATGGCTATTACAATATAATAATATTGAAGGCCCTGAGCCAGTTTTGTGCAAGAGCTGATGTGTGGATCGAGCAATTATCTTGCTGGAAAACAAAGTTATTGGGAGGAAAGACATCACCGACCGATGGAAGCATAACTTCTTCCAAAATTCTGATGTATTAGGGTTAAGTCTGTCCCCCAGAATACATAACGTTCCCGATCCTCCTCGCACTGGTCCACGCCCAGACATTAACAGAAAAGCGGCCAGATGAATTAGTTTGCTATGTGTATCTTTCTACAAAACTGGTAATTATTAGCCTATATACCTTCACCCTGCCATCATAATTTGATTTAAATATTTTCTCGTCTGAAAACACCATATTATTCCAAAGATGTTTTTATTCTAGAAACTGAAGTGCAAAACCAATTCGTTGCTCTTTATGAGCATTAGTGAGAGTGAGAGAGTTTCTTTTGCAGCATAATTGCTCACCTCTGATCTCACAATCCGGCGAGACGCTGTTGATCGGGACACTGGGAAGCGAGTATTTTCTATAGCTTTAACAGCAGTACTCATTGGGTTTTGTCGTAAATATTCATTTCATTCATTATCTTCATTTAAGTTTGATGCTTTGGGTCGACCTGATCCATCTCTTCGTCTTACGGTACCCTCATGTAACCATTTATTTTTTATTCGCCATATCCTACACAGTCCTACATCAAATTCTGCTGCTAAATCAGTCATTATCCTGCCACCTTCAAGGTACGCGACTATTCTGGCCTTATCCACGACATTCAAATGCGGCATTGCAGCAAAAATTATTTGAATGTGAGTGACACAAATGACAAACAAGTGACAAGAGCAAATTCTCTTTCCGTTTTTTTTTTGGCAACCAACGACACTAAACAAGCAAATGTTACTATAAAATTCCAATATTACCTCCTCAATTTTATTATTTGGTTCTCGTGTTGTCTGTCATTTCTTCGTTTTTGTTTTTATTATTGGTTCCGTTTTATATCAATAACTGTTCTTTTCAGAACAACTATCATGAGAGCAAAATGAATTGAGGTAGTAGGAGGCTGCGGTTCGTAAATCGTATTTCGTGAATTATATTCACAATATTTTTCTGTCAAACATTTAATGACAGACTGTCAGTGTGAATTATTAATTCTTTCAATACAATTAAAAAAAAAAACAGTATAATCACATTCAGAATGTTTACTCAAGAACAAATGGTGTTCATTTTAGAATGTTAGTTTCGTAACGGTCGACGTTTGCCAAACGGCGAATGGTATTATTCAATAGAAATGTGCAAGGAAGAATTCCAACAACGTTTTCCTGAAGTTGTCTTAGTAAATAAGAACTTTTCTCGTGACCTATTGAGAATTATAAATAACTTTCGAACAACTGGGTCTGTAAAAAGACAATGGAAAGGGGGAAGATCTTCTCGAGTTAGGACCCAAAATGTTGTTAATAATGCAAGAAACGCAATTAGAGAACAACCTACAACATCTGTCAGAAGACTGGCACAACAGTTGGATATAAGTTATGGAACCTGCCGCAGTATTCTTAAACGCGATATTGGTATGCATCCTTACAAGGTTCAATTGTATCAAGAACTATTGCCGCCAGATTACGTTCGCAGAGTTGCCTATTGTCGTTTCTTTAATGCAAATCTTAACGACGACGATGTTTTGGATAAAACGTTTTTCACCGACGAAGCGTGGTTTCACCTGAACGGCTACATAAACGCTCAGAATATGCGTATGTGGGCAACAGACAATCCACATTATTATAGAGAAACAACGTTGCATCCTGTAAAAATAGGGGTTTGGTGTGCCACGTCACGTAGAAGGCTTATTGGTCCGATCTTTTCGAAGGAACTATAAATGGTGAAAGATATCGCAATAATATACTGGAAACATTCATAAATCAACTGCATGATGACGAGTTACAGTTAGGTTTCTTTCAGCAAGATTCCGCACGACCACACACTGCCCGTGAAACAATAAATTATTTACGTGAATTTTTTGATGAAAGAATTATTAGTGTTGACCGTTTCCCGCTAAGATCGTGTGACTTAACTCCTCTGGATTAGTTTTTATTTCCATACTTAAAAAACTCTATTTTTAAAAATCCAGTGCATACAATAGACGATTTACGGAACAATATCGTGCGACAGTGCAAGTTAGTAGACGAATTTATTTTACAAAATGTTTTTGAAAACATGAAGCGGCGCGTAAATTTATGTTTGAATGCCGAGGGACAACAGTTTCAACAATTATTGTAAACCTTTCAATAAAATATAAAACATGACATTTGTATGACATTTTATAAATATTTTAAGTTGTAAATTAAATTTGTATCAAGGAGACATTTAAGTGCTGTCAGTAAGATTTATTTACTTTATAATTCACGAAATACGATCAGCGAACCGCAGCCTCCTACTACCTCAATTCATTTTGCTCTCATGTTATTTGAGATATTTCATATTGTTTAGGTAAGTTCAATAAAAAGTTCAATTCAAGTAATTGCCTTTATTTTAAAAGCAATATACTTTTTTAATAATACCACTTTTAATCTGAACAATTCGCTACATTAATAATATATTTTATTTAATATTTTGAATCCAACAGCAAATATATTTCGAAAAAAAGAAATAAAACATATTTGTGACATTACAAAGTAATACGTGTTTTATTTTCACCATGAATCATCCCAAAATTACAGCCTACACTATTAACCTTTTGCAATATGTTTAAAATTTTTTAATATTAAATTAGTTTACCGACTTCTTTTCTGTAATATTTTTTCCAATAAGATTAAGTCATTGTAAGCAATTGTAATTTTAGATGAAGACTAAAGCCTAAATGTAGTAAACATAATTTTGCTATATATACGGTACAAACAAACTCGATGTACAATAAGGGTAAAGCCAATTGGAAACACTGAAAACAGAAAATACCGCCCAACAATTTGGGTGTTTCGTACTATGGGTGGGAGTGACTTACGTCATTGCAATATGTCAGTGTAGTAATATGTCAGTTTTGAGTTTTGGCAAAATATTATTTATTAATTTATTAATATAAAATGGCACAATATTAGCTTTATTAGAAAAAAGCAAATTATAAAGTGATACATCTTTATTACCTATTTATTGTTGAGGAATTTTTTTATTTTATTTTTGTCGTTGAAAGAAAGTATAATTGTTGTTTTAGAGTTAATTTTCGAATGTTCACTTTATTTGTCTATTTACCGCTTATAAGATCAACTTGTTGAAAAATAAAAGTGTATTTAACTTTGTCCGTATGTGTGTCCGTTATAGACTAAACAACTACTGGACCGATTTGCGTGCGGGTTTTTGCAAAATGATCCGCGTTGTCCGGAGAAGGTTAAAACCTCGATCTGACCAGTAGAAAAAAGTTAGGGACCTAATAATATAATATCAACGGTAGCAGTACTATTACTTAAATGTAGATGGCGCCACGAGACACTTCTCACATTGTTCACATGGACAATTATAGACTGCATGCTCCCTTGTAGGAAAACAAAGGAATTTATTTGTATATATGCCAAATCGAATCACCATTGTATATCCAAGAGCATTGCAATGAACTTAATGTTGAATTCAACAGTAATAACAATTTATGTAATCCATAACATAAAAATAATAATGTACATGTAAATATCTAATTTTAACTAAATACAATAATTGATATCAAACTTTCGATTGTGTTCATTAAATCTCTATATATATATTCAAATCTAGCAATAGCAAAGGATTGCCGGGTTCAGCTACTAGTATATAAAACATAGCTGTGGATATATGTATTTATACTCTCCTGTTCTTTTTCGTATTTTATGGAGTATATAGGAAATACTTCTGGAAGCCTATGGCATAACATCCAAATATTAATATTATGTATTAAGTTAATATTTAAAATAATTTTAGTTAATATTTAGATTTCTACAAGTAGTTTTTTGTTGTAGGAATCTAAATATTAACTAAAATTATTTTAAATATTAACTTAATACAAAATATTAATATTTGAATGTTATGCCATAGGCTTCCAGAAGCATATTTTAAAAAATATTCATTTTTGGAATATTATTTGTTTTACACATTGTTTTGTAATACACCTTCTGCTTTAAAATATTTCAAAATGTGTCTGTGACAACTATTTCAGCATCTGTACGTTATTTTGTTAAAATAAACAAATTAGCTCATAGGATTCGTGACAAAGCGAGATGTCTTCTTGAGAATAATAATTGGCATCCGCACTATCGGAATTATTTAAATGCTAATGGTACCAAAGTCTTTTCTGAACACAATCAATGTAGATTCGATTGTATCACCGCCAAATTGGATAAGAACTGTGTACATCTACGTCCCGCGTACTGAAGCTCGTCAAAAGGTTATAAAAGGAAACATAAACATTGCTAAATTTCATTTTCTTTAAGAAAGGTAGGTGCAATTGAATATGGTCGTCGCGATTTACAAACTTTATTTATTATTTTCCTAAAAGTTTGATTGAAGTGACCATATTACATGTAATCCAATTACCAACTGTCGAATTTCAGTGTTTTTGTCCGTAACCGTTCTTTTTTTTATTCCGATGGTAATCGGGTGTGTGGCCAACCTTATCTCCATCTAAGTTCAATTCTACAAGGCATTTTCGAACACAAACGCTAGCTATTTGTGACTTAAACAATTTACTTATAACTCTTTGGACTTTTTTCTATCTCATAGGGCCAGCCGCTCTTTAACCTGCTCATCTATGCAAGTCTTTTTTGTTTTCAGGCAAATTCAGGCGCAGGCATGAGACCTAGTTTCTTCGTACCGTTTAGCAATAGATCGCAAACATAGTAACTACCAGATAATAACAGGCACCAATATGCTCTACTTTTGGGACATTACAATCTGCGATCATTCTACCTCCGTTAATTCCCGAGTTTTTGACATTGCGCTAATACACTACTTAAAAAATTACAGAATGTTTGCATTTCTTAGAAAACATTAACAGACCGAATAAAGTTTCCCAAATAAAAATTTCCAATTTTTATCATACTTTCTTAGTAACCTACAACATACCATTAAACCCTTATTACCATGCACTTATCTATATCCGTTGCCGGCTGTCTTTCAAATAATATTCATAAAATTGAGTTTCTCCAGCGGTAGTCAATACATATGATCACGTTTGTATATTTAGTCATTCATCTACTTAGATAGTCAACACAGCATGTAAAATTTTGTATGCATTTTTTGTATTGTAAACCTTGAGATTATATAACACACTTCCTATAATTCTTGTTATCGAAATGTTTAACAACTTTATGTTTTTTACTGGTAATTGTATTTCAAAATATTACATGTTTATTTGTTAAGTGTTAATTAAGGGAACATTTCCAATTACTTTAGAGTAAATATGTGTCAAATAATTTAGTCAATTATTTTAACATGATTTATATAAGAAATATTTAATAGATCTTTTTAAAAGCTTCGTTCCTTTAAATATTAAAATATGGTCCACATAAATAAATTAAATTTATATCATTCTACCGTGGATCACAATATAAAAAAAAATCGTGAAAGCAGTAGTTTTCTCAATAAAAAAAGAAGTGGGAGACCAACAGCAACATCTACTAAAGATCTTGCCATAGTAATTACCAGCAAACGAAACAGACGAAACATAGCACCGGAAATAGCAGTCGAAATAAATACAATTTGATAGAATCCAGTAAGCGTTACTGTAAAACGTTGCTTATAGAAATCCGGTCTTTAGACAAATAGCGATGAAGAAGTCGCCGCTACGTTTATAAAACAAAAGCGGTTAAATTGGGCTCGTGAACATCAACATTGGACAGTAGAAGACCTGTGAACTGTCTAAAATTGTCTAAATTTGAAATTTTCGGTTCACGAAGACGTATCTTCGCGACAAGATCTGTAAGTGAACGTGAAAAATGTAATACGCCTACCGGCGGTGGTGCGGTGGTAATTTGGGGATGTTTTGGTGGTAAACTCGTTGGTGATATTGTTTAAATCGATGGAATTTTGAAAAAGGAGCAACATGAACATATTTTGAAAGTCAACGCAATACCTTATGAAACCAGAATTTTGGGTTAAAATTTTGTATTCCAACAAGATAACGACCCAAAACATTCTTCCAAAATTGTTCGAGAATATTTTGTTATGGAATGGCCTCACCAGAGCCCCAATTTAAATCCAACCGTACTGTGGGAAGAACTCGATTGAAAGGTGCGTAAATCAGTATCAATATCGGTCATTGATATGTGGAGTAAGCTACAAGAGGTATGGACACAAATAGCATCGGAAACATTGGCTACACTAATAGCCAGAATGCCCAACTGTTATAAAAAAGGAGGCCACATAGATGAGACAATGTAAAGGTATCAATATATATTTTCACATTTTTGTTTGTATTTTTAACTATTTTTATTAATATTGATTTTATGAGGATGCCCAAATACTTTTGAACGGCAGTGTATGTTGGATGGAGCATGTATTTCATCTAAAAGAACCGATGATAACTGAAACCTAGAAGGTGGAACATATCCGGGCCTTAGCATTTCAATTGCTTTTCGAGCTTCTTTATGTTATTGACCTGAACCTACAGTTTGTTGTAAAAATAGCCCTAGTTATCTGCTCATCTAATTCTTTTTTCTTGCCCTGACTTGTTCTAACAACAAATGAGCTTGAAACATCGCTATTGCCGCTGCAACCGGCACCTAAATCAAAACTACTACCGCCACTCAAACTTCCACTTTTGTTAAATTTTTGTTTTTTTTAATATGCTGTATAGTTAAGAGTTTCTTCTTCTTCATTCTCTTTTCCTTGTTTTGACGGTTGAGATTCATTTATATTTTCACTTTCATCATCACCATTATTTGAGTAATTTTTATATTTAGGGGTTTTAAGTCTCTCTACCAACCCTTGCATATTTTTACCGCACTTTTTACAGATAGCGCGACATCCATGTTTGCCAGCAATAGCTTGTTTAACAAAATACTGCCAAATACTCTCTTCTTTTCTACATCTACTTGTCATTTTCGCGCGTATACGTACACCTTCACACGTTCAGATCGAAAGAGTAACTGTGATAAATGCGGCGCGGCAACCGACTTTTATACGGTCCAGCCGTCCAGCGCGAGTTACAAGTTTCAACACGTTCGCAGTTGGATTGCTAACTTGCAGCAACAAAACCCCAAAACGTGTCAGTTTTTTACCAATTTCAGATGCTTGGCAATATTGTATCAGTACTTTTTTATGAAAATAGAATAAGACGCTTTTATAAAGTATCAGTATTGAAAATAATCAAAAAAATAATTTTTTATAAAAAATCTACGATTTTTTATTAAAAAGAAATCGTGATTTTTATCAACCCTGTAACTATAGAAATTATAATTTTATTTAATAATTCTGTAATGTAATACAGTAGAATCTCACAAATTCGAACCGTCCAGAAATTAGAACCGGCCATTTCAATGTATTGGACGCTCTGAAATTAGAACCTGTGGTTCTAATGTGTGAAAGTTAAAAAAAATGCCAAACAAACGTAAAAAAAATACCTTATCTTTGGATACTAAGGTTAAAATATTAAAAAGACTTAATGAAGGCGTGAGTGGAAATCGTTTAGCTCAAGATTTTAATGTGACAAAATCTTCCATCAGCTACATAAAATCAAAAAAACAAGAAATAATGGATGCAGTTACCAGCACCTATCGGGAAGCAAAAAAAAAAATCTTTACATAAGGCAGAATATGAGGAAATGGAAAAGCGCCTTTATAAGTGGTTTTTAAATCAACGTGAAAAGAAGAACACAGTGACAGGACCCGTATTAAAAGCAAAAGCTAAGTCAATTTTTAGTGAAGTGTTCCCCGATAAAGATGAAAACGCATTTACTGCAAGTGATGGATGGTTTTGCAAATTTAAAACCCGTCATGGAATACGGTTTTTAAAAATTGGTGGTGAAATACTTTCGAGTGATGTTGGTGAGGTCACTCCATTTCTACACAGATTTCGTGCAAAAGTCGCGGATATGGGGTTATTGGAAACAAAAATCTATAATGCTGATGAAAGCGGATTATTTTTCCGTTGCCTTCCAGATAAAACATTTGTCGCTGCTTGTGAAAAAAGTGCCAAAGGATTTAAAATTCAAAAAGAACGCGTTTCAATTTTACTAGGCGCAAATTCTGATGGCTCACACAAATTAAAACAATTGGTTATTGGAAAAGCTAAAAAGCCAAGAAGCTTCAGAGGATTTGATAACCCACTTCATTATGACTTTTCGAAAAATGCGTGGATGACTTGCCGGATTTTTCATGATTGGTTCCACAAGATATTTATCAAAGAAGTATGTTTAACCAATGCATATTTTAAGTTCCATATTTTTAATTTTTTTTTTTTTTTTGTTCTACAGGTCATCCGATTTTCTGAAGACAATAATTTGACCCCAAAAGCTCTTCTGCTTGTAGATAACTGTTCCGCTCATGCACCAATTGATAAACTTCAAAGTGAGGATGGTAATATAATTGCATATTTCTTGCCGCCAAATGTAACAGCAGCTGTGCAGCCAATGGATCAAAATCCTATTAAAATGACAAAACTTATTTACAGAAGTAAGTTGCTATCTCAATTAATTGGTGATGGTGGTGATAATGATAAGCTTTTGAAACGGCATTCAATCCGAGATGCAATAATATTGTTGAAACAAGCATGGGCTGAGGTACACAGACAGTGTTAAAAAATTCTTGGTCCAAATTATTAAATTGGGACTCAGGCGATTACGACAGCGATGATGATTTGCCACTAGCACAATTGGCTCAACGAAATCAGGATTGCAATGAAGTTCTTCAAATAAATCTTGATCTTTTGAATGAAATTATGCCAAACAAATCCGTAAATGTAAATGAAATCGAGGAATGAAATGAAGATGTGTTTACTGACGGATCTGATGCAGAGAATAGCGATGAGGAGGCTTCAGATAGCAGCGACGTCGATATTATGATATTATCGACATAACGCCAGCTATTCCTCATTTAAAAGTCCTTGAAGGCATCAATAATGTTATAAAATGGTGCAAAACCAGTGATATATTTTCCAGTAAACACATGTCTAACCTTTTGGACGTCCGTAACGATATCGTTGTATCCAGTTTAAATAAATCAAAAAAACAAACAAGTATTACTGATTTTATGTTAAAAACCAATTCAATACCTAATAATTAAAAAACTTTTTAAAAGTTTTTCTATGAATTTAATACATATGTTCAATTAATTAAAAGTTAATAAATAAAAACTGTTTTTTGTTAAAATAAAGCTTACATAACTAGTTTTACATATTATAATTTTCTCATTTTCTGTAAAAAAAAAAGTCCAGAAATTCGAACTTTTCAGAAATTCGAACTTTTCAGAAATTGGAACTGCCCGGTGCACAAAGTGGTTCTAATTTGTGAGATTCTACTGTAGTTCTAATAGTTTATGTACAAATTCAATACTTTGTTCCGTAATCTAGATTCGAAACACTGCTGCACAACAGCCGATTAATTGGTGGCAGCGCTCTGCTAGAATAGACCGCCAACTCGATTCCACAATTGCCCATAATTCTTGTTGTATCTTATGCAGTGCATTAATACTAGTGTAATACCTACATATATTTTCTACGGCACTGATGTCAAGTGATCGCGCAGATCATTCCAGAACCTCGATTCTATGTTCGTCAAAAATTATTTTGTTCTATTTTTATGCGTAGCGTTACTGTTATGTATGGACACCTTTTCTGCATATGTAGCATTATCTTTTATAATATTGTGACATAACCCAGTTGAAATGTCTTTGATCTAATATATGGAATCTGTACTGTACTGCGAAAAAGATCCCCTAACCATGATCTTGAAACTACTATATTTTATCATCGATCGCACAACAACTACTGGAATTATATATGTTGTATTTTACTTTAATCACTCCACAAGATGTTACGTTATCCTTCTTTCGGCCAATTTTGGTGCTCTGTAGCAAAATTCAGACATCAATGGATAGGCTATTTATTTAATAACAAGTGTTCCGGGAACTACTTGCTATTATAAAATGCGATTCTGTAATCTCCTCTGATATTTTCTGCAGCTCATGTTTAAATTCAATACAATAAATTAATTCTATCGAAGTTACAAGTGAATTCCATTTTTGTATAACATGTTATCATCTTGTTTTCCCGCATAGTTGATAATTTCTTCCGACGGCGTCTTTCCGTCTTTTCTTGCCACTGTACTGCATTTGAAATCATTTTTACAGCAGCTTAAGAACTTTTGAATATTTGAATAAACTTCTCCTACCTTCAATTTTTACTTCTAGAACTAAATTCAAGCGTTTATCTCGACCTGTACTATGTGTTTTACAAAAGATATTTTAATTTTAAGTTTTTTTTATAACACTTCTTAAATTAGGGAAATTCTCAACGAAATAAATACATACTAGATATTCATGAACAAATGTGTATCTTTAGGACTTTTACTCCTTGACGTACACACGATATTCCTAATATTTGACCTAAGTATTCATTTACGAACTTTCTTATTCCATTATTATTCTTTGGAGTACAACTGTACGTCAAACACATTCAAATATGTACATCTACAGTAGAGCAATTGTTTAAAATAGTATATTAAAACACAAGTTTCATAAGGCACCATTTTGTGAAACGAGCCGCGATAGCGGTGAGTTTTCTAAAGAACGAGTGCGACAAAATGCCTTATGAAACGAGTTTTTTATACTATTTTTTCTATTTTGCATTTTTTACATTAATAAATTGAAATAATTTACTTCAGAGATTCAGAAAGTTCAGTTTTATTTTTATATAAAGTATGCAGTTGGTCGATAAAATTAAATCTTGCTATTCACGAAATATTTCGTTCAGGTTACTTGATATTTTATTTAAAAATATAAACATGAGTGGCATAGAAACTAATATATATCTTGTCGATTGTATTCAATATATGTTGTTTCTGTAGCATTTTTCTTTTCTACATATATCATTCTGTCAAATGTACTTAAATTCTTAAAATCAAATGACAGCAATAAGATATTTACATCTGTGTTCAATTAACGCCAACATTAAAGAATGAAAAAAAGCGTATCGAAAATAAGCTCATTTCGGTACTGTTTTGGGTAATGACTTCATTACGAGCACAAAAAAGAAAAACTATATTTTTTTAATAACTATAAAAAACAAATTAGTTTTAATTATTCCCCGATTTTGTAACAAAAGTTAATTTCAACAATTATAGAAACTAAATTGTATAAGTATAAGAAGTAAACATTGATATTTGCTGGAATATCCATTATTATTTAAACAGAGTAGTAGTATATATGTTGAGCACTTGTGAAATTATTACACTATTAAACTTAAATAAAACACCTTATATTTCACAAACAATAGTATATTGACTATATGTACATTTCATGTGCACTGCACACATCATCAGTAGTTACTAAATTTAAAATTTTTTAAGTACATGTATAGTAAAAAATATATATTTTTTTGGTTAGGGGTGTAAAAATTACAATTATAAATGGTCAACAAATGGTCAAAAAACATGCATATAAAAATATAAAAATAAAAAATTATGGTCGTATATTGTAATAGTGCCTGCTAAAATCTATTAAAGTTCCAAGAAGGACAAATTATGGGAAAGACCGTTACCTATGAAAAACAAGACATCTGACTGTGTTTGGCATGTCGGGTTCTATTAAATAACAATATAATAGCGTGAAAAGGAAAATTAGTTATTAGATACTGTAGGTATACAATTTAAAAGTTTATTATTAATAGGTGAGATGTCATTGTTAAGGAGGTAATTTTTGTATTTTTTCATATGTATGGCTTCCCACATGTCTAAATTTTTGCTATTACATTTTTTAATTAATTTTACATTATCTAAGCTGAAATTATGTCCGGTATCTAAATGATGTAGAGCTAATGCTGATTTATCTACATTGTGAAGTTTTACATAAGCTAAATGTTCTTTGAAACGGGTTTGAATATTTCTTCTTGTTTGGCCGATATATAATTTTGGGCAGGAATTACAGTTAATTCTGTAAATACCTGATTCTTTCAGTGGGTCTGTGTTAACTAACTTTGTTTGAAGATATTGTTGTAACTTATGAGTGTTGGAAAATGCAGGAGTTAGATTATATTTTTTTAACAATTTAGTTACGTTATTCTGCCAACTTTTGTGAAAAGTAATTTTGCAATATTTTTTGGTATTACTCTTTGTATTTGGAGTTAATCTGGTTTTAAAAGTTTTTAGCTTCTTCTTTTCTAGTTTATATTTGATTTTATCCACCAATTGTTTATCGTATCCGTTGGATTCTGCTACTTTTGTTATGTGGTCTAGTTCTTTCTTAAAATTCACAGGTGATAGAGGGATAGATAATAATCTATTAATTAAAAAATAAAAACTACTTTCTTTATATTTGTTAAAAGTGTCTGATTGTTTATGTATGTAATTGTCAGTATGTGTTTCTTTTCTGTAAATGTCAAATTCAAACTTTTTTTATCTAACTCATACGTAAACTTGATTGATGGATATTGGGTATTTAATATATTTAAAAACGAAACTGTATCGAAAGAATTAGGTATCACTGCCAGAACATCATCTACGTATCTTGCCCAAAATTTGGGAAAAAATTGCACATGGTTTTGACTTTGTTTTAAAAACAAATCTTTACCCTTCTTAGATTTAAAAATTACTATTTTAGACAGGAAGTTTGAATTTGACATTTACAGAAAAGAAACACATACTGACAATTACATACATAAACAATCAGACACTTTTAACAAATATAAAGAAAGTAGTTTTTATTTTTTAATTAATAGATTATTATCTATCCCTCTATCACCTGTGAATTTTAAGAAAGAACTAGACCACATAACAAAAGTAGCAGAATCCAACGGATACGATAAACAATTGGTGGATAAAATCAAAAATAAACTAGAAAAGAAGAAGCTAAAAACTTTTAAAACCAGATTCACTCCAAATACAAAGAGTAATACCAAAAAATATTGCAAAATTACTTTTCACAAAAGTTGGCAGAATAACGTAACTAAATTGTTAAAAAAATATAATCTAACTCCTGCATTTTCCAACACTCATAAGTTACAACAATATCTTCAAACAAAGTTAGTTAACACAGACCCACTGAAAGAATCAGGTATTTACAGAATTAACTGTAATTCCTGCCAACAAGAAGAAATATTCAAACCCGTTTCAAAGAACATTTAGCTCATGTAAAACTTCACAATGTAGATAAATCAGCATTAGCTCTACATCATTTAGATACCGGACATAATTTCAGCTTAGATAATGTAAAATTAATTAAAAAATGTAATAGCAAAAATTTAGACATGTGGGAAGCCATACATATGAAAAAATACAAAAATTACCTCCTTAACAATGACATCTCACCTATTAATAATAAACTTTTAAATTGTATACCTACAGTATCTAATAACTAATTTTCCTTTTCACGCTATTATATTGTTATTTAATAGAACCCGACATGCCAAACACAGTCAGATGTCTTGTTTTTCATAGGTAACGGTCTTTCCCATAATTTGTCCTTCTTGGAACTTTAATAGATTTTAGCAGGCACTATTACAATATACGACCATAATTTTTTATTTTTATATTTTTATATGCATGTTTTTTGACCATTTGTTGACCATTTATAATTGTAATTTTTACACCCCTAACCAAAAAAATAGATATTTTTTACTATACATGTACTTAAAAAATTTTAAATTTAGTAACTACTGATGATGTGTGCAGTGCACATGAAATGTACATATAGTCAATATACTATTGTTTGTGAAATATAAGGTGTTTTATTTAAGTTTGAACAGAGTAGCACAAAAACAAAACATAGATTCGAATAAGTTTTCAAGTTTCAAGTAGCTGTGAGGTATTGAAAATAATACATAATGTTGGACCTCCCTTTTCATGAAATCTCTCATGAATTTCCTATAGTGTTTAGTTCGTAAATTAGGCTAGCCACCAAGAAACCCTTATGTTACGTGGATATGTTCTTACGTAGGGAATAGTCTGCTAATAGTAATAGTAAGACTATTGAATGCACTATATTGTCGAATTTGTGTATCTTCTGTGTTTCTAAGGGCGATCATCTCGCACAGATTCTATTCTTACTATTTATGAATGATTTGTATTATTCACTACCAGATAGTCATTTCCTGGCATATACGCATGAATATGTACCAGTGTATTAGTAAAATGATTGTGACTCAATGTAACGCGACCTATATAAACTAGTTGGCTAGTGTAACGATGACAATGAGTATAAGCACCTCCAAATACCGCGTAATTACTTTTTCGAAAAGTTTTTGTCAATCATCTTCGACTACTCCAGGCAGTGCGTTGTTGCAATGAGTGACACAAGTCACCGATCTTTGAGTCATGTTCGGCAGTCTTTTCACTTTTCATCCTCATAACGATGTCAATCGATACGATTTTGTGATTTCATCAAACACATATGCTCTGATTTTACAAACGTCATGACAATTATTACCATGTTAAATTCAATAGACCAATATTTAAATGCTGCAGTCATTTGGCCTCCCTATCAAATAACGCATATTAACAGGGTGTACAAAAAATTTAATAAACTTTACTTTGTTCAAATCACACAAGAATCATCTAACTTCTAATGGAAGACTGAACATACTGAATATAGTTTCTTGAATCTCGTCGTTGTTTGATTGCTCTTAAAATAGGAAATCATTTAATTTTCCTATTTTGTTAGCAAGAGTAAACTTTGAAAAATATCGTTTCAATGGATGAGTATTGTAATAAATCTTCAGTTCGGGTTCGATTAATAAAACACACTGTAATCAATAATAAATCATAAATAAATAAGCAACACTAACTATAAGCAGCAGTATTTATATTTATGTACACAATCTTTAGTTGACGACGATTACTGGTCAACTGGTCTTCGTTTGAGTGTTTATATCGTCATCGGTTTTCTGAATTGTTCGCGTTCTAGAGTATTCCGGAAAGTCCCATGACGTGCACAACAGATAACTTTATCACTTAGGTCACCGGCTAACGTAACGTCGTATGACGCACATCACAGTATGATCGGCACAATCCTTTGGATAGGCTATTAGTGCTTCTGAATTTATTCTCTGGGATGTAGAGCTAGTTCGCGTCCGTAGTAGAATACTACACGTGCACTCTGGGTAATGCTAAATGAGCTACGACAAAAGGCAACCAGATAATCCGGAATTACCTGGATCTTCTGGCTATAAGCACATCATCAAAATTACTTGTATTGACACCAAACCAAATATTTTCTCGTAAAGCACTGTCAACCCAGGTCAACCTTAAACATAATCAGATCAAAGAGTGGAAGGTACACGCACACCTTGCATAGGTGATCACCCGGAATGTGACTGCGGAGAACAGGATTGTCCTGTGACTGTACCTTTAATTATAAGACCTTCTTTAATTGTTTTTTAATTTTTGTCCGTTATCGTGCTTGCTCAAAAAAAATTATTAAATGTTCGAAATAAAGAAGAACGCGTAGAATTTGCTCTTGAATTTATTGCCAGAGATCAACATTTTTCGAATATCGTTGTTTTCAAGTACGAAAAAGTATTTCAGAAGAGATATAATAGTGGTGAATATATGAATATACTGCAAGATGTTATGCTTCCCTCTGTTTCACAATTATTACCAGAAGGCAACTATATATACCAACAGGACAATTGCCCTGTCCATAGTTCTTGTATAGTGATTGATTGGTTCGCTGAAAATAACATTCATGTTCTCAACTGACCTAGTAATAGCCCGGATTTAAACATTATGGAGAATGTATGTGGTTTGCTAATGAGGAACATTCAAAAACGACCGCGAAATAAAGCCGAAGTATTGAAAATCGTGAACACAGTATGGGAAGAAATATCAAACGATTATATTAACAGGTTTTATGAATCTATACCACATAGACTGGAGTTAGTTATTGCTGTAAATGGAGCTATAACGAAATATTAATATAAAATGAAAGTTGGTGTATCTAATTACAAATATTTCCGTTGTAGTGATGTTATTAACAATTTTATAAAATATTTAGTAGAGTTATAAGAAGTATGAGGGTAAGCTGAAAAATTTGGTAACTAACTATGAGATGTAAAAGCAATCTTTGAACGCTATTGTATAGCTTGATGTTTCAATGATATACGCGTTAAATTTCATGTCGATCTGTCAAGTAGTTTGTTGTGTACACTCATTCAAAGCAGACTAGTATTGTCGCTTCTTAAAAATGGACAATATCAAAATTCGCGCAGTGATTAAATATCTGTGGAAAAAGTATTCTTCGCCTAGAGAAATTCATGTTGGTATGGTAAATGTGTTAGGCGAGGAAGATCCTTATTTTAAGATTGTTTGCAAATGGGTCAACGAATTTAAAAAAGGTTTTACGAGCGTAAATGACGATCCTCGTTCTGGACGCTCTAAAACAGCCACTTCTGCAGAAAGTGCAAAAAGTTTTGAAATTTGTGGAAGCTGATCGCCGATACACATTGCAAGATATTGCTGAGGCTACACGCATCTCCAGAGAATGGGTATCGTACATTTTAAATGTTGAATTAGACATGTCTAAGCGGTGTGCTAGATAGGTGCCGCGTTTACTAACAACACAGCAAAAACTCAAACGCGTGGAATATTCTACAGCCATTTTGGAGCGGTTTCGGCAAAATCCAACATATTTTTTGCGCAAATTTGTGACGTGCGATGAAACTTAGGTCCACCACTACACACCAGAAAATAAACAGCAATCAAAAGAGTGAACTAAACGTGATGAACCGGCTCCAAAAAAGGCCAAAGTCAGTCTATCGGCAGGAAAGGTGATGGCTTCCGTTTTCTGGGATGCGAAGGGAATCTTGCTTATCGACTACCTGCCAAAGGGACAAACGATTGCTGCACTACACTATTCTAAACTTTTGGCTAGATTGAAGGCAGCTATCGCCGAAAGAAAGACCCGGAAGAAAGCATAAAAAAATCATTTTCCATCAAGACAATGCTCCAGTTCAAACGAGCGGAATTGTCAATGCAAAATTGGCAAAATTAAAGTTCGAACGCTTGAGCATCCCCTTTATTCGCCAGATTTAGCTCCTTCGGACTATCATCTGTTCCCCAAACTGAAGAAACACCTCGGTGTTATGAGATTTGCTTCAGATGAGGAGCTGATAGCTGCCGTTGACCACTATTTTGAGGAGCTCAAGGAAAATGAGTACTATGAAGGCATAAAGAAACTTGAGCATCGACTAAATAAATGTATTAATCTTGAGAGAGATTATGTCGAAAAATAAAATACATTTCAATGAAATATTGTTTTTTGTTATACTTTAGTAACCGAATTTTTCAGCTTACCCTCGTATGTAGGAGGTTTCGAATGCAAATGACAGTCATTTAAAGATAGACACTATCTAAATAAAATAAGTGTCCTGTTTTCCATGCTCATGACTATGCATATCTAAAACATGTTAGTTAGAATTAGAATGGAGTTGATTACATGATTTGCAGGAATAAAATAAAAACAATGAAAACGCAGTTGAATCAAATCAAGTGCGCGGAAAAATTCGTCACCCCCAGCTTTAAAACCAAACATTATTAGATCGCTTTTTCCCAAGATTAACTTCCCACACCCCTGTTTCTGCAACCGAACTTCCCCAGAAACGATATGTCGGGATTAAGTTCGCCCTACAACGTTGACAGTATGTTAAAACATCGCTGTGAGCCGCGGGTAATCCGAGAAAATCCGCAAAAAGACGAGCATATAATGGACAGGAGGAGAGATATCGATTCGATCTTCTCTTTTTCTTTTTCTATTAAGTATAGTCGTCTTTTTCTGACAGCGTTATCTTCCCGCGAATGGGAGGCCTTGTCGGAAAATCGTGTAACAACCTATAATCCTCTCAAGTGAGTTGGAAATTTGATTTACTTTGATATATATTGCCGGCTATTCGCAGATACTCCTAGAGTAATATCACGGTCGGCTCTTTTGTTACTCGTTTTATTTTTATTTTCGTCTTTAATAAATCAACTTTGAGTTAATCGAGTACAACATTCTGTTATATTTAGATTAGCTAAGAACGTGACAAACAAGGGCTCCATAAAAAAACACATTTTGTAACATTGATTAATAACGAAACTTTGCTGAAAAAAGATTGAAATGTAAATGACGTTGTGACAAATTACATGACGAACAATTTAAAATAAAAGGAAGATTATACAACGTGTTTCAAAAAGAACTTCATCTTAGTAGGCACTGAGTTACTAGTACTTGCAAATTATTATAAGCCACTTGCCTTTCATTTATAACTAACTATTTATCTAAAAATATTTTTTTTTACTTAATAAACAATACTACTAAATAATGTACTCATTGCAAGAAAATATTTTTACTGTTGAAGCATATTTCCGAAGTGCACAATTTCTTAACGGAGAATGGCAATATTCCTACGCGGAATGTAAGCGACAGCTTGACTTGCAGTTTCCTAATAGAGTTGTGAATAATATCGCTTTACATCATCACATTCGTCTAGTCATGGAGAAGTTTCGGGCTATAGGATCTGTCTTAAAAGGCAAAAGTTCTGGTAGACCACGTACACAGCAAAATATTGTTGAACAGGTAGAAAATTTTGTTGGAGAAATCCCACATACATCAGTTCGTCGTTTATTAGTTCAAATTAACATATCTTCTAGTACCGTTTACATATGTATCAATACAAAGTATCGATTGTTCAGCAGATCTTAAGTAGAGATCACGCTAGTAGGCTTAATTATCGCACCTTTTTTCAAGAAAATTTAAATAATGACGAAATTCTTGATATAAGTTTTTTTTTTACTGATGAAGCATGGTTTCATTTAAGCGGGTTTGCAAATAAACAAAATTAAAGAACATTGTCTATAAATAATCCAAACAATCTAATCGAAGTTCCTTTACATCCTGTTAAAGTTGGAGTATGGTTAGCTGTATCTCGTCGTAGAAAAATAGGATGAATATTTTTTCACAATAACATTAATAGCCAACGATATCGAGAACAGTTATTAACACCATTTTTAACTCCAGTGCAACGACACGAATTCAATGGGGTTCACTTCCAGCAAGATGGGGCTACTACTGCACATACAACTCGTGAAAATTTAGAGCTTTTAGAATATTACTTCCCTCATCGAGTTATAAGCAGAGGTGTTTGGCCAGCAAGGTCACCAGATCTTACTCCGTTAGATTTTTCAATTTTCGGATTGCTAAAAAAATAAAGTATAAAAAAAAAGGATAACCTAAATGACTTGATGAATATAATTTCAATTAAATGTAGTGAAATAACACCAAATGTATTGCAGAATATTTTTGACAACATGGAACGTCATATTGCATTATGCATTGAATAGAATGGTGACCATTTTGAACACTTGTTATAAATTATAATAATTAAAATTTCTATAAATTAGGTATTTACCTTGGTTGTTTGATTAATATCGCATCTTTAAAATTTTCTTATTAAATAAATTAATAATCTAATTGTACTTGTTATTCATTTCATCACCATACCTCTCGATGATAAATCTGACAATGGCAGGTAGATAACCTTCGTACTATTTAATCTATATCCGCATTTCATGAATGCAGATCATAATTTATAGGAGAAATTCATAGACAACTAGATGTAATTATTTTTGAAACGTGTTGTATTATTACCAGGTTTGACATGATTTCTAAAACTCAACAGTTGCTATAATTAAAAATAATCTCAATATTTTTACTACTTTGCAATACATATTAATTAAATATAGCACTTTACTTGTTTCAAACAATCCTGTGATTTGCTTAACCCTAAAATGGATAAACCGGGCCTATCAGGCCCGGAGTATAATTTGATTGCTTATAATTTGTATTAAATATTTTAAAATTAATCCAACGTTCTGGTATGGTCTAAACATGTATTCATTCAATTGTTTCTCAGGTCAAATAATTTTTATAAATTGTGGTAAGGTTTAGTGACCCGAAGTTCGAGGAAACGTTGTTGTGATGGGCAAATAAGTGCGACAGTCCATCTTCTGGAGAAAGAGATGACATAATGGTCAGTGATTTTGAACCAAATTCTTAATTCAGTAGTAGTAATGATGGTGATAACTATAGAACGCATGCAATTTCCATAAAACGCAATCGGCAATTGGAATTGTGTATAACGTCGCTCAGTACATCCCGGCGTAATTCAATGAAGTATTTGATTGACTTACTCGGCCACCTGGTCTCGCAGCGATAACAATGGACAACCCAGCTATTGTATTCGGAGAATATAGTGTTTTCAGTGGTGTGTGCGTAGATAAAATAAATAAGTTTATCGTATTTCGTAAGAGAAATAGCACGTACATTCCTTTTCTTTTCATTTAAGCAACATCTTCCAATTATTTTCACGTAAGTGTGCAGTGGCGGTTTCTGCTATGGTTTGCAAGTTTGCGCAACCACCAAAACTAATAGATTTAATTTAATGAAAAAAAGCGTAATTCTACATTTTTTAAATTATAAATTAAAAATTTGTACTACCTCACAGAATAAATGAACTATTATAAATTACTTATAATAGGTATATCTAATTGGATATGAATACGTTAAATAAATGAGAGAATAACACACTTGGTTTGCAGACTCATTGCAATCCACGAACGTATATATCCCTATACGGCTGACGAACTTTGTCGAACGTCTTTCGGGTATATCTCCATAAACGACAATAGTGTTGCAGCAGCAGTGCAACCAAAACATTAGACATATTTCTTGCTTACGGTGCAACGGTATAAAAGCGAATAAAAAAGTTGTATTTGTGTGTTTAAAAGTGTTTATGCTCTTTATTTTTAAATAATAATGAATTCAGTGCAGAGTTTAATAGTGGATTCGTTCTATAAAAGAACGTATGCCGAAAAAATTGAAATAAAGCGGTTGGGCAGACCTGTTCCGAATTTAAATCTGAAACAAACGATTTCCAGTAAGACGCGAACTTTTAATAGACTATTTAATAAGGATATTTATAATAAACATTTGTGGATTTGCGGTTGTAGTATAAAAAATGCATTATTCTGCTTTCCTTGCTTACTATTTGAAGGTGAAGAATTATGGACGAAAATGGGTTTAACTGATTTAAATCATTCAAGCGATCGAATTAAAAAACACAGTATATCACAAAGGCATATGAAAAATGTAGTCCAATTATCGCTCGCTTTTTGGGAATGTGGATATTGCTGCTCAGATGGATAGTGCATATCGAAGAAATATAGCATTGCACAACGAGAAAGTTAAGTACAATCGATATGTACTGAACATTATAATTAATTGTGTACGTTTTTGTGGAGCTTTTGAACTTGCGCTGAGAGGACACGATGAATCAATTTCGTCCTCTAACCCGGCTGTTTTTCGTGGTTTAATAAATTTTAGTGCTGAATTGGACGTTGCTTTAAAAGACCATATAGAAAAAGCTACTGTTTTCAAGTATACTTCTAAAACTATCCAAAATGAAGTTTTACAAACAATGTTCAGTGTGTCAATAAGAAATCTCTAAAGAAATAAAAGAAGCGGATTATTTATCTGTAATAGTTGGCGAAACTACAGACGTATCAAATAAATATCAAATGGCCGTGGTATTTAGGTATATAGCTAAAGGTAAGCCTGTTGAACGATTTTGGAATTTTTTAGCGCCGTCAGATCATGACGCGAAAACGTTATCTACAATCATTCTTGCAGAACTAGAAACACACATTAAAGATAACGAAAGAAAATTGATTGCCCAGACATATGATGGGGCAGCCGTCATGGGCGGATCGCATAATGGGGTACAGGCACGTATTAAACAAACTTATAAATACGCTGCTTACGTGCACTGCTACACGCATCAGTTAGATTTAGTTATGTTGAATGCTGCCTCTGCCACCACTAATGTCCGTATATTCTTTGCAAATTTACAAGGAATTTGTACATTTTTTTCAAATAGTTCTCAAAGAGTTGCTATATTGGACGAAACAGTTAAAAATCGGCTGCCTTGTTCGGCCCCAATCAGATGGAATTTTAATTCCAGAATTGTCGCCACTGTGTTTGAACACAGAGAAGAAATTATAGAAACAATGCGAAGAATTTTGAATGAAAGTAAAACTGTGAATATCACTACTATCAATCAAGCTTCAGGTTATATTACGCTTCTTACTAAAAAGAGTTTTATTTTCTGGTTAAATCTATTTTACAAGATAATGCCTCAAGTAGATATATTATATGCAAAATTTCAAACTAGAGAAATTGATCCCCTTATGGCCAATAAATATATATTATCATTTGAAACTCAGTTAGCTCAAATCAGAAATAATATAACGAACACTTCGGATACAAGTGACAGTGGGCCCGGCTCATCAACTTCAAAACGACGTAAGATCGATGGAAACGAATATACACGAGAAGCAAAGGAAGTTTGTGATATTATTATTTGTCAAGCCAGAGATAGGTTTAGCTTTACTGGACACTTAACTGCAACGTCTCTATTTTATTCTGATAAATTTAATCAATTGTCCTGAAAATGTCTTTCAGGAAACAATTAAGTCTTACCCATACTTTGATGAACGGAAATTCCGTACTGAACTAAGCGTAATTTATGAAACGAAGGATTTAAATCAATCTCGGGTTTGCTTCCTCTTTATGACATCATTTCACAAAGTGGACTAAGTGCGACTTTTAGTGAAACATTAAAACTTTTAAAAATTCTAATTACAATTCCGATGTCATCAGCTGAAGCGGAGCGGTGTTTTTCTACTTTGAAGAGAATAAAAACTTTCTTAAGAAACAGCATGGCACAAGAAAGACTTTCTGCATTGGCGATGCTTTCTCAAGAAAAGGATTTTGTCCAAAGTATTCCAGATTTTAATCAAAGGGTTATAGATAAATTTGCGACTGCGAAAGATTGTCGCATGGATTTTTTGCTTCAATAAAATCAGGATCAGAATCAGTGAGTTTTAAAAGCCTTTTTTCTTCTTTATATGTACCTTAGCAAAATTACTTTTAATAAAGCATACTTAGTGACCTACCTTGTTTACCTACTGTAAAAAGTATTAGTATTCACTAAATTTGCAACCCCCACATTTTTTATGCACGAGCCGCCGCTGTAAGTGTGCATAAAATTTCGTTATTTAATTTCGTTTATTTGGATCTAGAAGTATATTTTGAGACTTTAATTCAGCGTCGTAATGATAAAACCAACTCTCGCCACATGTAAACACATTGTTTAAAAACTGTGGATTATGTTACAGTATCCATTTTGTCGCGATCTTTCGGTACCCTAAATCTTCAAGAATAATTTTTTGAGTGGAACCTTAAGACAAATTAACAATGTCAGAAATTAGACGTTAATTTCTGCAATTTTTGAATCAATCCGTGCAGTTGGTGATTCCACTGATTCACAGCCGTCTTTGAATTTCTTATGCCACTCACACACTTTACATCGTGATGAACTATTGTCTGGGTGTGCAGTTTTAATCATTTCAAAAATTTCAGTTGAAGTTGTACCCAACCGGATACAAAATTTTATCGCATATCTTTGTTCCACTCTCATTTGGGTACGTCAAACACTGACAATTCAGTAATTAATTTGTAATAAACGTCAAAAGTTAGATCAAAGCCTGCTTGAGGATAAGCACATTAGCATGTTCTATTCTTTGTGTTATAAAATTCTAGTTGTGAAACGAGTTATAGCACCAGTCTTGTATGTTTTTTATATCCTTCTATGTCCATTAAAAAGGTTTTTAAAGTTTTATGCGAGAAAAAAGAATATTATATAATGTTCTTAATGAAAAAGCCATCAATAAATTGTCTCAAATACAGAAAAGTGCTATTAAATCAATAAAGTAGTGACTCCTTTTAGCTTCTACATTCACCCTTTTTTATTTTTCGCCGCTCGCCTACTATAAATGCCTCAATCAACTCTGTTGTGTTCGTTCGGTAAACTTCGAGATTGATTATGCTGCTATTTCAACTCTCATCAGTTAATTTCTAATAGGTTCCTTTATACGTTGAAACGTATAAAGGAACTTGTTTTTACTCTTCTTTTTTCTGTTCGTTTAATCTGGTCTTGACATTCAAAGCACTATTCTTATTTATTTTCTGTTTGTATGTTCTTTTATTATCGCCACAATTTTTGTTTCGTTTCCTTTTTTCCCTACTTTAAAAATAATAATTAGGCCACCCAATCGCAGACGCATTATCACGGTAAGTAATGTAATTATTGCATTATTTGTTTTACTACGCAAATTTGATACGAGACGGAATGCGGTAAGTCTACTAAACATAAATCTAAAATACTCAATACTTACGCTCACCTAGATGGTGAAATAAGGGAAAAAACCGTCTCCCCCTTTAACGATCTGTGCTCCGAAAAATATTTATATTGTTTGGATGAATCATAGATCGGTATAGCGAGACGACTACAAAATATTAAGAACAGGGTCATACTAAATATTTGTCTAATAATAAATTGAAAAACGATAAAATTACAATAAATTGGTATGAGGCGGCCAAAACTTTATTTCTTGGTCATTTAACGATTTGCAATATCATTTCTATTTACTTCAAAAACAATCTGTGTAAATATACATTATATTTGGTGTGCAAGTAACGACAAAAATTCACGGTGTAGTTAACGATTAAACAGGAAGATGATGTTACAATTGAAACAGACATGTAATATACATATCTGTAACTGTACACATGGACAATACACCTCGTATTTTCAGCATTTACTTCTGCTTAAGCCACGTGTTTCTGCCATCTAGGCGTCATCAGTCAAGCTAGTGAAGCAATGTATACAAAATAATACAGATCTGTTAAACAACAGATTTGTATCTGTATATACATTTACACTGAAATCGCCTACAAGATACGTATTTTTTCGTTTTTTGTACCAGCATAGCTGGTCGAACGAAAGGTCGCCTTTTCCGACATAGTCTCTTTCGTACGTCAGATGTCACTTATTAAATAGTGCCACCTTATAGGTCGAAACTTGCTTTATCTTGTAGGCGATTTCAGTATAAATGTATATACAGATACAAATCTGTTGTTTAACAGATCTGTATTATTTTGTATACATTGCTTCACTAGCTTGACTGATGACGCCTAGATGGCAGAAACACGTGTCTTAAGCAGAAGTAAATGCTGAAAATACGAGGTGTATTGTCCATGTGTACAGCTACAGATATGTATATTACATGTCCGTTTCAATTGTAACAAAAGCGTTATACGTGCATAACGTATAGATATAGGTACTTAAAACCTTTTTGTATAGGAAGATGATGTTTTTCAATTTTTATATATTATAGTGAAGATGTTATTTCCACGCCTGAACTTTAAAAAAATTAATTATTTCATGTTATTTTGTAACTGTATAGTAAACAAATAAAAATAATTTCTATTGAATAATTCCTTTTTTTACACAATTATATTATTCTAGAAATGCAATTAACATAAAGACTACACAACACTTTATCAATCTTAAAAAATATATTTATCTTCTAGTTAACGTCTACAGAAAGCCACATGATATTTATTGCGGTAATGATGGTAGTTTGTATGCGCACTTCTAGTGAATCATGTAATAGAGATACCATTAACATTACCGCAGATGTGCTAATTTGTAGAAGTACACTGTTGAATGTGAAAAATAAAGTCTAAAAGAAAACATTTACAATAATTATTACAGAATATATAAATTAAATTTGATACGAAATGTATATTTTTAGTAGCACTTATAGTATAATACGACTTGAATTAACTTAAATTGGAAAAATATATTTAAGAAATTAATTAAAGTAAATAAGGGAATATTATGTAATTTTCTAGAATTAAAACCGTAATGTTTGCAAAGCAATTTTCAAGACATGCTACAATACAAAAATATATATTTACTTTATACGTATATATCTCACAATAGCTACATACATTAGTTGTTATACAATTATATAGAGTGACCAAAAAGAGACTTTCACATATTTATTTATTTTTATTTAATTTGAAGCAGCCGCAAAGGTCAACATACATAAAAGTAAGTTGAAACAAGTTAAATAAATATTAGAAACTCATCTTCACAGATCAAATATGTACAGTCGACAAACTTTTAAATGGGATAGTACCCACACTGGCCGTCCATATGTGCTTAGAGATTTAAGCAATTTTCAATCTTAAGAATTCCTTTTTAATCTGTAGTATTAGAATTATTTATACACATAAGCCCTATTCGACGAGTCGAAGTAAAGATCTTAATGTAGATTTTCGTATACATTTCGCAATCTTAAGTTACCTTCAACTCTTATATTCTGTTAAGGTTTCAAACTGTGATTCTAAACACAAAGAAATTGATTTAACAGTAAAAGAAATTAATATGCCGTAAGCCCTATTGTAACTAAAAAATAAACTGCTTATATATAAAGTAATTCTAAAGATGCGCTAACAAATCTGACTTTGTAATACAGAGATCACAACTTAAAAGACTGCGAGGCTTTGCAAATATCCCATCGTACGAAGGTCTGTGTTTATCTGTCCGCACTAGGCACCATTAAATTTTAATGCAATTTTGTATTATGCTTTTTTTAAATCACATACTCCTTGGTAAGTTGTGTGCCAATTTACAAAACATTTGCAACATTATTATTTTTATTATCTGATAGCTTGTGTTGTAGTGCATTGATTTTATATCAAAATGAACAAAATGGGATATAGAGCCGCTATAAAGTTCCTTACAAAACAAGGAAAAGCTACAAAATTATTCTTGAAGAAATGTTGGGTGAATACAGGAATGATTGTCCTTCCAAGTCAACTAGTAGTAGTCGAGAATCATTGAATGATGATCGCCGTCCAGGTCGCTCTAATGATGTGATCACTTCAGATGTTGAACAAGACCAAGTGTTTAGTACTGGAAGATGCAACATTAAAGAAGCGACAATTAGCAGGTTAACTAGGTGTTTCAATATACCATATACAATATACCAGTCTTGAGAATTTTAACGAGAACCTTGGAATGACAAAAGTTAGTGAAAGATGGGTTCCATGAATGCTTTTGCCATTGGAAATGCGTTCCGGGTAGAAACGTGTGAACAATTTTCTTAGTGTTTTGTGAGAATGAACCAGATTGAATTATTGAAGATGAAACCAATTATTATGATTTAGAATCGAAGCAAGAGTCGATGCAGTGGAATGTTAAGGGCTCGAGCGACCCCAAGAAGTTTAAAGTCATCCCTTCTGCAGGAAAAATAATGGCAACTGTTTTTTGGAATTATCGAGAAATTTTTCTGATTATTTGAATAAGGGTAGTACGGTAAATGGAGAGTATTATGCAAACTTAATGCATCTTCTTAGAGATTCTATTAAATGAAAAGACGCGGAAAACTCACGCATGTGTTTTGCTAGTTCACAATGCACCAGTACAAAAGTCAAGATCTTCAAAAGCTGCTCTTGCTGACTGCGGCTTTGAAGAAATGAATCTTATAATCTAGATTTAGTACCGAGTGACAATTTTTTGTTTCCGAACCTCTTAGAAAGACAAAATTTAGGGGCGACGACGAATTTATAGCAACTGTAGAGAACCATTTTGCAGAGAAACAAAAAGAATATTTTTACGATGAATTAAAGATGTTATTGGGACGGTGTAATACTTGTACTGAAAAATAAATTTCATCGTATAGTTCATTTCATATTATAACGATCTGACTTATTGACATCGACCCTATTATACGAAGAATGGACAGGTAACGTGCCTTCAAAAACTTTCCTCATTAGAGATGGTCATGCTTCCTTTTTAATGGTTGGTGACAGTGCATCTATTTTATCACAAACGTATAATTTTGATAGTTTGGTTATGTCATGTAAATGTGTGTACATAATAAATAGTAAATTAGTTTTTCAAAAAAATTGCAATAGTCTAAATTAAAAGAAAATAATACTAAAGCAGATGTTGACCATTATTTTGAAGACAAAGTTGAACGCTACGCTTCATGCTTTCAAAGCCATTTATTAGGATCTCTTGGGTTATGTCAGCAGGTTATGTTACATTGTGTGATGTCTGGTCTTAAAAATGGTATTCTTTAGATATGGAAAAATAAAATAGTCTATAATTGTCAAACTGGAAATCTTGGAGGAAAATTAATAATTCTTGTATAGAAAAAATTCTCGCAAAAAGCTATTGTTTCGTGCATTATCTTGCTAGATATATCCCTCCGTGAGTTCATTAATAAACGGCTCTAATAATCCATTTCGATATCTTTCAGCAGTTATGGTTTAATTAAAAAGTATAGGCCCAATAATTCGTCTTCTTGAAACTGCTAGCCAGGCGCCCATTTTTTGTGGATGTAGCGTAGTTTCTACAAATTGACGAGGGTTTTCTGCATACCAAATTCTCATATTTTGCATATTTAAATATCCTAAAAGATAGAACCAAGCCTCATCCGAAAAGAAGCATTTATCAAGAATGTCATTATTATTTATGTTATTCAAAAACCATAGACAGTACTGTGTTCTCATAACAAAATCTACCTGTTTGAGTTCCGAAACTGCTTGAATTTTATATGGAAACAACTTTAGGTCCTCTTTTAAAATAGTATGGCATGTTTTCACTGACAAATAAACTTGTGATAGTTTTGCGATTGATTTTTTGAGTGTTATCCATTCAACGTCGAATATCCTCTATGCTATTTGCTGTTCGTTTTCTAGGTGCTTCACCGCCAGTTTATTAGTTATTGCCCCTGTTTACCAAATTTAATAACACAAGCCTGAATATATTTTTCCAGTTGTACCTAAGTAACTGGCAGATTAGGATACTATTGCCAGAAATCCTGTAAGCACTGATTAGTGGAATAAATGGCCAGTTCTATAGTAACTGTAAATAATAAATATTTTATGTTATAACTCTAACATTATAATAAAATAATTTAAAAAATATAAGCGTTTATAATTTGAATTTATGTATTACTTAATTATTAAAAACCAGCCTACTATAATGAGGGAATTTTTTGAAGATACGTTATATAAAACCCTTCTAATCCTTTTTGAGATGCCGATCGGTCACAATTATCTTGGAGAGACGGATTTAGCTCGTTTCAAACACCCCAAGTATTCTGTATTTAATGTGTAGGGTGTTATAAAATATTTATATACATTAATTACACATATAATACATAAAATTTGACATAAAATAATGTCGTTTATATATGTAAGACTGGAAGGCTCGTAAAGACATTACGTTATAGTTTTGCAACATACTCGTAACGTATAATAAATTGTTTTTTTTATTGTATTGAGAATGATTGTACTTATCATTATTATAATTAATTGCTTCCGAGAAAATATTAAATGAAATGAATTTCCAAACAAATTTTTCTGTTACGGCCTACATCGCATTTGCAGAAGTGACCGCCGTTTCAGGTAAGGAATTTGGGATAATCCTATTTAAACCTTACAAGTCGAGTCGTTATAATGTGAAATGAATTGTATATATCCAATCATATTCTTCATTTCGATCTTTAAATTCCATACATTAGTTATGTCAACAACGAGAGAACAATTAAACATTGCAGCGAGCTAGAAGATCATCCCAATCTATCATCGCCATTACTACTACACTTTCGTATTAGAAGACTGAAGAACTATATACTTTACAAAGCAGTACATAAGCTTATACAGTCCCTGGCAATTGAATCAGTGTTAGCATCTACTTTGTCTATATACAAGATATATTATTCTATTTATTTGAGAATTTCCATTTATTTGTGTAAACTACTATTGTGATTGAGCCTGCACATAATGCTTTTACTATAGGTATGAGTAAGATGAAACACTAACCATATATGTAATTGTAATTTTATTCCTCCATAGAAGCATGTGTTTTTACCTGCACTGTTGTCATTTGCTTTTAGTATTGCAAAGCATTTAAAGTGCAACAAATTACCTGAACTGCTAACAATAAAACATTGATACCTACCTATAAATGCATTTTTTAGGGTATTATAAATTGCATTTTTTAATTATTTAATATTTTTACATCTTGTAGTAGCATAAATTAAATTATGTGAAATGGATAATAGAAAAGGTGTAGTCTGTATTATATTTATAAGAAATGCAAGCTAATATTTCTACCAAAAAAAAGACTAATAGAAAAATAGATAATATTACAAAGTACATTTTATACGCTAATATTGAATATGGCGTTCAGCCTCCATTATTTCTAAAAACAGCCTCACAAGAGACTCTTCATACTTGCGACGAAATTTTCCCCATGATTTGTAGGCAATGAACGCCATATCTTCTTTATATTGCGAAATAATTGAAAAATTTAATACACACGTTTCTCGCAAAGTTTTTACTTTATAAGAATCCAAACATTTTCAATTGGGTTGGCATCTGAGGCTGCGAAAGTAAATCCACTGATGTAATACTATTTACAGTTTTCCACTCTCTACAGTTTGCTTTGATATTTTGGATCGTCCTCTTCTTTTAGAATTAAATCTACACTGCTTAGAAGCATTTTTTAGTACAATTTTACGGACAACGTTCCACAGTGTACTGGACACACAGTGTACTGTATAATACGTTCTTTGTCCGTTGCCCATGCCTTTCTTCCAGATGTACAGGCCCAGAAGGATGATTCATTTGTAAACAACGTCAGAGTCTATGTCTGCTGGAATTTTCTCACGAGCGCCTACAGCTGCAGGTTTAGTAATTGTGCTTCGATAAGTGATATCGTATTCACGCAATCTGCTTCTAATTGTCATTAGACTAATATTTATGTTCTTCTTGGCTAGCTCGGATTGTTCATGACTAGCGTTTATTGGCGATTCTTTCTCAAGTAAATTAATAATAGCCTTATCATCTACACTTAGTGTCTGTTGAAAACAACTTACGCATCGTCTGGTGAAGTCCCCGATATGTGTAAGTACGTAACTGCCGCTGCAATTCTTATTTTAGAACCCTTTAGGTTGTCGCACATTAGACCAGCACGGTACAGAACAGCGTGGTCCATCACAGCACGGCACAACGAGGATGTCGACGGATAGGATTGCTGGTCTCCGATCCTTGCCGACAAACGACGTGATGTATTGGGCTGGGCTAGCCTAGTGGGTGCATCGCCGGCCGTCGCTGGCCAGCATTAATTTGCCTAAACCTGTCGGGTGCAAATCTGTTTTGTAGTATTTAGGTAGTTGTTCAAAGTTCAGAGCACGCCAGCTCTTGGTAAACATGGATAAGGACAAATTCATTTGCTTAGTCAAAAAATATAAGGAAATTTACGATTTTAGTGACATGAACTACCATAATCAACAGCGTAAGAATAACATATGGGAGGAAATTGCAGAAGAAATTAATAGGCCCGATAAATAATTCTCTTTGTTTTCTTTATTTATGTAATACAATATTTAATCAGGACCTATCTAAATTTTTACGTTTTACTTGTTCAATGGGATGATTGCACATATTCCTCTTCTTTTACTTTTTATGTTCTTCTTCTTCAGCTAATGTGGCGACTACTACACGAACTCCTTCAGACATGATGTACCTGTCACTGTTACTTAATATAAACTGCAAAATTTACGTTCACAGCATACGTTTTGCCGGTCGCCCTCGATCCCACTATCCATTGCCGGGAGGCGCTGGACAGCATCGGGCCGTACCGTGCTGGTCTAATGTGCGACAACCTTTATAGTGCTCATACAAAAATGCTTCTTCCAAATGTTTTGCATACGCTGCACTCATTTCAACAAACTGTTACTTGCTTCACATACAACGGATAACTAAACTGAACTAAAACTGACTACTCGATAAGGTATTTCTACCCATTCTCTCAGTTCCACCCTCCCAATAATTTTCCCTTCATGGGATATTGGCTTGCGTGTCTTATTATACAGACTGTATTGGAAGATATAAAAGTTAGAATGGATACCTTATTGAAAACTGGACGATATTCTCAACGTTAGATGATAAGCATGATTAAAATTTTCAAAAAAAAAAAAAAACAGCCGGCAGGATTGCATAATTACTAAAGAAAACATACTATCGACGTTAATTGATTGTCAATATAGGCGTGTAAAACTACTAAAAGACAGGGCCGATTAATAATTAACACCGCCTTAGCAAACAAACCGGCATCCCTGAATGAATTACAGAATTCACTACAACCATACAATTTAAAATATCGTAGAGATCATGCGGGTCCAGATTAATGCCACCAGTATCAAATGCAAACGTTTTGAAAACAAAACAAACTTAAAACGAAGATGAAAAACACGGTTAGAATGGGCAAAATTTCATATAATAGAAATATTCAAAAACGATTTGACTGAAGGTAAGGCTTAAAATAAAATCTTTGAATTACGGCAACATTAATATACTTAGATTAGGGGCGCTGGAGTGCCATTATACCAGCGTTAGAACCCTCAATATCCAACTCATCGAAATACTGTTCTACTTCTGAAATAATTCCGTCATCTACCTTGAATTTTCTTCATGCAAGAAACAGCTTGAGTTTTGAGAATAAGCGGATGTCTCAAGGGGCTACAGCCGATGAATAGGGTGTTGGGGCGCAACCTGCAATCGTAATTCATTCAGTTTTTCCAGAACAATGTGACTGGTGTGTGGCGCTGTACTGTCATGATAGAATAGCACTTTCTCTCAAGTCATTGCAAGTCTTTCTTCGGTAATGACTACTTTCACTTTATCCGAAAAGGACAGCATAAATCCTGTTCATAGTTTGGTCCTTTACAAGATAGTCGATAAGAAGTATCCCCATCTAATCCTAAAATATCGTAGCCATTACCTTTTTAGCGGAACAAAGCGCGTTGGTCTTCTTTGACGGAGGACTGCCTCGATGTCTCTATTGCTGTGATTGTCATTTCGATTGTGGCACATAGTCTTGAAACCAAATTTCATAACAAATCGACGTAAAAAATCTACTGGGACTTTAAATTGACGTTTAAAATTCGCCCTTTTTCACGTTTTTGATCGGCATTTAGTAAAACATGTCAGAGAGCTTAGACATGCTAATTCGACAAAATGTGGTGTACACATTCGGTAGATATGCTCACAGTCTTGCCACTTTCACTCAAACATAACATCTTGAACGTTTTCAACTATTTCTGGAATGGTAGAACGTTTTGGTGATCCAGGATCTTCTTCACAGACAAATCCTGGCCTTTGAAAGCGCATCGTTGCCAACGTGTGCTTCACATCCGACGACGAAATCTCAGTTGTGTTCATCTTCTTATAAAGAAGTACTGAACAGCACCACGAATAGCGATTTTATTCATTTTACAACTTTCACTAAACACGTCTTCTTTAAGCAACTAGATAAATCAAACTAAACGTCAGACCTACTCGAAAATAATACGAATTTTTTTCACAAACAAACACAGATAGGCGAGTCTCGCCTTTCGTCAAATCATTCTTGTATTTATTGTTTCATATGATACGTGTAGTATAGGTAGGCGAAAAAGTAAAAAGTGTATATGGTTAAAGATAACTAGCATTATTAAAGTGTAGGTACTCACTCAGGGAGTTCAGTATATTTGTTAAATTTTTCTGTAATTAACACAATTTTATCGTAAGTTCTATTCAATTGCAATGGACTGGAGAATATCTATTTCTGATTGCCAATAAAGAGTCAAGAAAACTCTAAATACTCTACCTATATATTACCAACGAATTTTCAATAAGGTTGCAAATTGCTTAAATCTCTTAGTTCATAAGACAGTCAATTTTAAATATTGGATCATTTTCGAATTGGTCAACTGTATAAATACATGTAGAGGGTAATCCCCATACTGTATCTACATGGCGTTTGGCGTCCCGTAAATTTGATCCACCGTTGAAAATCAAACAAAAAAAACTAAGATATTTTGATATTACATACTATGTTTACTTACGTTATTGACGGAATTTGATATTTAAATAAAAAATAAAGTACCTATCAATTGTAATTACAGTAATTGTTTTATAGGTGTAATTTTGCTAAGTAATCTGGCATAAACTAAGTTTAATAATAGTTTTCATCAGTTCAAATGTATTCAGAACATTTGACTACGAAATGGAGTATACTTTTGAAGAACATGCAAATGTGCACCTAACTCTTGAAACGTCTGACGGCAATGATGCTCGACCAGTTAAGTATGTGAACGATACCTATATCGGCGTTTACCGTGCGCTAAAATCTTTTTGAGTGTAAGCCAAGTAGAAATACTGAACATCGTCGAAGAGAAACATACGGCGAATTTCTGCAGCTACTGGGGTACAAATTTCGTAAAATAGCAACTGCATCAACTTCAGTTTTAAAGACTTCAATATCTTCTACCAGTGGGCAACAATTAACGTCGTTCACCCTCAAGACTTTTTTAATGCGATGATTATTTTTACAGACGAAGTATGTTTTACTAGGGGCTGCGTGTTCAATTTGCACAATTCTCACGTATGGAGTGATGAAAACTCACATGCTATAACTTCTAAGAGAAATAAGTATCACTTGATGCGAAATAATTGCAAATGAACTTTTGGGACCCTTTAAATTTCCTAGGCGATTAAATGATTGTCATTATTAGAAAATATTCCTCCAGAGATAAGACATTCTATTGGTTTACGCATGACAGGTCTCCTGCTCATTTTGGGTTAATTATACGAGTTCTTTTAATAATTAATTATTGCCTCCATAAATAAATTGGAAGAGGAGGTTCGACTGCATGGCCACCAAGATACAATAAACACTAGCAAGAAACTTCAAACAATAGAGAAGCGCTTTTAATATTATTATCGGGATAAAATAAAACGAATTTTAATGAATTCATTAAAATTTGTTTTAAGTTATAATGGAATTTTATCAAGTAAAGGCTGAAACAATCTTATGCTTATAATACTTAGTCTTGGAGAGTCTACTTAGAACAAAGAACGCACGCATGTCGTCTTCAAGTGGACGATGGTCACCTATTTTGACCAATTATTGTAAATAGAATTGTTTGTTGATACTTTATTTTTGGTTAAAATATCAAATTCGGTTCGTAACATAAAGTAATGTATGTAAAACATCAAATGTTTAATATCTTTTTAAAGCGACATCTATGCCCACGTGTTTATATAAGCTTTTGTAATTAAATTTTAAACATCCTGTATATGTTCATACGTATAAATATACACATGAAAAGTATTTTAAAGAGAACCTCAATTAACTTGTTCAGGCAACAAGCCCATTCCTTGGCAAATCCATATATATTTCAATAAGAATTCCAGTAAAACCATTATTTTTTAAAATTTCCTATAGTGAAGGAGAGAAGATTGGAGGGGCCACCACTTAAATATTTTAAAACATTTTATTAATTAAAAATTATTAAAATAATCCGCGCTTGAATAATACAGACCTATTTCCACCAATACTAAGTTTGTGAATTGGTGAATTATATTTAATTTGAGATACGAGTCTTGTGGTCGTGATTAGGTAAAAATCATTATAAAAAAGTTACGGTAAACTAGCCATCTTTGGAAGTTGAAATAATTATAAAAATTAAACGACTTAATATTAGAAATGAGTATAATATAAATTTTCAATCAAATTATAGAAAAAGAAAGCGTACGCCATAAACATCATTTAATGATTTTTATCAAATAAACAACCAAATATCTTCTAAAACGCTATTTATTCAAAAACACTACAGTAATTTTCAAAGCAAATAAGATTGATTTTTCTGTACCATTATATTACCTTTGGTATTTAGGAGATTATTATGGAAAAGCTTTAGAAGTTTTCGAAAATAGATTTCATCATTTAAACTTAAGCCATTCCAGAAGCAAAAGGTGATTTTTTACATAATTGGATAGTGCGTAGAAATGCATCAAATTATATTCAAATCATGGAGTAAAGTAACCGATAACATTCAATTCAGCTAAAGGTCATCAAAGCCAATAAAACCGAGCCAGATTAGAGACTTTCGCTTGTAAGTTTCAAAGGATTGTTTTATAAATAACAATTTAATGAGTTAGAAGACTTAACTTCAAAAGGCAAAGAAGTAAAAAATAACATTTCTAAAATTATTATATTTTCAGTGGTGTAATATAATAAATAAAGTTGTTTAATAAAACAAATTGCTTTAGATTATATAATAGAACGGACTTGCTTAATTGAGATAGTATCTGATAATTTAAGGTATTCTCTATGGGTTCAATTTTTATAAAACTAAGGTGGGCGTTTCATTATTACACTACTTTAGTACAACAATGTTAATTTACTTTTTGGGCACTCTATATAAATATTTATTTTACATTTCATTATTATCAAAATCTAAAAATATACGTATGACAAATCTATACGACTACAGAACAAAGACTACCACAAATAAACAATAATTCAAAGTATAATAAAACACCTTTTCCCACAAAAAAAATACGAGTATTTTCCGATAACCCTGTATACGCAAATTTAAGAAATGCTTATGATAGGTCGCATCTACGTCTCGCAGTAAGTTAGACGATATAATTTTTTATTCGAAGCATGCTTTATGAACATGCATAAAAATGTACCAAAAATAAAGATTTTAGTCATGCCAATTTCTACTAACAGCAGCACCAACCACATCGATACACGCAAAATTAAATTAAACGAACGAAAATCGCAGGAAAAAATTTAAATAATTTTATGTTGGCACTACTGTATATTATTTAATAATTTTGAAGAAAAGAAAAAATTTCTTTCATTTGGTTACCGTCTCGTGTTTTTTTACGTACATAAATGTCTTTTACCTGGTTCCCCGAACCAATTCTTATCTCACCCTGTGTGGTAGCCATTGTCTTGGTATTCTTGTTGGTCTTCGTTTTCTTTTGAAACTCGTGTTTCTTTTCAAAAATTCTTTCTTCGAACTACATCGGTACTTATTCTGTAAAAGGAAATATATTAAGAAGTAATGATTACATCTTTAACACAAGAATAACGATGTTTTGGCATAGTCGGCAGGAAATTCTTTTTTTTAGAAACTTCTATTATATATGTACATTGAAAGAGAAATAGTTCGAGTTCTTATATACATAAAATATTTTTCCATCTTCAATATACATAGCAAACTTTTAATTAGGAATTTATAAAACTTTACTACCAAACTTGATTTTTTAATTCAGTGGTTTCCAACCTTTATCGAGTTATGATCATTTCTAGGACAAGTAAAGTAATTTGTGAGCGTTGCCATATTTTCGTAGAAAAGTATACGATACTATTTAGCCATGAAACAAAAAAGCAATGATGTCAAACCAACTATTAAGACATAGCAATGATATTTAGACGTACATGTGATAAGGAGTGATTTATAATCACAATGTTAGAAGGTTCCTTACAAATGAAAGCAATGGGCTAAAAATTATACATGAAAGAATAGCTGATGGATATGGGGAAAATCCATCATCTTATTTTCTTTCAAGTTACGTTTCCCAAACTTTTTCGATGGGGTAGATAATCAACTAATTCGAAATAAAGAGATGATGCGAAAAGTCGAAAATTACTGCAAGAACAATGCTTAATCGTCTCTACTATTGACCAGAAGCTACGGGTAGTGATACGCGATATATACCACTTGCTGCAGTCAGTAACCAACAGCTTGATATGCTGCGGTAAGAGACAGCCTAGGTTTCTCGAATAAAGATTGTATATCCGAAGCGATTGCTCTGAAGAAGATTATATTTCCCACATTATTTATACCGGAGGAAAAATTGTTTACAAAAGAAATTTCTCAAGAAAACCTGGCCAGGTTGGAGAGGAACAGAAATTTTCTTCTGAATTATTAGACTTAGGTATATCACCACGAAATAAGAACCCATGCTCTGGATTTACAAGGGTTCTTCATAACCAAAATCACAATTTTCTGAAAAAAAATTATGGCAATATTTTTAGAATGCTGAGGAAGTCTTGTTCACAATACAAAATTTGAAAATTTAGCTAGAGAAAAACGTGCACATTTTTATTCACACAAAAATGTTGCTGTGAGATCATTATCAGGTTCATAGGTTCATAAGAAAAATAAAGTCCAGGGATAATCAGTTACCATGTTTGTAACACTAACTCATTTCTCAAGACCTCAAAGAAGTTACACAATATTTATTAGGAGAGTTATCGCAGAAATTTCTGTCTGAAACCATCAAATAATTGAAAAAAGAATGAAATGAAGTGTGTATGGAAGCGAGTTACGTAGAGAAATAGAGTTGTTAATGTGTAGGTTTTTCTTTCCATGGCTAAGTAGATCACATATTAATGTATAGTACATTCAGAATTATAAGAAACTAACTTTTAATGTGTTTACAACTGTTGTTGCATCCCTTGTGGCGATATTCACTCATTGTTATCGAATGGATACAAACTAGGGCCCTATATTTAATTACAATATGGAACCAGTATATCTGACTAAGTATACGAGGTACTTAATGCAAAAGGAACAAATACGATTTTAATTTCATACTATTTATAATTTTTCAAATGGTGTTATTGTATTACCCTGCACTATAAGTATTATAGGATTATCTGTTACGTAATATACGTAATAAGTAAATACGTAGGTAATAAACATATCTATTAGGTCCCTAACTGTAGCAATTAATACAATTCAAGTAAATGGTGGGGTATGTATATAATACATATATTATTTAGTGTATTAATCATTTATTGCTAGTATTTATTGCTGCATACATATTTGAAGGTTACAGTTTACCATTTCTCTCTTGTTTTAATTACCATGTGGCGACCTTTTAGTGATAGAGCAATGCGAATAATGATACTGGTATTGGAAGACAGTAGAAAAAGCATTTATCACAAGACATATCATTCTCAATTTCTATCATACCCTGATGGAAGAAAATAACGATGGAGAAACTAAGAATATTGAATGAACGTGGCAATTAACAAGTGTCTATAGGAACAATATATAAGATAATTAAAGCTGACGGAAGCCCACGCAAGAAAAAAAATGACAAAGGAACGTCGAGAAAATTAATGATTATAACGTCGATACTATTAGGGAGCAAATATACTCTATCTGCAGACAAAATGTACCTACTCTTGAGTGCTTGCATAAAAGAATTAATAATCATCCTATCAATATTCACTGTTGTAAAATAACCTTGTGGCTGACATTAAAGAATTTAAGGTTGTACAATATGAAACAAACATGTAAATAATTTACATATCTGTAACTATGCACATGGACAATACACCTCGTATTTTCAGCATTTACTTCTGCTTAATACATGTTTCTGCCATCTAGGCGTCCTCAGTTAAGCTAGTGAAGCAATGTATACAAATACAAATTAATACAAACCTGTTATAAACAACTGGTTTGTATCTGTATTTAAATTTACTGAAATAGCCCGCATAGATCAAGCAAGTTCCGTCCTATAAGAAGACAACTATTTAATAATTGACATCTTACGGGCGAAAGAGACTTTGTCTGGAGGGCTACCTATCGTTCGAACAGCTAAGCTGCTACGGGAAACGATAAAATACGTATGTAGATGTAGTCCATTAACAACCAGCCAGATGGCGGTAAATATACAAAAAGGTTTTGTTTAAGTATGACAATACGTTAAGCACGTATAAAGCGTTTGTACAATATGAAACAAACATGTAAATAATTTACATATCTGTAACTATGCACATGGACAATACACCTCGTATTTTCAGCATTTACTTCTGCTTAATACATATGTTTCTGCCATCTAGGCGTCCTCAGTTAAGCTAGTGAACCAAAGTTAATGGACTACATCTACATACGTATTTTATCGTTTCCCGTAGCAGCTTAGCTGTTCGAACGATAGGTAGCCCTCCAGACAAAGTCTCTTTCGCCCGTAAGATGTCAATTATTAAATAGTTGTCTTCTTATAGGACGGAACTTGCTTGATCTATGCGGGCTATTTCAGTAAATTTAAATACAGATACAAACCAGTTGTTTATAACAGGTTTGTATTAATTTGTATACATTGCTTCACTAGCTTAACTGAGGACGCCTAGATGGCAGAAACATATGTATTAAGCAGAAGTAAATGCTGAAAATACGAGGTGTATTGTCCATGTGCATAGTTACAGATATGTAAATTATTTACATGTTTGTTTCATATTGTACAAACGCTTTATACGTGCTTAACGTATTGTCATACTTAAACAAAACCTTTTTGTAAATTTAAGGTTGGCACTATAGACAAACGTCGTGCAATCATGGAAAGGCCGAGGTTGAAAAAATTTCGGTATGACTACTTAATGGCAGTTGAAAAATATAGAGAGGAAGGACGATTAATTTGCTATTTAGACGAAACGTGGATACTCATGATACTGTTACCAAAGGTTGGGTGGACAGTTCAAGTATGTGTCAGATGGACGTGCCTGTTTCGAGAGGGAAGAGAATTATTATTTGTTATGCTGGGTCAGAGAAGGGATGGATTGGACAGTGTCTATTATCTGCAAAAAATGTAAAATCATCAAGTTTAGATTACCATGAAGATATGACCTCATCTTTATTTGAAGAATGGTTTTGTGATTCTTTGTTACCAAGTTTATCAAAAGGTAGAGTGATAGTGATGAACAACACTCCATATCATTCGCGACAACAAAGTAAGGTTCCTACAAAATGTAGTACTAATAAAAGTATTCAAGAATTTTTGGAAGCCAATGATTTATATTATGAAGATCATTATACGAAAAACCAATTATTAGAGATGAAGAACACAAAAGAATATGTGAAGGATTATTATCTAGATAATAGAGTCAAAGAAGCAGGACATAGAGTTTTCCGTTTACAGCCGTATCGTTGTGTTCTCAACCCAATAGAATTGATATGGGCACAACTTAAAAATAACATAAGACACAGATTTAGACACAGACGCTAATTTACCAGACGACTCAAGCACAGACGAAGATTAATGAAAGAAGGTTCTACCCAGTGACAATGTTTGTTTGTTAACTTAATATTACTTTACGTTTAATACAGCTCTCGCAGTATAAGTTGGCGAGCGGTGGGGATGCGCCGTAAACGTACCACCCACCTGTCTGATTCAGTTACTGCATAGCGAATGATATCCAATGATTCACAATCTACCCTTCCTCTATCTGCGCGAACGCATTCCCACCCTTCGCCAACTTATAATGCGGGAGCTGTACTTATGTATATACGAAACATGACTTATATACAATTATGTACCTATGTGGTTAATATATCTATATTACCGTACGTCTTGTCTTATTTTTTTTTGCAAATAAAGCTGACGAATAGTATTTCTTTTTTATATTTTATTTTTCTATTTGACATTTTCGTATTTAATTAGAGAGCCCTAATTTGTAGTCAATACGGCCAATGAATTCGTATACTGTAGGTAGGTGAACCGTATTCATTCAATAACAATGAGAGAATTATGGCCACAGGAGGTGCAACAACAGTTGTAAACACATTAAAAGTAAGTTTCTTATAATTCTGATTGCACTATAAAGAAAACGTAATATATATTTTTTTGAAAACATATTTCTGGGGATCCTAACAAATTGGCTTGAATTTGAGCAGTAAGTCTCAATATTTTTGTCCGAGACTTGTCTTTAGAAAATTACCATTTCAAATTAATTATAATTAATCACAATTATACTATCGATGTCGTATTGCAGTAAATTGGAGTTCAACTATTTTCTATTGAAGTTCTCTTGACGATCCTCACGGCTTGCAGGGTGAGATCCTTTTTTTTTTAATGAAAACATGAAACTATCCATAAATTAAATTATAAGGTGACGGTAAGAACTTCAAAATACAAAATTAAGTGAATTCAAAAAGATTTTCCGAAAGTATCAAAAATTGTAAAAGAGTTTTAAGAGCACAGGTTTTAGTTTTGAGATTTACATATCAAATTGGGCGTCTAGTTAGCGATAAATTGAGTACTATATGTGTATATATATATATATATATATATATATATATATAGGGATAATATGGGATGAAATCTTGTAATATAAAGGCTATAAGGCTCGGTGTATATTTTATGATGGGTGAAAAGAAGGGTTTGAACATATTAGTTTTGTTATTCTTTGTAACAAAATGTTAATAATTATATAATACTCAATACATGAAATAAAAAATAAGAATTGTAGTATATATACATTACAGTTCACCCTAAGTTTGAACAAACAGAAAAATTATAAAAAAATACAAATGAAATTAAATTAAAAAATAAATACATTATTCCAAAGTATATAATATCTTAATAGAAAGAGAAAAACAATTTGAAATTAAATAATTAATAATCTTCCAGTAATTAAATTAATTTTTTGCCGAAAAATCATCCTTTAGAATTGAGAACTACCTGAACAAGTGACATTCTTCTAATCAAGTTTTGGATTATTTCGTCTGGTATGTTATTCCATTCATTTCCAAGTGCATTTCAAAGCTGTTGCCTCCAAGTAGGACCGGCTTTTCTCACCCTCGTAACGAGTTTATTTCATAACTCAATAGGATCCAAATCCCGGCATTGGGGCGACCAACTCACAATTTGCTTAGTCTTGTTTTTTGTGTCTAATAACAGTAGTTTACAAATTTAAGTTTGTTCGGTGGGATTTGGATTTTAATAGTTGATATTGTGATTTCAAGTATGATATCACATTCAGATGTAATACAAATTACGAAATAAAGACGCATTGCTTTTTACGAACGTATATAACGTATATTGTATTTAATAATGACAAATTGACACTTTTACATTTTAATATATCAACAAATTCATAAATACTAAATAGCATTAATTGAAATTCTGAAACTTTTATTAATAAGATCGTTCTCTTTATTTGAAAAGACCGTTTAATCGGTTTTTTTATGCACAGACGTAGGAATGTCTCCTTTTAAACACCAACAATATACTGTTTGTATTCCACCTGCTTGCAACCTCTGCTCCATTTCTTTTGTATCCTGATGGAACCTCTCTCCTTGTTCTTCGCTCATTTGTCCAAGATTTTCTGGAAGAAAATTCAAGACATGCATGTGAAAAGTGAATTTTGATGCTCATATTGCAACCTAAATCGCGAAGCTTTTGCGGGATGTTTTGAACAACTTTTTCATAATCCTGCGATTTATGATGTCCTAGAAAGTTTTCCATTACACTTTCGAAAGCAATCCAGACTTCCTTTTCAATAGTTGTCATAGTAGTTTTAAAGTGACTGTCCAATTTTCTAATTTGGGGACCAATGAAGATAGCCTCCTTAAGTTTTGCGTCAGACAAGTCGAGAATTTACTACAAAAGTACTTAAAGCAGTTTCCATCCTTATTCAATGCATTTGCAAATGGCTTCATTATACCTAGTTTGCACGAGTACTGTGACTTCACAAGGGATGTACCACTTATATACACTCTGTGGTTGAGTGAACTCTACAAGCAATTCAACATACCTTCAGACAAGTTTAAACACGCGTAAGCTGCTGTACTTGGCACAAATATTTCATACAATTACGAATACGAGCTATAAAGCCTGTAAACCATGGCTGAAACTATAGTTATGTACAGCTTTGCACAGATCTTGGTAATACTTTGCTACTAAATTTTGAAAAATCTTTACGTGATAGAAACAAACAGACGTTGGTTTGGTGATCAGTAAACATGTATAAAGCACTATAGAACATACTTCTATTTAAACCTCAGATACATTAATCGATCTTATCCACTTTGTGAAAACACTGAAAACACTGCTTGAAAAGGTAAGTGTTTCATAACGTTTATTAAAGTATAACTTACTATTTATCTTATTTGGCTACCAAGCGCACACCTTTGGTGCGCCACTCATCTATAATAATAATCCTTGTATATTTTGGCACTGCTCTTTGGATCATTATCGGTGATATATTTGAAGTTGTGCTCAATTAAGCTCAAAATCGATGGAACTGCAGAATTTTCTGAACTCGCACCATAATTTTTAGGTAATTTCCAGTTCCTTGGAATGAAAAACGACGCCATATCAAGATGGAATCAGATCGATGCTGTATAGTTTTACAATCCGATCGCAGTGCATTTTTGCGTTTCCCGATTTCTAACGAAAACTTCAATTCATCAGTCGAAGTAGGAAGTTTTTCCACTGTCAAATTGCGATGCTTACAACCTTTTCTGTCGATTTTTCCGACGCAAAAACCGTTTGTACAGTTACTCGTTAATGCGAATTATAGCTTTGTAAGCGACATTTTGCCGTACTTACTCAATTCCGCAGTTCTACCGCTATTTCCGATGCTGTCCTGCGATTCCTTTTGCTAATTTTGATTGTGGATCTGGTCGTGCATGGTATTGAATAATCGTAATTTGTTGATGCCGACGAATAGTTTTATTGACAGACTTTGAAATATTTGTTCGTTCATTAATTTGCCATTCAATACAATAACAGCATGTAGTCTTTCTACATCAATTGGTTTTCGCGTGGCATTATTGAAACTAATTTTAAAAATTAAATTATTATTAGTAAAACGTCGCTTAGTAAAGACACTGGTGAACTAATTACAACCTGGTGAAAATGGTATAAAATTATATTTTGTATAAAGTTGTTACCTTGTTTCGTGGTTTTATAGCTTTGTTCAAGAAAGGATAAAATTCTCAGAAATATTACCCGGATCCTTTCTATTTACTATCGCCTACTCTTTCTCTTATTATTTCTTGTTATTTTTAGCAGTGTATTTTCCGTTATCACTAAGCTTCGGATAACTATGCATTTGCATAAGTGTATAGGCAAATGCATAATTTAGTTGTTATGTATATAAGTGCATATTTTGAACCTTTTTCATTATAAATGCATATTTTTTCAGCGAAGTATTCTTTTAAAACAGTCTATGAGTTCACATAAATATTTAATATTTTTGTTAGTATAATTACACTTTTGCGATTTCTGTTATTTGTATGTCTACCGGTTACTATTTCTTAAGACTTTTTTGGCACTAAGACATTTCGCATACGTAAAATAATACGCACTGAATACCAAACACAAACAGACCCTTTCTTTATAGCAGACAATTAAATAATCTTCTAAACCACTAAATAGATAGTTAAAGTGAATAGCAAGTTAAAGCTAGATTTACTATAAGCAGCCAACACAATAATTAGTGTTTTGAAACCACAATACTTGGAAATATTAAGAGGATTGCCGGGGATTATCCGGGTAATCGAAAGATAAATAAATAAAAAATTACGTTTCCGAGTTATATAGAACAACACTGAACAAATTAAGAGAAAAAGTAAAGGATCATTCTATTTGGTTCATGAAGAAAACGATAAATCATATCTGCTGATTTTAAAACTGCTGGACAAAGTGAATTATTCAAAAGTCGCTGCTTTTTTCAACGATTTTCTAAGTTTATTGTGGCCGTCTGCGATTTTATACGAAAAAGTGCTACTAGTTTGTAGCGATGTTGCACCATATATGTGCAAAGCGATGCGGGGATTAGATTTTGTACCCGAACAGGATACGTGTGACCTGTGGAGTACATGGTTTACACCGAGGAGTTGATTTAGTTCGTACTCCTTATCCAGACATTAATATGCTGATATCGTCTGTGAAAATGACTTTTCTTAAAGCACCAACTCGTATCCAGAGGTTTCTGGAAATTACAGGGGTCGTTCCATGTCCACCCGCGCCAACCATTAAGTACAGGATCGACGCTGCTGTATATTACACTAAACATTTTGAAATTCTGGAGAAAATTGTTGATGAATTCGACTCTGAAGAAGCGCAGTGCATTGGAGAAGCACATATTGTTCTAAGGTAAGCAAATGTTCGAGAAGATTTCATTTTTATTCGAGCTAGTCTGGTGTGCATTTCGACTGCAATCTCTGCTATAGAATCTAAAATATTGTCTTTACAAAACAGCATTGAAATAAAGGAAAATATAGTTTTTAAACGTTTAGCAAAACTCCAGAAAAATTGTTTCATCAATAAATTAAAGAAGCCTTAATAAAAAAAAAACATTTAAATACCAGTGACATTGTAAAATATGAATTTGTTCCAATCGTGTCGTGTGATGTTGAGAGAGTTTTTTCCCAGTACAAAAAAATTCTAGCCGACAATAGGCGCAAATTTATTTTTGAAAATTGGTGACATCACGTTGTAGTTAAATGTAATTACAATTTGTTTCTATAATTTCAATAATGTTGAATCTAAAAAAATTGTTTGTGTGTTTAACGGAAATATAACTTTCATTTTCGTTACAAAGAGAAAGTATTTCTATTTCTTTTGTCACCTTCTTAACCGCCGACGACCCTTCTTTCTACCTGACTCAGAACCCTAACGTTAATGTCGAATTTCTTCTAGATAAATTCCATATTTTTAAATTCTTTTAATTAATATTATTTACATCTTCTTTTATGTGTCGTGTTTGATATCGTTAGGAAGCTTATGTCACAAGGGTTATTTTAAGAATAATTATGACATTGAAAGACGACGTCTTCAGGTCGCGCGTTTAATTCACTATAATTCAAGATATCGACTCCCTCTTAGATAGATCATAAACCAACCGTTTCTAGACATTTTCTATCGACGAAAACTAATAGTTCCTGCTTCTCTTTCGAACCTTTCGTGAATACACACATCGCTCATCGTGCTGTTCAAGCACACAATGGACCTCACCACGCCGTTCAGGCTCTTCAACTTCTAAGGTAAACTGCATTGTTCTATGCATATTATTCTTTTAAGTGAGTCCATATTAATTTAACTAATTTCTTATTCCCCCGGTAAAACATCGCTCTGCATATACTTGACCAAGGTATATTTTCGAAGACCACGTGGCTACCATCGGCGCAAATCAAAAGGTAAGCTCTGTATTCTTCGATACAGAGGTTATTTTATATACATATTAATTGACCCTTAATTTACTACCCCATTTAACGTTCGTTTCAGAGTATTTTTTGTGTTAATTATAATCTACTTATCCACCACTCCACGTGTACATATTACTTTGTTTTGATTGCTTTTAAATATACGAGTTTCAATTTCTTGTTGTGTAAATATAAATACAAAATTTAAGGACGCCGCTGTGTTTTATTTTATGTATTAAGTTGTTGTATATTTATTTTGGTTAACCAGTGCCACGCACGTCCTGGACCTTTGATGAGACTTCACCAGCATCCGTAATTATTTTATTATCTATCAAATAATTTTATTATTATAAATAGCCGAGCCCCTGTATTTGTAATACTGGGTAGCACCTCGTATATTACATTTTTAAATAAATAATGAAATTCTTGAATTTTTTCCTCAACACAAACTATCAGGATAATTTTCCATTTATTTACTGAAACCGAATATAGTTCCATACTTATTATTATATTTAAAAAAAATAATTAAGCTAATGAATATACACTGGACAAAAATTGAAAAGGATATTTTGTATATTTGCCATACATTCTGGATTTAAATAAAAGTGCAGATTTATTATGTGATTCTTTTACCCATGTTTAACATACAGAAAATGGCAAAAATAAAACAATACTAGAGATAACAAAGTACAAAAATAAGAATTTTGTTTGTTGACTTGACTTAATGGTACTTCTCCTGTTCTCCATGTTCGATAACCTAACGATTTCTTTGTTCTCGCTGCTCCCTGCTTAATAAGCAGGGTAATGGGTAGTAAGTGGCTCTTCTTGTACTCAGATTGTGCCTATGCAACGTATTTCTTACTGTTTGACCACAAATTAGTCTGCCTGTAGCTCACCTCAATAAGCTATCAATTCGAGATGTTGTGAAGATGAGTAGGATTTCTTCGTGCACCAAGACCTATCAGACGATCCTGAGTGATGATTGTAGCTTCTTTCTTTCTCACCACCATGAGAAAATCCGGTACCTATCGATTCCACGCTACAAACTTGACTTTGAGAAACCTGTAACCGGTTAACTACTTCTTGTTGGGTTAAACCTTCGTTTAACCAACGTACTTCTTCAAGTTGAAGGGCTTCTAAACGCATGTTGAACAAAATCCCACTATCGAAAAGAATGGAGACAAAAAAGGATATTGATAATGAAGTTTCTATCGAGCTACACAATTTTTTTGGAGAACAGTTTTTCTTTTTGTTTACGTTAATTTAACATGCGGTTCTAATAACGAAATGCAGTAAAACTTTAAATGCTAAAGTTTTGTTTCAAATATCCACTTCAATTTTTGAGAAGTGTATTTGTTACAAGGAAAAGTATACACTCGTGAAGTCTCGAACTCTCCTAGTCACATATGATAAACTAAAAAATGCATTAGACAATTTAACCACTAGGCTTCGCGCTTTACCGGCCGTTGCTATCTAAAGCATTCACCTAAATTTTAGGTTAAAAACCCAAATAGATATGTAAATTTATTGGAAACTCACTCATGCACCCGAGCTTAACATTTAATTTCACAATTCCTGGTTAGAAAATTTTAAATTAATAGTTGCTATTAAAAAAATACTAAAAAACAGAACTGCTGCCAAACTTCTTTGCTTTTTGACATGATTAGAAAGCACGTGACACGTATTTCTAATGTAGTAGGTAATCAACCCAGAACGGCTCCATAGCAGAAAAATAATTCGTTTTTATATTAATATTATGTAGGTTAGCAATAGAAACGCTATGGTGATATCACTAATTAAAATATTCAATATGCGGTAGTAATTTGAATATTAAATAAAATATTGATACTTGCGTTACCAATAATAGACATGGAACGACCATATTTTTAGAAAAAAATTATCCAATTTTTTTGAACGCTCGATATATCTTTCATTAAATATCTATAAAGTTCATTAATATTTGGCTAAAAAATCCAAACCAGAGAAGTGTGAATATCCTATTAAATATAAATATAGATCATTATTTATAAATCGAAATTTTGTTCAATTGTATACAGGATTTTTCACGCAACCCGTTCGTTAGAAGTTTTCTATGTTAATGCCTTATGACACTTACATTATATTTACACCCATGAACCACTTTCGGTTATATCGGAAGTCATAGCCAACTTTGATATTTTAAATTTTAGTTTCCTTGTAAAGTACTATAACACTTTATATTAAGGTTTCTTTGGCAAAAAATTAACCGTTTTCGAATTATTTTGATTTTTGTGAAATTTTTTGTTTTTTCAATGTACTTTTCAAAACCATATATCACAGACGTATTTGATCTAAACTACGTCATATTTCTACTGGAGACAGCGAAAGGTATAAGATTCCGGGTAATGGCGAAACATTTAAGAAATCTCTTACAGGATGTTCAAAATTTATTGATTATTTAAGTAATTTTCAATTAAAGAAAAATCGATTTTTTTAAATGGAACCCCTGTAGATGAGCACGTCATAGTAAGTAGATAAACATTTTGCATCGTACAGGTATAGGCTTCCCTTTGTCTATCTTACATAGATTTAGAGTGATTAATAATTATTTTCTAAATTGAGCATTATCAAGAAAAATCGTTGTGGTAAACTGTATTTCGTGTCTAACTGGTTTTATGTTGTTTACTAATATCCTAGACGAATTAAATTATTTATTCTAATGGAGATATTTTTAATTTATTCTACATTCATGGTGAATTTCTTCAAATTATTGAAAGAACATGTTGACTTTTTAATGAAAGAAATCCACATTTAGCAGCAATGAATAAAACTAAATTCAAGCGAATAGAGTCAAATTCCATTCGCTTTGGTATTCAAGTCAAGAAGACAGTTCTAAAACCGATTACGGGCGACGAAGGTAATGAAATCGTTGTTTTAGGATATTTTCATACGCATCCAGTTCTATAACGAAGGCGTCTACAGATGTAGGAATTTCATATATTACAAAGGATTTTAAATAAAAATAAAATGCATGCTTATTCTTTCCAATCAGTTTAGGCTTTTGTCCAGGAGATCAAGAGTTCAATTTTGCGAGTTTATTTTAACTAAAACACAAGAAGATCCCAATTTTTTTATCTAAATTTTAAGGATTTTTAATAGAAGAAATTGTTATCTTTGGGCACAACAAAGTCCACATGCCATTAGAGAAGCAAATTTTCAAGATACTTTTAGCTGTAATGTTTTTGCAATAATTATACATATCCACGTTGAAAATGAAATTTATAACGAGAATTTAATAAGCGTCAGATATCTACAATTGTTAAGTAAAGTAGTACTGCCATTTTTGGATAACCTATATTGGTTTCAAATGGATCGAGCACCCGCTCACTCTGCACATGAGGTATATTGGGAATTAACCAATATCTCTGAGAATAAGTGAATTGGTCGCAGTGGTCCTTGGGTCTGGCCACCTAGATCCCCGACCTGACGCTCTTTGATTTTTGGGGTCAAATAAAAAATGAGGTTTATGCGTCCCCTATGCAAGACAGAGAATAGCTTATAACTAGAGTAGGAGACAGTTTTCGAAACTTGAACGCTGCGCAAGTAATAAAAGCAACTACAACAGACTTAAGTAGAGTCATGCTTTGTTTAGATCGCAGATCATTTTGAGCATTTGCGAATATCATTATTAACGCATTATGTGTCTTTAATATATTTATTTTATTCACTTTTTTGCTTGTTAATGTGTAGTTACTTTTGTTATCTCATATGATATAAAATATTTTATCAGTTTTTAAATTTATTTTCAAAATTGCAATTTTTGCCGCTTATTTTTCTTATTTTAAGTTTTGTAATATTTTCAGTATCGAGATTAATTTTTTAAGCTTTCGAAAAAAAAGTTTATTTTCATTTTTGTAGATCATAGGCTCTTAGAAACATATTAATACACCAGAAAAAATAAATAGAATGCCATCAAAATGTGGTGGTTGGCTGGAAACTACCAGCACACGTTGAACAACGTCCCGAAGGAACATATTACGTATGCGAAAATATCTCATGTAAAGTACATACTGTCATAACGCATAACAATAAAACTAAGAGTTTCTAGTTTAACTAAAAATATTTAAAAAAAAAAATTTAATCTCTGGAAAAAATAATTAGAACAAATGAAGAAATTCAGGTAATCATTGTCTGTGGAATACCATACGTTTTATAATGATTGCCAAAAGCCTTCTTTACTTGGTATTATTCTTCTAACATTAAGATAATCGCAAAATAATTCTATTGGATTACTGTCAAAACTTTGTGCCGGCCAGTCCTTTAATTTGAAGTATTCCTTCTTCGGCTTTTTGTTGAAAAAAGTTCTTGACAACTTTAGAATCTCCCACCGATCAGATTGCGCCCATAAGTAGGGAATTGCTTTTATATTGATAGGTTGTTTCTCGTCTTTACTTTATTCTCCAATCGTAACTGAAGAAGTTTACTAACAATAATTGTACAGTACTGTACAGTACAGTGTATTAAATGACTAAATATTGTTATTATGGGAGTACATGATATATTCTCAATTATATTACGTTTCACTGTCTGTAAAATCTATACTTAAGCTTATTTATATTATTATTATATTATTAACAATAAATATTACTAATTAAATATTTATAAATTTACGTTAGCATATTCTCGTCTACTTTATTCACTAATCGTAATTGAAGAAGTTTACTAACAATAATTGTATGGCACTGTGTATTAAATGGCTAAATATTGTTATTATGAGAGTACATGATATAATCTCAATTATATTTCGTTTCACTGACTATAAGATCTATACTTAAGCTTATTAATATTATTATTGGGCAACCACAAGAAGAATAAACATTATTAATTAAATATTTATAAATTTACGTTAGTAAATAGAAGACGCGTAATGACATTACGTAAATGCATAGTCTGTAGATATTGTACCGAGTCTGCCTAAATTAGCTTTACAGAAATAACATTTAATTGTGAAAAAAGTATAAATTTTATTGAATTGAATAATAAAGCAAACAAAACTTAGCTCAGCAAAACTTCAAGTTTCATTTATAAATATTCAATATGGCTTCCTCTTGTAACACGACATATATCTAATCTGTAAGTGAATTCGTCCCAAATTTTACGTATCATATCACGGTCAATGTTTGCAACTGCTTCTGTTATCCGAACTCGCAATTCATTCATTTAGACTTGCAGGAATAGGTGGAACATCAACTGTCTTTAACGTAGTCCACACACAGAAATACAATGGCGTCAGATCAGGGAATCTTGGCGGTCAAGATATCGTCCCACTACGTCCAATCTAAGTTACGGTGCGATTGTGAGAAGATATAACCTTTTGATGGAAATGCAGAGGTGCACCATCCTATTGAAAAATAAACTGTGTGTTCATATCTTCTTGCAATTGTGGCATGAGATAATTTTCCGACATATCAAAATAAGTGAGCCCAGTTAGTTTTCTCGATATAAAAGAATGGACAGTACACTTGAGTAGAACTATCTCAAATGACTTTGAAGTACCCCATATTCGTACATTATGGCGGTTTACTTTTTCACTTACATGGATTGTAGCCTCATCACTAATCATAATTTGATCAAGAAAATTGCTATCGTTCTCAATTCTGTTAAACATTTCAACACAAAATTCAAATAGTTTTTCTTTATCAGTATCATTTAAAGCTTGCAGCAACTGTATTCTGTATGGTTTAAATTGCGGACCTGTTCATAAGATTCTCCACACTGGGAGATATTTAGTTCTAAGCTTGGACGTGCAAGTGATTTCTCTGCGCTACGAACGTAGGTCTCGCACACTTACTTGTTCGATTGTCTCTTCTGCAACTCGAGACCTACGCTGACCTTTTGCCTTGTGTCTTACACAACCATTTTAACTTAAGCGAATCTGTTACATATTCAACTATCTCAAATGACTTTGAAGAACCCCATATTCGTAGATTATGGGGGTTTACTGTTCCACTTACATGGATTGTAGCCTCATCACTAAGCACAATTTGATCAAGCAAATTGCCATCGTTCTCCATTCCGTTAAACATTTCAACACAAAATTCAAGTCGTCTTTCTTTATTAATATCACTTAAAGCTTGCAGCAACTGTATTCTATATGGTTTAAATTGCGGACCTGTTCTTAAGATTCTCTACACTGGGAAATGTTTAATTCGAAGCTGGGCCGTGCAAATGATTTCTTTGGGCTACGAACGTAGGTCTCGCACACTTGTTCGATTGTCTCTTCTGCAATTCGAGGCCTACGCTGACCTTTTGCCGTGTCCTACACAAGCATTTTCAATAAACTGATTGTACCGTGCAATAATTCTTGGTCGTTGTGGTGGTTGCTGGTGATATTTGGTCCTGAATTTTCGTTGAACAAAAGTGGTTGATCGCGATTCATGGGACCATAAACAGCAATGAGCACGCTTCGCCCCTGAATATGATTTTATGATGGCTGACCAAATAATGGTGTACTAGCGTGATTCACGCGTACTCTGGCATGCGTATAGTAAACTTGAGGATATGGTGGAACTTTTAAAACTCACTAGACTGCTACTACAGCCAGTTCCACAGCTGTAGAGGTACAGGTACTTTAGTATAACTAATTTAGGAAGATCCTGTATATTAATAAACGAGTTTTATAATGTTATAAGACAGCTTATCGCATAAGTATCTTATGATACAAATCCTGTATGTTATCTTTTCTAATTTGACTCTTTTATGACCTCTTTTACATAGGTAATAGTTTTTTCAAATTTAGAAATTTTCATGGAAATTGGCTGCATACTATGGCATCTGAACTCAATATAAATTGATCAATTTTCTATTGAATTCAATGTAAAATGAATGAGAATAAATTAGATAAATTACTGAAAACACCATAAATAATTTAATTTCCATTAAATCTCGTGTCATCAATTAAGAAAAGCAGTTTATATGAAATTTGAAGAATGGTGCAAAGAAAATAAACTTCAATTGTATCAAAAAATATTTTAATTATGTTGTCTTCAATTACAATATTCTAAACATAAATAATCTATTTTATGGGCAATTTATTTGTGATTAGTTGATCTTTCATTAACTACGTTTGCAATTGACAATTCTATTTTAAATTGTTTGAATTTTATATGAAACTTCAATTAACCACTCTTGAAAAAATAAATTGTACTAGATTAAAACAATGTTTTTATAGATAATAAACGCATCGTTTTTCACGCTTTAATAGTGTTGTTAGAGCAGCAAAGTAGAAAAAAAAATAGTTTTCAAGATGAGCAATTGTAAAAAAGTTAAAACTAATACATCAAGTAAGCTGTAAATGTTTCGATACTATAAACAAAAATACACGTCACTAAAGATTTACGAATACAAATTTAAAAGGAATATATACAGTGTCAAATAAACTAAAGCAAAAACCATTTGCCATACCAAAAAAACAATCGGCACAACCTAGATTAAAAGTGTAAATTGCTGTTCGAAATTAAGTCAGCAAAGCTACAAAAAAAATATTGAAATAGACTCAAAAAAATTAGCATTGCGGCATCGATATATGCAAACATGTGTAGTAGACCATAGGATAAAAGCTGAATGTGCTGTGCTGACTATTAAATCTTAATTCTCATTGTAAGTAATTTTTTCGACAAGATTGGAGATCTGCACCGAATTGCTACATTGCTAATGGAAAAAATATGATATCATATTCAAGCTACATATAATCGCAGTGATTAAGACTAATTGGAGAATATTTAGATAATAACGATCCTAGACATACTCCCAAAGCATGATTTGGTCTCCATGATTACTCGACATCGATCTCATTAAATTGTAGTGGGACAATCGCAGCATTTTTAGAAACACCTTGAATATGCTTGGAACAATATCTCACCCGACACCCTTTGTAAACTAGTACCAAGATAGTGGAAAGTATATACTTTGGCGGTAATAAATTAATGTTAATATGTTGCTAATATTATTATATTCCATTATATAAAAAACCATTGCTGTCAGTATACCATCACGAAAGAGTCTTGCTTGGCCGCGGCATAACGTGAAGTGAGATTATTCCAATACTTTTCAGACGAGAGGTAGTTTCTGCGCCTGGATATCCAGGATGAAAGTGTGGTCCTCAGATACCAATCGGTTTGTAGCACGTACAGAAAAAATGCAGGTAAAAATGCACGTACGGAAGTGCTTCAACGTGCAGTACGGGGTCTTGAATCATCATGTATATATTTACTGGTAATCTAGACGCACAAAGGATGATTAATTTATACTAAAAGAAACTCTTAACATCAACAACCAAAATGGTATGATAGATAGTAACATGCAGAAATGGTGTCTGTAAAAGGAAACATCCAGTAGACCTAGCGTCAAATGGAAAATAGTAAATGAATGCTATTCAAATGATTGAGGAGGCCTTAGCAATCGCCTTCAATTGAAAATGTGTACGTTATTATCAGAGAGCGGACTCGAGCGATTGATGATTCATGGCCCATAGGCGTCTGCCTTGTATTCGCAATAGGTTTGTTTCTGTAAGCGATCCGTGAGTTTCGAACAATTTGATACATGTGGCTGTAGTTGCATAAGTGGCACATACCTACATATGCAGTTAATATGTACCTGTCAATGCGCAACAGAGCGAATGTAATAAACGGTTTGGTAACTGGCAGCAACTACTGCTGAAACAAAAGTAATGCTGACAAGCGAATTGCGTATCGAATTTTGAATAAAAATAATTTACAAAGAACAAAACTCAAAACTATGTATTTTCTGTGAAACATTGAAAGTATAGAACATTACTAGGAACAACTAAAATTTGTTCAAGGTGTTTCTGTGTTAAATTAGTTCTTTTAGACGTTAAAACGTCTTTAAAAATAGAAAATGTCCGTTCCACATCACAAGTGGTGATGGGTGCGTGATTAAAATGTTGCAAAAGTGCACCATACTTCGAATGTATAGATTTTTCAATCGGCTCTTTGCAGAATTGACATATATTCAAATCTGGGTTTCTGCTAAATATGGCATCAACTTTTTATCTCAACTTTGAGAAATATCTTTTTAAATGATAAAACTAACTTATCAACATTTGGAAAATGACCCCTACTCTGTGTAGTGCTGTGCTGCACAGGTAACGTGTAGTATATTGGGATAAGATTGCTTTAATAACTTCCCTGTTTTTAACATATAAGCTGCCGCATCAGTCAAAAAAATAGCATCTTGTCTTTATAGTTGTTATCCGATGACAAAATATTATGAATACATTGATCAATTACTTCTGCAACTGTTTCACCATTTACGACTGGCAATATTTAAGTTGCAATTAAGTAGGGTTGGTATGAAGTTGTCGGATGAAGAATACCAACATCTACATGTAACACATATCGTCCCATTACATCCGTTGCTTCTTCTGCACTTACCCAAAGATAATGACCAGATAGGTTAGTTGGTATTTTTAAATGGTTCTCAAATAAAATTTTGGTACGTGGTATTTACGTAAAGTAGATTCCATCTGGTATATGACAATCAGTATATTTTGTAAGAAACCTCTTGAGGACTGGATTGCTAAGCTTTTTGAATGGGATATTGGCCGCCATGAAAGCTTCACACAGTTCTTCGTTAAAAGTGTCAGGTGCAGATGGACATATGTTATCTAGATGAGTTTTTGAAGAAACATGTCTCTGCACATTACACTTTTGTGAACTCCTTAAACTTAATGAATAGGCACTGCAATATATTTCGGTATCATTACGAATATGCAACCAATCTGTATGGCCTCTAATCCATCCTACCATGGTTGCCCTACGAGAATTCTCGATAGTTAATGAAAATAAAGAGAAATACTAAGAACAGAAAGAAATGGACTAAAAAGAAGAAACAAAAACTACTGCAAAAATAAGGAAGTAATATAACAATATAAAACGGATTTTTTAAAATACTGAAAGTTGTAACCAAATAACACTGAAAGAAACGAAACCAGAAACATGCCACTGTAAAATATAATTTTATGAATGAATAGGCACAATAACGACGGAAATAACATCGACCAATGCAATCGAGCAAGCATATAGAAACATGCATACTATACATGATACCGCCACAACGTTTTATCGGAGCAATTGGCCATTTAATCGCTTCAGTCCGCTCTCTGGTTATTATAAACCAAAAGCTTCGTGGAAAACGTAATATTCTCATTAATTTAGTTTTCTTGTAACAACACGCACTAATCAATCCATCTTCGTCATTAAAATCCACGACGTAATAGTTGTAGTGCTTTATAAACTTATAAAATTTACGGTGAAGTTTATAAATTATATTTCTGTCTAAATCGACCAAATTTTCTAAAGGCAAATTAAGTACATTCTCATTAAAGAAAATAAGTAATAAACTAATGTATTTTGTGACTATAAGTAAATAAAACTACATTTTTAAGTTCACTATTTTAACAACCAACCTATTGTCACATGTTTGGGCAGTAACATTAAACGATTTTTCATGAACACCGACATATTGTGTTAATATCCTTAATAAAACTAGGTGAAAATGACGCCAAAATTAGAATTTTTAATTAATATTATTTACCGAAATAATCCTATAATTACTATTACATACATATAATATATTCCAGATTAATAACATTTTTAATTTAGTAATATATAAGACAATTATTTGCGTTGTTATGAAACTGGCAATACAGACGTCATTGTTTTTGGTTGATGACGAAAGTGGATTGATTGATGTGTTTTACTATATGAACAATATGTTTTGGTACATATATTTCTTTAAATTGGACACTTTTTTTTATTAATGTTACATGGCATACTTACACAATCTTTATTAATATTAATGGCTAAAATTGCAATTCGTTCAGTATTGAGATAACCCAAATCCTATACTAATCTAGAGTAGTTAAAAAATATAAAAGCTGATAATGAAGCTCTAAATATAATATCTTAATATAAATGTATTTTTGCTGTCTGGTAATTTTTAATAATCGCATGCATATATAGGATTACAATATCTTAAGATAATAGTAATTTGTACAAAATATAATAACACTTCGGTTAAAATTCCTGATTATATGAAAACTATGTAACTAATATACAGTGCCCACATAAGTCATCAGATGCTACTATGTAAAAACTAAATGCTAACATTTCTACCGACAATGAAGCGATATAAATTGATTCCAAGGTACAGAGTTCATGAACAATTAGAAAATTAAGGTACAAATTAATTCTACAAAATTCAACAGAAGAGGAAATATTACGTACATGAAGATATAACTTAATACCGAGATATCAAAAATTATCTTGGTGAACGGTGGCCATGGAGTGAAAAATTGTCTGTTTTAATTTATATGTATTATCCTTGACATAATTCTGATAAAATTTTCAGGTTAAGTGTCATGCTGACGTTAAAATTTGTCAATATATTAATCTTAATGTCAGTATAACACTTAACCTGAAAATTTTATTAGAATTTTCTCAAAAAGAAGATATAAATTAAGACAGACGTTTTTCACTCCATGGCCACCTTTGGCCTAGATAATTTTTGATATCTCGGTATTTAATAAGATTGTCTCTCTATCGAATTACTTCTTCTTGCCTTGCAGGCATTAAGCGTACTAACTTTGAAGTTATTTCCTTGCCAATAGTCCGTCGTCCTTCTTAAAGAGAACGTTTTAATTCATTTTTTGACGAAATATGTTATCCGACGGTTTAATTCTCTCAAATCTTTGCTCTATGGGCTTAAAGTCGGATAATGGGATTGTCATTTCAAATACTTTTAGACATTATAAGAGTCGAAGTCACACAATATACATTTTATGCTTGGGATCATTGACTAGCAAAATTTAAAAGATTTGCGAATCTTCATCTCTTCCAAGTGAACTATTTGCGAGTGGTCAAAATTGTTTTTGATACTGGAAGATGCAAGATGAAAGAAGCGACTATTAAAGGTTTAATGTTTCAGAAACCAAGGATTTTAGAATTCTACATGAGTACTTTGGAACTACAAAGATAGTGCAGGGTGGACTCCATGAATGCTTTCGCCATTGCGTGTCCAGGTAGAGACGTGTCAACAATTCTTAGCGCATTATGGGAACGAACCAGATTTAATTACTGGAGATGAAGCTTGAGTCCATCATTATAATACATAATTGAAACAAGAGTCGATAGAGTCGATGTTAAGGGTTCAAGCCACCCAAAAAAGTTTAAAGTCATCCCTCACCGTATAGTTCACTCACACTCACCGTGTAGTCCAGATTTACCACCCAGTGACTACCTTTTGTTTCCTAATCTCAAAAAGAAAACACGTAGAGGAACAAAATTTAGGGACGATGAGCTGTAGAGAACCATTTTGCAGAGGAACAAAAAAAAATTACGATGGATTAAAGGTGTTATTAAAACGGTGTAATATATGTTTTCAAAAGCCAAGAAACTATATTGAAAAATTATTTTTTATTGATGCTTTAGTCTTTTCTTTTTATGTCTAGTCCGGGAAGATAAAACGTCCCTTCCTAAAACCTTTTTCTTAGTATTCAGCCATGATAATCGGCTTTTCGTAATTTCCTTTGCAGTTTCCCCATGACAAATAAGTTTCCAATTCTGCTGCTAATTTTGGAGTACTTAACCTAGGATTATTTTCAATTTTTCTTAAAATACGTTTCTCTAAACAAATACCGATGACCGATTTGTTGTCTATTTTCTTTTTTGTTTCTTGTACTGTAGAGCGTAACTATTTCGCTGACATTTTTAAACTTTCAATAAATAATTTTCTCATGTCGCATGAAGAGAGAATTTTTCTTGTCTATATAGCAACTGACGTAAATAAACTGTAAATCATTATGTTCAGTAAATCCCCCCTACTAATGTCAACCGAGATTTCTCAGTTTCAACTAATCTCATTCGTCTTAACACATAAATCGTCGGATGGCTTTTGTGTGATTAATTTATTCAATAATAGCTTTAATTTTATTTATTTGAATAGAGTAACTCTAATTTAGATTTTCTAATAGAATACTTTTAAGATTTCGTTGTCGGTAGAATTTCTTTCTAATTTTTTACATCCTGAGCTCCAATATTTTATGTAAGTCACGGTATATAACCGACAATATGTTTTTTATGTTACTGATCATATTCCCCTCAATTATTCGTAAATTAAATTCTTAATTGAAACATCTATATATATATATATATATATATATATATATATATATATATATATATATATATATATATATATATATATCGCTTATTACAGTCTATTCGATGTGTGGAAGGCAGCATTAAAAGTTAATTTATGCAAAATATAAAACACCATTATATATTCTTAAACCATCTATTTTGAAATGCAAATTTCATAATTATGAATTTTGAAAATTGGTAATAAATTCTGTTCCGAGCAATAAAATTATAACAGTAAAGTATTATAAAATTAATTCAATTATATCTGACACTGCTGACTTCTATCACCTTGCGTAGTTAATGTTGTAAAATAACTTTTAATTAATTTAAAATCTGACAATTTTTATAGCCTGGATCAAGATAAAAATTATATGCCACTTACTAAAGCTGTAAAAACTTGAATACTTTATAATTACTTTTATTTATATGTGTTCCTGCGATTCCTCAATAAATTACTAATTACAAGAATATTCATACAAGGATGTCTGGAAAAATTCCGAAAAAAGCGAACTTCAATCCTTTATTTTTCAGTCACTAATCTAAGATGCCTCTTCTAAATTAATTCAAAGTAATTGTTTAGTAACTAGGTCATTCTCGAAATACGATTATGATAATACTATAATGACTTTCAAAAATATCCGAACACCCAGTAGGAGTCGATAAATTTGAATAAAATTTATACATAATGTTTGTTTACAATGTTAATAAATAATAATGTTATTTAATAATGAGTGGGTCCGCTGCGGTTTCTTATGCATTCGATAATAACTCTTCGAGGCATGCTTGAAATTAAATGATTTATGGTATCCTAGTATGGTATACTGAGTGTTCGGATTTTTTTTTTAAGTTTTTAAAGCTATATTTTTCGCTAAAAACGGGGATCTTTTCAATAGTACGGGGTATATCAAAATATAACGAGACTAGTGCTATATGTTCTGTCACAACTAGAATTTTATAACACAAAGAATAGAACACGAAACCCCCATCTCTAATGTACTTATCAATTCAATTCGTTAAATTCAAAGACGGTTGTGAATCAGTGGAGGATGAATCTCGACGCGGATGACCACCAACTGCACGGATTGATTCAAAAATTGCAGAAATTAACGATTGATTCCAAATGATCGTCGGATTGGTATATATCGAATTTCTGACATTGTTAGTTTGTCTTATGGTTCCACTTAAAAAATTATTCATGAAGATTTAGGGTACCGCAAAGATGCGGCAAAATGGATTCCAAAAGTGATAACCGATGAACAAAAAGCCAATCGAGTGACAATTTGTCGGCAGTGGAAAAGGCAACTGCAACATAATCCAGTTTTAAAAAAATGTGGTTACATGACGAGAGTTGGTTTTATCATTACGACTCTGAATTAAAGTATGCAATGTAAGCCCTAAGGCAGTCCAAGACCGCAGAAGGCGGAAACTGTGAAAAACGTCGGTAAAGTGATGCACTTATATTTTTTTATAAATGGGGCGTTATTTAGGATCACATTGTATCTAGAGAACATACAGTAACTGGAGAGAATTATTCTAATGTGCTTCGAGGAACCCTAAAAAGGCAAAATTAAAGAAAAAACCGGCCGCTTTATCAAGACATCAGTTGTACTTGAAGAATTGGGGGTAAAATTATGGTTTATCCTCCTTACTCACCTGACCGTGCTCAAGTGACTACCATTTGTTTTCTGAAGTCAAAAAAGAATTGAGAGGTCGAAAATTTGAGTCGAATTTAGAGCTCAAGAACACAACACGGTGATGGATATACTAAATAGACTCTTAAAAAATGGTTTCTTAGATGTTTATGACAAGTGGACAAAACGATGAGATAAGTGCATTGCACAGAATGGGGAGTACTTTGAAGGATAATTGTTGAAGTTTTCTAAATAAATGTTTCATTTTTGTACTGCAGCACCAGTCTCGTTATTTTCTGATATTTCCTCATAATTACCTAATTTGTTGGTTGTAATACTTCTTCAACTTTCTATTTTGCATTTATTCTTTTTGGCAAAAACATATTTTTGTTAATATACGAGCGCGAATTGATATATATATATATATATATATATATATATATAAGGTCTCCAACAACGCCTTTGTGTGATTAATGGTAACAGAAACAAATTCAAACCTGCAAACGGTAATTTCGAGTATCGCGTCTTAGCATGCACCGTTGTTTGAGAGTGCCATTTATCATGAGTTCGATTTCTGAGATCCGTACCAAGTAACGATGCGTGATAGAATTTTAAAGGCTGGTAGATTGCACCCCCATCGAATTTATCTATGATCACGAAAACAAGCGGCAGTCAATAGAATATCGTCGTCGTGATTCTCCACGTGTCCAATTCAAAAGAATTCCATCAGCGCAGATCATGCTCACCATTTTCTGGAATGCAACAGAATGATTCATACCGAATACATATCTGCCGAAGGGATCAACGATTAATTCAATAAGATAATGTAAAACTTTACGATCACTAAAGAATCGTATAGGTAATGCAAGGCCGGAAAGAACGATTTTTTTCTTGTATATGTAGTACAAGACCGGAAAGAACGAATTTTTTTCTTGTACCACGACAACGCCAGACCGCATTGCAGCAACGAAACAATGAACACAGTGACGAGCCTGAAATTCACTGTTGTTTCGCACCCTCTGTATAGTCCTGGCTTGGCACCTTCAGATTTCCGGTTGTTCCCAAAATTGAAGGAGATATTGAAATGTCAACACTTCTCATCAGACACTGAAGTTCGGGCTGCTGTTCGTAATTGGATCACCAGTAAACAAGAAAGTTTTTTTTATGGAGGAATGAAGAAATGGATTCAGCGTTTGGAAAAACGTGTTGCACTAAATGTTGTAAGAAAATAATTACCTATATACATTGGACGTACAATAAATTTACGTCATTTTTACTTGCATATTTTTCCGTTCTCGTACATAACGATAGTATGTATTTTGTTGCTTCATATCTAATTGGTGATTTAAAAATATATTTTATTATTTTTTTGAACATTGGCATCACTACAGTTCTCTTAATCTAATTAATAATAGATGCAAAGCCAACTTACAATTACATATAAGGATAATAGAAGAAAAGCAAACCGTATTCATGCAGTTCATTTAAGGCAAACAATTTGTTAACGATAATACACACACCGGCAAATTTAAAGGAACGGAGATAAATATTACGAAATGCATGTTTTTTTTATTTGCATGCACTATGTCTATATAGCTATGAATGTGTAACTACAATGTTTTGTTTATTTGACACATTTTTATCGAATTTGTCAGTGTCAAAGTTTCAGTTTACGTGTTAACAGCAGTTAGTTGGTGCGGTTCATTTAATACACATATTTGTCAATTTTTAATTTTCTGGTGTTTTCATTATTAATTGTTTAACTTTAGTTTGCAATTGTTTAATAACATTATTTTTAATCTTAATTGGTGTCAATAATGGGCGATTTAACTTCAACCGATGTCGCTAGAGCTGTAGCAATGATTGATAATGGTCGATCTTACTACAGTGATGTTGCCAATATGTTTGGCAAATCAAAATCAACTATCTATCGTAATGTTATACGGTGGAGGCAAACTGGGGAGTATACGAGAAGACGATGTCAAGGCAGAAAACGTTCAACAACGGCTATAGATGACCGTTTCATAGCGTTGCAAACACTCCGGAATAGGCGTCAGACGGCAGTTCAAACAAAAAACGCACTGAATGAAGTGCGTGCGACCCGAATAAGTGAGCGTACAGTTAGAAGAAGACTCAAAGAGATTGGTTTGAAGCCGTATAGGACCAAAAAAGCCCCAAACCTTCAGAGACACCATCGAGTAGCGCGATTACACTTTGCTCGAGAACACCAAAATTGGACTGATGTTCAGTGGGGTCAAGTTTTGTTCACGGATGAGAGCCGTTTTCTCATAATTCAGTCAATTGATGGTAGGGAAAGATTGCATCGACGTCCAGGAGAACAAAATAAACAATTTAATTTCACTCCTACTGTCTCTTTCAGTGGAGGCTCAATTATGGTGTGGGGTGGTATATGTTTAGGTGCACGCACAGAGTTGGTAGTAATTGCTGGCGGCGCTTTAAATGCAGACAGATACATAACAGATATTCTGCAAGATATTGTGGTCCCTTTCTCACCATACATTGGAGAAAATTTCTGTTTAATGCATGATAACGCTCGTCCACACGTGGCTCGTTGTGTAACTAACTTCTTAAACGAAGTGGAAATACCGACAATGAATTGGCCTGCGTGTTCGCCGGACATGAATCCCATAGAACATATCTGGGACATGCTAGGTAGACGACTAAGATCAAGAATTCCGGCTGTGCAAAGTGTTCTACATCAAATATGGGAGAATTTGCCTCAAGCAATGATCGACAACGTCATCAGAAGTATGGAAAGACGAATGACTGCAGACATTAGAGCACGTGGGGGATACACACGTTATTAAAAAATGTATTTGTATTTTGTCATTAAATGTTGAACGCAAATAAAAATATACAATTCATTTTTTACAATACAACAAATTGTTGGATTAAGTTTTAAAATAGGCAAAAAAGGGGTATTTATCAATACGTTTTTGCCGTATTACGCAGTTGTTATATAATGAAACAGATATGCAAAATACATATCCGTCACTGTAAACATGGACAAACACCTCGTATTTTTAGCATTTACTTCTGTTCAATACATATGTTTCAGCCATCTAGGCCTCATCGGTTGAACTAGTGAAGCAATGTGTATACAAATTAATACAGATCTGTTAAACAACGGATCTGTATCTGTATCTACATTTACGCTAAAATCGTCTCCAAGCTATAACCAGTTTCGTTCTATCAGGTGACACCAATTTAATCAGTGACATCTGACGGAAGAAAGCGACTAGGCCAGAAAAGGCGATCTTCCGCTCGAATAGCAAGGCTATTACGAAAAAAAAAGCGGAAAAATACGTATATTGGTGCTGTCCATTAACACGCGCCAGATAGCGGTAAATATACAAAAAAGGGGTATTTATCAATACGTTTTTGCCGTATTACGCAGTTGTTATATAATGAAACTGTATATTTTGTATATTTACCGCTATCTGGCGCGTGTTAATGGACAGCACCAATATACGTATTTTTCCGCTTTTTTTCGTAATAGCCTTGCTATTCGAGCGGAAGATCGCCTTTTCTGGCCTAGTCGCTTTCTTCCGTCAGATGTCACTGATTAAATTGGTGTCACCTGATAGAACGAAACTGGTTATAGCTTGGAGACGATTTTAGCGTAAATGTAGATACAGATACAGATCCGTTGTTTAACAGATCTGTATTAATTTGTATACACATTGCTTCACTAGTTCAACCGATGAGGCCTAGATGGCTGAAACATATGTATTGAACAGAAGTAAATGCTAAAAATACGAGGTGTTTGTCCATGTTTACAGTGACGGATATGTATTTTGCATATCTGTTTCATTATATATTTAAAATAGGCTTTAAAATGGCATAAAAATTAGCAAAACAAACTACAACTAGCTGGCTAATGTATTAACTATTTCTTTTAAGAGATTCAATTCAAATTTGTTGCGAAGAAAGAAAATTAAGCCAAAAAAATTTCAAATTTATCTCCGTTCCTTTAAATTTGCCGGTGTGTGTATATCAGGTGTTTAAGCCTCTAATAACATACAAAAGCAAATGAAAAAAGTAAAAAAAAACTTGTCACTGAAATGAACTTAGCCCAGAAGAAGTAAAATATCTAGCATTTTCTCAAACAAAATTTTATATTATAAAGCGGTATTATTTATTATATTTCATTTATTTGTATCAATTTCTATTAAAAAGAAAATAGTAAAATTTATGAGCAACTTATAAATACCAAAGAATGTACAAGATAATATAGTGGAAGAAGAAATATTTAACATTTTTAATCAACTTTACAAGAGGGATGGACAAAAAAAGCAAATATATTTGCTTCAGTTGACAGGCTATTCTTTTAACAGTTGTCAGTTAGCAAGTTTGAAGTTAAAGCGTATAGAGAATACATTTTTTTATTATAATAACCTGTAGAATTAATAAGAACGAAAATAATATGTAATTTATAAAGAAATTAAGTTGACCATCTAGTATTTGACTGCGTAGAGTTAAGACGACATATACAGGTATCCTTGAAATAAAGAGACGACGTATGATAAATGGAAAGATGTAATTATATAGAACATAAATCTAAAATATTGTGAGTCAATTACGACGCGAATCTCAGAATTAAATACAATCTGAAATTTGTATTACGTGACGTCTATGAATTCAAGATATTCAGAGTGTATAAATAATAAATACCTCACACACACCACATACGTTACAGCATATGTTTACATACATTATATCTGGATGAAATGGCAACAAAACTATTGTTTTTGTTATTCCGCGTGGAGTGGATTAATGGCCATGATTTTAAAATTTAACTTTTAGATGTATATTTTTAATCCATGTTAGCCATACGCTAAATAAATAAAGAAATTTGTTATTGTCGGTCAACTTTAAGATATCGTCTTTTATAATACAATATTAGTTGTGTATAGCGACAAAGAAAAAAGGGGTGAAAGATATATTTGAATAATGCCTCCATACAAATAATCGCGGTCCAATGGTGACGTGTAAGGAGAAAATGATTTTTTTTATTCGAGTCCGGTCCTGTGGCTGTTAAATATAAGAGGCGGCAATACAGACTTCCACCTCTAATTCATTAGTTCCCTTTACCGACGAATTATATTGTTCGGTATTTGTCAGTACCTCCACAAATTTAAAGAAAAAAAAATTATATGTAAATAATTCCACACAAATTATTTAACATATTTACTAGTGAAATAAATAAATGAGTTTACTATGTGTTCCTTATAAGTTTTTCATGACTGTCACATAATATATTAATGCATAGTTTTTCTCAAATTATGTCTATCTGTAAATTTGCTATTTTCTGTTTTGTCATATGTTTGCGTGTATTATATATTTTTTGCCCTATTACTGGGTATGAACCTGTTGGGCAAATAAACCATTATTATTAAGCACCAAATATCTATTCCATTGGATACGTCGTGGACATGCTACATAAAGCTTTTGTTTTATGACGATTTTTGATTTATTATAAACATAATAATTTTATTTTAAAACAAGTTTATTTAACGTTCAAACTATTTAGTTTTAATCACATTATTTAAAATACGGCATAGCTTTGTCGACATATATAAAAATACAAATATAATATAAAAAAGCAACAAACAACATTCACTATCTTATGAAGTTATGAAGTTATGAGTAGGAACTAATTGTTAAAAGTATTGTCCGGAATTTTATTGATTTTTTGCAGGTCAATGAACTTGAATTACAGCTGTATTTTGGTAAATGCAGAATAAACAAAAGATATGGAGCGACTTTAACTACATTTTGGGATTGAGTCATTTATACCTATTCTTCAGATTCCCATAGCTTTTCGCTATTCAGCGCAAAGCCTGTATAGTCGATCGTACAGTGGCGTGACAAATTTTTTTTTAATATCTTTGTAATTTTTTTCTTGCTTATGAGAGGGAATTTTGGGAAAATATTTTGGATTTATACTCTATATAATTATGTTTCTATTTTTCATACGTCTTTTTATTTCAAGGAAACATGTATAAGGCCGTCCGTGGAATGACTTAAGATATTTGGCTGTCGGCATTCACCTTAAACGAGAAGCCACAAAAAATCTTCTCGGGCAGAAAGTCTCGAGGTCGATCCCGAAGCTTCAAACGCGCTAAGCCTTTGACTACGCAATTGGACTGCTTAAGAAAAGGTAATATAATTACTTAGAAAATGAATGCAAGGTAGAAAAACTATAAGAGCTGATGTGTGAAATCCCTATGTAATGTTTTACCGATTAAAAATCTAACAATATAAGAAGTACTTATTTATAACACCTTTAAATATATTTACGTCATGTTAAAAAAGTAACAAAAAGTAAATTGCACTTGACACACAACAATATAATATAATACAGATACACACCATTTTACTCTCAGATATTCTGTCAGATTTTCCAACATATGAACATCGAAAGTCTTAAAACACGCCAGTATATAGCATTGCAGTTCGGATTATGCGTCATGCAGAAGAAATTTAATTATGGAGAGGAATAACAAAAGAAAGTTAAAGCAATTGTACAATCAATCAAGGGTAAGTGGTGACACTATAATGCATAAACTAATATGAGGAATATGAATAAATCACATATATACTTAGTCAGATATACAGGTTACCTATAGTAATTAAATATATGGTCCTAATTTGTAGTCATTACGGCCAATGCATTCGTATTAGGTGAACCGTATCCATTCAATAACAATGAGAGAATTTTCGCCACAGAGAGTGCAACAACAGTTGTAAACACGTTAAAAGTTAATGAAAAATTCGTGAAAAGTCACATCTATCCCAGAATGTGTGGATGCATTTCGCTCTTATTGGAGCTTGTAAACACACAGTATCCCTGACAGATAAGTTCATGGCTCTATCTCATGATATATATGCACTTCTATACTTCGCGTGTATACTAACTTTTCACGAATTTTTCATTACTTTTCAATAACCTGGAAGGTGCCGTCGCGACGTGTAGCGTTTATTAATTAAAATTAAAAATAAAGAATTATTAAATAGTAACTAACGGTGAAACAAAAAAGGGAAAAAGCAACTGAAGTGTCCGATTAATGAGAACCTTAGAGATTAAGAATATTTCCACTAATTCCTGAGAAATAAGAAGAGAGAAAAACAACCAAGGTATTGCGTAGATTTTCATGGCTAATATTGTTAACAGAATAATATCATAGTTTCAAGGTGTGGTCGGCATAATTTTTGACGCTTCGCTCTTCATGCTGTCTAAAAATTATTCTATCTTCAAGCATCAGTTTTTTTTTAAATTTATATCAATAACGCTGTTATAATGTTGACAGAATACTTTTGTGCCTTGCAACAAATTTGAATTTTGGTGAAAATAAAATATAAAAATATCATTACTTTAAATATACTTTAAGTTTAATAATAATTGAATATACTACACATCAAATTTAATTTTATAAATAACTTTATACTGAAAATTCGGTATATCTAAAAATCGTATAGGAGTTTACAGCTGAACTTAATTCGAAACTTTTGTAATTGTGCTCTTTTGCTAGTAATAATTGAAGCTACAATAGCAACTATGCTATAAAAGTTCTAGTCAGACTCTATACATTCATCAAGAAAAGAAATTAGTGGCGGTCCGGTCCTTCACCATTTTTTGAAAGAATGTTATCTTATTTATGATATATACTCAGAAAAGGGCGGAAATATATCCGGTAAAGCTCAAATCGCCACTGGGAATGATTAATACAAACTACACTACTAATCTATCTAAACACAAAACTCGATAATCTGGAAAACATATCTGCAGTTTAATCTATCATATTTTTGTTCTACTTGCATGAATTATTGACTTATTTTATATATTTATTTAGTATAATTATAATTGCAATTTTTAGTTAAAAGGTTGCTAACTATAACTACTTTTGATTTAATAAAGTATAGTATATTATCGATGCAATTAGGCATAATTTTAATGGCTTACAATCCGAATATTAAAGTTCATATTACAATACAATACCTCTCCGACGGAAAAAGGGGATGAAAAAACCCTGAATTTCACAGCATTTTAAACTTATGGAATGCTTGATTTTATAGCACGTGAAAACTTCCTTTCGCTTGTTAGGGAAAAGGATAGTATTTTACGCGTATATTCTGCACATTCTTGTTTACATTTTTAGGGTATAATTTAATGAAGCTCTGTATATCAATTTCTAGAAATAAAATAACGCAATAAATATTTAAAATTGCAATCAAAATCGTAATGAAATTGCAAATGTATGTTTAACAACCATGGCCATGTAAACCTTTAAAGGTCTTCGTCTACAAATAATCGCTCATATACCAATATTTAATGTCAAAGTAAATACAAAGTCTCAAAATTATTAACCTTTTATAAATTATAATTAATGGTAATGCGCAGTCTTATAATTAAGCAAATGAATAACTTTTCATTAAACTTACATACATACATTAGGAAACCAATAAACATCCCAGAATGATGCTCATAAAACCCGAACAATAAAATAGTAACCTCGAAAAGATCATCGTTAAATTTAATATTAGGTAGAAACGAACATTCGATATTAACGATATAATCGGTACTAAAATATATAAGCTCGTGGGTCATAAACACTTATTAAATTTGCACATAAAAACCCCTCCAACAAGTAAACAGCTAAACCCGCAAGATTAAAGAATTACAAGGAACGCTTTGGACATTTGTAAAAGGTTGACTGCGAACAAGTGACTACGACAGAAATTAATTAGCAAAGCACGAACTACTTGATTATTTTAAAGATATAACACATTCATGGTTATCTAAAGCTGTTAGCATAAATTATCATCACCCAACGAAAATAATTTTAGTTTTATTTATTTTTCTTGTTCATTTTTACGCAACAATTGACTGACTCTAAAAAATAAAAATACTTCATACTAAAACAACAAACATAAAAGAAAAACCAACCATTCCATTTCGGCACTATATAAATATTTACTTTGAATGGATGATGATAATATACACTAATAAATTATATACATACCCCCACCACGCTCTTAATATGTATACATTAGCAATTAACTTGTCAATCTGTATAATTAAGTGTAATTAAATGTTACGGGGTCGTTCGATGGTAAATACAAAAAAATACACACTGAATTTGTTATTTTAACAAAAGTGTTAAATTATATCATTAGTTCAAGTTACTTACCAGTTTTAAAACAATAGTTACATATTAATGATATTAAAACAGTCAATGTGTTGAACGTGGGGGACACAAAAAACACTGCACTCGATTCATTGGATACAAAGCACTTAATACACACGAAAATCACACTTTCTTCTTCCTTAAATTGTCCGAAAATAGTCTAAAACGGACTCAAAATATAAGTTATTGCATTTATTGATTTAGTCCGCCATTTTGCAGTCGTTTTTCGGTCTTTCTTCTGTGCAAGTCCCAATACCTACGTGAATAACTTGAAGCTCGGAAGCGACCTCTGCCACCTTATAATCAAGATTATTTGTTTAACATTCTTCACGTAATTAAATAAAAAGTAGTATTAATATGGAAAAAAATACATACAGATATTTAAAAAATATATATAGATACTACTTTTCTGCTCTTTCTTTAGATAAATTTGTTTTTATTTCAAAATTTGACTGCCCCATCTATTTTTAAACACTCAAATTATTTTGACATTAGATTGTTGTGATTTAATTTTTTTATATGGAAATTGTCAAAGTATTGTAATTATTTTTATTTTTTACCTGATATCCATGTGATTAAGAAACAGCTCTCTAAAGCTTAATTTTGTGATTATGGATGAAATTAAACAAAAAATTTTAAGCTTAATCAACAAACAAGTAAGTGTTTAAGTGTATATTTTGAGGTTATATTTTTGTTTCTGTTTAAAAACTAATTCATAAAGAGAAAATTAATATATGTACATATTTTTATTTTAGACCCATAAAATACCCTCCATGGGATTTTCTGATTCCAGTTACCACTTTTCGCAAGTGGAAAATTTGTCTATAAATAGTAAAACTGTTACTGAATCAGACAGACCTGCCGATCAAGATATTCTAGAAAGTATTGAAGCAGCATATTTTTCAATGAATGAAGATTTCGACATTTGTAGATTTGAACTAAGTGTATTTAGACATCATGTTATGATATGTGACTTAATAATATAAACTTTTATTTTAGAAACTTACAAACATATTGGAATGTGATCAAATTCAACGAGATTTCAAGAATTTGAAACAACAGCACCAAGTTGTATCTAAAAAAGTACTCCAGCTTATATTAGAACATCAGAATGCTTGCAATCTAGAGTTTAAACAAATATTAGAGATACAAGACAAATTAAAAGAAGCTTTTGAATTGTGCAAAACTAGTAGAAAGGATCTTACAATAGCCGAAAAGCAATTCTCAGATAGCTTAGGTATTTTAGCTAATTATCGTAAAAGAAAGTTGGTACAAAATTTATTAAAAAGTTTGGTGACAATAAAGAACTTGGTAAGTTTTACATTTATCAGTAAAAAAACTAACGGATTTGACATATAATTCATTCATAGCATCATACTGATGGAAAATTGCATAAGCTATTGGAAGAAGAGAATTATCCTGGTGCCATAGAATTATTATTAGAATGCAGAATATCAGCAAATACATACAGACATTTTACATGTGTTGCTGCTTTAACTAATAAGTTGCAGGAAACCTTAGAAAATACTGAACAGCAATTAGATAGAGTTTTAGCCCAGGTAAAATTAGTTATGTTTTAAATTTTATTCACATTGCTTGAAATGTAATAAGAAAATATCCTTGCATAAATATTTAATTTAAAAATTTTAAGTCTGACATTCAAGACGTTTAACATGACTAAAGCATAGCTTCGCACATAAAAGTGCTAGTATTGTTGTCACATTCAAAGTTTGATTTATTAGATGTATACATGTAAGATAAAGTTTATGTCAGTCTCAAACATTGATAAGAGAAGTAATTAATTAATTTGTTCTCGAAGAAAGATACACTCATCCTTAAATCAAACTGTGATATGTGTAATTTCTACATTATTACAAAAAATTATTACAAATGATTCTTTAAAAACCTTACATTATGTAAATAATACAATAATTGACAGTTGTTTTGTGTTGCCTGATATATTCTAAACACAAACAAATTGAAATAAGTTCAAACAAAATTCCGATATATATATATATAACTGAAATACCTACCTATTAATGCTCTCTTCTAAAGATAATTTTGGTATCCATAAAGCCAGTAAAAATCTAGTCTATCACTGTAGATGCATAAATTAGTTGGTTTTCCATTTTCATATTTGTCAGGTTACTAGTAACTTCCTTATAAAAGTATTAGCTGTCATCCTAAAGCTGATCTGCATTTCATAATCTTTTCGGTTGGTCACATCAATTTTAATGTATCTCATACCATATTCCACTTTAAAGGTGCAGTAGAAAACTAGAATGAGAGGCTCCACAGTTTTACTGTTAGGGCTCCTCTGATTAGTTCTGTAAAAGGGTGAACATGTCATTCTGGGTAGTTTATTACAATACAATCGCGACCATAAAATTTGTCACGCTAATTTTTTGTATTGCAAAATGGTTCCCGATCTGTTATATGAATTGTCAATCATCGCTGTCACAATTAAGTCATTTATATCACACTTAACTCATTTATATCACATTACCTAAATCATTAAACCTAACATCATTTTATACTCTCAAATGTTTAAAATAGTGTATTTAAATGAATTACAACGTGCACGAGTTTCTGCTAAAATTGAAAGTGGTCATGCCCCTAATGGAGTCGCTCGCGAATTTAATATAACACGAGAGCAAAATGAATTGAGGTAGTAGGTGGCTGCGGTTCGTAGATCGTATTTCGTGAATTATATTCACAATATTTTTCTGTCAAACATTTAATGACAGACTGTCAGTGTGAATTATTAATTCTTTCAATACATTCAATTATTATTCAATAGAAATGTGCAAGGAAGAAATCCAACAACGTTTTCCTGAAGTTGTTTTAGTAAATAAGAACTTTTCTCGTGACCTATTGAGAATTATAAATAACTTTCGAACAACTGGGTCTGTAAAAAGACAATGGAAAGGGGGAAGATCTTCTCGAGTTAGGACCCAAAATGTTGTTAATAATGCAAGAAACGCAATTAGAGAACAACCTACAACATCTGTCAGAAGACTGGCACAACAGTTGGATATAAGTTATGGAACCTGCCGCAGTATTCTTAAACGCGATATTGGTATGCATCCTTACAAGGTTCAATTGTATCAAGAACTATTGCCGCCAGATTACGTTCGAAGAGTTGCCTATTGTCGTTTCTTTAATGCAAATCTTAACGACGATGATGTTTTGGATAAAACGTTTTTCACCGACGAAGCGTGGTTTCACCTGAACGGCTACATAAACGCTCAGAATATGCGTATGTGGGCAACAGACAATCCGCATTATTATAGGGAAACAACGTTGCATCCTGTAAAAATAGGGGTTTGGTGTGCCATGTCACGTAGAAGGCTTATTGGTCCGATCTTTTTCGAAGGAACTGTAAATGGTGAAAGATATCGCAATAATATACTGGAAACATTCATAAATCAACTGCATGATGACGAGTTACAGTTAGGTTTCTTTCAGCAAGATTCCGCACGACCACACACTGCCCGTGAAACAATAAATTATTTACGTGAATTTTTTGATGAAAGAATTATTAGTGTTGACCGTTTCCCGCCAAGATCGTGTGACTTAACTCCTCTGGATTACTTTTTATTTCCATACTTAAAAAACTCTATTTTTAAAAATCCAGTGCATACAATAGACGATTTACGGAACAATATCGTGCGACAGTGCGAGTTAGTAGACGGATTTATTTTACAAAAGGTTTTTGAAAACATGAAGCGGCGCGTAAATTTATGTTTGAATGCCGAGGGACAACAGTTTCAACAATTATTGTAAACTTTTCAATAAAATATAAAACATGACATTTGTATGACATTTTATAAATATTTTAAGTTGTAAATTAAATTTGTATCAAGGAGACATTTAAGTGCTGTCAGTAAGATTTATTTACTTTATAATTCACGAAATACGATCAGCGAACCGCAGCCTCCTACTACCTCAATTCATTTTGCTCTCATGTTATGTAAACGCACTGCTATACGCATATATAGAAAATGAAGAAGAGAAGGTACATTGAAAGGAAAGATAGGGTCAGGACTTTCAAAAATTTCAACAGTTGCACAAGACGCACTATTATGTAATGTTTTAAGAATAAATCCATTCGAAAATATTGTAAGCCCAAAAATTTTAACAAATTTTCCGGGATCGTCCAAAACAGCTTGTCGCCGCTTGAAAGAAGCGGGAATATTTAACTTTGCGGCAGTTAAAGCACCGTTTTTAACGCAACATCATAAGGAAGCAAGACTGAGGTTTGCGCTGGAGTTTTTAGGAAAGGGTATGGACTTTTGGAATCGTGTAAATTTTTCAGATGAAAAAACTTTTCAATCATCGTGAATAAGGGTATATAGACCAAGTAACACGAGATTATAGGAACGGTATGTTCATCATATCAAAAAAAGCGGCCGCTTTTCAGTTAATGTGTGGGCCTGTATTAGCTCTGTTGGCCGGGGTGCCATGTGTCGTCTACAAAATAAACTTAACGGGGAGATATATGTAAATGTTATTGACCATATTATGTTACCATACGCAAGGAATACATATAAAAACTTTGTATTTCAACAGGATAACTGTTCAGCACATACTTGTCTTGCTGCTAAGAACTGTTTTCAAGAAAACCATGTGGAGTTGCTACCCTGGCCAGCAAATAGTCCGTGCCATAGTACGTCCTCGTTATCGGTCCTAAAATTACTATTATACATATTTTTTGTTATCCTTCCCCACAAATTTTCTATGGGATTTAGCCATAGAAAATTTGTGGGGAAGGATAACAAAAAATATGTATAATAGTAATTTTAGGACCTATAACGAGGACGTACTATAGCAAAAGATTATTGAATGTTGGGAAAGTTTAGATGGGATATATATAGAAAACTTAATCTTGTCTATGTCATGCCGTTTGGAAGAAATAATTAGAAGAAATGGTACTAAAATAAAATACTAATTGCTAAAAGTTAGTGTGTCTCAAATAGTTTCTTAGTTTTCTTTATTCTGTACTATAGTTTATTTAAAATATTATGTAGCAGTACTTTGTTCATTTTATATTTTTTCGAATTTCTTATAAAATTATATACACAAAAAGCAGTGGGTATTTTCAACATAAAACACCAAACACTCAACACAATGCCACAAGTGCCGAAATTGCGCTTATGTTTAAATTCTCTACCAGTGAGGAACTTGATAAAATTATAAATAAAATACCGCATTTAATTCAAGAATGATAGTGTCATTTACATTTGCATAATAATAACTAGAGACCGGACACATCGGGCTGAAATGACGTCATTACGACGGACGATATAAATAATCTACATCTGTAAGTACATCACGCAGTTATTGAATAGCACTATTCATTCGGTTAACCGTACACAAAAAATAGATGTGCAGTTAACCGAATGAATAGTGCTATTCAACAACTGTGTGATGTACTTACAGATGTTGTATACTATTTATATCGTCCGTCGTAATGACGTCTATTTCAGCCCGATGTGTCCGGTCTCTAATAATAACCTCCAAACCTGAAAGTCTGGTTCACGACGTGTAAATTTAGTTAAAATTTTCTTAAACGTCAAAATGGTATGACAAATTTTATGGCTGCGAGTTTACAGTCGCGAGCAATAAATTCTGGTCGTCAATGCTATACGAAATTCTGTCATATTTGACAAACTAGAAATTTTAGCTGATTGATTGTATCTACTTATTGTCAACAATTACCAACAAGCTGTCAAAGATAAGTTTTATTTTGAATTGTCAAGAAGTTTTCTAGTTATGGTACCAATTTCTTACTTTAATAAAGTTAGAGCCATTTCCTTAGTAGAAACAGGATTATCAGAAGTTGCTGTAGCAGGTCATTGGGGATGGTAAAGAGTTCGGTAAATGTAATTGTAAGGCGGTGGAGAGAGAGGGAGAGAGAGGATTTCTGGGAGACAAGTGGGTTCTGGACGACCTCGAGCATCAACTGCGGGGGGGGCGATCTTATTTATGTTGGTCCAAAGTATTAGAAATAACCTTTTTCCGCTGGTGCTAGAAAGATCCAATTCACAGCTAGACACAAAGAATCCAGATTGGATGTTGCATTACAGTACCTTGCGATTGACAATAACTTTTGGGAGCACGTAATTTTTAATGATGAAAAGACCTTGCAGTCATCTTCCTCTGCGCAAGTTAACGTATGTAGACCAAGGAGTCGGCGGTATAATGCCAAATATACACAAACCACCCGCCGATTTTCGGTCAATATTTTGGCATCGATTTCTACTAATAGTCCTGGGGTATTATTACATCTAGAAGAACGTTTCACAAGTGACATTTATATTAGGAAAATGGAAAATGTGATGTTGCCCTCAGTGATGCAAGTATTTCCAGAAGGTGACTTCACATTACAACAGGACAATTCTCCAGTCCATACTGCACGTAGGGTTACACAATGGTTTCAAAACCACAATATAAATGTGCTTGAGTAGCCGAGTTTGAGTCCTGATTTGAACCTTATAGAAAACATGTGTGAAATATTGGTCAAAAGTATACAAAACCAACATATACATTTTCAAAACGTGGAGGAACTTTTGGCCGCCATGCGTACATCTTGGAATGATCTTCCACAAGGCTATTTCAGAAATTTATGTTTGTCTATGCTCAACCGTTTAAATAAAGTTATTTAAGAGAACGGATCCATTTCTTATTTAATGTCTTTATTGCATTGTTATTCATCATATTTCACAAGTATCTGACAAATGGAAAATAATGACGTTTGAAAAGGTTAATACCAAAACCAGATATACACTAAAGCGCTGTCGACTGCATTAAGAATGACATTGACGACCAGAATTTATTGGTCGCGATTGTACAAAGCATCTTGTAGCAAAAAAAATCTCATTACAGTAGATATCACGAAGATCTCTTGCAGAATCTTGTATTTCGCGAAAATGTCATATTCGTTTTCATCGTGAAATTCTTGACTTTTCGTTTCGACTTTTCGCGCAATAATTTGCGCGAATTCGCAGGTAAGTTCTCCCGTATCATCAGATCGGCGTTATTAAGGAAGTTACTCACATATCGTTGAAAATGTCTTTATTGGTGTTTAGCATGTAATTCTTGACTAATTTGACACATCGCGCGATTGTTTGCGCCATATTATGGGTACGTTGTGTCTTACCAGATCGATTTTTCAGCTAAAGTTGATGTTATTAAGAAAATGCTTGCTCAAACAACGTTGTAAACATCATATTCGTGTTTATCATGTAATTTTTGGTTAATTCGCCCCATTGCGTGATGTCGCTAGTAAGTTCTCTTTCCACCAGATTGATTTTTCAGCTAAAGTTGGCGTTACTAAGGAAGTACGCGATTGTACACTATTGAAAACGTCATATACGTTTAAAAAAAAGGTATTAAACCCTTTACCACAATTAATATTAGCATCCCAAACACGTGTTTCGTCAACTAAGTTTATATCCTCAGTAGGTAAAATTAAACATGGGGCACAGTAAAGCTAACATAAAAATCGCGAAATAGTTTAGAAGATGTCCACGTATGCACTGCAAGTGTGTTAGCTTTACTGTGCCTCATATTCAATACTGATTATTAATTTTACCCACTGAGGATGACAATTTAGTTGTCAAAATACCTATTTAGGATACGAATATTAATTGTGGTAAGTGGGTTTTTTTATATCTTTTAAAGTTTTTTCTTAACCCCAGCCTCCGAATATAGTTGTTATATTCGTGTTTATCATGTAATTCTTGACCGATTTGGCGTACGTTCTCCCTTATCACTAAACCGATTTATCAACTAAGATTGACGTTATTAAGGAAATGCGCGATCACAGATCGTTGAAAACGACATAATCGCATATATCATAATGTAATTCTTGATCCATCGTGCGATAGTTTGCGCGAAGTCGGCTCCGTTCGAAATTAGAAAAATGACCATAGCATAAATGGCAACTACAGAATATTCTCTTTCCATACCATTCAACAGTACCTTATGGAGTATGAGGATGGAGAGGTAGCCTACTATTACACGTAGTATTGAAAAATGAATGTTGCAATTAATTTGTCTAAGAAAAAGTATGTTACTGTGGAAGAAAGAATTTACACAAAATTTTCGGTTATCAACTTAATCGTGGAAATGGCGACTCGCGTGCCAAAGAACGGGAGAGAATTTGCGAACGCCCAGTGTCTACGTAATTATACCTTTGAATACTGATAAGAATTTTGTTTATATATAAAATTTGTATTTTAAAAACTTTTCAATTTTACTAGATGTGCTACTACTTTGATAGTGTCAAGTATAACAAATTACAAATGGCATACAAGCTCTTAGGAAAAACTCAAATTGCTGTTGATCATTTACATATGCACTATATAAGTGCGATATACACTACGGCTTTAAATATTGTACATATGTATATTTCTACGTCAGAAGTTGTCGATACAACAGATAACACAAAGAAAATATATAAAAATATGTGTTTGGTAAGAAGGAAATATATTGTTAATTTATTTTATATCTATATAAATTTATTATAATTTTTAGTCTGTTGGTCAAGAGTCGTTTATACCATGCCTAATAGATTTATGTAAGGCCTTATTTAAAATTGTTTTAAGTTATCATCAATTGGTTAAATGGCACAATCAACAAGAACCAAGTGAAGAACAAGGCAAAGTAATTGACATTGAAGATAATTTCAATAAACAGTACATAAAACAGAAACTTGAACATAATTTAGTGAAGATATGGCAAGATGTACAGAGTAAAGTCGCAAATCTACTGTTGAACAGTGATTTAGCAATGTACAAATTTGACCAATTCGTTCAAGTATTAGGTATTGTACATAGGTAAGTAATTATCGTGATATCTTCGGTCTTCATCTAAATTATTACCTTTACAATAGATTGATCAATGTTGGTGAAGAATTTTGTGGCAGTAAGTCACAAGAATTACACGAATCTATTAAAAAGCAAAGCGACAATTATTTCAAAAATTATCATGCACAAAGGTTGGATGAGTTGAAGATATTTTTAGACAATGAAAGTTGGGAAATATGTCCTGTGAAGCCAACATTTGAGATTACGCAATTACAAGTAGGAATTATTTAACTTGTAAATAATCTATTCTTTTATACCTTCTAATTATTCTAGGAATTTAAGTCTTTACGATCAGTGCTAAAAAATTTTAAAAGTAGACAACAATATATTCCGAATGCTTCTTACTCCAATTCACCCGATGGAAATTCTTCAAATCATTCACAAGATGGAAGCAGTATTACAGGTTATTTATTTTATACTTTTAGTTTAACTTGAAGATGACAATATCTCTGTGGGTTGTATGGTGCCAAGTTATTAAAATGTGACCAGCAAGCTGCCGTTCTAAGAACGCACGTACTAAATAACATTTTAATTATAAATTTTAAAAAACTTACAAGTTTGGTGTGAGTGCCGTCAAGACTTCGTTTAAGGGTTACTTAACTATTTGCATAAACAAAAAAGCCTTAAAAAACATGGGTCCGCAAAGTAACGGTTTCGAAGATATGGATATTGTAAAGTTTGTCTTTTCGGGTTCTTAAATAAAACTAACAATAACTTTAGACACACACTATATTAATAATAAAATGAATAACAGTAGAAAAACTAATTACTAAATAAGCACATTTATGTATCTGTATTTATGTTCACTCCGCGAAGCTCTGGTATTGAATGTCGCTATCCCTTCCTCGACGGATTTTATATCGTGGCTTATATTTTCTCGATCCATGCAGAACGCTCGAGAAAATGCGAGAGGTATGACGCGCTACGCGTCGTTGGATGAGTCATCACATTGCCCCCTTCTTAAGAATGAAGTTTCGTCTCGAAACATGTCATGCTTTGGTTCCCTCAACCGATGGCGAAATCGTTAGGTAGGGCCTTTGTTACATTGTGACGTCATATCGAAATAGCAGTCCACGGTCTTATCTTGCCTGGATTGACAGAAATATTCAAGCCGGTAACTGCATACCAGAATTTCCATACCAGTATCTCGGAAGATTACTTCCAACATGCTCCTTACAATTCTCCAGTCCAGGCGGTCCAATCCACAACCCAATTTTGGAACTGCTAATTTCCGAATGTCTTGTAACATTTGTTCGCGTAAGTGGGCCAGGGCCTCCCATAAGGCACGATAGGTTGGCTTCAGGCTTGACAGTTCTTTCGTGACCAAATAAAATATGGGCTGTTCTTCATTTGTTATTTGAAGACTCTTCCCAATTGCTGGTCCCTGCTGCCTTAATTTTTCGATTCTGCCAAATCTCTCTTTAAATTCCCTGGCAATTCCTTTGGCCATTCGCAGATCTCAGGCTACGCAATGAGCAAGCGCGTAGTCTGGCGGCACCGTAAACAAATCTTGCTGTTTATCGATGGTTACCCCAAATCGAGCTTTTCTCGAACCAGAATACTCTTCCATAAAGTCTTCGAAGGTTAGTTCATGGTATTGGCTATCCAATCGGCGTAAGTCAGCGGTTTCGTCATTATTGTCTCCAGAGTATGGGGCTAATCGATTAAAATGTACGACTCTTGGCTTAGTGTGAGGTGTTCGCCTGATGCGGTATATTGCATCGTTGATCCGCTTCAACACCTCGTATGGTCCCTCCCAATTCTTTTGAAGTTTTGGAGATAGGCCCCGTCGGCGTTGTGGATTATATCACCAAATCTGATCGCCTTCATGGTAATCACTCTTCTCGGCGTTGATGTCATAGCTCTCCTTCATTCTGTCACTAGCATCTTGGATATTATGTCTGACTTGTTCATGGATATTATCTAGTCGTCGTCTGAGCGTGCTGACATAATCTTCTCCGGCAAGATCTTCACCAGGCTTGCTCCCAAACTTTAAATCACAGGGCAATCGGAGTTCCCTCCCGAATAGCACGTTTGCTGGTGATTGGCCAGTTGTCTCTTGAACGGAGGCCCGAAACGCCATTAGAAATAATGGTAAATGTTCGTCCCAATCTCTCTGGTGTTCGGAGACCACTTTGGATAAGTGTCTGATCATGGTCTTGTTCATTCGCTCTACCATCCCATCTGATTGTGGATGCAAGGGAGTTGTTCTCGTCTTCCGTATGCCCAAAAGTCCACACATCTTTTCGAATAGACTGGACTCAAAATTTCGCCCTTAATCGGAATGAAGTGCCAAGGGTACACCAAAACGGCTGACGAACTCCTTCACAATCACGTCTGCTACAGTTCCAGCTTCATGATTTGGTAGAGCATATGCTTCAACCCATTTGGTAAAGTAATCCATGACCACTATTATGTATTTATTTCCTTTGTCGTTTTCTGGAAAAGGGCCGGCGGCATCTATGGCGATCCTTTAAAATGGGCTTCCTACATTGTATTGGCGCATGGGTGCACGTCGACGCCTCTGGGGGCCATTGCTTCCGGCGCAATTAGCACACTTTCGGCACCATTCTTTCATATCTTGTGGACAATTCACCCAGTAAAATCTCTGGCGCACCTTCTCCAGTGTTTTATGGACTCCAAAATGTCCCCCAGAAGTACCATTATGGAGTTCTCGCAATACCTCTGGTTCTTTTCTTGGGAACCACCATTTGCATCTTACGCTCACTTCCATCGTGATTTTCGACATCACGTCTCAGGAGATCGTCTTCCATGGTTAAGGAATCCCATTGTGCCCAGTATGACTTCAATTTTTGTGAATGGGGAGCAATTTCTTGCCAGGTCGGTCTTTGCCCATTTCTCTTACAAGCCCTGAGGACTGCAAGATCCGGATCAGCTTCTTGATCTGCGCTCAAATTGTCAGGTTGCCATTGGTCATCAACCACGGTGGTTCGAAGAGCGTTGGCCGATTTGTCTTCGATTCGGTTGCAATATCGACAGTCTTCTGGAAAGGGCATCTACATTTTTATGTTTGAGGCCTGCTCTGTGTTCAACGTCGAAGTCATACTCCTGTAGCCTCTCAATCCATCTATTTACTTGACCCTCTGGGTTCTTAAATTGTAAGAGGCACTTTAAGGCGGCATGATCAGTGCGGATCAGGAACTTCTGCCCATACAGGCACTTGTAAAAGAGCTCAATCGTCTTAACTACTGCCAATAGTTCTCTCCTGGTTACGCAGTAGTTCCTCTCCGGTTTGGACAGGGTCTTGCTGAAGTATCCAATGACCTTTTCTAGTCCATCTTGGATTTGAGAGAACACGCCACCAATCCTGACGTTACTGGCATCCATATCCAGAACAAACCTCCCAGATGGCAGTGGATAGTTTAAAACAGGTGCACTGATCAACGTACCTTTTAACAACTCAAAGGCCGCTTGGCATTCGTTGTTCCAAATGAATGCTCGATTTTCTGTTAGGCGAGTAAGTGGGTTTCCATTGTTGGAGAATCCAGGAACGTAGCGTCGATAATATGTGCATAATCCCAAAAAGCTCCTTAGCTGATGTTTGTCTTTGGGTACCGGCCATTTTTCCACAGCTTTTACTTTTTCTGGATCCACAGCAACTCCTTTTCCGGAAACCACATGTCCAAGGTAATTTACCTCCTTGCGGAAAAGGTGACACTTCTTTGGACTTAATCTCAGGTTGGCATCTCGCAACCTCTGGAATACTACTTCCAAATTTTTCATGTGATCTTCAAAGGTCTTCCCTACCACAATCACATCATCGAGATATACCAGGCCGGTATTCCAAGACAGTCCCCTCAGTACAGTGTCCATGAGTCGCTCAAAAGTAGCTGGGGCGTTACACAGTCCAAATGGCATGACTGTAAATTGCCAGAGTCCTGTACCTAAACTGAAGGCAGTCTTCTCTTTGTCATTGGGATCCATTCCCACTTGCCAATAACCGCTCTTTAAGTCGAGAGTGGAGAACCATTTTGCTCCTGCCAAGGTGTCTAGCGTATCGTCTATTCTTGGGAGAGGATAGCTGTCCTTTTTGGTCACACTATTCAAACGACGATAGTCCACACAGAATCTGGTAGATCCATCCTTCTTCCTGACAAGGACCACGGTGAAGCCCATGGACTATTTGATGGTTCAATTACTCCTTGGCCTTCCATATCTTGTATAATATGCTCGGCTTCCTCATGTTTTGCCAGTGGTATCCTTCTTGGTCCTTGTCGAATTGCACTTGCATCGCCGGTATTTATTTTGTGCTGTTACATAAATTTTCGCTTTTTGGGTTTTATCTTGAAATTTAATAATATTACTTTGCCATAACTTTAATTTTCATTTGGTAATTCCTTTTCGTAACGTTGAATTAGGTATTCACACTTAGGGTTCGCACTTTAGGTCTTTTGCATTTTAGCTGGGCTATATTGTAGCGCTATAGTTCGTTTTCCCGTCGCCTAACGTCGCGCGTTTCATATCGACCTATTTCGTCTTGATCCCGTTTGCGTGCACACGTGTTTTCACACGGCTTATTTGGTAAGAATGCTAGTGGTTTAATTATCGTTTTGTAATTCCCTTTTATTTCTTTTATAGTGGGTCTTTTAGGAATTCCCGTATCCTTTTAGCCTGGGTCTTATAGGAAATTTTGGTTCTGTAGGAATCCTGTGGATTTTAGAATCGCTGACTTTTAACGAGGTTTCCCGTAAATTAGGAACTCTTCGGATATCTTGCTGGGGCGTGGCCGTTCGAACTAGAATTCCATAGACAGACCGACACCGTTTGGCAATTTATTCGAGCCCACTGTGGACTAATTAAGTTTGGATGGGTGAACTTCACCTTAATTTATGAATTAACATCAGGTATTTGAAACTTATTTACGGCGTGCTCGAAACTACGCTGCCATCTAGTTTGAACGTCAAAACTTCAGCAACGAGGCCGTTTAGGATTAGTTCCGATTTTTGTGCGTGATCTAGTTACCTACGGTACCGACATTTTTGGCGTTTATCGAACTTGTGTTGCTTGTTGCGTAGATGTCATTTTAAATTCTAGATTTTTAAGTCATTACTGTCAAACATTTTGGGCATTAATTCTTGCCGTATTATTAATGTAAATTATTTTTGCTAATTCTGTTTAATTAAATCATCGCATTGTGTAACGATTTGCCGCTTCACGGCACTCATTATTAATAACTAGGGCATGTTGATTTATGTATGCCATTTTAAGTTTTTGAGATCCGTTCGACCAAGTTATTTAGTTAATTGGATCTGTGTGTAATTATTATAAATCTTTAGTAAGACCTGTAGAAGAGAAATTGTACGTTTGCAAATTTTGTGGATATCTCAACAAAAAAAAAATACTGATATATTGATATGTACTATTTTAATATTTCTTGATTAATTATCGATACTTATTAGGTCGATTTGTTGTTACCTTTGAGAACCCTTAGCTTCTCTAAGGAGGATCTAGCTTCAATCATTTTGTACGGTCTTGAGAATTTCCAGCCTCACTGGATTTCGATTTTGTAACTCTGTTATTATAATTTAGCCAGATTATTTGTCTTGTGTAATTAATTCATGACACTAAACCGCTTGAAATCAGCTGATACTGTGTTCTTTCGGGTAGTTAGTAGTTTGGATCATATGTGTATTTGCATCAGACACTTCAGAAGGGTTGTGATTTTGGCTGAGAACACCTACCGAGAATTAAAGCCATTTTTTGTCATATTTTAATTTCCTTAATAAATATTGTTGTTATTGTTATATACCGTTGTTGGTGTTTTATTTCTGTAAGTCCTTATGAGCAAAAGTGTTAGTTTTAGTGACACGGTTAACCAGGTATACGAACACCTTTATAGTATTCTTAAGCCCTTATGGCCCAAGGGTGATTCTACGTTGACCTGTGAACTTGCCAGACCTAACGTAGTGGTGCCCTATTTACTATCCATGCGTTGTGTTGGCCCACGACGCTTCCGCAATTAATTTCTGAGCTGGCCGGTGAGTTTTTCGGGGGGGGGGGGGGGGGCTTTGTAGACCAGGGGCGGAATTAGGGTTTTGTCATAATTCCCACTGTGGATTTGTTACCTATTCAGTTTTAGTGCTAACAGTTGGACATTTCCACAATCTTTCCCATGAAGAAACAATTCCTCATTATTTATTTTTAAAGTGCCTTCTTTCATGTTTAACTGGAAGCCGTAGGTGTTCATGATGTCTAATCCCAAGATTATTTGTTCTTTTATGTCAGCTACGAGAACACGATGTCGGATTGATGTTTGTCCTATGATAAAGTTGACATCTACTTCACCTGCCACAGAAGCTGCTTCTCCTGTTGCTGTCCTAAGTCTCCATTTGCTAGAAAATAACTTTTTATTTCTGGGAATTAAATCGGGTCGCACGATGGTTTTCGTCGATCCAGTATCTAGCAAGCAAGCATAGGTCCTTCTTTCATTAACAGCGGCCACATACAGGCCGTTGGTTTGATGTTGCAAGGATGCGACTTGGCCAGGCGTCCTTGGGGCTTCCTGATGATGGATCGATGATTGCCCCCGCTCATCGACCCGCTTTAGTTTTCCTGCTGCTCAGACAATGCTTTCTTGGCCACCTTACCACATTTACTTCGAACGTGACCAATCTCTCCACAATTCCAACATCGCAGTACTCTTTTATTTGATTTGATCTGGTTTAGAACTCTACTAACCACCTGCTCCATGAACTCCTCATTTTCCTGCTTGTCAACAGTGCAGACACGAGCATGGTTCCGAGAGGCTTGTTTTGCAGTCTCAAACTCGAGCGCGTGCGCCAAAGCATCGATCAAGGTTTTCGGTCTTGCCAACCTTAATGCTTGCTGCGACTCAATATCCCGGAGACCATCTATGAACGTCTGGACAGCTAGGTGTTCCATGAAATTATCTGGCGCCATCGGATATGCAAGTCGAACTAGACGAGCAATATCTGCCCCAAATTCCTGAAGATTCTCGCCTTTCTTCTGTGATCGATTCTTCAGTTGGGTATGGTATACTTACTCCAAATGCGCATGGCCATATCTCATCTCCAAGCGTTTAATGAGTTGAGAATAATCGTTACGTTCCTCAGGGGGCAATATCTGCAAAATATCACTAGCATCACCCCTCAATGCTATGATTAAAGCAGTCGCCTTCTCGACAGAAGACCATGCGTTTGCTTCTGCGGCCGCTTCGAATTGTGTCAGGTAGGTTGCCCATGACGTCTTTCCGTCAAAGGTTGGTGGCTTGATTCTGGTCTTCGAGATAGTCACAGATTCTTCTTTTATTTCGATGGGCCGCGGTATAACTTCTTCGTTGACCTGCTTGGGATCAGAATGACTCGGGGTAGCGGGTAATTTCATCTGAGTCATTATTGCCTCTAAAAGTCTAGAATGTTCTCCAATTTTCTCTTCTACAGCTATGAAAACCTCTTCCTTTAACGCTTCTGAGTTTTCCGCTAGTCGTTCTAGAACTTTCTCCAAAGCTCTCGAATTTTCAGAATTCTTCTTTTCCATCATTTCCAAAGTTTGCTCCATTTGTTCCAGACTTTTCTCGAAAGTTCTAGAATTTTCCAATAATTTCTTTTCTAGATTTTTCTCGAGAATTCTAGAAGTTTCTAGGTTTCTTTCTTCCATCTGCGCTTGTGAATCTATTAGATGCTGTTCCTAAGTTTTCGAATTGTCTATTAATCGTTGTTCCAGACTTTTCACACTGTCCAGATTCTTCTGCTCCATTTGTTGCATTTGAATTTGCGCATTCTCTATTAATCGTTGTTCCATATTTTTCGCACTATCCAGATTCTTCTGCTCCATTTGTTGCATTTGAATTTGCGCGTTCTCTATTAGTCGTTGTTCCATATTTTTCAACAGCGAATTCACGTCAGCATCTCCGCCTGGATCTTGAAAGACATAATTCTCTTGATCCTCGCCTTCTTTGATCAACACATTGCGAAGCCGTTGCTGGAGGATTGACTTTTTGCCAGTTGTATCCTCATCCCTCTCTTCTAATTCTCGTTTTACATCAGTCACTCTTAATTCGTCAGTTTCATTCTGTTGGCCATCACGATATTTAAAATAACGTCTTTCCGCACTGTATATTTATTTAAACGAATACTTAATTAACACTTAATTGTCTACTTAGTTCATTATTTATAAAATCACACACCTGCACCACTGTAAAGTTTGTCTTTTCGGGTTCTTAAATAAAACTAACAATAACTTTAGACGCACACTATATTAATAATAAAATGAATAACAATATAAAAACTAATTACTAAATAAGCACATTTATGTATCTGTATTTATGTTCACTCCGCGAAGCTCTGGTATTGAATGTCGCTATCCCTTCCTCGACGGCTTTTATATCGTCGTGGCTTATATTTTCTCGATCCATGCAGAACGCTCGAGAGAATGCGAGAGGTATGACGCGCTACGCGTCGTTGGATGAGTCATCACAATATTATTCTTTTTTTACCTCCTTTTTTATTTTGCAAAAACTTGGAGTTTCTTATCATAGTTGACTGATGGTTTGTGAAATAAACATTAAGTATTTGACTGTTGTTGTCGGTGCACAAGTTTTCGTTTGTTATGGCTGTTTACTCTAACGCAGAATTAGCCGACATGCATTTCATGTATGGTCGTGCTAATAGGATTACCAGCGAAGCGCGACGTCTATATGTTGAAGCTTATCCAATTCGCCAGATTCCTTCACATCGTATGTTTGGAAGAATTCACCAAAGATTGCATGATACAAGTTCATTGAGCAAACAGTGCCATTTATCCGGAAGACCAAGGTCGACATCTACTCCTAGAGCAGAAGAAGAAATTATAGCACGGATAGAGAATAATCCGGGGACGAGTGTGCGGATAATATCAGCCGAGATTGGAATTACTGCTCCTCTTGTTTGGAGAATCCTACACGAGCAGCTGCTTTATCCGTACATATACAACGAGTGCAGACCTTAAATCCACTTGGTCATCAAGCACGTATGGTTTTTTGTTGATGGTTTCTACGCAACGATGCTGAAAACCTCCGTTTTCTTGCTAATATTCTTTTACCTTCACACGAAATGGAGTTGTTAATTTTCACAATACGCATGTTTGGGTCGACGAAAATACCCATGCTATAATGGCATCTGGACTACAGACACGTTTTTCATTGAACATTTGGATGGGTATTGTAGGCGACATGTTTCTAGGTCCTGTTGTTTTACCAAACCAATTAACAAGCGCTGCTTACTTCAACTTCTGCAGAACACAATGTGTGATCCTTTGAACGACATTCCTTGAGACCATAGGCAACAAAGGTGGTTCCAGCATCATGATGGTGCTCCAGCTCATTTTTCGATTGCCGTTAGAGAGCATATACATCAAACTTTTCCACATAGATAGGTAGGAAGAAGCGGGCTTGTTTTATGGCCTCCAAGATTACCTAATTTAAACCCTCTAGATTTTTTTTCTTTGGGGGATATTTGAAAACATTGGTCTATGGTACTCCTGTAAATAGCCTCGAGGAGCTGTAGCTACGAATTAATAAAAAAATCCCGATAAATCCGAGCCAATAAGGGGGTTTTAGAAAGAGTTCAAACATCCTTCAGGCTAAAATATTATACCTGCTTGGAAAAGGAAGGAGGGCACTTCGAACATCATATGTAACTTTGTTTTTTTTTTTTGCTAGAAGCTTCCTTTGTTTGTTTGTATCGTATGATCAAAAAGTCTTTGGATCGCTATTGCCGTGGAATTTAAGAGGTATCTATGAAATTATTTATTTCTATTAGTTTTGACATTTATATAACAACTTTCAAGTCATCTGGTTTTAAAATATACATAAAATGCAACTAATTACCATAACCTAAAATCTATTTTATTTGTGACTTATGGGTACTTCAAAGTACAGAAGCAAATAATTCTATAGATAGTTTTTATACTTCATGACTATCCCGATCCAAAGACTTTTTGATCATATATTACATAATAAATAATAAATGCTTCAAAAAAGAATAAACTTCCTTATCTCTGAAACTGTTACTTTGCGAGCCTATGTTTATTAAAACTTTTTTTGTTTATTTTGGTTCATACTACTACCTCCTTAAATATTTTACACTCTTTTTAACACCCTGTATATGAAGGATTGCCATGTATGCTTGTGTGCCTAGAATAACAAACAAAAATAAATATTTATCATTGGAAATGGTTTAATTGTTTTGACAGGTAAAATATTGAATTGTTTGACCAATGTGTGAGAGATCGCATCGTGATGGTAATGAATGATCTTATATCATTGGTGTTTTTTTAAATTTCTGCCAAATTCCTGACAAATAAATGATTATGTACCATTCAGAAGTGACGCTGTAGCCACATGTCCATTTTCTCCCAAAAAAATCCGATTACTTCGAAGTGCATCTTGACAAACAACTTTTCTTGGGTTTGGCTCATCTTGAAACACCTACACCGTCGGTTGCCGTTTGCTTTCGAGTTCATGCGCAGAATTCAAGATTCGTCATCTGTATAGATGTTATACACGGCTTTTGACGCACCACGATTGTATTTTGAGAGCATTTCTTTGGACATCAATGGACGCGAGACTGTTTTTGAACGGGTGTCAAATTTTGTGGGATCTAACGCGAACAAATACTTTTGACGACTAAATGTCCATGCAATATCTTATGAATGCTTGTCATACTAATGCCCAGGAATGTCTCTCTCAATCTCACGGTATGTCAAATGAGGATCTTGCATTGTCAGATCGCTCATAGTATCGCTGTTCTCTGGCACAACAACCGATTTTGGACGATTTTTAAATTCATCCGCGAGCCAACGACGGCCACGCTTGAATTCATTAAGTCAATGACACACAGATGGTCCTTCATCGACAAAAGTCAAAATGAGTTGATCGGTGCACTGTTGATGAGATAATGATACACTGTATGTATTTAGTTAGGTTGTCCTGTAATTGGAATTTTTCTGTTGGACATTAAAGTATATTATTATTATTATAATCCACGTCGAAAGTCTTAGTAAATCATCGTACGAAAATTTTCACAAGTTAATTCCGTTTTCTTATTGAGATGAAATTTTTAATCACTGTAAACAACACGACTGAGTACGTATATCGTCAAAAATGTGAAATTATACGATGGATACGTCAGATGGTGCCTGGCAACACTAATGTTACCAGTTCCGGATAGATTGTATATGGTTTAACACATTTTGAGTGATGATTAAGAAGAAATGATCTAGATACGCTAAAGTGACGTGGATCAGTCTCTATTTTTCATATAAATCGCCATAGTTTCCTATTATATGTTTTCCTTTCCAATTGGTTATTCCAGTCCTCTCAAATTTTCCGCTTCCTTCATCCATCTCATTCTGGATCTTCCTCGTCCCCAGTTTTGTTTTTATCTCTTCGTTATGTCAAAAATTTAAAGATCTTCACTCCTTTTGTTGTAAGTCATTATTTTAGCTATGTATATCATCACTAGATTTATAATAGTTCTGTAAATATTTAACTTGATTTGCTTTGTGATACTTTTGTTTTCAGTAGCTTTTTTATTTACTCGGAATATTTGATTTTAAATCGACTTGACATCGATATCAGTTCGCATTTTTAAGTTCATGAGTTAAGCGAGGATATTTAAACAGCTTGCAAGGGCGGGTTACAGATGTCCACGGCTTCATCGATGGATATCAGGCGTTGTGATGTCAAAGACACATGCATCGTGAGACATACGAAAGGTATGCAATAAATATCGCAATAGAATATGAATAAATAGTAATAAGCAATATATTTTATGTTATTGTTTGTTAAACTTCGCTCGCCGCTCATGCATGCTGTCTAAATATCCCTTCTTTATTCATGAGCCTAATTTCAAGCGATTTGAGCCAATCTACTTCAAATCCGCGAGGTAAACGTAGTCACAAAAACATTTATTAAAGTATTGTGTTCAGCGCATGCGTCTGTCTTACAGTTAGACAAAAATCCGTGAACTAATTTGACTGTTTAATTACTAATTCCAGTAAAATTATATTGGAACGCCCGACTCTTAGTACTTATTTTAATAAGAGTTGCGTTGGAACAGAACATTTACATTACGCATGTACAGGAGCATTTATAAATTGATTCGGCGTTTGTCAAACAAACCTGATATAAGGGGTTACCATTCACACGGAACCTTCTGGTTTCTTTCCACCGAAAAGATTGTTGTCTATTTATCACGTTGGCATTCTTATACCAAAACTTTCCGAAGCAATAAAAAAGAAAAGAAATTCAGTCAATCAGCATATTTTCCAAATATGGTCTTCAATGATTATTTTTCTGGGTTTTCTTCTGTGCTTAGACAATAATTGGTATTTCTTTTGCTAGTTAATTTTTATACCATCAATTAGCTTCCACACGATACTACCATTGCATAAACACGCCCAAATTTTATACTTACCAAACAATAAATATACGAAATTTGTCCATATTACAATAGCTCTATTTATGCACTACACAGAGATCGAGAATTGGAGGAATAAAAGAAACTCCTCGGGAACGGGATAGTAGTTAACAGTTTCTGTCTATAAAGTTGTGCAATTACTTTACAATGCTTCACATGCTAAATAGCCATAGACTTTCTGAGTATCAGAATATTTACTAGCTAATAGGACTTTCATGTTGCTTAGAAAGTTCAACATATTTAGTATCATATCTGTCATATGACTCAAGATATAATCGCAAATATAAAAATTTTCCTGTCTAGTTAAATCTTTAAGCAAATTAAAATGCAGTCATGCTTCACTATACATAAGAACAATAAATAACCTTAATGGATGGATATCCACTATTTTTGTTTTGCTTTAATCTTCGACATTTCCTGAATATTTTCTTTTTAAATTCTTTAATATTTATATGGTGTGATATTTAATATCACATAAATTCATTAGATTATTAGTATTCAAACTAGTACAAATAAACAAAATGATCTGTAACGTGATGCTCAATTTGTTACTATAAGAAATACTCTGCTTTATTGCAACAAAATTATTTTGACAGTAGGAAATTGGACAATAAACGAAATTTTTAACTTATCTAAATTCAAAATATAGAAAGTATGAGTTATAAAGACTTATATGCAAACTTTTGGTTTACAGGAAATTATTTTATACGTTATGTAGAACACGGCACTCCATTTGATTCTGCTCTGGATGAAACTATGATTGAAGAAGATATTTTAGCTAATGTTGGAGATGAAACCTCATGTTATTTCTCAGAGGATAGCGAAGAAGAAAATGAAGAGTTAAAGAAAGATTTTGTGGACGAATTTGCGGATGAAGTAAAAATGTAATAATTATGTCTTCACCAGATATATTAAGCTTCTTTATATATATATATATATTTTAGGCCAATACATAATGAGAAAAGGGAAAAACACAGTATTAAAGCTCCTATTTTGACAAATACGACGCTGACTGTTCTCAGACAAGTAGGTAAATACCTTCAGATGTCAAGATTATTAAGACCAATCGCATTAGAAATACTTTTGTGTATGAATCAACTTTTCGATTACTACATGTACGCCGTTCACGCATTCTTTTCATCCGATCTCGTAAGTATTACACAATATAAAAAGAAACTTTGGTAAATACGGTATGCGCCAAAATAAACAACACTGAAATGCGTGCCATTGCTATGCGCATGTCTGCTTTTTGACGTATGATACTAACAGCGTTATGTGTTTTTAGTAGTGCAAAGAACGTTGTTATGTGATGTTATAGTTGAGAATGGGTCTCACGACTGAGGAAAAAGTGTTTATCGTCGAGCATTATTTTCGATCGTACGGAAAAGGCAAACAAGGTGGACCGAGTTTGAAGTTAGTGACGGAAACATATCGCGATCAATTTCATAAAGAGGCACCTACCAACAAAGTTATGCTTTCTATTGTTGAGAAATTTCGTCGTTCTGGCAGTGTGTTGTGCCAACGGAAGGGAACATCTGGTAGGCCAGTAACTGTGAGAACGAATGGGAACCATGGACGTGTCCTCAATCAGGTTTTGCAATCACCGAACCGAAGTCTTCGGCGAACGGCATTTAAGTTGAATATCAGCAGTACGTCGATTCGGTGTTTGTTCAAACATGTAGGTGGATTTCCGTACCGAATTCAAGTTGGACAACGATTGTCAAACCAAGATATGAATGCGGGTTGCGTATTGTGGACAATTTTTGGCTATGTTGTACGAGGATCCAGATTTCTTGAATAATGTGTGGTTCTCAGACGAAAGTCATATTCACTTGGAGGGTTACATCAATAAATAAACAACTCGCTTCCTTGGTTTCGGTAAGCCAGACGTGATTATCCAAAAACCGCTACATAGTGCCCGTGTGACGATATGGTGTGCAGTGTCAGCACACGGTGTGATTGGTCCGTATTTCATTGAGGATGATGATGGCACACCTCTTACTGTTACCCAGGAACGTTATAGAAACATTGTGGTAACCCCATTTGTCCAAGATCTCAGAGGGTTTTGTCGTGCCAGGGACCTTCGGATGGAAGAGCAGTGGTTTCAACAGGACGGGGCGACCAGTCACACTGCTCGACAATCGATAGCATTGCTGCAGGAAACTTTTGAAGGACGCATCATTTCCCGCAATTCTAATTTCAACTACCCATCACATTCCCCCGATCTTACACCACCGGATGCCTACGTATGGGGTATGTTAAAGGAGCAAGTCTTCAGCGGTACAGACCCACCCAGAACTGTTAATCATTTACGTGAGAAGATCGTCTCCTTTTTCAGGAATATGCAGCAACCTGTGTTCTCGAATATGTTTGACAATCTGCGTAACCGTTATGAGCAGTGCCTACAACGCCATGGCGCACATTTTGAACATGTATTCTATAGACATAATAATGTATAAGTAATAAATAATATACTTCAGTAATTTCAGTGTTGTTTATTTTGGCGCATACCGTACTTGGTTCGTTTAAAAGGCAAATATACTATCGTAAATTAATAGTCTGAATTAGTGTCTGTTAAAATTCTGCTTAGTATTTTTCCATTTAATAGTATAATTTCTACCACTAAAACATCTCACAAGAATAAAACACTCAAACGAAAATGTGGAATTGTCTTCGCCGTAAGACCAATAAGATGATGGACAGAGATAACATGCGGTCATCCGCCCGCCATAACACCCCTGTATTACAATAGTCGAATAATTAAATTTTGGCGTTTGACATCTTACTTTGGTTTATTTTCATTTTATTGGTTTTCTAATTAATTTTCTTTCTATATACCAAATAATTGATCGTTTCATAATACAAAGAACTGTTTTTAATACATTTTCAGTAAGTATTCTTATCACTATGTTAGTTATTGGTTATAGGTTAAGAATTTACATTTATTACAGATATGCCTGGAAAACCTATTAATTCACAATCTCAGCAACTTGCCTTGAACTTTTTTGAAAGAGAAAAACTAAATCAAACACCTCTGATAAATAACGAGCCATCGAAAAAATTCATAATTGGAGTAGACTGTGAAATTGGGTTGGTACTTTAGTCACTTCCACATAATGACACATTACTTGATGCTTGACAGTTTCATTTGGTTTCATTGTAAAAAAAAGGTTATGGCATTGAAATGATACTACAACAAAAAAGAAAACAAATAATTTATTTAATATCGAAATCATAATCAAAATTTACATATAGCTACAGAAGTTGTTGAAAATGTTGTCCATTTACATCTAAACAAATTTAATTTTCTTAATAAGAGTTTTGAAAAATTTGACACAAACTTATAGTTTCAATGTCAAATAATAAATGTCATTATGTGGAAGTGGCTAAAGTACCAACCCAATTTCACAGTCTACTCCAATTATGAATTTTTTCGATGGCTCGTTATAAATGCAGCTTTTGAAGTATTTATTATATTCTTCTTGAAAGTTATATATTGAATTGTTTGTTATTGTTTTGAAATAAATTAAAAATTTCAACTTATTTTTTTAGCAAAATACACTAGAAAAATTTTAGTGTATTGCTTACTTACAAAAGGTCTTGCATTAGATATATGTAGTTGCTCAAGATCAAACTCAGATATAGAAAAAAAGCATTTATTGAAAGTAAATACAAGCACATGAAATTGTCAAAATTGTACACTGCATCTAAACAAAGTAATGTTAAAACACTGTCATGAAGCTTAATGGTATTCTGGTCTTCTATTAGTGCCAATTAGTGCATCTTAAAATATTATTTGAAGGAGACTTGATCATTTTAAATTTTCCATGGTTCTTCTATATTAAATAAACTTTATAGTAAATAAATACATTTTATGTGTTCAATATTCAGGAGTGGCACGATTTGTTGATGAATATTTTGGTTCTTTGAATAAATACACAACCCACATGTCATGAAATGAATGATTGACATCACGGAAAATGTCATTCTTAAGCATGCTGTTCTTGACGTTTTGTTAAAATTCATTTTAATAAATACATATAGCTAATTTTAGCTAATGATTAAAAAATGTTATAAAATTTAGAATATTTAGATATCCTAAATATAAACATTTTGCTTTTAAATACAATTCTATTTTATAAGTAATGAATTTGAGCCAGAAGTGTTGATTGATTTGGTTCATATGGATGAAAATTAATGGCGTAAGTCAAATGGATTGATAATACATACATATTGCTTATAAGAGGCAAATAAGGTTTTTGAACTTTTAAAGAAATAAATGAACAAGGGAAATATCGAAACTTTAGGGGAACTACCCATACTGAACCGCGAATACGGAGCGCGGATAACGAGAAATGGGACTAAACCGGCATCACAAATAAGCGAATTCGCAAATACACGGGGCGCGAATAGCGGAGGTCCACTGTATATATCGAAAACACTAAAATGCATCATATACATTCCAGCTTAGTTTTCTATTCTGGCAAGGTTACAGCGCACGACAATACATTACATAACTTCGCCAATTATTAAAATTTTTATAGGCAGAGCTCGTCAGTGTTTAGCGAAAGACTATGCACACCTGAAATAATCTATCGTTTTACTTTTTCAGACAGTATCAAGCAATAACTTATACACTCCAAAATTAAATGCGGCTTTAAAACGAATATCAGACAATCTTATTCGAAACTCTATGGGTGGCGATGAAATGTCGAAAGAAAGAGTACTGAAACCAATTTTATCAGAGATTGTCGATTTAAAAAGACCAGAACAGTTGCATGGATTGGCTGAGAGAACAGTCGCTGTTGAAAGTGCCATTTTCTTATCGAAACAATACGAGTTTTTACAGGAATTTATGGAATATTTGGTACCTCCGCAAAACAAGATTATATTGCAACAATTTTTCAATCAAGTAAGTCATAATTTATGAAACAAATTTTATTTCTATAAATAATTTTGAATGAAAGTTTCGGGGTCAACAAGATGGTCGTGAAAGTGAAATACTAGGTAAACAGTAATAAATACAGAAATTGTTAGAAATTTTCTTTAATTTCTAATTATTCCGAATAGTAATTGCTTCGCCTCACACTGGCTCCTTCAGCTGTTTGAATCAAACTAAAAGCTAACACATAATGAAACTTTAAGGAGATCGTATTTATACAATGTATAACCTTTGACCTAAATACTAATAACAACCACGTTCAAAAGGAAATACGTCCTTCGAGATTGTTGGATCTTTTTTAAACATTAATATTGCACAAACAGATTTAGTAAGTAATATAAATGCCTAAAGAAGATCTAACAATCCCAAAGGACGTATTTCTTCACAATTTAAACATGCAGGTATTTAGGCATATGCATTTTTACCTCTTACTTAGAACTAACACAATATAATACAGATGTTTACGGTCTTGTGATTTTATTTTCAAGGGGTGATTAAACATCTTAAAATAAGGTCATTAACGTAAAAATATCTTAACAAAAGTTGCATAATAAGACAAGTATTACTGTTATTTTTTTTATTTTTAAGGGGTGATTAAACACTTTAAGAAAAAAGTTATTAACGCTAAAACAATTGATCAACAACTTGTGAAAAGTAAAATTCAAAACGATAGGTTATCAGTGAATTTTTTATTATGTAGGCTGATGTCAGTAACTTTTCCCATGTGTCAAGCTGTTTCATCAGTTGTCACTGCACTGCTGGTTTGACAAAATTCTTGCGAATAAATCCTAATAAGTAAATGGTCCATCACACCAACAGTGAATAGGTTAAGATGTTGTTAATTTATGGGGAAGTACGCCAGAATTCTGCTACCGCAAGTTGATTGTACGCTGAGCGGTTTCCTAACAGGCCAACACCTATTCCACAAAAATTCGCCGCTCTAGTAATCCATGCACGAGAAACTGGTGTACTGCAAACACATCAAGGTCGGGGTGGTGGACTTGGCCGACACCAACGAATTTTAGATGCTGAAGAAGAAGTCTTAAATTTTGTCGAAGAAGATCCTTCTAGTCGTACTCGAATAATATTTCGCCAAGTAAATGTATCAAATCGAATTGTCTGGCGAACACTGCACGAGAATCAATTATATCCTTTTCATCTACAAAAAGTACAGGCTTTAGAACCTGAAGATCATCCTTTACGTTTATAATTTTGCCGATGGTTTCTACAAAAACATGCTGAAATTCCAAACTTTTCTTCCATTGTATTAGCGACTGATGAAGCAACATTTACACGTAACGGCATAAATAACTGTCGTAATACTCATATCTAGGCTATAGAAAATCCACATGCTGTTCGTCGTAATAATTTCCAGCACAGATTTTCGATAAAAATTTGGGTCGGACTGGTCAACGAACCATCAATTGGTCCCTTTGTGTTGCATATGGTTATCTCTTGTTTTTGCAAAATCAGTAGATGGAACTATTGGAAGAAGTTCCTTTGAATGTACGTCGACAAATGTGGTTTCTTCAAGATGGTGCACCGCCGCATTTTAATCGTTTAGTTCGCCATTTAGATAATGTATTTGAAAATAAATGGATTGATTGGTCGAGGTGGCCCTGTTCCATGGCCTCCTCGCCCTTAACCCTCTTGATTTCTATTTATGGGGCGTTATGAAGACCAGTGGCGGCTCGTGCTAAAAATTTTAAGGTGTTCTGCAAGTTTTACAAAAAAATTTACCTTGCACGGGCAGTAAGAGGTTGTCTCCCATCGATCTTATCGTGCTTTCTTCGCCTTCCGCACTGAAGTAATGTATTTCTGGAACTATTGTCAATTGTCACACAAAAAAATAAGAGTCACTAAGCACTACTTTACTAACAAATTATTTCTTATAAATTAAATCTATTCTACGTTCTTTTCGATTTGCAAATTTTGTTATCACTTTGTCATTAAAATTGTCTATTTCGGAGATAAACTTTTTTTCGATAGATAGAATGGAAAGAGATGTTAAACGATCTTCGGTTATTGAATTTCTGAGAAACGTCTTAATTCGATTTAGTGTTGAAAAGCATCGTTCGGCCTCTGATGTTGTCATGGGAGTTGTTATTACAATTTCTAATAATTTTCTAGTCTCCTTCAACGTATCTCCCAGATTGTTTTTTATTAAAAATTTTAGAAGAGGTAGTGCGCCTATTAAAGATCTACAATCAGTTCTTGAGTAAATAACAGACAATTCAGTTCGTAATCTTTCTTTATCAAGGGTCTTTAAAATGAAATCGATCTTTTGCACAATTTAGAATAACATCACACACCTCTAAAGCCGAAATTCGATGATTAAATCTGCTGTTATTTGGACGTTTGCGTTTTTCTGGTGGTGGCTCATCGCTTATTAAATCTGTTTAGTCCATTTACTAATTTAACATAACTTATAAACAATGTAACCCGCTATTTTAATAATGTTCCTGTCACTTGGCTTTTGACACATTGTCGAAATTACTTCAAAAACATCATCTTTCAAATATCTCAGTGTTATTTAAATTCTTTTAATAAAATTTGTATCGTATATGTTGTCTTTTCTTCGATCCTACCTTGAATAAATACAATAGTGAGTGTATTCTCTTAAATATTTAATCTTCCTTTCTTGTGATCCTTAATTTTTGGATTTTATATCACTTTATGTTTAACTTCTTTCTATAACAGCTTCTCTGTGCCTGTTTTCTATTACTTTTCATTCTCATTGAACTTGTTATTAAATTCCTTCTGCCAATACTATTCTTATTCCAGTTATAATTTTTCGATTGTCAATTTATTACAAACAAAATGAATATGGCCATCGCTATACTACTACATTACATTATAACATTATTTTCTTTAGATTGACATTTTTAAATTCGTTATATCTTTTGAATGGAATGTCCGATTTTAATAATTTAAAAAGTATTTTACTGGTATTTAAATGGTCTTTAATAAAATATCATTTAATAGGATAAGAAATAATACAGAGCTATGGATAATATGGTTTGATTATTGTCGGCACTTTTATTAACTTTTAAAATGTAAAAAAGTAGTTATAGTGGCATAACTACAGTAGTTGGACATATGGTTTCGCCGACTTTTTTGTAGATATTAATACGTTCTATAATACTGTAGAACATTTTTTTGTTCTATCAACAATAGTTTCCGCAGCGTACGCGATGGCAGATTTTTTGTGACTAATTTTTTCACACCTTGGGTTACTTTAATGCATTTTTATTGGGGATATCTTTTTTTTTTTGAAAATGTAATATAGCCTATGTCACTCAGTGAAAATGCAGCTTTCTAATGGTGAAAGAATTTTTGAAATCGGTCCAGTAGTTTTTGTGTGAAAGCATTACAAACATACATACAAAAACACAAATGTTTCCTCTTTATAATATTAGTTTAGATACCGAATCATATCGCCCTTCGCGCTGGTGTAAATGCAGCGAACATGCCTGGTAAAATCACGCATTGGTTTAAGACAGCCGCGGTGGAAGCGGGGTGCGCGCGGGTGTTTGAAAGAGCTCTGAGCGCACGTACGTGTGGACCAGATAAGGAACAAGTGAGCGATCCGCGAATTAGGTTGGTTATTCCACTGGTCGCCTATTGTATATTTGATAAAATACTATATATAACCGGCGTTAGTGTTGGAATTTCGGAAGCGAATATCTCGGCTTCTACTGATCGGATTTTGATGATTGAGGTGTCAAATTGTAGGGTTTGATGTCCTCTACAGGATGATGTAGAAAAATATGCAAATTTTTTTATATACAGGAGGGGAATTTTCACAACAATATGTTACGCTTTTATAAACATCAGAAATGTCGGAAAAATTATGTAAAAGAAAACTAGTTATAACTAATACAGGCTCGCCCGCCCAATTTTTTGGGGGCTCTGCAGCACTGCAGCGCTTATGCGCCAGCCGCCACTGATGAAGATCATGGTATACGCCAACGAAATAATTGATTTAGATGATTTTAGTAACCGTGTTGAGGCAGCTGCGGCGACAATTCGACGCCAAGACCAAGGCTTAGTAATTTACGCCAAATCATGGATACGTCGAGCGAGACTTTTCGTTCAACATGGCGGTGACTTTGAACAACTAGTGTCAAGTGGTTTCCATGAAAAATATTTAAAAAAATTTTAACATTAATATCTCTTTTATTATGCAACTTTTATTAAGATATTTTTACGTTAATGACGTTATTTTGAGATGTTTAGTCACCCCTAAAAAAATTAAATCACAAGACCGTAAACAGCTTGTATAATGAACAATGAAATATAATAAATACGATAGACAATTTCAAATAAACAGTAAACAAAAAACTGCAAATTACAATGTAATAGTATAAGACTCGACATATTTGGAACGCAGTCACGTTACTCGAAATACCTTACGAGATAGGGATTGATTAATCCTATTAGACGTTTGCTATCCTTAGATATTGTTTCTTCCTCCTGGTTTGAAGGAAGTCGGTATGTGTAGACCGAAGTATGTGTTGAAATAATACAATATTTTTTCTATTTACACTAATATATTTACAAGTTTAATCTTCCGTTAATTAAATGCTAAATGCAGTATCTGGTCTTAATACTAAAAACCGAGAAAAACTGGCTAATAAATAATATTTGCTCCTATTTAGATCACTGAGATCTTAGTAGAAGCTGTTTGTTAGATCACTGAGACCTAAGCTTTAACTCGAAGAGATCGTACTTGTAACTGTAGTGAGCTCTAAGAGATCTTGTTTGGAACTGTAGTGAGCTCTAAGAGCTCTTGTTTGGAACTACTTCTTCATTCTCTTATTTTTCGGCAAGAAGTTTTCTCCCCACCAGTCAAAGAGGGGGAGAAAACAATGAAAAAGAGTATACGCAAAATTCCATATAACAATTATTTACATTTCTAAGAAAAGTATATGCTGTAGTTTCCGACGTCATAAATGTATTAAAATAAACAATATACGCCGGAAACCCTTAATTATAGAAAATAAAATACTTCTTAAAGTAATAAATATACAATGCACAGAGATAACCTAATGTTCGCAGAATCGTATCGAACCGAAACCATTTAACCTATTATAATAATATATAACAGGAAATATGTACAATAAAACTTATTCTATTATAATTATGCTTATTCAAATAAATTATTTACCTAATCGATGCAAAGGGTTTTGCCTATAATAAAAATAAATAGTTTTTATGATAGTAGAAAATAGGACAATGAAGAAATGTAATACCTGCCCAGTCCTAAAGTAATTAACAATATTAAAGATATCTCAGAACTCCAAGACCTTTTCTATATACAATATATAATATTTACAATTTAAAAACTAGAATTAAATATATTAAACCTACATCTAAATAAAACTAAAAATACAAAATTAAATCTATTTTGCCCAAACAGATATAATCCTTTTCAAATAACAAGAAAAGCTTTCTGATGTACAAATATTTTAATTGGCGCCTTGCGGGGCGTCTAGAGAAATGTAAACAGTGATTATATTAGCATAAGAATTAATTTTGGTTTTATAGAACTAATAATAAGTGTTTCTTACGTTTATTTCGATAATATGGAAACTGCATAAAGTTATACTAATAAATTATTAGTATACCATTATTAGTAATAATGGTATGCAATGTGTTTACATTCATATAAACAGACCCTAATTAAATCATTATCCAATCCTTGTTTCTTATAATTAGAAAAATACTGTAAGTTAGCTTTCAGTTTACTTCAAACACCTGAAGAAGCCACTGTGTAGCGAAACAATTGTTATGTCCAATAATTAAAAATTAGTGAACAGTTCTAGCAATCCTTCTGTTTATTACTAATGAATATAAACATCAATTTTCATCAATCAATTCAATATGTGAAATTGCAACCCTTTCATTACCTGTAATTTGCTAATTATTCAATAACATTTATTAAAATATAAACAGCATTTAAATGAAATACTAATTGTGACTATGTGAATATTTGCACTATAAAAATTAGGTAACAAGGAATTACATATTTCGAATTTCCATCTTATATCAGTAAATTATAAAAAAAAATGTATGCATTAAATCTAATTCAAAGGGATTCTGTTAATAAAACAAGTATTTAAGCAACATATAGAAATTTATTGATCATTAGTACTTAATATATATTTTTTATAATACAATTAGATAAATAAGTTATAATAACTTAAATTAGATTAACCTAACTTAAAACCAGTTAAAATATAACCTCCACTAGTCATATTGACTTCTGGATGAGTCCTTTCAGATAAAACTTGATAATTTCTAAGGAAATTATTAGAAAGTCGTAGGGATACAAAATCACATGTACTTTTTAAATAAACATATAATTCTTCCAAAGGTTCCCTCATTAAATGAAAGACTACAAATGTCCTGGATGCCTTTAAAAAATAGACCAACTCCTTAACTATATTTACTGGATGTTCCTTACAAGTCACTATTAAAGCATCAACTTTATTTTCTAATATTCTACACGCCTTTTCATTGTCATACTGCCAACAAGGTTTTTTAGATTTACTTTCATTATTATCACAGGATAATTTGCGTTTTATACCAACATTTATTAAATTTAAATCGTTTGTTTTGTTGTCATTAGAAGTACAGGTTTGTTCAGTGATTTTTAAATTTTCACTTGATAAATTTAATAAATCCTTTTGATTATTTTCTATATTGATTACTTCACATTCCATTTTATCACAGGATTCAGCTTCAGTATTAATTACACTATTGACATCTTGCTTTTTGTCAAACGATGATTCAATAGACGAATAAACATCTTTTTCTTGATAAAAGCACCTCAAGACAGAATATATATTTACATTAATACACCTGTCTAACTGTTCTTGTGGAAATTGCATTGCAAGCAAAGCATTTTTTTGACATTCATTTCCAGGATGCATGTGAATTAAATATCCTTGAGACTGCGATCCTATAGAATTTAAAATTGCTGTTGTCATTAATCCAGAGGTTCCGCTGTCATACAATAAAAAGTTTCCATCAGATTGAACATTTCCATATGTTAAAATTTGTGATACATCATCTATTCTTAATCCTAAAATTTTGGCAGGATCTTGGCGGTAAAACATTTGCACAAGCAATCTTAAAGTTGGTTTACGAAATTGTACATATTCAAAATACTTCTTTTCTTTCTTCTTCATGTACTTTTCTTGGCTATATTCAGTTTTTGAGCTGAATGTTTTTGAATTATTTATTAATTGCCCAACAATACTAGCTGAACTTAAAGACTCGTCCTTGAGTTTTGTAATTTCTTCTTTTGTCATCGCTTGAGAAGTACCATCATCTGTTATATTTCTGTTATCTTTCCCAGACAACTCAATATTTAACTGCGAAATTGTCGTCAACTGTTCTACTTTTTCTAAAGTATACAATTTTTTGCTATTTTGTTTTGGTTTCATCTGGAACATGGTTTCATATTTTTCAGCTATGACGTTATCAACTTCAACTAGAAAGGATCCCAGTGTTATATTACCTTTTGCTTTCATTTTGTGTAATTTCGTATATCGTTGCCTTTGTACAATAACATAATCACCTGGTTTAATAATGTAAGACATATTACAAGTTTTTCCACACGTATAATGTAGGTTCTTATTTTGAAGGTTAACTTAACCGTCATTTCACATATTACCAACTGTTAATAATTTTTAACTAAAAATTCTTTTACGAGGGTTTTACAATAAGTACTTCGCCATTTTTGTGCCGCTATTCTATTTTTACATTACTTTCAGACAATCAGTAGTGCTGTAGATTTAAGAAAACCAATTTATATGACTGTTGCGGCGCAAGCATTTGATCTCCGTCAAATTTTGATATCTATGTCCAAAATAAATTGGGAAGTTAAGGAAGTTATGTCTCAACATAATTCTTATATTGATATAATTTTGAGGGTAATTATAAATTACTTAGTTGAACAAAACTTTTACGTAAATTTCTTCTAGGAAATACAAATTTTTACAATGCGCTTGGAACAGGTTAACCACAAGGTGTACATTTCCAATGAAGTATTGAAAATACTTTGGGAAAATATTGCCCATATTGTCACACATACACTTGTACAAGGGTATGTCAATTTTTAATTAATATTGAAATAATTAATCATGAACAAAATAGTTTTTCAGAAGCGAAGAAATGTTCTAATGGCGGTCGTGCTCTTATGCAGTTAGATTTTACTCAATTTCTTTCAAAATTTGAAAAAATATCTTCACTTCGTCCAGTTCCACATAGAGAATATGTGGAAAATTATGTGAAAGCTTACTACTTACCTGAAAACGAATTAGAAAAATGGATCAAGGAACACTCGGTATGATTTCTAGTGTTTGAAATTGATACACAAGAAATAATTCTTTTTTTTTCTAGGAATATTCTTCAAAACACTTGTTTGGATTAGTAAGTTGCGTATGTCAAAATAACAAAAAAACGAAACAACGTTTACTCCAAATAATCGACGATCTAAAGTTTTCAAGATAACGCTTTCATACGACGTCTGATATTGTTAATGTTCACGAAGATGGTACATATAAAGTATTTTCCAGTAAAGCACAATTGTAAATAGTATTAAATCATAGAATCTCGCTACATATTTTAGAGAAAATATAATAGCAGAATAATGACATTTAAGTTGTCTATAGACTGGAAACGTATTCCACCTTTTATATTTTTTATTTTTTTTCTATGTACTTATTGAGTTTTAATATGTATATAAGACTATGTTTTTAATATGTGATAAGTTCAATTACTAATGCTACTTAAGTAAAGATATAATTTTTTTTGTTAATAAAAATATATTAGAAAATCCTTTTTTACTAACCTAAGAATTATAAGCAAAATCTTAATTGCAGTCCATTTAAGCATGTCGAGAATTATAAATTAAAAATAATTACTCTGCAATGTATCGTTTTATAAATTCTTTTATGAAAAAAAATTTAAACTATTCATTAACATGTTGAAAGATTCCGACTGTTACTCATTTTTTTTTTTTATAAAGTGAAAATATTGTATAAATGGTCTTGTCAAAGAATGGTTTAAATCTCATTTGTCCAATCACACAAGCAAATTAATATGAAACAAATGTCTAGTCCAGCAGTGGTAAAGCAGCTGTACCCCCAGGATTCTATCCTTACCCCTACTCTGGTTTTTGTTGATTATATTATGATATATACAAATGGCACTAATGTACTACTGCAATCAAAAAGCATCAGGTTCATTGAAATCACGCGGGTGCAATGGTCAGATTTTGTCGTCTCACAACGGTTCTTCTCAAGACACATGTCATCATACGTCCGCGAGAACATCAAGAGACAGCGTTTTCTACGATTTTTATAATGACTGACCTAATTGAGCAAAAATTCCTTGATGTCGAGTGCCAAAGATGAAGGCCGATCTGGATAATCAACATCATCTCATGGAAACCACGTCAAGGAAATAAGAGATCTAGACCTCAAAAATCATATCACTTAACAATTAGAGTCCATGTAGATAATACTAGGATTATGATCGACCTAAGCAATTTTGAGACCAAATAGTCTTGGGCCTTTTGTATTGCTTCTAAAATTGCTCAATTTTTTTTATATTGCGCAGAACCATACATCTAAAACGCTCTAACTTATGGAAAAAAATCTCGTAATTTGTCTTCGGCCAATCATTAACACATATTGTTTCACAAATATCAACGGTTAGAGAGAAACCAATCATGTTTGGCTTTATCAAGAGCATTTTGATATAGAAATCCGAAGACACAATTATTCTTTGATGTCTTTAGCCAAAGTATTAGGAATTATAACTAATGAAAATGAAAATAATTTTTTCATTTTTTCAGATTTAGTTGGCTCTAATGTAAGAAGAAAATTAAATATTTTAAACGGTATACAACAAATAAAATTACTATAAACCGAAGAACTAAAGAAATTGCTTCTACAAAATAATATTGTGAATATTTTCATAAATTACAAAAAATAAAAGTTATATTTAGTAGGCTATTCACTAAGATAGGCCATATCTACGTAAAACAATAACCGATTAAGTTTTGAAACTTTGGCCTACTATTAGGGAACATATCAAGTGTAATTCTAAGATATACAAATATCTGTAATTTTTGCACGTAATCTTTGCTGATAATTAGAGACCGGACACGAGAGGCCCATGACTCATCGCCCACGGGCGTACATTTGAAAATTTGTATTTTTAAAGAGTTTCATTTTATTTATAACTATTTTTCTACTCATGACATTGAAATCGATTACGATGGTTGAAATCGCATTTCAACCACTAGAGTTTGAAATTATCTGACTACCAGGATTTCGAATTGTTGACATTCAATTTCTGATAAGAGAAATGTCACTGCATGTATAATTTTTTCTGAAGTTCATTAATTTGTTAAAATAAGTGATGATATTGACGTAGAGCCAGAATAAAATATAAAAGCGGCTAATAATGCATTTTCTAATTTAATCACACATAAACACATTTATGAGTTCACTTATAGAAAGTTTATAGACATCGATGAATATATGCACGAACCGATATAGTCTAGAAGTTATTTATAGCTAAACAATCAACAAGCTCAAGTTGTTATTCCTGATGGGTCCTTTAGATGTAATTCTTTTTGAAACACGTTGTATAATCCCTCATTTGTCAAACGCATTCAAAAACATGAAACGCAGAGTTCGTGTGTGCATCGAGACAAGAGCGCAACATTTTAAGCATCTTCTTTAACGTAGTATTTTTACAAAACTACTTAAATGCATTTCACATTCAAAAGAAATAAAATTAAGTTATATTATAACACAACTAAATTGTAATCTGTCAGATGATACAGTTGTCAAAATTTGACTTTTCAAAATCCTTACTGTTCCAGTGTTCTCAAATTTATATTGAAATCATAGGCTACTCTAAATCAAAATTTAATTGAAGGGATGGTATGTGGAAACAATATTTTCATTAAAACAAAGAAACATAACTGTTGACTTGCTGACAAAAAAATGACAATATTGACAAAAGAAGCAGCCGTAGCGTAGCGATAAAACTATCATTATAATAGTAATAATAATAGAATTATTGTAATTGATCATAAATTAATTTGTGAATTGATGAATTATGTAAGAGTTTAGCGAATAAAATTTTTCTCGTCTGGACCCAAAATGGCTGTATATTGCGGTACTTTATATATCTAGTTACTTTACATTTAAATAAATAATTGTGCTTATTTTCGGTACAGAGGGTAGGTACTGTCGTGAGCAAAAAAAAACGGGACACTGTTTCTGCGGGGGTTTAAATTGCGACTACTTAAGTGGCTATCCTTACGTGTGTCTTATTGACATTTATTAAACATTTTTAAAATAAATGTAAATAAAAATTACTAAAAACGATAGAGAAAGATTATTTATTAAATTAAAATAATTATTACATTAAAATAATTAGTATTTCGTCATTCCACAGTTATTATTAACTGCATCTAATCTTGTAGACATTGAAGGGACAATATTTTGTACAAAATTTGTAGAAATTTGATGCCAAGCATTATAAACAATCTCCCAAAATTCTTCCTGGGTAGAAGCTCTATCTCATTAATCCCCATACATTTTCAATGGGATTTAGATAAGGACTGTAGGGCTGGATATCTCAAGTTTAAATTTCATTCTCTTGTAACCATTGTGTTACAAGATGAGACAGGAAATTGTGTTGTTCTTATAGCTTCCTTTAATGTTTTGAAAGGATTGTACCTAATCTCAGTAACTAATGTTTCGTCTTCCTGCGTATTCGAAATGTTGTTAGGTGCCGAAATTATTTTCAGATTTAAATTATCCTCTTCCCTCCATTTTTTTTATATAAACTTGCGGCTGAACTTTTACCAATATTAAATTGAACCGATACACTTCTTAATGATTTCCCATTTTTCAAACTAGTAAGAAGTCTAGGTTTATCAGTTTTCGAAATCAGTTTTCATTTTCAATTTTGAATTATCAACTATGATATATAATTTGACGCAGAGTTTGAAAGTTAATCAAATGTTAAAATTACAACGCTAAAAATAAAGGAAATTGACATAACGATTTTGACACTGTCCCGTTTTTTTTTTTTTGCTCACGACAGTATATACTGGAAATACATCGCCTGCAATATTTACAAAAAGGTTTAAAAAAAATGCATATTTCTAAGCAACATGTATTACTTATTGTAACATGCTTTTTGAATATATATTTAAAATCACACTGAAAATATATCAATCACATAAAAATATTGGCACTGATACTCTACAATCTTCATTAAATATAAAAAAGTACCCAAAGTAAAATGCGTATTTAAATATGTAAATTATAGGAATGTATATGCTTCATCATCGCAGTAAAAAATACTGTGTCCCACTTACAATCAAGATTCTTAATTATATAAATTAATTTTTCTAACATAAATAAAATGAAGAGAGAATATATACGTACAAAAAAATAAAAGAATATTAAAAATAGAAATTTTTCTTATCGTACGAGATCGACAAGAGTGTCCAGTTCCTTATTTTAAGTGACATATGCTTTAAACAAGTTTTTTTAAATTATCTCATATAAAAACATTTTGAGCGATTATAATCATTATAACCACAAAAATAAAATAGCGTTTTTTTGTCAAGTATTAGGAAATCATGTCAACAATAACTTCAAAGCTCTGTTGTCATATGGCTAGTTAAAGCTTTTACTCTTTCAGCATTACAACTTTTACATAAAACGTGATCATCCAGAGGATAACATCCTTTGCCTTTGCCTTCGGATGTCAGAAGCATTCCACAATCCTGTGAACATAATTATATCAGAATATTAGTTTCCTTTATGTTTTATATTTAGATTAACAATATGTAAAGAATTAATTGCAAAAATATGTAATGTTGCAATGTTTTGTTGTAATTCGTTTTTCAGAATGTAAATTGATAATATGATAAATTGTTAGAGGCATTACATATTAGTAAAGAATAATATTTATATTTGCAAACACTCGTCATATTTATGTATGAAATCACACCAATTATTTAACGACTTTTGATTAAGCCTACTGGTGGGGCATAAGTAACTCTCTTCCTTGGATATAAAAATGTTAGTAATAATTTTGGATAAAATGTATTTCTTAGCTTATACAGTATGTCCCCGGATCGACGCATACTACTTACTTAATCCTGGGAACTCATGTACCTTTCGGTGTAGAATTATGTTGGAGTTGTTGGAGTATTTTCTTCCATATTTCCTTCCACTTTTTCTGTAATTTACTACCATTTTTATTTCCTCCCATTTTGTTCCTCTTTTCTCAGTTGCTGTCCGCACTTCCTCCTTCCACGTTCTTCTTAGTCTGCCTCTCTTCTTTTTTTCCTATTTCTTTTGCTTCGAATATTTGTCTGATAATTCTATTCTCGCCTCTTCTCACTACATGGCCTAACCACCTTAGTTGTCCTTGTTCTATCGTTGTTTCGACAGCGACTATATTTAGGTTTTCTCTAAATACCTGGTTTCTAATTTTATCTTTTCTTGTTTTTCCTTTAATTCTTCCTAGGAATCTCATTTCTGTGCCTGTGATGGATCGACGCATGAATAGGTAAAAAAGTCTGAAAATTTTTGAGTTGAAATTTCATCTTCTGAGGTTCAGCCCTGTTTAGATAGAAAATAATTTGTGCCATAATTTTAGTTTTGAAAAATCAAGCATGCCTTGAAAATGTACAAAATGGTAATTTCTCCCACTGATATAGAGTTTTTTCTGTAGAAGATATGACAAACTGTTATTAAGAAAAGTGTGAAAAGATTGATAAATTATATAGGCGTGCTCAATTTAGGTCCACTATATACTGAATGCTGCTCTTATATCTTCAAGGCAAATTAAATTCACAGCATCTCTAATGCATTTCTTCAATACCTCTACATCATTTGGAATCTTATTCGAATATACTATTTGTTTTATCCGACTATAAATGAAAATATTAATTCAGTCAAATTCCCGAAATCGAGTGAGCAGGACAACCGTCGTATTGAAATATGAAAAAATCTTGCTTCGTATGACAGTTCGTCCACTAACCAATTAAAAAAATTTAAATATGTACGCCAAGTCCACCCTCAATAAAATATGGTCCAATTACACCATAACGATATGAAATTGTACACCAGATGTTAACTTTATTCAAATATTGCCGCTTAGAATTTACACTGTTGGAAAAAAGTGACGAGTACACCTGTATAATCTGAAGAAGTGGCTTTACCCGGGTGAGCCGGATAACGTTGAAGTCTCCGACCGATCATATCCCAGACATGTTTGCTCGGATTGAGATCCGATGAACCAAAATTCGCGCGTCACCGGTGCTCAATTCGAATCTTGATTCGTCGGAAAACAAAATTTGCCTCCACTCGACAACCCACTGATGTCTAGCCTCCACCTACTGGCGTCGTGTACGGCGGTGCTCGCGAGTTCAGTGGAATCCGCTGCAACGCACAGCGCGCTCGCAGTCCACTTTCTAGCAAACGCCTCCGTACAGTTCGCGTAGTGAGTACGCCTTCCCTTCCTGCTGGCCAAACGGCTCCAAGTTGCCTCGAGGAAGACGTACGCGACGCTAAAGCGCTGTGCACAAGGGCGCGATCCTCGCGTGCTGTGCTCGCGCGGGGTCATCCCGCTCATGACTGAAGGCGCGTACGTCCTTGCTCCATCCATTCTCGCCATGCCCGCTGCATTGCCGATAATAACCGCTCGAGACGGCGCGCGGTATCACGGAAGGATACTCCTCCCCGCCACCATTCCTCGCCTAAACTCACTCAGATAACGCGAACGGCCTTCCATCACGCACAAAGTACTACTACAACTACCCGCTTCCACCACACTAGCAATATCCGGTTTCTCCCTCCCCGCATCGGTCTCCATGGAGACAACATATTACAGCTGTCGGAGGCACTCAGTAAAAAATTCAGCGATAGAAAAGTCAAAACTTGAGAGGAAACCTTAATGCTCCGCTAAATCTACGCATTTATCTTGACACGTTTAGATTATACAGGGTGTGCTCGTCACTTTTTTCCATCAGGGTATTATACATTCAGGATTATGTTCAAACCAATATCGGCAACTATGTGAGAAAGGGACACCATTAGTAGTAAAAGTCGATTCTTTTGAGAAAATAATATTTTTACGGAAATCTCCAGAATTTTCTCTCGCAAAGTAAGACAAAATTTCAACCTTCGTGCTTCATTCTAACGCTTGAAGAAATCCAACTTTACATGGTATAACGTCTCTTACCTTATAAACGCGTTGCAAATGTGATCTGCTAATGAAAGTCCGCTCTGACCGCTTCCTTAGTAATGGTTTGGAGTGTTTGCGTACTAAATCCATTACTAACACAGTACTTATGTCATCTTCATCAAAGTTTTTTCTTTTTTTGTGGTAGTCAGAAACTTGTTAACCAGTCTGGATGCTGTAGATTGGACTAATACTGTGTTTTGAAACTTCACACTAAATTTTCTAATAACCGCTGGAACAGATAATTCACCTATACCATAACACTAAATTAGGGAGATCCCTTCTGCTAGAATAACATAGCATTTGTGATATTTTGCAGTGGTATTTACAAAATTGTAGATCAATTTTAAAGAACAGAAAACACTACACCAATTTAGAATTAACTATTTTTGACAATGTCAAAACGGTATTTTATTTTTATCTAATTATATTCATAGCACACTATGCGTTTTGGAAAAGTAAGACAACATAAACATTTCCAAGATGTATTTGATTTTGTTGAAATTTTGCACTCAAATAAAAATAAATTTTTGCATAATTTATCAATCTAAACTTTTCTTAATAATATTTTGTCGTATCTCCTACAGAAAAAGCATTTTATTAGTGGGTAAAATTACCTTTTTGTACATTTTCAAAGCATGTTTGATTTTTCAATACTAAAAGTATGGCGTAAATTACTTTTTTACCTATTCATGCGGGACACACTGTATCATGACCAGAGCTCTTCGTTGTAAGTAGAATAAGTCATTGCAGTTATAATTTATTGGTAGCAGATGGTTATTGGTACCACAACTATAATAGCGTGCTTGATACGCTCATTTTTAAAATTTAACATTATCTAAATGCAGTATAAATACAGCGGAATAAGTCGGCAAAAGAGAGAAAGGATTAACTGGTGTTACTAAATTTAGTTAATCTGTACAGAATCACCGAATCTCAAAGTTGTATTAGTAACATACGCATTGAATATCGACTCCTCGCAAGTATTGCCTCTGTTAGATATTGCATCATTCCACAAGTCATATAGAGCTATAAACCTGGCTTAAACAATATACAGTTCATAAAGTATAAGTTTTCAGTTCGTACTGCCCAAGTGTGAACCGCAAATTGTACTTTATTTCTTTCTAACACACATAAATACGCGCTGTAATACTATACACGTTTGTCATTTTAAGTTAAGACGTACGTCTTTGAAATATATTAAATAAAAGGGATAGGTTGTCTAGAAGATAGTCTTAGGATATTCGACTGGTTGTCAAATTATTTCAATATTGTTGTTTATTGACTTTGTTTCCGGCATTCTGACTTCTAGGTTAAGCATTTTTCCAATTTGAATATTTAGTTTATCAAAAATTATCAAAGAGATCAATACTGATAATAAATAGTAATATTAATTAGTGGCAATAAGTACGAAATTGTTTGATTATCACTTTGACATTTCTAACCTATTTATTTTACAGAATATTTCTTAGATGCCTGGTAAACCCCTGGGTTCTCAAGCTCAACAGCTTGTATTAAATCTTACAGCGTATTTTAAACGGGAAAAAGAGAATGGTGGACCATTTATGTCCATCGACCGTGTTCTTGAGATAATTCACATAATCAGTTAGATAAGGCAGTGTTACAAAATAAGTTATTTTCGAGGGTAGCAGAAGCCCTTAATATTACTGGTAGAACGGTCTACACTATTAAACATCGTAGGATTCAGAATCCAGTCTTATCGTCTCCTGGCAAAAAAAAAGGTCTTGTAAGAAGCCAAAAACTAAGGACTTACCAGAAGCAACTAAAATAGAAGTTCGAAATACTGTTTATGACATGTATAAAGAAAGTATGTTTTTAATATATTGTAAACATTTATTATATGTTCAAATTTTTCAGAAGAACATCTTACCTTAAAAACTCTAAGCAATGTTTTGGCTATGAAAGAATTTGTTCATACAAGTACAAATACTTTAGCAATATTGCTTAAAGATATTGGTTTTAAATATAAGAAAGAGTTTAACAGTAGAGCGCTCACAGAGAAATTAAATATAGTCAATTCAATTCAATAGATTTAATAGATTCAATAGAATTAGTAAAATATCATAAAGGAGAGAAGATATTTATTATAGATGAAATAATAAGAGAAAGTGGACATGAAGTTTTAAGGTTACCCCCATACCATTGTGACTTCAACACAATTGAAATGATACAAAGGTATTTTTAATAATATAAAATATTATTAAAAATCTGGTGTGAAGAACACAAATGCAGGTTCACTATTAATATTTTCTGTGAACGTGTCCGAATATATCTACTACCTACTCATGTATGTTTCAATTATTCTGATACAATTGAAATGATTTGGGCTAAGGTTAAAAATTATTATAATTCAAGCATTGCAAGAAATGGTTATTCAGATGAAAGACTTAAAGAAATGCGGAATGTAGCTTTGCAACAGTGTGATGAAATTACTTGATATAATTCTGTTAGGCATACGGAAACTTTAATTAAAAAATGGTGTGAACGAGAGCAATTTCTTGATAGGGCAGAGATTGCTCCAATAATAATTAATGTAAACGACTCATGTTCTGAGTCAGAATCAGAAACTGACTAGTAAACTAGGTCACTGTCTTATTTTTCAAAATATTTTTGTATTTATATTTTGTAGAAGTTTAATATGGTAACATTAATATTGCCATAAAAACCATTAATGTGCATTTGCTGAAGCAGCGAGGAAATTACTGCCACTGGTTCAACGAAACATTACATGATAAAGATCTCGTGGCAATGTTTTATTTGAATGAAATTTGTTTTTTTTTTATTGGTGGTGTACTAACTTGCAAAATTATCAAATGTAGTTATCAGAAAAATTATTATCTTCATCTAATAAAGAATAATATGGATTTGGATTGTATTATCTGCAAGACTAATTATTATACCATTATTTTCTTAAGAAACAATAAAATATTAAATGTAGACTACATAGATGTTTTCTTTTATGTATAATTTTAAATATAATTGGAAAACATATTTCGACAACTCAAAAGGTTTTAATTCTTTTTCAAAGAGTTGCAAACATAACTTTTACATTCTTTTCCAAAATATTTCAATTTATTTAAAATATAAATAATATATAAATTAAGTAGAAATCTAAATTATACATCGAATTAATACATTCCCAATCTTCTTAGACCAGCCATAGTGCAAGAAAATAATATTGGTAGGTATGTCATTCTTAATAATGCAAACATTTTTTAACACTAAAGATCTTTTTCAATACCTATGCATTTCACTATTGATATCTGGGTTGAAATATTTCTTTTTAAATAAATTTTTAATGGAATATTATCGCGAGTTTATAAATAACATTTAAAATAATTTGTTCGAATATTAAAGTAATAATTTCCGCATAGTTTTCTTGGATATATTTATACAGAACTAGAAGAGAAACAATACTTTTGAACTATTAATGTTCCCACTTTACTCATTATTATTATTTTGACATGTAGGTTATGCATATGCTTTCTTTGGTTATATTGCAAGTAACACTAAAATTTTGACAATATTTGCAAAGATGACGTTTATATAGGATGACAGACGGTTGTTTCCGCGATTGAATGCATGACTTCATTTGACTCTGCAGTACTGATTTGAATCATATGCTTCGAATTTGACCTTGAACTGAAAACTTATACTTTATGAACTATATATAGCTGTATAAGTGATATATCGTAGATTTTACAAGTCAAATTAAATAATTTTATTATGAAGTGTAGACCTTTTCGTCATTATTACTTATTTGTTCTAATTTGTTTTACGAAAATAATAAGTCAAATAGAAATAGTTCACCAGTTTAACGTGAAATACAATAAATATAAACTTGATTATGATTTGAACGTATCTTAATTTTGAGCCAGAACACATATTGAAGTATTTAGCAAATTTTAAAATCTAAAATATTCAATTATACTAACATTAAACATTTAGGCTTGTTTCTACAAATATTTCAATCAATGACTTGGCCTCATATTAAATAATATTAATACGATTCAGAAAAACTAATTTACATTAACACGAAAAAAAAACTTATTATACTAACCTCGCATTTATAACACTGCACGTGGAAACTTCGATCCAAAGCTACAACGCGAACAGTTTGCTCCTGTCCAGGTTCTGGCATTATTGGGAGTTTGCAAACACAACAACGTGGTGCAAATTTTCTAAATAAAATGAATTAAAACAGCATAGGGGATAAAATTGAATTTATATTTGGCAAACTTAAACTTTTAAAATGAGGCACTTCTATTTTTTTACTTACTTATGGAAATCTTCGATGCAGTGAATTTGATTAGTAGCATCGACAGTAAAAGGTATGCCATCCAGTATTTTTCCACAGATAACGCAACAGAAACATTGCGGATGGTATGGTTTCCCAGTAGCTCTTAAAATTCTGTCTAATATTGGTTTCATGCAAACACAGCACTTCTCTAATGTATTCTACAAGGATGAATGATAACATTGGTTAAAAATATTTTCAAAAAGTCTATATATAGATGTACCATGTAATCTTCTTCGCAATATGGTTTTCCATCAAGTGCATAGAACGGCTTGCCCTCCAGGTTAATAGCACAATGGTGACATGTAAAGCACTTTGTATGGTATATTTGTTCCATTGCAGTACAACCACTGTTTTCACCAACAATCTACATAAGAAAACAAATCGTTTATTTAAAACATTTAAGGAATGAATATTATAAGGGTGATTGAAATTTGACCTGCGTTTTATTTTTTTCTGGTCGATACCAATTACAAATTTATATTATATATAATTACATAGCACACTTGCCCCATTGCTCCAGTAGATTCTATATTCCCGTAAAAAAAATTATTCCTTCACTGTTTTATTAGAGGCAAATCGCTTGCCTCTCTAGAACTTTTTGAATTTCCCAAACACATGAAAGTCATTCGTGGCCAAGTCCCAACCCAATTAAGCCAATGTATTGTTCGTTAGATGGACTGTATGTGGACGAGCGTTATTATGTAGGAGAATAACACCCTAGCATCTTTTTATTCGTATGGACAGCTTTCCAAGAAGCTCACTGTAATGTAAGCTGAATTAATCGTTTTTCTTCGCCATCGTCGTCATCACTTTGGCAGTCAATGGTAGTGTTTAGAATTTTTCGGGTCAAAGTGAGCTTGAATTCTAACATTTTTGCTTTCTGGGATAAAATTATGTACCCATAGTTGTTATGATACGCGACAAAAAGTCATTGCGTTCATACTCGTAGCGAAGCCGGAGTTTCCTATATACCTGAAGTCGTTTCTGCTGTTGCTCCGCAGAAAGTTGTTTTGGAACCCACCCGGCGCTAACTATACTAAATTTAAACTTATCTTGGACAAAAGTGTGGACACTACCAACACTAGTGTATACAATCCCACCAATTTACAAATATTCGCCGATTGCTCCGGATCACCTGGTTGACTTTTTGAATATTCCCAAGATTCACAGAACACACTGAATAGGCAGTATGCAGCAAGTTCGAGACACGCATTCAAGACCTTCCTGGAATGATTTACACCATTCAAAGATTGTTCTGAGTGATAAAATATTAGTCTCTTTTACACCTTCGTTGAAAAATAAATTTAATCATTATACGTTGTGCGACAGAATTTGACACATTGTTGCAGAGAGCATTGTTAATATAACTGACAGTATTGACCCAATCAAGTTGTAGCTGGTTATGGCGCTAGCTAACATGCCTACTTCGATTAATATAAAACAAATTTGCAGTATCTCTTTTATTATGTTCAGAAAAAAATAAAATGCACGTAAAATTTGAATTGCCCTCGTAGATAATGACATAGTTAAATAATCTGTAGATCAAGTAAATTTTCAAGAAATTCTCAGTTAAGAAAAGAACTATAAAAAATATTTGTAAAAAAAAAAACGACTAAATTATTCTAACCAAATAATTAAAACATATTTTTGATATAAAGAGAGAAAATATAAAATATGAGATGTAGTAGTGCAAATGAATGTAAATCCAAAATATGATGAAGCTAATGCACATGAAGATGATATAAAAAAGTAAAAATCTCGGGCACCCATTTCCGACTATGATTGACATGCGATCCGAAGAATATTTGTAAAGACAAGACGACAACTATAAAATGTTAAAAACAGACCGCATTAATTAATCTAATCACAAATTTAGAAAAAGTAGTAGGTTGCTCTGAGGTGACAAAAACTTTTGAGTCACTTAACCATTTACAACATCGTTATCTCCTTATTTCAGAAACATTTTCACATCTAATTAGTTTCTTTGCATGTATCACTGTGTAAAAACATCGGGAAATATATTTTCAAGACTGGATATTTTAAAATTTATCGTAGCATATATAGTGGAACTGGAAATAATGGATAAATAAAATATTTTTGGCGAACAAGTAATTTTTATTCCATTAAGTACACTTTTTCTTATTCGATATAATGTTTCACGGGTAGCCAAACCAAATCCGAATATTTCGGGGAATTCCTACTCTGTTTACAGAAAGAAACTTTTGTTGAGCGGTTGGAATCCCAGTTTCTGAGCACGTGTAATCCAGTTATAAAACTAAAAAGGTCAAAGCGTAATTTAAAGAGCTTAATCCCGAATATAAAATTAAAATTAATTGCGGAGATGGAAAATGGTTAAAAGAAAAAGAAAGATATTGTGAAACAATTTGGGATCCTCCTAACACATATCAACCATTTTGAAAAACAAGGTGATACTTTTTTTACCAGTAAACGAAAAAGGCTTAGACACAACTTGTCATGTTTAAGTGGCTCACTATCGCACGTGATAAATATCTTCCTCTAAATAATTTGCCGGTGCTTTGAGATGTAACAATTTTTCAGCTAGCATAAGATGGTCAAATAAGTTTAAGCAGGCATATGTGTGGTGAAAGTGCTTCTGCAGATTTGCAATGGAGGAATGGCAAAAAATGTTTTGTCCAACTTAATAAAAAGTTTAATCAATCAATACGATACGATTAAAATGATATTTTAACGCAGTAGATTACAATACAATAAAATAGAGTAGGCGAACAGTGAAATTTGTGAAAAGTGGTATTAAAGCTTGATCAAATTTTCGCAGCCCAGAATAGAAAAGTTTTTATTGACAACTATCCCACGCACCACAAAACTGTAGATCCAAAACTAAAAAATACTAGACTGGAATATTTTCCTCCTAAACTAACCTCCATCTTGAACCAATAGACCAGGAAATGATAAAAATTGAATTGATTCGGCATTTACTTGATGAAGATCCATAATTTAAAATAGAAATAAAACTACGGTTCTAATCTTCACTTTTAATCTTTAATCGTAACACGACAATTGTTTCGCCAACACAGTGGCACAGTAACGTACTCTTTAGATGTAAGCACCTGAGGAAGCCACTGTGCTGGCGAAACAATTGTCGTGTTACGATTAAAAGTGAAGATTAGAACCGTAGTTTTATTTCTATTTTGAATGATAAAAAATCTAAAGCACCATTACCGAAAAAGAATCATTCTGAAAGTTTAAGAGGATAGTACAACAATTGTGTTTTTACTTGGCTCAATTGAAGATCTAAATAAAGCGTCGAATATCGATGTAAAAGAACAAACAACCGCTAAATGTTTCAGGAAGATAGGCTTTGCCAAAGATAAGGAGTGAGCCATGGATTAAAGCAGTTATGTCTTAGATTGATTAAGTGATCTAACCTACATTTTGTACTATAAGTAATAGGTTAAATCGTAACTTGTCAATTTGACTTATGATTATTTACAAATGACATTTCGTCAATTCTCTAAGCTCAGACATAACTTATATGTCTATTTCAGTTGTTCATGGCCTACCTAGGATACAAAATTTTGTGGCTCGCTTGATACATTGCTACAGGAAACTGATGATTGGAATGGCGATAATATTCTTCCACTATCAGAATTAAACAAATTTGTGGTCCTCATACAGAAATGCAGTAAACATGACTGACGCCACATCTGAATGTGTTAATGTTAATGATGGTGTGCATAAAATGGGTTTCGCAACCAATGAAGGCATTTTCATAGAATGCCTTCCTAATAAAAAAGGTAAGTTTACCTATCACCCATGTTTTATAGGTTAAAAAATAGGTTAAATATGTAAATTTTGTTATTGTTTCAGACTCAGAGTTAGATGAAGACAAAGATAATAGTGAAAGAGAGAGTGAAATATTCGTACATACGTTTTTTTCAGGTAATATCAAAATTTAATTTACTTAAACTTTACATTCCGTCAGGATTTTACACATTCTTTAAGTTTACAAATATAGAAGCACCCCGGTATTGTTTGTAAACTTTATTTCTCTTACTCATCTGTTTCATGAGTTTTGGGGCAAATATTTGATTTGCGTAAGACCTCCAACTACTAAAACCTACCCGTTCATTTAATTATTTATCAACATCTGATTTAAGTGTTTACTATTTATTTTAACGTCTATGTTACTGACCATGCATTAATTAGTTATAGGTCTTCAGTTTACATAATTTAATAGATCTCGATCATAGACAAATCTCGATAGTTTCAGTCTAATTACTAAACCAGATACGAAAATTAGACAGTAATTTGATTAAATATTATAGCATTTCATTGCAGAAGCTACAGCGAAGAAATAATTGCAGTGCATTACTTCAAGCATTTACTAATATCTAGAGAGGTTCATTCGAGTAACATCGCACCGGCGGCTCGTCCTCGCACGTATATCTATTTGGTCAGTCGCCGCTGGACAACGTTGAGCGCACATCGCTCGTTTACATATTACTGTTAAAAACCGAAGCGCATCGAAACCTATATAAACAATATCGGGACACCGTCTGTGAAATTGGTGAACACGTTGTGGGTATTTGAGAAGCTCAGCTTTTGTACTTGCAATTAATGAATCTATATCTGGATAACATCTACGAATAGTTTCTGCCAACATATTGCTATGGATTTTTAATTAAAAATAATTTATTTAAAAATGTAAATATTTTGTTAAAACCAGACTGTATGTATATTGAAAATGTTATTTAAATGTGCGAAGATAAAAACTGGTTTATCCGAGGTCGATTTGATGTGAAAGTTGAAGTAATTCTTGGAGACAAATTTTATAGTTAGAACTAGAAGGTAGCTTGGTGTGATATAATTAAATATATTTAATTAATTCGGTTATTTGTTTGAAAAGTGATTTATTGATGTATTAGGGAGTTCTTGAGTTAAATTCTCGTATGCTATTTGATGATTAATATAGAATAAGCACCTTCTTGTCAGTCTCCAGTAATTTTGTAAGTAGATATTTTTTTTATATCATAAAACATAAATTAAAATTTTAAGAATATTTCTATTGTCTCCAAGCTTGTTAATTAAGAGATTTAATTATTAGTAATATAAATAATAAAGCTTACTATTAAAATTTCTATGTTAAAATTATAGCAATTATAATTTGTTCGAGAGGATTCAGGGTTTTTTGTACATGTTAATTGCGCATGTGTAAATTTTGAACGTGTATCATCAGATTCGATTATTCAGTGTGGTTCTCTGGGGAGAAATTAATATTGAACTTTATAATTTTTAGATAAGTTTGATCGGAGTCATTAAGAGGAAGTTTTCCATTCATTTAGCTGTCAATTTTACAATGAATGTTTTTACCTCATGTATTTTTGTATAATACAGTATCTTTATATTTTGTAAAGATAGATTTTTTTAAATTTTGTATTAAATATTCAGTTTGATTTTATCCTGTGTTTGATTTTTGTATTCATACCATTACTGCTAACTAATTAAAAATAAGTAACTTATATAATATAAGTAAATAAAATTTTGTGAACATTTCACTGGCGTCCAAATTACATTACAGTCACGTGTTTCCTTATTGGAACCCGAGAAGTTAGAAGTCTCATATTTGAAAATTCACCGGCTGAGAAACCTAGTTGGGAAAACTAGTTGTGGATGGTGGTCTGCTAAATTTTCAAACCATTATTCATAGCAATATGTAAAGCATGAATTTTACACGTAATACGTAACAAGTTAGCACAATATTTTATTAGAGACCAGCCTACAAAGAGCATGTTTGCGGCATCATGACTCATAAACATTACATTTAGTTTGTTGAAAGTTCAAACTTTTTCAATGTATTCAACGTGTACTCTTCTGCAAGCTAGTAAAAGTGGAGACGATTGATGTGGTTTCATTGTACGTACTATAACATTAGCAACCGAACTTTTTGTTACAATCTGTTGTTTCATCCACAGATAACCACAGTTTACTTTTCAATTCGGATTTAACCATATGTTCAATGCATTCACGGAGGGATTGTAGAAAATTTAGTAATGATCATTATTATCTTATCATTTAATTATGCTTTTCCGGCTAGGTAACGTTCCTTTACCGTAGTGCTTCCAAAATGACTGAAATGATTCATTATCTACTAACTTAAACAGTACATTACATATGAAAGTTACAAATAAATGAAACAAAAATATCTGGCCAGTTTTTTTGCGATTATGCATTATTGCACACTATTTAGGTGTCTTTCGCAGTAAAATTTCATTGAATACATTAGAGGTATAACACACACTTTATTATACTGTCATATTACATTAAATCAGGAAATCCGTTCATCAATTTATGAGCTGCATCGTAAAACGGTATTTTTCTGTCTATTTGTGACATGATAAAATTACTATTTGTCACTGCAAACCAGCGAAGTGTACTGAACGGTGTTCGGAGGGCGATTGATAAAATATATATATGCGCTAAGACGAGCCGCCGGTAGGATGTTACTCGAATAAACCTCTATCTATGGAGAAAAGTACATACATGCATCTTATACATTAATTACTTATTAACCTATTAAATACTATTATGTATCAAAACCAATAATTAGAAAAAAAAAAGAAATAAATCAGCCGAAGCATATAAATTTAAAAAAACATCAAACCTTTTCACGACATTTAACGCATATGCCATAACAATCGCCTTCTGTTTCATTTTCCATGCCTTGTACCAACAAATCAGTTAGAGCATCAACTTCTTGTTCTTTAGGCCCACCTATCCTGCTTGCCGACTGACTAGGACCTGACATGTGACTACCTCCACTGACATAAGGTGCATATAAAGAATAATTCGATCTAGACGACATCTGACTGGGAGGTCTAGGATTGATCGGCTCATAAATGGATTCATATGTAGATGACTATAAGTAAAGTCAAATTAGAAACACACAAATAAAAGAACAAAAGAAAGAAATGTGAGAAAAAAAAGCACTGTAATTATCTGCTTAAGATCAGACGGAGAGCGAAAGCCTAAGAAATTTAGAAAAGAGTATTTATTATTGAAGCAGATTATCAAAAGTGTGAAATTTTCTTTGATTCTCACATAATAATCTGCACATAATTCGAATTTTATGGTGTCACATAGAAACTATGGCATTTATTACACAAGTGAGGATAGGCAGAAACAAGAAAATCCCTAACTACAATATAAATTAATAAACTTTAAGTACGTATTACGTTTACTAAGTTACCATCTTCAATGGAAGAATCTGAAAAAAAGTGTTATACGTAGCGTGTTTAGCTAAGGCACAACCTTTGAAGATATGGTCTTCAGTGGGATAACACCCTTACCAGTGTTATCCCACTGGCGATTTTGGGAAGAGAATATTTTTTAAGGTTGTACCCTAGCAAAAAACGCTACGTTTAACACTATTTTGCAGATTGTTCTACTAAAGATGACAACTTAGTTGCCGAAATACATATTTAGAAGTTTATTAATTTACATCGTGGTTAGAGATTTGTCTTGTATTTGTCTGTTTCAGATTTCAAGCCACAGTCTCTATCTATTCGGAATTGAGGATAAATCAAAAAATCTTTTTACACAACTTTTTTATAACTAGAATTTTGAATATATGTACAATATTATTTCTACGTATGCATTGATTTTATTCCAGTCAAGAGCGAACACGAAGATGATTTAACAGGAAGTGAGACTCGAATTGTAACAAAGGATTTACGCTTTTGAATTCTTTATCAATTTTCAACATACCGATAGATTCGAGAAGTAAGAAATTTAAAGCGAGAACGGGGCAAAGAGGGTTATACCCCCACCAATACTGCAGTAGACGTTTAGCTGTAACAGTGACTGTCACGCACTGTGACGCACACGTGCTTCTTTTATTTCTTTGTAATATGTTACGATGTCTAAACCAAAAGACAATTTGTAATATTCCTATTGAACTTGTTTATTTTCAAAATGAAAATTAAATATAAATTCTTTAAAACAAAATAAAATTCATTCCAGACATTTTTTTAATAAAATAAAATTTAGGTTTGTCCTCCTTGCAACAAACAAAATTCCATTCTATTGTAAAAAGCTCTTTTGACGTAAAATAATAAACAAGTTATTGTTATAAATTTGACATTTAATATATCCCCAAAGGAAGAAATCAAGATCTGACAGTCGCTCTCACGCTAAACGTCTTCTGCATTGGTGGGCGTACAACCCTCTTTGCCTCGTCTCCGCTTTAAATTTTCTACTTCTCGAACCTATCAGTATTTCTCTTCAACACAGTCGAACGAAAGAAGCTTAAATTTTGCTCCGTTGCTGCAATAAGTTTTCCATCTCACCGAAACTTCTTTACAGCAAGGCAAAATTTGTGTTTTCAGAATATGCGAAAATCACTTGGGGCTGGGTCTGGCAAAAAGGGTGGGCAAGACAACCTAAAATCGCAAGTGATCCAATTTTTCGCAAAATGGTGAGATATTGTGATGCAAGAACTTTATTGTGGTCATTCCATGTCGTTTTTTAGAAATTGCTTTCTTCAAATTAGCCAATATAGCAGAATTTTATGGTCAGTTAGCGACCTGGCCTTTTGCCATATAGTCTATGAAAAGTATCTCTTTTGAATCCCCCCAAAAAATAGCAATTGCCTTATCTGACGAAGGAAATATCTTGGTTTTCTTTAGAGGTCATTGTTGTCATTGCCGTTTGGATTTAACCATAGCGATGAAGTCAGATTTCATCAATCTCAATCATTTCAAAAAATCGACTTGGTCCCTCTTAAAGTTTCAAAATATCGGTTAACTTTCGAATTCCTTCACATTTTTAATCATAATTCAAGATTCGCAGCACCCACTTTACACAGCTTAAACATGCCCAATTGTACATATCAAATGTGATGAACGACCCTAGCTCTAACTCCTCTGTCAGCTCTTTCGTCGTGTAAAACAATATCACTAATGTCGTGTAATACAATATCACTAATTTTGTTAATAATTTCCGAAGTTGCTGCAGTTTTTGATCCTAGTCGTACATCATCTTCGATGCTCATTATCATCATATTAAAATTACGGAATCCAGCCACAAAATTTCAAAATTAGTCTTAAAAAAATTGGATTGCACCACGAATTGCGAATTTATGCATTTTACGAGGGCGGATTGATATATAAGGTCTTCAAGTCTATAAAATCAGAATAAGAAAAGACAAAATAGTGGAACCAGTCTCAAAATGAATTAAATTTATTGTACTACCAATGTACATAATTATTTTTCTACATAATCACCATTTAGTGAACCACATTTCTCTAAATGCTGAATCCGTCCATGAAAAAATTTCTTGTTTATTGTTGATCCTATTGCGAACAGCAGTCATCAACCACGGTTGTTCGACGAGCATTGGCTTGATATAATAATGCAATTTGACCGGGCGTTCTTGGAGTTTCCTGCTGCTCAGTCAATGTCGTCTTGGTGACTCTTCCACGTTTGTTTCGAACGCCACGGATTTCTTCACCATTCCAACATCGACGTCCTCTTTTATTTTGCGTTATCTGATTCAATACCTCCTTCAACTTTAGGAACAATCAGAAATCTGAAGGTGCCAAATCAGGACTGTACGGGGGGCGTGAAAAAGCCGTGAATTTCAGGCTCAATGCGATTTGGCGTTGTCGTGGTGCCAGAAAAAATTCGCTCTTTCCGGACTTACTCTACGGATACGATTCTTTAGTGATAGTAAAGTTTTGCAGTATTTTATTGAATTAATCGTTGTTATTTTTGCAGATATTCGGTATCAATCCCAGAAAATGGTGAGGATGACTTTCTGCACTGATGGAACTCCTTAGAATTTCCGTACACGTGGAGAGTGAGGACAACGGTTGCTTGTTTTCGAGGTTATAATGATGAATTCCCAATTTGTTCCCAATGATGTTCATGGGAAAATCATCTCGTTTACGTCGATACTGGTTAAGAAATTCTTGGCGAATGATTTTTCCTTGGTCCTCTTTGACATCCGTTAATTTTCACGGGACTCATCTGGCACAATTTCTTTCTGTAATTCAACGGCTGAACAATGTACTGGACTCTTTCTCGACTCATGTCTAATTGCCGAGCAATTTGTTTTTGCGTAATCCAGCGACTTCTTTGAATCAGTGCATTCACTTGTCTCTGATACTGGCCGACCTAATAGCTTTTCTTTAAACACGTTTATTTCGTCTCTATGACAGTTTTGCACGTCGAACACACTGACGAACATTTTTCGCATCCATACAATCGTTGCCTGTAAATTTTGATGGGCGCGCAGCGCAATCTTTCAGCTTTAAAACTTCAATCACGGATTGTTGCTTGGTAGCAAAGTAAGTCAGAAATCGAACTCATGATAAATGACACTGTTACTCAACGACGATATACAGGAAAATGAAACTTTGCATTCTAAGAAGAGATACCCAAAATTACCGTTTGCAGGTTAAAACTTGTTTCTATTCTCACTACTTACACAATGACATTGCTGGAGACCTTACATATCAATCTGCCCTCGTAGGATTTTTTATTTAGCCACTTTATTCACACTACTGTAACTTTCAAGTCTAGAATAAAAAAATAACCAAATTTTACACATCACCCCCAATATAATGCTAAGTTTTCCAAAAGATGGAGCCAGTAGTCGAGTCTCACTTCCCGCCAAATTATCCTCAAAATATTTGAATTTTAAGAAAACTTTGACCAATTGAGTGAAACGCCGTCATCGAAAAGACGTAAACATTCTAAAAACTACATGTAGAACAAAAAAATGTGAATACAACATACGAGCGGTTTGTAAGAGGTACATTTGGTTTAATACATATAAATGAACATTAATAAATTAGTTTTAGCAAACAATTAATCTTGAACTCCAAAAGCATGTTTCCATAGTGTCAATATTTATGCAATTTAAATTAATTTTTAAGCATAAACCTACCGAATTTGTGATTCTATAATAATGTGAACTACGAGAGTGATTTGACGGAAGGGTGACTATTATTTTAAGGCAAAGAATATATTTTATTTTTCAACATAATTCCCATCTAATTCTATACACTTAGCCCAGCGACTTTCCACTTTTTTAAGCCAACAGAAAGTTAATCTTTCGCAAACTAATCAAAGTAGACACTCGTGGCGCCAATCACCTATTGATTAGTACCGAATCTCATTTCGCCAAATCATTTTTTTTTAAGTTTGGCAACAAGAAAAAATCACTTGGAACCAGATCTAGTGAATATGGCGTATGAGGCAGCAATTCAGATCATAATTCGAGAAATTTAGCGGTTACCATAACGGATGAATGAGAGAGTTCGTTATCCTGATGAAACAAAACTTTTTTCGTCAGTTCGGCATCGAAATGTGTTAGTACATCAACATAATATTGGCCAGTTATTCTAATGCCCTTCTGTAAATAGTCCATAAAACTTATGTCTTTGGAGTTCCAAAACAATCGTGGCCATAATCTCATTGACCGAAAAAAACAGTTTCCGCTTTTTTCGGAGTACGTTCATTAGAAGAAATCCTAAACAATGGATTTCTTGTGTTTCTGTGTTTTTGTCTGTAGACAATATATGTTTTTAGGTTTCATCTACGGTCACATATAGGCGAAAGAATTCTCTTGGATTATGTTCGAATTTAGGCATTTGAAATTATAACACTAGTTGGCATTTGTTCAACAGTAAACAACCGTGACATCCATCTTGTGGTTAGCTTTGTCATATTTGAACGTTGATGCAAAATATTGTGTACCTATTCTGTTGAAATGTTTACAGCATTAGCTATCTCAGACACATTTATTCAGCGGTCGCTCTTAACGATGGTATGGAGTTTATTAATTATTTCAGAAGAAGTTACTAAATGAAGGTCTCAGCATCTTCTGTGCTCATGTCAGCACTTTTGAGAGCAGTGAACCACTTACTATATATTACTTCCCATTCCATAGGAAGGAACAGATTCATCACAATATGTATTTCTCTTCTTCAGTTTATTTAATGGTTTTTTCTACGTGAAAATAACGTTGAACACACGAAATTATTTTTTCTCCAAATTAACACAAAAGCGAATAGTTTGCTTTAAACGATTGTAAAAACTTATCTTGAGTGAAATTGTGACAGAAAGCTTCTAGAACATTATTGAAATCAGCAATATATTTATCGTGGCAATGTGTTATCAACTTTTGAAAAATCACTCTCTCGTCAAATCACCCGTGTATGTATATTGAAAAATGATTTTTTATCTAGATCGTTTTTTTTTATAGAAATTAATTTTCTTGGATGAATATTTGTTAACTATTTTAAAATATTCTTTCACTACTGCACCTACATGGAATGATGTAAAAATGATAAGCATTTAATACTTAAATTTATTATTAGAAATTGTGTGTTCATTGGGAATACAATAAAGTTTCACTAATCCTGATTAATTAAACCGGACCCCAATCCGAACTACCGAGACATCAAAATTAGCGAATCCAGTATTAAATTACATTATTAAAAAAGGACAATAAATGATTAAACATTTTTTTAACAAATGTAGTATATATTTAAAAAAAAACATGCGCTAACGTTTTATAAATAGATACGAAGACGTTAGAAAATTACAAATAATTTTGACTATTAAAATCAAAATTCAATAATGTTGGTTTGGCGAATGCAAGCATGTTTAGCGTTCATCACGCGCTGCCGAAGAATCCTGAGAATGATTAAATTATTTAATTTAATTCTGTTTACCTCCGCCCATTGAATGCAGGTGTTGAAACTCATAATAGCCTCTAAATATTTAACTTTCAACTCATCTGTAATAAGTGTAATAACTTCTTCGTCAGAGGATAAACTATCCTCGCCTATCATCGTTATCCAGTGCCAAATGCTCTTCATCTCCAGAGATCCATTTTTTTTGCCAAAAAAAGCGATCTTTCGATTGACCAGCTATGCTGGTACGAACCGAAACAATACGGGTAGTCCTTCAAAAACGAGCCAGATGGCGGTAAATATACAAAAAGGTTTTAAATATGTCTATACGTTAAATGCACGTATAACGCTTTTGTTTCATTATGAAACAGACATGTAAATTTACATATCTGTAACTGTATACTTGGACAATACCTCGTATTTTCAGCACCTTTTTTTTGGCAAAGTCTCTTTCGTCCTTCAGATGTCACTTATAAATAAGTGCCACCTTATAGGATGAAACTTGCTTTATCTAATAGACGTTTTCGGCTTAATGTCATATACAGATACAGATCTATTTATAAAGATTTGTATCATTTGTATACATTGCTTCATTAGTTTAACTGACGACGCCTATAGATGGCAGAAACATATGTCTTAAGCAGAAGTAAATGCTGAAAATACGAGGTATTGTCCAAGTATACAGTTACAGATATGTAAATTTTTTACATGTCTGTTTCATAATGAAAGTAGGTTTTAACCTAATAATTTTATCAGCGAATTTTTGTAAAAAAGGTTGTATGGTAGATGAATCGCTAGACAGTTTCTCTCCAACCACTTTATGATGAATGCCGTGTCTCATTCTGAACCTATTTAGCCATCCTTTGCCAGCAATAAACTTGTCGTCATTATAATATTTAGAATAATTTTGAACAGTTTTTTTCTTTTAACATAGGAGCTGTCTATCTCGCTGCAGCAGAAATCATTTGTATAATTCATTTTCCATTTCTGAAAATTCTGGTTTTCGGATCATTTTTCTACGATTTGGTACTGCGATACCGCTTGCAACGTAACTGTGAAGATACAAAAACGCAAAGTAAATTAGCAATTAATAAAAGGAAGTACAAACCTTTCGATTTTTTCCTTATTCTTTTTAATATCGGAAATTGTGAATGTTCCGACGACATATTTTATTCCCAGCACTTGCACCACTATTTAGTTTCTGTAATATTTTATGTTTTTCAGTGATTGTTAATGTTTTGCACTGCGCTTTCGGAGACATGTTCATTCGAACTAACTCAGTGATTTCCCTTTTACGTTCCACGCCTTGTCGGGGATTCCTTGTTTTATTCGAAGAAGATGACAAATACGCGACAAAAATACACGACGTACGATTCGGAGTCGGGAATCCGTAATCGATCCGGAGTATAAAGTAACATAATGTAAAATTCAAATTTTTTAATTTGGTCCGGTCTGCAAGGACATCCCGATTAAGGGAGATTCGGATTAGCGCAACTTTACTGTATATGTTTACATTTGGATTTCTAGAAATGATGGCCTCTTGAAGTTGGGACACTGTTTATTATATGCATTGTACGAGCGTAAATGTTTGTACTAAAAGTTCCCGCTATGTTGCACGTTTAACGTGAGATTTCAAAATAAAACATAGTAGTATTAACCATAAGAAGAAATCATTAGCTAATCTTCCATATAAGTAGATACTTTGAGAATTTGCTTCAATTTATTTACTAGAATAGAATATATTGCGAAAATAATTGCAAGCGAACCTTAAATATTTAGCATGCAAATTTAGTAAGATATGAGTGTAAAGGTTATGTTAGTACAAAAAATTATATATTACCTGTCCAGAAGTCCCATACAAGGAGTCAGTATCACTAAACTAATAAGGATACATAAGCATTAGTACTCGATTTGCGACATTATAACCATATACAATATAGAAACCAAGCATTTAGAATCTCATTGTATTAAATCTGTTTGAATACAAAATGATTATGAAAATAATTTGTAGATTTGCTTAAATTATATGCTTGTCTTATTATAGTGGGTGTATACCGTAGAAGCTAGGGAAGCACAGCTTTCCCTACATGAACCAAGTAAAATAAGGTGTATAAATAAAAAAGTTTAATATTAAACTTTAATATTACATTTTAAATTATTACCTAATATTACTAATCAAAGCGCGCCAATGCCGATTTCAAATGCTGACGTTAACGAGGAACGACGAACTATGCGACGTGGCCACCCGAATAAACAACCTGGTATGCTAGCTATCTACAGCGTACGGCTTATATGGGCAGCTTTTTAAGCATCGCGTTTGTGAACGGGCGTGTCTAGAAATTTTGGCAAATAAAATAAATACCCCTTTTATTGTGGAATTATGTACATGAAATTAGTTAGTTATTAATTTATAATATTTATAGATAATACAAATACTGTGTTAACGCAAAATCTTTCGTTTTTATGGATTATTTCATTTGAAAATTGAATTAAAATAGTCCATTGTGTAAGCTATTTTCGTGGAGATTATATTATAAGCACGGAAATCGGTCGTTCGGAAGTTTTGGAACCAAATTCGTGCGGAAATGTGTCTGATTGTGAATGTGTTGTATGTAACATAGTGACAAAGGATTTTCACGTTACAATTTCTAAGCAAAAAACAAATTATTGCCAAAGGTAAGCTTACTCCAACTTTGACTAATTTAACAAAACAAACTAAATTGTATTGAAGACATTTTCAAAAACAAAATTACAAAAAGTGCGAATGGTTGTGACAATAAGTCTCTTTTCTTTTGCTGGCTTTTTCTTTTTTCAAGAGAAAAAAATTTGTGGAATAAAAATGGGTAAGCTGATCTAAATAATTTACGCAATGATAGATGTGGTTTGCTTCCTGGGAAAACTTGCACTTCGCGGTCATACTGCAACTGACTGAACTTTTTCAATCTCATTTGGATAATACTACAAGTTTTAAAGGGACTTCTAATTTAATACAAAACGATCTTATTCTATGCATAGAAAAAGTAATATTGAGAAAAATAAAATTTGAAGAAGCATCTCAAAAAAAAAGGAGGAATTAAGGAACGCTTTATGGGATTTTTAAATGTTTTCACGCAAAGAACAGCTTCTGCTTTATATTGTATAGTTCAGACTATAGTGAATGATCATAATTGTGGTTCCAAATTATGATGGAGCAGCAGTAATAGCAGGTGAATTAGGGAAGTTACGGGTTAAAGTAAAAGAAACGTATCCAATCACGCTTTTTGTACAGGGTGGCCCAAAATGACCGAAGGAGTTTTAATTCCTTATAACTTTTTTATTATAATTTTTTTTTTTTGTTTTCAGTATTTTGTAAAGAAGACTTGGGGAATTTAAAATGGAACAGTACACAATTGAACAACGTGCCAAAATCGTTGAACTTTATTTCTCAAATCAACGATCCATTGTTTTGACTCAGCGTGCATATCGTCGTTATTTTAGTGTGCGGGTTGGACCCTCAGAGTCAACAATAAACCGTCTGGATGCAAATTTTCGAGAACAAGGGGCAGTAAGGAACCTTCCTGGTGCCGGCAGACGAACGGTGCACACGGATGACAATATTGAACGGGTACAGGAGAGTATTCGGGAAGATGGAGAAACATCAACCAGACGTTCGACACAACTTGGTCTCTCAAGAGGGTCGCTGCAGAGAATTTTGCATACAATAAGAATGTTTCCATACAAAATTCAGCTTGTCCAACAATTGAAACTGACAGATTACCAGCAACGACTTGATTATGCAATTTATTTTCGTCAGAAAGCAGAAGAAAATCATGATTTTATTCATAATTTAATTATGAGCGACGAAGCCCATTTCCAATTAAATGGGTTCGTTAATAGGCAAAACTGCAGGATATGGACTTCGGAAAATCCAAGAGTAGTTCAACACCGAGAATTACACCCACTTAAGTGTACCGTTTGGTGCGGTGTTTCGTCGGAAAGGATAATTGGCCCATATTTTTTTGAAAATGAACACGGTATCGCCGTTTCCATCACTGGTGTTAGATATCGGACAATGTTGGAAAATTTTTAAGGCCAGCCGTGGAAAACCATCCGCAAGTATTGTTCCAACAGGATGGAGCCACAGCGCACACTGCGAGGGACACAATGGCTCTTTTACGCGACATCTTTGGTGAACGAATTATTTCCCGTACAAGCGATTTTAATTGGCCTACGCGTTCACCGGATTTAACCGCTTCAGACTGTTTCCTTTGGGGTTATTTGAAAGGAAAAGTCTATATTAATAAGCCTCGAACCATACAGCAATTAAAAAATAATATACGCGACGAAATCAACAACATAACACCTGAAGTTTTGCGAAAGGTTATGGAAAATGTTTTGGAAAGAGCACGAATATGCGAAGCAGAAAATGGCCACCACTTGCGAGATATAATTTTTCATAATTAAATTAAAAATATTCTCCATTAATATACTGTATTTAAAATTTAAAAAAATTAATAATTATGTCTTAAATAAGAAGTTATAATGAACTCAAACCCCTTCGGTCATTTTGGGCCAGCCTGTACATGTACATGTATGGCATATAATATAATAATAATATATATAATAATATAATAAAGGAATGCAAGATTTTGTTTCAAACTTTGAGTGATTTGGCAGCATTTTTTCCAAATCTTCAAAAAGAACCAGTGCTTTAAATTTGGAGGTTCATAGAAGATTACCAAAAGTAGCTCCTACTCGATGGAATTACAACCGTAGGTTAGTACAAACTGTATTTGAATATCGACAACCACTTTTTTTTTTTTTTCAAAATATAGATAACCAGTAAGAATGGGAGAATGAGCGAGCCTCGAGTTTACTCTGGAGGATATTTTAATATGTTAGAAACTGTAACTAATTTTAATCTCTTCTTACTTAATTCTTCCGAGATATTTCCATTTTGTGACAACTGTTTTACAAAATAAAACTAGCGACATTAATTTTTGTATATAAAAAAATTCAGGCATTCAAATCCATGGCTTTTTCTAAAAGAGAACAATTTGACCATTGTGGAATAAATTTGAGCGTTTAAATATTCAACCGCAGAAACAGAATACGCACCGATATTGCCATAGAACACAGAACAGATGAAAAATCGCGATTCCGTAAGTTGTTCTTTGAAATAATTTACAATATTTCGGCCCATATAGACATTTAAGAACTATAACACCTTTAAATTTCTTGAATTAGTTAATTTTTGCGATAAATTCACAGTTTCTGAAGGGCCCTTTGGATTGGTTAAACAAAATTATCCGTAATATTTTGACTTTCCTGCATTACGTTCCGCACTCACAGTGATTTGTCACAGAAATCTTAAATAAAACCAGTGCTAGCGACTCATATAAATCTCTTAAAGACTGTGGACTATCGTGCTTGCTCTTAAATTCCTAAACTATGTGAACTAACACTCACTATACCCGCCACAAGTGCGCCTGCAGACATTTCTTTTCTGTGCTTAAACGAATAAAATATTTCGTTAGAAATTCTACAGCACAAGAAAGACTCTAGCTTTGGGATTAATAACAATTGAAGAGGAATTAGTGCAAGAATATTCTCGCCAAAAATGTTTTTATGATGACGTCATAGTTCAGTTTGCAAAAGAAAATAAACGTATGGACTTAATTTTAAGTAAGGTAGGATTCTACTGTAGTTTGTAACAAAATTTATCTCTTTTGCGCCTCCACCAAAAAACAATTGTTTAGGCGTTATTTTGCTTTATAGCTCCCATTTTTGTGAGGTTCTGCCACGCCACTGGTCTTATAATGAAATTATATAGAGCGGCTTTTGAATGAAATAAATAAATTTATAAAAATAATATCAATAAGCCAATTAGAATATTTTAAGTGCAAAAATTAATTTTAGTATAGATTAAGAAAAGCGACATAAAGCTTCACTGGATTTATTCTTCTATTTGAATGAGAAATATCATTAATAACTGTTGTTACCTGTGATCCTATTCCGTAACTGTGATAATCTTGACTTGGTTGGGTAGCTCTCCTTAATTCGCTGTAGCTCGAACTAACAGGCGATGGTGGTGGCGGTAATTCTTCCGGTGGTGGGGGAAATGTGGTACTAACCGAGCAACCACCGTAATCCGCTAACGCTGCTGTTTCCAATGGTGGTGGAGGTGGGGGCAAGTCGTCGGCTCCTAAAAATTTTTTTTGAGAAAAGGATATAATAATCAAATACTACGAAATAAAATGTAAAAAAAAAACAACTAGAAAATTCAGGGAAGCAGTACTATTATCGAATATGTGATCAGAACCAGTTCTTAATTCACTCTCGTCCGAATCGGAAATTGGGGGTGGCGGTGGTAATTCGTTCGGCGGTGGAGGAAGCTCTCTATTTACAAAGAAATCACTGAAGTCTGTCAGATTTGGTGTTTCTGATGGTGGTGGAAGTGGAGGCAAATCATCGGCTCCTACGTTTTTTGAAAAATAAGAAAGTAGAAAAATAGTAAGAAACGTAATAGATATTATAGAAAAAGGACGGTACAGAAAAAGCAATACTATCATTAATGCTGTACAAAATTCAAAAGCGAAATTTTAACAAGATAATAATGTTGATGAATGAATCAATAAAAATTGCGTCATGATAATAGTACGTATAAGCAAAAACACAAGTGTGCGTTAATACTAGGTGAGTATAAATGATTGAAACTTTCGTTACGAAGATGGCAACAATTCTGCAAATTTATATTGGCATGCTTGATTTTTAAATTCGAATTTGTCAAAAACTTGACACTGAGAAGTCAAACAAGTAATTCTAACCATACGTCATTCATAATTATACAAAATATTCTAGCAAAAAAAAGATAAGTCTAAAGCGAATGATCAGGCAACCCAATTTCTCAGAGCTGCCAAATTAAATACTAAATACTTGCTTCAATCATTTATAGTCACTTGGCATAAGTAGATCAACTTGAATTTAACCTAGAATTTGTATTTTATTAAGTTACTTTGTAATACGAAGTGTCATCCAGAAATCCCGGGAATGTGAAAAAAGGACACAATAAATTGTTCTTACAACTTATTTACTACCAACCCCTTCAAAGTACTCTCCTTATGCATGAATACACCGATCTTAGCGACTTGTCCATGACTGGAAGCAGTGCTCGAGGTCTTTGCGTGCTAACGCGTTCAACACTGTCTGCGATTCGGTCTGGATCTCCTCAATCGTCTCAAAACCATGTCTCTTGAGCTTCATTTTCAACTTCGGAAACAGGAATAAGCCACAAGGGGCAAGATCTGTGGAGTAGGGGGGTGGAGTAGGCTTCTTTGAGGCTAGAAACTGACGCATAACAAGTGACATGGATTTAGTGCATTGTCGTGGTGTTGAAACCGTAAATTATTGCGCCACTTTGCAGGCTGCTTGCGTCGAACGTTTTCTCTTAGTCGCCGAAGAACATCCCGATAAAATCGTCCACTAACTGTTTCACCTGGTGAGAGAAATTTGCACGATACCACCAGCGTCAAAGAAGCAAATCAACATCGACTTGAACGTTACTTCGAACTTGCCGTGCTTTCTTCGGTCGTGGTGACAATGCCGTCTTCTACTACGATGACTGCTGCTTTGTTTCGGGATCACACCCGTACACCCATGATTCGTTGCCAGTAATGATTCTGGTATCGCGAGTTCGTATCCGTTTCGGCAATTACTTTCAGCTCTGTGCACACATAAACACAGTGGCGTTCTTGTTCTATGCTGAAGGTAACCTTGACACAAACTTCAAAGCAATAAGCCACATCGCGTGTTGAGTTCGCCTTACAGAATACGCTGACAAACGCCGTGCGATAAGCCGTCAATGTTACAAATGTCATGGATTGTTCTCCTTCGGTCTTGCAAGATAGCATCACGCACTTTTGCCACATTTTGTGGCGTACTTTCCGTGGATGGACGTCCGGAACGCTCATCATCATCAACCGACACACGTCCATTTTTAAAACTGTTGCATTGCTCGTAAGTTTGCGTCTGGCCTAAAGCAGCCTCGTGAAATGCTTGTTTAAGCATTTTAAAAGTTTGAAACAGGATTTGCTGCACGTTCTTTGCTCTTTCACATCAATCACTACTCAATAAATATAAAAGCAAAAACTTTTTGTCACCGTCTAACAAAATACCGTTTGACAGACAGCATAGTCGTCTAGCGCTATAGAGGTGTACTAGCATCACGCGCACCACATTCAAATTTCGGGAATTTCTGAGTAGCACCTTGTATTTATCAACATAAATATCGACTGCTTGTAACTGCATCTGAAAAGTTCGAATCTACAGTATTTTCAATTGCAATATGAATAATAACGAGTGACTATAAATGATTGAAGCAAATATTTAATTTGGCCATTCTGAGAAATTAACTTGCCTGACCATTCGCTTTCGATTTATCTTTTTTGGTTAGCATATTTTATATAAATATGGATGGCATGATTAAAATTACTTGTTTCACTTTGTATTGTTGGGGCTGATGTACCAGTACTATGGTTGTATCCGGTTTCTGACGGTGATCCAGAACTACATACTTAGGATGTAGTTCCGGATCGTCCCTTCTTAGAGTAATCAAATTTATTATACATATCTAAGAAACGAGATCTTAACAATGAATATCCAAATTAAAGCCTTCGTTCATAATGGCTTTTTATGGTACATACATATTTAGGAATCGTGAGCTTACATTGTAATGTAAGCTCATGAGTATGTATACTTGGTTAACAATGGGAGGTATATTAAGGGTCTATCACATTCTTACTTTGTCAAATTTTTCACAAATTTAAGAACCGGGCATCTCAACATAAAGTTTCAAAATTATTGCCATCTTATAATCACCAGTTACATTTAATTCATATTTAATTTATGTCCAGTATGTCAGACTTAGATCAAAAGAAATGACAAAAGTGTCATTTAGAAAGTAAAGAACGTTTTTCTCTCAGGCATTTATTAGTTGACACAATGAAACACTTCTTATAATACCTACACTACTTCTCTACTGTCTCCTTTCAAACCCCTACCGTGCTTTACAAGTATTTCTATACCTTCTTCATACTCGATTGCCGCCAAGTTACCCCATCACTAACGGCCTCTTTCAGTTCGTCATTTGCGAAGTGACTACCGCCCAAAAAATGTTTCAGATTGGAAAAGATATGAAAATAACTTTTCAGACAAATAGCTTGTATTGTATTCTCCACATCTCCACATTTTTAATAATATTTAGATATTATTAAAAATGTTTTTGTTTTCTTCAAAGTCAATCATTTTGCTTGACGGGTCAAGCTACACTCCACAACGAATTAAGTTAGACTGCCTCTTATCGCTTAAACTTTAACCAACTGGCGAAAGACCCACGAAAGAAAAAATTGAAATAGGATAGGTATCGGCATCTCCCACAAAGTTCAATTTGCTCGCTTTCAGAGTGTATATAAGTTGCACCCAAGCGAGTTTTTGCGGGGCTCTATAACTGTGAAACAATATACTTTCGTTGACAAACGAGAATCCAAGAAGGAAAAAGTGATTCCATCTGCCGAGAAGGGTTATGACTACGGCGTTTTGGGATTCCCAGAGCGTAATCTATATCAGTTATTTGCAAAAGTGAAGAGCAATCAAGTTATTGGATCATTTCAATCTTGAATTAAAAAAAATATATCACATTTGATGAAGAAAAAGTGTTGTTTCACAATGATAATACACCAACTCATTCATTTGCAACTTGGTCGAAATACATTTGAAATTATTACCTCATCTCCTATATACGCCTAATCTGGTCCTATTACTTTTCTTTTATTCCCAAACCTAAATAAATGGCTTACCGATCGGAGTGACGCATTGAACACAGAGGTTATTGCTGAAACAGAATTTTAAATATCCGACCTTTTGGAAGGCTTAAAAAGTTAGAATAAAGCCGGTCTAAGTGCAAATTGCAAGAGTTGAAAGGCGATTAGGTTGAAAAATATTTTTTTTTGGCTGACAATAATTTTTCTTATAAAACTCATGTTCCCATCAAATGTCCCTATAAATGTTGATGATATTAAACTATTGTTATGTGTGTACATGTTTTGTTGCAGTCGATGCTGGATTTAGCATGTATCCCAAAAGTTAAAGCCCACAATCACTACAAATGAACTAAACACAACGATGACCATGAACTGTCTTGATAATCAAAAAGCAGCCTTTACAAGAGAACACAAAAAAACATATGTAATTATAAAAGTTTGATAACTTACCGGCGTTAGAATACAGATTATTGGTGTGTGGCAAATTACTGTAGACCGTATTCTCTGGTGGTGGACGTCTCAAATTACTATAAATAAGTCCATCACCTCTATTTCCAACTTGCACATTGCTATACGTTACATGTTGATCCGGTTTTCTATTATAAGCTTTGGGTATTAAATTAGAACTCATGGGCGGAATCGGTGTTACACTTGCTGGCAGTGTTGATGAAGTTCTCGACATCGGACTCTGTTGTCCTCTTAAGCCGGATAAATTGGAATATTGCACGTTAGCTTCTGGTTGAATATTTGCGTAATGAGAAGTATTCCCGTAAAGGTTGCTTTGAGAAACACTTGCTCCTAATGGTAATGTCGATGTGTTGGATAAAGATTTGGAATGCGATGTTGGTGGGCCGAAAGACTGACGTGTTGGACTGAGATTTGGACTGGCTGTCGGAAGTCTTGCAGTGTAAGATGGTTCTTTTTGTATGACTGAACATGAATGAGGTATCTAGAAAGAAAAATATGTGATAAAAAAATTAACATTTATACAGTGAGGACGAGTGGGTTGGAACAAATTCATTTAAAATTCATGGGTTTGTTTTTTGGGAAAACGCTCGGACAACTCGATTTTTATTTTGGCTGTAATTTAAATTTACTTGGTCTGAAGTAACTGTTTGTCACGTGTCTCGTCTGTTATCGTGAAAAACCTATATTATGTAATTTTGTAGAAGGTCTAAATAATTTTCAGAATTAAGTGTTCCCTCAATAAAAGGACCCACAATTCTGGCCCAAACGTTTACTTTCGAGGGGAATTGTGTATGACATTCCATTCTCCAATGTGGGTTTTCTGATGCCCAATGTCTAAAATTTTGCCTGTTTACCGAACCATTCAAGCAAAATGTTGCATCGTTGGAAAAAACTATCTTACCTAAAAATTGCGGGTTGGCATTGCATCTATCCATTATTATTTTGCAAAATTATAATCTGCGGTCGAGATCGTTTTCAATAAATTCGTGAACTAAATGTACTTTGTATGGGTGCCATTTGTTCTTGTATAAATATTTTAGAACAGAAGATTTACTTACTGACACTTGTCGACTTGATTTGTGAGAATTTTCTTGTAAATCGAGCAAAACATTCGATTGTGTGCTTTCTGGAACTGTAACATCGTTGGTTTTGTAAGTGTCTTTTACGTGGCCAAAGCCACGAAACTTTTTTTCTATCTTACTAACTACTGATCGTGAAATAGGTCTCTCCGAGTACTTATCATTAAATAATTCGCAAACTTTAGCTTGTGGTACCAACACAAAAATTTCTATTCGTTGTTTCTAAGTTAAACACAGTGACGCGCCGTCCATATGGGCAAGGTCGTGCAGCGCACAACGACGCCAAGGCCTTAAAGGCGCCTACGGCCACTTGTGATAAGTTAAATTTTAAAAATATTAAAAACATTTTTTGAAAGTTTACAACAAAACAAATTTACATAAAACAATTATTACAATTATTTTAGATTATTTTATTGTATGTGAACCTATTGTTTGCCTCAAATAAAAAATACCTACTAGTACTAACAAGTCTAAAGAGTTCGTCATAAATTTCAATGTTGAACTGTGGGAGAGTGGCTGGTAATTTTGGCTCAATACATATAGGGTAAAGGCGCCTATCAGTATTTCGCACGACGGCGCCGAAGATACTTGGCGCGTTACTGGTTAAACACGCCATTCTTTCAAACTTTGCAACTGCACTTGACAAGTACTTATTTTAAGAGAAATTGTCATACAGCTTCCATGTGACTAAACGGTGACAAGTCAACAATAAAAAAAAAACAAAGTAAACACGCAATTGAATGTTTTGCTAGATTTACAAAAAAAAAATTAAAAAACGAGTCAATAATTGTTAGTGCTCAACAGTTTGAACAGTTTCGATCACAGAGTGAAAGAAATTTTCTAGGATACGGTCTCAGTTATTGATACGTTCAATCTTAAATTTCTGTTGAATTTGTTGAACTGTTGAATTTGAGTATAGGACCATGGTATATGAAACATACTTAGAATTCGATGCGGAATTCAAAAATGAAATAAAAAATACGTATGTATTTCTATTTGAAAAAATTAAGTTATGATCGTAACTTATTTTTGGGCCACCTGTGTACACGAATTTATCATCAGAAAACCCGCACACAAAAATAAAAATCGACGTGTCCGAGCGTTTTTTCCAAAAAACAAACCCTTATATATACTTATACAGGGTCCGGCAACGAAGCGGGGACGGAAGATTACACGCGTATTTGAAAGTTACTCAAATATTTAGTCATTGGATATCCTCCCGTACTATCAAGCGCACGTTTGAAAAATATTTTGTTTTATACAGGTTGTTCCAGATGGAAATGCCAGACTAAAGTTGCATTTTTTTAAATGGAACACCCTGTATATTAATAGATAAAATTATCCGCGCTTGAAAGCTGGTTACATCGATATAATGTTATATGGGTCTAAAGTTGATATTTTCTGTGTAAATAATTATTTTACTTGATAAATTGATACATTTCAGTAGGCTATTCTGCATAAGGAAAATCAAAAGATCCGAAACCAATAGAATATAATATTTTCTACTAGTATGCACTTTCGTTCCTACGTGAAATAAATTCTGCAACTGCTCGCGTTATACAGGGTGTACACAATTTCGCAAAATCGAAGAAATCTCGTAATTTTTAAATGGAACAGCCTGTATATTTTTAGCTCATTGAAAAGCCCTTTTACTACGCTTTCTATTGATACCTCATTTGATGCACCTAGGATGGATCATTTGCTAATTATTTCTTTTTAGAGTTGAATTAATGAAAAATGCTTGTATTTTTAGTAGCTAATTTGCGCTTTTAAACCTTCTGTAAGATCGGATATTCAACAAATTATCCATAAATGGTCTATAACAAGAAGAAACCCCATTAAGTACGAGAAACAGTTGATTTTCACTCAGCGGTGAAAGCAAACATTAAATAAATTAATATAAAGTAGTATATCATTTTCAATAGATTCACTGCTGATCACGTTATCTGGTGTCAGTTTTAAGCTTGTATACTAAATAACCAAGTTGTCAAAAATTTCGTTCCATCTTACACAGTATTTCGTTCAATCTTTAAAAGAAATTGCTATAATGACTAACTTTAGTATTCAAGAAATGGTGAATATATTTATTCTTGGGGAGTGTACAAGAAATTGTCTCCTAGCAAGTAGAGTATATACAGAGAGATTTCAAATCCTTGAAAGAAAGCCAAGACCGGAAGCATTTGAAAGGTTATTAGAGAGATTTACAGAAACTGGTAGTGTAACCTACAAGAAGAGAGAAATAAATAAGCCGGTAATCAATTAAGAAAGCGAATTGGCCGTATTATTAACAATACAGGAAAATCCACACATAAGTATAGACGGTATTTCAAAGGTAACAGCTATTGAAGATAGGAGCGTACGAAGAATTTTAAGAAGTCATATGTATCATCCGTACCATATGGAATTAAATCAGGAATTGCATGGTGATGATTTCATTAAAAGAACAGACTTTTGTGGTTGGTTGTTAAATAAAATGCGAGAAATGCCAAATATTTTAACAAAGATTTTGTTTAGCGATGAGGCTACTTTCAAAAGTAATGGGGCGGTAAATAAACATAACATTAATTATTATGCAACAGAAAACCCGCATTGGATACGTCATGCAGACAATCAGAATAGATGGTATCTTAACGTCTGGGGAGGTATACTTGGTCCATATATCATTGGGCCGTACTTTTTCGATGGAACCGTTACAGGCGATACGTATTTGGCATTTTTGCAGAACGAACTGCGTAATTTACTTGAGCATGTGGATGCTGACACCCGACAAATTTTCTGGTTGCAACACGATGGTGCACCTGCTCATTACAGCCTTAACGTTAGGGAGTTTCTAGGGCGATGGAAGGAAGACAAGTGGATAGGACGAGGTGGTCCAATCGCTTGCCCTCCACGAAGTCCAGATCTTACTGTCTTGGACTTCTACTTTTGGGGATATGTCAAGGCTCAAGTTTATGTGGAAGTTACTACAACAAGGGAAAATATGATGGAACGCATAAGAGAGCCATTTAGAAATGTTCGCCAAGAAACATTACAGCATGTTCAACAGAATTTCACCAGGCGGCTTCATTTATGTATTGAGAGACATGGAAGGACATTTGAAAGTTTTTTTTGATTTATTTGCATTTACTATTTACATTTACTTTATTTTTATTTACTGTGCTACTACTTTTGTTAATTAAATTTGATGTTGTGGTTAATAATTAGTATTTATTTAAAATAGTGCAAACTTTTAATACTACTCGTACTTGATTCTTTCCTACATGATTTCGATTTATGTTAAGCGAATTGGGTATGTATTGTTTCATATTAGGTATTCGTAAAATAGTTGGTTTTACAAAATTCTTTAAAATACAAATTAATTAGTGCAAATTTTTTATTAAACTAACACCAGATAACTTAATCGGCAGTGAATCTATTGAAAATGCTATATTACTTTATATTAATTTAATGTTTGCTTTCACCGCTAAGTGAAAATCAACTGTTCCTCGTACTTAATGGGGTTTCTTCTTGTTATAGACCATTTATGGATAATTTGTTGAATATCCGATCTTTTACAAAAGGTTTAAAAGCGCAAATTAGCTACTAAAAATACAAGCATTTTTCATTAATTCAAATCTAAAAAGAAATAATTAGCAAATGATCCATCCTAGGTGCATCAAATGAGGTATCAATAGAAAGCGTAGTAAAGGGGCTTTTCAATGAGCTAAAAATATACAGGGTGTTCCATTTAAAAATTACGAGATTTCTTCGATTTTGCGAAATTGTGAACATCCTGTATAACGCGAGCAGTTGCAGAATTTATTTCACGTAGCAACGAAAGTGCATACTAGTAGAAAATATTCTATTCTATTGGTTTCGGATCTTTTGATTTTCCTTATGCAGAATAGCCTACTGAAATGTATCAATTTATCAAGTAAAATAATTATTTACACAGAAACTATCAACTTCAGACCAATACAACATTATATCGATGTAACCAGCTTTCAAGCGCGGATCATTTTATCTATTAATATACAGGCTGTTCCATTTAAAAAAATGCAACTTTAGTCTGGCATTTCCATCTGGAACAGCCTGTATAAAACAAAATATTTTTAAAGCGTGCGCTTGATGGTACGGAAGGATATCCGATGACTAAATATTTGACTAACTTTCAAATACGCGTGTAATCTTCCGTCCCCGCTTCGTTGCCGGACCTGTATATAATGACTTTATTACAACCCACGCGTCCTCACCGTATAGTGACAAATATAAGCTGTAATCAATAAAAAAATGTTATATTAGGTGATGAGATTATTTCTCAAAATTTTGTTTAATATTTCTTTTATAGTAATCTTAATTAGAGACGAAACTAACTTGAAACAATTGTTTATTTAATGAAAATGAACTACTTAACATGATTACGAAAATGTAAAATAAAAATTCCCTCTTTAAGCTTAAGGAGAAAAATAAATTACTTTCTTCAGGAAAAAAAAATGATGATGCTAAATTTGAAGAAATGCAAAACTAATAAAAAGAATTGGAAGTGTAAATAATGACAAATACAAGTAGCAAGGTGCTTTAAATATATACACAGATAAATCATGAGGATATAGATATTTTAAGTCGTTATCGCTCAAACCGATAAGGTTTTACAATGTATTTGGAAATTTATTTCCGGAAATGACGAATATATACTTATTAGTTTAATAATTGCAAATTAAAATTTCGTCACTTCTATAAAATAATATAATGGAAGAACGATAAAAAAACATACAAATAAGCTACGGAACTTAAAACAAACAAAAAATGTATTCAAAAGAAAAGTAAGAATATTTAAATAGGAAGGTGATTTGATGGGGAAGTAACTTTTCAATGAAATACTTATTTTATGGTCAAAAAATACCCTTGCGTGCATAGAAATCGGCCCATTGTAAACTTTCGATTTTAACTAGATGTTATTTGGAATCTATTTATCGAATCAAGAAAGACAATTAATATGCTTCGATATGAGTTTAAATTTATTAAAATTTATTTCGACTTCTTAAACTTGAAATTGTGAAATTAATACAAGAAACAAATTATCTTCTTTTATTACTTAAGAAAGTATGGTTTATTGACAATTACCTAAATTAGCACTTAATTTTTAATAATGGGTATGACCTCTTCTTACGCTAATAACATATCTCATACAATTAGGCACAGATCTAATCAAGTTCGATATTGTTTCTTATGGGATGTCAACCCATCTAAAGCAATGAGGGGATCTTATCTGGGATCGAGGTTGGGGCACGAGGTCTAGCACGAGTTTTTCGTTTTAGCTCATCCCATACATTTTCGATCGGATTAAGGTCGGGATCGCATACTGGGCAATTCACAACCCGAAAACCAACGTTCATAATGTAATCTTGCACGATTCTTACGGTGTGCGCCCTAGCATTGTCTTGTATAAAAATAAATTCGTCTCCAATGTACTCCACGTAAGGTACCACATGAACTGTTAAAATCTCCTCGATGTACCTAGCACCTGTTAAACCTCTTGTCCCGTGATCACGGTCGTCCCTACGGATGAGAACTTGGACGGTCCGTTTCCATAGAAATTGCACCACAGATCATGCAAGAGCCACCTCCATAAGCATTCGGCTCTCCAATGCAGCATTTTGCAAATCGCTTTCCTGGTCTCCGGTACACTTTCCTTCTTCGATCGCTGCCATAGAGGCGTACCCTGAGAATAGAACATACCCCCACTGTTCCAATGTCCAATTCAGATGCTTCCGTGCAAAACACAGGCGTGCTTGACGATGAGCCGCGGTAAGTTTTGATCGAAGTGCAGGTGTTTTACAAGACAGGTTACATTCCTTTAGTCTTCGTCTTACTGTCCACTAACTAATTGCCACTCCTTATATTTCACGGAGCTTTTGCTGCACTTGAGCCGCATTAAGGTGACGATTTCTTAATGTTGTTAACACAATAAATCGGTCATCTCGATCCGTTGTATGTCGTTTTCTACCGGTTCCTACGAAGGGAACCAATGTCGTCATAACGTTGGTACATTCTTCGAACAGCTGTGCGTGTCATATGCAGTTGTCGAGCAATAGCTAGTCTAAGTCCATTTTCGATTAAAGCAATTACTTAGGCGGCTTTTTGCGGTGTAGTATGCATTAAACTAACACACTTGAAAACTAATTAAATTATGAAAAACGAATAATGTTCAAATTTCAATTGTTAAGACAAAAATTTCAATCTGTCATAAGTTTGTTATTGTCGTTATAACCTCAACATAAATACGTTTAATTTGTTTACCAGTTACTACGCATATAGACGATAAGCTCACTTGATAAATTTAAACTTATATCAAAGCGTATTAAATCGTCTTTCAAACAGCATATATTTTTTCTTCATCTGATAAATAGATTCGAAACAAAATATAGTTAGAGTCGAAAGTTTACAGTAGAGCGATTTCTATGCACGCAATGTATTTTATTTTTCAAGACAGTTCTCATCCCATTCTGTACACTTAGCCCAGCGACTTTCCAATTTTTCCCAAGTCGTCGAAAAAGTAATCTTCCGGGAGCTCGTCAAAATAGGCATTCATTGCAGCTATCGGATCCTCATATGTGCCCACATTCTTTTTCGATCAAGTCTATGTAAGTATCATTTCTATGTATTTCGTGTCAAATTTACTTTAATGTGTATCCTCACCTCGTGTGCCTTAATCATTGACACTTTTAGAGTTTTACTATTCCACTGACTTTTTTACTTCTTCTCATTTCCCAAAATTGTACATTTGCTATTTTCTCTAGCTAAAAAAATTCTAAATCTGAGACATTTATTTATAAGTGTTTAACTTGGTGTTATACGAGGGTGGGTCAAAAGCTCCTTGAAAATTAAGATAAGGAACACTCTATTTGGCAAAAACATTTTCAATCATATCCGGAACAGTAACAGTATTTAGACGTCCACTACGGGGTTCATCATTTATGCTCATACGACAACGCTTAAATTCGGCAACCCAGTTTTCAATGATTGAAAACGAAGAAGCGGATACTAATAATGTTGAATACAGCTCTGCTTTGATTTCGGTTGCTAATAAGCATTTCAAATGAAAGTACTTTATCACTTCTCAACTCAGTTTTTTTCATTATTACTACATCACGCGAGACGTTCACTTTGGCATCCAGTCAAAAACAGACTGACAGATCGCTCTGTATTGTCATATTTAACCTATTAAAGGATGATTCTACAGAATGGTAAAGAAGATTCCTGCGAATTCGCGCCATCTCTGTATTAGGCCACGTAGTTTGCGAACAATCCTCGTATACGAAGGCGACACCGAAAATTTTGAGAAAGACATTCAAGGATTAGTTTTAAAATGAAATGTTTTTTATTGTTTTTCAAAATATTCCCCTTTAACATCATTACATTTTTGTATTCGATGAAACCAGTCCTTAAAGCCATGATGCCACTCTTCCTGAAACACTTCAGAAACCACGTTTTTATAATGTTCCACTGCTTCATTTGATAACCTAAAAGTGATTTCACGCATTTTATCTTTACTTTTTGGAAACAAAAAGAAATCAAGATGCTTGGTCAGGGCTATATGGTGGCGGGTCCATGGTGCTGACGTTTAATGCATCCAAATACTCAGTTGTTACGTTTCGCTATATGTGACAATGCGTTGTCGTGGTGTAAACCTATCGACAACAAAGACTTCTCACGTTTAACTGTACATGTAAAATGTTTTGGATATAATAAATTTATATGATGTTCGTCAATCTTCCTCAAACCAGGAAGAAGGAAGCCTCAATAACAGCAGTTCTTGGGCGTCCTTCACGAAATTCATCACTAAGAAAAAAACTGTGTCTTTTGAATTCGTTATACTAATTATAAATTGTTGCTTTAGATGGAGCTTCCTCGCCAAATGCGATCTTCACATTGTTTAGGCGTTAATGACAATTTAAAATCATAAAAAAATCATAGCCCGGAAATTTTCTCCGGTCAAATTCATTTTTGGGCCTTTTTGTTAGAAACATGGCCATTCTATATTTTTTCAGTGTTCTCCTCGTATAACCGAATATACAGTGGTACAAAAAGTCTTCTTACGATAGCTAATTTATACAATTAAATACGAAATTTTATATGTAGATTCAAAAGATTTAAATTTGCAACACGCTACATTAGCTATGTATAAATGAGTATAATTTTTTCCAGTAAAAACATTTTATTCAAACAGCCACAAAAAAAATAAAAGCTTCGTTTTTTTTAATTACAAAAAAGTCTTCCTACGCTCTTTAGAAACATGACGAATTACTCGAACAGTTGAGTGAATGTTACCAGTACCATACGAGTTGCGCCACATTTTATGTAAAATCAGATATATACACAAATTTCCATAAGTGCCGAAAGATGCAGATTTGCGCACCTTAATAAAATTATATAACGAAGGCAATTCTATGCAGAAGGTAGCAACTATTGTTAAGAAATCTAAATTCATGGTACAATATACTATCCAACATTACGGACACCGGCACCGTGAAAAGTAGCTTCCGATCTGTATTCAAAAACCGAACAATGATTTTTAATTAAGTCTTTTCCAAAACAAGATCTTTCAATTTGAATGATTATACAGGCTGTCCCAAAAACACACGACAAACTCTAAGGGGTGGTAGGGGACATCAAAATAAATATTTTTTGTTTAATAAACATATGTCCGCAAATGAGCCGTTTTAGCATAAAAAAGGAACAATTGTTTTGATATTATTTTACATAAAATGTTTAGAAAGACATTAATAAATCAGTTTTTGTTCATATTGGACTTTATTTTAATGACAAATAAATGATTGTTTACAAAAATTGTTGAAAATGTTGACCATTTGCTTCAATACAAAGATTGCACCGTTGGTTCGTTGACTCGCGGACCCTATGAAATATTCCGGGAATAGCTTCTACATGTGTGTACGACTCGCCATTATTCTTGCTAAAATATTTTCCTCATTACAAAAGGCGTTTTGTAAACTAAAAATTTCAGATAACCCCAAAGGAAACAAATCCAGGAGGTTGAGATCGGGAGAACACGCGGGCCAGGCCACAGGACCTCCTCTTCCAATCCATCATAAATTAACAATGAACAAAGTTAATGTTATGATGACAACTAAATGTCACAAATAACTAGTACGATCGCAAAATCGGCATCTGTGGAATGTTTATTGTGATAAAGATATGTTTCTGCTGCCCAACATAAACCGTAGTTGCAACAAAAAATGTTTAACGAAAGACTGGCGTCCAACTAAATCAAGAATTACTTTAGTTATTTGTATATGATTTAAAACAATTTATTGCTCTACAGCACAAACAGCTCATTTGCAGACATGTTTATTGATCAAAAAATTTTTGTTTTGATATCCCCTATCACCCCTTCAAGTTTGTCGGTATATTTTTAGGACATATTGTATTTAAATGTAATAAGTCAGGCGCGGCTCGTGATGACGTATTTGGGGGTGCAAGTACAATGATGCGAGTGCTTCGTGTATTCTCGTGTACTAACTGTAACGTTTTCTTAGTAAACACCGAAAACACACGAGGCACTCGTATCATTGTACTTGCACTCCCAAATACGTCATCACGAGCCGCGCCTGTAATAAGTTATTAATTTTCTTTTATTACATCCATTTGTTTTCCTGTTATCGTAATGAGGGTTTTCCTATCTAATTTTTCTATGTATAGTTATTAATAAAGACCGGCATTCTCGGTCGGCTCACAGAAGCGTGGACCAGCGATAGATTCGGGAGACTCACTTTACCAGCGCTTGGTGTGCTATGCATAATAGTACATGAATACGTGAACAGCTATCACAGTGTGAAGTTGTTTATAGACGTATTTACGAATACGCGTAGGTGTAATTCGAACTGAAAGCATTTTTCTAAATAACGCGCACTTTTATTTCAGTAAACCCAACGCACTGACGCCGCTGTTTGCCTACCTAAGTGGCGGTTTTTAGTTATTAATCCTCTTTAAGTATTGTAAACTCGTGTCATTATTAACCTATTATAAAAGTTACAGGCAAAATTTCCAAATTACCTATGCGTTTCCTGCTGTGTTTAATTTCATATTTTATGATCATTATGACCCATTGTATGCATAGATACTTGAAAATATAACCCATGCAGTAATTCCTAGTCGCTCCTCCTCCCTAGCACTTCCTCATGTATTTACCAAGGATGTCGGGAGAAGGGTGGTTAGTTTATTACACACCTAGTATTGCCAGTTCAAGCACATCAGTATACAGAGTAATCCATCTCAAGTGAAGGAGGTTGGTATAAGAAAAATTAGTTTGGCGTCATTGTGCAGTTGGCAGTAGCTTGTTTTAATAATTCGCAAACTTGAATACATGTTTAAAGGTTTTGTCGTAACAACAACATGCATACAAATGACAGTATAAACTTAAAGCAGTAAGATCACTTCGTGTCTACACCTTTGATCTTTTGAAATAAATCTATAATACGTGCACATATTTTCGCACGTTCTCTTTCTTGCTTAAACATGTGCTACAGTAAGCGTAAGAAGTATCAGACAGGTTGAATAAGCCGTCCAGTTGCTTACTATCTATCTCATTTGCAACCTATTTTATTTTCAATAATTTGGATTACTGCGTTCTTACTGCTTTAGTAAGAATGCTCTAATCTAGGAAATTTTATAGTACCACCAGACTTCACTTGAGATGGATCCCTCTGTAGTTATTGTTCTAATTCTACAATATGCCTAATAAACCTATTAGTGAATACGAAAGTGTTATTCATTCTAGTGTTCGCAGACTAATAGTCTGTAAATCAAGGGAACTAACGATCTCGTTAGTTCCTCAAACCTAACTTAATATCCAGATCTTGCCACCCATGGATCACTCAGTCCCCACGGGCTAAAAACCGTGGCTCACAGAAGTGCCAAAAGTAGCACAACAACCAATATCAAGAGAGGATTGAGAGGATATTGCAACAGAAATTAAGAAAAATTCGAAAACTTAGTGCCACAAAAACTTCAAAAGAATTACAAAATGAAACGAATGTTAGACGCAGCGATGAAACATTACGAAATGTTTTAAAAAAGCGTAAGCATAGTGCACGATCTTGTCATAGAAAGCCGCAAGGAACAAATCGAAAAGATTACAGTATGCAAAAGAACACGTAGATAAAAGTGAAAGACATTGGAATAAAGTAATATTCAACGACGAAAGCAAATTTAATATCCCGACCCATGGAAGACAGAAAGCAAAAAAATGTAAAATACGGAGGTGGTAATGCTATGGTTTGGGGGTGTGTTTCAGCTGAAGGAATTAATAGATTATCTTTTATAGTGACATCGATGGCATGTAAATGTTACCTCTTGGATTTTACAACAAAACTTATTAGAAAGTACGCAAAAGTTAGGGATACGCTATGAATTTATATTTATGCATGACAATGATCTAAAAAATTCTTCACGAATGGTGCACTAAATCAGCCTCCTCAGTCACAGGACCTAAATTCGATAGAGTATTTGTGGGAAAAAGTAGAAAGATGCATTCGAACACATAAAATAAATATGAAAAAGGACTTAAAAAGTACAAGCTCGAAGAAGAATGGACTAAAAACAAATCTTCGGTAACGAAAAAACTTGTGAAACTTAGATTCAGATGTTATTGAGCCAAATGGACATTCGGTCAAATATTAATACATATATCATGTTTGTATATTTTTACATTTATATTCAAATATTTCTTTTTGATCGTGGGGCGACTTATTTGTAATAAGTTTAATAAGTGTTTGAGTAAATCTTGATGTTGTTAAAAAATGTTTGTTATCATTATTAGACTATTCTTTAGACTATTATTAAGTAGTGTAAAGAAGCTAACCACGAAGATTTTTTGTACCACTGTATTTAATACTGTTAGAAATAAGATTGTAAATAATAATTTTAAGAATGCAAGAATAAATAAATAATTTTCGAAATATTTGGTGTCACTATATAATGGATTTATATTAAAACTATTTTTCTTACCTGTGGCTGAGGTTTTTTTGGTTTTGGAGGCACAACAGGTGCTATTTTCCTCCCCGTTGTCCCTTGCCTCTGTTGGGTTGGATTAGGCAGTAGTTCAGCATTATTTATCAATTGCAATTCGGCTAGTTGCTTATCCAAATCATCCATGTCCTTCAAGACAAAATCAAAGTCATTTTTTACTGAAAGGTGTTGAAATTGTGTTCTATCCATTGCACCTAATTTTGATTTATAAAATTACAAGAACAACTAGTAAGTGCTGCGAGAAAGAAAAGGCGAAAACAGCGGACTTTTCTCGATTAATCCCCCGGCGAATAGGTAAAAAATATTTAACTGATAATAAATTTCTTAATAACTCGTGCGGTTTTTATGCGCTAAAAATCTTATCTACACAGTTGCACGTAAATTTATACACAAATATATTAACTTTTGCATTGAACGATACTATATTTAAACCTTATTGGCTCATTTGGTTAATCTAAATCAATTAAATATCATCAGAGCGTAGCAATAAATCAATTAACAAAAACAACAAAAACGTTAAACTTGCAATTATGTTATTTAGAAGCATATTTAATTAGAAACCGCTTGTTTTCAGTAAAGACATTAACATCTTTTTTATATAAATAGAAAACATATGAAAAAAATTGTAGAATACAGATAAACTTTCGCTTGCTTTGATGTATAACAAACTAGGTTATGTTTATGATGAAGACACATATAGCAAACCAGCAACCGAATTGTAATTATTAGTATTAAATATAGTAGCTTACATTTAATATTTTTATGTCCTCTCTAATTGTAAATGCTCAACAAAGTTATAATATTGCACAAAGCTAACCTTCACGTACAGACAGATACTAAACACACCTGAATGAAGTTTGTCATAGTCATCAACTAAAAGTGTTCTGAAAGTAGAAAACAATTATTTCTTTGTCTAACTATACATTTAAATTTCTTTTAGTTTTAGTCAATTTTGGTTTTTATCACACAATTTACTATCATATTTACAAAATTTAAAAAGATTTGAGAAGTTGTGCATAAGATGCAATTTTTTACAATTTCACATGTAAAATACCTACTTGGAGAATTTAAAGAATTTTTCTTCATAATCTTTTATCAGCCTTCATAAACGTATTATGAATTGAAATGAATCATTGCGGTCCAGTTTTCAATATATGCGAGTCACAAATTCCAGGAGTTAGTCCTGACTCATAGGTTATACATTTCATATTTTGTTTATATTTGACATTATAAATACATGTTAATATTTCTGAAATCGAGAACCTTGATAAATAACAATAATAAAGCTGTTTCCAGAAGGCTATATTATGTCAACGTAATGGTTATGGAATAAATGGAGTACCTACCGTCCATGACCAGTTTTATAGACTGTATATACGTGGATCAACCAAAACGTAATGTACAAAATTGAATAGATCTTACATATAGTCATAAATAAATATAAAGGGTACGGCAACTGTTAGTTCGTTTTTAAAATGCATATTAAATAAAAATGCAACAAATATTTTTAAATGATTTATACTTTATTTTCGAAAGTACACCTTCCGATTAAGAATGGAATATTATTTCATTTAAATGACTGCCTCGTCTGGCTTTGCAGTAGCCCATTCTGTCAACCCAATTTTTCAGTACATTTTCAATCGTTTGAGCGTTTATTTCACCAAGGCCCAATTTAATTGCGTTTTTCAAAACCTCAATCATCTCTGGATGATCGGCATAACGTCCACCCTTGAGGGCTCCCCACAAATAATAATCCAAGGGCGTCAAATTGCAGCTCCTAGGTGGCCAGTTGACATCGCCATTTCGGCTGATAATGCGATTTTCGAAGATAGGGCACAAAACGTCGATAGTAGCGTTGGCTGTGTGGGCAGTGGCGCCATTCTGTTGAAATAAAATATCAGCCAAATCTTCCTCATCAATCGTAGGGAATAAAAAGTCAGTTAACATGGCACGATAACGGTCGCCATTGACTGTTAGTGCGTCTTCTTGCTCATTTTCAAAGAAAAATGGCCTTATGATACCTTTGGACATATTCCACACCATATAGTCACTCGTTTTGGGCGAATGGGTATCTCGATTGTAACGTATGGATTTTCTGTGCCCAGATATGGCAATCGGAGTCCGAGGTGAAAATAAGCTTCTTCCAACCGATTCGCGGTCTATTCAGCGACGCGAAAATGCGATAGATGGTCCACTGGCTTCAATTCTTGAACAAATTGGACTTTGTAGGCCTTCATACCGATGTCTTTGTACAAACTTCTTTGCACAATTTTATCATTGATGTTCAATTCTTGTGAACGATGGCGGGTGATGGTGCTCAGATGTTGACGCACACCTTCAGCTACAACAGCAATATTTTCCATCGAACGAACTAGATGGCGATGCGAAACGTGCGTATTGTCTATTAACATGCCAGTCGAACGTACTTTCTTCACAAATTTCCTTACACCGTTCTAAGTTTGCGCTTCATTTCTACCGAATTGTTTCGGCAAGTTTTAGCAATTGACTCACTACTTTGAAAATAGGTTTTCAATATTTTCCAACCTTGATCAAGCGTACATCGACTCATTTCGTTCACTGAGAATGTAATACTGAATTTCTGTCACTTGACAGATGACAGTAGAGCTATGAGCGGCACAATAACCGCTAGTTCAAAAAGAACCACAAGATGCCGCATTCGTTAGTAAATAATATTAACAAATATACATTTAATATCTAAGAGTTATTTTAAAGAGTAAATTTATTGACGGTATTATTGGTGAAAACAAATAGTGATATTTCAAGTACTTGACCTATGTACATTCTAAAGTTAAATTGCATACACAAATTGTATAAACTACTAAAATTAAAGAAAGATATAATCTATAGAATTTTAAATTTTCTATTTTAAAACGTATTTAAAGTATTTTGTATATACTTCACTTTTAAAAGCTTCGGCGATTGTTATTAAATGATTAAATGAACTTTCATATAAATATATTTATTTAAATTTATTATTGGACCTGCAGCGACTTATATAACTGCTGTTGAGACTGGTGTCTTTTGTTAAGGTATGACTGTTATGTTGATGTTAATACATATACATTGTTCTGTACTGTTTAAGACTGCTGTCTCTTGTTTTTAATTTGATACTTTGGTTGAAAATGTTGTTGCTTGTTATGATGTTAAGAAGGAGACTGTTGTGTTAAGACTATATTGCAAGTAAATAAAAATCCACTACTTTCCAAAACAAACTATTACATAATTAAATGCGCGAATTGTTCACTTGGATAAATATCCAAGTGAACAATTCGTGTTAATCGTATCTGCTGGCAATAGTATGAGGGTTTACGATAAGGTCTTAAAAATCTAATTTTTAAAGATTATTATTAATTAAGTATTGGTTGTAAATTTAAGTATACAGTTGAGAATAAATTCTATTTAGTAATGGAATTTATTGATGCCTATTTAGGAAACGTGATCTTAAGAAAGGATAACCAAATTAAACACTTTATTTACTAATAAAACTAAGTAATAAACGTATAAAGTAATAAATAAATTTGCGAATATAAAAGATGCTGTTTCTTCAAATCTAGAGAAAGTTTTACAATTTATATATGATAATAAAATTCTGTTTATACAATGGTTAAATTCGAAAATGAACGTAGAATATTTATAAAATTGGAAATGTTATAGGGGAGTTGTGCTTAATATGACATACTTTTCTTTGGATGCCATTATCTGGAAAAATAAAATTGATTTCGAAAGACTGTTTGTGGCAAGTTCTTATTTGATGCATTCCTTTTTGACATCTAAAAAAAAAATAAACATTCATAGTTGACTTACAATTTTTTGATTAGTACGTTGATGCAAAAACCATTTTACCCGTATATGCTGGGTAAAATGACATACACTGTGTGATTTTACCCTAATTGAAAAGTAACATCTAATAATGAACAGTTTATTGTTAAAAGAGTATACATAAACAAAAGAACATATTAAAGATATGATATAATACTTTCTAGAATAATAAAATTTATGCAAAAATTAATAACAAATTATTGCAAAACAATAACAATTAAAGACAAAGCTCACAAACGAATTTTTTTTGTCTCAATGGAATGCCTGCACAGTCATTATGGCACCAACTTTTGCACTTTTGGCATCTAATCCAAGACTCCCCTGCTTTAGATCGCCTGTAGGTATCGTTACAATATAGACAAGACGCGTCTTCATCTGATTCTTCGTCTTGATATGGTTCTTCAATATCGTCTTCATCACTCATAATTATTGATGATGATGACTGAAATACATTTCTTTTGACAGCTCTTGCTGATTTTCTTTGTAGTTTTATAAATTTATTAGTTTCTTTTTGCTTTATTTCTTCCACATAAGGACTTTTGGTCCATACAGCAGTTCCTTCTGATTTCCTTTTTCTCCGTTTTTCAAACGTAGTTTCATCAGCAGACGGTATAGGTGAAATTAAGTTTAAACAATTTTTAATAGACAAGCCATTTTCTATAACATTTTCTTTGCATGTTGAAGCCGATTGAAGGTCTACATTTATATCCTGGAGATTTTCTTCCTCAGGCTTAGAATCCATATTTTGTATTTCACTTTGTTCGGTTGTCTGGTTTTCGAACCATTTTTCATTGTCAGTTACTTCACAGGGTGCATACAAATGATCTGGGAATATATCTGGAATTAACGGAGAAATTCCGGTATTTTTAAATCCACTTATGGCATTTCCCATGGTAGCTGCTTTGGTATAAGCTGAACAAAATAATGTGCTGATTTGATATAAGCTTATGTTTCTGCTGGGGTTATTTTTCATCCACAAGGCGGACTCGGAATTGTAAAAAATGTCTAATGGGCCAAAAAAGGCTACATCTAACGGCTGAAGTCGATGAGTAGAGTGGGGTGGTAAGCAAATAAGAATAATACCATTTTGTTTTGCTTTCAATAAAGCATCCAAAGATTTATGACTTCCATGGCCATCTAGAATGAGAATCACTTTTTCTTCTCTAGTCGGTTTTACGTGTTTGATAAAATGATCCAACCATTTAACAAAAAGTTCTGATACCATATAGCCAGTTTCGTAACACAGGCCAAGCGTATCAGGTGGTCATCCATCAAAGTATTCTGCCTTATAGTTTTTTCTAGGGAAAATTAGCGCAGGAGGAATATATCACCTTCAGAATTCATACAAGCCACAACCGTAACGTGTAGCCCTCTTTCTCCGCTCGTTATACCCCTACTTGTTTTTTTCCCCTTTTTCCCAAGAACTTTAGGAGGTTTATGCACGGTGGTAAGGGCCGATTCATCCATATTGTATATTCTACTATTTGGTATATTTTCAGTCTCCATTGTTTCACTAATCAGTCTAAAGAAATTTTGTATTTGTGGTCTATTGAAGCCTCTCGCTCTCGCTGCTGAAGTCGGTTCTGGTGTTCTGAGTGATATTTCTGGATGTCTTGAACGAAAGCCTTTTAACCAGTCCCATCCAGCGCATTTTATTGTAGTATTAAATTTATGAGGGTATTTTTTTCTCAATGCTAAGTCATAAGCTAATTTTCGAAGTTCTGTTGCTGTTACATCGAAGAGTCTAGATTCTAATTGAAGAATATGTTCGACTTCGTTTTCGGCTTCAATGGGCAATGAAGTCTTGGTTCCCATTATTTTAGTGGTACCAGTTGCATATTTATTTTTATTAGTAGTTCTACGTCTCAAAGTTGCCTGAGGCACATTGAAGTACTTTGATGCTTTAAGTCAACCCATGCGTTTCTCCTGTATCGCCTTTATAGCGTTACTCATATCAGCCTCTGTCCATGTTTGCCGATTAGATTTTCTTTGGTAGTTAGACACCATGACGAAAGAACAACTGAAAAATAAAACAAATTGTGTGTTTGGTCAATGCACTACAGCTCCATTTGGGTAATATGACATATTACGTCATTTAACCCGCACGCGATTATGTCGTATTGCCCTGAAACTATGTTTATACTAAACTCCCTCCAAAAGATTTTGAGGTTAATGTTTGAGGCTGTACTTTTCACGCAATAACTAGAAACGGTGCTTTAAATTTTAATTGGTACTAACAAGATTAACAAAAGCTAGTATTTTAAGAATTACATGCAGTGTTAGTAAGGCTTAAACTAATTTTCACTTACCTTCAACCTATCCTGACGTTCCGACCTCAGTTTATGCGCACGAACTTCTCAGCCTTACTACATTCGTTTATTATCGTCAAAGCAACATTTGGGAGGGCGGTAAATTTGAATTCGTTAGTTGTATAGAAATTAACGTAGGTATGTCATTTTATACATTGTGTCATATTAATATTGTAAAAGTTTGTCTTTTCGGGTTCTTAAATAAAACTAACAATAACTTTAGACACACACTATATTAATATTAAAACGTATAACAATATAAAACTAACTATTAACAATAAGCACATTTATGTACTTATATTTATGTATCTATATTTATGTGTTCTGCGCGAGACTCTAGGATTCAATGAATGTCCATCCCTTCTTCGACGCGGCTTTTATATCTGGTGAATACTTTTCTAGAGCGTTCCCGTAGGCCTCGAGAAAACACAAGAGGAATGACGCGTGACGCGTTATTGGATGAGTCATCACATTGGCCCCCTTCTTAAGAATGAAGTTTCGTCCCGAAACATGTCAAGTTTTGGCTCCTTAACCGATGGCGAAATCGACAGGTAGGGCCTTTGTTACATTGTGACGTCATATCGAAATAACAGTCCACGGTCTTATCTTGCCTGGATGGACAGGAATATTCAAGCCGGTAACTGCATACCAGAATTTCCATACCAGTATGTCGGAAGATTACTTCCAACATGCTCCTTGCAATTCTCCAGTCCAGGCGGTCCAATCCACAACCCAATTTTCGAACTGCTAATTTCAGAATGTCTTGCTGAAACATTTGTTCGCGTAAGTGGGCCAGGGCCTCCCATAAGGCACGATAGGTTGGCTTCAGGCTCGACAGTTCTTTCGTGACCAAATAAAATATGGACTGTCCTTCATTTATTATTTGGAGACTCTTCCCAATTGCTGGTCCCTGCTGCCTTAGTTTTTCGATTCTGCCAAATCTCTCTTTAAATTCCCAGGCAATTCCTTTGGCCATTCGTAGATCTCGGGCTACGCAATGAGCAAGCGCGTAGTCTGGCGGCACCTAAACAAATCTTGCTGTTTCTCGATGGTTACCCCAAATCGAGCTTTTCTCGAACCAGAATATTTTTCCATAAAGTCTTCGGAGGTTAGTTCATGGTATTGGCTATCCAATCGGCGCAAGTCAACGGTTTCAGCATTATTGTCTCCAGAGTATGGGGCTAATCGATTAAAATGTACGACTCTTGGCTTAGTGTGAGGTGTTCGCTTGATGCGGTATATTACATCGTTGATCCGCTTCAACACCTCGTATGGCCCCTCGCAATTCTTTTGAAGTTTTGGAGATAGGCCCTGTCGGCGTTGTGGATTATATAACCAAACCCGATCGCCTTCATGGTAACCAGTCTTCTCGGCGTTGATGTCATAGCTCTCCTTCATTCTGTCACTAGCATCTTGGATATTATGTCTGACTTGTTCATGGATATTATCCAGTCGTCTCTGAGCGTGCTGACATAATATTCTCCGGCAAGATCTTCACCAGGCTTGCTCCCAAACTTTAAATCACAGGGCAATCGGAGTTCCCTCCCGAATAGCACGTTTGCTGGTGATTGGCCAGTTGTCTCTTGAACGGAGGCCCGATACGCCATTAGAAATAATGGTAAATGTTCGTCCCAATCTCTCTGGTGTTCGGAGACCACTTTGGATAAGTGTCTGATCATGGTCTTGTTCATTCGCTCTACCATCCCATCTGATTGTGGATGCAAGGGAGTTGTTCTCGTCTTCCGTATACCCAACAGTCGACACATCTTTTCGAATAGACTGGACTCAAAATTTCGCCCTTGATCGGAATGAAGTTCCAAGGGTACACCAAAACGGCTGACTAACTCCTTCACAATAACGTCTGCTACAGTTCCAGCTTCTTGATTTGGTAGAGCATACGCTTCAACCCATTTGGTAAAGTAATCCATGACCACTATTATGTATTTATTTCCTTTGTCGCTTTCTGGAAAAGGGCCGGCGGCATCTATGGCGATCCTTTCAAATGGGCTTCCTACATTGTATTGTCGCATGGGTGCACGTCGACGTCTCTGGGGACCATTGCTTCCGGCGCAATTAGCACACTTTCGGCACCATTCTTTCACATCTCGTGAACAATTCACCCAGTAAAATCTCTGGCGCACCTTCTCCAGTGTTTTATGGACTTCAAAATGTCCCCCAGAAGCACCATTATGGAATTCTCGCAATACCTCTGGTATTCTTTTCTTGGGAACCACCATTTGCATCTTGCGCTCACTTCCATCGTGATTTTCGACGTCACGTCTCAGGAGATCGTCTTCCATGGTTAAGGAATCCCATTGTGCCCAGTATGACTTCAATTCTCGTGAATGGGGAGCAATTTATTGCCAGGTCGGTCTTTGCCCATTTCTCTTCCAATTCCTGAGGACTGCAAGATCCGGCTCAGCTTCCTGATCTGCGCGCAAATTGTCAAGTTGCCATTGGTCATCAACCACGGTGGTTCGAAAAGCGTTGGCCGATTTGTCTTCGATTCGGTTGCAATATCGACAGTCTTTTGGACAGGGCCTTCTGGAAAGGGCATCTGCATTTTGATGTTTGAGTCATGCTCTGTGCTCAATATCGAAGTCATACTCCTGTAGCCTCTCAATCCATCTAGCTACTTGACCCTCTGGATTCTTAAATTGCAAGAGGCACTTTAAGGCGGCGTGATCAGTGCGGATCAGGAACTTCTGCCCATACAGGTACTTGTAAAAGTACTCAATGGTCTGAACTACTGCCAATAGTTCTCTCCTGGTTACGCAGTAGTTCCTCTCCGGTTTGGACAGGGTCTTGCTGAAGTATCCAATGACCTTTTCTTGTCGATCTTGGATTTGAGAGAGCACGCCACCAATCCCGACGTTACTGGCATCCGTATCCAGAACAAACCTCCCAGATGGCAGTGGATAGTTTAAAACAGGTGCACTGATCAACGTACCTTTTAACAACCCAAGGGCCGCTTGGCATTCGTTGTTCCAAATGAATGCTCGATTTTCTGTTAGGCGAGTAAGTGGTTTTGCAATGTTGGAGAATCCAGGAACGTAGCGTCGATAATATGTGCATAATACCAAAAAGCTTCTTAGCTGATGTTTGTCTTTGGGTACCGGGCATTTTTCCACAGCTTTTACTTTTTCTGGATCCACAGCAACTCCTTTTCTGGAAACCACATGTCCAAGGTAATTTACCTCCTTGCGGAAAAGGTGACACTTCTTTGGACTTAATCTCAGGTTGGCATCTCGCAACCTCTGGAATACTACTTCCAAATTTTTCATGTGATCTTCAAAGGTCTTCCCTACCACAATCACATCATCGAGATATACCAGGCAGGTATTCCAAGACAATCCCCTCAGTACAGTGTCCATGAGTCGCTCAAAAGTAGCTGGGGCGTTACACAGTCCAAATGGCATGACTGTAAATTGCCAGAGCCCTGTACCTAAACTGAAGGCAGTCTTCTCTTTGTCATTGGGATCCATTCCCACTTGCCAATAACCGCTCTTTAAGTCGAGAGTGGAGAACCATTTTGCTCCTGCCAAGGTGTCTAGCGTATCGTCTATTCTTGGGAGAGGATAGCTGTCCTTTTTGGTCACACTATTTAAAAGACGATAGTCCACACAGAATCTGGTAGATCCATCCTTCTTCCTGACAAGGACCACTGGTGAAGCCCATGGACTATTCGATGGTTCAATTACTCCTTGGCCTTCCATATCTTGTATAATATGCTCGGCTTCCTCACGTTTTGCCAGTGGTAACCTTCTTGGTCCTTGTCGAATTGGACTTGCATCGCCGGTATTTATTTTGTGCATTACAATATTGGTTTTACCTTTCGTACCAGTCTCAGTTTCAAAGACGTCTTCATAATGTTTGATTAGGTCCTTAACTTGACTTTTTTCCTTCTTGCTCAATCCTTGACAGGCGGAGTCGATTATCTTGGACAATTTCTCAGGAACCTGCACGAATATATTCTTCTTCGCCTCTATGCGATGAACGACGGCCGACACTGGCGAACACCACCCCAGAATAGTACCCTTCTTCAATGAAACAGGGTAATGGTTCACATTCATTACCCTTATCGATACAGTCTTCTGAGTCTTAACCAGCATTTTGGCAACTACTATTCCTCGGCCCACCTCGTCATCATCAGCCTTTGGTTCCAACATTGTAACATTTCCGTCCAAATAATCACCTTCCATACACGCCGTCAAAAATGTCTCACTTCTTGCATCCAGAACAACATTCTCTGCAGTAATTACTTGTACATTCCCACAATCTTTCCCATGAAGAAACAATTCCTCATTATTTATTTTTAAAGTGCCTTCTTTCATGTTTAACTGGAAGCCGTAGGTGTTCATGATGTCTAATCCCAAGATTATTTGTTCTTCTATGTCGGCTACGAGAACACGATGTCGGATTGATGTTGGTCCTATGATAAAGTTGACATCTACTTCACCTGCCACAGAAGCTGCTTCTCCTGTTGCTGTCCTAAGTCTCCATTTGCTAGAAAATAACTTTTTGTTTCTGGGAATTAAATCGGGTCGCACGATGGTTTTCGTCGATCCAGTATCAAGCAAGCAAGCATAGGTCCTTTTTTCCATAACAGCGTCCACATACCGGCCAGGCCGTTGGTTTGATGTTGCAAGGATGCGACTTGGCCGGGCGTCCTTGGGGCTTCTTGATGCTGAATCGATGATTGCCCCCGCTCATCGACCCGCTTTAGGTTTCCTGCTGCTCAGACGATGCTTTCTTGGCCACCTTACCACATTTACTCCGAACGTGACCAATCTCTCCACAATTCCAGCATCGCAGTACTCTTTTATTTGATTTGATCTGGTTTAGAACTTTACTAACCACCTGCTCCATGAACTCCTCATTTTCCTGCTTGTCAACAGTGCAGACACGAGCATGGTTCCGAGAGGCTTGTTTTGCAGTCTCAAACTCAAGCGCGTGCGCCAAAGCATCGATTAAGGTTTTCGGTCTTGCCAACCTTGCTGCGTATCAATATCCCGGAGACCATCTATGAACGTCTGGACAGCTAGGTGTTCCATGAAATTATCTGGCGCCATCGAATATGCAAGTCGAACTAGACGAGCAATATCTGCCTCAAATTCCTGAAGATTCTCGCCTTTCTTCTGTGATCGATTCTTCAGTTGGGTATGGTATACTTGCTCCAAATGCGCATGGCCATATCTCATCTCCAAGCGTTTAATGAGTTGAGAATAATCTTTACGTTCCTCAGGAGGCAATGTCTGCAAAATATCACTAGCATCACCCCTTAATGCTATGACTAAAGCTGTCGCCTTCTCGGCGGAAGACCATGCGTTTGCTTCTGCGGCCGCTTCGAATTGCGTCAGGTAAGTTGCCCATGACGTCTTTCCATCAAAGGTTGGCGGCTTGATTCTGGTCTTTGAAATAGCCACAAGGTCTTCTTTTATTTCGATGGGCCGCGGTATGACTTCTTTGTTGACCTGCTTGGGATCAGAATGACTCGTGGTAGTGGGTAATTTCATCTCAATCATTATTGCCTCTAAAAGTCTAGAATGTTCTCTCTTCTACGGCTATGAAAACCTCTTCTTTTAACGCTTCTGATTTTTCTGCTAATCGCTGTTCTAGAACTTTCTCCACTTGTTCCACACTTTTTTCGAAGTTTCTAGAATTATTTAGTAATTTCTTTTCCAGATTTTTCTAGAGGATTCTAGCGGTTTCTAGGTTTCTTTCTTCCATCTGTGCTTGTGAATCTATTAGACGCTGTTCCAAAGTTTGCGAATTGTCTATTAATCGTTGTTCCAAACTTTTCACACTGTCCAGATTCTTTTGCTCCATTTGTTGCAGAGTTTTCGCTAAGTTTCCAGGTTCTTCTGCTCCATTTGTTGCATTTGAATTTGCGCATTCTCTATTAATCGTTGTTCCATATTTTTCGCACTATCCAGATTCTTCTGTTCCATTTGTTCTAGAGTTTTCGCTAAATTTCCAGAAGTTTCCAGACTTTTCTGCTGCATTTGTTGCATTTGAATTTGCGCATTCTCTATTAATCGTTGTTCCATATTTTTCATAAACAGCGAATTCACGTCAGCATCTCCGCCTGGAACTTGAAAGACATAATTCTCTGGATCGTCGCCTTCTTGGATCAACACATTGCGAAGCCGTTGCTGGAGGATCGACTTTTTGCCAGTTGTATCCTCATCCCTCTCTTCTAATTCTCGTTTTAACTCGGACACTTTTAATTCCGTCAGTTTCATTCTGTTGGCCATCACGATATTTAAAATAACGTCTTTCCGCACTGTATATTTATTTAATCGAATACTTAATTAACACTTAATTGTCTGCTTAGTTTATTATTTATTAATTAGTCCACACCTGAATACGACTGTCAGTAACGCGCCAAGTATCTTCGGCGCCGTCGTGCGAAATACTGAAAGGCGCCTTTACCCTATATGTATTGAGCCAAAATTACCAGCCACTCTCCCACAGTTCAATATTGAAATTAATGACGAACTCTTTAGACTTGTTAGTACTGGTAGGTATTTTTTATTTGAGGCAAACAATAGGTTCACATACAAAAAAATATTATTAAAATTTTTATTGCACACTGAAACAACAGTAACAAAATAAAAAACAGTATTCCAAATTATTAAAAAACAAAAGGTCAAATAAAATATTTTTAGAGTGCCCGTGTTTTTAAATAGATAAACGTGAAGGAAAACAACGGAAATGTCTTATAGAAATTGGACTTTTATAGCTTTACTTTTGGCAAATTCATTAATAAGATTTTCAATATTCAGCTGCTTTAAAAAGTCAGACTCTATAGAAATGATAGCAAGATTTTCTAGCCGCTCCTGGTCCATTCTAGATCGTAAGTAATCCTTAATTAACTTTAATTTAGAAAATGATCTTCCGGCTGTAGCTACAGAAATTGGTATAGTTAACAATATACGTAATGCAATTGTAATGTTTGGGAATGAGTGGGTTAAGTTATTTATTGTAATGTAATTGAGTGTTTCTACTACAGACGTCACATTTTTGTAGCAATTTTGCAGAAATTGCAATTCATGTAAAAGTTCTGTCCCGTCTATATCTTTTTCGTTTCGATTTTTGTCAGTTAAAGCTTCTTCAAGTTTTTTACAAAAATTAAATTGTTCTTGGTCAGAATACTTGCCAAAATCCTCAATATTCCACAAAAATTTGAAACCATCAGAATGAGAGGATAGCAGTTCAAATCTTTCATTTACAGATGAAAGAGTAATGTCTAGCATTCCAAAAAAACAATTGACTTTGAATTTTAATTCTTGGTTTTCAATTGGCTGATCTTCACTTTCGTAGGAAAATTGTTTTTTTATTTTTCGTGGCCTTAAAATTTCTGAACATTTGAATATCGCATCTACTTCCAAGCAAGATGCTAATTCTTTGGCATCTACGAGCAAGTCACTGACGCCTTTATCTGATCGATATTCCTTTAAAAAGGTATTTAGGTTGTTCAAACTTTCGCAAGCCTGTGAAATATTGAATTTTTTAGTTTCCAGGATCTTGGTAACAACATTAACTTTACTTAGTATCTTGTACCACAACACTAACATACATACAAACTCATAATTTTTAATTTTTTTAACTATAGAAATACCTGTAAGCTCGATATCGACCATATACATAATACCTACTAATACACGGCGCACTTGTTATATATGCAATGGTTCTTGAATGAAGCCGAAAAAAGTCTGTATTCATTTAATAAAATTATTACAGTATGATTATTAGCTTCTATTAAAATGCTTAAGATACCCCTTTCACCTTTTTTAATTATTAAATAATATTAATTAAGTTAAATTTATACAAAAAACAGTGTAGATGCAAATATCAAGTACACTCTTTGAAGTAACAATAAAATTATTGCTGTCAATGCTAAAATAATTGTAATAATTGTTTTATGTAAATTTGTTGATTTGTTGTAAACTTTCAAAAAATGTTTTTAATATTTTTAAAATTTAACTTATCACAAGTGGCCGTAGGCGCCTTTAAGGCCTTGGCGCCGTTGTGCGCTGCACGACCTTGCCCATATGGACGGCGCGTCACTGACCACTGTAAAAGTTTGTCTTTTCGGGTTCTTAAATAAAACTAACAATAACTTTAGACACACACTATATTAATATTAAAACGTATAACAATATAAAACTAACTATTAACAATAAGCACATTTATGTATTTATATTTAAGTATCTATATTTATGTGTTCTGCGCGAGACTCTAGGATTCAATGAATGTCCATCCCTTCTTCGACGCGGCTTTTATATCTGGTGGATACTTTTCTAGAGCGTTCCCGTAGGCCTCGAGAAAACACCAGAGGAATGACGCGTGACGCGCTATTGGATGAGTCATCACAATATTAAGCACAATTCCCCTAGTTAAATTCTATATCCCAGATCTACTTATATTTAACAATGAAAATGTGTGAAATTAAAATATTACAAAAGGATATTAAATATATCCTCAAAAGTCATTAAAACCTTGTTAACAATTCATCACTAGAAATCAGTATAAGATTATTAGAATCTGAGAAAGTAAATATTATTGCTGCTGTTAAACAAGGTTTCTCTATAGGATATTTGGATACTAAATAAACGTATCGTATTGTCATGACATTGACACATTAAAAAAAAAAACATTAAATTCAATAAAATATAGTACGACGATGAAGAAAATAATTTATTTAAAAGACAAGTCGTTTGATATAACTCAAAATGTTATAACCGAGATATATTTTCTAGAATTAAACTCCATTGCATGTCAAATCTTAAAAACCGTATTACTGCAAATAAACATGGATTTAATAGAACATCATAGACCAGCCAGACTTGTTTGCTTTAAATCACATCAATTCACAATTCTGCCAAAATATATTCACAGATACGCAACTTTCCAATCGTACGAAATTAAGAAAATCCTTGTATATGCGAGATAATCTCAAGCGCAATTTATTAAACATACTGATAAATATTGAGTTTGGTTTCAATTAATAATGCACACGATAATTAAGAATTAACTATATTAATAAAAAGAAGTAACTCTAATAATAGCTAACAGTAATTTTACTTATATTTATGTACACATTTATTTCTGCGATTATTATTTCACGACCATCACTAGTTGAATGAATCGTCCTTCGCTTGAGTGTTTATATACTCGCCGCTGTTTCTAGATTATTCCCTGTCTAGAATATCTGGGAAGCCCCATAACGTGCTTAGCTGGTGATGTTATCTCTTAGGACACTGACTGATGTAACGTCGCATGACACGCATCACAATACATTATTATGTTACCCTCTTTTTGTCTCTTCGGCGTGGAAGTGCTGAACACGCCGAGCTACAGTGTTATTTTTACTGAACACCTCTCCAGCAACTGATCGTGGTAAAGTCTGTTTGACTATATCAACTGCAATAGCGTTACATTAACTACACTACCAATTTTTAAAAAATTGAGATTATATGAAGGACTGTTTCATGTATAAACTATATTCAAAATATGTTGTTTTTTTTTTAAATACGGCGTATATTTAAAAATAGCAATTGTCGGATGTTACAATTATAATTTCTAAATTGAAAAGAGCGACACTGAAAAAAAAAAGAATTAAAAATTTCAATCTCGGCCTTATTGTCTTTGGTCATTATGAAGCCAATACTACGCAACAAAGTACATTGTTGTATTAATTGATATTATAGTAGCTTATGTATGTTATAACCATCGACTTCGTTCGACTTTATTAAAATTATTTAATAATTAACAATAATAGATACCGGTAAGACCCTGAAGGCTAAAGGTTTATAACTGCAGGTCCATTATGATAGTACATGGTGCATTCACATAAGCGTGATTTAGCCACGTATCGACCTCCAGATACTCACATTACGACAAGTGGTTGGAGCTGATGCTGATGGAGATGTTCAAGACGTTCTGGGATTTGAACACATTTTTGTCTGACAGATACAATTCAAAAAAGATAACAACATTTTGATTCTATATGACAATACATAAATAATTAATCTCATAAAAATTGAAAAACATTCTTAAATAATTTTTTGCACCTTTCGTGCATTCCTTGAGGAATGCACCAATTTGGCCCTGCTCAATATATTCGTTTTCGGTATTGAAAAACAATACATGGGAAGCGTCTAGCAGCAATACGTGGTACCTATAAATTTATTCACGCTAACAGCGATGCTGAGTCGATCCTGTTAGTTAGAAAATTCGCCACCAGTAATGCGCTCTCTTCGTCTTCATACCGCTAGCTAGGGCTGACATGTGAGCGGCTTAGACCTGCTCTTGGCTGCTATGATGACCTCTTCTTTCGTTGCGTAGTTTCCCATGTTATTTAATTTTCCGGCTTACCATGCGTTTGGGCTCGTTCCGGATTCCATTCACTGTATGCGATTTCAGAAGTGGTTGGCAGGATCGCCATTGAGGTCGGTTCAGCTAGCGAGAGGCAGGATCACCGCTTAATCACATTTATTTTACGCTGTCATGAATAGTGTAAATAACAATATCATAAAAAGTTACAATAGTCACTTGTATAACAACATTACGATCTGATACACCAGACTGACTAGACCAACAAGACTTTCTCAGTCTTTGGTTTATATCATTGTATGTATCATGATGTACTTACTTAAAAACATTACATTTGAGTTAATTATTACACGTTAAAAATGAAACATGGAAAATTTAAATGTGAGAAAAAGTGTCAGTAAGCGTGGTAAACAAGTATTGTTTGTGAACAACTTCCGATATTGCTTTGTGGAATAACTGTCAAGTGGCGAAAATAAGTGGAGATGTCGGACACCAAAATGTACTGCTACTGTTTATACTATGGGTGAAAACAATTTGATATCACGTTGTAATTTTAACCATGCCCGTTCTGAATTAAGCGCTTCAGCAGTACAAAAGCAATTTCTTGTGGTGGCAGCAAAAGGTAAAGCTACAGAAGAACTTAACGTCCAACCTAAACAAATTGTGCAGTTGCTGTTAACATAATGCGACAATAGTGAATTAGCAATTGGCGACTTGAAATTGGTGAAACGAAGTATTTATGGTGAAAGAAGAAAAACATTTCCGAGTTTGCCCAAAAATATAAAAGAAGTGTTTGAAACTTTGGAAAATATGAAATCCGAAATTAGTACGAACAGAGAAGAAGAATGTTTGATTGTGAACGAGAGCAACCATTGTATAGTAATATTCTCTTGTAAGTCAAACCTGAAATATTTGTGTAGGTGCAAAAAGATATTTATGGACGGAACTAAATATACCTCAAAATACTTTGTACAGTTATTTACCATCCATGGACAATGTAACGGGCACTATATACCCATAGTGTTTTCTTTACTCAAAGATAAGTTCAGAAACCTATAAACACTGTTTAAAATTTGTAAGTCAAAAATGTGAAGAATTTTCGTTGCAACTTCGTCCTGCGGAGGTTATTATCGATTTTGAAATATCGATATACAAAGCTGTCAGTTCCATGTGGCAGAATATTAAAATAATTGGCTGCCGATTTCATATCTCTTAAGCTTGGTGGCGAAAAATACAAGAGATAGGGCTCACAAAACACTATAAAGAAAAAACAAATATTGGCAAATGGATTGGATACTGTTTCGGTCTGATTTTCTTTGAACCTCAGAACGTTGGCAAGTGTTTCGTATTTGATCTACTGCCCACAGTGCTAGAAAATCATAAACTACAAGCATTTATGGACTACCTAGTAGAAACTTAGTGGAAGAGGATTCACTATTTTCTTCTGAAATTTGGGCGGTTAAATATGCTAGCAGTAACGCATGCGAATCGTTTCATTCACATCTAAATAAGAATTTTAATTTCTATCATCTAAATATCTTTGTCATTCTAGAAGTTTAGCGCCAGTATCAAGTTGAAATTTATATTCAAATATAAAGTGTAAATAAACAAAGGCAAGTAAACACTCAAACACAGAAACGCGAAAATTTTCTCAAGAAGAAAATCGAACAATATGATAATGAAGAACTGATGACACAATTAGTTTTACATTATTATTCTTTTTAAGAACATAATTATAAAATATTAGTTTGTAATTGTTCTAACATTTAAGTATTTTTTTTTCTTTCACATTTGTTATTTTATATATTTTTCTTTTTTAATAGAATAAATTTTTAAATTATTGTGTTTTTTTCTTTCAACACATAACCTACTCTGCTTGTTTGTATTCAATATATCGAAAGTATCATATTTCCACTAAAACTAATATTGGAGGTATACCTCTACATTAACATAAAAGGATTAAGTAGGTACTTAAAGATTATCGGACGAAACCCGGATGAAACTGTAACACAGTGAAGCGGTTAGCATTATCAGAAAAGGATTAAACAAAGATTATCTGCCCAATTTACCAGCGAATGCAGCACCTTTATCTTTATCTTTCGTAGAACTTATTTTTTTAAAACAATATATTTTAAAATTATCTGCATAAGCCAGCACATTGCAGTCAAGTGATGCTGTTAGGTCATTGATAAATATAATAAACATAAGCGGGCCCAAGTTGGAACCTTGAAGAACTCCAGAGGCTGAGTAGAAAATCTAGATTTATAGCCATTTTAGGTAACATATATAGAAACATCCCGAAATTTTTATAAAATTATATTTCGTATAACAGATTAAGTACAAAAAAATACAAATAGCTTCAATATTTTGATTTGTAAATCGTATAGTAGTTAAAAATATTTACCGTTAGTTTATTAGTTTCATAATATCTCACATATGTCATACGAGCTATGATGAGTTTGTTAACATATTAATAAAACTTAAAAATACATTTCTGAGTTGTTGCTGTAATCATTACTGGTATTTATTAGCTCGTGTTCAAAATAAGACTGATGGTCAATCATACTTTGGCAAAAATATTCATCGACTTCATGAATTTTCTGTAATAAAACGGAATTATAATTTTAAGAAATATTACGCACTTTTTGTATACATACCGTTGTCTTTTTATGCGCTATACAGAATGTACAAACTTGGTGTCTGTTTAAACTAGAATTATCATTTTCCATTGTTGGTCTTGGTATTCTTAAACAAGGTTGTTCAACTGGACCTTAAAATTTGATATATTATTAGTATTGGTGGAATTTGTAATTAAATTGGTAAAAGAAATTATACCTGCAAGTAACTGTGTTCCCAAATGTGATATGTAACTTGATGCCAATCTTAATGTTTCTATTTTACTTAATTTCCTATCTTTGGGTTCTGTAGGTATGAGATGCCTTAATGTTGTAAAAGCCGAATTAACACTGAAACAATGAAATCGATTTGTGTGCGACAAATGCACATCTAAAAGGCTTACCTTGCCAAGGCCAACTTATATCTGAAACAAAAATTGGTAACATATCGACAATTCAAATGAAGGTGGCCTTAACTAAGGTTTTGAGCAAATTTTAGAAAAATACTACTCTGTTAAAAGAAATATGCATTTACCTATGTGTTCTGTCTCTTTCCCGAGCATTGGCTTGACTTCTTTGTTTCAAAGAGCTGGGATTGTGAGGATTCTCGTAGGTGCGTTTTCTTTTGCTTTGTCCAAATGTTACATCACTTTCGTTTGCGTTATATTGCATATACTCCATATTTAAGTAGACGATGTATAAAAGTTCTGAAATTATAAAATTAAAGCCTAGCTTTCTTCATTGAAAATACTGTATATGTAAACATGGCCAATATGGGCACAATAAATTTTCAAAAGATAAACTGAATTGTTATGGATTTTGTTAAGATTAATTAGAGCAAAGAATATAGGTATCTATAATAGTTATATGTAGTTCGTTTCAACTTATTTTAATTTGACTAAATAGAAAATACCTTTCACGTACCACGTACCTTTATAGCATCCCCTACTGTAAGAGGGCGCTCAGCTAACAATAATATAAATAAGATTCAGGTAGTGGCTTGTATACCGTAGAAGCTAGGGAAATACAACTTCCCCTGCATGAACCAAGTAAAATACAGTGTATAAATAAAAAAAAGTTTAATACAACGTGTTTCAAAAAGAACTTCATCTCACTAGGCACTGAGTAACTAATACATGAAAATTATTATAAGCCACTTGACTTTTATTTATTACTAACTATTTATCTAATGTCTAATGTCATTTTGACATTTGTGATTTTGTGACTAGCAATATAATTTTTTCTTACAAATATTTTTTTACTTAATAAATAATACTACTAAATAATGTACAGATTGCAAGAAAATATTTTTATTGTTGAAGCACATTTCCGAAGTGCACAATTTCTTAACGAAGAATGGCAATATTCCTACGCGGAATGTAAGCGACAGTTTCACTTACAGTTTCCTAATAGAGTTGTGGATAATACCGCTTTACATTATCACATTCGTTTAGTCGTGGAGAAGTTTCGGGCAACAAAATATGTGTTAAAAGACAAAAGTTCTGGTAGATCACGTACACAGCAAAATATTGTTGAACATGTAGAAAACCCATATAAGTATATCAGTTGGTCGTTTATCAGTTCAAACGAACGTATCTTCTAGTACCGTTCATAGAATTTTGAAGCGTCGTTACATAAGTATCCATACAAAGTATCGATTCTTCAACAGATCTTACCTAGTAGGCTTAATTATTGCAACGTCTTTCAAGAAAATTTAAATAATGACGAAATTCGTGATCTAAGTTTTTTTTGATTAATAAAGCTATAAAGCATAAACAACATTATAGAACATAAACAATCCAAACAATCACATCGAAGTTCCTTTAGATCCTGTTAAAGTTGCATGGTTAAGTGTATCTCGTCATAGAAAAATAGGACCAATATTTGTTCACAATAACATTAATAGGCAACGATACCAAGAACAGTTATTAACACCGTTTTTAACTCAAGTGCAACGAGACGAATTCAATGGGGGTTACTTTCAGCAAGATGGGGCTACTGCACATACAGCTCGTGAAAATTTAGCGCTTTTAGAATAATACTTCCCTCATGGAGCTGCTGCACATACAACTCGTGAAAATTTAGCGCTTTGAGAATATTAATTCTCTCATCGAGTTATAATCAGAGGTGTTTGGCCAGCAAAGTCACCAGATCTTACTCCGTTAGATTTTTCTATTTTCGGATTGTTAAAAAATGAAGTATGTAAGACAAGAATAAATAACTAAAATGACTTGATGAATACAATTACAATTAACTGTAATCAAATAACACCAAATGTATCGCAGAATATTTTTGACAACATGAAACGTCGTATTGCATTATGTATTCAACAGAATGATGACCATTTTGAACACTTATAATTAGAGCTGAGGATGTTTGCGGTATAACCATGGTTATATCATGTAACCATAGTAAATTACTATGGTTACATGATATGTAACCATAGTAGATATGTACCATAGTAGATATGTAACCATAGTAAATTACTATGGTTACATGATATAACCATGGTTATACCGCAAACATCCTCAGCTCTACTTATAATATACACTTATAATAATTACAATTTCCACAAATTAGTTATTTACCTTGATTGTTTGATTAACATCCCATCTTTAAAGTTTTCTTATTAAATAAATTAATAATCAAATTGTATTTGTTATTAATTTCATCACCATATCTCTCGATGATAAATTTTGACAGTATAACCTTCATACCATTTAATCTATATCCGCATTCAAAGAATGCAGAACATCATAATTTAAAGAAGAAATTCATGGACAACTAATTGTAATTTTTTTGAAACACGTTGTATTAAACTTTATTATTATATATTAAAGTATTACCTAATATTACTAATCAAGCGTGCCCATGTCGATTTCAAATACTGACGTTAGTGAAGGACACGACGAACCATGCCCGAATGAACAACCTAATACGTTAGATATCTACAGCTTATATATAGCTTTTAGAGGCAGTTTCTTAAACATTACGTTTGAAAGGGTGTGTCTACGAATATTAGCAAATAAAATAAATACCTTTTATTAGTTTTATTGTGGAATTATGTAAATGAAATTAGTGAGTTATTAATTTATAATATTTATAGACAACATAAATACTGTTGTGATGTGAATTATCCACAATATTCGCGTCAACAGTCTAAGGTCTCTAGAAAGACCGAGGAACATCGGGGATATTCTCGACTGGACTGGAGAATTGTAAGGAGCATGTTAGAAGTAATATTCCAACATACTGGTATGGAAATTCTGGTATGCAGTTACCGGCTTGAAAACTCCTGTACATCCAGGCAAGATAAGACCGTGGACTGTTATTTCGATATGACGTCACAATGTAACAAAGGCTCTACCTGTCGATTTCGGCATCGTTTGAGGGAACCAAAACATGACATGTTTCGGGACGAAACTTCATTTTTAAGAAGGGGGCAATGTGATGTGAGTTACCCACAATATTCGCGAACAGTCTAAGGATGACTCAACATGCACGAACATACCACCGTCTCTAGAAAGACCCAGGAACATCGTGGATATTCTCGAAGGTCTATAGACTATAAGAAGACTGGAAATGGTGGGAGAGATCTATTCGATACCGAATTATCGCCGAGTGAACTTACATAAATATAAATATATAAATGTGCTTATTGTTAGTAATTAGTTTTTATATTGTTATTCGTTTTTATTATTAATATAGTGTGTGTTTAAAGTTACCGTTAGTTTTATTTAAGAACCCGAAAAGACAAAAACCTTACACTGTGTTAACGCAAAAATTTTTCGTTTTTATAGATTATTTTTCTTAAAAATCAATTTAAAATAGTTCATTGCGTAAGCCATTTTCGTGTAGATTATATTATACCTACCTAAACAGGAGATCGGACGTTCGGAAGTTTCGGAACCAAATTCGTGCGGAAATGTGTTTGATTGTGAATGTGTTGCATGCAATATAGTGACAAAAGGATTTTCAAGTTATTATGTATTTAGAGAAGAAATAAAACAAATTATTGCCAAAGCTAGGCCAATTCCAACTTTGACTAATTTCACAAAACAAAACTAAAACATTTTCAAAAAGAAATTTATAAAAAGTGCGAATAGTTGACTGGTTGTGACAATAAGTCTCTTTTGTTTTGCTGGCCACGTATTTTATTTTCAAGAGATAAAATTGTGGAATAAAAATGAATTCGCTGATCTAAATAATTTACACAAATTAATAAAAACACATGGGTTGAGTCAGCCACACTTAGATGCGATAATTAAAGAAAATTTTTTGGGAAAATCAGAATTGAACACACATTAGACAACGAGTTAAGAATTGATTCAGAAAAACATAATCAAGAAGTACGAAAAAACCGTGAAATAGTTAAGAGGTCGATAGATTACCAAAACTAGCTCCCACTCGATGGAATTACAACGATAGGTTAGTACAAACTGTATTTGAATATCGACAACGACTTATTATTTCTTTCAAAATATTATGGATAACTAGAAAGAATGGGACAATGAAAGTCGAGTTTGCTCTCGAGGATATTTTAATATGTTAGAAAATGAAAATAATTTTAATCTTTTGTTATTTATTTTTTCCGAGATATTTCCATTTTGTGACAACCTATTTATAGTTTTACAAAATAAAACTAACAACATTAATTTTTGTATAAAAAAAATTCAGGAATTCAAATCCATCGTTTTTATAAAAGAGAACAATTTGATCATTTGTGGAAAACATTTGAGCGTTTAAATATTCAACCACAGAGAAACAGAATACGCACTGATATTTCTAAAGAACACAGGACAGATGTAAAATCACGATTCCGTAAGTTGTTCTTTGAGATAATTGACAATATTTCCGTCCACATAGACACCAGACATTAGAACTATAAGACCCTTAAATTTCTAGAATTAATTTTGGCAATAAACCCACAGTTTCCGAATCGCTTAAACAAAATTATCCTCAATATTTTGACTTTCCTGCATTACGTTAGGAACTCACAGTTATTTACAACACCTCAAAGGGCTTAAATAAAACTAGTGTTAGTGACGTATGGGAATCTCTTAAAGACTGGAGACTAGATCGTACTTGCCCTGAAATTCTTAAACTTTGTGAATTAACACTCTCCCCGCCACGAGCGCGCCTACAGAACGTTCCCTTTTTGCGTTTAAACGAATAACAAATTTTATTAGGAATTCTACAGGACAAGAAAGACCCTGCTTTGGGAGTAATATCAACTGAAAAGGAATTAGTGCAAGAATATTCTCGCCAAAAATATTTTTATGATGACGTCATAGATTAGTTTGCAAAACAAAGTAGACGTATGACACTTCATTTTAAGTAAGGTAGCAATTTATTGTAGTTTGTAACAAATTTTATCTTTTTTGCGCCTCCACCAAAAAGTTTTTGCTTAGGCGTGATTTTACTCAATAGCTTCCCATTTTCTGAGGTTCTGAGGAACAGTCCACATCTTAGATGCGTTTACGTTTCATTAAGCCCCCACAACAGTAGGTGCTAAAATTAAAAATTAAAAATAGTTGTAACTTGCTTAATTCAAGACAATTTAATAATATTTACAACTGTGTCAATAAGCTTCTTGACTTGCTCTTCTCAAATTTATGTTGTCCGGTAACAGTTGATCGTTACGAGCACTCCTTGGTTCTTGAAGATCTGGATCATCCTAATTTATTAATAGATATTGAGTTTCGATCAAAACCTAGAAATACCGTTTCCTTCAGCTGCCAATTTACACTATAATTTTCATAAGGAAAACTATCTTAGTCTCTATGATGATCTACAGAGTTTGGACTGGTCTGTTAAGAAAGCTTAAGACAAAGGTGAACATTTGTTTTACATCGTATACGTATATATACAATACAAAAACTATTCATATAATATTCACAATTGTTTTGTGTTTTTTGTTTTAGATAGAGTTAGTTTATCGTATTATATATATTTAACTAATTAGTTTCTTTAAATTCATATGCATCAAAGTATATAGTATACTTAAAGATATTGCATTTGGATCATACCATTTAATGTTAATGACCATTGTAGTCCATGCGAAATGCTGGAAGATTACCGAAATTTTCTAATTGATTTAATATAGCTTTATAATAGATGTAACTCTGTCGCGCGTTACGCCTGTTAATGGTCATAAAGGGTGTCAAAGGTTTATTATGGGTTTTGTGTTTACAGTTTATAGCCTTCTTTGTCCTGTTCATTGAGAGTTAGTTTGTTCGTATGTCTATTGCTTAATATTCCAGATTTCTTACAATAAGTTTTAGTTTAATTGTATTACCTTTTCGAAATAATTGTGGATGTGACTCCATAATTTACCTGGCATAAAAGACCAGTCAAGACTGGTATCTACGAAGAATTCACCGAAAAAACATCTAGCAAGAACTCATAAAGCATCGAGCTAGACAAAAACTCGGCATTCGCTCAGATATTCAAAATAAACTTCAAATAAATAACAAATATCTTTTATCAAATAATTAATAGTTGTGTACATAGTAGAATAAAATATTTTAGTTCACAAACGAGTGTTTTATTCTGAAAACTGTGCAGAGCGAAAGGCTTCTCGAACCAGGAAGGCTTCAGCAGGTCTTTTTTGGATAATTATGGTCATGTAAATGTGTTACTTTCCGTCTTCTACAGACTACTATATCACTATACTATACTATACACGCAAAACTTCACCTTATCCCTAAATGGTTTGCCTCTGAAATTACAAGGCACTTAAAGCTGAAAGAATAGAAATAAGTGGAAAAAATCGCGCAATCCTGCGATACGAGTGGAATTTAAAGGATTCGCAAACTTTGTAAAAAGGAAATTCCTTCTGTTTATAGTTCTTATTTATCTAATGTGGAAACTAAAATTTCAAAATAATCCTCGGGAAGTTTTTAATTTCATACGTTTCAGAAAGGGTGTTAGTAGGATTCCTAGAAAGTTGCGTCATTATAACACTACGTTGAAATCACCGCCAGATATTGTTAAAGCGTTTGTACAGCCTTTTCAGAAAAAAAGAATTGAATCGCACGAATTCTAATTTTATATGAAATATACACGCTTCGAGTGAAAGTGAAAAAAATCAGGCGATAAGGCAAAATTCGTCAGTGGCGTATCCCTTTTAGACAGGTTTAAAGTAGCGATCACGGAGAAACGTACTGGAATGGCGAAGAAAGAGGTGTTGTCAGTGGCGGCTCGTGCTAAAAATTTTAAGGTGTTCTGCAAGTTTTACAAAAAAATTTACCTTGCACGGGCAGTAAGAGGTTGTCTCCCATCGATCTTATCGTGCTTTCTTCGCCTTCCGCACTGAAGTAATGGATTTCTGGAACGATTGTCAATTGTCACACAAAAAAATAAGAGTCACTAAGCACTACTTTACTAACAAATTATTTCTTATAAATTAAATCTATTCTACGTTCTTTTCGATTTGCAAATTTTGTTATCACTTTGTCATTAAAATTGTCTATTTCGGAAATAAACTTTTTTTCGATAGATAGCATGGAAAGAGATGTTAAACGATCTTCGGTCATTGAATTTCTGAGAAACGTCTTAATTCGATTTAGTGTTGAAAAGCATCGTTCGGCCTCTGATGTTGTCATGGGAGTTGTTATTACAATTTCTAATAATTTTCTAGTCTCCTTCAACGTATCTCCCAGATTGATTTTTATTAAAAATTTTAGAAGAGGTAGTGCGCCTTTTAAAGATCTACAATCAGTTCTTGAGTAAATAACAGACAATTCAGTTCGTAATCTTTCTTTATCAAGGGTGGGATAATAGGAGCATGCGGAAGTGAGTTTGTCCTCAGGAAATTTACTGCAATACTCTCCAAAGCATTCCGAAAAAAAAAGTGATGCCACTACTAGATGCTCTTTAAAATGAAATCGTTTTTTTGCACAATTTAGAATAACATCACACACCTCTAAAGCCGAAATTCGATGATTAAATCTGCTGTTATTTGGACGTTTGCGTTTTTCTGGTGGTGGCTCATCGCTTATTAAATCTGATGCTTCACTTATGATGTTGTCAATATTATTTCGAACTTGGCCTATACTGCGTTCAAAATTTTCGATAACGTCTTTTACTAGAGTGGGTTCAATTTTTCTTTGCTACAATTATTAAACAGGATATCTACATGGGGCATTACATGATGGAAAAAAGTCAGCCAAAAATTGAAGATCGGATCATTTAATGTACGGCGAATAGAGGCGGCTGCACTACAGACTGTGTTGTTGGAGAATTGTTCTTCTATTTCTTCCATACACTCAATGAGAGAGGCCCTATTTTCGTACACAACATTAATGGTCCTGATATTAAAATTCCAACGGGTTGTAGCGCCGTGGATCCTTCTGTTTACAATCTTGTTTAACACTTCTACTCGTTGGGGTGAATTATTAAAAAAGCCGGGAATGTCTTGTAGATTTCCAAAAATACACGTACTTGCGAATTTGCAGAAGCAGCTTTAGATATAATTAAATTTAATTGATTGGCATAGCAATGTACATAGTGCGCAAAAGGGTACTTTTTTAATCAATGCTTGAACGCCTGCGTGTTGTCCGCTCATCACCGCTGCTCCATCGTAACTCTGTGCAATCAGTTTGTTAGGTGAATTTTGAATTAAAGCATCTATGACACTTAAAATTGTTTTGCTAAGTGTTTCTGCATCACATTTTTCAGGAATGACGTAGTTCCAATAACGTTCAATTGGCTCACCATCACGAACATATCTAAAAATAACTACCATTTGAGTTTTTGCAGCAACATCCGTTGTTTCGTCCGCCATGATCGCCAAAAACGGAGAATTATTAATTTCCTCAATTATTTGTTCTTGGCAGACTTCAAGTATGCACTGTAACAGATCATTCTGTATTTCTTTGGAAGTGCCTTTAAATACCGAACAATTTTTTAGGTGCTCACTTAGAGTTGCATCTAATTCAGCCGAAAAAATAATAAGTCCACGAAATATCCCCGGATTCTCGGAAGTATCGCTCTCATCATGTCCCCGAAGGGCCAATTCAAAAGCTCCACAAAATTTTATACAATTGATAATTTTTGATAAAATATAACGATTCTTTGACACATTTTCATTATGTCTCTGTATATTTACCCAATAAGCAGAATCTAGTTGAGCCATAATATTAGTTGACCCTAGTAACGCAAATTCCATACAATTATGAAGATGGCTTTTAGAATTCTCATGTCTTTTTATTTTCAAACTCAAGTGCTCTAGATCCGTGACCCCTATTTCCGTCCAAGCTTTATCGCCACCAAAAAGTAATCAGGGAAAACAATATAAAGCATTTTTTTTGTTGCATCCACAAATCCATTCGTTTTTTGAATAAATATCGCTACTAAATTTACGTGTATAATTTTTCCCTCTACTTACACCAGTTTTTTCAATAGTGATATCTATTAATGGCCTACCATTTGCTTTTAATTTTATCTTTTCTTCGAATGAATATTTAAAGAATCTCTTCACATTAATTAAATTAAAGACCACCTCCATAATACACAGAGTTTATATAAATTGTCAACAATACACAAAAACAAGCACTCTAATATTATTGTTTTTACGTTAAACTCGCCGCAGAGTAAAAAACACGCGAAAATATTAAATACCTATACCGAATCATATGAAGGCGCTGGACAGAATGCAGCGAAGATGCTTGATAAATCACGCATTGGTTTTAGGACAGTAGCGGGGGTAGCGGGGTGCGCGCGGGTGTTTGAAAGAGCTCTGTGCGCACGTTCGTGTGGACCAGATAAGGAACAAGTGAGCGATCGCGCGAATTAGGTTGGTTATTCCACTGGTCGCCTATTGTATATTATTTTATAATATACTATATATAACCGGCGTTAGTGTTGGAATTGCGGAAGCGAATATCTCGGCTTCTACTGATCGGATTTACTAATTTACTAATATAGGTTCGCCCGCCCAATTTTTTGGAAGCTCTGCAGCACTGCAGTGCTTATGCGCCAGCCGCCACTGGGTGTTGTCCTATCACGACAATGGACCAGTTCATTGAAGCTTCACCGTTCAGCAAAAATTTACCGAAATTCGTTTTGGATTGCTTCTACCTTTCCACCTGATTTTATTGCGTTTTGGACTGCTTCCGCCTATCCACCTGATTTTATTGCAGTGAAGAAGCCATCCGGTGGTTAACCGCTATTTTGAGGGTCTTGAATAAAATCGTTTCAGGGAAGATATCAGCAAACTAGAGAAATGTTGAACCTAGTGCGCTGAACATCGAGGTGATTACGTCGAAAAATGAAGTGAGATTCAAAACTTAGATAGTTGTCATTCATATCGAATCACCTCTATTCTTACATTGCTACGATTATTTTAACCCGACATTTTGACTTGACCCACTCATACTTATAGTAAAGAACTAATATAAGGACGACTTAATCAGTTAGTACTCTATGTTACTACTTTTATGTTATAAATGTGTCTCAGAATAATTTTCTTTTTTGTTTTGACCGTTACGCGTCAAACACAGATAGCGGGACGTGGTGACAAACGCTTGACAGGCTTGTTTAGTTTAGTAGCGATAGATCGTTTCACAGGATCGCAGCGCGCATTTTGCGTCCGAGCCTTTTATAAAAATAATTATTCTTACATTGTTGTTCGACGTCTTTACCGGACACATTTAATTTAAGGATCATGAAAAATGTGCCAAGTGCGAATTTAATCAAGCATTGGGTGCGCAAGTTTGAAGAGACTGGAAACACAATGCCGAATAAATCAACTGGACGAAAAAAGACATCAAAGACAAACATGAACGTCGACGTTCGCCAGTCTGTTATGGACGATCTACAAACAAATCCACTGTTCATCGCATTATTCGTAAAGATTTACATTTCCACCACTACAAAATTGTTGTGCAAGAGATGAAGCCCGATGATCTCGCTAACCGAGTCGAATTCCGCAGGACAATGAGAAATCGCTTTAGGAGCTTCAACAAAATATGGTTTTCTGATGAATTCAATTTTCACATCAACGGACACGTGAATAAACAAAATTTGTAGATATTGGGCTTCCGATAATCCGCTGGAACTCCATCAGAAACCATTACACTCGCCTAAGGTTATCATTTGGACTGTCATATCAAGTCACGAAATTATTGGGCCATCCTTGTTTGAAGATAACTGTGGTCGTGGTCAGACTGTTAATTCCGATCGATATTGCCATATGATCCGGACTTTTTTGGTTCCAGAATTACAAAACCAGTTTGGCTACAATCGCAATACATTTATCCAGTAAGATGGAGCCACTTTCCACTTCACAAATGACACGTTAGTTGCTCTTCACTATTTATTCCCTGAAAAAATAATTAGTCGCCGAGGAGACATCAACTGGTCACCGAGTCCAGATTTATCGCCTGCTGATTTCTTTCTATGGGCTTACTTAAAAAGTAAAATTTACAACCCATTACCACCCAACTTTAGTGTTTTAAAGCAAAGAATCATAGACGAAATCAACGCAATTCCAAGAAAAAAGCTCCAGCGAGTAATTGAAAATTTTGGTTCAAGACTAAAAGAGTGTGAAGGATGGTACGCATTTACAAATGGTTGTTTTTCATAAATAAAAATTCAAAAACTGCTCTTTAATTTACCATTAATTAAAACGAGTTTAAATTAATAGTGGCGTTTTATTTTTTAAAAACGAAATCTGAGACACCTTTATTAGAGCAAGATGTACATACTATTAGAGTTGTTAATAAATTAAAATGCCGCCTGATGTACCTGTATTTAATAATTTATGCATTACTTTTGAAATACTCTTATTTCGTAAGAGGGCGGATTGATATATTAGCTTTCCAACAATATTTAACACACTTCTATCAATGCCCATCATATGCGACTGTCAAAAATTGGATTGCGTCATCCGAAAGAGGAAAACTTTCCGTTGAAGATGAGAAACGAACAGAAAGACTGATTTCGGTGTCCACCTCTGAAAATATTGACGCAGTTCATGATATGATATTATCAGACCGTCGAATTGGACTGAAACATATAGCTGAGGTACTAAAGATTTCATATGAACGCGTCCATCATATAGTTCACGTCGATTTAGATATCAAAAAAATTTCTGCAAAGTAGACTCCTAAACGCTTGAACGCCGAACACAAACGAGCAAGAGTGAAAGCATCACGGTCAATCTGTGCCAGTTTTGAAGGAGATTCAGACTTTTTGAACCATCCTGTGACTATTGATGAAACAATCGATGGAGTGGAAGATCATGGTTCTCCAAGGCCTAAGAAGTTTCGAGTTCAAAAATCCACTGGAAAAGTTCTTGCTTCAGTTTTTTGGAATATCCGTGGAATAATAATTATTAATTATCTCAAAAAGGGTCAGATCATCACTGGAGATTCTTATTTTAAATTACTAACCACCCTGAGAGAAAAAATTAAGGAAACAGGACGTGGCATGTCAGCGAAAGGTGTGTTGTTTTTGCAGGACAATGCCCTTGCACACAACTCGCGCATTACCATGAATACAATTCGGGATCAAGGGTCGAATTACTGGGACACTCGTCCTATTGCCCAAACTTAGCCCCCTCAGACTATTATCTGTTCCCTCGATTAAAAAAAAAAGTTTAAAAGGACTTCAATTTTTGTATAACGAAGAGGTAATAGAAGCTGCGGAGAGCTGGTTTACAGACCAAGAAGAATCTTTTTTAGATGGGCTACAGGCGTTGCAGGATCGCTGTATCAAGTGTATTCATTTAAGAGGAGACTATGTTGAATAGTCCCAACTTTAAATTGTTTCAACAATAGGCTAAGAATATACCAATACCCCCTCGTAACTTGTATGTCCTATACATAATTTGAAATTGTAACTTAAACATTTTTTTACGAGAGCGGATTGACATACAAGGTCTCTAACAACGCCACTAGTGGGGATAGAAACAAGTTCTAACATGCAAACAGTAATTTTGAGTATCTCGTCTTAACATGCAAAGTTTCATTTTCCTGTGTACTGTCGTTGAGTAACAGTGTCATTTATCATGAGTTCGATTCCTAGATGCAATCCGTGATAGAATTTCTAACGCTGGAACGTTTTCCGCCATCGAAACTTACAGGGGTTTGAAAGCTTTTTATGGTAACGATTGTATGGATGCAAAGAATGTTCGTCAGTGGGTTCGACATGCAAAACTCTGTCATAGAGGCAAAATGAAGGTGTTTGATAAAAAGCGATCAGGTCGCCAAGTTTCAGCGACGCATGAGAAGAATCAAAGACAAGTGAATGCACTGATCAAATAAATTGCCGAATTACGTAAGAACAAATTGCTCGGCAATTAGGCGTTAGTCAAGAAAGAACATTGTTTAGACGTTGAATTACAGAAAAATTTGCGCCGGATGGATCCGCGACAATTGCCGAATGTCAATGAAAGAACAAAGAAAAAACATTTGTCAAGAACTCGAACCCCGAAAAGAAGCGGCAGTCAATGGAATATCGTCGTACCGATTCTTCACGTGTACGAAAATTCAAAAGAGCTTCATCAGCGCAGCAAGTCATGCTCGCCATTTTCTCGAATGCAACGGCAGTCATTCATACCGAATATCTGCCGAAGGGATCAATGAAACTGCAAAACTTTACGACCACCCAAAGAATCAGGTTTGAAAGTCAACATCAGACACTGAAATTCGCTATTGGATCAACAGTAAACAAATTTTTATTTGTTTACTGTTGGACGGAATAAACAAATGGAATCAGCGCTTGGAGGAATGTGTTGCACTAAATGGTGATTATGTGAAAAAATAATTATGTACAATGGTTACCTACAATAAATTTGCTCCATTTTGAGACTGCTTTCATTATTTTGTTTTTACTTATTCTTATTTTATAGAGTTAGAGACCTTATATATCAATCTGCTCTCGTATTTTGCAAAAATGAATTACCTGTACTTCGCATTACATGATTGTCGGAGGTACAGATATTTTTAATAACAAATGTTTGTTTATAAAAAAATCAACAAATAAAGTTAGTGTCGCTTATTTAAAAGTTTTTATTGTCTCCGCACAAGCATTATTTTACGTATCACCGTAGGTATATACAACACAGGTATTAAATCATTGTTTTGTAATCACAAAATACGTTTTCTTACATCTTTTTTGTATTGCGACTGAATATATTAAATATTATTTAATGGAGGAATATTTTGCGATATGAAAAATTTCGATTGCTCATTCCATCGCAATGTTATCACTTCTATTTTTAAGACAATTAAATTACTTCATACAATTGATGAATATTTCAAAAATTCTTGAGTGAATTAGGATAACAATTAGGTATGCTAATTTCTTATTATTGTTAAAAAAACAACTTTTAAAGATTACAGCTCGAAAATTAAAATGTTCAAATTCTAATAATCTAAATTAAAGAAATTATTCATACTTGATTCATTTTAAATAATTTTTAATTTAAGATATTCTGTCGTTAAAAATATTATAATAGGGGAAACGTGAAAACTAATAAAATAGCAATAAATTCATTAATTATATGATCTTGATACGGAATTGAACTTTTATTAATAAGAAAATTAATTGAATTAAATGAAGTTCAAATATGATGTTGAGTTTAATTTAGAGTGATATAAAATCGATTATATATTGAATATTTGTTCTTAGTGAATAAGAAAAATATTATATTATACTACTAACAAATGAATATTGTGAATAATGAAGGTGACGATACTACAATAAAGATCTGTTCAAGCGATTTCTTGGAATAACAAGCCACAGTTTAAATGATGTTCTATTTTTGCTTTAAAATAATGTACATATTAATTTGAATCTTAGTAATATAAGTATAAATATTTACACATTATGAATAGTTATTGTTTTGTTCTTACCTCTTCATGTATTTGATTAGAATTTACTTTGAACTTTCCGGTGTAGGTTTTTGTGTCTGCAATAAAAATTTTTATCGTACAATCACGTGATCACTTTTAGCGATTTTTAAATAACATTTTGAATGTAAAAATCTTTCATCGAATTAAAATTATTATTACAAAACGTTTTCAACGCACAACTTTATAAGTACATAATACACAACACACACTGCTAACTACCAAATGTTTCGTAGATTACTGACTTAATTCGTTTAATTTTAATAGCTTTTCCAGATGCACATCTTGCGGTCTACCCAATTTACTTCTTCTGTATAGAAGATTTTGTTAAATTAAGGAAATATTTTCCGCATAATATGAAAAGTTAATTAACAAAGTTGCTAAACTAAACTAGCGAATCGTAAAGTTGTTAGATATTATCAGTAAGTGAGGAATTTACGTAGAAAAAATGGCGGTTTTGAAGAAACTTGTTACGCATCTGTAAGAAACATGTGTCAAAGATGTATGTAATTATGTGAACTAGTGAACCCCTATATATCAAATTTGACAAATATTAGGGGCGGTTTATGTTACAGTTGATTGCCGTTGTGACATAGATATACTATGGATTCATAATCTTTTTTAAATAAGAGAATGAAATAAGTTCATACTTATTGGAAAACAACGGAAAATATGTAATGTGAAGCAATTACATTTGTATACACATATAAACATCTGTCGTATATATTTACTTTAACAACATGATTACAAATTAGAATTTTATACTTTCAATAAAACTTTTAAAAAATCATAAAGCAAAACTTATTTAAAATATACATTTATTTACATTATTACCTATTCTCTCATTGTTAATTTATGGAGACTGGATTATATGTAAAATGCATATTAAGTGCATAAATGCAATGTAAAATAAATTTTTGCATATTTAAGGAGTTTTTACTATTTCTTTGCAAAATTTACTAAAGGGATATTGCCATTTCATGATTTAGTAGTAATGGACGAACATACCAACCACATCATTAGGAACAAACAAAATTTTCAAGAAGAGATAATAATAATAATAATTATATTATAATATTATTATTATTATTATTGTTATTATTATTAGGGACCGGACATGAGATGACCATGACTCATCGCCCACGCGCGTACTATTGAAAATTTACATTTTTAAAGAGTTTTTAATTTTATTTATATATATAAAATTGCAAAACAAAATAAAATACGAAATACATTTTTATTTGTTCATTTTGTAATTCAGAGTTTGAGTAAAGGAGTATTAATATTAACTAGCAATACTTTCTCAAGGTTCTCTTCTGTAAAATATGTTGTCTTTGAATGAAATGCATCCTTGTAGATAGAAAACGTCCTTTCTACCTCGCTACAGGTTATAGGTGCATACTGGAAATATTCTTTTATTTTAGCGTATTTAGCAGTTAGATTTTTAGGCATTGTCGCCATACACAATTGCCGCAATGTTATTAAATCTGGATTTCTATTAAAAACTGCGCGTAACTTTTGCTGAAGGCCACATCCGAAGTCACTTGGAATATTTTTCAAATTATTAATAGCCACATCTAATGTGGTTAATCCATTATTAAATTTCAGATTTCGATTTTCAAAATAAGTGATTAATTTTGGCAAATTTCCGAAGTGTTCCTGAAGAAAGTACAACTGATTTTTTAAATTTGGAATTTGTATTAGTTCCTTGCACTTAGAAATACTTTGAGTATTGTCATTTAAACATGTAACGAAACTTTGTAAACTTTCGAAATTCTCTGTATAAAGACTAGTAGCTTCCAACCATGTTCCCCATCTAGTTATTACTGGAGAGGGAGGTAGTGACAAAGATCGGAAGCTCTTTACAGGGAAAAACTCCCTGTAAAGAGCTACTGGTGCTACTGGTGCTATGGTGCTTTTCTGAAAACTTTTTTAAAAGCGGATACAAGTCTATCAACTTCCGGAAAGGTGTCTCTGATATATTCACAGGTTCTGTGGAGAGCATGTGCTACACAAGTAATATGCAGCATATTAAGGTATGTTTACTTTAATAGTCTGCCTGTTTTTAACATATATGCAGCACTGTCACTGACAACTAAAAGTATTTTTTCTCTGTACCTGTCTGAATGAAGCCTTTGGTGCAGTGTCGGCTCTTGATGACGTACGATGTGCGCTGCTGCACGGATGAGACAACTTCGAACTATTTCGGAAGATTTCGGTACGGTTACTTGCTTCTCTGTATATATGAAAGCTTAAACGAAGCAGTCTCATCCGTGCAGCAGCTCACATCGAACGTCATCAAGAGCCGCCACTGCTTTGGTGCATATTCTCGTAAATGGTTTTAGCTACTGTTTCCGCATCAACTGTATTTATAACTTTTGTTGCTATTACATATGCTTTATATAGAATAGTTGGATGTAGTACACCAGCTACAACATTTACCACATAGCGTCCTAATATATCGACAGTTTCGTGGGCACTTATCCATTGATACTGATTTGAAAGATGGCTTCTAATGCATTCTACTGATTTCGTGTAGCACTTTTTTGCATATTTGCGTAATGTGGATTCATCGACCAGTATATTTTTGGAGAAATGTTTTGAAGGTGGGATTGTTAAGTTTATTTAATGGAATATTTGCCGCCTTTAAATTTTCGCAGAGTTCTTCGTTAAAATTGTCAGATTCCAACGGGTCTAATTTGACGTCTAAACGTCTAAGTGACGTTTTACGTGCGATTTCTTGGAATTTTCTAACGATATTTTACAGACTTTGCAATAAATTTCGGAATCATTGGCAATTGACATACAATCAGTATGACCCTTAATCCAACTAGCCATTGTTTGACTATGCCATTCTGGATGTTGATCCATATCATATCTAAAAACGTTACTTAAACAATGTTCTAGATGTAAATAAATGAAAATTAAAAATGTGTGCATAAGTTATTGAAACTTAGCGAAATTCACTGGACACTTACGTCAAAATATTTGGGAGAAGTAGATTCGATAAAACGATATTAAACAGGATCGACGTTAAGTGACGTTTACGTGCGATTTCTTGGAATTTTTTAGCGATATTTTACAGACTGCAATAAATCTCGGAATCACTGGCAATGGACATACAGTCAGTATGACCCTTAAATCAACTCGCCACGATGCCATTCTCAACGTTGTTCCATATCATATTTGAAAAAGTATCTTAAACAATGTTCTAGATCTAAATAAATGAAAATTGAAAATGTATGCGTAAGTTATTGAAACTTAACGAAATTCACCGAACACTTACGACGAAATAATTGGGAGAAGTAGATTCGATAAGACGATATTAAACAGGATCTATTACAAAAATGACGAAGTACCTATGTAATTAACAGTTAAACAATGAAAAAAAGAAACTAACTCACCATACTTTATTTATCTTACGAAATATAAACTAATAAATAAAATAAATTATAAAAACTCGTCACGCTTCTATCTACGTCCATGAAGAAAGTAATTTAACTGTTATATCGAAGTAATTGCGTCACAATTCAACGACAAAAACATATGTGCGTTTAATCGAATGAATAGTGCTATTCAATAACTGCGTGTTGTACTGCGATGTTATAGACTATTTATATGGTCCATCGTAATTTCGGCCCGATGCGTCGGGTCTCTAATTACTCTTATTATAGAATATTAAAAAGGCAAGCCTTTTCATTCTTGAAGTCTGTAAGCTTGAAATCTGAAGCGAATGCCTTCATCATTGCGGCCCAAGATGGAGTTATCGCCACACTTTTATATCAGAAAAACATAATAAAATTGCCCACCAGCGCCATTTGCAGGGCGTGTGGTACCAAACCGAAGTTCCTTTCTCATTTACTCACAAACTGCTCAACATTTGCCAAAACTATGTATATAGAAAGACACAATAATGCATTAAAGGAGCTGTATTGTCATTTAAGGTTCGTGATGAACTTTGATGAGATTAAACGACCATCCTATATGCTTGGAGAGGGTGATTCCATGATCTCAAACGACAAATGCGTAATATGCTGGAACCATTCCTTCGCAACCACGAGAAAAATCCTTGCTGATAAACCAGATATGATGCTAATGTTGAAGGAGGAAAGTTCGATAAACATTATAGAATTTTCAAGCCCGAATGCGAACCGCATTATTTAAAAAGAAAAGGAGGAGGGAGAAAAATATAAAGATCTTTAATTTGAAATGTCGAAGACCTACCGAAATTATAAAATAAATTATTATAGGGGCCCTGGGGCTGTGTGCGCCATCTGATGCCAATCGTCAAGCAAATTCCTACCTGTGAAAACAAGGCGGGCCAATTAGATGCGAGAATGCAGAAAAGTGTGCTACTGGGCTCGCTCCGTTTGCTAAGATCGCGCGGAAGGACATACGACGATATCTAATCGCCGTAATAGGAAAATATCGGAAGACTTATGAGTAACATGCTGGATGACCTAAAGGCCGAAGATGTAGCGCACAAAGAAGGTGCCTGCCAACCCACATGCCGACAGTGATTAACATTAGAGTAGCTAACAGTGTTAATAATTTTATCGATTCCATATTTATTGCTATTATTATTATTATTATTCCGTTGTAGATTAAGATCAAGTGGTTACACTTATTTGAATAAAGTTGCCAAGGCGGTACTCCGCTTGGTCGGCAGGGGTGTGGCCGTTGGGTTACGCCGGTTACGTGTTCGTCCATTGTATGGGGTGCGAGACGTAGAAGGTGATAGATGGGGCTTGATTAATAGTAATGTTTAATGCAAAACACTGCACAAAATGGAAACAGCCTACTGCAAAAGAAACACTAAATAATGTTGAAATAGACTTCATACAAGAATAAGACACTTATTACGAATACCTTAGCTTCCATCAAAATAAAAACGTAAACTACATATAAGTCCATGTAAAGACAGGGTTAAAACTAATAGAGTAATCGCCATCCTCAAATCATATATAAATTCTAAAATATCTAACAATACCAATTAACACTTTTGCAATATCCACATTTGAAATAATTAGTAAGACACAGACCGACCTCAATAACATTAATTCCACAACACGCACACTTATGCAAAAATATAGAAACCTACACTCAAACTCTTGTGTTGAAAAAATAACACTAAGTCAAAAATTAGGAGGAAGAGGAATATCGAATGGGCACGCACTCTATGCGAAACAAATACACAACCTTTAACAATACTTTCACGACAAATACGATAACCAAAACTACACACCGTTAAACCTAGTGATAAAAACACACACACACACACACGATTAATATAGCGATTTAGCGTTCATCCAAACTAAGAAGAAGATATGGGAAGAGAAAAGACTCCATCATGGAAAACGTTGCTCCCATATGGTAAGACAAAATATAAGTTTTGCTGATAGTTACAAATGGCTTGAAAATGGAAATTTTTTCTCAGTAACCGAAGTTTTTATGTACAAGAAACTATAGGAAATCTAGCCACAACAATATACTTTTCTAGTGACGGTGAAGATGAAGACCAGTGAAATACATGCCATCCTACTACATCTAACGATCCCACCGTTACACCAACATCATCTAGTGAAATGCACAAAATCACGCAAATTGAACTCAATGATCTTGTTAGAGACTAGGACCTACCAAAACATAAAGCCGAATTATTAGCTTTTCGTTAAATGGAGAGGAATTTTCTGGACGTTAAAGCTCAAGTATGTATTTTTCGCCAACGTTAAATGCCTATCGAAAGGTTTTTCAACACAACAAATGAAATAACATTCTGTACGGATGTTGAAGGTTTGATGTAAGAATTCAACATCTTATACAAACAGGACGATTGGAGTCTTTTCATAGATGGTTCGAAAACTAGTTTGAAAGCCGTGCTATTACATAATGGCAACGTTCTTCCTTAAATCCCAGTGGCATATGCAGCCCTAGCAAAAGAAAGTTACAGCATCGACTATGATAAGATATGTGCTGACTTAAAAGTCATCGGTATGCTTATGGGCCTACAAGGTGGGTACACTAAGTACTGTTACTACGTTTGGGAGTGGAATGGTCATGCAAAGGATTTACATTACAAACAGAAGGACTGACCGCGACAAGCTTTATTGCCTGGCAAGAAGAATGTCTCACTAAATCCCAATAAAGTCCTGTTACCACCACTACATGTGAAGCTAGGATTGATGATGTCATTTGCAAAAGCAGTGAATAAGTGCTGAGAAGATCAAACAGGGAGTGTTTATTGATCCACAAATACGTAAGATCCTTGGACCAGCAATTTGAGTGTATTCCCAGTCCTGATAAACTGAACGCATGGAATTGCTTTCGGAAAGTTACGTCATTGTTCTTGGACAATAGGAGGGCTGAAAATTATATTGAACTTGTGAATGACCTTATAGATGAGTATGAGAAACTGAAATGCAACATGTCACTCAAAATGCACTTCATTTACTCACATATCGACGTTTTCCCTAAAGACTGTGGACTGTTTAGTGATGAATATGGTGAGAGGTTTCACCAAGAAATCGCTGAAATGGAACATCGATACCAAGGAAGATCCAGTGCTTCGATGTTGGCAGATTTTTGCTGGACTTTGCAGAAAGATGCTAAATCTTCCCCATAACCGATATGCGAAGAGAAAACGCGTATTAAGCTGTTAATAGTGTATCTTTAAGTTAATTAAATTGTCTGTAGTATTTCATGTACTTAGTCTAAAGCACTTTGATTTATTTCTTCACGTGATTTGTGAATAGGTTACACTTAACGAGTTTGTATTGTTAGTTTGCATTATAAAAACTAGAGCCTATCTGACAAAAATGATGTGATATATGGAATCAGCACCCCTTAAATTGTATAAATCCATTTAGAGATTCATGTCATTAAAATTTTTTTAATAGAATATGAAAAATATATGTATCAGTATTTCAGTAAAAAAATAAAATTTAAAAAACTAGAGCCTTTCTAGAAAAACGGACTATATATATGTGATCAATGCATCGAATTAACCCCAAAACCACTGTCAAATGTTTGGTAAGTAAATGTGTGTTGAGCAGTGCTACGCTTGTTAGACTATGGCCCATTATAATATGTGAAGAATATAAAACTTTCAATAACTTCCAAACCTGAGCTAATCTAGATTTTCAACTTCAGCACACTCAAATCCATGTAAATCAACTATTTTGGCCTTTGTAAAAAAACAGGAAGTTAAAATTTGTTGCCTAGTGTTATAGTTGATTTTGTATTTTATCAAATTGAAATGGTCAGAACTTCTTTTTTCTTTTGGTCCAATTTATTTTAACAATAAAAAAATTAATCGTTTTAACAAAATAATTTTTATTGTATACAAAATAAAATAAATAAATACTAATCGTGTATATAATTAACTAATTATAAAGATATAATACTCAAAATTACGGTCCTACTGGTTCTGAAGGTACAAAATTAGGATCATCTGTATGGCATTCGTTCTCCCAATTTTTAGGAATTACATCATCACTATTCCGCAAAAAGTCATCCAATAGACAAAATTCTTCACAGAGTGGTAATTTCATTTTCTGCAGTGTATGATGCCTTGACATTTTATAGAAGACCTATACATAGAAAAATATTCATCATCACAATTTTACAATTCCATACCAAACTACAGACCTCTACTCCGTATTTATTAGTAAATCTATCTCTGGAAAATTCTAAAATCACAGTTGCTGCATAATCAGGAACATGAGTTTTGAATATCTTCAATGCGCTAAGCAAATTAGCAATTGTAGAATCGTGGCCAACATACACGAAGAGTTTACGATCTTTGGGAGTAATTGTGTTATCTTTTTTCATTTTCCAATCATTAACTATCTTCTTAAGTAATACGCCACCTTTCAATCTCGTCAAAAGGTTATTGAACGCTCTTAACTTAAAACTGAAAGCAGTTGGTTCGTACATCTTATCCGGAAAGACGCCATCAGTCCATGATGGTAAAGTTAAGTTAAAGGAATGCTGAAAAATAACAATATTTTTCTAATAAAACAAAAATATTTTTAATAATATATATAGTAGATTCAATTAGTCGGCGATTTAAGGTCTGTTTTACTTTAATATGTATATATTTAAAATAATCTTACATGTTTCGGCTTTATTAGTTATTTATATAAATATGACATTAATATACTGTCATTTATAATTTAAAATTCTTTGAAAAAGGCATTATTTGCCGAAATATGTAAGATTATTTTAAATATATATGTACATATTAATGTAAAACAGACCTTAAATCGCCGTCAAATTGAATTCAGGGCTGTACGTAGATGTTCATCGTTTCGCAGTAGCTTGAAGAATGCTAAGACAGAGACCGGCACAACTTATATAGTGGGGACCGAGTCAGATGGTACATCCCTGAAGATGTCCCTTGAAACAGTGGACGAAACGTTGGCAATTACGCCTAACTGGACACGGTTCCAACCCGGAAACCGAGGTCTACATTTAGAGAACGACCGCGGAAACCTACACCTACATTTATCTACCCTTTACGGGGAGGAAATATGGAAGAAGACCAGAGTTTTTGGTACTCTGTGACAGAAATTGGTAAGACAAATTTCTTCATTTACATTTTTACTCCGTTGGCATGACAGCAATGTCATACCTACCTTCGTACGCATCACACACCACATCAAATCCCGTTCAGCCCAACAAATCTATCGCCGTGCTAGCTCCTTATTACTTCGTGCAAGGATAAAGCACACTAGGCGCGATTTGAATTCTCTTTCGGTTAAGATTTTCACTACCCATCTTTAATTAACGCAACATCTCACCCACGATTACTTTTCTCTCATCGATCGAATAACCTTTCTTCAAGCCGAAAAATCACATGCCCTCTCGACCGCCGTTCACATTCGGAAATTTGACGTACTTCAACGCAAACAGGTCACTAAATCGGTCACTCCCCCGCGTCAGACCGTCATCAATTTGTCACAGCACGTTCTAACCCCCGACGAACAATCAATTCTTTCAAAAGGTTCAAATTTTGGTCTGACTCCGAAACACAAGGTACTCCAAACCGCCGAGATTATATGCCCCATTGTCAGCGCTATCGACAGCCCCACCTACAAATTAGCCAAATATTTATCTAAAACTCTCAAACAATACACAGGCGAAAGTAACTCTGCGATTAAAAATTCACAACATTTTGTAAATCGTTTACAGGATTTTTCCTTAGACACTAGTGATGTACTAGTTAGTTTTGACGTTGAATCTCTTTTCACGAAGGTTTCGATCCCGGACACAGTGTCAATCATCTCCGACATTATAGCCGCCAACGGCAAACCGAATGATATATTCAAACTCGTAAATGTGTGCCTTACTTCCACGTACTTCCAATTCCGAAACAACTTCTATGAACAAGTGTCGGGAGCCGCTTTGGGTTCCCCCTTATCCCCGGTTGTCGCTAACATTTTTATAGAAGCGTTCGAACAACAAGTCTTAAGTTCCTTTCACTTAAAACCTAAATGTTGGTTTAGAAATGTAGACGATAGGTTCGTCATCTGGCCGCATGGGCGGCAGTCCTTAGATGAGTTCTTACTTTTCCTAAATTCCCAGCACCATGACACGGTTTACAGGAAACCGACTCATATGGAGCGGTGTCTGAACGAGTTTTCCCATCATCACCCGGCACACAAACAAGCAGTCATCAATACTATTGTACATCGTGCGTTTTCTATCTCAGAACCTAGGGCACTACCCTCTGAACTTAAGCATGTTCCTAACACCCTAGTCCAGAATAATTATAACGCCCACGACATACCCCATACTATAGTTAGACATTGTAACCCCAAACCTCGGAGTGAACCAGATCCTAACCTCAGCACCGCCTTCTTACCGTATATTCAAGGTATCGCCGATCATATAGGAAAGGTTCTATTGTATGATCAAAAAGTCTTTGGATCGCTATTGCCGTGGAATTTACGAGATATCTATGAAATTATTTATTTCAATTAGTTTTGACATTGACTTGACAACTTTTAAGTCAGCTGGCTATAAAATATACATAAAATGCAACTAATTACCATAACCTAAAATCTATTTTATTTGTGACCTATGTGTACTTCAAACTACAGAAGTAAGTAATTCTATAGATGGTTTTTACACTTCATGGCTATCGCGATCCAAAGACTTTTTCATATGTTACATAGAAACAAAATCAAAACCGTCTTCAGACCCCATTCTAAAGTTTCGGACCTCTTACCCTTGGTTAAAGACAAAATATCTCCGCTTCAAGCACAAGGAATGTATCGCATTCCGTGTTCGTGTGTACATTGGCGAAACTAGGGCAAAACATTGGCCAGTCGGTGTGCGTGTGTCCGAACACGAACGTTGTACTAGACTATTAAATATAGCCGGTTCAGCGGTGGCAGAACACAAACTCAACCCCGGTCTCTTCAGTATCTCTTCAGATACACGGACGACACGCTTTTATCTTACTACAGAATCATCTGTGCGCACCACGGGAGAGATACTTTCACAAAAACAACACCTTTGCTATATCACAGAAGTTATTAAGACAGAGTTTAGAAGAACATTCAGCGCTGCTCATTGACTAATGTCAACATCACTAACGCCAAAACAATTATCACTGTCGTCATAACAAGTAAAAAACTAAAAGCCAGGGTCTTCTATGTGACAGATACAACCGTAACGTGCAGAAACTGTATTAACGGGACGTAATACAGTTTCCACTCTATTTCGGACACTACCGAATGCATATATCTTTCTAATAATTTTAAAATTTTTAATATCTTACCTCTGCGTTCAATGTTGAATATAAATCTAATAGGTCATCAAAATCCTTAATACTGCTTCCCGAGTACAATTCTAAATAGTGAAAAAATTCTTGATTTAACTTTAACTTTTCTTGTATTGCTTCAGAAGTTGTAACATTGTGCAGTCCTATTTCGTATTGTGCACATGTTTTTCTGACTAGAAGAAGCTGTAACAAGGAATATGAAACCATTCGCAACTTTCAAATAATTTTCAAACTTACCGTATCGTTGTCTAAAGGTTCGTAATGAACTGGTATCGGTTGCCAGTTCAAACTGCTCCACCTTTGTTCGTTTTTCGGTTCCCAAATGCCCGCGTTAATTAATTGTGCGCTAGCAATTGTTCTGTCTACGTCAGTTGATTGAATATAATAAATATTTCGTGAATAAAAATCGCCTAAGAAAGTATTGTATCGTTCTCGCACACCTTTACCTATTTGGTACATATCATTTTTCCCTTCCTAAAATCTAAGCGTTTGAAAAATGTTTTTATAATATATGTGATGCATAATTTATTAAATCTTGAGAAAATTGTATCAAAGGGAAATATTAGTAGATTTCCCAATAATTTTAAATAATCCGTTTATAATAGTGGCATGGACGCGTTCAGGAAACTTCAATTATCAAACGATTTGCTTCCTGTGCTAACAAGGGAATTCAAAACATGATACTAAAGAGAACGAAAGCAGAATACTTCTTATAGCTTTCCATAGTTATTCATGGTGTCACTCCTGTATTTTCGGATTGAAACTAATAACCTTACTTTATACAAGCCCACTCAGAACGAATAGGTGCGTTGCAGGAATAGCCACGAACGGAAAAGAAGAAGGGTTGAAGATGTTTCGCTAAATTATTTAAGTAGTGGCGAAATGTCGGCCGCTGCAGAAGTATCCAATTGTTTCAACCCAAGAAAGAATTAGAAACAAAAAATTTGACACTATACCAAATACTTTCAGAAGTGGACACAATTTATACCCCTGACAAGTGATGTAATCAGCATTTAAGCTTGAGCCGACTTTAATTTGGTAGTAAGTCGTAGCGTAACTTTTCTTAAGAATGACTTTTCGGAAAATTTTTATTAGAGAGTTTGGAACCTCCCAGCCCCGGCTACGGACAGGTAAAATACTGTTTTCTAACAATCTTTGCTCAAATCTGTGTTACAAGTGTGTTTTGCTAAACACTACATTAGGTACTTCTCAGTAGACACCTTATAACAAGTGTTCATTTGAAAAGTCAATGTAGTAGCATGTGATTTACTGAGAACATTTTGAAGTATGTCGTAAATTAAAATTTACTACTTAACCTACGAAGTCGTATATTTTGACAGTTTCATACATACAAATAAATAAGAAATAATAGGTATTTATTGAAAACTATAACAAATGTTGAAAATGTTGTCCTATATATCAATACACTTTAAAATCCTCCGTTCAAAATTTCTGATGATATTCTGCAACATTACTGGATTGTTATTAATTTCCATGCATTTCTGTTCGATTCTCTGTAGCATATCATACAAATTCAATATAAGGTGTTCGAAATATGTTATTTTTAGATAAGGCCACAAAAAGAAGTCACAAGGTGTTAAATCGCATGAACGTGCAGGCCAGGCAATTTCAGTATTTCGACTAAATTAAATAATCCAAAGATTCTGCAGTACAGTGACAAGGTGCTCCGTCTTGTTGGAAATATGCATTTTGAAGTTCTTCATCATCATGCAACTGATTGACAAATGGTTGTAAAATTTCCGTACGGTACCTTTGGGCAGTTAACGTTCCCTGAAAAAATATTGGTCCAATGATTCGCCTTTGACTTATCGCTACCCAAAAACCAATTTTCTCTGGATGTAGCGATTCTTCATTAATTACATGTGGATTTTAACTACTCCAAATTCTTGTATTTTGTGAATTTAGGTATCCCGTTTTATAAAACCATGCTTCATTCATGCAAAAGTTCTCCATTATTGTTCATATTTACAAACCAATTACGAAACTGTAGTCTACGTGGGTAATCAATTTCTAACAATTCTTGTACTGCTGTGACACGGTATGGATAAAGTTTCATATCTTTTTTTAATAACTTGTGAGTTGTACCAACAGAAAGGTTTATTTGTTGACTCAAATGTCGAACAGATGTTTGTGTTTCATTTTCCATTATTTCTTCAACACGATTGACAACTTGGAGTGTACGTTTCTTAACTGCTCCGCTGCCTGATTTTCTTAAGAGACTACCAGTTTCAGAAAAAAGTTTTAAAGTTCTATCCAAAGTATTCTTAAATTGTATATAATCTATTACAAAATGTGGAAACTCAACTTGAAATTCTACCATGCAATCTTGAACTGAATAAACCCATAAACCATCAATTTTATTACCACTTCGAAAATAAGCCTGGATTAAAAAAATTTTATGTTCTAAAGTGAAAGCCATTTTAAAACTGAGAAGCAATTTATTTAAACCGGAATCGACGCACGATTATTTTATGCACTAACTGATATTTGTGATTGACATTATCAAATGTCATTTGGATTTACGTTTACGGAACAACAAACACATACTAATATATTTGCGTCTTATTCTATCAAAATTTCAAAGTAACCTAGATTGACTTTTCAAATGAACACTTGTTCTGTGCACCTTGTATCGACAAAGTATATTTGAACCTACTTGTAGAGCTAAATTTTGCGGTTCAATACAGCAACTTTATCAATAAAACTACGATTTATGATATATCCACCATTATTTGCAATTACTTGTTGCCATTTATTCAATTTGCTTTGACAAACTCTGGACCTCTCTGGAAAGTGTTCGGTTGGGGTTTAAAAATTCGAAATTAATACCACGATGATCTTATCACACAGACAAACATATTTTTCTTCCACGAAGTTCGACTTTTAGAGTCGGTTGTGATGATTTAACCTCGTCAATAAACTGCCTTTTCTGATTTTGTATTGAATATTGTTGTATGTAACCCATTTTTCACGTTTTAAGATACATTTACGAAACTTTTTTTGTGAAGGATGACTTGTTGCTATAGATAAAGTATTTGCTTTTTACTTTTCATTAAGAATATGTAGAACTCAAGCACTCAACTGACTCCCTATATAACACCCAGCTTGCTGATCTTCTCTACCATTTCTAAATGGTGGCATATAGTAGATTGTAATACTTTTCCGTAGATTGCATTTCATCAATTTTATAACTTTATCATCAAAGTCTGATAAGCGCTCTGGTCTGGGGTCGTCTTCCAAAGACGTATCTCGATAACGAAATTTAGCAAACCAATTACGCACTTGCATTATGACTCCTTCACCATAAACACCACATATTATTGTATTGTAGATATCTCCGTAGCGTTTTCCCTTAATTAAACTCCACAAAATTGCGTGTCCAAGATACCCTTTTGATGACTCCATATCAAAGCTGAGTCAATAGGATGAGGAATCCATCATTATAATTTGTTTCCAAAAACGTAAATTATTTATCAATGACACAGCCTAATAGAAGGGACAATAAATATGTGTTTTCAATGGCGCGAGATACATTTCAGATTAGAGTTCATCATGAATTTAGCAAAGACAGATGATGTGTGCATAATTTAGCTGGGTATGAAGTGAATAGAACAGTTGCAAGTTAAATTACATCAAAAATAAAAGTGAAGAACATTCCTGATAAATTCAAAACAGATACATTGGACAAATATAGAAAATTCTAGCGTAGATTTAGATAGACGCATAACATCTCCTTAATATTTAAATGTCGAATGAGCGCGAAATACATTAATGTTTTAGGCAATCCGTTTTGTCTACTATTTGAAAAATAAATAAGGTGCATTCCTAGAAAAATAATAAAAATATCTCTTGTCTGAAGCACTTCTATTCAAATGTTTTTGGAAATATTTAGTGCCAGTTTAATTGTCTCAGCCAGAATATATTTCGTACATATGTCAAATTAACCCTCATATATAACCATCAATAAATCTCGGAGTTCTAAGGAATAACTCGTGTCGAAACGTTCGTTATTAATTTCAAGATTTAAATTCAATAATACTAAAAACGAGCACTTACATTCGTTAGTTGCCCCCATCCAACTGGATAAAATGTTTCATTTATATGTGGATCATTAGGATATGTATCAACTGGCGTTCTAGCTCCATGTCTGGATACCTAAAAAAAATATTTATTGGGTAATATTTACATGAAACTACATAAATTAGCCAATAATATTTATATGAATTAAATTAAGGATAAGTTACTTTATGAATTGCACCAAACATTCAATCTTAACCTTAGTGCATCGTACAGGTTGTTTTCGACCTAGTTGCAATGGGCATTGGCATATATTTTACAAAATCTACCTATTTTTTTACGAATTTAACCGAAATTTTTTAACAAATCTGCCGATACATTTATGGATCTTATTCGTAACACTATACAAGTGGGTATTTATACCTATGATTCAAAATACTTTTTATAACTGGTGGCTGTGAATCAAGTGTATATTTCAAAAAGTCTTACCTTAATAACAAGTGTTCATTTGAAAAGTAAATCTAGGTTACTTTGAAATTTTGATAGAATAAGACGCAAATATATTAATATGTGTTTGTTGTTCCGTAAACGTAAATCCAAATGACATTTGATAATGTCATTCACAAATATCAGTTAGTGCATAAAATAATCGTGCGTCGATTCTGGTTTAAATAAATTGCTTCTCAGTTTTAAAATGGCTTTCACTTTAGAACATAAATTTTTTTTAGTCCAGGCTTATTTTCGAAGTGGTAATAAAATTGATGGTTTATGGGTTTATTCAGTTCAAGATTGCATGGTAGAATTTCAAGTTGAGTTTCCACAATTTGTAATAGATTATATACAATTTAAGAATACTTTGGATAGAACTTTAAAACTTTTTTCTGAAACTGGTAGTCTCTTAAGAAAATCAGGCAGCGGAGCAGTTGAGAAACGTACACCTCAAGTTGTCAATCGTGTTGAAGAAATAATAGAAAATGAACCACAAACATATGTCCGACATTTGAGTCAACAAATAAACCTTTCTGTTGGTACAACTCACAAGTTATTAAAAAAAGATATGCAACTTTATTCATACCGTATCACAGCAGTACAAGAATTGTTAGAAATTGATTAGCCACGTAGACTACAGTTTTGTAATTGGTTTGTAAATATGAACAATAATGGAGAACTTTTGCATGAATGAAGCATGGTTTTATAAAACGGGATACCTAAATTCACAAAATACAAGAATTTGGAGTAGTTACGTAAAGTCCACATGTAATTAATGAAGAATCGCTACATCCAGAGAAAATTGGTTTTTGGGCAGCGATAAGCCAAAGGCTAATCATTGGACCAATATTTTTTCAGGGAACGTTAACTGCTCAAAGGTACCGTACGGAAATTTTACAACCATTTGTCAATCAGTTGCATGATGATGAACTTCAAAATGCCTATTTCCAACAAGACGGAGCACCTTGTCACTGTACTGCAGAATCTTTGGATTATTTAAGAGAATTTTTTGATGAGCGCATAATTAGTTGAAATACTGAAATTGCCTGGCCTGCACGTTCATGCGATTTAACACCTTGCAACTTCTTTTTGTGGCCTTATCTAAAAAATAACATATTTCGAACACCTATATTGAATTTGAATGATATGCTACAGAGAATCGAACAGAAATGCATGGAAATTAATAACAATCCAGTAATGTTGCAGAATATCATCAGAAATTTTGAACGGAGGATTTTAAAGTGTATTGATCTTGAAAGACAACATTTTCAACATTTGTTATGGTTTTCAATAAATACCTATTATTTGTTATTTATTTGTATGTATGAAACTGTCAAAATATACGACTTCGTAGGTTAAGTAGTAAATTTTAATTTACGACATACTTCAAAATGTTCTCAGTAAATCACATGCTACTAGATTGACTTTTCAAATGAACACTTGTTATAATTTACTTATTTGTCAAATGTGATTAATTTTAAATGTCATAATATTATATTAGTAAATAATAAATGTTGTAAAAGTTCTTTCTTTCGAGACTGTGGTTAAGTAAAAACTTAAAAATGGTATATATCCCCTTACAACAATTATTAATCGTATCCTAAATACGTATTTCGACAAGAGTGTATACGTGGACGCCGTGTAAAGTTGTTGCGTGATCAGTTGTGCTAGCTTTACTGTGCCCCATGTGCGACACCTTGATTAGTAGTTTTACCTACTGATGATGTCAACTTAGTTGTCGAAATACGTATTTAGGATACGATTAATAATTGTGGTAAGGGGTTATATACCTTTTTTAAATAAATCTTCTGTTTATATATAAATTATTTATTAAAAATGTTGAAGGAACAATTTAAAATTAAAGTAAAAAGGAACATATATTAAAGGAACTGTTGAAAATGATCATCATTATGATTTAAACACAATCTAACTCGACGTTTCATATTTTCAAAGACCCTTATAAGCGTCTCGACCGTAATTCGATTACATTCTTCTTGAATTTTTGCTTTAAATTCATCAATAGTATGGATAGGTTCTTTAGAAACTGTATTTTTTAAATGAGGAAATAGAAGTGTCTAATTGTGTTCGAGGTGGATACGAATTTTCTGTTTTAGCACTAATTAAACGATTGTCATAAAATTCCCTTAAATAATAGAAGGTAGTTTGTGCTATTGCACCATCTTTGTGGAAATACCCTTGGGTTAATTCATCATCGTGGAGCTGATTGACAAATATTTCTAAAATACGGCTTCATCAATTATTACGTCTGGATATTTCAAACGAAATTCTTGTAAACATAGTTGACTTCTGTACCTCCATTCACCATTTTCGATATATCCATAGCGAAAATATGACGCAATAATGAATGCCTTTTGTTGATCAGTAAATAACGAGCCATCGAAAAAATTCATAATTGGAGTAGACTGTGAAATTGCGTTGGTACTTTAGCCACTTCCACATGACATTTATTATTTGACATTGAAACTATAAGTTATGTTGTCAAATTTTTCAAAACTCTTATTAAGAAAATTAAATTTATTTAAAAAATGGGATTCAACATAGAACAAAAAGCAAAAATTATCGAATGTTACTTCCGTACAGGTGTGAAAGTAAATGGCGAGTGGCAGTATTCAATTACGGAATGCATGGCTGATTTTAGTGAAGAACATCCTGAATTAGTGTTTGACTACAATGATTTTTACAATGTTTTGACAAATTGTGTAAAGTTATTCAGAGAGACTGAAGCGTCGAAAAACTGGAAGTGGACGGCCATCTAAACGTACAGCTAATAATATTGAAGCCTTTCAGCATATTATTGATGAAAATCCAAAAACATCCATTTCAATCACTATTGAAATTGATGTTTTTGGACAACAAACAAATTTATCTTATGGTACGTACCAATTCATTCTTAAAAAAGTCTTACATTGTCATCAATACAAGCTGCAATGTTTTCATGAACTTTATCCAGTGGATTATTTAAGACGAGTGGAATTTTGTCAATGGTTTCAAAATAATCTACACAATCAGGATATCCTTAACACAGTTTTTTTCACGGATGAGGCCTAATTTTATCTTTCTGGATATGTTAATTCACAGAATATGAGGTGTTGGTCCTCCGAAAATCCTCATTTTTTGTTGAAAAAACATTGCATCCCCAAAAAGTTGGTGTTTGGGTTGGAATATGTCGAAGAAGATTGGTGGGTCCCATTTTTTTTAAGGTACACTTACTGCTGCACGATATCGCAATGAGATACTCGGCTCATTCATAAATCAACTGGATGATGAGGAATTACAAAATGGGTATCCAACAAGATAGTGCAACGACCAGAGAAACACTTCAATATCTCAGAGAATTTTTTGATAACAGAAAATAAGCAGAAACACTGAAATCCCATATCCAACTAGGTCTTGCGATTTAAACATATGTGATTTTTTCGTATGGCCATACATCAAAAATTCGATTTATTCAACGCCAATTCATAATCTGGAACAACTGAGAATTCGCATAACAGAAAAGTGTGAAGAGATCAACAACTCACCGCAAATGCTGCATAAAGTTTTTGATGGATTGCGGAGAAGAGTTGGTTTGTGTTTAGATGTAAATGGTCAACATTTTCAACAACTTCTATAGCTATATGTAAATTTTGATTATGATTTCGATATTAAATAAATTATTTGGTTTCTTTTTTGTTGTAGTATCATTTCAGTGCCATAACCTTTTTTTACAATGAAACCAAATGAAACTGTCAAGCATCAAGTAATGTGTCATTATGTGGAAGTGGCTAAAGTACCAACCCAATTTCACAGTCTAGTCCAATTATGAATTTTTTCGATGGCTCGTTACCATTTTTAGTTAGTTATCAATAAATTCAATATAATAAGTTACTACCAATGTTAATACAATATTCAAGCTAACCAGGATTCTGACATTTAAAATTAATCACATTCGACAGATAAGTAAATTAAGTTCAGACATACATTTTTGAAATATACGTAATCCATAGTTAAACATCTATATAACAGTTAATTTTAAAAATCGTTCGGTCAGTTATTAAGTATTTATTTGCATGCAAAAAACAGTTTGCTTATATGATAGAAACCTTAAGTAATCAATGTTCTTGATACGCTAATATTAAAAAATGGATTGCGACATTTAAAAGAGGCAGATTAGATGTTAAAGATGACCACTTTCCGAAAGACTAATTTCTGTGACTACTCTGATAAACATTAATTCTGTCCACGATGTGACTGTAGAAGATCAACGAATTGGGATCATGTGTATATTGCAGAAGCATTGCACACCTTCTATGAATGTGTGTATCGCATTATTTCATAACGACTTAGCTTTTGATAAAACCAGGCTAAGAGCTGACGCACCAACCCCTAAAACTTCAGCTGTCACGCAAAGATGGTCAACTTCAAACTCAATGAGACCGTGAGAATAATTAGCGGTTGTAAAAGTACACCTCTACCCTGGCTACCCATTCTAAGCCATATTGCACCTCCCACCATCCGGAGTTAGGGAAGCCTGATTAGAGAATATAATAAAATAAGATTGAATCCACACCTCCCAGTAAACAGTGACCTGTCTGATGCCAACCTGTCAAGACTGAAGTCTAGATCTCCTATATTACTACTTTCAGAACTTGTAGCAAAAAATTTCAACTCAAATGATAGCTGGAGAGAGTATTGGGAAGCCTTAAAACATGCTCAAGCGGACCATATCACCGATTCTACTGCACCTTTACCAGGAATGGTGCTGCCTTGCCACGAACGGAAGACACTCAATAGAATGAGAACGTTCCACGCCATCTGTCGTGACTCATTCTATAAATGGGGACTGACTGAGACACCGACTTGCGAATGCGGAGAACCTCGTTGGACTATTCACCATATTGCAGCTGAATGCCCCCTTACGGCATAGATGACTTCTTTGAAACCATTGACTCCCTGTTGGACTGGATCAATGAACTTGATTTTAAAATTTAACTCTGTTCTGTGTATATTTCAATCTATGTAAGCCATATGCTAAATAAATAGTAAATTTCGATAAAATGGGTTTCAAGATGCTTGAATGCTAATCAGAAGCGCATTCGATCGACAGCGTCAAAGAAAATCTGCCGTCGTTTTGAAGAAGATTCTTGAAACTTTTTGATTCGGCTTATTACTAAAGACGAAACGTGAGTCCATCACCACAATCCACAGACTAAACAGCAATTCAAGGGAAAGCATTCTAGTTCTCCACGACTTAAACATTCGGTGTTTCAAAGATTTTTACTTTGTTTTTTGGGTAAAAGATAACATAATTATGATAGATTATTTGGAAAAGGGTGATAGTAATAGTATTATAGACCATATTATACTTCTAAATGACTAACTAATTGCTAACTAAATTGCGTAAGAAAATTGCAGAAAAACGTCGCTGAAAACTAAGCTCAGTAGTCATCAGTGTTTGTAGTTTGTATTCCGAACCCATTTACAAATGTGGAAAGTGGACCATATTAGCAACTGCGACAATATCTGTATTATTATATACAAAACAATCTATTTATACTAAAAGTTCCTAAATTTTTATTTGTAAGACATTTAAGAAATAATTAAATATTTTAGAAAACTTTTGTTACTATAAAGTTTTAATTTGATTTATTTTAACAAAATCGATTTTAATTTTATCTTCTTGCAATTGTTTTATTGTCAGCTTTGACAAATCAATTTCTGTTAAACATATATCATGAAACTGAAAACAAAATATTAATCTTTATAGCAACTTGACTATTTAGAAAGGCTCGATGAAAATAAAAAAATATGTAGAACATAAGTAAATTATTTATGTACTTATAATTACCCGGATATCATAAAGTTTCTAGGACGAAAATGGCATTGAAATAGAAAATATATGTCTGAACTTAAGCCAAGTATTATAACTTAACGCTTTCGAAAATTATTTTGACAGTGACATTGACTGCTGTTAAAAGTGCTGAAAGCAAGTTTCAACATCGAGTTTGAATAAATTCAAATAAGGTTTACAATAAAATGCAAAAAACGTACATGATAGAAGCCTATTTTCGAACTGGAGTGCGAATTGATGGAATTTGGGTTTACAACCAGCATGCATGTTTCGATGATTTTAGAGAACACTTCCTAGAGTTAGCTGTAATTTCCAAAAATTTTTATAATTGCCTTTCCATTTGTGTTGGTGTATTCCGAGAGACTGATTCTGTGGGCCATAAATCACGTACTGGTAGACCAACTATTCGTTCGGAAGGAGTTATAAATTCGTCAACGTATTGAAAATGAACCCACAAAACCTTTGAAACGTCTTTCTCAAGAGGTTGGACTTTCTTATAAAATATGCCAGAAAATTGTAATGAAAAACTTACACATGCATCTGTATAAGTTGCAATCACATCAGGCTATTTTGCTGGTAGGCTACCCTAAACGTCTTGCTTACTGCCAGTGATTTCCAAATAATTTAATGCAAGACAATTACCTGCTAAATTTGACATTTTTCTCTGAAGAAGCGTGGTTTCATCTTTCGGGGTATGTCAATTCCCAAAATACTCGGATGTGGAGTAGTGAAAATCCTCATATTTTTGTTAATCGTTTCTGCATACTGCGAAACTTTTTGTTTGGCTAACAGTTTCTCGTCGCAGAATTGTTGGACCTATTTTTTTAAATTTTACAATTAATGGTGAGAGGTATAGAAACATTCTCTATGAATTTATTAAACGGCTGTACGAAGATGAATTACAATATGGCTATTTCCAGCAAGATGGTCTAACGGCACACACAACACATGAAAATACTGCTTTTCTTCGTGAGTTTTTTGACGATCGGATAAAAGCTTATATACGGAAGTTGAATTTCCACCACGATCACCTTGTTTAACAATTATGCACTTTTTCGTATTTCCTCACCTAAAGAATAGAATATTTAAAACTCGTATTGCTAATTTGCAAGATCTGCAGCAAAGAATTATTGAAGAATGTGCATTAATAACGCCCGCATTGCTACAAAATGCCTTTAACAGCATGAGAACGCGTATAAAATTGGGAATTGAAAATAATGGACAACAATTTCAACACTTGCTTTAATTTCGCCTTTTTTATTTATAAAATCTTGAATACCAACTGAGCTTGTTGTTTTATTGTATCATTAAATCAAATGACATATTTATTGATGCTACGATGACACTGAATAATTTTCAGAAGTTAGGGTTAAGTCACGAGTTAGACAATACTTCTTAAGTTCAGACATATATTTTCTATTTCAATGCCATCTTCGTCTTAGAAACTTTATGATATCTCGGTATTATTACTTAATAATGCTCATAGGTACCTATATTAACAATCGGCAATGCCCCTTGGTTTAAATTTTATAAAAACTTTAAAACTACTGATGTCTCTACATATTCTAGCGAAATTTGTCGACAAATCTACTAATGCAACGATAAAACTGATTGGCAACACTGTATTTAAATATGCATACCTCGTGAGTATAAATAACATGGTTTTCCCCTTTAAGATTTGAGTAGCGTTCCCGATAATTTTTAATGCGCTGATTATAAGAAAAATAATTAAAAAAAATCCATGACAGAATATTTTGTTATTTAGCATTTTAGATTTTGCTTAATGGGTAAAACTTTTTTAAACGAGTTTTAACTAATTGTTAATGCATTTACTGCTTCTATTAGAATAATAGATTAAATTCCGATTCAAAATTTGTTAAATACAACATAATTAGTATAAGTAATACGTTTTTATTACGCTAAAAACGGGTGATTTCTGCCTCTTTAAGTAATGAGCCTATTAATATATCGGTTATTATTTTTTTTTAATGAAATGTGAATATATCGAAAGTTCTCAAGGTATGTTTTATTAACGATGTACAACATAGGTATGTATAGAGTTGGTACCTGGAGTGTCCACTTTTTCAATTGGGAAATTCCAAATACCCATTATTTATAGTTACATTCAGAAATTCCTAGTAATTGAAGCATTGCGTGTGCATAATATATTTTAAATACATTCACATTTAAAATACGTACACTGCCCGACATAGCAAACCCGTACACTAACATATAATCAATGTAAGCTAGTGAATATAATGCAAATGAAAATTCCATAATTATTAAAATCTCAATTTACATGTATTATACTAATTATACAATTCGTCAAATTAAGTTTGCACCAATATGCAGAACGCAACACGTCGCGACGTCAACCTTCCTGGTTGTTAGGATAATTAAAAATTCGTGTAAGCATTGATGAGTTCCAATAAGAACGAAATGCATCTGCACGTTCCGGGATGCAAGTGGTTTACACGAATTTTTAATTATCCTAACAACCAGGGAGGCTGACTTCGCGACGTGTTGCGTTCTGCATGCTGGTGCAAACTTAGATTGATGAATTGTAGAATTAGTGCAATATTTACATGTAAATTGAGATTTTAATAATTATGGAATTCTCATTTGCAGTATATTCAATATCTTAACTCTATATACAAGTAGTGAATATGTCTGTCTCCAGGATACCATGCATTGACAAGTTCCAATAAGAACTGAGAAGATGTGGCTTATACGAACTTTTAATATAAGCTAGGCTTAACTTGTCAAATTTGACTTAAGTTATAGGTATTCGCAAGGTATGTATAACCTATGAAGTTTATAAGTGACAGTGTGAATATATTTGTCCCGTTTACGCAACTAAAAAATTTTGATTTTATGCTCATAAGAGTTGTACGGGTTTTATGTGTCCCGCAGTGTAGCTACCTGAACTTGTGTTTTAAGAACGAAAAATTTTGGATGAAAAATGCAAATTTTTTTAATTTTTCTTTTGTTTCTATACTTACAGTTAGCTAAAATAATGAGTGCTGCAAAATATATCCAGCTATGAAATATGGTTAGTGTTTTGTTATTTCCTTGACAACTGTCAAAAGTGAAGTTTGATATCAAAGTAAAAAGATATAGAATTTTGTTATGGAGCTTTATTCGCCTCAAGAACCTGCACAAATTGTTAAATTGTATTTCCAAAACTTTTCTTCTATAACTTCAAGTCAACGCGCTTTTAGGAGAGCGCAGTCGGAGAGCTCCACACGGAAAAACAATTCGACGTTTAGCAAACGAATTTTTACAAAATTGCGCAGTAAGTGATGTAAAGCATACTAGAAGACCTGGTTCAAATCGTTCAAATGAAAATATTGGGCTTGTTTGGGACGATGTCCAGGCAGAACTAAGAACCACAAGAAAACGTGCGACGTAATTAGAGTTATCTGAAAGAACTTTGAGAAGAATCTTGCACTTAAACTTACCGTGTTTAAGCTACGGCCAATTAATAGTGAAAGACGTTTGCGATACGCACAAATCGTTACAAACTTATAATCAATTTTTAATTCCGCGGACCACCTTTAAAATTTCGCGCTAAAAATCGACGATTCGATTGGTTCTTTCCGTGACCAAATTAAACACACGTAATTTAATGGACAGTCATTTCTAGACATTTAACAGTTGTATTTTGAATATTCCGTCCGTTTATTATTGTGCACTTAGGATCTGTAGATGGATTTTGTTGAAGGAGGATTGTCAGTTTTCGAAAGCAAAAGAACTGGTGACTACCATGAAGATATTAATAGATAATAAATTTCTATTTGAAAACTGGTTTAGTGTTGTTTTAGAAACATTACCAGAAGATGCTATAGTTATTATGGATAACGCGCCCTACCATTCTCGCAAAGTTGAAAAGGTTCCAAGTACATCATCTAAAAAAAAGGACATGCAAAAGTGGTTACAATCAAAACAAATACCATTCCAGCTAGAAAAGTGTAGACCAGTTTTACTGAATTTGATTAAACAACGTCGCCACAATTTCAACCATTATGTTGTTGATGAAATGGTAGCAGCAAAGAACAAACACGTGTTAGATTACCACCTTATCACTATGAGCTTAATTCCATAGAATTGGTATGGGCCGAAATAAAAAAAATATGTTACCACAAATACATAATAGAAAGTTTAAAATGGCAGAAGTCAAACAATTAATTTTGATTGCATTAGCTAAATTTAATAGTGGTAAATGGAGAAAGTGTATAACACATGTAATTAAAGAGGAAGAAAAAAATTAATATATTGAATGGATAGTTGACAATATCGTGAAGCCATTTATCATATCAACCACAAGTGATAGTGATACAGATGGTGAATTACTTAATGGTGACACTTCTAATAGTGAATAATTAATTAAACGTGTGCATAATTTGAAGTTTTCTTAGGTAAAATATTAATTAAACATTTGCTCATGTAATGATATTTTAAAGTTTTGTTAGTTAAAATTTTGATTACGGAATGTATGCGTATTTTTAAAGTTGTACATTTGAAAATATACTTTTACTTTTTGTGTTATTATTTAGCAGTACATATATTCTTCAATTCAGTCTGTAAACATTAAAAACTATTTAAACTATAAAGTAAATCTCTGGTATTATCTTACGTATCATATGCATAACTAACTCACTTGACCAAAATGCAAATATCGTTGCCATACTTAAATATAAATATTCCAAAATAACTGCATAAATTTACTGAAAATATTTGAATTCATAAATCTTGATGTAAAAATATTTTTTTCTATTTTGCGTTCGAAATGAACTCATTATTAAACCCAAAACAGTATCGAAATGAGCTTCATTTCGATACGCTTTTTTTCATTTTTCAATGTTGGCGTTGTTCGAATACAGAAATAAATATCATTGCTGTCATTTGATTTTAAGAATGTATGTACATTTGACAGATATGATATATGTCCGTATTTTACACAAACAACGTATGTTGTATACAATTGACAACAACATATATATGTTTCTATGTCACTCATGTTTATATTTTTAAATGAAGTATCAAGTAATGTTAACGAAAATTAATAAATAATATGTAATATAATATACTTCACGGATAGCAAGATTTAAATTTGAAAATGTCAAGTATCAATGTGACCAACTGCATGCTTTATATAAAAATTAAACTCTGAACTTTCAAATTAAATAATTCCAATTTAAGCAATTTATTAATGTAAAAAACGCAAAATAGAAAAAATAGTATAAAAAACTCGTTTCATAAGGCCTTTTGCCGCACTCGCTCTTTAGAAAACTCGCCGCTATCGCGGCTCGTTTTCTAAACTGATCTCGTGCGGCAAAATGGTGCCTTATGAAACTTGTTTTTTAATATACTATTTTCTATTTTGCGTTCGAAATGAACTCATTATGGCACCCAAAACAGTATCGAAATGAGCTTCATTTCGATACGCTTTTTTTCATATTTCAATGTTGGCGTTGTTCGAACACAGAAATAAATATCATGCTGTCATTTGATTTTAAGAATTTAAGTACATTTGACAGATATGATATATATTCGTTCTCTACACAAACAACGTATATTGTATTGTATACAATTGACAACAAGATATATTAGTTTCTATGTCACTCATGTTTAAATAAAATATCAAGTAAGGTTAACGAAAATTAATAAATAATATGTAATATAATGTACTTCGCGGATAGCAAGATTTAAATTTGAAAATGTCAAGTATCAATGTGACCAACTGCATGCTTTATATAAAAATTAAACTCTGAACTTCCAAATTAAATAATTCCAATTTATTAATGTCAAAAATGCAAAATAGAAAAAATAGTATAAAAAATTCGTATCAAAAGGCCTTTTGCCGCACGAGAGTTTAAAGAGCGAGTGCGGCAAAATGGTGCCTTATGAAACTTATTTTTTAATATACTATTCTACAATCACTTGATAAAGAATGCTTTTTTGCTTGTAATTGGTAATGAAAAGTTGATGTTTACTGAGGACCGTCACTTTATCGCTCTAGCGCAATAAAGTCTGACAATTGCGCGTCGTCAATAGCAACCAGTATGTAACATTTAAATTGACAGATTGAAAAGCACAATAATTAATTTTTTCTATTTTGCGTTCGAAATGAACTCATTATGAAACCCAAAACAGTATCGAAATGAGCTTCATTTCGATACGCTTTTTTTCATTTTTCAATGTTGGCGTTGTTCGAATACAGAAATAAATATCATTGCTGTCATTTGATTTTAAGAATTTATGTACATTTGACAGATATGATATATGTCCGTATTTTACACAAACAACGTATGTTGTATACAATTGACAGCAACATATATATGTTTCTATGTCACACATGTTTATATTTTTAAATGAAATATCAAGTAGTGTTAACGAAAATTAGTAAATAATATGTAATATAATATACTTCGCGGAAAGCAAGATTTAAATTTGAAAATGTCAAGTATCATTGTGACCAACTGCATGCTTTATATAAAAATTAAACTCTGAACTTTCAAATTAAATAATTCCAATTTAAGCAATTTATTAATGTAAAAAACGCAAAATAGAAAAAATAGTATAAAAAACTCGTTTCATAAGGCCTTTTGCCGCACTCGCTCTTTAGAAAACTCGCCGCTATCGCGGCTCGTTTTCTAAACTGATCTCGTGCGGCAAAATTGTGCCTTATGAAACTTGTTTTTTAATATACTATTTCGCAACTTGCGCGTTAATTTAAATATATTTGAAGAAATTTATGGAAAATAGTGACAGTGATATCCCGAGTACACTTCCAGAGATCAGAAGTGCTGCAAAAGCTGAAGTTTGAATTTGTTGCTAGAAAAATCAAAGACATTATATGAGAAGCAATATAACCACTTCATAACATGGTGTAATGCGAAAAAAATATGTAAATATGTATTTGGAAAACGTACTTGAATATTTTTCTGAGAAAGCTATTACACTAAAATCGTCAGAGTGATGACGATTTTAGATCGATTTACTCAATGCTAAAAATCACCTTGTCTACAAAAAATAATATTGATTTCCATTCAAAAAGTTGACTGCATTTTTAAAAAAAGACGGAATTGGATATAAACCCAAAAAGTCAAAAACCTTTTTACAGAGCGAAATATGAACATTTTTGTGCGAAGCACTTGACGAAATACACTGGTAAATTTTAAATGACTGTAAAAGATATCGAGGACAAAGAATCAATTTTAATAGTTACTATTCGTGCTTCAAAAACAAGAAGGACTCGAATTTTCACTGTCACAAATAACACCCAATAAAATTCAATTGACTATTTATCTTTTTACTACCGTTTTATTTATTTGTTATAAATATGTTACAATAAAGTTAATATGTAATTTAATAAAAATAAATAATTTAATAAAAATAGTTTCATTTTATTAAGTGATTGTAGAAAAAATGTTGTATGTATTACTCTCGAGCAATAATGTATCACTTTTCACTTTTAATACATAAATAACTATTATATCAATGCATATACATATAACATAATGTACATAACCTACAACATAAATTTGTCAAAAATAAATATCTCATAGTTTACATATGGCTTTGCTTGGTGGTCCGCGGAAATAAAAAACAAACTATAGTGGACGTAGATCCCAATTTTTGGCAAAATTTGATAATGAGCGATGAATGAAACAAATTTTGGTCTTTCTGGCCCTGTTAACAAAATGATAATTTTTGGGAAACAGAAAACCCTCCTCTTATTCAAGAGAACACGAGCACAGTTTGATTAAAAAGTCGTCGTTTGGTGCGCAATATACTCCGAACAAATTATTGAACCTGCTTTTTTGAAGATGCCATGCCAATGCAGTTACTCTTAATGGAGAACGGTATCGAGCAATGATACGTCAATTTCCGCAATCGCAGTTGGAGGAAGTTGGCATAGAAAACTTCTGGTTCCAGCAGAATGGCGCTACATGCCAGACAACGTGTGAAACGGTCGCTCTTCTTAAAGACATTTTCCCTGCCAGGCTGCTCTTAAAAAAATTGAGATATTGAGTGTCCTCCTCATTCCCCTGATTTGACGACACCAGATTTTTCTTGTGAGGAATTTGAAAAGTCTATATTAATTGCCCATAGAGGTTAGAAGACGTAAATGCAAATATTCGTGAAGAAATTGCGTAAAGTCCGGTTGCAATATTGCGCAACGTTATGCAGCACGCTCAAGGTAGAGATGGCCATTGTCTAGCTTATCGTGGCGGTCGTTAACTCGATGTTGTTTTTCATAAATAATTTTAAATGTTTTAATGAATAGTTTTCATAAAATAAAATTATTTCTTTTGCTGAATTATTTTTTATTTCAAACAAAATTGACGGGGTATATTTTGCCGCACGGTATATATTAGTTAATTATAGACGTATATAAAATTAAGGTTTAACTGATACAAAATCATTAAATCATTCTAGTAAATTTAAATATAGACAAAAAATAGGTTTGCAATACGGTTAATTTAACTGTTTTAGAACTAAATATAATTTTCTATAAGCTATAACATTTCAAGCCAGTAATTACTACTCAATTAAAATTATAAGAGATTAATGTTCATTTGAAATGTTATAGTAATAGTCGTAAATTTTATAAATATCGTTACATAACTTATATCTACTTATTTGTTTATTAAACAAACTTATGTAATAAAATTTTTATTTTTAGAGTATTTTTAAATATACTTACAACATGTACTAAGAGTACTTCCTTCGGGTTTAAATTTGAACTAGACTGCACCCCGACGACAATCAAAACAATAAACAACATAGCTGCCACTGCCATAGCTCCGATGATAGTTACTTGTTTTCTTGTCTAGTAACAAACAAATATGTAAATAAATAATAATTACGTTTCTGTTATTTTGCAGCAACTACAAAGTAGTGATAACAAGTTTTTACTCACATTGCCAGATTTATAAGAGTGGTAGCCACAACTGGCCTTGTAAGCACGTTTAATATATATTTGAGAAATATTCTCTTAGTGAATTTCTTATATATGTAAATTGAAATTTATTTTAGAAAGCATTTCGAAAAGGCCACCTAAATAAAAGCGGACTCATTAACTCTAAACATAAACAAAAACTTATCAAAATAATTACAAACATAAAGTAATATTAATAGTTAGACATTATCGTAATGATGGATGGTCTTAATTATTTTGTTACAAGGACCAGACAATAAATAATGTAAAAACTTTTGCGAGAATATTATTGTCTTATTTCTCAGTTCTAATTGCTTATCTTATCAGTAAATTAAATTCCGTGCTAAACTAGTCCTATTTTTATAAAAGGTTTCCCAATAAGGACGATATGTTTTTAAAATGAAATAAAATACAAAATATTTGAGATAAAAGCAAATTCTTTTCTTTTTTTTTTATAGTGCAACTTATGGCAATTATGTTTTGAACAACATATCATTCAAATGTCCTCCTCGGCCTCGTTTGCAGGATCGAATTCGATGAACCCAATTTTCGGTAACTTTTTTCAATACATCAGGTGTAATTTTATTAATGTAGCATTTGATGTTCGATTTCAAAGCGTTTGTTGTTCGAGATTTGTTGGCATAGACCAATGATGGCCAATTAACAGTTCCATTACTGGAGATTACTCACCAATTTTTTCTGTCAATAACTCTGGCGAAATGTGGTGTTGCACCATTTTGTTAAAAAAACATGTCTTGCAAATCAATTTCATCCAATTTTGGCCACAAAAAAATTTGTTAACATTGATCGATAACGCTCACCATTCATTGTTATTGCATCTCCATTTGCATTTTCAAAAAAATAAGGTCCGATGAAGCCACCATGCCAAAAACTACACCAAACAGTAACTTTTTCTGGATGCAAAGACTTCTCATGAATCCATTGGGGATTATTTTCACACAAAAAACGACGATTTTGTTTATTAACAAACTCGTTTAACCAGAAATGAATTTCATCTGAAAATATGATTTTTTTGAAAAAATCAGGGTCAATTTCAAATTGCTCTAGAGCCCAATCCACAAACGCACGACGCTTCAGTGGTCGGTCAAGTGTCTTCACTGAAGTCAACGGATGTAAACCCAAATCTTTTCTCAAAATATGTCACTCTTGCCAAGTTCTTAAAAACGTCGAATAATCGACCGATTTGCATCTTCAGCAACACTGCCATTTACAGCGTCCATATTCTCTTGGTTTCTTGCGTTTCGTCGTCTTATTGGTGTTTTGGTATCGTGTAAAATGAAATTTGTTTCGATTCTTTCAACGATTCGACGAATAGTAAGCACAGAATGACGATTATGTGGACCATAATCTTCGCGAAAATCACGTTGAGTTTGATCAAAAGAACAATTATTTTTATAAATTTTTTGGATAATAACCAAACGTTGTTGAACGTGTATTTTGCCATGATGAATTGTCAAACAATACAACACAAATAACAGCTAGCGACATTTCTACCATTTTAAATGTGGCTGCCATGACGTTTTAAAAACATATCGTCCCTGTTGGGAAACCCGTTACATTGCGAACAGGTTTCTTCAAACGTTTCTAGGTTTTAAATAAGATTAACTATCGTAAGGAGTTACCAACTAATTTTTATGGTAGGCACTACTACTAAAAATATTTTAATATTTCACATTTTATTAAAATTACATTTGAAGTAATATACCCAATGAGACATTTCTAATTTCGCGGGTATTTTTGGGTTGGCAATATTAGTAATAAAGGTTAGGTTATGATTTTATTAAAATTAGCAAATACATAGTATATTTCTAATAGATACGAGTATCAAGTTGTTTTTTTTTTTATTCAATTAGCATTTCTTTATTAATATTCATGCTGCAATGAATGGAAATATAAATTTCGATATAGTTTATTTTCTTCGTTGGCCAACTTAAAATACCAGTGAAATTAAGAAATGCTTCATTCGGCACCCCTAGAGAAAACGGTGACTTATTTCTGAAGCTCTATCTTTTAATTGAGTAGTTCAGGCTATTTCCATCATTTGTAGGATCTGAATAATCTGACGTTTCGGCAGTCAATCTACTGCCGTCTTCAGGGTAGCCCTGAGAAGGGCCAGTTCTTGCCAAACATATGTCTTTCCAATTTTATAATTGCGGAATGTACTCGTGTGAGATTCAAATCAGTTCTGAATTTCGAAACTTTGAACTAAATCAAGCACACGCTATTTGGTTAGTATGCTTGATTTAGTTCACAGTTTCGAATTTCAGACCAGGTTCGAACCTCACAGGAGTACATTTATCAATTAAAAAATTGGGAACACATATATGTCAGACATATGTTTGGCAAGAACTGGCCCTTTTCAGGGCTACCCTGAAGACGGCAATAGATTGACAGCCGAAACGTCGGATTATTCAAATGCTACAAACGATGGAAATAGCTCAAACAACTATTCAATTAATCATCCATCGCCAATAACTTCTCGTCACGAGCTCTATCTTCTTTTACGTTTACTAATTAGTAAAAAAATGAGTAATTCATAATAGATTTGGACGATTACGAATGTCGAGATTAGTCGTTTGTACATATTGACATAGTATAATTTTTAAGTAGATTCTTAAATTTTTCCTATTCTAATGTAATATAATAGAATATCCCTTCGTATTTAAAATAAGTAGAAAACTATTTTCGACCTTTCATTAGATTGAGCTTTTTTTCTAAAACAAACTCTTGTAATGTACTATACAAGACACGTTTAATGTCAGAAGTAACTATGGTTGTTTAATAAGTTATACCATCCCTAATAGATTTCCATTCCACTCTGTTAGTCCTGTACCCTCGATAAAAGCCACAACCATCCATAGGTGAAATTTGAGTAGCCTCGTAGGATCTGATGGATCTTTGCCGAAATGTTTCTGCCCTTCAGTTCAGTTCAAGTACATATTACATGAAGCCTAGTTTCCTTTTGTTTTTCACATCTCTCGCAAACTAAGGCTATACTGTGCTTTTCAATAGACAATGTTCGGTTATAATCTTTTCTTTTTTATTATTTTTTTACTTCTAATTAGGTTGGCTAAAAGCCTGGCATCTAGCTTTTCTAGTGTCTTTGTACGGAGTTGAACTTCCGCTAGCCTCCATTCCTTTTTATGTTCTCTTTCTAGCGATTCCACATACAGATTCTGGTCTTATCAAATTCCTCTTTAAGCCCTCCTTGGCCAGTTGATCGACCATCTCCCTGCCTTTAAGTTCTTCTTGTCATGGCATCCATATCAGTGATACGATATTGTCTTCTGTAAGTCTCTTGATAACTTGCTTGAAATGTTAAACCAGTTACGATCTGGCAATTGGATTTATAATGGCCTAAATTGTCTCCTGAATACCAGTCACTATGTATCCTTCTATTTTGATTGCATGGAAAATCGTCATGTGTTTCCCCAGACTCAAGACACATTCCACAGATTCCTGCACCTGTGCCATGATTAGATGGCAATACATCCGTGAACCAGGTACCAGCGCCCTAATCACTCAACGATAAAAATATAGTCAGCTTAACTGTAAACATAATTTCAGGTGCCATACTGTTCGCCGGAATGTGTAATACTGGCTCCTCTAGTACAGTTCCCGCTAATATCTTCTCTTAGCATTTAGAATCCATATTATAATGTCGTAATAGGATATCAAATCTCTTGAACTGTACTTACTCTCCGCAAATTCAAGAATAATGATAAGTGAAATGATCGATTCGAATGAATCAAAATGCATTGCTAGACCGTAAATAAGAGGCGACGAAATTATAAAGATGGTACTAAACTATTATGAAACATCTATTAAGAACACCATAATAAGTAAAATGGAAGATAAAATCATATCTGGAGAGTATATGTCACGATTATTGGAAGACATCATTGTTAATTCATATTCCGGCAGACATGACGAACATATTGAGGTAAACACAACTTTAATAAAGCTACAATTTTCAAAAATTTAATGAAAGTATAGCAAGCGCCAATTAAGTTGGCGCGAGGAGGGGTAAGTTCGCGCAGGATTAAAAGTAGTGGGGAGATTTCTATTTGGTTTTACATCAAATGTCAGATAATTCTAACCTCTGAGCGTGTATCACTTTATGATCCCCTAGTATGTTCCGTCAAATATCAATGACAAATGTATTCTGACAATTACTTGAGTAGTGGGGGTGGACGTTTTTAAAAACGGCTTCTGCGCACCCCCTCCTCGCGCCAACTTAATTGGCGGTTGCTAAACATTTTAATTTAGGGATGTAAAAAAAGCAAAGGAATAAAACCATATAAAATTAAAGTTTGAAAAGGGGGTAATATAAGATTCATAGAGGTAATGCTATATCAAATTTATATTTTTTCCGCCATAGGGCACAATTAAAAACAATTGTTTGATATACAAATCACTGCATTCGTGAATTACTTCTCCACTTAATCAGCTCTCTGATTAAAGCATGTATTGTATCATGACACGAATTTCTCTGTGTTCTCCATGTATAAGTTGGCGTGTTCTTTGATCAGCCAACTTACCGCGTGAATTTATTTCGTTGCCTTCTTAGAATCAAGCTGCAGCCCTTCTAATCATTGCTTTATTTCAACTTTCTCCTGAGTCTGTACTGTGACTATTTAAATTCTTGTAAAAGTTGTTTTATTCATTTCATTGTGTAAGGACGAAGCTTGTGGTGGAAAAGGACAATTAACGATTGATTATATTTTTCTGTCCTTGTCCTGTTAGTATCATCGTTATCTTTTGAGTGTTTTCCAGCCCTTGCTTTCTGCAAGGGAAGGTTCGATTAAACTTGGTTTATTTGATGAAGAAATGCACAGTCGTTGCACCACTGTTATGATCGCTCCTTTGTTTCTTTAATAGAGCATCTTCTAAACTGAATTTGCGCAAATTTCGCTATTTAAATGATTTCCATAAGAATGGCATGAGCAACACAACCTTTAAAATCCAGAAAAGTTATCAGCCAATTCGGTTGTCGTAAGCCAACGCTTTCTTTGATCTAATCCATGCGGTTACTATTTTTTGTAGCCGCAGACTTCCTTTTCTGATCATCTCCATCTCCATATTCATTACTTACGCTACGATTATTATGCTTTCCGGTCTGAAGAAATTAAATAACGTACCCCACACTTAGAGGTGAATCGATTTTATCGTGACCTATTTTGACACACGCTTCGACAGGTGGTCAATGCGTGAGGATATGATAAAGAGATATATTGGTACATTATGTATTTTTTTACGAAACTTTACGAAACCACACGAAGAATATCAAAATATTAATTTAAAATTTAAAATAAAGAAAGGCTAAATATGAAAATTAGTCAAAATTATTTCAGTGTGGGCAGTAAGAAAATATAAGCATAAATATCTGGGCGCAATGACTATATAACGTAACAACAAAAATAAAGTAAAATCTGACGTTTTAGTAACATAAAAATAATCATATTAGAAAGAAATACTTGAGGAGGCGAAGCACAAATCTACAAAAAATTACGGTATTTAAGTATCAAAATTATGGATAAATGAATCCTGCAGAAGGAAAATAAATAGATCACCAATGAAGTATCTTTCAAAAATGGAAGAAAAGATGATAACACAATGAACAAATTGAAAGATACAAGAAGGAAAATAAAGAGAAAAAAAATTGAGAAAACGTGAAAGGAAAAAATGTAATATGCACTATAATAGCCTTGCACTAAAAAAAAGTAAGAAATATTTATTTTATTTCAATAACACAAATGAATTACACCCAAAAAAATTCTGGATAAAATTGGTGTTAATGCGATTCGATTCCGAGAACAGCCATCAGTATATGACATGTAATTATATTTACTAAAAAGCGGCCAAGGTCTTCTGTTAGCAATTTTATAAATTTATTTAATATACGCGAACGCTAAGAAAGTTTTATTATTATGATTCTGTACATGTATACTTTTTAAAAGCTATAGCGAAGTGGTACGCTAAAAGATCGACGTTTTACCAATAGTCAGCATACGATGAAGTTCTGCTGTTTCCGAGAAGCTAAAATCTATTTTCACTGATTGGTTTTGTCACATGAGAAAATCTAATAAAAATGAAATATTTTGACTTAGACTTAAAAAAACTTGATATACATTTTTTTTTGTCTTACATAGAAGATAAGAAGTTTGTGTACCCGGAAATTAAATGCTATTTAAATAAATAAAATGTAGATTTAAACATGTACATTCTCTAGCCAAAATATTAGGAACACAATTAAAATTTTTGATACAAAATTCTGAGAACAAAGCTTATTGAATTTATAACTAGACATGGTCGTTTTTGCTAGTTGCCAGTAGCGCGGGCGCCGGGCGGTGCAACCTTGGAACTTTGGTTTAAATTTACTCATTAGAGTGTGGCATTAAGTAAATACCTATTTAAATAGATTAAATGACTAATAAAAATCTGAATCGCGTCTATCAATAGCATCAATTCTTGAAATTTACCAAGCGTAATAAGACCCATTCATACGTTGAATAAACAGTATCTACTGTGACGTAACACGCCAATAAATTACAAGCATTTACACGGTCAATATTTAATCGTGATCTTAATAGAGATAATCAGTTGTGTATTAGTTCTTCTTGAGTGTGTTTCGTGGGTGAAAATGTTACGTAAAAGAAAATACGAGTTATAAGGGTTACAGGTAGTTAATACATATATACATCGGTATCCCATGTGACGCTTGCATTGTGAACTTAATGGTTTACCACGAGCAGGGTTGTAAACGGCACGTGCAATCGGCGAGACACAGAGCAAATGTAAAAAATGAAATGCCATACTGGACATTCTTGACAAACTTTAAACTCATGTTCAATGTATGTATTATTCCATCAACCATTGTGGAGCAGAAGGCGTTCTGTACATTTTGGGAAAAATTTGTTCCTGTTTGGAACTTACCAAACAGAAGCCTACTGCGAAGGCATTTCCCGCATATGAAATTACATGTTAAAAATACAGTATGGAATATTATAAAAAATGATGAAGTATGGATAAACATAGATGAAACAACAGATGCTAACAAAAACAATGTAATAAATGTTTTAGTGATAAAAGACGCTATTCAAATCTTTTGTAGACAACGAAGACAATTAAGTAATGCTTGTCAGTGATGGAGCCGCAACTATGATTAAAGTTGAGAGATTATTAAAGATAGATTATCCATATCTTCTTCATGTAACATGTTTACTACATGCGTTTCATCTTGTGGCAGATACCATTAGACACAGTTATTCAAAAGTAGACCTTCTCATAGCTACACAAAGAAGGTTTTTCTCAAATCGCCTAAACGGATTTGCGAATTGAAGAACTTTTGTCCAGGAATTTCACTACCACCTGAAGCTATATTCACCAGATGGAGTACCTGGCTTGAAGCAGTATCGTATTACAGTAAACATTTTCAGAGTATCAAATCTTTTATTTCCGTGTTCAAACCTCAGGATTCAAAAGCTATTAAAAGTAGCCAAAAATGGTTCTCAGACCATCAAGCATAACTTGAACAATTGCAAAATCGTGCATTATCTGTATCGGACTCGCTTAACATGGTCGATAATATGAAATCGTCCCTGGACAATTTGATAGATATATAGGACATCACGTAGCCGAGAAATTTACTGTCCTTCTAAATTAAAAAACCAGATTTGAAGATACCGCGAATTATAAGCCAACGTATAAATGACATACCCGAATGTGAAAGCTATGAGGAGGACTATTTTAAATTTGCAAATATTACTTCACTAGATGTAGAGCGGTCGTTCTCCCAATACATATTTTCACCACGTCGCAGAAAGTTAAACGAATTTTCAATGGAGGCAATATTAATGCTGCAATTTTATGCCAATTCTTTACGGTAAGATTCACCTTTGCCAGTATCCAGCCGTCAATTGTGTTTTTTTCAACCAGTACCTATATATCAAATCTGCACATTTTACACATATTTACATATTGTATAATATAATGTATATCTTAACTCCATATCGTCCTTATAAATTGAATTTTCATCTATACATTTTACTTACACACTCAACAATAAAAGAAACATTTAGCATGGGTAACGCCGCCTGCCGAACTTATACTGCCCGGCGGCCGTGCTACTGGTGGCTAGTAAAAACGACCATGTCTATTTATGACACTTTTAAGAAAATTAGTTATGTTCAGCTCGTAAAGTGTTTCATGGCCAAATTTAAGCCATAAGATTCCCTTAAAATGACTAACGCGTGTAGTATTACACAGCGCGTATTCATGTATGTTAGAAAGAAGTAATTTGCAGTTCACACTTAGGTAGTACGAACTGCAAGGAAACACTTTATGAACTGTAGCTAATAATTTACAATTACACGTATTTACAAATACATTATATTGACCAGAATGATATTTACCTAAATCCTTTACCTGCTTTGCCCTTTCATTTGTTTTGCGAGCAGTTATTATTCAATCAAAGAGTAGTAATCTCTTTGGTGACTTTACTTGTTTTTTGTTGTTTAATTTCTGGAAATAGACCGTAAAAAAGATATTGCAGCAGGAAAAAAATAATAATTTCTTTATAATTAGGAGGGCTGGTATTTGCAAAGAGAAATTTTAGGAATAGAAGGTATTTCTACTAAAACTGCATCACATTGCAAATTTAATTAAAGAGAATATTTCGACAGCCAGTAATGGTAGAAAAAAAATATTACGCCTCGGTATAAAAACAAAATCATTAAAATAGCAACGGTTACTTTCAAGAAAAGCAAAAAACAAAATTAGGGCAAGAAGGAATACAAATCATAGAGAAATAGTACGTTGGTGTCTCTACGAAGCAGAATTAAAATGCAGTCTATTAAAAAATTTAATCGACACGAATAAGGAAACAGGTGCGCTACAATTACGCCAAACATAACAATGAGCATTTAGTTGAAGTTTGGTAAAAGTTGGCACTAAATTAATTTAGTTTGCTGTACTAATATAAGTAATAAGTAAATTTAGATAGCACAGAAAGAGTTCAATTTATACGAGGACGTCATATAAAGCGATACATTTTATTTTTCCGAATAATCGACCAAATTAAAGTTCGTAAAAATTTTAAAACATCCCCATTATAATATGGTCTTGCATAACAGTTGAAGGCCATGGTTTGTACTTTGTGAAAGGCTTTATGAACTAAAGACAATATTAAACGGTGTTAGAATCGGTTTTCTTCCTGTACATTTGGAATAAATATAGCAGGAGATCCTTATATGTATATACACGATATCATAGCCCAGTCTCAAGGATTGTATAAGAACATAGGATAGCCAGATCCCTATACCGGCAGTGTTGTTCGCATCGAGCCGTGACTCCGCCTCCTGTGACGTCACAAACGGACCAGTCGCACCGATAAATAGTTGAGGTCTTGGGTTGCTTGAGTTAAAGTAAAGTGTTTTAATTTAGTTTTCGCCGTTACCCTTTGTAAATTAGCGACTGAAATGCCGGGACGTCGTTGTGCGGTAGTTGGCTGTAATAACAGTCGTATTTCTACGAAAATTACCAATAGAGAAGTCGTTTATCACAACTTTCCAAAGGCGACAAACTTCGTATCCGATACTGTCCGTAAAGAATGGATAAGGCGCTGCAAACGAGCAGATAAGTGGAATCCAAATACTAGCCAAATTTGCTCAATCCACTTTAAAGCAAACGATTATGAACGTGATATGCGGAACGAATTATTAGGTAATAAATGTATTTATTCGTTATGAGATAAATTATTCTAATACATAGTAATTATTGCTAGGGTTACCTGTACGAAAACAGCTTAAATACACTGCTGTGCCTAGTGTAAATCTTCCACAAATGTCCAAAGATATAAAGAAAGTTGCGACAAGAGGGGAAGCATATTTAAAAAGAAAAAAGGAAAATGAAAGGAAAGAAGAAGTAAATAGATTGATTGCCGAACAATCGATAGCTTCATGTTTAGCGGCAAGTGAGCTGTCAACAGCGTCTTCAACAGCAGAATTTAAAACCGATAAGCCTTTAACTGTCCCAGCAGAAAATATATTATCTAAACAATATGCGGAGCTTCGTGAAAGTCACACTAAATTATCTACAGAGATGAAATTATGAAACGCAAATTGAATTTGCAGAGAAAACAACTTTTATACTATAGATGAAAGAATAAGCAAGATAAACCTGCACAAAAACAGGAAACGGTAAAAATACTGAGAAAACTCTTAACAGAAAATCAAATTTCTATTCTTCTAAACAAAAAGAAACGCGTTAATTGGACTACTGAAGAGATTGCAGTTGCTTTTACTATTCGTTACCTCAGCAAGAAATGCTATATATTTTTGCGAACTAAACTTAATTTTCCGTTGCCAGCGTTGTCATCTTTGAGAAAGTGGGCATCAAAAATCAGAATAACGCCGGGAGTTTTAGAAGATGTACTAACTTTTCTAAAGGTAGCAGGAGAAAATATGTCTGCAAGAGATAAAACTGTAGTCATTTCTTTTGATGAAGTCAAAGTTAAAACCACTTTAGAGTATTGTATTGGTGAAGATCAGGTGCTAGGTCCTTACAATTTAATGCAAGTCTGTATGGTTAGAAGCTTATTTTCTACTTGTAAACAGCCTATCTATCTAGACTTTGACAAAAAGATGACAAAGGATGTGTTAATGGATCTGATCACCCAATTGCATAAAATATCATATAACTGTGTTGCAATTGTAAGTGATTGCGGAAGCAGTAATCTTGGTCTCTGGAAAGCGTTGTCCGTTGACATAAATAAGACCTATTTCGAGCATCCGCAAACCAAGAAAAATGTTTATGTTTTCGCAGATGCTCCCCATTTACTGAAACTTCTCCGTAATTGGTTTTTGGACACAGGATTTATATTGAGAAGTGCTGGAAAGAAAGAGATAAGAAAAGAACCTTTAGAAAGTTTGATAGAATTAACAAATGTAGAAGTAAATTCCTGTTATAAAATTTCTGAAAAGCATATTACAGTTGAAAAGAGTAAAAGACAAAATGTAAGACTAGCGGCTGAATTGTTATCACGTAAGACCGCCCAGGCATTATTACGATACAAACCAGGCCCTGATAAAAAACTTGCTGAAGATGTCGGAATGTTCATAGACAACATTAATTCTTGGTTTGATATTTTTAATAGCCATGTGAATAGATCTCCTGGCCCTGACCCTATGAAAGCCCCTTTTGGAATTTATTTACAGGACCAAGAACAACACTTAAATAAAGTTAGAGATTTAATATTTGACATGAGAGCTGAAGGAAAAAACACTTTGCAAATTTTTCAGAAAGGAATAATAATTTCTATAGAATCGTTGAAACTACTTTTACGAGATATGAAGACCGAATTTGAAGATGTACATTATATATGTACTCATAAACAATCAGGATTGTTTGGAGAATTTTTTCTTCCAGCTTAGATGTCGAGGGCCGAATGAACATCCATCTCCATTGGTAGCCATCAAAATAATAAGAATGATTATTCTTGGGAAGAATCCTGGTATTTTAGAAGCACAGGTACATAAAATGTGTTTATTAATTCTTTACATATTCCTAGTATTATATAGGTACCTATCTACATAGCTATACTTTTTTTAAAGGTGAACACACAAGAAGCGGTTCCTGAAGAATATATAGTGGCCACAGTTTTGGAGCAAGCGAAAGTTTCACTTGAATTACCGGAAGAGAAGTTTGACAGCAATGCAACTCAAAGTAGCAATGGAAGCTCGTTTTCATCTTCAGGGATTTCAGAAATATCTGATGCAAAATCACCAGAAACAACGGACGATGCATTTTAGTACATTGCTGGTTTTATAGCGAAGAAATTTAAAAACAGTCATCCCCAACTCGGCGATTATACTTATAAAATTAAAGCCGATCACGCCTACAATTTACCTTCATGGGTACAACACCTCTCTTTTGGTGGTCTTATTAAGCCCTCAACAGATTTCTTAAGTACCATTAAACAGTGGAACAAATATTTTGAGATATATCATGGCGATAATAAACTGCGGAAACAAACACTGGTTGTTAAAAGACTAGCTTTAAAAATTAAAAAGCGAGAAAATTTGTGCTTTGTTATTATAAAATTATTTTGTAAATTAAGAACTGTTATCCGTATGAATTATTTAAATACAAAAAGAACCCTTGACAATGCTAAAAAATCGAGTAAACGTAAGCTTTTTACTAGTACACCGTCAGACACTCAACGAACACTAGCTAAAAAAATGCGAAAAACCACTACTTGATTCGTTTTTATTTAATTACTGCGTAATAAAACATAGCTATATACTGACTCTTTTAATTGAAAAATATATATTTTTTGCTTTGTATAGAGAATACATGCTCATCGGCTTTCTTTATTTATGTTTATGTACCTAATAAATGTGTTTATTTGAAGTTGGAAAAGTTCTTTTTTATGCAATAAATGGCAATAAAAACGTGTATTATATTTATAACAGTACACTGACGGATATATTATTATCAAATGAAATATTATATACCATAATAATAGCACTAATATAACTCGATAATTAATTGTTGTAGTAGCTAAACACATTTTATAAGGTGCTTTACAGTAGTGAACGCGTTCAACCTGGTCCGTTTGTCACGTCATGACTCCCCACTACGCGGCGAAAATATTGCGGGATCGAGCAATCCTATGTTCTTATACAATCCTTGGCCCAGTCTATATCTATCTATCTATTGCCTTTTGTATATACACATATATATACATATACAGGGCGTTCTTGAAATAAAAAAAAACGTATTAAAAATGGAAAGATTTTTCAAAATTCCCTCATAAGCGAGAAAAAAAAATGAAAAAGATATTTAAAAAAATTTTGTCACGCCACTGTACGATTATAACAAGTATCTTATAAGACGATATCTTAAAGTCAATCGACAGTAACAAAAATAATAGTTTTCTTATTGCCCATCTAATCCAGCTGTAACCTATGTAAACATACGCTATAGCGTATGTGTGTGTGTGTGTGTGTGTGTGTAAGGTATTTATTATTTATATACATTCTGAATTATTTAAATTCGTAAGCGTCATATTTTGTCTCTTTATTTCAAGGATACCAATATATATATAGTGTGTCTCCGGATTTCACGATAGGTATAATGGACCAAAAAGTTTCGAATTGGAATTTGATTTTTTGGATTTCGTCCTGCTTAGTCTGAAATTTATTTTTAGGTTACTTTCGACTTTTAAAATCAAGTAGGCCTTTGCAGTTGAACAAACATTATTGTCGTTTCAGGTAAAGTAGCTTTTCCGTTCAGCTTACGCCAAAGTGTTACTTAGAAAAGTTATTCAGAATGAAAAGTTATGAAAAGGCGTTATGCAAATTTTTAGAATGATCAGCTCACTTTCATTAAATCCACGTTGTTTTTTTTGTATTGTATGAACGAACAATCGCGTCGTAGTAAAGCAAACAATTATCTGCCATTATCTTAAATAAATTACAAAACTTCTAAGTATTTGTTCCAAATTGATTACTTATCTCAGTAATTTGTAATTTACTTGTTCTTCATAGTTTTTTGTATTAAAAATGTTGACTCTCGAACAGCGCATTTACCTAATATAATGTTACGGACTTGGGGAAGCATCTTATGTTCATGTTATTAATAAGTTTTACGAGCGATTTACAATGGTGACAATTTCTGTCAATGGAGTAAAAAAACTTGTGAGAAAGTTTACAGAAACTAGAAGTATGCAAAATTTAAAGAAAGTTTCTAGTTCATGATCATGAAGATGCTGCTACACTCTTGATGAGAGAATCTGTGAACACTGATAATAAACTATCATTGAGAAAACGGTCTACTGAATGATCAATAAGTAAATCGCATATACAAAGAATGCACGTTCTTTCATAAATTAAAAGCTGGAGACGATGGTCATCGATTGCTGTTTTATTTACGGGCTGGAGAAAAAATTATGAAGGACAGATTTTTTTAAAAAATAATTTTTTCAGATGAGTCAACTATTACAACTAATGGCGTATCTTCACAAAATTGTCGGTGGCCTAAACTTTTTTGACACTAATTTAAACCAACATTCCTATTTGGATGTGCTCGAAAACTTTTTTTTACTTGCCATCAGGCGCGGCTCGTGATGACGTACTGTAGGGGCACGTACAATGATGCGAGTGCCTCGTGTGTTTTCGGTGTTTACTAAGAAAACGCTTCAGTTAGTACCCAAGAATACACGAAGCACTCGCATCATTGTACCTGCTCCAACAGTACGTCATCACGAGCCACGCCTGCCATGGAAGATATGAATTTAGAAGATTTTCATTTTCAACAAAATGGAAGTCCACCCCATTCAACTCGTTTAATTACGATTTTTTTTAATCAGTACTTTCTTGAAAAGTGGATTGGACGACATGGTTCAATACATTAGCCAGCAAGATCGCCGGATTTGCCCTTATGGATTTTTACTTGGGGGGGTTATTTGAAATAAAAAGTTCATTCATATGATCATGTTAACATCGACTTGTTAAAACAAAAAATTAGAGATGCTGTAAATGAAATTAACTCAATGACTATAGCGTATTATCGTATACGATGATTTTAGAGTTAGAATAGAAAAATGTGCAGCTTTTGGAAGAAGTCAAATACAGTAATTTTAGTTTAATTTCTTTTTTTTGATAAACTGTAAAAATTTGAATTTGAATTTGAAAATTTCTAATCACTATGTGTTTTTAACATGTAATCGTAAATAATAATAAATATTTTTCTCCTATTTTCAACTTCTTTTATCAAAGTAGGCCGATCATTCTGAAAATTTGTACAACGCCATAACTTTTCATTCTGAACAACTTTTCTAATACTTTGGCATAATTGAATGAACGGAAAAGGTACTTTACCTGAAACGACAATGTTTGTATGTGTGTTCGTTATAGACTAAAGAACTACTGGACCGATTTACGAGTGGTTTTTTGTCCGAAGAAGGTTTAAAGCTATTGAAATCCTCGATCTAACCAGAAGAAAGAAAACTAAGGGCCTAATAAAATAATATCAGTAGTAGCAATACTATTATTTAAATGTAGATAACGTCGCGAAACAGTATTTCTGACATTGAAGTTTACATGGACAATTATACTTGTATGTAGCATACTCCCGTGTAGGAAAACCAAGGGATTTGTTTGTAAGTATATCAATGGAAATACGAAAAACATTGTATATCCAAAAGCATTACAATGAACTTAAAGTTGAATACGACAGTAATTACTATTTATGTAACCCCCAACACAAAAATAATAATATATAGTAAACATAACAAAACATTACCGGGTTCAGTTAGTAATAAATAAAAAAAAAGGTTGGTAGATTTACAAAATCTGCTTTGGCCCGGAAATTTGCCGAACTTAAAACCAATAGAAAATGTATGGAGTTATTAAAAAGAATACTTTATTCAAAACCAAATACTAATAGAGTCGCATTAATAAGAAAATATTGAAGAGCGTGGAGAAATAGTAAAAAATTTGAACACACTAGTAAACCTTGCATAATTAAAATAAAAGCAAAAGTTTGCTAATTAAAACGAAGAGTGAAGTTATCAAATATCAAATATCAATTAAATATCTGTATAATGTTGCTATGTATTAATTTTAAAAAAGAATTAAATAAAACTTTCATATAAATTAATTGATTGTTTATGTATTTTTCATTATAGTATAAAATTCAACTAAGTTCCCAATATTTTAGCCAGTAATTATAGTTAATATACAAATATATAAAATGTAAATATACAAATAAAAATATAAATATGCAAATATGCAAATATGAAAATAACATCCTCAGTGAAGGAACAATTAGAATATATAATACGTAATAAAATTTTTCATACATACCAATGATTAACTAAAGATGTATTACTTTTTAATTTTAACTTTGTTCTTCCTAAGGACATCCAGTCTACTTTTAGAAATCGTAAAGTCATGTTGTATGTATTTATTAGCGCGCATATAGTTGCAAAACGATGAAACTTCATATCTCAAAATATTAAACAATCGATTAAAAAAAACTCGGTTCCAAATTTCGAAATTTATAAATTGCCATATGTAACATTTATAACCTTGGCTTTATCAATTCATTTTCAATAATTACATTTTAAGAATTATTAAATTTGAAGTGTATATAAGTCATTGTCAAAAAACTTCAATCAAATGTAATATTATTTAAAAAATGTAAAAAACTTCATGAATATTAAACAATTGTTTCTTTTTTACCCATTATAAACTTTATAAAAGGTTCTCCAAAAATGACGATAGAACTTTAGAATTAAGTAAGTATGTATTTAGATATCTCGTTAATTTTTATACCGCATGAGTAATATTAAGTATCCGCAATTGGCAATAGAATATTTAGATTGGCATTAATGTAACATTGGCTATATTGCTTACCCTTCTTGATATTTGGCATTTATACCGGATGGTAATGATATTAAGCTGTCATAATAATGTATGTACAATTCATTCTGTATTATAACGACCCGATCTGTAAGGTTTAAATAGGATTGTTCCAAATCCCTCACCTGAAATTTGACTTCTGCAAATGAGATGTGGAAATTCTTTGGAAATTCTTGAACCTGATGATTTCGACAATTAATATATTAATTTATAATAGTATTAATAACTAATTGTTTCTGGAGTATTTATTTTAATTATATATTATTATAATGTATGTATTAATTATTTGTTTTAAATGCTATCAGTACTTGTTATACATATTCTGTTATATTTTGTCATTTACAAAAAAATACATAATATTTCTGATCACTGGACATGATTTTATTTTCAAATTTATATATTGCATGTGTAATTAATCTGTATAAATATATGATAACATCTACACATTAAATACAGAATACTTACCATGCTAGAAACGAGCTAAATCCGTCTCTGAAAGATAATTGTGACCGATCGGCATCTCAAGGAGATTAGAAGGATTTTATATACCTGTCCATCCTTCGTATAAAAAGGAGCTAGTCGATCTCAATAAGTCGGGTCGTTATAATATTAAATGAACTATAAGTTGTTCAATTGACAATTTAATAACACAAGACATTTTATATTACATATTTTCATTAAGATATCTCAAAATATATTTCAGTTTAATATTTGCAAAATAGTACAGTCATACAGTATATATTAATAAAAAACAGCATGTTCACTTAAAATAATGATTACACATTACTTGACACAAAGATTTAAGAAACCAACGTATTGCATATCTAAATTATTTCGCTGATAAGAAATGCTCAAAATGACCTCCATCTACTTCAAGACAGATATTTCTACATCTTATCCTAGTATAAAAACATTTCCCAACATCTCTGCAGAGATATTATTACAGTTTCTTTAATCGTAGCTTCCAATTCATCTAAATTATTAAATAGGTTTTGTAATATAGTATATTTTAAGTGTCCAAACAAGAAAACAAACTGAAGGTATTAAGTCTAGTGAATTAGCCGACCATAAATCAGTAGTCTATCTTCATAAAATTGTTTCAAATTGTAGTTTGTGCAAGATGTGGTGAATGCCATCTTGTTGAAAAACCCATTTCTAATTTCATTATCATGTCTCATTAATAAACGGCTCTAAAAATATTTCTGTTTAACGATTAGCATTTATCAGTAAAGAAAATCGGTCCTATAATACTGGCCAACAATTATCTTTTTCTCTCCTGACTATGATCTGACACTTGTTCTTAATTAATATTGGTACGCTAATGCCAAATATAAAACCCATTATTTGTCCCTATCACGTCAAGCTTTCTTTCTACGGCACTTCTTGTTTAACGATTTCAAAATTCTTGAAACTCGTTAAGTAAATGCAGTAAGATTGAGATGTAGATTGTGACTATGGAGATATACTCGTAATTTCTAATGATGGAGCATAACGTTTTACTTAAGCAGAATTGAATGATTTAGTAAGGGTTTTGGGCCTATCAAAGAAAGCATCGGAACTGCTAGCTTCAAGATTAAATAAAAAGAACTTACTCGCGCAAAGTACAAAGATAACTTTTTATCGTAACAGGGAAAGTGATCTTATGCAATATTTTAAAGAATAGTGTGAATTTGTTTATTGCAACAATGTGCCAGGTTTGCTAACTAAAATGGGCGTTGTACAATATGACCCAAGCGAGTGGCGTTTGCTTTATCAACAGTTCCAGCAGAAGCCTCAAGTGTGTCCTACTACACAAGGGGAATGTTTTCGGTTCAATTCCTATTGGATATTCCATTCAATTAAGGAAACATATGACGACATTGAGAAGGTTATAAAGTTACTAAAATATACCGACCATCTTGGCTTTCATAGAGGATATACAAAGTTTCCGTGCTTTTTGTGCCTTTGGGATAGTCAAGCTAGAAACCAACACTGGGTTCAGAAACAATTGGCCTCCCAGAACATCCCTAGATATTGAAGAAAAGAATATTATAAGTCAACCTTTAGTCCACAGAGAAAAAGTAAGTTTTCCACCTCTTCACATCAAATTGGGTCTTATGAAGCAATATGTTAAAGCTCTAGATTTCCAAGGTAACTGCTTCCAGTACATATGTGAAAAGTTTCCACGACTAAGTTACGAAAAAATTAAAGCAGGGTTATTTGATGGACCTCAAATTAGAACTTTAATTAGAGATCCAAATTTCATCAACTCTATGAACGAAGCTGAGAAAGAAGCCTGGACTTCATTCAAGATAGTCGCAAACAATTTTTTTGGAAACAAAAAAAAACTGCAATTATAAAGATCTAGTACAATCAATGCTTAAAATATTTCACCGCCTAGGTTTTAACATGTACATAAAGCTTCATTTCCTTCATAGTCATCTTGATAGGTTTCCTGAAAATTTAGGTGTTGTATGCGATGAACAACGCCAGAGATTTTATCAAGATTTAATTTAATTAAAATCATGGAAACTCGGTACCAAGGAAGATGGAATCCTCATGATGGCCGACTACTGTTGGAATGTTCAAAGGTACTGTCAAACCAAAGTACACAGCAGAAAGTGCTATAAACGAAAATTTATTCCCTGATTGTTGTTTTTTCCTTTTACAAATACTCTTGTAATTGTTTAATGATTATTGTGTAAATACTTGCACTATACTCGTGATTAATATTGTATTGAAATAAATAAAGGAATTATTCAATTTTATACTTTCTTTACATCGTAACAGGTCTTATGTAAGTAACTACTTACGCATTAGTGATTCTTCAAAGAGCATAGTTTAATTTTGACGTGATACGCAAAAATTAATATGATTTTCGGATTCAGCACACTCGAATTAGTAAAAAACAAATCTCGCTTAGAAGTCAACAAAAAATCGCGTTGGCCAGTGTAATCTGTCTTCTGCCAATTGTAATCCAAACACCAGTTTTGATCGAATGAAGGTATTGTAAAAGTTTGTCTTTTCGGGTTCTTAAATAAAACTAATAATAACTTTAGACACACACTATATTAATAATAAAATGAATAACAATATAAAAACTAATTACTAAATAAGCACATTTATGTATCTGTTTTTATGTTCACTTCGCGAACGGTATTGAATGAATGCCATCCCTTCCTCAACGGCTTATATATGAATGGGAACGTTTTTTCTAGAGTGCTCCAAATGCGTCGAGAAACGTCTAGAGGGATGACGCGCTACGCGTCATCGGATGAGTCATTACATTGCCCCCTTCTTAAAAAATGAAGTTTCGTCCCGAAACATGTCATGCTTTGGTTCCCTCAAACGATGACGAAATCGACAGGTAGGGCCTTTGTTACATTGTGACGTCATATCGAAATAACAGTCCACGGTCTTATCTTGCCTGGTTGGACAGGAATATTCAAGCCGGTAACTGCATACCAGAATTTCCATACCCGTATGTCGGAAGATTACTTCTAACATGCACCTTACAATTCTCCAGTCCAGGCGGTCCAATCCACTACCTAATTTTGGAACTGCTAATTTCAAAATGTCTTGTTGTAATATTTGTTCACGTAAGTGGACTAGGGCCTCCCATAAGGCACGATAGGTTGGCTTAAGGTTTGACAGTTCTTTCGTGACCAAATAAAATATGGGCTGTCCTTCATTTATTATTTGGAGACTCTTCCCAATTGCTGGTCCCTGCTGCCTTAATTTTTCGATTCTGCCAAATCTCTCTTTAAATTCCCTGGCAATTCCTTTGGCCATTCGCAGATCTCGGGCTACGCAATGAGCAAGCGCGTAGTCTGGCGGCATCGTAAACAAATTTTGCTGTTTCTCGATGGTTACTCCAAATCGAGCTTTCCTCGAACCAGAATACTCTTCCATAAAGTCTTCGAAGGTTAGTTCCTGGTATTGGCTATCCAATCGGCGCAAGTCAGCGGTTTCGTCATTATTGTCTCCAGAGTATGGGGCTAATCGATTAAAATATACGACTCTTGGCTTAGTGTGAGGTGTTCGCCTGATGCGGTATATTACATCGTTGATGCGCTTCAACACCTCGTATGGCCCCTCCCAATTCTTTTGAAGTTTTGGAGATAGGCCCCGTCGACGTTGTGAATTATATAACCAAACCCGATCGCCTTCATGGTAACCACTCTTCTCGGCGTTGATGTCATAGCTCTCCTTCATTCTGTCACTAGCATCTTGGATATTATGTCTGACTTGTTGATGGATATTATCTAGTCGTCGTCTGAGCGTGCTGACATAATCTTCTCCGGCAAGATCTTCACCAGGCTTGCTCCCAAACTTTAAATCACAGGGCAATCGGAGTTCCCTCCCGAATAGCACGTTTGCTGGTGATTGGCCAGTTGTCTCTTGAACGGAGGCCCGAATCGCCATTAGAAATAATGGTAAATGTTCGTCCCAATCTCTCTGGTGTTCGGAGACCACTTTGGAAAAGTGTCTGATCATGGTCTTGTTCATTCGCTCTACCATCCCATCTGATTGTGGACACAAGGGAGTTGTTCTCGTCTTCCGTATGCCCAAAAGTCCGCACATCTTTTCGAAGAGACTGGACTCAAAAGTTCGCCCTTGATCGGAATGAAGTTCCAAGGGTATACCAAAACGGCTTTCTCGAGTGCTCCAAATGCGTCGAGAAACGTCTAGAGGGACGACGCGCTACGCGTCATCGGAAGAGTCATTGCAGTATGTTTAAAAAAATTATGGGGATGGTGTTGACCAAGTACGGTAGTTCTGTGAGTCGATATAGCTCGACAAGTGAAGCCACCCTTCATTAGAGAAAAAGGTTAAATCCAAATCTGCATCATTAAGGGTATTGTTAAACCAATGACAAAAACTTTATCGTTGCTCGAAGTCGCATTCACGCAAGTGATGCAAAGCATATACGACCTGCAATCGGTTCTTCCGTAGAGATACCTTAAAAATATAACAAAACCATATTTCTATTTCCTATATATCGCACCTGCTTGAGTGGATCACGTTCTAAGAGACTTGTTTGGTCTATCTCTATTCTATTTCGAATATCTTCTTCAGAATATCATTTGTCAACACAGTTGGCGGTTTCTCCGATTTTCGTTTTAAGACGCTACCGGTTTTCAAAAACCTTTAAACCACCCTATTGCGATGGCGTTCAAATATGTAAAAGGCATTATTCTAATGTCTTTATAGACAAATTTTTAAAAAGAACGCAAGAATACACAGAGAAAAGAGCAACAGAAGTATAACACCACGATTAACAACAAACACAATGACAGGTAAGCAAACATAAATATAAACATGAGAAATGCCGCCAGTTTCCAAATATTAAAATGTTTTAATCTAGGGATTTTTATACGGCCAGCTGCAGTCAGTTGATTTTACTCACAGTGTATACTTAAAGTGCATTTAATAACATTATGCATATCAGCTAAACATCCACCATAGTTTTCTTGTTATGTTTAATTGCTCATAATATACAAGAAAAGTTAAATTTTTAATTATATATTATAAATGCGTCCTCATTACATTAATATATTGATACATTGATACATATTGATACTAAAGATTTAACCTTGTATCACAAAATAAAATTCAACGATATTAATCATGTGATCTAGATTATTGGAAATCTTTCTGCCAGTCAATTTATGTGCAGTATAATACACAAAGGCATCTTGTTTAAAAACATACTGTTAAAGTTTACGCTGAGTGAGGTCAATGAAAATCTCGTCATCATCGCTCGATTCCCATTGATGTTTAGTGCACTAATTGCTCATCTTTGGAAAAAGGACATCACACGGAACTTAGATTCAATGGACATTCCAACATCTGTCGTCCTTTCAAAAAACAGTAATCCTGCTTCTTTATGAAGCTATTTAGCAATAAATACGCTTCGTTCCTAACTGTAATTTTCGAAGTCAATATTTAACGTTTGAAAGCCCAATCAGAGTAAATGGCTGTTTGGCTTATGTCCTTGAAACAGATTTCATATGAAAAAAGCTTATCTTTTTCCAAAAGCCGGATAAATTAAGATTTGTAGAAGACCTTAACAATATTTTATATTTGATCAAGCATGTAGCAATCCTCTTGTGATTGTTGTTCCATAATAGAATAAGTTGCTTCAAACTCCTTATAATGTAACAAATAAAATCGTTACAAGCACGACATCAATCGCTCCCAAAAGATTTATTATCCTCTTAGATATACGCACTACATAAACAATGGAGTTATATTGTCAGGGCAAATATAAAATACCTAAACCTTCATGTAAATATTGCTTTCTACGTTTTGCGATGCTAATTATTCAAATTTTTTTATTTAAAAAATTCGCCTTTAAACAGGATTCGAACCCATGTCCATGGTTTGCCGGACCATTGCTCTGCCACTTGAGCTATTAAGGACTGTGATTCCGATTACATCGGGAAGCCCTAAGTTACATTAAGGAACAAATGTCAATATTTTGCCTGTAGTCGGCACTTGTTGCAAATTAATTGCATTTTCGTGATGTAATGTTCTGGGAACATTTCTTTATCAAAATATGTTATTATTTTGCTGCTAAATATTGCCCTATTTCACAACCTATTTTACATATGTTTGTGTAATATCGGGTAATCATTACCCCTACAGTACTAAAACAGATAATTATTTATTTTATTTTCTTTATTACAATGTTAGATGGCAATAAATCGGAAAAGAATAACTGAAAAGGCACAATGGACCGAAGAGGATATGACCAGCACAATTGAGTCTGTCAATAACGGTGTGAGTCAAAGACAAGCAACTAAGAGGAATTCCTTTTAGCACATTCCAGCACTTATTTAAAATACTTGGACAAGGTGGCCCCAAAATGGAAAGAAAGTCTGTTTTCTCTAACTGAAATTGCTACGCATATTAAAACAGTAGCAAAAATATATTACGGTCTGACACAAATGGATTTATGAAAACTGGTTTTTCAATATGCTGAGCAGTTACAGATCCTACACAGATTCAACAAAGAAAGTCGCCTAGCAGAAAAATCTCTCTCTACGGCTTTCTAAAACGAAATCCTTCAGTGTCAATGAGGAAACGTGAAGCCACGAGCCTTAGTCGTTTAAAAGGATTTAACAAGAAAAATATAAACCTTTTTTTTGAAAACTTTGAAAACGATATAATTTAGTTCCGCATAAAATTTTTAATATGGACGAGACGGAATTTACTAGAAACGGGTATGATATTAGCACCGAAAGGATAAAAGAGAATCGGTTTAGCGACATCTGGAGAAAGAGGGAAAAACCACCACAGTTATCTGCTGTATTAATGTTGTGGATTTGCGTCACCTATGTTTATTTATTCTCGTCAACGAATGACTCCCCTTCTTGAAAGAAATGGACCACCTGGATCAATTTATACTTACTCCAAAGACGGTTGGACTAATGAGGAACTTTTTATAAAATGGCTCAAACATTTTAATGAATATGTGAACCCCAATAAAGAAGAACCAGTGCTTCTCGTTCTAGATAACCATGGTAGCCATATAAATCTAGAGGCATACCAATATTGTAGAGAAAACAATATATTCATGATATCTATACCGCCACATACATCGCATTTACTGCAGCCGTTAGATGTTGTGTTTTATGAGCCCCTTAAACGTGCTTACAACATGGAGTACGATCTTCAAATGAAAAATAGACCTGCTGAACCTATCACAGTTTATAATGTTGCAGAATTATTTAATAAAGCATATTCAAAGGTGGCAACAATTTCGAAGGGTGTATCGGGATTTTCGACAACGGGTATTTATCCAATAAATCCAAATATTCCATTAGTTGAGAATTTGTATCACCTGATTGCCGATAGACGTGAACTTCCCGTAGAGCATTCTAATACGTTAGCAACTGAGCAAGCACAATCGTCAAATCAAGAAATGGCGACTAATAAAACATCTGTTATTGCTTTTAAAGACTTGTCGTCTATTCCAGAACCAAGCGGTATTTCTTCGAAAGTCACAAAAAAACAGCATTCAGTTATATTAACGGATTCAGGGCTGAAATCTATATTTGAGGGAAAAAATGTTTGTTGGTGAAATCATTAGGGTTTCATCTAGCAAAAAGATCCGTGATACCAAAAAACACTACATAAGTTGTGAAGATTCATCTTCAGAGTCAGATGTAGATCTAAAAAGAATCTGCCAAGACTCTTCTGATGATGATAATTGGGCACAAATGGGCATAAATGAAGATGAGAGAAACTATAACAATACAAGTTTTACACTTGAAAAACAATCAGAATTGTTGGAAAAAGATTTCGTTCTTGTGACTGTTTTAAATGACAAAACAGAAAAAGAATTTGTTGCTGAAATTATACATATCAAAGAAAATTAAATTGATGTAAAATTTATGTGTCCATTTATGTGATATCAGTAGTGTTACTAAAGAAGATATAGTTGGTAAATTAATTTCATTTGAAAAATGCAGATTTGGTAAGATTAACATTAAATGATGTGTACAGAACTACAACACAAATTATATGTTTTTTTTCTATTTGTTTCCATGACCGCTATTACCCTCCTCTCTGACCGCCATTGCCCTCCGTATGGGGTAATAAAGGTCAATGCTGTATTGCAAGTTGCCAAATTACCAGTGATCATCCAAGACTTAGAAAAATTGAGAAATTTCTTGATTTGTGGAGTTCATTAGCAAATTGGCTTAGGTGAACGCCATTTCCCCATTCTCACCTATGCGGAATCTTTAACAAAAACTCGAATCGCGATACAAATATAATATTTCGAAGAAGACAAGGAAACCTATAAATCAACTGATTAACATGATGAAGCAAAAGAACACACAACATTAAAAAAAAAGAGTTGATCATATGTACTGTCATTAAAAAAAATTTACTATACAAGTCGGAAGATACTAGAACTAGAAGATATATTAGTAAGTTTTAGTAATCGATACATTTACAAGTGGTAGAAGTTGCAATATATCCTAAACAGAGCAATAAAAAGGAGAATGAAAGCAAAAAGGACAGATATGATAAAGTGAAAACCGGCTGATATCGTACACCCACATTTATAGGATTAAAGGAATAATATTATTGAAAAAATGCTACAATGGTGCTGTGCTATACTACCGAAGAGAGTCCTGAAAAACTCACGAAAACAGGGCGTAAGAGCAGGTGAAAAAGAACATTTCAGGAAGATATAGAAGATAGAAAAGAATAGAAGATTGGATGCCAAAATGTTTAATTAGCAGAAATGCTCTACTCTGACTAATGGCAAAAACAAAAAACATAGAAAGAATAACAAAAATGATTGTTATTGCTTGGTCGTTACAACACAATCCCTCCATTTTTCTAACTTGTAACATTCCTGAAACAGTTTATTTTTTAAATATACCGTGTGTCCCCGGATCGACGCATGAATAGGTATAAGAGTCTGTAAATGTTTTAGTTGAAATTTCATCTTCTCGGGTTCGGCCCTGCTTGGGTAGAAAGTAATTGTTGCCATACTTTTAATTTTCAAAAATCAAGGATGCCTTGGAAATTTACAAAAAGGTAGTTCTTATCACTAATAAAGTACCTTTTTTGTAGGAAATACGACAAAATGTTATCAAGAAAAGTTATTCAGAATAATAAACTATTAAAAATACTAAAAATATAAAATTTTAACAAGATCTAACATACTTTGAAAATTTACAAACAAATTATTCTTTCCACTAATAAAGTGCTTTTTCTGCAGGAGATACGATAAAATGTTGTTAAGTAAGTTATTCAGATTAATAATTTATATAAGTGTACAAAATTTAAACAACATCGGTGTACTTAATTGTTTATTAATTATGAATATAAAAAATAATAAAACTCAAACAATTAATTTCGTTCAAATTAAATTAACAATTCACAAAATCTAAAATATTCATTCATTCAATATGTCTGCCGCCTTTATTCGCACATTCCTCAATTTTGTTCCGAAATGCGTTGAATGCTGTTCTTATCTCCTCAAGAGAAATTGAATTTACAGCATCTCTAATGCGATTCTTCAACACCTCTACATCATTTGGAATCGTATTTGAATATACTATTTGTTTTATCCGGCCCCAAAAGAAAAAATCCATGATTATTAGATCATGAGATCTGGGCGGCCACAAAATGTGACCAGCATTGGCTATCCATTTTTCTTGAAAATGTTCATTCAGCCATTCACAAACTCTCAAAGTCGAGTGGGCAGGACAACCGTCGTGTTGAAAATATGAAGAAAATCTTGCTTCATATGGCAGTTCGTCTATAAATCAATTCAAAATATTTAAATATGTGTGCTGATTAAGTCTTCCTTCAATAAAATATGGTCCAATAACACCACAATGATAAGAAATTGCACACCAAACGTTAACTTTTTTAAAACATTGCCGTTTACAATGTATTACATAATCGGGATTATATTCAGACCAATATCGACAATTCTGTGAAGAAGGCACACCATTAGTGGTAAAAGTCGATTCATCTGAGAAGATAATATTGTTATGAAAATGTCGATGCTCCAGAATTTTCTCTCCCAAAGTAAGACAAAATTCCAACCTTCGGGCTTCATCCCCTTCTTCTAATGTGTGAAGAAATCTAACTTTATATGGTTTAACTTTTTTTGCCTTTAAACCTTTAACCTTTTTAACCTTTAAAAACGCGTTGCAAATGTGATTTGCTAATAAGAATCTGCTCTGACCGCTTTCTTAATGACAGTTTGGGCTGTTCGCGTACTGAATCCATTGCTAACACAGTACTAATGTCATCTTCATTAAAGTTTTTTCTTTTTTTCGGTATATTATGTACACTGCCGGTAGTTAGAAATTTTTGAATCAGTCTGGATGCTGTAGATTGGACTAATACTTTGTTTGGAAACTTCTCATTAAATAATCTAATAACTGCTGGAATAGATAATTGTCCAATACCATAACATTGAATTAGATCCGTTCTGGTAGAGTACCTAAGCATAACTTTTGTGATATTTCACAGTGGTATTTACGAAATTTAATGTGAATTTTAGAGTACAGAAAACACTACGTCTACTTAAATTAAATATTTTTGACAAGTGTCAAAACGTTATTTTATATTTATTTTCATAGCACACTTAAAAAATAAAACAACACAAACATTTCCTTGGCATACTCCTTGGCACAACTTATTAATCGGAACAACTTTTCTCAACAACATTTCATCGTATCTCCTGCAGAAAAAGCACTTTATTAGTGGAAAGAATAATTTCTTTGTAAATTTTCAAAGTATGTTCGATCTTGTTAAAATTTTGCATACTTGCATAGTTTATTATTCTGAATAACTTTTCTTAATATTATTTTGTCGTATCTCCTACAAAAAAGGTACTTTAGTAGTGATAAGAACTACCTTTTTGTAAATTTCCAAGGCATCCTTGATTTTTGAAAATTAAAAGTATGGCAACAATTACTTTCTACCCAAGCAGGGCCGAACCCGAGAAGATGAAATTTCAACTAAAACATTTACAGACTCTTATACCTATTCATGCGTCGATCCGGGGACACACGGTATATTTTCTTGATTTACTGATGAAATCCCTCTGCAATGATGTCACACAAATTATAATGTATTTACAAACTGAATGAGCAAGAAATAAAAATCCGTAAGAGTCAAATTATGTAAGTAACAATAATGAATTAAGAGAGATTTTGAATAGAAATAGCCTTTACTTGGTGGAAATTCATATTGTTGATGAAATAAAATTTAAAAAAAACAGTTTCATTTAATTTTCACTAAATAAATGGAAATTAAGTGAAATTGTTTTTTTCAATTTAATTTCATCAATTAAGAGATATATAACGAAAATATCTTATGAATTAGATTGTGTTCTGCTTGAAATGTTCCTCACTGTTTTAAACACGTATTTCAGCTTTTATTAATAAATGTTTTCACTCTCTCTGTTGTTATTTACAAATAACAACTATTTTTCACTTGTCTTCCGTGGAAACAGCTTTAGAGTTGAACTATTTTTAGTTAAGTTCAAATAATTAGATATTTAAACTTATTTTTTAATCATCTCAGCAACCTTAGAGTTAAAAAAATATAGGTAGTTATAGGTAACTAAAAACTAAATTGTTCCAATATTCTCCCTTTTATTTTAATGGGATTTATTTCCTTAAATATGTATTATTATAGTATTATTAATTATGCATTTAAATGTAGCATTTTCGCTTATTAAATTTCTTTTTATCTCTCATATTTAAAAAATCATAAATCAAATTCAAATTAATCTTGTTGGTGGCAAATCACGTAATACATGAGAAGTTACAACAAATATAATTTTATTAATATTGTATGTAGACTAAAAAAATATCAAACTTTGTCTCTTGATTTAGAATAACTTTCAATTCACCCGACAAAAAACTAAAAAAAGCGCAAATAATGTTTTAATGAGTCCCCGTATATACTAATTATATGAACATTCTCAGACAGCCTGATTTCTCTTTATTTAGCATTCAGAACTTGAACTCGTAAATTTTAAATATTTTAACAGATAAGACGCCAATTTCAACACATATCAACATAAATAAAAGGAAGAAATCTAAATATTAATACGTATGTATATATACAAACCTTTGGTATCATCTTGATTACAGCTTCTTGAATATGTTTCCAACTTTTGCTTTTAATTAAAATACAATACGAAGATGAAATGCTCGTTCTACATCAGAATAAACCAAATATGTACCATACGTATATGAACCATTATGATTGTCAGAACTGCCTTATTGTTATATAATTGATATATCAATGGACTAATAAATATCACGTAATTTAGGTGTCCATTTCATTTCGTGAATTTAAGCAGACTCTTAGATTTTAGATAACATTTGTGACGTAATTAATAATACGGTAATTACAGACATAAGTACCTACTAAAAAAGCATACTTGTTTGCATAAATCTGTATAATATGTTATAATTTAGATATGTAGGTGTTACTAAATTGAATGTATCAGTTGAATAACCACAAGCTTGAACAATTTACTTTTGTGTAAATTACATTAATACTAAACACAATTCATATAAATGATAAATTTTAAATAAAAATTCTTAATAAAAGAAATTTTTCTTTAAATTTTCAATCTTTATTACATAAGATTTTGTATCTTGAAAGTTATTTAAAATATATATATATATATATATATATATATATATATATATATATATATATATATATATAGTAAACCTAATCAGTAGGCGATTAAAGGTCTGTATATTACTTCAAAATATATGTATTTAAAAAACTCTACATGTTTCGGCTGTATACGCCTTTATCAAGAGAATACAAAATATGAATGACAGGATATAAATGTCAAGTCACTTGACATTTATATCCTGTCATTCATATTTTGTATTCTCTTGATAAAGGCGTATACAGCCGAAACATGTAGAGTTTTTTAAATACATATATTTTGAAGTAATATACAGACCTTTAATCGCCTACTGATTAGGTTTACCATATCATACCAAGGTCACGAAGTTATTATATATATATATATATATATATATATATATATATATATACCGTATGAACGCCCGGGAGTGATTGATCTACCACAATGTAGTAAGACGAAGACGAATAGCGAGTTTATGTGGTTAGGGTTGAGAGAGTATATTCAGTCTGTTCTACTGTCTAACTGTACGGGCGTTCCCTTTCTTTATCCAACACATTCTACATAAGATCTAAGTACAAATCAAATAATCTCTCTCTAACACATTGAATATTCCTATCAGTCGCTCAAAGTGTTCAAGCAACGCGGAATATATTGAATCGGAAAACAAGCTTGCGACTGGTCATTCAGTTGCAGTTGCTCCTTGTCATCCGTACGTAGAGTACGTATAGAAATGTTAACAAGTGTCCGTCGTAATTTTTATAACCGATTGGGTTACTGCTCGGCTCAAGAGGGTGGTTTATTTGAGCATTTACTAAATAATTAGTTTTTCTTTTTAGAATGTTCTTTTATTTAATAATTAATATTTATTACCAATAAAGGTATTTTAGTTAAATTTAATATTTTATAGGTAGTTTATTTAAGGAAACCATTTATTTATACTGGTAAACACTTTATTTATATTCTTGCAAGAACGTTATTGTTTTGAAATTTTATGCTATTACAGAATACTTTTTATTTTTATTTTTTTCAATAAGAGTTACGGTTTTGTTTCATAATTTTATATTATTTATGTGTTTTTATTTGAATAAGAATTTTTTAAGTTCAAGCCACGAAGCTATGATGAAACTTATCATTGAATATTTAGCGATGAAAATATCTGATGCTTCGCCGGTAAGAATTATTATTATGCAGTAAACAAAAACTCTGCACTTTACGGCGGATTGTATTTTATGATACTTTCAACTATATTATATCATTTTATTTAAATTTAAATGTTAAATTTAAAGTATTATGGCCGAAGAGACATAAACAAAAGTATCCGTTATTGTAGGGACGTTGACAGCCGGCATATGACTAATAGTGCGAAAAGCAACGGTGTAGTCGGATAAAATATCCAAATTCGTACATTAACCATAAATAATATACTACAAATATTTTTGTAGCTTGTTAAACAATTAGTTATTAATTTGGAATATTTATTTTGATACATCATTTATTAATAAACAACCATAACGTTTTCTTAGTTCACCACAATTAAATACGCCCTGTAGGAGTTTAACGTATGTAGCCCCTCCCACTTGCAGTTGGCCAGTCATTACTTATATATCCATCGATCGCTCGACGTTGTGCACACGGTATATATTTGCTGTGCTTATAAAACTGTATCCATATTGTTGAATTCTTTAAATATTTGGCACCTGTAAGACTTCTTAGATAAATTCTCAACCTAATGCGTGTTTAAATATTACTATATCGTTACAACATGGTGCGTAATACTATTAGTTAAAAAATTAAGGTTTCACTCCGTTTCGAGCGTTTCCTTTTCGTGCGTTTCACAAAATTTTCACCTTTCGGGCGTTCAGTATATAGATGGGAAGTGAATGTGGTTTTGAATTCCCGTTTCGTGCGTCAATTTTATATTTTACAGGAAATAGGGAAATATAAAAACAAAATGAACGAGTTTTGCTTATTCAGAAGTTTAATTCCAAATTAAAAGAAATGAAAAAAGAAACCCTGAAGACACATGCACAATATTGCATATATATATATATTATCAGAAAGTAGTACATGTATTAAAAAATATAAAATAAAAGTACCTTTATAACTCTATGTAGAGTAACGTTTATCTAATCTCTATATTATACAATACTTGATTACAATTAAAGGTAAATCTATCTATAATTTTATAATATATTTCAGCTTGTCCAATGTGTTACTATTTTGTTCTATTTTGAATTAGGTCACTTACAACTATTTTTAACCGCCTATCTAATTCACAATATTTTTTTTTCCTTATAGGAGTACTTATGCACACACAATTTTGCAGGAAAACACTATTATAATAGTGCATTTCTTCCCGAAGAACTTTCATTAATTCAAATATATTGGGATGTGCTTTTCCGATCCGTCTGTTGAGTGTATTATGCCATCCTTTTACAGAATTTGAAGTCCGGTGACGTTCTCCATATCCGGCAAGAATTATTAATCCATTGACCAACAAAATAATCGTTAAATTTAACAATGGCTTCATCGGTAGGAGAATTTTCCATTATACAGAGTCAACCATCTGTAAGTTTATCTTCTGGCATATGAGCTAATGCAGTAAATTTCCATATGTGGTTTCTTACTTCCTCGTTTTCCTTATACAAGTATGTTAGACCCAAATCTTGTACAATGAAAGTTACATCCTTTGATCACTGTAGCCGAAAAAAACTTCTTCTAAAGCATTAATTGCGGTAACTTCAAAACCAAAAATACATTTTTTTGGTGACAAATTCTTGATTTATTCTTTAATAAGAAGAACAATCGTTTATTCGCCGTCTCTTTTTTGACGGGTAGCGGAGCATATACGACAGGAATGATGTTTGTTCTTTCTTCTGTACTACCAATATCCACGTGAATTGTATATAATTGGAAAAACAGTGAACTACAGCTTTTAAAAGTCCTATCGAATAGAAAGCAAGAACCTCCTGCTAATAAATTGCCTACGTCCATTGCAAATACAAGAATCATGTCTTCCATACCATCGTCAATTAAGACATACTCTTTCATATATATCTCTATATCTTCCCGTTTTTTCGGAAGCAAGCTAATGCCTGGCGATCTGTCGCTCATTATACAATGCATGTTTCACTGATGTAAACTGTGAAATATTTTAAACGAAATCCAAACCTCTGTCCTTAGCAACCATCATCTCTTCTCGATATATTTGCGATACTGGTGTCACTTCTTCTCTTGCTCTCTTTTTGGCTTTATATAAACACTTATCAACTTCATTTTTTGCAATATCTGGAACACAGTTATGGCTTGCCTCACTTATAACTTTTGATTTTACTTTATCAGTAACAATCGCTTCTGAGCAGTTCCTGTTTATGCAAATCCACCGAAGTTTTAAGTTTTTGTTTTTTGCTTTTAAGTTGAATATGTATCCAGAATACAGGATGACTGGTTTTCCACGTTTTGATTCTATCACTTCCATCACAAACTAAAATTCATGAAAGCTTTTGAATAACCTAACTGCACTTACACGATTTCCGAAGAACTAATTTATTTTAGTAATAGTGAAATATTTTATATCATCCCTATCTTGCTTGAAGGGAAAGCTAACAATAAAAACAAATAATAAATTGATAGTTAATCCCTCGGCGAGTTTATTGTAAACAACATTAATTCCTTATGCAATTGAATGTAATTATAAATTCACAACAAATTGATTGTTAATCCGTAGGCGATTACTATTTAAAGAACTTTAATCCCTTAACAATAAATAAATATAAATTCAAACCACTGTGCCTTAATTCCTAGTCAAGTTTAATGTAAAGATAATAATAATAATAAAGATTGTTTCGTCTTATAGCGAAACTAATTTATATATGATATATTAAACATAAATATTATTAATTTTACATTATATATTATATAAGTATTATTCATTTTTTGATAAAATCATAGATTTTAGTATTTAAATATAAGAATCAGAAACAAACTTAAAACCTTCTGTATATGTAATTATATTTTTCTTATTATATCAAGATGCAGACGTTTCATAAATCTATGATACCGCGTATTACGTTTTTGTCAACAGATATTGTGACGCCAGGCAATTTTGTATATGTCTGCGTTCAATAAACTGCAGCACGCATATTTGTATTTTGTATATGTCTGCGTTTAATAAGCTGCCGCACGCGTATTTGTAACCGTTGTTTACACCGAAACTTATTTATCGCTTCATTTTTGTAAATAAGTTTCAAGTTATTATCGATTAACGTACCTCCACATGTATACCAATGTTATTCTACCGGCAGTTATTTATTGAACGCCTTCTCAAAATGCGTTTTAAATTATAGTATTTGATACGTTTCAAATTATGTTATTATATGAACGTTGAACGAATGTTATTATAATGAACGTGCTAAGCCATGTATACAGATAGATTCAAAAACTAGATGCAACGTTTGCATTGCAGGCACAATTTACAATCAAGCGGTTCTTTGTAACTTGCCGAACTTTGTTGATCATTTTAGCCGCATGTGGCCTATTTTGTTAATGGTAGGGAAAGGGTAAATTTTGCTTACCATGTTTAAAAGGTCTTTAAATAGGTCTGCGCGCGATGAATACAGTAGCATTACAATAAAGCAAGTCACTAAGACAGTTCGAGTGGTTATTTTTGCCACAGAACAACGTTCTTACAATTCTCGTAAGAACAATGCTCAAGATAACAAACTTACTTTATCAACAATTTCATGTATGAATTAATGTATATATGTAAATAAAGGTTTTAAATTGGATGTGCCGCATTTCATTAATAACTGTCACCGAAGATTAAATAAATTAGTGCGTATACGGCCTTACAACCCGTGCGTGGTGAGTCAACATAGGAGCGACGACCAAATACCAATAGTTGCCCCAACATATGGTCCTTCGAGCCGGATAACAGCGACACATAGCATCGAGTTATCATCATTGAAGACAAAGAGGTAGGTCTCCAATCAATTCCTTTATTTCATAAACATATAACCATCCTTATTCAAAATGTCAGATGCCGATACATTAAAGGCGTTAAAATGCAAAAGAGGTGTCATTAAAGCAGCTCTCACCAAATTTGAAGCTTACTTAGACAGTTTCAATGATAACAAAAGTACTAATATATTTGAACTGAAAAAGCGTTATCAAAAAATAGAAAATTATTTTGATCAGTTCCACGAATTACAAATTCAAATTAGCTGTTTAGAAAATGTTAAAACGCAAGAAACAGATTTAGATGACTTTGAAAATACATATTTCAAGCTGGTAGGTCGCGTCGACCAATTATTAGAAAATCATGCAAATATTAATCCGAATGCTACAATTAACTCAATTAACACAGACAACAATCAAACGAATAGCGTACGGTTACCGCAAATTACGTTGCCTGAGTTCACCGGTTTGTATGAAGAATGGACATCATTTCATGACACATTTTCATCATTAATACATTTTAATGATTCAATACACAATGTGCAAAAGTTTCATTATCTAAAATCAGCCTTAAAAGGAGATGCTAGTAAAATACTACAGTCACTTTCAATTTCTAATGAAAATTACACTATTGCTTGGGACATGTTAAAATGTAGATATAATAATAAGAAAATCATTGTTCAAAAACACATTAAAGCCATCTTTGATCTGCCCATAATGTCAAGGGAAAACCTAGGACAATTGCGACAAATACAAGACGGTATTTTAAAAAATACACGTGCCTTAGAGTCACTTGGTCTTCCCACAAACAACTGTGATCATTTCCTAATTTATATTATCACAACTAAATTAGATTCGGTTACAAATAGAGAATGGGAAAATCAGTTACCAATATCAGACATTCTTCCCACACTTGCACAATTGACTGATTTTCTAAACAAAAAATGCTTAACGTTAGAGTCGATATCAAGACAGTACACACAACAAGTGAATAGTTCATCATCAAAAGATAATAAAATCAATAAACATACTTCATTTATTACAACTAATATAGTTTGTAAAGTCTGTTCTGGAAATCACTTAATATATCAATGCGATAAATTTCTCAAAATGAAACCAGAACAAAGATTCAAAGAAATAAAAGGCAAACGAATTTGTATTAATTGTTTGCGAGAAAATCATTCAGTTCAACAATGCAGATGTAGGTCTTGTAAAAAATGCAACAAAAGACACCACACTTTATTACATTATACACAAAAAAATGTTCCACCTCAACCATCCACATCATCAGAAGCTACAAATGCAACTATCAATAATCATTGCTCTAATGAACAGGTAGCTTCAGAGGTATTTTTATCCACAGCCATAATTCACATATATGGCAAAAATCGTACTCTGCAGTCATGCAGAGCCTTGCTAGATTCTGGTTCGCAGTCGAACTTTATATCTCAATCATGCGTTGATCGATTAGGATTACAACCCGATCCATTTCAAATACCAGTTGTTGGTATAAATCAGTCACCTACACAAATAAATAGTGCCGTGCATGTTAAAATCAAATCAAGATACAATGCATTTCAATCCCACATTAAATGCTTGGTAATTAATAAAATTACTGAAAACCTTCCAATCAGAACGACTGATTGTAACAAATTTAATATTCCAAAAAATATTAGATTAGCAGATCCCGATTTTAACATTTCAAGGCCTATTGATATGCTGTTAGGAGCAGATTTGTTCTGGAAAATCTTGTGTATAGGCCAAATCAAGTCTAACGACAAACATCCATGTTTGCAAAAAACGCACTTTGGTTGGATAGTATCAGGTTCTCTCACTGGTAACATGTCACTGTCAACCGGGTCACTTTGTAATCTTTCACTGGAAACGTCATTAGATGAAAGGCTTAAGTTATTCTGGAAGTTAGAAGAATGTTCAAAAAAAATCAATTTTACACCAGAGGAACAAAGCTGCGAAAACAATTTCCTAGAAAATACCACTCGCGATAATAACGGGCGCTTTATAGTAAGCCTGCCGTTTACAAACCATAGCAATCCACTAGGTGAATCTTATAGCCTTGCACTAAAACGGTTTTATAACTTAGAAAAGCGATTAAACAAAAATCCCGGTCTTAAAAAACAATATTCGAACTTTTTAAAGGAATACCTAGAATTAGATCATATGAGACTCGTTGACAATTCAACTCCTTCATTCAATCTGTCTCACGGTTATTATCTACCGCATCACGGCGTTGAAAAACCATTTAGTTTAACAACTAAATTGCGTGTTGTTTTCGACGGCTCCGCCAAAACATCCACGGGAGTATCATTGAATGATAAATTAATGGTAGGCCCCACCATTCAACAAGACTTATTTAATATCATAATTCGTTTTCGAACACATCAAATTGTTATAACTGCCGACATAACAAAAATGTATAGGCAGGTATTGGTTCGCGAACAGGACAGGCCATTTCAAAGAATTTTGTTTCGAGAAACCAGTAATCAACCGATACAAATCTATGAGCTTTCCACTGTCACGTACGGAACCGCTTCTGCATCATTTTTAGCAATCAGGTGCCTTCATAAATTAGCTGAAGATGAAAAACATAATTATCCCATTGGCGCGTCCACAGTGTTAAGAGATTTTTATGTAGACGATCTGATATCAGGCGCGGATTCTATAGAAGAAGCAAAAAACACAATCACGCAAACAGCAGCTCTTCTTCAAACAGGTGGCTTTGAATTGCGTAAATGGCGTTCAAATTATCCTGAAATCTTCAACGATTTATCAATAAATTCCACTGACAATCCCCTTCAGTCATTAGAAAAGGAAAACAGTAAAACACTAGGCCTTTCATGGGACTCAGAGCAGGATAATTTCATGTATAATTTGCCAAATACGATTTCAAACACAAAAATAACAAAACGCTCGATACTTTCCTTTATCGCCAGTTTATTTGATCCATTGGGAATAATCGGCCCTGTTATTGTCATAGGTAAAATATTAATCCAAAAACTGTGGCAATTGAAAATTGCATGGGATGAATCCGTTCCTCATGACATACACGTGCAATTCGAACAATACAAGAAAGCCATATACCACATATCCTCTAGAACCATTTCTAGAAAGGTAATACACACAAAAAACATATCTATTTTAGAAATGCATGGCTTCAGTGACGCTAGTGAAGTGGCTTACGGGGCGTGCATTTACATCAAGGGTATTGATTACGAAGGAAACATTTCTTGTAATCTATTATGCGGCAAATCAAAGGTGGCTCCTATAAAAAGTACCCCATTACCAAGACTTGAATTATGCGCAGCCTTATTACTAGCTCAACTAATTGATAAGGTTACTGAAACAATCAATCGAGAATTTCAATCAATTCATTATTGGACTGATTCAGCAATCGTTTTAGCATGGCTCAAGGCAACTAACAAAAAATGGAAAACCTTTGTAGCTAATCGCGTTAGTGAAATCAGGGAATTAACCAATGTTGCTGCTTGGAATCATGTAAAATCAAGCGACAACCCTGCCGATATCATATCACGGGGCATGTTACCAGATGCTTTGTTTGATAATAACTTATGGTGGCATGGTCCTAACTGGCTACAAACAGATTGTGTCATTCCTTCTGAAATTCCAGAAATTGTAAACGTTCCAGAAGAAAAGTCAGCAACTCTTATTTGCGCTCAAAATTCAGTAGCATCATTCAAGTCTATATTAGTCAAGTATTCAAGTTTATCAAAACTTTTAAGAGTAGTAGCGTATTGTCTGCGCTTTAAATGTAATATTATGTCCCGACAAAAAACCGGCACATATGCCTTTACAGGCTCACTTCTCTCGTCAGAAATTACCGCCGCTCAGAAATGCATAGTTAAGTTAGTTCAAACTGAGTGCTTCAGCAATGAATTAAAACAACTACAAAAAAATAACGCGGTGAACTCAAAGGCTCACATTATTTGCTTAAATCCTTTTATCGACGACGAAGGCATTATCAGAGTTGGAGGTCGACTCAAGAACGCAAAACTAGCATACTCACATCAACATCCGATATTACTTCCGGGAAAACACATTTTTACAAAGTTGGTAATTGAATATTTCCACAAAAAACAGCTACACGCAGGGATACAAGGAACCATGGCAGCGATCAGAACAGAATATTGGCCGCTATCGTTAAAATCTAACGTACGGCAAATTGTGAGGCGATGCATTAGTTGCTTTAAGGCAAAACCATATGGAAATCAATATTTGATGGGAAATTTGCCAGCTCACCGTATACAGCCTGCACGTCCATTTGCAAACTGTGGCGTTGACTATTGCGGACCGTTCCAAGTTCGCGAAAGCAAGCGAAGAAACAGTAAAAACATTAAAATGTATGTAGCTATATTTGTATGCCTATCTACAAAGGCAGTTCATATAGAACCCGTCTGCGATTTATCTACAGAAGCATTTCTAAATACATTGAAACGTTTTGTAGCACGCAGAGGAAAAATTCAGAATTTATACTCCGATAATGCGACAAACTTTGTAGGCGCTAATAAGGAACTGGAAGGCATGCGCAAATTATTATCGCAAAATAACAAGCGATTATCTGAATTACTGATCGAAGAACGTATAAGTTGGCATTTCATTCCTCCAAGAGCTCCTCATTTTGGAGGTATTTGGGAGGCTGCAGTAAAGTCAATGAAACAGCACCTAATCAAAACAGCAGGTAAGGCATGCCTAACGTATGAAATGTTTTATACCTTGCTAACCGAAATCGAATCAGTTCTTAACTCACGTCCTCTCACTCCTCTAACCAACGATCCTAATGATTTATCTGTCTTAACTCCCAGTCATTTCCTGATTGGAGACTCTCTTATGGCGATACCAGAACCTGATTTAACTCATACAAAATTAAATCGTTTGTCATGTTGGCAGCATATTCAAAAAATCAAACAGCATTTCTGGAAGAGATGGGTTAATGAATATTTAAGTCAGCTTCAACCGAGAGGGAAATGGAAGCAGAACCTCGAAAACGCTTTCTCCATAGGACAACTCGTGCTTGTCAAGGAAGACAATGTTCCCCCGCTGCATTGGATTACCGGACGCATCGTGGAACTGCATCCCGGGCAGGATGGTGTTATCCGTACGGCAAGTGTTCGCCTCCACAAAAACATTTTGAAGAGACCCACAGCCAAATTATATATACTTCCGCTAGAGACAAGTGACAATTAAAACAAGTGCAGTGTCGCCCGTTTCATATCAGATCATTGTTTTATTGAAAGTGCATACTTTCAAGGCGGGCAGTATGTTTCGTCTTATAGCGAAACTAATTTATATATGATATATTAAACATAAATATTATTAATTTTACATTATATATTATATAAGTATTATTCATTTTTTGATAAAATCATAGATTTTAGTATTTAAATATAAGAATCAGAAACAAACTTAAAACCTTCTGTATATGTAATTATATTTTTCTTATTATATCAAGATGCAGACGTTTCATAAATCTATGATACCGCGTATTACGTTTTTGTCAACAGATATTGTGACGCCAGGCAATTTTGTATATGTCTGCGTTCAATAAACTGCAGCACGCATATTTGTATTTTGTATATGTCTGCGTTTAATAAGCTGCCGCACGCGTATTTGTAACCGTTGTTTACACCGAAACTTATTTATCGCTTCATTTTTGTAAATAAGTTTCAAGTTATTATCGATTAACGTACCTCCACATGTATACCAATGTTATTCTACCGGCAGTTATTTATTGAACGCCTTCTCAAAATGCGTTTTAAATTATAGTATTTGATACGTTTCAAATTATGTTATTATATGAACGTTGAACGAATGTTATTATAATGAACGTGCTAAGCCATGTATACAGATAGATTCAAAAACTAGATGCAACGTTTGCATTGCAGGCACAATTTACAATCAAGCGGTTCTTTGTAACTTGCCGAACTTTGTTGATCATTTTAGCCGCATGTGGCCTATTTTGTTAATGGTAGGGAAAGGGTAAATTTTGCTTACCATGTTTAAAAGGTCTTTAAATAGGTCTGCGCGCGATGAATACAGTAGCATTACAATAAAGCAAGTCACTAAGACAGTTCGAGTGGTTATTTTTGCCACAGAACAACGTTCTTACAATTCTCGTAAGAACAATGCTCAAGATAACAAACTTACTTTATCAACAATTTCATGTATGAATTAATGTATATATGTAAATAAAGGTTTTAAATTGGATGTGCCGCATTTCATTAATAACTGTCACCGAAGATTAAATAAATTAGTGCGTATACGGCCTTACAACCCGTGCGTGGTGAGTCAACATAGGAGCGACGACCAAATACCAATAGTTGCCCCAACAAAGATAATTAATTTAAAATTTAATTAATTAAAATTAATTTAATTTAAAATAAATTTAATCTTATCCCTTGACGAGTTCAATAATTATCTCTTAATAGAGGCTTAATGCTTTTATTGGTTTACTGTTACCTGCAAATTTTACGCAGAAAATGGTATTCAAGAAAAAGAAATATAGGTCGGACGCCCAAAACGGGAATATTTCAGGAAACATTTTTCGAAGCCCGAAAGGGTAGCGTACGAAACGGGAAGATGCCAAAATTTAAGGCTTGTAGCTTTATTAATATATAAATACTACGATACCACAGATATACAAAAAAGAATATCGTGCAATGAACAAGTGTTTAACAAAGGTAGGTAAAACGTTAAAAAGCGAACAAAGAGGTTTCAAATAGAAACAATTTCTGGAGAATAAACAGTTTTCTGTCGACCATTTAAAGAAATTCATTAACGATGTTTAAAAACAAATGAATTTATGACAATGTTATATATAATAACGTGCCTTCAAAAACTTTCCTCATTATAGTAGGCTGTTTTTTAAGTAATTAAGCAATCAAAGATTGGTGCACATGCAAAACCTTAGAAAACTTCAAATTCTGACAATTGTCATACATAAATTCAAATTATAAACGCTTATATTTTTTCAATTATTTTATTATAATGTTAACGTTACAACATAAAATATTTATTATTCAATGTTACTATAGAATTGGTCAAAAATTAGAAAATGGAGATTGGGTTCATTCCACTAATCAGTGCTTACAGGATCCGGCAACAGTATCCTAATCTGCCAGTTACTTACGAACAACTACAAAAACATATTCAAGCTTGTGTTATTAAATATAAATTTGGTGAAATAGGGGAAATAACTCGTATACCTGGCGGTGGAGCACCTAGAAAGTGAACAGCAAATTGCATAGAGGAAATTCGACGTCGAATGGACAACAATGGACAATCGCAAAACTATAACAAGTTCATTTGTCAGTGGGAACATGTCATACTATTTTAAAAAACAACTTAAGGTGGTTTACATATAAAATTCAAGCAGTTTCGGAACTCAAACAGGTAGATTTTGTTACGAGAACACAGTATTGTCTATGGGTTTTGAATAACATGAATAATAATGACATTCTCGACAAATGCTTCTTTTCGGATGAGGCTTGGTTCCATCTTTTAAGATATTTGAACAAGCAAAATATGAGAATTTGGTCTGCAGAAAACCCTTATAAATTTGTAGAAACTACACTACATCCCAGTGGCGGTTCGGGGTGGTTCACATAGGGAGTGCATAATTTCAAAATTAAAAAGTGTAATACAAAAACGCTTACCCAATCCTTATAAATTTCACCGATGTACTGTTCCAGGCAGGTACTGTTCATTGTAGAGTTTGTTTTGAGGGAATAGTAAATATTACACTACACAGTTTAATTACATCTCACGATAAACGAAGTCCATTTTACGTGTCTTTGATTTGCAGAACAGTTCTATCACTTTTTCATTAAAGTTTGGGAAATCATTTATACATTCTTTTTCACAAGATAACATAGTAAGGGCATTTAATCTCTCTTCTTTCATTGTATTTCTCAGGAAAGTTTTTATTCTCTTCAGCCGTGAAAACTGGCGTTCCGCTTCGGACGTTGTCATTGAGATTGTAATGACAATTTTTAAAAGCTTAACAACTTCATTAAAGGTGTCGCGTAATCCGTCCAGCAGAAGACCTGCAGCACCGACTTCTATATTTTGCCTAAATTCTTCTCTAGAATATAGAACGCTTAATTCAGTTCGTAGTCTGCTTTCATTGAGGCATGGATAAAATTTTACTGCTTCTTTAAGGCAATCTTCCGGAATTTTTTTTTGAACAGAGGAGAACTGTTTAAAAGAAATTAAGTTTGCTAATATTAAGTGCCCTGTATACCGAAATCTAGTTTTTATTTCTAGCAAAATAATATCGCACACTTCAATAGTTTCCCTCCTTCTTTGGCTACCACCAGTTACTCTTCGCCGCTTTGATGGTCGAGGAGTCAGTTCTGGGTCATTTTGTTTAACTGTCAACTGTGTCAGCGATTTCGGTTCGAATTTTTCCAATAGCGCGTTCAAAATTATCTAAATTATTCTTGATTTTTAATGCATCTGTATTGACATTTTGTAATTGATTAAACAATATGTCCACGTGTGGCATAATTTTATGAAAGAAAGTTAACCAATAGATAAAATTTTCCTCCTCTAAAATTCGCAAATTGGTACCAGCTTGATGAATGGTAGTTTGTAAACTAGCTTCTCCCTCGATTTGTTATAGAGCTTCAATTATTTCTTCTCGGTGCTCATATATTGTATTCACTGTCCTAAAATTGAAGTTCCATCTTATTTTTGAAGAACGAGGTAAGCTTTTTCTCTGAAGGAATTCTTCCAATCTTGCAGCTCGTTGTGGTGAAGTGGAGAAAAATGAACATAATCCCGTCAGATTGGCAAAAAAAAATCTGCAATGCTCGATGTAGCATGTGACATAATTAGATTTGTCTGATGTGCATAACAATGTACAAAATTAGGCCTTGGATACTGGTCTTGGACATGTCTTTGCACGCCGTTAATAGCACCACTCATGACTGCTGCCCGATTATAGCTCTGTGCAGTCAGTTTTTCTGGGTCATCAACAAGCAAACTAATTTCGTTAAGAATGGAGGCAGATAAAGAATTAGCATCATGTCCACTAGGCAGAAGAAATTTCCAAAATCTTTCGACTGGTCTCGCGTTCACAATATATCTTAAAACAACCACCAACTGAAACTGATTGGACACATCTGTGGTTTCATCAGCTATCACAGATATGAAGTCGGTTGCTTTAATTTCACTGGCAACTTGTTCATGATACACGTTAAACATTGCATCAAGCAGCTCATTCTGTATCGTTTTTGATAATCCCTTAAAAAGCGGTGCTGCTTCGATGTGATCTCTGAGCGATTTATCCAATTCTGCCGTAAAATCTATCAATTCCCTAAAATGCCCTTGTTATTCGACGTTTGCTGTTCATCATGACCCCGAAGTGCCAGTTCAAACGCGCCACAAAATCTAATGCAATTTATTATTAAATTTAACACATGCCTATTTTTTGTTACATTGTGTTGTTGAATTGCTTTTCTATATAATGAATCTAAAACATTCTGAATGTTATTTTTTCCTAACATTCTTAGACTAAATATATTTTTCAAATTCCCTTCGGAATTTTCATGTTTAATAATTTTAGCACTAAGATGAATTAAGTTTCTTATTCCGTTCTTTGACCAAGACGGTCCACCACCAAACAAAAGACACGGAAAACAAAACAAAGTATTTTTAAATTCACACCCACAAATCCAGTCATTTTTCTGATAAATATCATTTTGAATTTTCTTATAACGTCTTTACCTTTAACAGATTGTTTATTTTCTAAACATAATTGAGGCATCGGCCGTTTAAGATTTTTTACTGCGATTTTTTCATAATACGTTAACCGCGAAAACGCGTTGTTCTCTAAAGCAGAGACGGAATTCATTTTACAACGGCCGTGAGCAGACTGGACCACTTGCTCAGACGCTATGTATTATACGACATTGAAGTAGGGCAAAATACAGTTCTCCCCACCTTCAATGTAATGTTAATGGCTTAACGGAGCAACAGTTGGGCTTTGCTCATTATATCTGTGACGACGATAGGTGCATGTACGTTGTTAGCGTGCCACGTTCCTCGTCAATAACTATGAATACATAATATACATAATAAATAAATACTTTCACAGTTAGTCGCCGCTTGGTTTGTTTTGTTTCATAATTCCAGGGGGTGCAATTGCTCGCTTGCTCTCATTAAAGAGCCGCCACTGCTACATCCACAAAAAATAGGCGTCTGGCTAGCAGTTCCAAGAAGACGAATTATTGGGCATATATTTTTTAATTAAACCATAACTGCTGAACGATATAGAAATAAATTATCTAAATTATTTAAAGATCTCCAGATTTGACAATTTTAGACTATTTTATTTTTGCTTATTTAAAGAATACCATTTTCAAAACCAAACATCACAAAATCGAAGAGCTTCGTAATGTTATTGTAAATTCTTGTGCTGACACAGCCCAAGAAATTCTAATAAATGGTTTTGAAAGCATGATGCCTAGAGTTCAACTTTGTCTTCAAAATAATGGTCAACATTTGCAACATCTGCTTTGGTATTATTTTCATTTAATTTTGACTATTGTAATAAATATTTTTTCAAAAACTAAATTCCACAATTCCACGCGCCGTAATTCTATGCACTTATGCAAGGTACACAGGCGGCCAAATCAAAGATCGGCGAAAATTATTTGACATTACTAGAGACACTAGTCATTAATAGTCAATTAATCAATAGGTTAAGATAATACTAACGTCTAATTTAAAAAAAAAACACGCTGGTCTATTGAGAGAAGGAATTCAAGTGGGTGACCGATTATGTTTACTTTAAACAACCATGCCCTCGATAACACACTTCTTCTAATCGTTATATTTTTTGCGTGCATATAGAATTTAAAGGGCATCAAGCCATTAAATTTATGGTTGCGATAAGAAAATATAACACTGTTTGGTTTCCCTAATATATTTTTGCAAGTGTTTAGAATTTTAAGATGCTTCAGCAAGCATGTGTGTCAAGATCTAAATTTGTTAGTTTGTTAGTGTTGAAAATGTTATTATATTACGGTCTGTTTTACTAGCGCATCAATTACTAATTATTTTTCGATAACCCATAACAATAACAAATAACAACGTTTTGCCCACATCCAGTTAAACGTGACAGATCATAGAATGGTTGCTATGGCTGTTAATATTTTATTCTGAATTTGTGCCTCTATAATATGTATGTAAGATGTGAATAAAAATGTAATATATAGACGAACGTAAATACGCATTTTCCAGAGTAAGTAATATATCTGCAATAAGTACATATGTTTAATCAGGGTTAGGAAATTCATAGATTTATCAATAAATAATATATGTATTATTGCAATGTTAGCATAAAATAATGTATGCACTCGAATATACAATAATAATAATATTCGTAACATTTTGAACAACACATATTTTTCGTGATCTTTAACAGATGAATGATTTGGAATTTTTAATATATGGATTTCGGACCCTGCGCGTAATACCTTCAATTTGTCTTTACATGCTTTCCGTAATTCTATGTTAATAGTAAAAAATTACGGGCTTCAAATTTATGCATGCACACAGGCGGCCAAAAGTACGGCGTGGCGCTGGTCACCAACCATTAAAAAAAAAGCATGGCCGTCTCTAAGGAGAAAAGCTTTTGAAGGCACGTTACTTTAGGTATAAAATTTCGCCCTTTCGTCAGTACATACGGACTGAAGCGATTGAATGACCAATTGCCCCGATAAAACGTTGTGGCGGTGTCGCGTATAGTATGCATGTTAGAGCAGCCCCACTATTTGCTTGCACGATTGCATTTGTCGAGCAGATGTTATTTCCGTCTATATGAATAGCACATTGTGTGTATTCCCTAATAAATTCAATTCAACAGTAGCGTGTAAGATGTAATATATATATTTATATATTATTTCGTTAGACTTCGTTGAAATAATCGCTTAAAAATTATATCCGCTAATGTCCAAAATGTATTCTCGTGTTTTCATGCTGTTATACATGCATATACATACATGTATTTATTGTTCTTAAGATAGTATATTTTCTATTCTCTTCTACAAGGGATTGTTTCTGGTTTCGTTTCTTTCACTGTTATTTGGTAACAACGTTTAGTAATTTAAAAAATCCGTTTTATATTGTTATATTGTATATTTATCCTATAATTTTTTATAAATATTAAGTTTAATTTACTACCTTTTTTTGGAGTAGTTTTCGTTTCTTCTTTTTAGTCCATTTCTTTCTGTTCTTAGTATTTCTCTTTATTTTCATTAACTATGGAGAATTCTCGTAGGGCAACCATGGCATGATGTATTAGAGGCCATACAGTTTGGTTGCATATTAGTAATGATACCGAGATATATTGCAGTGCCTGTTCATTAAGTTTAAGGCGTCCACAAATGTGTAATGTGCAGAGACATGTTTCTTCGAAAACTCATTAAGATAACATATGACCATCTGTACCTGACACTTTTAAAGAAGAACTGTGTGAAGCTTTCATGGCGGCAAAAAGCTTAACAATCCAGTCCTCAAGAGGTTTCTTACAAAATATACTGATCGTCATATACCAAAATGTTATTTGAGAACCATTGAAAAAATACGAACCAACCTATCTGGTCACTATCTTTGGGTAAGTGCAGACGAAACAATGTAACAATGATGTAATGGGACGATATGTGTTAAATGTAGTTGTTGGTATTCTTCATCCGACAACTCCATACCAACCATACTTAACTGCAACTAAAATATTGCCAGTCGTAAATGGTGAAATAGTGGCAGAAGTAATTGATCAACGGATTCATAATATTCTGTCATCGGATAACAACTATACAGACAAGTTGCTATTATTTTTGACTGATGCGGCAGCTTATATGTTAAAAACAGGGAAGTTATTAAAGCTATCCTATCCCAATATGCTACACATTACCTGTGCAGCACATGCACTACACAGAGTATGTGAATACATCAGGGGTCATTTTCCAAATGTTGATAAGTTAGTTTTATCATTTAAAAAGAAATTTCTCAAAGCTGAGGCAAAAAGTTGATGCCATATTTAGCAGAAATCCAGATTTGAATATATTATATCAATTCTACACAGAGCCGATTGAAAAATCTATACATTCAAAGTATGGTGCACTTTTCCAACATTTTAATCACGCACCCGTCACCAGTTGTGATGTGGAACGGACATTTTCTATTTTTAAAGACGTTTTAACATCTAAAAGAACTAATTTAACACAGAAACACCTTGAACAAATTTTAGTTGTTCATAGTAATGTTTTACACTTTCAATGTTTCACAGAAAATACATAGTTTTGAGTTTTGTTATTTGTAAATTATTTTTATTCAGAATTCGATACGTAATTCGCTTGTTGATAATAAAATACTAATCTACAACCGTGTCCTGAAACTGATGTATCCAATTGTAGGGATACGTTAGCGATAGCACTGTTAAATCTATTCAAGCGTTTCAGAACAGTGTTCAGAAGTGTTGCAACATGGTAGATGCACCTTGGTATATACGCAATGTAGATCTTTATCGCGACCTTAGAATACTAACAGTAAAGGAAAAAAACAAGAGGTTTGCTAGCAAGCATGAAGCCAGACTCCACCTTCACGTCAACGCAGAAGCTCTTCAGCTGCTGGACAATCAGCACTATGTCCGAAGACTGAAGAAGATCAAACCATTTGATCTTGTGTAAGGTGGTGTGTATAAAAGCAGAACACAATGCGCGAGTGAATTGTACATAGTAAGTAAAAGAACCTAAATAATATCATTGGATGAACTTAAGTTGATAGTATTAAATTTAAAAATATGTTTAATATAGAAAAATTAATGGTTAGTCTTCTTAGACGAACTTTAAACACGGGTAGTTGTTAATTAAAAAAAAAAGATTTCAAGATAATTTAGACATGAATAAAATTAGGACTCGATGCCTGGTTAAACCTTGAGTGAACGCGTTCGTACATTTTTGTAACTGTAAAATGTAGTAAATCAGCATAAGAATTCCACTGTAGTTTTAAAAATCGAAGTATCTAATTAATGTTAATGGATAGAGATTTTAACAGGAGGTCGAATGGAAGAATATAATAAAATGATCAACATTTTTCAGTGGTGTACAAGTGAGCAAACTGTCTATTGAAATTTAGTTATCAAAATTTCAACAGTAAAATTTTTGCAATATATCATATAAATAATAATAAAATTTATTAAAAATATATTTTAGAAACCATCATCAAGAAAAGATTACTTATTATTATTATTTTGAGACATACAAACTCTTAAATGATACCCAACATATGGCTACTTAAAAGGCCGATCTACTAGCACAGCAATTTCTGAGGTTTTGGACTATATTGCAGATGCTTTTGATCGCAAGGAAGTGGTGATTCTTGGTTGTTGCGACATGAGTAACGCCTTTGATTTTATGGACCATACAATACTTTTACAGAAACTGCACAGATACGGCGTGCGAGGACGTACAAATGAACTTATTTCCTCTTATTTAACGAATAGGAAGCAAGCAGTTTACTGGATTAATAAATATTCGAATACATTATCGATAAATCGAGGGGTTCCACAAGGGACAATATTGGGTCCTCTGCTTTTTCTAATTTACGTAAATTATCTGCCTTACAATATATCATCAGGAAAAGTTAGCCAGTTTGCGGATAATACATCCATTTTGGTTCGAGTCCAGGAAATGGAAGAAGGGAGTATAAATTTGGAACAGGCATTAATGGAAGCAGGCGAATGGTTTGGCAGTAGCCTCCTGAAACTAAATAAAAATAACACACAGCAGTTAGCACTTACCATAAAAAAGATCTCGAGAACAAATATTTACTAGAAGTTCTAATAGGAACTAATTTTGATAAAATATGTAATATCGTAGACAAAATAGGCGTTGAATAAACTATTATAATCTAAACGAACGGCACAAGCAAAACGCAAATGTCAGAAATGTCTGACAGATACAAAGCGACAACGATGTACTTTCATACCAATATTATAACTCGGTTTGCGTTTATTGATAATAGTGTTTTAATATAATTTAATTAATTATTGAAAGTGATAATATGCGTCAAAGTGTAGCAATCTCATTCATTTACGCCTTAATCTATCAATTATAAAACACAATTTACATATATTATGGACAATGGCAAATACGTATTTTAGAGTTGGTAGTGTGACGTAACAATACGTCATAAAATACGTGCATCGATATTTATCTTACCTCAACTATAGTACAGTATAGTACGTATATAGTATAGTACAGTACGAAAAAAAAATGTAAAGAGCAAATAAACTTTTTATGAAAACCAAACTTACTTATCTTTTCTTTCAACAAAGTTATAGGCAATCAAAATGGTAGCGGGACTTTTGCCCCACCTTGTATTATGGACAATGGCAAATACGTATTTTAGAGTTGGTAGTGCGACGTAATAATACGTCATAAAATACGTGCATCGATATTTATCTTGCCTCAACTATATTTAGCCACCGAAAAAGAAAATTTTGTCTTAAACGAAATGCAGTCAACTGTTATTATCTTTATATGATTGTGGAATTATTAACCATACAGAAGTGAAAGTGCTAAACTAAAATTTAGAAAATATATTTTTAAGGCAATTCTTTCATAGTTCGGACGACAAATTATTACCCTTACTATTAAGCTGAGTCTTGCTTTCCATGTCTCACTGGCTTACCAAAGGCATTTTACCTTATCCCATTTAATTCTTTTCCAATATTACATTTCTTTTCTTTTTTTCGCATCTTCCTTCAGTCGTTTCTTGGTCCACCTTGTCTAATTTTTTTTGCACTGTAACTCCATATATATGTTTATCAGAAATCTCATATCTACCGTATTGACACTCCTTAAATGACTCTTCCGTAACATCAGATTTATTTCCATATACAGGTGTGCTTGAAATAAAGAAACAACGTATGATAAATGGAAAAATGTAATTATATAGAACATAAATCTAAAATATTTTGAATAAATTACAACGCGAACCCCGAAATTAAAATCATCCTGAAAATTGTATAAATAATAAATACCTCTCACACAAACACACACGCTACAGCGTATGTTTACAAGCGTAACAGCTGAATGAGATGGATAATAACAAAATTATACTTTTTGTTATTGTCGGTCTACTTTAAAATATCGTCTTTTATAATATAGTCGATCTCACAGTGGCGTGACAACATTTTTCTCTCGCTTATGAGAGGGAATTTTGAGGAAATATTTTGGATTTATGTTCTATATAATTACATCTTTTCATTTCTCATACGTTGTCTTCTTATTTCAAGGACACCCAGTATAAGTGTTTCTACATTTTTACAGTTTCTATTCTAGTTTATTTCGGAATCTATGTATTTCCGAAAAGTTTTTTTTGGCTGCTAAAAGATCTGTCTATTCTCTTATATATGGAATATAATTATGTGTTTGGCCCAATATGTAAAGTTATGACCTAATTAAGTAAATATTATATTATTGTGCAAGTATTTGAATTATTTGAGCTGATTTCTCTAACGCAGATAATCTTTAATGATATAACCATCACCATGTCATTTCCATTTCATCTTTCATGAGTTTAATAAAAGTAACAAATCGGAAATATATGGCAATTTAATAACGAGCTTCTTTTATAATTTCAAGTGTGGGCAAAGCAAGTGAAATAGTTTTCGTATTGTAAAAATTATGAGCAATATTCATTAGCTACCGTAAAGCATTGGTGTAAGGAATTTCATTTTATCGGAATCTTCAAAGGATTGACTTCGTGCAATGCATCCAAAAACAGTAATTACTAGCAAAAAACGATTCTACAGAAACTATATTGTCGTTGGACAGCTCAAAAACTAATTCCAGCTCGAAAGATCTACAAGGTTTATAATCTTGTGAATTTTAAATGGTATACTACTGTATGTTTTAGTGAAGTCTTTCAATAGATTCATGATAATAAACCAAAAGAAAAGTCATAATTTGAGCTATTTAAACGAGCAAGATTTTGAGCTAGTGGATCATTCACCATATGATCAAAGTAACGGTTTGTTTTTATTTACACATTTCAAAGACAAGTTGCCGACAAGTCTAGCTATAAATAATATTAATGATGGAAAATTGTACGAAATTGCTAATTAGCAAATTTCATAACAGCATAAACGTATCGTCGAGATTCGCAATATGTTTGGTAACTGATCATTTAGACTATGGAGTGGTATGGATTCCATAACCGCATTGCTATCATCCCATTATACAAAGTAAGAAAGGAGTGCGCGATAGATTTTCTTCTCTCACAAAATCTTATTTTGGATGAAAGAATTTTACTATTGAGGAAAAATTTAACCGACAGAATGATAGGATGTGTACTGGAAGTACCCTAGAAATCCGGAAAGATCATGACACGGTTGTTCAGCGTGGTTTTACTATCTAAGGTGTCGCAGGGTTTGATTTATATTAACTATACACTTGGAGAACTTTAACATTTATTGAATTACTATACAGTTACATATAGCATACTCTTCGTACAGTTGCCCATGTTATAACGGGTGTTCATTTGAAAAGTCAATCTAGTAGCATGTGATTTACTGAGAACATTTTGAAGTATGTCGTAAATTAAAATTTACTACTTAACCTACAAAGTCGTATATTTTGACAGTTTCATACATACAAATAAATAACAAATGTGATTGACATTATCAAATGTCATTTGGACTTACGTTTACGGAACAACAAACACATACTAATAACGAGCCATCGAAAAAAATCATAATTGGAGTAGACTGTGAAATTGGGTCGATACTTTAGCCACTTCCACATAATGACACATTACTTGATGCTTGACAGTTTCATTTGGTTTCATTGTAAAAAAAGGTTATGGCATTGAAATGATACTACAACAAAAAAGAAAACAAATAATTTATCTAATATCGAAATCATAATCAAAATTTACATATAGCTACAGAAGTTGTTGAAAATGTTGTCCATTTACATCTAAACACAACCAACATAAGATAAATTTGTTTGTTGGGTCACTACTGAAATGGATGTTTTTGGATTTTCATCAATAATTAATATGCTGAAGGGCTTCAATATTATCAGCTATACGTTTAGATGGCCGTCCACTTCCAGTTTTTCGACCGACGCTACCAGTCTCTCTGAATAACTTTACATAATTTGTCAAAACATTGTAAAAATCATATTGTAGTCAACACTAATTCAGGATGTTCTTCACTAAAATCAGCCATGCATTCCGTAATTGAATACTGCCACTCGCCATTTACTTTCACACCTGTACGGAAGTAGCATTCGATAATTTTTGCTTTTTGTTCTATGTTGAATACCATTTTTTAAATAAATTTAATTTTCTTAAGAGTTTTGAAAAATTTGACACAAACTTATAGTTTCAATGTCAAATAATAAATGTCATTATGTGGAAGTGGCTAAAGTACTAACCCAATTTCACAGTCTACTCCAATTATGAATTTTTTCGATGGCTCGTTATATATGCGTCTTATTCTATCAAAATTTCAAAGTAACCTAGATTGACTTTTCAAATGAACACACGTTATTACCCACTAACACCTGCTTGGTTTACACGGCTGTCATCATATCTACAAGTACAATATATTGCACTCAATCTCTCCGACGAAATTGTTGCTCCTGTTTATTTTTTGCGAAATTGGGATGAAAACATCGACAAGAAACTGTGATGAAGCCCCTGGAAAGATTCAACAAGATTTGGCACTTGCTCACAAAGCAACATTGGGCGCCTAGTAGCTCTGACTTGAATCTTCTCGACTATCGATTAAGAGATGTTTCCGAAGGTATGATTTGTAAGAAATGTCATCCAAATATAGTCTCTGCAACAAAAGCTGCAACAAAAATATCACTAGAAACAGTGCACAAATCGATAGACGAATAGCCTGGTCGTTTGCGATTCTTTGTGGGACCCAGGAGGCAAACACTACATAAACAATAAATTCTACATCGTTTAAAAGCTTCTTTTCTGCACTTTTCGCATGTATGTATTTTAGTTTTGTACCATATGAGCAAAAATTATTTAGATAAGGAATAGCCATGGTTGGGAGGATTACTGTCTTTGATAGGTTCAGCTTGTTGTTGCCAATTAAATGTCAGAGTTGGTTTGAAGTTTGGTTTATCAAAAAAAAATTCAAATCGAAACTGACATCCAACCAACATGTAGAACCAACAACAGGCTGAGCCATCCCTTATCTAAATAATTTTTGCTCATATCATAGTATTAGTTGTTCTTTTTTATTTGTCATTAAAATTCTGAACATATTAATAACTAGACTGTGTTTTCAGCTCATTAAGAAAACATTTCTCTAATATCAAACAAATTGTTTGGTAAGGTAGGTAATATATACGCAACACTATTCTTGTTAAAATAAATATTTATTTAATACAATTTTACATATTGTAAACATTTATGATTCATTTAGGTTACATATCTATTTTAATTAAAAACACTTTAGTTTTCCGTTTTATCTTGACACGTTTTCTCAATTAAAAATGACCAGAACACTTTAGGTAGCCGAAGGATAAAATCACTGTTTCCCTTAATATACTTTTTTAAAAAATTGTGCTAAAAAGTGTACTTTTTCCACGATTCGTTTTATGTAAAATAACTTCTTTCTATTATGTAAAATTTTCAGGCAAATTTCTCCGTTTCACCGAAATAAATATTCATATGACAATACGACTATATCATTTCCTTTAAAAAAAATATACAGTCAATGTATTGGAAAATACACAGGACTTCATTATTTCTTGGTATGCTTTCACTGATAAAAATATTACATTTATAAAAATATATAGAACACACTTTTATCTTAGTCAACTATGTTTTTACAAACGTCACTACGTTAGCTTGAATTCTCACTTTTTTAGTTAAAAACCATACTGTCATATGAATTAATTAGGCAAAATGTTAAGTGGAATTATTCTACATTTAGATGTATAAACTGACAATTTAGAAATTTCCAATCATTGAATATGGAAAGTTGAAGAAACCGATAGACCACAATGCCAGCATATGAAAAATGAAACAATGCATATTTGGTTACTAACAAAAATATTAATACAAGATGATTTATATTTTGGATCTTGATTTTAGGAATTTCGAAGGTATAAATAACTCAATGAAACTTTATGGCTGTACGAAACAATAATCTTCTTTCTTTTTGATATTGTTTAAATTGTTTTTAATTTCAATTTGTTTTTGTTTCCGTTTTGCGATTTGTTAAATAATTCGAAAAATGCAGTTAATGTTATGTATGCTTTCACAATAATTTGTATTGGCATGTTAAAAATAGACACATATTAACTTGTTATGAATTTTACTTGATATCTAGGTTCATAATTCATTTAAACATCAGCTTATTTTACTTATTTTTTGTGGTTTATTTATTAAGAAATTGATAATTCTTATTGCATGAAACAATAAAATTTCTAGCTATATACATGAATATTTTTTAATTACCTATATATTTTCACAATGTTTATATATTTTAAATGCTTTTTCTAAAGTAATTTTATAATACAGTAAAACAAAAAATACAGACAAAAAAATATATAAATTAGGACAAAAAGAAATTCAAGAAATTTTCTGTAATATATTAAGATAATTATTTATCATTCAAAACAGATAAATATATAAAATTCATGCTGATACAGGAAATATTGAAACATATAAGGGAGCAAGTCTTCCCCCATTTGTCGACTGTGTATAGTCTATTGTTGTACTGATTCATAAAATTAAGATTACTAATTTATTAATATATTTCTAATAGTAAGTGGATTAAACTGAAATAAATATTAAAACAGATGTTATGCAATTTGCTTTTTATTCAACTTACCTCTTGAAAAAATAATAATTATTATTAGGGATCGACACAATAAAAAGACCACTTTTAATCATCATAACTCACAAGAGCAACCCAGCAAGTAAAGAGTCCATTCAGCTTACCAGGAGTAGTAGTAAAGAAAACAGGTTTACAAATAAATGATAATTATAATAAAATATATATACCTAAGTAATTGACCCAAAAAAGAAAAAATAAATCATTACAATATGGAACCTCCAATCTGAAAAGTTCTAATTAAAAGCAATGAAGATGTAACTCCGAAATAAAAAGAACAGTCTGCTAAATACCGCCTAGAAAGATTAATTCCTTTTGTGGTCCAAGACCTGGACATATAAGTAGGTATTGCATTTCGAACTCAGTATATGTACAGGGATACTATAGGTCTTTCACGATAACAGACGAGACACGTGATAAATAGTTACAAAACAGGGTTGACAAATCTACATTGCTTTGAGTCAGCTGTTAGAAAATAATCTATGAGGTTAGGTTTATGTCACTATAGATTTACAACTAATTCGTATGACATTTGACAGAATCCAAGCTGGCAACCGTGTCCAGTTCTGGTAACATAATATATTCACTTAATAGACAGAAATAAATACTAGGATTATTAGGTATTATTGTAATTTAAATGTTACTTGGGCCCAAGTAATTGTTTATCACGTGTCTCGTCTGTTATCGTGAAAGACCTATATAAAAGATTCATCCATTTTCAAAACGCTATATATTCAAAAGTATTACAAGTACAAATATAAGTGATATATGAAAATAACCGCAAACTCACCAAGTTTGTATTGTGTGCACCAGGTGGCAGCACCAGTTCAGTATTTGTCAAGTCTCCCAAAATGGAGGCAAAGCAAGAAGAAAGTTTTTGTGTGGTAGAATTGTCGTTCGTCTGTTATAGCAGAGCAACGTGCTTTTAGAAGAGCGTACGATAAAGAACCGCCTTGTAAACAAAGCATTTTGCAGTGGTATCGACAATTGCAGGACACTGGTTGTTTGTGTAAACGTAAAAGTACCGGTCGACCAAAAGTGCCATACGAAACAGTGGAGAGAGTGAGGAATAGTTACGTGCGTTGTCCACAGAAATCAACGGACCGAGGAAGTCGCGAACTTGGAATACCGCAGTAAACTTTGTGGAAGATTTTGCGGCGCCGGTTAAATTTCAAACCGTACCGTGTGCAGCTCCTGTAACACTTAACGCCGGAGAATCATGTCCGTCGACTGGAATTTTGCGACAAAATGTAAAATGCTTTGGGGGATAACCATTTTGCCATCAAGTTGATATTCAGCGATGAAGCGACATTCCATTTATCCAGGAACGTGATACGTCATAATTTGTGAATATGAGCAGTGAAAATCCACGTGCATTTGTGACAGTTCAAAGCTATTCGCTGAAGGTGAATGTTTTTTGTGCACTTTCACACGCAAAGGTGTATGAACCGTTTTTTTTCTGTGAGAAGACTGTGACTGGTGCAACTTACTTGGACATGTTGCAGTTATGGTTGTTTCCGCAACTGACTACTGATTGCAGGGATTTTGTCTTCCAACAGGACAGAGCACCCGCTCATTAAAGAATAACGTTCGTCGATACTTGAACGATGAACTTCAGCATCGCTGGATTGGGCCTGTTGGTGTGGATAACCTCGCTTTGTTCCTTTGGCCTCCAAGATCACTTGATTTAACGCCTTGTTACTTCTTCTTTTGGGGCACATTAAGGACCTTGTGTATATACTCCCACTACCAAACACATTACAAGAGCTCAGGGAACGGATTAATGCTGCAGTAATGACCATTGACAGGATGATGCTAGAAAATGTGTGGAACGAATTCGACTACCGCCTGGATGTATGTCGTGTGACCAAGACGGCGCACATAGAACATTTGTAGAGTGTGCAGAAAACTAAGTAGGTGGATAAACTTATGTGTCCACGGTATACAAGATAGAAACAGACGCTCTTGAAAGCGCATTGGTATACTTTAAAGACAAGAACTATGGCAACATTGTTGGTAAGAAGTATTCCTTCAAATTTTGCACTCATGATTCAGTCACGATATTCATTTCCAAAGAAGATATTACATTAAGGCAAGGACAATTATCGAAACATGTTATTTTGATTAACCTTAACTTAACACAATCTAGCAGAAATAGTAAAGCTTAAGGACATGCACGCATTACAAAAAATATAAAAAAAATAACCAACAACCAGATCAACATGAAACTTTTATAGTTTCTGGATAATCTGATCGATCACCCTTTAATAAATTGCGAATGAAAATATATGAATGTTTTAATACTCAATTAAGGCTCTTATGTTTTTTAGATAAGATTATCAGTAGATGTTAGCAAACTATTCGAAAAATATGTAATCGCTGTACTGCCACAAGTTTTCTGCGATATAAGACTCTAGGTTTCTAAAATCGAATAAAAAAATGGTGTTGAAAGTGAAAGCATTTATTGCTGACGCTATACTTTCCCTTTCATTACCAGAAATGTGGTTTATGCAGTAATATGCTAAACAGAAAAGAAAAATTAATTCATACATGGAAACTATTCTATCATAGTGTACCAAGTTATACTACATGAACAAAGCTCGGAAATCAATTTCATTTTACTACAATTGATGATATCTACGCAAAAAACTTAAAACAAAGGAAAATGCTGCTCCCTTGGTCCGTCAACAAGCACTTTTAATGTTTGTAGAAGCCGATTTGACAAAACGTCAATATGAAATAATAAGGGCGACAAATAAAAATTTCTACCCGTGCTACGATCTATTGTTAAAAGCCACGCAGGAATGTTATCGATATGACAAAAGAGTTTCGAAGAATGCTGAATTAATAGGACAATGTATGTTTTAATTTAATTTAATTTAAGTGAAAATTAGAGAGGTTCATTCGAGTAACATCCCACCTAACACGTGTATATATATATTTTGTCAGTCGCCATCCGAACACTGATCAGTGCATTTCGCCCAACGTTGACCGGCGCACATAGGTCGATTTAGCCGATTTAGGCGACCAAAGGTGAATGTGCAAAAGTATACCTGATAGCAAAACAAGTTATAGCTGCCCTACCAGACAGTTCCAAGAAAAATATCTAACCCTTCTTTTTCTTTATATCGTGCATCAGACCGGCTACAGGTAGTCAGAATCTGGTCGTCACTCGTAGTGTACGTATCTAATCTCGGTACTCTAAGAGTAAACAAAGGTTTCAATGTGTATATGTATTTATAAGTTCGAATTAGTTTTTAAAGACTGCGGATTCTAGTGCTACAGGTAAACATTAAACAATAATTAAAAAAATTTGTAAAACTTGCAATTTAACATATTGCTAGGCCCTTAAAAGGAGTCTTGTTAGCGGATATTGTAAATTTAGTTTCAAATGGTCTTTTTGTTGTATATCCCTGGTCGCCCCGATCATAGTTGTAATATGGTTAATTAATTCAAGCCTTTAGCTAATATCTCTGAAAAATTTAGCCACTAGTTTGTACATCTTTTCGAAATAATTGACTTAAAACATGCCCTGACAATAAAACTTTTTGTTTATTCCAGGCTCATCGGGCACATTGGGAGTAGCTGGAAAAAGGAATGCTTCAAAAGTCCTAAAAGATATAGCAAATTCTCCAGCAAGTGCAAGTGAATGCAAAAAACTTAAAACAAAGGAAAATGCTGCTCCCTTGGTCCGTCAACAAGCACTTTTAATGTTTGTAGAAGCCGATTTGACAAAACGTCAATATGAAATAATAAGGGCGACAAATAAAAATTTCTACCCGTGCTACGATCTATTGTTAATAGCCAAGCAGGAATGTTATCCTCCTAAGGAAACAATACGTGTTACTGCTACCTGCGCTGAAAGTGATTTACAATCCCTAATGGATGTTACCGTTAGGCGATTATCACTTTATCTGGAAGCCGTCTTACTAACATTAAATGAGTCTGAAAGGAATACTCTACAAATAATTTGCAAATGGGGTTGTGACGGTTCACAACAGGCTCAGTTTAGGCAGAAATTTAGCAACGCTGCGAATCGGACGCAAATATATTTTTATGTTCCTTTGTGCTTTTACAAATTGTGTGTGGAAAAGAGAAGAAAAAAGGGCAAAACCCTACGCCATTCTATCCACGCTATTGTCTGCCAATATAATTTAGATTCACAAAAAAAAATTAAAGACGCCACTATTACGTTGAAGCCAATGTAAAGTCACTTGTCGCCACAGAAGTGGACCTAAATGGTCAAAAATTTTATTTTGGACGCATTTGTAAAATGACCATGGTTGACGGTAAGATAATCGACACACCATCAACGATCAAGTGTTACATATGTGGTGCTACATCAACAAATTTTAGTAATTTAGCTAAAATAAGTCAGCTCACAAAGTTTGGGACTTTAGTGCTCCACGCACAAATCCGGATATTTGAAAGTATACTTCATTTGGCCCATAAATTACCAATAAAAAATTTTCGCGAAAAGAAGACACAAGAAGAACAAGATATAGAAGTAGATAGAAAACGAGAAATTCAAGAAAGGCTTCGCGTCGAAACAGGCCTCTTGGTGGATATGCCCAAGTCTAATTTTAGTAACACTAATGATGATAACATCACTAGACGATCTTTCGATAATCCGTAATTAGCTGCTGACATTACTTTGACCTGATTTACAGGTTGAACATAATATTGGAAGTTATATCAAGAGGACATAATTTAAATGTTGAAAAGTTCGATCAGTACGCCTTAGAGACGGCTAAGCTATATATTAAGTTGTATGGGTGGCATCCAATGACTCCAACAATGCGTAAAGTCCTTACCCATGGAAGGGCCATCATCAAAAATGCCCTTCTACCTATAAAGCAACTATCAGAAAAGGCAACTGAAGCCCGAAATAAACTCTTACTGCCAGAATTATGCTAGGAAATTCGCTAGAGAAGAATGCAATGCGGATATATATCGCAAATTATTCTTAAGCTTAGACCCGCTAACGAGTAATATGAAAAGGTCAAAAAATCATCAACGAAGTCATTTTCCCAAGAGGCAATTTATCTTATGATACCCGCATAGCCCAAGGAGAAATATTAATGATGTAATAGTTATTTGTATAGTATTTTATTATTTTTCGGTTTTAAGATTTTTAAGTCTTAATTAATTTTTTTAGCATAGCCTTTCCTGTTGTTTTAATCGTATACTTCATTCGTAGTATTTTACAAAACTGGCCATTTTTTCTGTTGAGATAATTTTTTTGTTGTTTTTTTAAATAAATATTTCTTTTTAATTATAAATACATATCTTTGTATTTTCAATGAAAACCAACAACTAAATCATAATATACCATAAAATAATTTTGGCCACCTAAACCGTCCTAATCGGCCAAATTAATCTATGTGCGGCGGCGACTGATAAAATATACAGGGTGAGTTGTGAGGATCGCACCAAGCTCCTGAAGTGTATTGAACTCATATAAATATTTAAAGTATTCAAGTTGTAGTAGCATCATAACAATATTTACAAACTTAACATGTTTTAATGAATTTGTCTTAAATAATATAAAAATATCCTTGTATTAACTACCCATATAATACAAAGTTCAGTTTAGTTCATCATGATAAGTTATTTACTGATATTTTTTTATTATTACGGATGATTGACTGGCTAACTGAATCAATCCGTTCTAGGCAACTCATTTTAATAATTTGTTTATTCTGATACATGTCAATAGCAGTTAATTGTCAAAGTGATTTGTATTTTTCAGTTCACACGATTATTACAAAATGCCAAACACTTATACAGATCTTGAATATGCAAATATGGTTTTCCTTTACGGTTATTGTAATGGAAACGCTAGAGCTGCTGTTGAAGAATATCGGCTACGGTTTCCACATCGGAGAACTTCGGATGAAAATGTATTTATTAGTGTTTACAACAAACTGTGCGAGTCCGGAATGCTACCAAGTGCTAAGATTACATCCGAAAGTGCAACTCTACAAGATTTGGTTGAAGTAGAAAATATTCTGGGCTTAGTAGAAGATAATCCAACTACCAGTTCAAGAAGAATATGCACTCAATTGGGCATTCCTTAAAAAAGAGTAATTAAAACACTACATCATCAAGGTTTATATCCGTACCATTTACAGCATGTACAACATTTATATCAGGGCGATTATGTTAGCCGTATGAGATGTTGTCGGTGAATAAATAATATCCACCGAGTCATATCACGCATACTTTTTGTCGATGAGGCGTCATTCAATCGTGCCGGCATTAATAATACTCGTAACTCCCATGTATGGTCCGAAGACAATCCCCATGCAATTGTCGAATGGTGTGGAATGGCCGATAGTTATTTGATTGACCCATACATTTTTGAGAATCGCTTGACAGAAAAGAACTACTTGAATTTTCTGCAAAATGAAAATAAATATCATAATGGGAATGTATTTTCAGCACGATGTAGCACCAGGAAATTTCGCTAATCAGGTTAGGCAGTATTTGGACGAAAGATTTCCAGGGGTTTGGATTGGTCGCGGTTGTCCGATTAATTGGCCTCCAAGATCTCCAGACATAACACCGTTAGACTATTGCTTATGTGGCTGACTTAAAAATGAAGTGTACAAAGTGAAGGTCGACACTCGAGATGCATTAATCCACCGTATTATAAATACCGCAGCCGATATCAAAGAAAGACAGGAAGCAATCGGTGCCCTTCTTGAACGATTAATTAAATATTTAGAGGCCAGTGGTCAAATTTTCGAAAATGTAACAATAAGATTAAAACATGTAAATTTGTAAATATTGTTATGATGCTACAACTTGAAAACAAATGAAGATCGGTTAACAAGAGATGGGTTTATTTTAAATATTTTTTTGGAGTATAATACACTCCCGGAGTTTGGTGCGATCCTCACAACTCATCCTGTATATAAGCGCGAGGACGAGCCGTCGGTGCGATGTTACTCGAATGAACCTCTCTAGTGATAATGGTAAAGTTAAAAAACTAGTTTATACAATATTTAAGCATCAATTTCGAGAATTTTCTAGTATGTATATACAAATTAACTGACGAACTGTTGTAAAGAGATTGAGTGAGTGAGAGAGTGAGCAAGCAGTGATAAAAATATAGACAAAGATTAAATGTCAAGGCCAATGTGTTAACCAAAAATCTGCTCTAAAAAGACAAATCTAAATCAATACAATTATGTTGAAATAATCCGTATTTCTTGAAAGTAATTTAAGATTTAGCAGGATATCTTTACTGGAAGATATTGTACTATGTACTTTTAACAAATACCATTTACTACCCTCAACTTGAACAGATCATAAAGTTCCATTGGTCCTAATGAAATACAAGCAAATATATATTGGGCATGTGAAACAAAATAGTACCATCTGTTAATTAATTTTCAATTATGTTTTAACCAATTTATTTATTTCCAGGTATTTAATTATGCAAATTGTTTTTAATCAATTGTTTTTGTCCATGCATTTTTTAAAACGTCCGATAATTATTCTCTATACAAATCAAGATCCAATACAAACCATCCTATTTCCAAGATAACAAAAAGTAACAAAAATTAATCAATCAAAGCGTGAAAATTAACGTTTGATACGTTAATACCGTTTTTTGTGTTTTAATACACTTTTAATTGATGTTTGTCGTCAAATCCAGCGGAATGACCTGCATTTCGGACTATGAAACTGGCACCATCATAATGCATTCGCCTTTCACCACGTCTTACAAATAAATGACGTGTCTGTCCCATAGATCCGGTACAATGCAGGAAAGGGGAACTAACTGAAGCAGAACCATTACTCGGCGAAGTCCTCAGGGAGAATTTGTTACTATTTCGGCCAACCCTGTTGGAAAAATGATTAAAGTATAGATTAAAGAGATGCGAGTATAGTCATTCGTTAACTAAATCAAACGAAAAACGAAGAAATAGAATCACTCACCGAACGAGACCATCAGCAGTTTGCGAAATTCTAACATTGTTTATAATCCAATTGTCTGTACCATCGTCGGTAATCCAAAAGCTCGATGAATGCAGAAGCGAAACTGCTTCGCTGATGAGATTTGGACCGCCCATTGACGGATCGGAATATTGGCTATCACTATAAAACACAGTCAAAGAAAAATCACCACTTAGATCTGAGAATGTGTCCGTCGTAGTTCGAGTTCCTGCAGAATCTACCAAATAAACGAGAGCGCATTGATCACTGGTAAAACTTACTCCCTTATACCACATTTTAGCGTATCTATAGAACAGAGAAAAATGAATGACCAGATTTTTTGGGGGGAAGCAGTTACTTGTTATTTCCTTGTGCATCGTTAGCTAATATCTCAACTCTAGATCCATATTGATAAACGCGTCCGTTGGGATGTATCAGTGCTGCGGAACTTCCCGAAGAACTCAATGATAGAACAATACCACTGCGCATATTAACTACACGTATGGCTCTATCTAAAGAAATATCGACTCGGACTCTGTCGTGTAAACGCAAAGTTATAATACCATGAGGTGTAACCGATGGGCCACCCATTGTGCTATCCTCATGCCAGACATCATGCTGCAAAAGATAAGTATTCCAATAAGATTCCAATAAGGTGTCTAGTTGAACGATGGCGCAGATATATAATTTGACGATTCCGTAATTTACATTTTGCAGTACTTTTTTTGCATTTTTTTTTTTAATACATTATGGAATTATAAGCAAACAACTATAACTGTTTCTACAAATATGATATGCCATTTGTAATTACTGGAAACCATGACTCCTAAATTGTTTGCCAAAATCTTATTTATTAAAATATAAATTATAAACCACTAGCTACAGCCATCAAAGACAAGAACATTAGGTTAATGATTTTAAATTAACTAATTAATCTTTTCAAATGCATTTATTTAATAAACTTTATTGTGACAGCAAATTTTGACAATTTACTTGAATAAGTCAAATTTTTCATTCTACATTTATGCAAAATAAGGTAAGGAAATACTACATTTAGAGGTGTATAAATCGAAATATAAAATAATAGAACCATAAAAACGCGAGTATAAAATATATTCTTTTATGACATGAAGTTATGTGGTAAATGTTTTGGGGTTTATATAATACTGTTTCAATACACAAAAATTTGTACTTACATTGTATTCTTCCACATACAAATTCTTAGATATAGCTCTCGATATCCAAGGATAGATGTCATACTGTTTCAAGTCGCGATTACTACCAGAACCATCACTGTTATGAGACTTACTTGTATAAACACTCCTACTTCTAGGTCGAGATTTTTCTTTCTCTATAGTTTTTGGCACATTAGGCAAGCTCTCTGCAAAAGAGACTTGAAAGGAATTAAATGAATTTATAATTGATTCGTTCTTGACAGCGTCGATCGTTTGACGATCCGCCACATGTTCTGGGTATATATTTTGCGAATTACCTTTACGAAAAAACACCTTTTCACGTGGCTTTTCCATACTGACCTACAAACTATTCTATTCTACGAAAAATGTGAAATTTATTCATTTGTTTAATAACCGGCCGATGGACATCTTTGATTTTGAATTATTTGTATATCCGGTAAGTAAGCCGGCAACATTAAAACTGACAGCTACATAATTATTTTTGTATATGTCAGCAAAATTACGCTCTATTTTCTTATTTTCAAAGCAATGTTAATAATACAAATTTTTCTCATGTAGATTTTAGTTAGATCATTTTATTTTGAACGTACTTTGAGGTAAGAAATTCTCTTTAAAGAAAGGAAAACATTAAATGTATAACCTATAATTATTTATTAATTTGTTTTCTAATGAATTTTTTCTAGTTTGCTACTATAACAACATTATTAAAAAACCGAAAACGATGTATTTATATTTCGTAAACGTATTGTTTTAGTCTAGTGCAATTTCATTTTTCAAGAGTGGTCGATTGAAATTTGATATCAAATTCAAACCTAAAAAATATGTTATAGTTATTGTCAATTGATGTTGAACATCTTTTGCCATAGTCACACATGCCTGTTTGCGTTAGCTTTTATTGTTCACATATTTTGTTTCGAGCGCGGCACCATAAATCCCATTTTCTTAAATAAATGTAATTAATAAATTTTGGTAACAAACATTTCGAAAAGTAAGTGTATTGTGTTTGATTTTATCAATTTGTATATTTACCTGAAAAGTGATTTATAGGAAGCTAATGTTAATTGTTGCGGTCGAAATCAAGTACAGTAGCTAACTTAACCAAAATTTGACACAAACTGTCACCTTCAGTATTACCGTATTCACCGTTAAAAGCGGCAAACTAGAAAAAATAACATAAAGAACAACATAACGATTTTGTGGAGAAAAAGCGATTCAAAAATATTTAATTAAAAATTATAAAACCTAAACTAAACTTTATTTTAATTAATAATAATAACAATAATAATAATAATCTTTATTTAAGAGCATGTAGCTCGTAAGTCTCAAAATATGTACAGTACAAGATATAATATACACACCAGAAAATACATGACATTGCAGCATATACATGCAGTATATACAGTATATAATGGTCAATGCAAAACACTGATAAAACGAAACAACAATTAGAATAAGCGCCATTAGATTTTATTGGGACTTTCATAATTGTTAAATAATTATTATCAATTGCAATCCGAAGATTTTGTAAGCTCTTACCAACTTATGCTTTCTATAAAATTCGAAATCTAAATGATCCTATAGCAACTCTATTGGATTGTAATCTACGCCATTTTACATTAAATCTCCTTTTTTATGTTTCTACAATTTTAGCAGTAGTATGCTTGAAATTTTTCTCTGATCATTCCAAATCGTTACTTACCTTCTCCGCGTTATATAGTTTTGATGAAATATTCTCCAGAGCTATGCTGGACAAATATTTGACGTTTGTAAAAAAATACGTATTTTCATTCACCTAATAACTAGGTGTTTCGATTTTTCTGTTATCCACTACTGGTAAATATGTCGGTACCCGTATTTCGACAACCTACACGGGCTAGCTGAATAGACTCCACAGCTCAGCTGTTTGGTCCCTCTAATATACCTTATACCAGTACTAATAAAGAGCGATCAAGATAATTTGTAATCGAGTCAACCTTGAAACCGAAATTGTATGTCGTAAATACATTCGTCCTCAGTTGCATAGTTTACATTAACTGTTGTTGTTTTAGCTGTCAACTGACATTTTACTTGACGTTTGTAATGTAAGTGCGGTTCAAGTAAATACATACGATTTCGGATTCAAGGTTGACTCGATTACAAATTATCTTGATCGCTTGTTATTAGAATCGTAGCAGCTTTGGTTTCTTGGTCTTGTGAGTTGAACTGTTAAAGTTCACGAGACCTTGGATGGGGGATTCTTGTTATATAACATGGGATATAGACCCATGCCTTAGAACCCAGATGCGCAGCTTAATGCAGCCCATCGATCTAAATCAGCTGTCTACTACTGCTTTGTTTTTTGACCAATTAAGTATCTCTATTACTACAGCACATGGGCAAAGTTTTGTCATAACTACACGTCCTTTACGACCCATTTCAATATTTATGGCAACGCGAACGAATTTTCTTGAAGATTAAATTCAAATGTATACCCTGGTACCATAAGTCGCTGATCCTAAACACACCGTTTTAATAAATTTGTCGTCATTTTCGCCGTAAATTTCGACCTAACAAAACGTTTACGCCTCGTTAAGTTACCCGTCTTGCCTTCTGAAAACAAACAATTACAAAGGTATTTTTAATAATATAAAATATTACTAAAAATCTGGTGGGAAGAACACAAATACAGGTTCACTATTAATATTTTTTGTGAACGTGTCCGAACATATCCCTCCCCAGAGACGTAGATACGTATTTCGCCTTTCTGGGGGCATAAAAGGCGAACGAAGTTTAACAACAATAATAACATAAAATATATTTCTTATTACCACTTATTAATACTGTATTGCGGAATTTATTGTACACCTTTCGTATGCCTCATCATTAGAGACCGGGCACATCGGGCTGAAATGACGTCATTACGATGGACGATATAAATAATCTGCACATCTATTTTTTTATGTGCGGTTAACCGAATGAATAGTGCTATTCAATAACTGCGTGATGTACTTACAGATGTTGTAAACTATTTATATCGTCCGTCGTAATACGTCCATATCAGCCCGATGTGTCATCATGTATGCGCTTTTGACATCGCAACGCCTGATATACATCGGCGAAGGCGTAGACGTCCGTACGCCGCCCATGCTAGCTGTCTATATATTCACGCTTTAGTTATAATTTATATTTAAGTATAACACAAACTGTGTGCCCAAACTTATGATCGGCAGTGTACATTTTAAAATTAAATATTTAAATTAAAAATATAGCCTGCGTATATAGTTTAAATAATCTCTATGTAATTTCAAAGATTTGTTAAGCTAAGCTAAAATTTTTAAAAAGTGCTTTATATACAATAAAATATAAGTCAAAAAAATATTATTTTTAGTAATTGATTGTGAATACCGAATTGACTTAAAATCTAAATGTTATACCTAAGTAGAGTTGTTATTTTTCCCCACATTCCAGAGTCCTATTCAGTACAAGTTAATATTTACAAATGTTTTCAATATACATCACGTTTTGTAAAGAAGGCGTGTCCGTAAGAAATTATAACTCAGCGAGAGATAAACGCCTACACATCAACGGTTTATCGTGAACTTCGCACATAATTTTAGTACCATTATAACATAAATCGGGAAATTCTCCGATAAACTTTTTCACTGTGTCAAACATTGGTTGTCTTTCACGTTTTCTTTCATTCGACATACTGATATATGTGTTTATAACATTACAAGTTCAACCGCTTCGCGTCCAGATCTACGCTTAACCAACACAATGCATACAATGAACCTGCTTATCTTCAAATTCGCAATCTTTTTTTTTGTAACTGGGTGCATCTCTTAAAAAAACAAAACTTTTCGTAAACCTCTCTTACGATAAGTAATTTCTTTGTTAATACATACTTAAATCTTATCGGACTGTATATATTAACAAAAATGCTGAGTTGTAATTTTATACGAACACGTGTTCTTTACGTTTTGAAAACGTTCGTACGTATATATTAACTTATCCTGGAATGTGCGGAAAATCTGGTTATAAGTAAGCCTAAAATACATAAGTACAAAAATGAATCGAAAATAAAGTCATTACCTGAGTATTATTCATGTGGTGATGCACATTAATGTCAAATCCTGATATAGTGCTGTATAATAATAATAATAATACACTTTAATACCCAACAGGCTAGGCCCAATTACAAGATACATTATAATTATAATTACATAACATGGAAGTGCAATCAAATGAACTATAGACTTAAATAGTGCTGTCCATCCGCGAGCCATCCTCAAGTAAACAGACCATCCTGCGTTCTGTTGTTCACGTTGGAGAGAATATAGGTAGGAGTCCGTTTCAAGACGTTTGTCTTCGCGAAGGGAACCATAAATGTCATTTCATATCTGGAGTTCATACGAGGAACCAAAAACGACATTCGCTCCAATATGAACGGGCAGTCAATAATGTTTTCCATCAGTTTAATTAGGAATTTCCTACAAATATTCCCTCTTCTTACAGTTAGTGATGACATGCCATGACGTAAAAGCAAATCATCCTGGGATGCACCACGTTCCGGGTAGGTACCGTCAGTCTTGAATGTGAGGTACTTCAAAAACTTACGGTGAACACGGTCCAAGGGAATGGAATCGCAAGCATAAATGGGATACCAAATTAATGAGGCGTATTTCATTTTGATCAAATCATAAGCATGGTACAGTGATTTAAGGCAAGTAATGTCTTTAAAGTATTTTGATATACGCATAATAAATACCAGACTTTCGTAGACATCCGAACACATATGGATTATATGGGATCTGAACGTGTAAGATTAGAGTCAAATAAGACTCCGAGATCCTTTATTTCAGTTTTACTGGTCAAGATATTGTTTTTAATAAAATACGAAGACTCGTGAGGCGTAGCAGAACGAGTATAAGTGACCACGCAGCATTTGTCAATATTTGAAACGGTCACACCATGCAACTAATACGTCCAGATTTTGCTGTAGTTTAACGATATCGGCAGTTGTGGAAATTTCAGAATATATTTTTATATCTGCATAGGCGAGAATGGGACACTTCACTTGGAAAAGGAGATCATTCATAACCAAAACAAATAGCAAAGGACTCAAATTTGATCCCTGAGGAACGCCAGAAGCAAGAACAAAATTATTGGAGCAGAACCCATTATAGGTCACGTAGCATTTTCTTTGAAATAGATAAGACCGAAGAAGACTGATAGAAGTTGGAACGAGACCAAAAGATCCCAACTTATGAAGTAAAATCTCATGATCAATTGAATCGGAACCCTTGGATAAGTCAGTATAAATTACATCAACCTGACCTCTGCCGTCCAAAACCTCACCGATATGCTGAACAATCGACGCCAAATTGGTGACAGTAGATCTACCCGTGACAAAACCGTGCTGGTTCGGTGAGATATCAGAGCGCGTGCCACTAAATAGCCTGGTGTATAATACATTCTCATACAGTTTGGCGAAGTTAGAAACGATAGAGATGGGCCTGTAATTATTAATCAACGCACGATCTCCTTTCTTATGCATAGGGATAATTCTTGTGTCCTTCCACCGATCAGGAAAGATATTAGTTGTTATAGATAGATTAATAAGTAATTTCAGAGGATATGCCATGACAAATCTACAGTCACGTATTAAAAAACTCGGTAAGGAATCATCTCCAGTGGTGTATTTGTTAGGAAAACTGGTCATTAAATCAATTTACTCATCCTCGGAGGTCAACGAAAAGGAAAAGGGTAGGGAACGGTAGTCCGATCTATCACAAGTGAACCCCGACAAGGAAGTTGGCACAATAGAAAACGTATCCACGAAGGCATCTACAATAGTACTGGGATCCGAAAAAGCATTACCATTACTGTCATGAAGTGAATTATGTAACCTACTGCAGCGCTGTGTATTGCGAAGAAAACTCCAGAGATTAGAAGGGGTTGTTTTGATTGAATGCAGAAAGGTAAGATGTATAATTATTCTGAATTTTCACCTTTGCTATAGTACGAAGACGTTTGAATTTATTGTAGGAGTCAATATTTCAATTTAAGCCAGCTTTCCATTGTTGATTCACTTAAACATCTATGATGGAGTAAAAATATATATGCGTACAGTCGAGTACTGTTAGAGTTACTCCGTAGAGTTCTATGGTTATACGGAGAACAAAAATATTCTTGACACTATCTTTTAAAAATCACCAGTTTTGTTGAAAATTCTATCGAATTTATCGGTTGCCCAACTGCTTGCAATTTCGCAAAGTAATTTTTGGAACCATGGTAAATTAAATAATTTTGTTTAGCAATACACTTTTCAAATAAAAATGCATTGCCATTTAACAAAAAGTTAGTTGTTTTGGCGTTCCTCACTGAGCAACGCTGAATATTCTTCTAGGCTCTGTCTTAATAACTTCTGTGATATAGCGAAGTTGTTGTTTTGTCAATGTATTTCTCCAGCTGGGTCGTCCTGATGATTCTGAAGAAAGATGAAACACGTGTCTGTCTCTGAAGAGATTAGGTACTTTCACAAATATATGAACTTGTACTGAACTGTGTTCTCATTTTATATTAATATTTTTTAATATTTTATATTATTACAAATATTTTTGTGTCATTAGAAATCATAATAGACCGTGAGAAAATTAAGAATTTATAAAATTTAAGTTTTGTTAAATGGTTCAATTTTGAATGATTTGTTATCTTTCCTACAAAAAGTGATCAAAAACGAGTGATCATTAAAATTCTCACTGGTAGCAGGCCGTGTATATAAAAAGTATATCGTAACTTAAGTCAATATGATGTTAATTCAAACGTCTATCGATATCAATTATATATAATATAGTTTGATCAATAGAAAAAAGAATGGCTTTTAATGATATACATAAAGCTTTTATGGTAGAATGTTACTTCTTTAGATCTCAAAAAATTATGTAAATTAAAAATTATTTTATGACAATCAACATGACGTTTGAAAACATATTGACTTGGTAGTAACTTATGTTACATGCTTTTTGTATACATGGCTTACTTGAGTAAAAATTTTAATGATGATCACTCGTTACAAATGAAATGTATGCTGATGATATACCGCGATATCATAAAGTTTCTGGGCCCAAGATGGCATTGAAATAGAAAATATATGTCTGAACTTTATCCATATTATCATACTGGTAACTTAACCTTAATTTTTGAAAATTATTTTGATAGTGTCATCGTGACATCAATAAATATGTCATTTGATTTAATAAAGATACAATAAAACAACAAGCTCAGCTTGTATTCAAAATTTTATTAATAAAAAAAGGCAAAATTAAAGCAAATGTTGAAATTGTTGTCCGTTATTTTCAATTCCCAATATGACACGCCTTTTCATGCTGTTAAAGGCATTTTGCAGCATTGCGGGCGTTATTAATGCACATTCGTCAATAATTCTTTGTTGCATATCTTGCAAATTAGCAACAGGAGTTTTAAATATTCTATTCTTTAGGTGAGGAAACACGAAAAAGTCCATAATTGTCAAACAAGCTGATCGTGGTGGAAACTCAACTTCCGTATGTAAACTTATGATCCGATCGTCAAAAAACTCACGAAGAAAAGCAATATTTTCTCGTGTTGTGTGTGCCAATGTGTGCCGTTGCACCATCTTGTTGAAAGTATCCATATTGCAATTCATCATCATGCAACTGTTCAATAAATTCATTCAGAATGTTTCTATACCTCTCAGCATTAATTGTGAAATTAAAAAAAATAGGGCCAACAACTCTGCGGCGAGAAACTGCTAGCCAAACACCAAGTTTCGCATTATGGAGAAACGATTCAATAAAAATATGAGGATTTTCACTATTCCACATTCGAGTATTTTGGGAATTGACATACCCCGAAAGATGAAACCATGCTTCATCAGAGAAAAATGACAAATTTAGCAGGTCATTATCTTCTATTAAGTTATTTGCAAACCACTGGCAGTACGCACGACGTATAGGGTAGTCTACCGGCAAAATAGCCTGATGTGATTGCATCTTATACGGATGCATGTGTAAGTTTTTCTTTACAATTTTCTGACATGTTCCATAAGAAAGTCCAATCTCTTGAGAAAGGCGTTTCAAAGGTTTTGTGAGTTCATTTACCATACGTTGACGAACATCATTTATAACTTGTTCCGAACGAACAGTTGGTCTACCAGACGTGATTTATGACCCACAGAACCAGTCTCACGAAACACACCAACACAATTGGAAAGGCAATTATAAAAATCTTTGGGAATTACAGCTAACTCTGGAAAGTGCTCTCTAAAATCATCCAAACATGCACGTTGACTGTACACCCAAATTCCATCAATTCGCACTCCACTCCGAAAATAGGCTTCAATCATGTACGCTTTTTGCACTATATTGTAAACCATATTTGAATTTACTCGAATGTGCTATGTTTCAAACTCGACGTTCAAACTTGCTTTCAGCAATTCTAACACATTAATGGATGACAGATAATGTCACTGTCAAAATAATTTACAAAACAGAGTTATAGTTCCTAACTTAAGTTCAGACATACAATTTATATTACAAAGCCATCTTCGTCCTAGAAACTTTATGATATCACGGTACAAATTTGTCTCACTCGCTCTTGATGAAATGTTGAATGCTATTCAGTGAGTACAGACTGCTATTGAAAGTATCAATCACTAGTAAAATTTAATCATTTTGTTTGGTAGTCCACAATGACGTGATGATCTTAAAAGTCAAATTAACTTCCAAATTAGTAATACCACTATGAAAATTGCCGATCACATGAAATAGGTACTTGGTAATGGAATGTTCGTTTAAAATCCTACTCATTGTCCACCACTTGTGTTTCACTTTATGTTGCTTGTTTGGATTCTGTTGATATCATAAGAAAAAACGCGTGCCTTCGCTACGTGCTTTGCTTAAGAAACTTTAATCATGTTTCTGATAAGTTATAGAATATTTTTTGATTAAATATGAAGAACAGGGTATTCCATAAAATAATTACACTATAAAATCACTTCCATATCTTTACAATAAAATAATTTTCATGGGCACGGTGACAAAAAGATGCCAAATTATAAGCGTTATTAGGTTACGAAGTTTGGTAGCAATCGGAGTTAATCTTCTGCCTCCGGTTAAAAAAGAACTTAAAGCATGATATATAGAACTCTAATTAAGTTTATTATTTGGAAAAGTTAGAAATCAATTGTAATAATATTTATTTAGAGAAAAAAGCATGACAAAATTTTTTTTACAAAAGTGCAAGAAAGGATAATCATAAAAATAATGAATATAATGAGTTTATTTTGTGACAAAATCCTTTTTGCTATCGAATTTCGGCATTAATTTTCTTGATTCTATCTGCGTTTTGAGGACACCTTCTCTTGTTGTTTTGTTGCACAAAGTTGATGATGCTTCACTCACAGCTTTGACTGCTCTTTCTACCGATTGGGTGTGACAGGGAAGGTGTAATAGCTCAATTCCTTCATTGTTTTCTTCTTCAATAAACAGTCGAAGATTTTATTCATTTACAGATTTTAATATAGGTGGTTCAGTGATAGTTTCTTCCCAATTCAAAAGGTCAAAATATGATGATGCATTAAAGTTTATCGTTGGTATCTGAAAAAACCGTAATTGCTTTGATGTTGCTGATCTACTTTTCAAAATTCGATGGACAGCTAATTCACGAATGTCTTGCTGGGGATCTGTCAACATTGCAAGTATTAAGTTTTCAGGGTGTGCAAAATAACTGTTTCTTTGAATTACTGGGTCAACAACGGCTTTCAAAGTTGTGAATGTAAGTGAATGTGTCTGAGAATATCCTTTCTCCAGCAGGGGCGTACCGACGAGCCTGTAGAAAGGCGAAATACGTATCTACGTCTCTGGGGAGGGATGTGTTCGGACACGTTCACAAAAAATATTAATAATGAACCTGTATTTGTGTTCTTCACACCAGATTCGATGGACAGCTAATTCAATGTGATATTTTTTTGCAGATTACAAGTGAGAGAAAGTTCCAAGTCGACCAACATATGAAAACTCCATCTCATGCTGCAAAACTAACAAAGATGAAATTGGCGAAGAAGAGTCAGCAAACATTACCGCAATGTTTGCCATCAACTTTCAAAAAATTGGAACAAGAACAATTTAATGAAGATTTGTGTCGGCAGATATTCCACTACATAAATTAAACAATTTAAATGTCAAGTTATTTTTGCAAAAGTACATCAGCAAATATAACATTCCCGACGAGAGCACGTTAAGAAAAAAATATATTCGCTGTATCTATGCAGAAACATTGAATAGCATTAAGGTTGTTGTTGAGGTTAACGGAAGGTCAACTCCATACTAAAACACTATTAAGGGAGCTGAACACTAGGTTTTCAAACGATTATCTTTATATATGCGTAGATGAAACTAATGATAGTGTGGGCCGATACATAGTTCATTTAATGATTGGTATCCTTAACGTATCGGATCCAGAAAGATATTATTTAATTTTATCCAAACAGTTGGAAAAGGCAAATAATTTGAGAATAACAAGGTTTATACAGGAAGAACTGGCAACTTTCTTCTTACCGGAATCGATTCCAACTAAGAAAATTCTATTGTTTTTGACGGATGCTGCACCATACACGGTGAAGGCAGCTTTCAACTTGAAAATCTTTTAGCCAAATTTAATTCATTCATACAACTTGCTTGGCGCACGGACTAAATCTTGTTGCAGAAGAAATCAAAAACCATTTTCCCTTAGTAAAAACGTGGTTCGAGGCTGCTATTTTTCATGCAAATCATTATGAAGGAATAAAGACAATTATTATGAATCTTGATAGGGATGCCCAATCTGTGATAGATGCCCAAAAGGTGTATTCGAGTAAAGAAATACTTCAACAGTTGGCGTTTATTAAAGCCAATTACAGTTTTATTTTCACTTCTATATTGCAGTTGGAAAAACAATTTATGTCGCTAATCGAGAGCGTTGAAATAATAAACAAATTTTAAAAGTCGTGTTTTGATGCTAAAGAAGGAGTGGGACTGTCCGTGTATGAAAAATGTTTAAGTGTAATAGGAAAAAATGAGGGTTTTAAAAAGCTAAAGGATATTGCTAAAATCTTGCGTTGTGATTCAGCAGAAAATATTGAGTTGACAATAGATGATATTTCTAATTTGAAATATGCTCCTATAACAAGCGTCGACGTAGAACGAACCTTTTCAATATATAAATACATGTTTTCAGGCAAGCGTCACAATTTTTTCTGTTGAAAACTTTGAGAAATATGTGATTTTAAATTGTTTTCATAGTTCATTATGTTGTAAAATGTTCTAAATAAACTTGTAGTAAACATAATAGAATCTTTTTTCTACATTATTCCATTTTCTAACATTCCTCGTATTTTTTTACCTGCATGTTTTTCATAAGGAAGTGCATATTTAGGCTAAAACATCTGCATATTTATGCGCATATTTTCAGTTTTTTTGCATATAATCCGGCCTTTAATCATTACTAATAAAGTTTTATTAAAAAATAAACCAAGTTTTTATTCGTATATTGATCAAATAACAATAAAACATTAAAAATTCAATTACATTACGAACACGAATTAAATTTCATGATTTTTCTATTTGATCATAATATTTATCATACAAGCTTTGGTAATATGTTATATTTTTGCCTTCATACAGTTTGTTTTGCAGAACGTATTTCGCAAACGGCATTTCCAACCAAAGTTTAGTTGTGTCCCTTATCAAATTTAGGTCTGTGTTAGATGGTTTGAAGGCCCCTTTCATAGATATTTCATTGAACTTGCTTATGGCATAGTCTACAAATGATTCCTGTTTTTCAAGATCTTTTGTAGTATCTGCAATGGAAAAAAAAGATATAGCAAAAGTTAAATATTTTTTCATATCATGAATTTCCAATTATATCATTTACATACTAGAAAAACAACTGAAAGTGTGAATAAATTATTTAATCAGTAGTTCTTCTAATAATTTAACCTTAATAATACAAACTCTAACATTACCCTAAAATCTAATATTAAATAATACAAGCCACTAATAATCCTTGTATTAGGATTATACCATGAATATGATTATTATTGGTTTTATGTTAAATAACGGGTTTTTCAATAGGGGTGTTCTATCTTTGACCTGTCATATCGGCTATTTTTTTGTTATTCTCTCTGATCACAGCACTGACATTTTGACATTTTTCAGAAAAGTCTGACAAATTATCATGAATCGTTGCACAGGTCAACAACGTTTATAAATCGTTCAAATTTATTACGCAAATCAACGAACAATTCGTGAAACTTATAGAGCACTTCGTGAATTTTGCGGTATTCATAATCGACCAAGTGAACGTGCTATTGGTCGAATTATTCAAAAATTAGAACGTAATTTATCTCTTATTTATGTGTCAGTGCCAGTGGCCAGAAGTGAAGCAAATATTGCTGCCGTTGAGCAGAATGTTCGCGATGATTCAAATTTGTCGATTCCACGCCGTTCTTAGGAATTAGGCCTATCTGTCACCACAATTTGGCGAATATTACGCAAAGATTTGGGTGAAACGAAATATTGTTTGCGCCGTGAGTTCGCGGATTGGGCTCGTTGGAAACTGATCAGCATTTTTATCAAAAAATTGTGTTTTCTCTGACGAAGCTCATTTTTAGTTAAACGAGTGCCAATAAACAAAATTGTCGGATTTGGAGTGAAAATAACCCACACAAATATCTACACACTCCACTTCATCCACATAAATTGGCTGTTTAGTGTGGATTACGTGCTGGTGGGATTATCGGACCTTTTTTCTTTCAAAATGTGGCCGTAGAGCACGATCAATGGAGCACGTTAGAGCAATGATCAACGAATATTTGTTTCCAAACATGCGTGATATTGATGTAGATGAGTTTTGGTTCCAACAAGACGGCGCTACGTGCCATACAACAGCAGAAATAATTTATTGCGATCCAAATTTAATGATTCAATCATTTCTCGAAATGGTCCTGTCAATTAGCCATCAAAATCTAGAGATGTGGCGCCTATGTATTATTTTCTGTGGGGATATGTCACGTCACAAGCCTATGTCGACAAGCTATCGGCAATTGATGCATTGAAACATAATATTATTCGTGTTATTAACGAAATAAGGCCACAAATGTTAGAAAAAGTAACCAAAAGTAGGGTTCATTGGATGCAGTGTTTAAAGAGGGGTCCTGGAGCGCACATGGATGAAGTCATATATCAAAACAATAAAAATTAACCCGCTATCTTAACATTTTGTTGTTTTTATTTCAGTTTAAAGATAGCACAAGCTTATTGAAAACCCCTTTATAAGCTTTAATTATCTTTATATAAATATTAGTTATTTCAGTTATCAGACAACACGTTTTTGTAAGGTCCAATCCTAAATCCAGTAGAGAGCATTTGAAACTTCTTCAAATGTATTTCTTGTCCATATCTCAATTCATAAGTGGACGTTTTAAAGAAGCTGTAGCAGTGTTGATAGCACGTATACCAGTGGCGGCTGGCGCATAAGCGCTGCAGTGCTGCAGAGCTCCCAAAAAATTGGGCGGGCGAACCTGTATTAGTTATAACTAGTTTTCTTTTACATAATTTTTCCGACATTTCTGATGTTTATAAAAGCGTAACATATTGTTGTGAAAATTCTCCCCCTGTATATCAAAAAATTTGAATATTTTTCTACATCATCCTGTAGAGGCATCAAACCCTACAATTTGACACCCCAATCATCAAAATCCGATCAGTAGAAGCCGAGATATTCGCTTCCGAAATTCCAACACTAACGCCGGTTATATATAGTATATTATCAAATAATATACAATAGGCGACCAGTGGAATAACCAACCTAATTCGCGCGATCGCTCACTTGTTCCTTATCTGGTCCACACGAACGTGCTCTCAGAGCTCTTTCAAACACCCGCGCGCACCCCGCTACCCCCGCGGCTGTCTAAAACCAATGCGTGATTTTAGCAGGCATGTTCGCTGCATTCAGTCCAGCGCGGAGGTCATATGATTCGGTATAGGTATTTAATATTTTCGCGTGTTTTTTACTGTGCGGCGAGTTTAACGTAAAAACAATAATATTAGAGTGCGCGTGCTTCTGTTTTTGTGTATTGTTGACAATTTATATAAACTCTGTGTATTATGGAGATGGTCTTTAATTTAATTAATGTGAAGAGATTCTTTAAATATTCATACGAAGAAAAGATAAAATTAAAAGCAAATGGTAGGCCATTAGTAGATATCACTATTGAAAAAACTGGTGTAAGTAGAGGGAAAAATTATACACGTAAATTTAGTAGCGATATTTATTCAAAAAACGAATGGATTTGTGGATGCAACAAAAATATGCTTTATATTGTTTTCCCTGTTTACTTTTACAAAGTGATAACAAAATTTGCAAATCGAAAAGAACGTAGAATAGATTTAATTTATAAGAAATAATTTGTTAGTAAAGTAGTGCTTAGTGACTCTTATTTTTTGTGTGACAATTGACAATCGTTCCAGAAATCCATTACTTCAGTGCGGAAGGCGAAGAAAGCACGATAAGATCGATGGGAGACAACCTCTTACTGCCCGTGCAAGGTAAATTTTTTTGTAAAACTTGCAGAACACCTTAAAATTTTTAGCACGAGCCGCCACTGACGTATACACAAAATAATTACATTATTATGATACTAAAGGATAGTTTGTAAAATATTATTTTGTTCAGAGGCTTCCTGAAAGTGGTCTCAGCGAAGGCTTTCCGAGTTATAACTGGAATCTCTCCCATCCACATGTTAGCGAAGTAAAGAACTAGACTTCACAGAACAGACCACGACCATTTATCAGACACCAGAGAGGAAAAAGGAAAAATTTCTGTCAGTCTGGAAGGAGGACTGAATCTCAGAAGATCAGTGGCAAGCTACACAGCAAAGCTCGTACCAAAACTAGAGATCTAGATTGATTGCAAAGGAAACTAGATTATTTCATGACTCCATTTCTAGCAGGCCACGGAAAATATTTTGATGGAATAAATAAATCTTCAAACAAAAAGGGTATGAATTATAACCAGAGAGCGAACTGAAGCGATTGAATGACCAATTGCCCCGATAAAACGTTGTGGCGGTATCATGTATAGTATGCATGTTACTATATGCTTGCTCGATTGCATTGGTCGACCAGATGTTATTTCCGTCGTTATTGTGCCTATTCATTCATAAAATTATATTTTACAGTGGCATGTTTCTGGTTTGAACTTTTAGTATTTTAAAAAATCCGTTTTATATTGTTATATTGTATATTTATCCTATAATTTTTTATAACTATTAAGTTTAATTTACTACCTTATTTTTGGAGTAGTTTTCGTTTCTTCTTTGATAGGATGGATTAGAGGCCATACAGATTGGTTGCATATTCGTAATGATACCGAGATATATTGCAGTGCCTGTTCATTAAGTTTAAGGCATCCACAAAAGTGTAATGTGTAGAGACATGTTTCTTCAAAAACTTATCTAGATAACAATATGTTGCCGATTGAAAAATTTATACATTCGAAGTATGGTGCTCTTTTGCAACATTTTAATCACGCACCCATCACCAATTGTGATGTGGAACGGACATTTTCTATTTTTAAAGACTTTTAACATCTAAAAACTAATTTAATACAGCAACACATTGAACAAATTTTGTTCTTTGTAAATTATTTTTATTCAAAATTCTATACCCAATTCGCTTGTCAGCATTATTTTGTTTCAGCAGTAATTGCTGCAGGTTACCAAACCGTTCATTACATTCGCTCTGTTGTGCATTGACAGATACATATTAACTGCATATTGTCATGAATTTTTCCCCGAAGAAAAAAAAATTTAAGGAAACTATAAAAGACTATATATTTATGTACATTTTATTCCAGGAAAATATTTAGAGATAGTAAATATTTTATTAAAATTCGTTTATAATGTGTATTTTGGTCCACGTTTGTAGAACGTTCGAGTGTGGTCTTGATGTACGCAGTCCCGGCCAAGCGGAAGTATATCGTTGTAGCCGGTCTTTTGATTTTGTTTTAGGCAGGGTGATATTTTCGTTTCCGAGAGGAAGGAGTTAGAGATTTTCTATCCATTAGACAGATAGGTTCAGTTAATTCTTGCTGAATAAAGACTTCCCTTTTATTCAGTATTTTATTGGTAATTTCGGTTTATGTTTTTAGTTGAGTTATTGCTGATGTGTTTAAAGTAATTCCCGATTAATTTATGAGTTTCTGATACTTGTAATTTTTGATTTATGCGACCTATCTGAAATCTCTCTTTTAGAATTTTTTGTGAAGTGTGACGACTACATTAATTAATGTACGTGTATATTTGCAAGTATAATTATTTATATATATATTAATTTAGTTATATGATTTGTGTATTGATCGAGCTCGTAAATTCAGTAAATTATTAGTTTATAATATATATTTATAGTCAAATAAATATCAAGGAAAATTTTCATACTTTTTATGTAGTATTTTTTATCAGCAATATATTTTAGAAAGTAGGAATTGGTGGGAAAATTACATTTTTACCATGTTGAATGTGCGCATGGGTTAGTTTTGATGCGCGCGCTTACAGTTATTTTTCTGTTTGACGTTTGAAATTGGGAATAACGTAATTAATGAAGTCTGATAGTTTTCCTAAATATTTAATTAGTTTAATTTTGTTCGCGGTCAAAGTGAGGTTTTTTATCTTATATAAGTCATTATTTATAAAAGTTTTCCTCACGCTGTGACATATTTATTGCCTCAGCACTTCTTTATACTCTATAAAGTAGAAATTTTCTTTTTTTTTTGTAGTAAATGTTTGTGTTGTTAATGCTAGTTTTATTTCTTTGCTAATACCTTTTGTTTTATTTAACACATACCCTTTGAGGGTAACCCTGAAGATACAAGAGCTCCTGGAAGGCTGTACCGATTTGAGTGAAACTGGGCAAGCTATTGTGTATTGTGGGCCAATTTAAATAAGTAATCAACACCACAAGACATAGCAATATGTAGGTATGTGTCACTTATGCAGCTAACCACACGTATCAAATTGTTCGAAATTCACGGATCGCTTACAGAAATAAACCTATTGCGAATACAAGGCCGACGCCTATGGGCTATGATCATCAATCGTTCGAGTTGGCTTTCTAATTATAACAAAGCAGACTCGGTAGAACACCTTTGTCGAATGTCCGAGATTAGGGCTAGAACCGTCGAATTTAAATAAATTAAGAAGGATCGACCCCGAAAAAATCTTGAGAAAAATGATCTTAAATCAAGAAAATTGAGTTAGTTCACAATTTTCTGAAGCACATCCTTAAATAAAAAGAATGTGATGAAAGGAACTAACAACAGAGACAGACGTGATGTGTTTTTTTACAACTAGCCATTGACTTCTGACTCAGTTTCACAAGAAGTATTCCAGAAGCTGAGTTCGTGGCGAATGGGGGGGGGGGGGGGGGATGAGAGTACTATAACAACCAGAAAAAAGTTATGTTTAAATATGATAATTAAATTAAATCTTGTTTCAATCGAAAGGATCAGTTTCATTTGAATCTACGGCATTGTACGTACATACTAATATGAGGGATGTTGCATTTATTCATAAAATCAAAGAGTGGATCGACTCAAAGTACTTTATTGCTTTTCAAAATATTTTCACAAAATTGATACACTTCTGCATTCGTTCACACCAATTGTTAAAGCAGTTATTCCAGTGTTCAGTCGGGACAGTCAAAATTGCCGTTTTAACTTCTTCTCCCGGGGACTGAAATCGCCGACCACGCATTCCATTCTTGATCTTTGGTAACGTAAAAAAATCGATGGGACTTAATGTCGGGACAATACGGAGGATGATCAATAATTCGATATTTTACTGCTCCAAATTGTCTTTTATGCTGTGTGCGAATTCGTATTGTTATGATGCAGGATGATTCGCAGTTGTGGGTTGGTTTCTCGGAGTACGGCGATTATTTCTGGCAAACAAACGGTTGTGTACCAATCCGTACTAACCGTTCTTCGATCTTGCAAAGGAATTGTAGCTACATGACCTGATTTTGAGACAAACGATGCGACTGTCTTTTTCGACACACTTCGCGAACTTTAGGGATTCTCTTCATATTATTATCTCTTCATCATATTGAAACACCCAAACAGCGGACTGACGTTTATTTTCGGGTTCATAGGAATAAATCCATGATTCATTCCAATAAACTCGTTTTTTTGTTTTTGAGTTTCCGTTATTAAACAGGCTCAAAGTTTTTCGGCACCAATTAACGCGACTCGACTTTGCTCTTGGATTAAAAGATGCGGATTCCAATGGCAAATTAGTTTTCTCACGTCCAGTTCCTCATGCAGTATCGTTTGGATTGAGGTCTTTGAAATACTCATGTATGTCTCAATTTCACGATATGTCACACGCATGTCTATCTTTCTTAATCAGCCAGCGCACAGCATCGTTTTTCTGGGTGCTTTTCTTGGCGGACCTGTCCTGATATCATGGCTGATACTGATGCGTCCACGTTGGAGTTCACAGTACCAACGTGAAATTGGCGGTGGGTGTGCTTCGTCTTTGAAAACAGAAATCAACTCAGCAAGACATTGTTATTGAGTTAAACCTCTCCGAAAGTTGAAAAAAATTATTGCGCGAAAATTTTCTCGACTCAATTTCATTTTTTGGACAGCTTATAAATTTTAAAAATTCAGTATAACTAAATCACTTGTCGTATCTTGATGAAACTTTAGATTTCGGTTAAAGAAAGATTGAAATTAATTTTGACACCTGACGTTTTATTACTAGCGCCTTCTATGAGGCTATATGGACTAAATACAACACTAAAAGATATCCCTCGTAATAGAAACTTACTTAGTGAAATATACAAAAGTGAATACGAGAATCCTTTAATCTATGTATTTATAAACAATTACTTTATTTATTATATAATACAAAGTGTGACAGAGTTGATTAGACGAATTCAAATTGATGCCAGAAACGTATGCCGGTAGATAGCACAATGTTTATATCGCTGGCTTGAACAACAATTCAAAGCATTCAGTTGCCATGGAGTGTTGAGCTAGTGAGCACCGTGTGTTTGCTGTTAAGCGTTTTTCTTTTGAAAAATTGATGAACATAACGTGAATTTAGGCGTCGTTTTAACAGAGAAATAGATGAAAGGGGTTCTAACACGTCAAACAATTTTAAATGTTAAACATTTAAAATGTAAGCAGTTAAAGAATTACTTAAATGCGCGAGTAGAATTTTCCATAAAGTTCTTAGAAATGATTGAAGCACAACCACAATTTTCGATCTCCTTTACCTAGCGACAAGGTAACAGTTTGATAAGGAGATATTTCATTTAGGATTTTTGGAACGTACTTCTTTCAAGACACCAATGGAAGAGCAGTGACGGTAACATCTGAGCATTAAGTGGATGACCATCTTTTATCAATGCTAAGCCAAAACACATTGATTTACGCTCGTCGTGATTTTAACAATATAATGCAATATCATCACATTCTCATTGCAAATAATATGACGACTGTTTTCACAAAAAGTTATCTAACGAAATGGTACCGTAACTTGGCCTTCCTGCTTATGTGATTTATCAGCCGGGGATTTCCTCTTATGGTAGTATTTAAAACATAAAGTCTATAGTCGATCTCATAGCATAGACAATTTAAAAGAATCAATCACTCCTCCTTTAACAGATTACATTATAAATGTTGAGGCAGGCTATGTATGGACTCTCTCATGCGACGCGCAGAAACTTGTTTGCTAAACGATAGAGCCCATTTTAGTGATATTATTTTTGCTATGGACTTTCTAAAACATTGTTATTTAAATCTATCAATAAATTGCTTATTTTACAACGTCTAATCAACGCTGTATTTCAGATGACATAATCCACTGTAATTTATTATTTTTTTTATTTAATGGAAACGGAATTAGGTGCTTCCAAACAATTACTAAGTAACACATAAAAATATAATTCAATGTGTATATGAATTTAAACAATTATAAAGCATTTAACTTACATGTTTTGTAGTCAAAATATTCAAATTTTTTACACAACGATTTTTGCGCTTTCAACTTTATTTTCCTTTCCCATAACCTGTAGATAAATATTTCAGGGGCATTATATGGACAGTCTATTAATAATAGTAGAATCTGTAAAATTTCGGGTTTAATTGTTTCAACATCAACAGCTATGTCTAACATGATATCTCTGTGGTATAAGTTTGGATCACTGTAAATAAAAATATTTTAATAATATAAAAATATTATTTCAAATCGTGTGTGGAGAACATAATACAAGCTCATATTTTGTGTGAAAGTATCTTTTCAGACATGCAGATGCGAGTTTCATCTTACTACGAAATCATCAGTACATGCTGTTGGAGACATACTTTCACCATAAATAACACCCTTATCATATTACAAAAGTTACTAAGACAGAGGGTAGAAGAATATCCAGCGCCGCTCATTGACTAATGTCAACATCACGAACGCCAAAACAACCACCGCTGCCTTCATAACAAATGTAAGACTTAGCCAGGGGTTTCCGGATACAACCGCAACTTGCCGAAACTGTATTAACGTGCCTCCACTCTACATCAGAACAATGTAATTTGAAACATACTTGAGTAGGCAAAACCTCACCAAACTTTGTATAAAACAAAAACATTTTCAATAATTAATATTAAAATTAAAATATTATTAAAAATGTGTTTTATACTCAAATAAGTTTCAAATTACTTTGAAAATAAAAAGAGCAAAATACATTTAATTAAACCTATTTTTATTAGTGTATCAATTTTGCAAATTTTAGTTAAATTTTATACGAGAAAAATTCAGAAAGTAGTACCCGTTTACCCATACAGATGACGATACTAATTCAATTAAAAGCAAAGCGACGCAGTTGCCAAAAGTGTTATCATAGCTTTGTGGAGAGAAAGAGTTCGAGTTCTTCCGGTGCGTGGTGTGAGTTTTGTGACTGTTTATAATGGCGCATATGATATAAAATTCCGCCAAATGCAATCCGTGATCTATTTTTTGAATGCAGAAAACGTCCGTCCAAGCGAAATTCATCGCAGGATTACTGACGTGCACGGTAAGAGAATAATGGCATCTCAACATCTCAGTCATCTATCAAGCTCCGGGTTCGAAATTTCAAAGAGGGGAGAGATAATGTGTACGATGAAGAGCGATCAGGTCACCCATCCCTTATCACCGACGATCTGAAGAAACGTGTCGATGATTTCATGAGAGAAGATCGCTACGTAAAACTTAATGAAATGAGTAAGTGATGATGACTTAAAAGAAGGTGTACAGCATTGGCTGGATAATTTGGCAGAGAGGTTTACGAGGAAGGCATAAACAAACCGGTTTCAAGATACGACAAATGGCTCAACAGCGGTGGTGACTACATAGAAAAATGAGTAAATGTATTACTTTCATTTAATAAAATCATCATTTATTTTCCTCCATTTTTCTTTTAATTATATGTAAATTACTTTGCAAAAAATGCTTACTAATTGCCCTAAGGAAAAATGAAATCCGAATTACTTACGAGGGGTAGTTTTTATATTCTCGGACTAGACATTTTTCAATTTTAACATAATTTTTCATTATAGTGTTTTATTATCATACATGCCTTGGTAACGACTTTGACAATTTACAAAACAATTGCAGCAGTATTAATTCTAATATGTCAGTTTGTGTTGTCACGTATCAAAATGCACAAACTTGAATATCGAGCAGTTATAAAATTCTTGACAAAACAAGAAAAATCTCCAAAAATTATTCGTGAAGAAATGTTGGCTGTATACGGAGATGATTGGTCCTTCAAAGTCGACTATTTGCGAATGGTCAAAATTGTTTAAACATGTCCGAGAATCACTGAATAATGATTCCCGTCCAGGTCGGCCTGTTGACGTGATCACCTCCGATGATATTGAAAAAACCAAGTGTTTGGTACTGGAGGATGCAAGATTAAAGAAGCTACAATTAGCAGCTTCATTAGGAGTTTCAAAAACCACGGTTTTCAGAATTCTACACGAATACCTTGGTATGACAAAAGTTAGTGCCAGATGGATTCCGCGAATGCTTTTGCCATTCCAAATGCGTGTGCGGATGGAGACGTGTGAACAATTTTTGGCGTTTTGTGGAGACGAACCAGGTTTAATTAGCAATCGACTTGTCACCGCAGATGAGACCTGGATCCATCATTTTGGCCCTGAGTCAAAACAAGAATCAATGCAGTGGCATATTAAGGGTTCTAGCCCTCCTAAGAAGTTTAAAAAGATTATATACGCAAGGGTACGGTAATAGGGGAGTATTACGCAAGATTAATACATCGCCTAAGAGATTCTATTAAAGCGAAAAAGCACGGAAAACTGATGTAAGGTGTCCTATTGCTTCACGATAATGCACCAGTCCACAAATCAAGACTTGCAAAAGCTACCGTTGCCGAATATGGCTTCCCAGAAATCGACCATCCACCTATAGTCCAGATCTCGCTCCATGCGACTCTTTTTTGTTTCCTAATCTCAAAAAAAGGGGAACTCTAAGGGGAACAAACTTTATGGACTATGACGAACTTATAGCGGCTGTATTTTGCAGACAAACCAAAGGATTTTTTTATAATGGATTAGAGATGTTATTAAAACGATGCAATACTTGTATACAAAAGCAAGGGGGCTATATTGAAAAAAAATTTGTATTGCAGTTCGAAACTTTTTTCTTCATGCCTAGTCCCGGAATATAAAAACGACCCTTCGTGTAATTAAAAAAGGGCAATTTCTTGAGAATAATAAAAGGTGGGTGGGTGATCTAACATAAAATAGGTCGAAGGATTTCTAATCCGCAATGTAAATTATAATTCGGTATTGTAGCAGTTGTGACAGGAACAACACAACACCATGTATCAATGTGAGTAGTATATAGTAAATGATTTGCAACTATATTTTAGGCTTGAATCCTAAAGAGCCGAAAATGTCTGTAGATAGAACTGCCTGGTATCTTCACAAGCTCCAGATATCGATACGAACCTCGACAGAACGTTATAAAGCAACAAAAACAATAGACGATCTAAATAGTAGTAGATCTAGGCAGGATACAGCAATTCTCAGTGTCCTTAAAAGAAAACCAAGCATAACAACACTGCGTTAAGGATTGACAAAATTTTCTAAGAAAATCATAAATATAAATATAATAACGCTTAGGGAGCGATTATGTGGAGGCGCTACATACCAGAGCATATGCGCAACCATATTTCTCTGATAACCAAGGACGAATGGTTTTTCGGTCCCTGGATGTCTGAAACTAATTTAAACGCACAAAAAATCATAAAGTAGGAGTGTTGTTCGGTGACCAAGTGCATTATTGGATGTTGCAGCAAGATAATGATCCAAAGCACTATGTGGTATTAAAAACGCTGTAACTATGCAAAAACTAGAATATCTTTAGTAAAATTAAAAAAATATTAAAAAATCGAGTGTGGAGAACACAATACAAGTATAGCAAGCGCCAATTAAGTTGGCGCGAGGAGGGGGTGCGCAGGAGCAGTTTCTAAAAACGTCCACCCCCCACTACTCAAGTAATTGTCAGAATGCATTTGTCATTGACGTTTGACGGAATATAATGTCTTTGCTAGGGGATCATAAAGTAATACACGCTCAGAGGTTAGAATTATCCGACATTTGATGTAAAACCAAATACAAATCTCCCCACTACTTCTAATCCTGCGCGAACTTACCCCTCCTCGGGCCAACTTAATTGGCGTTTGCTATACATATTTATGAGAAAATTGTCATCCATACATGCAGACACGTCTTTCGTCCTAGTATTGGAATCGTCAAAGCATGATGATGGTGACAAAATTCATAACTAAACTACTCCACCTCATACAGTTAAAGCATAAAAGATAGAAGGAAGAAAGTTAAGTGCCGCCCATTGACTAATATCAACACCACAAATGGCAATCCAACTAGCGTCATATCCATGCCAACTTTAAGACTGGCACATGGTTTCCATCGGACGGACGAAGTTGTAACAGATGGGAACCTGTACCTTGTATAACATATTCTATACACTCGATTCTCAAATTGTTTTAGCCTAACGATGGTTTGGCTTTTCGTGCAAATCCAACCAAGAATGCTTGGTACATACCAGATGTGTCAGAGGTACGACTGGCACATTGGCACGTCTTTGCCATGATTGTGAGAAGCGTCAGATGTGCATCAAATATCTATACTTGTATATGAATTCAAATTAAAATATATTCTCTGGTTTACATTGACTTACAATTGAGATTTACATATTCTCTGACTGTGTTTACAATATCAATATTTAATAATTTTAATATTAAGTAAAGATTAATGAATATATCTTTTCCAAATCATACCTTGTATTAAGTCGTCGATTGTATTCCAATGGAAAATTCTTAAATACTTGAATTTCTTTAGAATGCAAATTGTACGTAAGAGGTAATGACCAATCCAAATCGCTACTAAATTGGGATAATTTTTTTAGAAAATTTTTTGTTTCTTCTCGATATAATAGCATAGATTTATACATCTTCTTATAAAGATCATACTGGTAATTTATATTTCTCAAATTATCAACCTATAAAAAATTATTGTAATAAAATTCCGATGAGGTATCCTGTAGAAATATTACTAGATTTTGCTGCGTTTTTATTATATTCGTATTAATTCGGAGCAATTCATCTTTGGCATCTCTAACAGATCTGCAATTTATTAATTGCTTGTCAACGCATTCACATAATGCATTTAATCCTGCTTCCTTTCGTTTTAAAAGCAACAATTCTCGGATACTATTTTCTTCTATTGGTTTCATATTCATTTTTTTGAGAACATCCTAAAAAGTTTTGAATGGTTTCATTTTGAATAATCTAACAGTAGTAATCTACATTGACTTTTATATAAAAATATAGATATTACATACGACAATATATTACACATATCGATAAATGTTGCCTATATCTTTTCAAACAAGATAATGTACAGTAGTGTATGTACATGTAATGTTTTAAACCAAATATGTAAATCACATTTAGGTACATCTTATGTTTCACAGGCAGCTCAAGTTAATTACTTTGTTATTAAATAGTAATTTTCAATATAATAAGACAATCGTCGCCAGGTAAAGAATTTCTTTAGTTTTTGATCTCTCGGATAAAATAAATATTCTAAGGTTTCTACTTACATAATTAGTTTAGTGGGAGATTCAGTGACGAATAATTTTGTGCATTTAAATCTAAAACTGTTAATAGTATATTAAACAACATGTATAGAAAAGCAATGTTTTACTAAACGAATATAGCGTTTGAGTACGAGCGAGCGGAGCGAGCGAGTAACTTAAAGCTGTATGAGTTTAGTAAAACTGCTTTTCTTACGAGTTTGTTTACACTATTTTTTCGCATTTTGCAAGAATAAGCATTATAAACTTAAATATTTAAAATGTTATAGTAGGTATTTGTACAGGATTTCCGTAATCTGATTCGGCTATGTTTATTTACATAGTAATGACACAGTAACAGAGTTTTAGTTAAAAATGAGTCTTGCTACTAAACATACTTTAGAACATTATTCTAAAGATATTTTAAATGCCGCTGGAGAAGCGTCTTCGGGTTTACTTCCTTTGAAATCAAAAGAAAAATACGAGAAGACATATGAAATATTTTGTAATTGGAAGATAACAAAAAAAGCACTAATAATTGATGAAAGTGTAATGCTAGCGTATTTTTTTGAGAAGGTAAGCTATTTGTTTCTATATATTTTAGTGTTATTCATACAATGTCTTTCATTATTTTAGACAAAAGTCCTTAAGGCATCCAGTTTGTGGTCTACATATTCAATGTTGAAAAGTACTATACAAATTAACGATAATATATCGTATGATCAAAAAGTCTTTGGATCCCTATTGCTATGAAATTTACGAGCTATCTATGAAGTTATTTATTTCAATTAGTTTTGACATTTATTTGACAACTGTCAAATAAGCTAGTTATAAAATATACATAAAATGCAACTAATTACCATAACCTAAAATCTATTTTATTTGTGACTTATGATACTTCAAAGTACAGAAGTAAATAATTCTATAGATGGTTTTTACACTTTATGGCTATCGCGATCAAAAGACTTTTTGATCATATATTAGAAATATCACAATATAAAAAACTAACTGCATTCTTGAAACGTCAAAATGACGGGTACAAACCAAAGAAGTCAAAAGTGTTGACTATGGGAGACGTTATGAAATTTTTGAAAGAGGCTTCAGATGACAAATTTCTATTCTGTCAAACTGAGTTTTATTAACATGACATTACTATGTAGTAAAGTGACGTATCTATGTGGTAAAGTGCCACTCTTTAATAAACGATTTTGATTGTAGTAAAGTAGCACATTACTTGTCAAAATGCGAAAAAAGTTTCTTTCGACAATTTATTAGTTTATTTTTTTTTATAGTGGCAATTTCTTTAAATTTTCATGTTTAAATCTTCATAAAGGGAAGAATACCTATCGGAGAAAATAACTGAGTCTGGAAAATAAACCACAGTTTTCCAGACTAGTTGTTTGCAGTCACAGACTGTGCCGAGGCAATTCAGGAAGCTGAATGTATGAGAAGAAGGATCAACACTAGTAGTCAGGCGACTATTAAGGCCATTGTGAATCCAATTACGAGGTCGAAATTGGCTAAACTTTGTAAGCTAGTCCTCAACAGACTGGCACAAGACAATACTGTGTCATTGATATGGGTACCAGGACATGGGGAGATTAAAGGCAATGAGATACCCCAATACCGTAACGAGGGCGTGGCGAAAGAGGCACCCGCCATGGGCGCAAAACAAAGGATACCGACCCGGCTGAGAGTTGCATGTGGTTTTATTTTACTTAACCATTCTACTCTACATGAATCAACACCCACTGTCACTGGCCGTTTTTCGTCTTGGCCAATTAGATAGAGGCATGTATTATTGCGCGCGCATCACACTCCCTCTCTCTCTTGCACTCTTAGCCCGCGTTCACATGAGGCGAAAAGCTCCTAGCATTGAAATATAATAGCGACTTAAATGCTCCAGAATTTCTATATGAAATTGAGAGTTTCAAATATCAAGCCATGGAAGTTTTTGCAAATTTAGGAGATATGGATGTTTTTATAATCTTGCAAAAAAATTACGAACTCTTATTACAAAACACGTATCCAAATCTAGACATAGCATTAAGGAATTTCATAACAATGCCTGTAACAACAGCTTCCTGCGAACGTCCGTTTAGTAAATGAAAAATTGTAAAATCGTACCTTCGCTCTTCTATTGGACAAGAGAGATTTACAAACATGTCTATAATATCACCCAACAGTACCCCAACAGCTTAACGCTAATTACATGGCGTATTGGCTGGGCATGGATTATTTTTACGGCCGCGTCTGTAAGCGACATAAAATGTTTAGCTGTTGACATCTATCTTAAAAAAAAACACGAAAATCTCCTCGGACAGCCGACTTCCAGGTACGATTCCGAGAGTGTCGGTACAAAAATCTAAAAATCTAATTTACGTAATGTACAATGAATGTATAATAAACACTGTTCAGTTTCCGAATTGAGGTATTCAAATCACTTTTTAGTTTTCGTTAATATTGCATGTGCAACTGCAGTAAAAGTTTCATTACAATGAATATTTTTGCTGGGATCGCATAACATTCACGTTAGGTTACAGTGAATATTTTACTACAAAGTCATAAATGGCAAACGAGGAAGGATTATCTGTTACCTAATGGTATACAATTATTCACAGTTCTTACATTAATACTATCTTCTTCACTTTCCAAAAGTGTGTTTAGCTTTTTAATTGCCTTTTCAAACTGTAGCCTGTATAATTCGTTTTCTATCTGCAATGCTTGTAATTCCATGACACTATCTATACCATCATCTCTTTCTAGAGGCCTGCGAAAAGATAAAATATTTATATGTAAAAAAAAAATTGTTATAATTATTCATAGTTATTTCGCAATGTAATTTAAGAATTATCATCAGTCCTGTTAAAACCGAATTACTTATCAAGATTTTTTTATATATTTTATTGATAAATACTAACTGCGTTTAGGATAGAATTTATAATTAATATGGTATAATATAACACTATTTAAACATTAAATCGATGGTGGCCTCAGATTATATAATAACTGATAAGGGTTATCTCGAACTTGATTTGTGGTTGCTTGCCGTAAAGTTTTATAATTTCACACAACCAACTTTACTGAATTGCAGTCGAGAATGGGCTGCTAATTATACATCTTTGAATGAAAGTAATAGAGAACAGCTATATTTGTGTATATTTGTGTATCGGTGAACGCTATAACCTGTGTGGATGCTGGCGCCTCCTCCCTCCGCTATCCCTACAAACTATACACTAGGGATTCGCCGCTGTCACGTGTATGTGTGTGTGTGTCCATCGGTGCGCGCTGTAGTCGCTTTACTTGTGTACACGGCATTGTCTCAAATTTTTATTTCAATCGGGGCGTCTTTTCGAGTATAACAAAGTATTTCCAACCGAATACGATGCAAGTTCTTATTGATTTTAAATATGAGTGATAGTGAAAGTAACAGTGATAGTGACAATCTAAAAAATGCACTGCAACCGGCCAAGAAAATTAAATTTCACGATGAACAAATTGCAGGTCCCAGTAATATGCCTTCTACGTATGAACGTATACTGCACACGACATAATCAAGCGATTCTAACCACAGGTTTGTACATTATCTACTTTCTCACAGTTCGTACATAGATATTTATCCTATTTTATCAGTCACGCATGCTTTCTCTATAACATTTGAGGTTAGGCACATCTCACATATGATATTTATATCAACAAGCGGTTATCCTGCTGCATGCGTACAGGAAACGCGGGATATGTATACATGCATTGCATCTTTTTCCTGTATATGATTGTCTCTCTAGGTCCTTAAATAAAACTAACGGTAATTTAAACACACACTATATTAACAATAAAACAAAATACTGTAATGACTAAACCAGGTCATGTATTCAAAACATCCATTTCATCAATACGACCTCGTTGAGTTATGATCTTACACCACATTGTTTTTATCTTGTAACCAGGTCACTAGACTAAGGGAACACACTCTAATATATAACGAGACACTCAGAGGTCTCTACGGACAGTCAGACAGAGTCAGAGAGTGAGAGCTAGAGTCACAGTCACTAGAAGTATAGTACCTCATATTTATAATGTAGTATTTACTGTTGTTATCGTTATTGAATTATATGTTATTATTTAATCGTTGTCCTGCATATTATTTATCACACTGATAAACCTGCTGTATAAATGGAACTGCTTCGGCAACAATGTTACCTCCGGGACCAGGTGACATTACATGGCGATCCTGCCCACGTCTGATATGACAATACTCTATATAACAATTTAAAACTAATAAACAATCAGAGCATTTATTTCACAATAAGTATTTATCTACACATTTATATAGTAATCACACGACGGCGCATACTCGTTGAATTCATTCAATCTCTTCCTTGGTGGCTTATATATAGGTCGCCGCATATTCTAGGTGCGCCCGGACTTTTCTCGTTTTGTTCTCGAACGTCTGGAGACTTGATGCGTCATACTGCCTGGTTGACGTACTGTTAGCAAAAATAATATTTCTTTACTTTACTTTATATCATCTTCTTTCAATAACAATCGATTTCGATGTTTCACATGTGCTAGGCGTCCCGTGACGGCAAATAGACCGATGTTTGTTTACCCAACACCCTCTTTTTTTCGTTGCCCACATAGATTTTCCATGAAAGGGCATCCAATATACTATTATTGTTATCCAGCAACCTTGAGTCAATCACCATTTCCATTTTCGAAGAAAAACAGTCGGATAATTTCCTATGAGGTGACACTGCACCATATGAAGCATTTGATACTCTTGGGTTCTTGGTTTTCTAGACTACAATTTTTTATATTGCCTTATCAATAGATTGTTCATTTTGCCGGCGCAAGTAGCGCGCCGGCAAAATGAATATATTTCTTAACTTCAGATGCTCTTTGTGAATTGAATTTTCACTACTACACATTTTATAATACATTCAATAATAAGAACACACACTCTCTTTATCAGTTGGGCGAACTTATACCGGTCGCACTACAAAATAAACCATCTCTACTAATCAGACAAATTGTGAATAAAATTGTTTTCTTCCGTGGCTAATTGTTAAAATCGGATTTCATAATTTAATATTTGCTGATAATAGCTAGATGCTAGTGCAAACCATGTAAAATTCACTGCAATGGCACCAGTTAGTTGGGTCGATCGTCGTCAGACTATGCGCAATGTTTCCATCTATTGTAGCTGAATCTGGTATACACCAACACAAGGAGACTCACATTCTGAACTTTGGTGACAAAATTGGTGAAGTAAGCGAAAAAATGCTGATTTTGAAGAAGCCTCTCTTTCTCTAGAATGCCAGCGATAGGAACATTGGTTCTGAATATTTGAATGATGGTTTTCGAAATAAAACTCTGGTTTTGATTCACTAAGCAGTTGTGAATTTTCCATAATATGTCTCCACACTGGAGGCTACAGTTTCTAAGAGCAAGTAAATGTAAAAATTAGAAAGTTATTTTATGTTCAAACACAGTCATGATCATGACTTATGGGTTGACTTTATATCAATTTTTCCCTCGCATATTAAACTTATTTTACTATTTATTATTATTATTATATTTGTCAACTAAATAACGAAAACAGTTCATTTATACTGTTCTTACTATACAAAAGATTCGACTTGTCAGGCTATAATTTATCCAAGCGATGTTACACATATTCGTAAGAACGCAGATCAACCAGAACAAGAGTTCACGAAATATTTACTGTATTTCTCAACCGTCTAAGAAAACATAAACACATAATTTGAATATTATATCTGCACTTCATTTTTTATATTCAATTGCCTTACTTCAAAAGATATCATATATCCAGAATTGTTATTTATTATTTCTTATTTCTTTATTTATAGTTTTAAAAAACATGCAATCATTTAATTGTCGAACCCCTGCATAGCTTCAGAGAATATATTAATATAAAACTAATCCTATAATATAAAGCAGCTTATGCACATATACAAACTTTCAAAGTAAATAAAAAATACAATTACAAAATAATTAATACTTACTCTTCATGGGCATTTTTATTTATAATTATTTGTAGTAACTTGGCCTTTAATATATCTATGTCTTTAAGGAGCACATTTAATATTGATTGAAAATCAGTATTATAAAGTATAGCTCTGATGTCCTTCGCTAAATCCTTTTTATTCAAAAATTTAATTTCGCTAGCAATGTCATTTTTGTATTCTTCATGTTGTGAATAATTTTCCAAAGAACAATCTGACTGTACAAATATATTCATTAAAGATGATTTCTGAGGGGTTGAGATAGGAGCTTTCAACTCTTGTTGTAAAAGTAACGCTTGTATTTTTTCTACACACTCTCTTAAAGTATCCTAAAATAAACTATTGCATTAAACATATATATTTTCTTCTTTTGAAATTTTGATTACATCAACATTATGTACTTCTTCTGTTGCTTTGACAGGTGTCAAGTTTCTAAAAAATGTTACTTTTTCTTCTATTTCCAAAAATTCTTTTTGATATGCTTCATATTTCTTTCTGAATAGAAATGCCTTGCCTTCGCATTCTTTTATATCATTTTTGATTTTCCTTATTTTCATTGCTGTAAAAATGCAATTAAGTAACATAAAATTTATATATTATATTGCATCATACCTAAAATTTTGTGACCATTTGAAAAATTATTGGCAATTTTCTCATTTTCTCTTATAATTTCTTTAATTTCATTAATTTCTTGTTCAAGCTTATATTTTTTCTTCCATAAATCTATTTCTTTTATTGGGTAAAGATCCTTATTAATAAAATATAAATGTAATTTTACATATTGGAAGTAAATTAATAAACTAACCCTTTGTGAATTTACCTTTCCTTGTAGTCTAACAATTAAATTATTGTACCTTACAACTTGAACCTTTTGCTTAGGTTGCACTTGCTTTAATAACTGCTCCCAAATAATATAAGTGGAGGGACCGCAAATTCTATGAAATTATACATATTAGTACTTTGTATACATTTATTAATTTTATAATACTTTTGAAAGGAAATAGGGATATCTCCTCTATATTCTAACGTTCTTGACCATCTTGTAATTCTTTCGTATACATCCATTATACACTTACTAACTATGGATAAGGAGTATGTATAAATTTATTAATAAAAAATTTAATAGCTTATTATTTGAAACTTTCAACTATAGGTTAGAAAAAGTTTGCACATTTTTGAATGGCAACAAAATATTGTAGGTCTCTTTCTAAAACATATACATGGACTTGTAACCAAATATTTATTGTTCCAAATAAATTGTATAAATGTACTATTAGATAGTATCTTCCATAATTTTTTCTTTGATAATATCAATAACAATTTCAATATCAGTCAAATTGTCAAATAAAACTTAAGGAGAACTAGAAAATAAAATGATTAAAAATAATTCTGTAATTATAAGTCCATGGTTAGTTCCATCTGTTTTTGTTAGACAGTGATAAAGAGTATAAAAATTCGGTTACTAAAAAAAGATAAATACTCAACCAATCATAATCGTGAATTTCAAATTGGAAGTTCAAACACCTGTCTATTGGCGGATGAACTTACTGGAAGTGTTTGAAAGTTCACCATTTTGATTTTAAATTGTGCGTTCGTTAAAAGTTTTTCCAGATCAAGTTTTTTTTACTTAACTTAGAAGTAATTTGATTTTATCAAATATTTTAGACATCTCATTCTAATTCTTATATGTAAGTAGCTTCAATTTATTAGTATTTTAACGGATATAAGTATTATTTTTAACCTTCTTTCTTATTTCAAACAATAGCTCAATTTTATACTTTTACCATGAAAGACATTTCAAGTATGGATGATTTTATAAAAGTAGAAAAAATTGGTGAAGGTACTTATGGTGTTGTATATAAAGGAAGGAACAAAAAGACAGGTCGACTGGTTGCTATGAAGAAGATACGATTAGAATTGGAAGATGAAGGTGTGCCTTCAACTGCAATTAGGGAAATATCCTTGCTTAAAGAGCTAAGACATCCAAATGTTGTTTTGTTGGAAGATGTTTTAATGGAAGAATCTAGGTATTTTTTTTTGTTTCAAAATAAATAGTCAAGAAAAAATGTTTTTTTTTGCAGACTATATTTGATTTTTGAATATTTGTCTATGGACTTAAAAAAATACATAGATAAAATTGAATCTAACAAATTGATGGACCCAAAGTTAGTAAAGAGCTATTTGTATCAAATAAATGAAGCTATTTTATTTTGTCATCAAAGACGTGTTTTACATAGAGATTTGAAACCCCAAAATTTACTAATTACTAAGGACGGAACCATAAAGGTGAAGATTTAGTAATTTTTTAACTCGATTTTGATGTGATTTTTAGGTGGCTGACTTTGGTTTGGGTCGTGCATTTGGTGTACCTGTTAGAATTTATACTCATGAAGTGGTTACTTTATGGTACAGGGCACCAGAAGTGTTACTGGGCTCTCCCAGGTATTCTTGTCCAATTGATATTTGGTCCATGGGATGTATTTTTGCTGAAATGGCTACCAAAAGAGCCCTATTTCAAGGAGATTCAGAAATTGATCAACTGTTTAGGATCTTTCGGTAATTATTAATATACCTTACTACAGGGGTTCCCAAACATTATCAGTAGGGCTGAGCGATACCGACGTTTTCGGTATCGGGTACCGAGGTATCGATACTTAGCGATGTATCGGGTCTGTGCACGGTATCGATTCAGAGTACTGGAATTGGTAAAGTATCGATGCTTTGGAATCGATACCTTAATTCGATACCTAGGAATCAATATTCATAACCCGTTTTGTAGGTGTCAATTGTTTGATATCGGTTTCAAGAGATATAAAATTAATTTACCTATTCTACCATAACTACCGTATGAAATTTGCAATATTGTGAGATTTTTTTTTTGTAATAATTATAGTTATGTCATAATAAGGATATTTGCTACACACAATAATCACATCCTTTTAAATATATATTATATAATATATATATATATATATATAATGCATATATACTTAAAAATTCTTTAGTTAAAAAGTTATTGCATCCTTTATGTACATTTAAAAAATGCACAAAAGTAAGCTACCCGATACATACTTAGCGAGTACTGAAATCGGTAAAGTATCGATAGGTATCAATGCTTTGGAATCGATACCTCGCTACCCGATACATAGATACTTAACGAGTACTGGAATCGGTAAAGTATCGATAGGTATAGATGCTTTGGAATCGATACCTTGGAATCGATACCTTTGTTATGAGGTATCGGGGAATCGATACCAGTTATGGTATCGGGTATTGGACGATGTATCGATACTTCGCTCAGCCCTAATTATCAGTCCGCTTAGGAAATACACGCCTCGGGAGGTCGCGGTGTATACTTAGCGAACCAGTGCTATATTATATATACAGGGTGTCGTAACTAGAGATCGCTAAGTACAACACGCAGTTATTGAATAGCACTATTCCTTCGCAGAACAAATTTTACAGAAGAGAATCTTGAGAAAGTATTGCTAGTTAATATTAATACTCCTTTACTCAACTGGAACAACAAAATGAACTTCGTATGTAAAATGTGCTTCGTATTTTATAGATCACCACTCGTTTGTTTTCCAATTATATAAATAAAATTAAAAACTCTAAAAATACAAATTTTCAATAGTACACCCGTGGGCGATGAGTCATCGGCCTCTCGTGTCGGCTGCCTAGTCATAACCTATCGGCCATACAACATTTAGAGCTAATATATATAGAAATAATAATTTGGAGTCTAATTTGCCTAAGTAAAATGTTTCAGGTTAAAAAGATACAGGGTGTTAAAATTATAAAAACAACTCAGTTTATTCAATATTCAGAACTTGTTTTAATCTACCTTAATAAATGTTGAAAGTGCCCACCGTTTCAATACATTTTCTTATGATTTTTATCAAATGACACATCCGGAAAGATATTTTGAGAATTTTTAATAATAGTGGCGGCTTTTTGACTTATTTGTTTTAAGTTCTTTCTGTGTATTGATTTCATCACCGTATACTAAAGCCTTCATGTGACCCCACAGATAAAAATCTAACGGGATAATATCTGGGCTACGAGGTGACCAAGGAAATTCACTACCACGGCCAATCCATCGATGCGGAAAAATGATTTCAAATAATAAATGTAAAGTGTGGTGGGGCACCAATCTTGCATTAACCACATATTTTGTCTTACGTTCAGAGGTATACCAACCAAAAGGTCAAGTAAATCGTTTTGTAAAAAATGCAAATATTCTGTATTAAGTCCCTGCGGAAGTTGAAATGGGCCACTCAAGGAATTGTCGATAATACCGCATCAAATATTTATTCGAAAACTCCTGGAAATGTATTCTCTAGGTTGGCATGGATTTTCCAAAGCATAGTGATGATTATTTCTCCAGTTACTAATTCCGCGTCTTGTAAAAGTTGCCTCGTCTGTAAATAATATATTTTTCAAGAACAAGGTGTCTTCGTTTTTTTTTATTTAGTACATTTTGACAAAATTCTAATCTGGCTTGCAAATCTCCTTGCAATACATTTTGAACGGGCGTGAAATTGTAGGGAAACAAACTTTCTGCAAAGATGATTCTTGAGACGGTTGATTTAGCAATTCCCGTAGAAACTTCAAAAATTTTCAACGATTCTAATCGAGATCCTCTTCTTGTTCGGCTGTTACAGTTCTCGGTCGTCCGTCAGGGTTTTTGTTATAAAACGAACCTGTATCACCTAACTGATTGAATATTCTTTTAAATATTTTCGGTTTGGAATGGTTCTGGTTGGGTAGAGTTCTTCATATCTTCTAAGTGCAGCACATCCGTTGTAATTTTCTTGGGCATAAACGCAGAGCATATCCCGTAAATCACGGTTTAAAAACTTATTAAGCTTGTCCATTTTTATATAGAAAGATTACAGTACAGTCAAAAACTAGTTTTTGACGTACCTATGACACAAAAGGTAGAAAACATTGAATAGTTTGTTTATATTAAAGGTACACTTTGTGAATTAAATATTCTTCACCCATCGGCAAAATGCACAACAGGACATTCAAATGCGAAATTCTAGGCAACAGCTTGAAAATTAACTTTCAACATCCTGTAGCTTTTTCACCTGAAACATTTTACTTAGACAAACTATGAAAATAACTATTCTTATGTCTCTTAGCTCTAAATAGTGTATGGCCCATAAGTTATGGGACACGCTGTATGTGTGTATATATTTATTTTGAATAGAATAGTTTAAATAGAGGAGCAATCATTTACATTAATGTTTCATCCTCAAATTATAAATCTGTCTAATTATAACATTTTATGTCTTTTATAATATGATTGTTCAATAGAAGTTGCAACTATGAATGTTTGGTATTGTGTTCTAGTTTTTCTATTCAATAATTGTCATAGTACCCTTATCAGACTAAAATATAATTATTGTTGAGGCTAAAGTGTCTCATTTTATTTAAATAATCTTCAATTGATATTAGTCATATTGCATATTCAAAAATATTTTTGTAATCCCTACTTAAAATTTGATAAATGTCTTGAACATGAAGAATAAAAATATTTTCATCCAAGCAATTACCTCCATATTTCACAATTAGAACAATTCCCTTTCTTTTTAGACTAAAACTGATTGATTAGCAAAGGCAGCATGTTTGGTCATACGATTTGCGAAAAAAACGATCGATATGCGTGCTAGTACAAAATCTTTATCATATCAGCACACCCGTCCATTCGTATTGTTAGATACGGTATTTATTTGTATCGTTATGTATACGATTGCAAGAAAATAGATTTGTTCCAACTCGCTAAGAAAACCGTACAGTGACGGTCCGATTTATGAAAGCGTTCCAACTTCATTTTTGACCGTTCAATGAACGATACCAAAAATGTTCCAATTTTGATCGTAATCATAAAGCAGTCACGGAACGGTCAAAACAGTTCGCAGACTGAAGCGTTTATACTGACATGCGTATTACATAACTTTATCCTGTGAGAACTACAGTTCGGAATAGCAATCACAGAATATCATTGGACAGAACAAATTTAATTATTACGATTATTACTGTTGGTAATACTACAAAATAGATTGACAACCAAGTGATTAGAAATACATTCCAATTTCTTTATAATTATCACTGGTCCAAAAGCAGTGCAAAACTAACGCTTGCATACAAAACGATCACCAAACGATACGCGTAGCACATATGTACAGTCGTGAACACGAAAAACGGGACATTTATTTTATTTAGATATGTAGTGTGTATCTTTAAATATGTCTGACAATGAGTTTAGGTTATTACATTCTAATCAAAACTTCCTGCATACTTATTACAACTTTATTAAATATTTTATAAAATGGTTAATAACATCACTACAATAAAAATATTTATAATTGGGTACACCAACTTTCATTTTATATTAATATTTCGTTGTAGCGCCATTTCCAGCAATAACTAACTCCAGTCTACTTGGTAGAGATTCATATAGCTTGTCAATATAATCTTTTGATATTTCTTCCATGCTGTACGCTTTTATTTCGAGGTCAAACGTGGCTGTTTTTGAATGTTCTTCATTAGCAAACTCCATACATTCTCTATAATGTTTAAATCCGGGCTATTACTCGACCAGTTGAAAACATTAATGTTATCTTCAGCGAACCAATAGTCACTATACGAAAACTATGCATAGGGCAATTGTCCTGTTGGTGTATATAGTTGCCTTCTGGGAATAATTGTGAAACAGAGGGAAGCATAATATCTTGCAGTATATTCATATATTCAGCACTATTAAATCTGTCTTCTATATGCCATAAATCACCAAGTCCTCCCCTAGATATCCATTCCTAAATATTCCACCCTTGTTTTGTTTATTTGCGTATTTTTCCTCATATCGAGTATTTCTGAGCCCATAAACTCTCATCTGGCCAGTGTGAGTAGATAGAAATACTTTTTCGTCCGTGAAAACAACATTATTTAAAAAATGTGGCAATAAATTCAAGAGCGAATCCTACGCGTTCTTCTTTATGTCGATCATTTAATAACATATTTTGAGCAGCCAGCCGCCGAATTTCTTAAACCACATTGTTTCAACCGATGCCTTCCGGTGTGAATCGAACCGGGAAAGTTTGTTACCTCAACTGCTTTAATAGCCGACATAAAAAGATGTTCGATTACTTCGTGAACTAATATCGCATCTTGTTCTACAGTAGATATCCTTTTTGAACCAGTACACCTTTTTCTTTCAAGTGCACCTTCCCGATTCCATTTTATTACTATTCTTGAAGCAGTACTTCTACCAATTCCAAACTCTTCTGCAACTTGCTTTCTCAATCATCCCTTTGCAATTCTTTCCAAAAGTTTTAATTCTGTCCCGACAAGGTGATATGTGGCATTTTAAATGTGTGACAGTATGATGACAGTACATCTAATAACGACATTGTAACGGTGAAATTCCGGCATTATGGTATTAAGACATGGCCCGTTTTCCATGCCCGCGACTGTACATACATATCGCAAATCTGAACATAGGTGAAATAAGTCTGTAAATCTAAAACGCAAACTAGAAAAATATTTTTCACACAAAATGAAACGTGAACACCGCACCGCACGGTTTTTATATCGGTGCGCACAGTGGTGGAACACTTACCTGTTATATCCTTGTTTATAATAAACCCGTGTTTATATATTATATAATAAATTTATTCACTGCGTTTGACAATAACTGTTTTGTCGAGCTCCTATTTGATTTTTAGGATATTTCGAGCAAGATAAGACATTATTACATACTATGTGCAACAGTCTGTACCGAAGTCTATATACATATACGAAGCATCCCGCCCGACATATATAACGTGTGTATAAATTGTCGCAAAAGCTACACGCAGCGACGTTCTTCGTTTGGTTCTGAATAAAAAATCTTAATGTTAAAATGTCGTATCATGCTTCGTTTGTTTTCACGGGGTTCTTGAAGTTCAGACTTTTAGTGCGTAACTAACCTTTGCTCTTCGATATCTGTTAATAGAGATAGATGCAATTTAGTTTAAAGAAAAAAATTTTACTAGTATTATTTCGTAAACGTTTTCTTTTTGATTTAAAAGCTTGTTTTAAACATTTATTCACTAACGTACTTCCACGAAAAACACATTTGGCAACGTTGTAGAACAATAAGTTTGTATTTCAAAGCGAGTTCAATCAAAATCATTACTGTCAAATTTTGACATTTACGAATTTACGAAGCATGATACGACATTTTAACATTAAGATTTTTTATTCAGAACCGAACGAAGAATGTCGCTACGTGTAGCTTTTGCGACAATTTATACACACCTTGTATATAACGTGCCTTCAAAAACTTTTCTCATTATAGTAGGCTGTTTTTTAAGTAATTAAAGATTGGTGCACAAGCGATGCTTTAGAAAACTTCAACTTCTGACAGTTGTTATACATAAATTCAAATTATAAATGCTTATATTTTTTAAATTATTTTATTATAATGTTAAAGTTACAACATAAAATATTTATTATTGAAAGTTACTATAGAACTGGCCAAAAATTATAAAATGGAAATTGGGTTTATTCCACCAATCAGTGCTTACAGAATTTCTGGCAACAGTATTCTAATCTACCAGTTACTTACGCACAACTGCAAAAACATATTCAAGCTTGTGTTATTAAATTTGGTGAAACAGGGGCAATAACTCGTAAACCTGGCGGTGGAGCACCAGCAAATTGCATAGAGGATATTCGACGTCGAATGGACAGCTCACCCAAACAAACAAACAATCACAAAACTATCACAACAAGATCATTTGTCAGTGGGAACATGTCATACTATTTCAAAAAAAGGACTTAAAGTTACTGCCATATAAAATTTAAGAAGTTTCGGAACTCAAGTAGATTTTGTTACGAGAACACAGTATTGGATATGGTTTTTGAATAACATAAATAATAATGATATTCTTGACAAATGCTTCTTTTCGGATGAGGCTGGGTTCCATCTCTCAGGATATTTAAACAAGAAAATTATGAGAATTTGGTCTGCAGAAAACCCTCATAAATTTGTGTAAATTACGCTACATCCACAAAAAATAGGTGTCTGGCTAGTAGTTTCAAGAAGAAAAAGAATTGTTCTTTATTAATGAACTTCACGATCTTGAACTTATGAAAGGATATTTCCAGCAAAATAATGCACCAGCGCACAGATCTCGAGAAAGAATAGCTTTTTTGCAAGAATTTTTTGATATAAGAATTATTAATTTTCCTCCAAGATCTCCAGATTTGACAATCTTAGACTATTTAATTTTTACATATTTAAAGAATACCATTTTCAAGACCAGACATCACACAATCGAAGAGTTTCGTAATGCTATTGCGAATTCTTGTGCTGACATAACCCAAAAAATCCTAGTAAATGGTTTTGAAAGCATGAAGCGTAGAGTTCAACTTTATCCTCAAAATAATAATCAACATTTCCAACATCTGCTTTAGTATTATTTTCTTTTAATTTTGACTATTGTAATAAAAAAATTTTGAAAAACTAAATTACTAATTATTACACGTTTACATGACATAACCAAACTATCAAAATTATACGTTTGTGACAAAATACGTGCACTGCCAGCAACCATTAAAATAAAGTGTGGCCATCTCTAATGAGGAAAGTTTTTGAAGGCACGTTATATTATTATTATATGTAACAGTCTGTTGCAAAACAAATACGCGTCGCTCTCAATATACATACTAATATCGCAGACGAAATTAGATCGGGACAGAGAGAACGGTGTGCGTTGACCTGGTATGCTAGTAGGGCGCACCTCGAAATTGACATCTCTACTAATGACGCGCGCAAACATTTTCAGTACTTACGGCCGATTTCCTATTCCTAATCACACCTTGAAAGGCCCTTTAACTGAAGACATCTTTTAATTAATGGTGCCTTTAAAACGTCCATTAAACTAGACGCGTTTCGTAAAGGAAACTGCGCCTTCAATAAAAGTCGACGTTTACTGTAAACACTTGGGTTGGTTACATTGTTTATAAGTTCCTTAAAATTGGTATTATTTAATACCAATTTTAATTTTACTTTTCTTGTTGTTTTGGCTGTGGTAATTAAAAATTTATAATTATTTAAAATGTGTGACAAATTAAAGAAATTTAGAAGCGCTAATTTGAGCAAGGAAAAAGAATTATTACCGGCAGATGAAGTATATAAAGAAAAAAATATAGAATGTAAAATTTCTAATAAAATCTCGAATTCTATTTTACAGGCGAGCAAAATGCTCATATATTTTAACTGCCTTACATCTCGACCTCGGTTTGGTAAATTGTTGACAGGTTGTTGTTTTGGTTCAGGTACATATATGTCCATAGGCAATACATGTAGCTCTGTATTTCAATGAATTCTGTATAGGTTAAGTTTAAAGCCGACTTCTGAGTTAAAGTGGCAAAAATGCGACTTTAGAGTTAATGTTGACTTTTACTTCAAACAGTGATTATGAACTTTGACTTCGCCACTTTGTTAAAGTCTATAAATACATTTTTTTTATTACAGCGTTCTGAAAACCCCTACTGCTGAAACTTGGCCTGGCGTATCTTCATGTCCAGACTACCAAACCACTTTCCCGAAGTGGACAAATTATAATTTGGCATCTCATGTTAAGGAATTGGAAGAGGAAGGATTAAATTTACTCAAACAAATGCTTGTTTATGATCCTACAAAGAGAATCTCCGCAAGAAATGTCTCTAAACATCCTTACTTTAATGATCTCGACCGTACAATCGTTCCTGTATTTACAAATAACTAATTAATGTAGATAATGCATGGTATGAGCAACTGTGAACGGGAAAAAATTTCTTTGTATTTTGTGTGAATGAATGAACGGACTTACCGGAATTTTTGCCAGTATTTTGACTGGAAATTATCTTCAATCTTTAATAATAGGAATTATTATTGTATATTTTCTTTTAAGGTAGAATATAAAGTATTTTGAATTACATATGTTATGTGTACTCATTTATACAGAGGCAAATTAAACAATTGATTGCATTGTAAAAATAGTTGACCGTATTCAGTTATCATAATAGTTGAATTTAACAGAATAAGCTTTAATCATATCTGCAAAGTGGGGGGCATTTTAAATACTTTGAGATTCTATTAAGTTATATTAACCAGTGTTGATACTGATTTTGTATGATGCTAGACTTCCCACATTTTTTAATTTCTAGTTAAACATATTTGTTTATAATAATAGATCTTTACTCTCCAACGGTCGAAACATTTACAGGATATATAATTTAAAAAAAAACTTAACTACCCAGAAATTCCCGCAATGTGAAAAAAAACAATTGTTCTTTAAATTTATTCACGTATGAATACACCGACTTGTACATGACTAGAACCAGTGCTAGAAGTCTTCGCGTATTAACATGTTCAACACTGGTCCATATTAAATTTGCTCGAATTTCTTGCCATGTGACAAAGTGGTGCCTTGTAGTATACAATACAGGCGCGGCCCGTGATGACGTATTTTGGTTTGCAGTACAATGATCCGAGTGCTTCGTGTATTCTGGTGTACTAACTGTAACGTTTGCTTAGTAAACACCGAAAACACACGAGGCACTCGTATCATTGTACTGCAAACCAAAATACGTCATCACGAGCCGCGCCTGAACAATAGTTCAAGCAGAATCAATTTAAAAAAGTCTGGGATGCGTATTATGCGCTAGTACACCAAAACAGACGAGGGAAAGAAGCGATGTAGAATAAATTTGATTATTAATAAGTTATACTAAAAATTTACTGTTCAAGAATCATGGCACAGAAGCAATGAATTATAACTCCTCGAGACGGATAGATACGTACCATCAATTTTGAAATTTAAATGTTTTAGTAATCTTTTCTGAATTCTCTCTAGAACTGACTGCCGATTTTGATAGTACGGGCACCAGACAACCGAAACGTATTGTTTTTGTAGGTTGTGTAAGTTTTGCGAAAACTAAAACTTTGTACTTTGTAAAACTGATCAACTTCCTTGATGGAGTTGAATGATTTTGGTGGAACGGTAACACGTAGTACTTTTTGAAGCAGTATGATGATGTTAGAGTTACCGCATTGCCTTACAAATTGGATACTTTACGTCCACACATATTTTCTGGATGGCTTTATTATCTAGGGAAGTTACGATCTGCGCCCAATGAGCTAATACATTTGGCTTAATTTGACACCTAATTGTTTCCGCTTGGTGAATATATTTTCCCCATGTAAGACATTTTCAGCTTGCAGAAGTTTACAATCGTTGATTGATGTGAATATGAATGTTAGATGGGTGGATTTTGCTTCATTTGCCTTAGTGCACCATGTTTTTAATCAGTCTTGAATTTTATTTAGGTTAGTTAGTTTGAAGATTCCTTAAGGCTGAAGTAGAGTCGGTGTCTGATGCCATGATTACCGTGCCATCGGCACATGTTGCTACCGTAGTGGTTCTTGTTGTTGGACGACCAGCTGTATATATATATATATATATATATATATATATATATATATATATATATATATATCATGTTGGTCCAAAAAGGCTTTCTTGAGAAGCGCTATAATGTAGGGGATGCAAATCGGCATTTCCACTGGCTTGCTTCACTAGGAAATGACTTATCTGTTGTATAAAATGTGAGTAGTTGACACTATGGGAATGAGAAGCTTGTTTAATTTGACTTGCAAGCCGCAACCTCACATCTTATCAAAAGCCTGAAATATGTCAAGGAAAGCTGCAGCGCAGAAGCTTTTGGCATTCAGACTCTTATTAATTTGGTTAACTAGTCTATGCCCTTACTCTAATGTTCCGTGTTTGTTACGGAATTTATACTGATGTCAGGAATTACTTTCTTTTCTTTTATTATCATTTTAAACCTTTCGCCATATTTCTCAAAAACTTTGGAAACCTTTGGAAGTAGATTTAGGAGAAATTTTGTGCTTTTTCTTTCTGGTTTCATGATCATAATTGGACCAACTTTCCATGTGGTGGAAAAGTTTGTTTGCAATATTGCGTTGCATAAATTCTTATCAAGGCAAATTATAAAATGACCGTCTTGATGTCACTTAATATACCACCTTCAAAATACTTTTCAATATTGCCCGTTTTTCTGCTACATTACACAATGCATTAAATCAGATTCTGAAAAATCGTGGTGTATATTACATTCTCAAATCAAGAACGTGATAAAATTGTCTATGCTAGTACTGAAAGTAATTGTGCCCAGACAAGTGTAGAAATGTAACTGGAACTACATACATTACAAGAAAGTGTATAATTAAAAGTATATACAATCGTTAAGGATGATTATAATCACATACAGTTTTATCATGACGTAGTTATGAAATTAAATTTACAGCTCCAAATTAAACATATTGCAGAACAGATGCATAGTAACACAATTGTTAATTAAATTTTTAAGGTACAGATTTAACGACCAAATTGTTTTGTGCAGAGTAAATATAATGCAATAACCTGCACGAATCCCAAACGACATTTACATTTTTTAATGTAAATTCACAAATTTATCGATTCGAAAAACTAATTATTTAGAATTTAAAATTACTTATTATCATTTGAAGTACTGTCCAGGATATAAGGTATTTTTTATAGTCGACTTGCTCGTTGTTTAGGAGCAGAAAAGAGACGATTCGATTAAACTTATAATTTTATAGATTTTAAACTACGTTATTTTAGTTAGAAATTGTTTTTTTTATTTATAAATGTTCAGGTATTTTTTATTTTACAATAATTTGTATGTATATTACATTAAATTAAAAAAGTAATTTGTTTTAGAGGTATTTTTAATTCTATTATTTCTTGAATTTTAATTCCAATAATAGCAAAAGGTAATTTCGATGTTTCATTTCATATTATTACTTCTTGACATACTTAAGAGCTTATTTATAATCATTTTTTAACAAATTACTAAAATAAAACATCACTGCAAACGCCCACATTTTCATTTCATCGTTCCCAGCATATCATGTGACTGTAACATTTTCCCGTAATATGTCTTGAAAAGACTCAACTAAAGCAACACGACGTAGTAAGGTTCAATATATAGTATTTTTACGATAAGTGATCAGTCACGTCATAACCAGTAATATCAAGAACAAGAAATTCAATTTACTAATGTAGTACATATAATTTCTCCGATATTTTTTAAATTTGGATTTTCAGTGTTACCTATTCCGCGTAGTGTTGTCACGCATAATTATCATATGATATCCGCTTGTCATCTGTTAGTCACCGTATTATTGTTCATTTTATTTTTCTCGTTTTATTTATCTTTATTTTTCGTCTTTCACAACTAGTTCTTAGAACTAATAAATCATGCCTAAACCGCTTGTAAAACAGGCAAGAGAGTTAGTTTTGTCACTAATCACATATTTTAAGGCAGAACGCGATAAGAAGGGACCTTTATTGCCGTTAAATTGTGTACGAGAGGTAATTTATTAAGAATTGTTTGTTTTATTTCTATATAATTTGCATATTTATTTTTAGAGTGGCTAATGCATTTAATATAAATGTTAATACCATTAATAGGATTTCTTCTATGGCCAAACAAGGAAAACCTGTAACCAGTCCTAAACGTAATAAGAATAAACCAAATGTTAATATTGACGCTTTTAGTCAATGCGGAGTTAGAAATTCAATTTATGACATGTACAGTAATAGTATGTATTCTATTATTCTATAAAACTTATAAAAATATTACCTTTTCTTTAACAAATTCAGAACAACATATTACTTTGGGTACATTGAACAGTTCTTCAAGAACGTGAAATATTTACTGGTTGCACTTTCTTGGAAAATATTGGTTTCTATTTTAAGAAAGACGACCCTAAACGAGCATTAATGGTATTGCCTTATATTGCTTTGAAAAGAATAACATTTTTGCGACAGTACATGCGTTTTAAAAATGAAAATACATTCCAGTTTGTTTTTCTTGATGAAACCTGTATTTTTCGAGATGGAAGCTCTCAAAAATCATGGCAAAATGATAATATTAAATCCGTAAAAGCAAATCAAGTATAGCAAGCGCCAGATAAGTTGGCGAGCGGGTGGGAAGTAGCGCAGGATTAGAAGTAATGGGGAGATTTGTATTTAGTTTTACATCAATTCACAAGATACCATAGGTAAATTAATAATTTATTAGAGTAAAATATTTAACGTGGGCGTTTATACAAACGGCTTCTGCGCGCCCGCTCCACTTTTATTTGGCGCTTGCTATAGGTGGCAAAAGGTATTAATTATTTAAAAAGTATTGGCATGGGCTATATATCATTGACTTTTGTTCTTAGTTATACATGCTGGTGGCTATAATGGTTTCATTCCTGGAGTAGAAGTAATCTTTGCAACAAATAGTAAAAGCATGGATTACCATGGGGATATGAATTGAGAAAATTTTCCAGAATGGTTAAAAAATCAGTTGCTTAAAAATTTAGAAAGCCCTTCAGTTATTATTATGGATAATGCGAGCTATCATACGGCAATAATAAATAAATCTCCTACTTCATCTTCACAAAATACCAAATTCAGAAATGGTTAACTAACAATAAAATCAACTTTGACAAGACAGCATTAAAAATACAGTTATTGGAGTTGGTTAGACTGTTAGTACCTAAAATAATTACTGAATTTAGTTCATATAGTTAATAAGTTTTATTTGAAGCTATAAGCCATCACCTATTTATGAAGCCGATAAATTAGCAGAGCAATAATGCCACAGTTCTTCGACTGCCTCCATATCACTGTATTTCTATCCCTATAGAATTAATTTGGGGAATTACAAAAAGATATTACTCTAGTAATATAGGTAAATATGGTAGGACTAATGAAGGCTGCAAAAGCTTGTGGCAAGAAACACCAAATCAAGTAACTGCTAATGCATGGGCTAATAGTGTGACACACTGAAGCTGAGATTGAAAAATGGTGGGATTTGACCAAAATGATATCGCACCTTTCATAATTAGTTTAGAAGAAGAGGAAGATGATGCTTTAAGCTCAAGCGATTAACCCTTTTTGTCTCTTTGAATTTTGTTGACAAATTAGAACTCGGAACTATTTGACATTTACTCATATGAAATAATTCTTTTTCGTGTGCACAAGAATAAAAATAAAATCTAGAAAAAGGTATACTTCCTTAATGTATTTAGGGCTAAAGAACTAACTATTCTGGTTGATATTGAAAATTCATAACAGGAATAGTGGTTTTAATTTATAAGTTACGATTGCACTTTTACCTTTTTATCATAGATTTATTTATGAATTCTTTTGTTTCAGTGAAAATATTTGTGAAATTAAGAGCCAATATAGTGTTTTGATTTTAATATCTATTTGACTTTATATTACATCATATTTACATGGTTTTCAACTTTGAATGCAGCACGAATTATTACCTGTGCCTAAGAGAAACTCGTGAGTGTATTGTGATAAAAACTAAAAATAAAACCTTTATATTGTATTGTTTAATATAACATATGTACTGCTATATTATATCATGATTATTAATTCTGATTGTAATAAACTATTTCCATTTTTAATTCTAAAACATTGATATTATATTTATTAATTTTGCAAAATAAAAGTACTAATACAATTGCCTTTATAAATTACCATAAAGTATGTATTTTTCTAAATATAGAGTGACAAATATACAATATTAACATTGTAAACAGTTTAAGGTATAACCTAAATGCCATCTGTAAAAAAAAATTTTGAAGTTTATAAATATAAAAACAAATGAAAATTAATTGCAAGACGTAAACAATAGATTTGTAGAAATTAGGACGTCACCGTCAGGTTCGGTCCGTCAAACTCATACTCATCTCATAACCGCTGTTGAAGTACAGGATCAGCTTGTGTGGCGCGATATATACAAATATTTCAAAACACTTGCAACAACTTTTAGAGGTTAGAATTTCTAACGTTTTATTAATTATAGGGTTTAAGAATATTAAGCTAGTATAAACACCGAACTAATATTGTTTACATTTATATACAAGGTGGCGCAAAATTAATCATCCAATTTTGTTTTTGAATAACTTTTTTAGTAAATTAAAAAAAATTTTTTTGAGTGGTGAAAATCTTTATTTGGACCTTTACCATTTTTTCTGTTAATTGGAAAATATGATATCCGCCAAGTGGCTGCCGCCAGTATTGATACACATTTGTGCCCGTTTTATCGCATCTTCCATAACTTTCCGCCCGATTTCTGGTGATAACTGTTCGCATTCCTGTCGAATATTCTCCTTAAGGGCTGCGATTGTCTGAGGCTTGTTGGCATAAACCCGCAACTTCAAGAAGCCCCAAAGAAAGAAGTCTGGGATGGTTAAATCGGGCGATCTTGCTGGCCATGCCAAATCGCCAAAACGGGAGATTACGCGACCAGGAAATGATTCCTTCACAATATCCATTGTGGCTCCTGCTGTGTGTGCGGTTGCACCGTCTTTTTGAAACCACATGTTCACCAAGCCCCACTCATTCAATTCTGGCAGTAAGAAGTCGTTTATCATGGCCCTGTAGCGTTCGCCATTAACAGTAACCGTATTGCCGGTGGCGTCCTCAAAAAAATACGGTCCAATCACTCATCCCGCGTGAACACCGCACCACACAGTAGCCTTGAGTGGATGTAACGGCTTTTCGTGCATCACACGCGGATTTTCAGTGCCCCAGAAACGAAGATTTTGCTTATTGTCGTAACCGCTTAAATGAAAATGCGCCTCGTCGCTCATGATGATTTTCGACTGAAAATCGTTGAGTTCGTTGTTGAGATTGAGGATGGCTCTACAGTAATTCACACGCGACTGAAGGTCAGCAGGCATTAACTGATGCACTGTTTGCACTTTGTATGGGAACATGTGTAAGTCTTTCACTAAAATTCGCTGTAGGGTCCGTCTGCTGACGTCCAATTGCGTGGCACGTCGTCTGGTTGATGTTTCTTCGTTCTCAGCAACATCAGCAGCCACAGCCGCGATATTCTCGACAGAACGACCAGTCCGGTGGCGGCCACGCCCTGGAAGATCTCTTGTGGTTCCAGTCTGTTCGAGTCGAGCAGCTAAGCTGCGTAATGTTTGTCCAGTTGGCGCGACACGATTAGGAAATCGACGACGAAATTCACGCTGCGCTAACACCACCGACCGATTATTGGTAAAAAAAATCGACACAATTATTCCACGCTCTTGCGGAGTATAGCGCTCCATTGTTTGTCTGTTTGTATTCTGCAGCTGTCTAGTTCACAAATGTCAAATATGATTGACGTACGACGCCATTTGCAAAATTTATAACATCTTCTGACAGGGTGATTAATTTTCCGCCACCTAGTAGTAGTTTCTGAATTTTTAAGGAAGAAAGTGTCAGAAAGATAATATGAAATAAAATATATTTTTTTGATATATTAATTTTTTTTTTCTAAATATATAAAAAAAGTAACTAAATTAATAAATAATAATCGCATAGAAATGGAAAATGTTCATTTTATAATAAATTAATTTGTTTGGAAGCTGATATTGATATATGTGTAGAGAATACAATCCCGGCCGGGTTTTGATCCCGTAAATCCCGGGACTGTACTTGGCTAATCTCGAGATTGCCAGTTTGCATTTTGCACCTAGATTATATTAAGGGCACTTATTGCATAAAGACAAAAAATCAACCTTGTGTACGCCGTACGATAAAAGAACTACACAGGTACAGCCCAAATAATATGTAACTTAGAAGGGACTTCCCCGCCCGGCATACTTCAATACAATACTGTTAAAGTAATTCCCCAACGGGCCAACAGGGGAATCATCCGATCACCTCATATTGTAGCGAGGGATTCCCTGGACGAAAGTATAAATACGCTTATTAGGATTTACTTTTTTTATTTATTATTCTACCAGCGACTAGGTTACGCAGGTTGTCATTTAAATTTAAAAGTTATTTTAAATGACGGGAGACTTTGTTCAACATAAAAAGAACAGTGATACGTCGTCAGCGCGGAGTTACTTTTTAGTTGCGAAAGACGGGAATAGTGCTAAATGTAAGCGATGCCCTGCCATTCTCAATACATTGGGTGGAACGACTAAGGGATTACATACACATTTGTCATCAAAACATTACATTAAGATTTTAGCTGACGTTACTCGTTTAACAGCTTCAACAAGTCAAGATTCTGAAAACCTGAACACAGCACCGCCGCCAGCTAAACGAAAGTTGATTATTTTACTAAAAGTGCCGACGATAGCCTGGATGTTTTGGCAAGAATTATTGCATTAGATGGATACTATAAATGAACCAGCTGTAACTGCTGATTATATGAACGATAGCGATGATGACAATTTAGAAGACTTAACCTGTCCAGAATCAGGTTTAATCTTAATGTCACAAAATGAACTTGCGCGAGAACACATACCAGAGTTAACGAAAGATGAAAACATTACTGAGCTGATAAATAAAATCCGCAAAGTTGTAGTGTATTTCAAAAAATCACTGAAAAATGAAACAGTACTTCAAAAATATGTGAAGATTGAACATGCAAAAGAGCTGTTCACTTCTTTTGGACTGTAAAACGAGGTGGAATATAGTCTTTTAACCATACTAGAACGATTTTCTCTTTTAAAAACCTGCATTCAAAAAGCTCTTATAGATCTCAATCACCCAATCCATTTAGAAGATGCTGATTTTGACTTGGTAAATAAAATTGTTGATGTGCTGACCCCAAGTAAATTAACAGTAGAAGCAATCTGTCGACGAGATGCTAATTTATGCACAGCTGATGCCGCTTTGAAACTTCTTATAAAACAATTGTCTAGCAAACACTCAGCACTCGCCGATAAAATGAAAACATCCTTAGTGGAACGTATAAAGCAACGACGAAATAAAGATTTATGTGTTGAATTATTTACAAAATCCACGAAAAGATGATGAAAATCAGTTATTATCGGATTTGGAATGGCTTGACTTATTTCTAGTTCCTACACAGACTTTAGTGAGGGCGCAAATAAAGAGTATTGTTAAAAGACTAAATAGTCGAGATGACACGGAAGAGGAAGAAAGGTCAGGATCACAAACAGATGATGAGCCAAGGCAACAAACCTCCCAACCCCAATTGACCCTAAACGAAAAGTTACAGATGGAAATTAATAAGAGCATGGAATCCCCAGATCCTGAAGTACAAAATGAATCGGGGTTGGTAAATAGTATTAGACGCGAAATGAGCCTGTTCGATATTACTTAGAATTAGCTTATAAAGATCTATTGTCTGCTGGTTAATTTTGGGAATAATAAATAATAATAAATAATAATAATAATAATAATAAATAATAATAATAAACTACGAAGCAGGCTTGGAGTCAAACATTGGATGCTTTGATATTTCTTCGATTGTATTTTCGAAATTCTAAATAGTTTTTTGTATTGTACTTTTTGTTCCTTATTTTAGTATATTGTGTTGTGCAACAATATTAATAAATAATTTTTAAGAAATTACTTAAGTTTTTTTTCATTTGAGCCCAATTAGAAACCACATAGTCTAATCCCGGCATCCCGGGATTACGCTTCAAAAATCTCGTAATCCCGGGATTGTATTCTCTATACATGTGTAAAAGACTGCTGCAGGGTACGTAATAATAAGAACAATATTACATGAATAAAATATAGTTCGTATTGCGTTGAAGATGACGACTTCACATTGGATTACATCCATTAATTTTGAGCAGATAGAACATGTATCTGTTCAAGATATCCCAATGAACACCTTACTAGCTGTGCAAATCCCTTGTAATTTTACAGAATGACTGAACTTTCAGTCTAAATGCCTATCGTATTTAATGCATACTTTACAGCAAATATTGCAACAATGAACTTATCCAGACAACAGGATTATTTAAAATTTTTTTAAAAACTGTTCTACTTATTATTTGGCATTTACTTGTTAAGCAACGTTGCATATTTAGGGAGTAAGTACACAATTACAGAAGCAATGAAATGCGTTGTATCAAATGTAGTTGATTGTGATACATTAAATCTATCGGCGATGCAGATGAGTGTCCCCTTTACATTGTTGTTAATAAACTTTTAGACAGCACGAATTTTTCTTTATCAACAAGCTGTTTGGCTACCTTCGCGTGCACATGAGGGATGTGTCATTCACACATAAATAATTTGTAAAAGTAAATTTCTATATATTGTCCAATCCATGTTACGTGGTAAAGGGACATGACCCTCTCTAATTACAAAAGGCTACCAATGCGGGTTCAACTTAGTACAATTTCAAAAACTACGCTAGTCTTACTTAACAAAATTATTGATAGTTCATCAACTATAACGGCAATTAACCCAGTTTCGTTATTTTTACCGATGGGATTCTTTTATAACTAAAAAAAATTGATAATTTAGTTATTGAAGAATATTAAAACAAAAAAAAAACGTAACTTACAAATTAAGTCGGCATATTTAAATTAAATTCAATAAAGTGTATGGTTAGCACGTTTGTAATGGACGTCAAAACATGCGTCAAACAAACAAATAGGTTATGGTCTCTGTCATGGTGTTTGGTGCGTTACCATTTAAAATTGATAGCGTCATGTGTAACGCATCCTAACCAAGGTCACCACGGATCAATCAGTAACACGCTCATACCGAATCTTACCATTCCCAATCGAATTCGCCCTAAGCCATTCTACTCCACCAATACCAAGTTCCACCATAAGTTATCAGATCCATACTATAGGGAACTTACCCTCGAAACCAACACGACTATAAAGCGATTTACTTGAAAAAATAAGCTGGTAATATTAAACCAACTTAATATTATCTGAACGTTGACAAACTGAAATAAAATGTAAACAAATAAATATAAAAAAGCAAGTATTAATAATCATCAAATATATTCATTCGGCATAACATTAGTTTTACATTACCAAAGTTTTTCTTAATAACATAAGCTACATCTAAGTTTTATACATATATTTTCTAACGACCATTCTTCAAGAAAATCGCAATAATATAGTGCTGATTACGATTCTTCATCTTTGAAAATAGACAATGATAGTGTAGAATCTATATAAAAATAAAGTTTGAGATAGATACATTTTGAAGAAAATGGCACTTATAACAACTAAATACTTTTTGCATAATCACTAGTTACTAGTACTATCTGAAATGGTAACAAATATGTAAATTTATGGCAATTCGATGATGAATTATTAAAGGAATCAGACAACGTTAAGCCTTCTCTGCGAAACTTATCTGATAGAAAACCCAATCTTCATAAAAAGATGGAACAAACGCCGTGGATTTATTTATTTTTACTGGTGGCTCTAACTTCATCAGTTGAGATTCGTACATCTTAAGTGCTTCTGTCGAACTAGTTCCATTACCCTAAAAAAAAATCCGTATACAAATACTGAAGCGCGAAAATTATGCACATACATATATTTAAAGAAGTTATTGTAATAAAAAACCATTAATAGGAATTTGTTTAGAAATATAACATCGATAGTGTCTTATGAATGTATTGGATACTATACAGGGTCGCTATTATGTGTGAAAATGGTCAAGTAGCTCGAGAACGGTTCGAGATATATTAATGTATAGCAAGCGCCAATTAAGTTGGCGCGAGGAGGGGGTGCGCAGAAGCCGTTTTTAAAAACGTCCACCCCCGCTACTCAAGTAATTGTCAGAATATATTTGTCATTGACGTTTGAACGAATATAATGTCTTTGCTAGGGGATCATAAAGTGACACACGCTCAGAGGTTAGAATTATCTGACATTTGATGTAAAACCAAATACAAATATTTTTGGCTATATTTTCATTTTTTTCCATATCGCATGTTTGAAATCCAAAGCTAACTTGAGCTTTTAATGGCAACAGTGTTTGAATTTGTCATTAGTGGAAAGATCATTTCTTTCCAAATTCAGCGATGTAAATATGGTATGTCTATTTTCCAAAATAGTTTAAAAGAAAACGGATAAAAAGTGTTTCGGTCTCTTTTGTGATAACAACAATAAAAAAAAATATATTAAATAAGAAACTATTTACAAAATGTATTCAAAGTGTTACCGTTACCGTTAAGAAAATTTCTAACGTTAATGGCATAGTGTGCTGGTGCACCATCTTGCTGGCACCATATTTCCTGTTTTTAATTAAGTTGAGGAATGATATTTTCTTCCAATAGTTCTAAATACTTATTGGCTGTCAAGTTGCCATCAAAGAAAGAGCGGTCCTACAATATTGTTGCTATTATATCCCACCTAAACATTTAATTTTTGGGGATACTGTGTAGGAACCTGATCCATCCAATATTTTTATCAGCCTAGTATCTACAGTTGTGTCTGTTAACATGGCCATTTAAACAAAATGTTACATCATCCGTGAAAATTATATTTGGAACAAAATTTGGATTGGTATTCATTTTTCCATTATAACTTCGCAACTTCAACCCTACGATCAAAATCATCTTCACTCCATTCTTGCATTAATTGTATTTTGTGAAGATAAAAATATTTTTTTATCATTTTTTGAACTGAGCGTCTACACATGTTATGATTTAAAGCTAATTGTTGGACAGAAACCTTACCATTGTCTATTACATCAATAAAGACATTTACGATTGTTAACGCTGCCTGTATTCATTTATCTTTTCGCCGTTTTTGAAACTGTTGATTTATTTATGTTTCTATTTCGATGTATTTTATTAAATAATCGACAAACTTCAGCATAAGTGCGTTTTCTGTCGCCGTATCCAACCATTGCTATTATTAGAATTCTTTCTCTTTCATCTTAATTCCGTATGATAATTGAAACAAATCTAAAACTCACAGATGGACGTCAACGGTTGTCAAGCGTAATTAAATACTTGATCCGTCATCCGTAGTTGCATAGCCAACTAAACAAAAAATGCATTTTCCCCAAAAGAAACCGAAACACTTTATCCATTTTTTTAAAACTATTTTAGAAAAAAATACATCACTGAATTCAGAAATAAATTATTTTTCCAACGATGTCAAATTCATGCACTGTTGCCATTTAAAAAATCAAGTAAGCCTTGGATTTCAAATATGCCACAAGAAAAAAAATTAAAGTATACCAAAAAGATCCAAACATTTCCTTATATCGAAGCGTTCTCGAAATATTTGACCTTTTCCATACATAATAGCGACCCTGTACAAGAAAAAATTAATTTTTAAATAAAAATATATAAAATCATGGTGTTATTTTTTAAATGCTTTAGCTTTTGAAGAAAAGAAACCAACATTAAGTACATTTGTATTAGTCCTGTCTTCACTTAATTTCTAAATCACAGACTCCAAGACCAAGATTAATTTCTCCAATAAAAAAACGTTTCTTTTCAGAACCAACACATTTGTGTTAAAAGCAAAAATTAATGATACTTCAACGTCATATTTGCTTGTTTTGTATTCTGCATTAATAAAATGCTGTGCTCACTTGAATTATTAATCATCTTTATTCTGAATATTATGAGATTTTACATACGTAATGTTTAATCTGATTTGGTTTTTGGTGTTAGTTTTTTAATTTTAACAGAACAGAATTTAAAACAGACAGCACTCCAAAAAAACTATATTTTTTATAATAAATCATTGTTATTTACACATTTCAACAACCAAAACTTTCAAATAACCGTCTTTTCCCTGAAATTCAGTTCTTCCGTAGACTTAAATATTAGGTTAGCTTAATGAATGTCACTTGGAAACTCTTATTTAACGATTTAATCTATTATTGGTAGTACGACATGTAGGTGTTATACTTTAAAAATGATCCTTATACCGTTTGGGCATTTTTAATAATTTATTTACTTTACTTGCTAATTATCGAACATCATAGGCTATTTCAAACTCTAATATCTTCATGTAACGTTTGTATGTTAAAATATGTCACTATAACTATTTTTAATCCGGAGTATGAATCTACTTATGCGCAAGTTTGACATCTTGAAATATTATGCGAAGTCATGGTTCGTACATTTGAATTTATATTTCAATTATCGTTCCTTTTGAGCAATTTTAGGTAAACAGGACATCGTAATATTTTTTATTAGAATTTTGTAAACCTATAGGATCATTTAACTTGTCGAAGAACCATTTTTCACTTAATTCTGGTCTTTACATTTTTGGTTTGTTCGGAGAGCCATCTAGGCGAGACTCTTTTAAACTCTTTGTTTTAGATCGCTGTAACGTTTTGTATAATTTTACTCATTACCAAAACCCTTAATTAATGCGAATTAATTAATGAATTTTTGATGTTGGCTTCCTGAATTGCTTTTTAATCATGTCAGGATATCCGAGTAATTATCAATCTTTTATTTCAATATTCCGTATGTGGGTAGTACTTTTTTTTATTAATAATGACGTATCCATCTTTCTGCTTAAATTAACGGACAATCATTCTTGACGTTCTCTTATTAGTTCCGCTTTGAAGTAAGTCGACGAGCGGTAAAACTAAAAAAGTCATTTTGAATTGAAACAGTGTTACTGTTCTGCGGCATGCAAGAATTGAGAAATTAGCTTTATTTCATATAAATTCACTAGTGTAGTGTTATTTAGTCGAGGATATTTTTCCACGGATTTGAAAGTTTTACGCCCACATGTTTGCTTCAGGTGAGTTCTGAGGTAAGGGGACGGCTGTAATTATATCACGGCATTGTTCTCCATTTTATTATATTACTCTGGAATCTTCCACTTATTCTTTTTCTTTTTCTCATTTATTTAGGGCTGTTAGTATCGGCTACTGTTAATAACGGCTACTGTTAGTATCGGCTAATGTTAGTATCTGCTAGACTGGTTATGCTGTGAGCCCGTAGGTGTAAACTACTAATTAGACGAGAGATTAATATTCATCTGCAGTCATCTAATCACCCGGACCCAGGAAATCAGCGCAACTGGATCTAAGGGTCATCTTTCACGCAAGGTAGTGTGTAGAGAATAACATTTTTGTGACAGACTCCCGGAAAACAATATTAATAGTGATTTTGAAGGAACGCATGGCATTCTAAAACATGGTGTTCTACTCACCATTTGATTTTTTTTTCCCTTGCCTCAATATAAAATTTAACTAAGTTCATTTCATATATTAATCGCTTAATCAGTTTTCTAATTCAAATTTTAGTAGTATATTTCTTTTAATAGTATCAATCTCGCATATCACATTTCTTTTAAAGTAAAGAAATTTGAGTAAATTAAATTTAATATTTTTTTTTATCAGTAACGGATTCCGATGTAATTTTTATATCTTATTTTGTTTAAATAATATATTTTACATTTACTTGGTAAACTTTCAGAATTATAGAATAACATCCAAGTTACATTTTTTTGTCTTAAACATATTATTTTTGCTTATACAAGCTGAACCTTTTTTTTTTATTACTATCTGATTGGAGTATCTAATTATGTGAATACATTGTCGTTTAACTATTTATTGCATTATTAATTTCTATTTGTGTGTACCACCTAAGTACGTATTGCATATACTGAGTGTATCGAACCTGTGTAAGGTTCATTAAAGCTTTAATGGATTACCGATGCAATATCATAACGGGTGTTCATTTGAAAAGTCAATCTAGTAGCATGTGATTTACTTTGTTTTCTTAAATAATAAATATAACGGGTGTTCAGAAACATTCGAAGTCAAAGTAGTCCTTGAAAATATGAAGTCATGTCTGAGATAGATTGATTTTTGACAGACAACAGTTGACATTTTATAATTATTACAAATCAGATACTTAAGTAAAGATATACGATTTTTTTTTCAGAGCCCACTTGACTTCGAATGTTTCTGAACACCCGTTAGTTGTTATTGTTATGAACTCTGTTTTTTTCTTTCTTTTTTTTTAATTGATTGTCAACTTATTTGGTATTACTAATTTATCCACTTATTACGGCAGAGTCTGTGTTCTCTGTTGGCTAAAGGTAAACATGGTGGCGCCCTTTTTTATGTAAGAACCTCCTCTCAACTCGCCTCTTAACTGAGTTAGCCCTTTAGTCAAAAGATCTCCGGGGCAAACATAAAGTTGTAGGTAAGTTGGGTAAATATAGGAAAATATTTGTCGGCGCAAGTCTAGTGCTCATGGGGGCATATAGCATAGGTTAAATCACTTAATCAATCTAAAACATAGATGATTTAATCCATGGCATGCCTACTCTGAAAACTTTTGTTTGTAGCTCACTATTTATAAATTGCAGAAAAAGAAAGTAATTGGAAAACGTGTAAAAAATATGGTTTACACATAAAAAGGCAATAGATACTATCCGTTTAAACTATTAGAATTAAATGTGCAACAGTTTATCATATTAATTGGGCATACGGTATTACAGAAAGAAGTAAATATTCTCTTTCTTCTTTAGCTATATGCTTCTTTTATCTGTCTCTGCCGAATAATGAAGCTGCGGCACCGAGTCGCAGTATCATTTTTACTGGTCAACCATACAACAGCTGGCCATGGTAACATCAGTTTGACCTTAACTATACTGACGTACTGTTGGCTAAGTATATATTCAAGGTTTAAAAAAAAAACAAAATTAGAATAGATGATTATGTGGTTGCATATCAAAATGAATATAACTAGAAATATGCGTTAGAGATAAATACACAAGTGTTACTTACATGGGTCATAAATTTTCCGCTAGGTTTTAATATCTTGAAAGATAACTGTAACATTTGCAGAAAGAAATTCCACAATTCACCGGTCGGTGTCGCTGTGATGGGGATATCAGTTAAATCACCAAAGACATAGTCGAACTTTCTTCCTTCTTTTATAAACGTTTCCATAGATTTCATACAGTCTTCAACAATTATCTGCAAATATTAGCTACATAAAAGCAATATGAGCATTTTAAACAGCTAACTTGAAAGTTTGGGCCGCTTCTGTTATCTAAAACATCTCCGCAAATGGATCTCATATGTTTGGAACACGCTTTCATCACTACATCATCGATTTCTAACATAATTACATTTTTCGGATTTTCCTTTAACAATTCATACAACAGGGCACCATCACCACCTCCTATTTTTATAATATTAATGCTTATTTATTATTATTATTATTCTCTTACCCAAGATGACAATTTCTTTATCTTTATAATCTTCTCGCCCTCGCGCCATTAGTGTTTCTGTGTATATAAGATCAGCTTCTGAAATATCTGAAAGCAGGAATGAATATTGCCTGACCAATAATAATATCGATTATGACAGAACTGCCTTAAAAATACAATTATTGGATTTAGTTGAACGGTTAATACATATATTTAATTATTTTATTCAATAACTTAATTTATCTCTTAACATAAAGATATAAACCACCAACTATATTTGAAGTTGATGAATTAGCAGAAAAATATGGGCATGTGGTTCTTCGACTTCCACCCTACCATTGTAAATTTAATCTTGTAGAACTCATATGGGGTATAATAAAATACACATTATAAAAATAATATAGGAAAATATGGTAGGAAAAAGGAAGAATGTGTAAGATTATGGAAAGAGGAATTAAATCAAGTAAACCCCTGACATTTTGGCTATTTTTGTATACGTAGTCTAAAATAAATAAATCAAATAATTTTGATTTTGCTTGTATATATAATAAAATAAAGCATATTAATAGGAGTAGTAAATATTTTAAAATAACATAAACCTAACCTCATAGATTATTTACTAAGAACATATCTCAAACCAATGTAGTTTTGTCAACCCTGTTTTGTAACTATTTATCACGTGTCTCGTCTGTTATCGTGAAAGACCTATAGCATAGAAATTGAGAATATAAGAAGACTGTTTTGAAAAATTTTAGTTCCACGATAACTACTAGTGGATTTTAAAAGAAAATAATTTTATTATTTTTAATATAATTCCTTGTAATTAAAGTATATAAAATAAGCAATTAACTCTGCTTTTGGCAAGTCATCAAAATGTCGCTGAAATTCAGCAACCGTTGCATTGGCGGAAATCTCTTACCAAGCATAAAACTTTTAATTAACTGAAATATACGGAAATCATTTAGGGCAAGATCTGGGCTGTATAGTGGGTGAGTGGTTAGCAGATTCCAAATTTTTCTACAATTTTTTTCTTTTTGAGAGGCTATATGTGGAGTTACGTTCTCGCAGTTAATAAAATTTCAGGCAAATCAGATTTTGAGTGACCAGAACACAATTTTTTAAAGACTTCTTCTGTGTGCCAATCGACATTCACAGTTCTACCCAAAAATCCATGAATACGAAAAAAACGCAATAAATGGTTCTTACAACTTATTCACTACCATCCCCTTCAAAGTACTCTCCTTCCGCATGAATATACCGATCCCAGCGACTTGTCCATGACTGAAAGCAGTGAAAGTTGCTGGAAGTCTTCGCGTCTCAAAACGGCGCCCCTTGAATTTCAGTTTCAACTTCAGAAACAGGACGAAGTCACAACGGGCAAGCTCTGGGGCGTAGGCAGGGTGGGGTAGTACTGGCATCTTCGTTGAGGCTAGAAACTAACGCACAACAAGTGACGAGTGGGTTGGTGCATTGTCATGGTATAGGATCCACGAATTGTTGCGCCACTTGGCGTCAATGTTTTCTTCTTTTTTCTTTATATATCGCCGAAGAACATTGCAATAAGATTATCCATTAACTGTTTCACCTGGTAGGATAAATTATTTGTGTACGATGCCATCAGCGCTAAAGAAGCAAATCAACCCAGACCTGACGTTGAATGATTCTGGTACTGAAGTTCGCATCCTTTTCGATAGTTTCTCTCAGCTCTCTGCACACATGAACACGGTGCCGTTTTTATTCAATGCTAAAACATTGGCAGCAATATGCCGCATGTTGAGTTCCCTGGGCAGAATACGCTGACAAACGCCGGCAATGTTACTAATGTCATGGATTGTTCTTCTTCGTTCTTGCAGGATAGCATCACGAACTTTTGGCACATTTTGTGGCGTGTTTTCCGTCGATGGATGACCGAAACGATCATCATCAATCAACACACGTCTATTTTTGAAACGGTAGTACTACTTACAAGTTTGTGTTTGCTGTTTTACCAACTTTAAAGCAGAATTTGATGCACGTTTTTTTTTGCTCTTTAGCATCAGACATTGTAGGGTCGCAAAAAACTCAAACACAACTCAACAAATATAAACACAAATACTGTTTGTCTCCGTTGGAATTATTTGTGAAAGCGAAGACCATGGCTGCGATCCTGAGGCTGAAGGCCAATGGCGTGTCCTAATAAGGCTGCAGAGGGCCATACATATATCACAGGAATTATACTGGAAGATATTTCAAATGCCGGCGGACAGTATGGCACCTGAGATTATGTTTACAGCTAAGCTAAACATATTTATACCGACCAGGGAACAGCCGAAAAGCCGCTCGACCGATTGTGGTACCGGCACCTGATACACGGATGGATCACAATCCAATCGGGGCACAGGTGCAGCTATATGCGGAATGAGCCCCAGAAGGAAGATATCGTTAAGTCTGGAGAAAGACGACTGTTTTTCAGGCTGAATTGTTTGCAGTCGCAGCCTGGGCTGAGGAAATTTGGGAGACCGGTTGCGCAAAAAAAGAATTCAACATAATAACTGATAGGCAGCTATTAAAGCCATTATGAATCCATCTACCAGGTCTAAACTGGTGAAACTTTGTAAACAGGTCCTCAATAGACTAGCGCAAGACAATGCTGTCACTGATATGGGTGCCAGGACATGAGGGAATTAAAGGCAATGAGAGTCGACGAACTGCCCAAGGAAGGTAGTAATAGGAACTTTATAGGACCATAACCTGTATATGGAATCCCTGAGCAGTCTGCTAGAAGGGAGATCTGTACAGCATGGGCTTGGTTAGAGAGCCCCGGTGTAGGAGATGTTAAAAGCAAGAGAAAACTGGCTTTCATGTAATATGCACTTGTGGGGAATTGAAAGGACTCAGACAGAAACATTTCGCAAGAGATCTATTGGATCCAACGAGGGTACTCAAACTTCTCCTGAGGAGGATATTGGCTTTTATCGAGGACACAAGACCAACTGAGTAGAACTGAGAGATCTATTGGGGGTGGTAGAAAGAGCACTGTTGCTCAAGTGTCTGGACCGCTGGCGTCCAACCCAAAATTAGAAGAAGACCTGTACTACCATCCTTTCACGCGCCTTATTCAAATTCAGGGAATTTCTGGGTAGCACCTCTTTTCTAATTACTCTTTGTCAATTGCTAAAAATAACCGGAGATCCCAACCCCGAAAAAAACTAACCTCTCAATTACTAATGCGATCGGGATTCGAACACATAACCTAAGCTCCCACATTTTAAACCAAGCACTTTATCACTACATCATTCGACCATTTCTTATATTTTTTGTTATATTATACCATTACAATTACGCGGTATTAAATACACAATTGAAAATTATAAGAAATCTTCAACATACTTTGTAGATCATCCAGCAACAAGATATTTCCTAGAGTCTTCGAGTGCGCTATTAATACTTTCTGGTATGGAGTCTTTTCTTCAAACACAATTTGATCAATATCATATTCTAAAAGTCGTTCGTCTAAAACAAAAATGAAGCTTGTTACATGGTGTTAATTAGATATTTAGCTTTTCTAACATAGAAAATGGAAATCTACATGCAAAAAAAGTAATGAAAACGTGAAAGAAAAATTACCTGATGTGGGGAAGTACTTGTCAATGCGGCTTCTTTGTAATGGTACCAAGGCATGGCATTTTCTGGCACCTTCAATTCGTTCCACTATATTATCTTTTATTTCTTTTGCTTTCTACAAAAACATTTCATGCAAAATAACGCATAATTTCATTCCAAATAAAACTTGACATATGGTAATAGAAGTTACGAACTATAATAAAAACTAAAAGGTGGTATATGTTTACTACATGGACTGAAAAGTTTTGTTTTACAAATAGATGGCACTGTAGTGAGTTAGGGGTCTTTTATTTCGAAAACATATTTTGTGATATGTTATTTAAAGTTTCAAGCCCATCTGTCGTTTCGTTTGTATTTAACAAGAAATTAAATTGATATGTTTTGTTCTTTGTGAAGAATTGATAAATTTCAAAGAGTACAATTCATTATTTCTATTTGAAAGATTTAGCTGGAATCGATATAAAATGTTGGCTTTGCACTAAATGGGAAATATTTTGCGTGAAAAAAAATCAAGATGTGTGCCGGGTGGACTTACAATTGATAAAAATCATGAACGTATAATTAATTGATTGCAATGTTTGTTTAGACACGTTAAAGTGGTATGAAACGGATTCCCTTCGTCGATTAATAGCTGTTGATGAAGCATAGATTGCACCAGATTACGTATCAGAATCCCGAAAGCAATTTGTAGTGAACAGGATCTGAACAGGACCAAATTCGATCAAAGCGACAAAAACACAAAAGCCAACTGAGAAAATAATGGCCTCTATATTTTGAGATACCAATTAGAAAACAATTAAATGTGAATATTTTGGGGGTTTATTGGAGATATTGTATTATGCTACATTTGTAAAAGAAAAAAATTCATAGTTTTAGAACACTTCTGAAGAAGGCAGCAGCGTGATCGAGTTGACCAAAACGACTAAAAATGCAATTGTCAGTTGGGAACGTAGTGGATTTTGTAATATAAATGGAATCGACCATCTTGAGATAGGAAAAATGATTACTGACAAATATGATTGCGCATTATTGGATAACTGAATGATGCAATCAGAGGAAACTACCCCATTTGAAATAGAAAGAAATCTATTTTTTCAAAGCAATACATGCTTCTTCCCTGCGTATTCTCAAGATTTGGTTCCAAGTGACCATTTTCTGAGCTTGACAAAATGCATTACAACAAACTTATAGAAATACTGGGTGGTCCAACCATAATGCACGATGTTAATTGTGAGTCACACCTTAACGTCAAGTTTTTTGCCCAACTTAATTTGACATTTCTTTGTTTCAGTGTTTGACAAATTCAACCATGGAGAGGTACACAATTGAGCAGCGCGTTAAGATTGTTGAAGCCTTTTACGAAAATGGGCGTTCAAATCAAAATGCATTTCGTGCACTTAGTGATTTTTTTGGTCAGCATAATCGACCAAATGTGTCCACAATCGGGAGAATTGTGCGCAAATTTCAGCAAACCGGGTCTGTAGGAAATGTGAAAACACCTGTGCATGCTCGCCCAGTTCGTTCTGCGGAAAACATTGCTGTTGTTCGCGATAGTGTGGCAGAAGAGCCGTCAACCTCGACTTGTCGTCGGGCCCAACAATTGAACATCTCACGAACATCACTGATGCGAATTTTGAATAAAGATTTGAATTTACACGATTACAAGGTTCAATTGACTCAAGAGCTGAAGCCTACTGACCATTTCAAGCGTCGTCAATACGCCGAATGGTTGGTCGAACAGACAGAAGTGAATGGTGACTTTACAAAGAAAATCATCTTCAGCGACGAGGCACACTTTCACCTCAGTGGATTCGTTAACAAGCAGAATTGCCGCATTTGGGCAAATTAGAATCCACGAGTGATTGTTGAAGAGCCGATGCATCCACAAAGAGTGACTGTTTGGTGCGGTTTATGGGCTGGCGGCGTCATCGGACCGTACTTCTTCGAAAATGAGGTCGGCCAAGCAGTTACCGTGAATGGTGTTCGCTATCGCGAGATGATAACGGACTTCTTGTGGCCAGAAATCGAGGATATGGACCTGGACGATATGTGGTTCCAACAGGATGGTACCACTTGCCACACAGCCAACGAAACAATGGCTCTTTTGCGCGAGAAATTCATTGGCCGTGTTATCTCACGTCGTGGCGATGTTAATTGGCCGTCACGATCATGTGATTTGACATCGTTGGACTTCTTTCTTTGGGGATATTTAAAAGAAAAAGTGTACGTCAATAAGCCAAGAACAATCAAGAGCAAAAGGATGAGATAATTCAGCACATTAACGACATTGAACCTCAATTATGTCTCAGAGTCATTGAAAATATCGACCATCGGATAGAGGAATGCCACCGAAGCCGTGGCGAGCATTTGGCCGATATTTTGTTTCATACATAATTGTCATAGATCCTTCTATCATAATAAAAAATATTAAGATAATTCTCTGAAAACTTTTTGTTTTATTTACAATTAACATCGTGCGTTTTGGTTGGACCACCTTTTATTATACAAAATGCATAGAGCTAAAAAGTTATCAGTCGAAGAACAAATAAAAAAGTTGACAAAAAATATTTTACTGTCAATATAAGAAACTTCTGATTCCATGTAATATGTGTAATATGTGCGTGCACACTTAAATATCTATCTAATAAGTAAAGCGGGGATATTTAGACAGCTTGCATGGGCTTGCACCGCCAGTCTACGGTGTAACCGAAGTATATCAGACATTGCTATGTTAAAAACGCATACATCGTGAGACACAATAAATACCGCAAAACAGTATGAATAAATAGTAAAAAGCAATATGTTTTGTTATTATTCTTGTTAAACTTCGCTCGCCGCCCATGTATGCTGTCTAAATATTCCCGCTTTAGTAATAAGTCTAGGGTTTCTGGACTGGTTTCCATTGACGAATTTCTTTGAAGGTTAACCGTGGTTAAAATGTATTACATGAGGTTTGGCAATAATGCCGATCACAAGTTTTTCAGTCTTCAGAAAATTTGTGAAGAAGTAGTAGAAACAGCAGCAATAAAATTAGCAAAAACCCCAAGAAATACACCTCAATCAAGGCTAAACCCGAACGAAGATTCTTCAATGGATACAATGAATCGGAAATGATAGTCATACACAAACGATCATACTTATATTAATTATAAATTATAATACATCGTATTTTCAAAAACTTGTGAGCGAATCAATAAACTTCTCTTTATTAATGCGCAGCTAAATATATATTGAAGATGGGTGACATAAATGGCAATGTGGTAGTTAAGATAATTATACAGTGAAGGATACCAAGGAAAAACGGTAGCATAGACGAGTTGAATCAGATATGTGAAAAGTATTATGATCTTATTTTATTACACTCATCGGCACAAAATTCGATTTATGTACTAATTTGGTTTTTTCTTAGTTTTTAAATTTTAGTTTTTTTTTTGTAACAGTAAAGCAAATAATTGTAATTAATTTAAACCAATTTAAAAAAATATATAACCAGAATAACAAAAACAATGTAAAAAATGGAATAGTGATTAAATCAACAAAATATATTTTTTTATTGTAAATGATAAATAATGGGGATTAATAGTGTGCATTGCCTTCCTTTGCTTGAATAACATTCTCCATTCTTCTTGAAATTCCATCAATAAGGAGTCGAATGTCGTTTTGGTCAATATTCTCCAATTCTTGGACTATTGCCGCGCTTAGCTCTTGTATGTTTCTTGGTGTTGGAATTTGAGCTTGAAGTCGCCTTCCGACCATGTCCGACACATATTCGATCAGATTTCGGTCTAGACCTTTTGCTGGCCGATCATATGATGGATTCCAACTTCTTCGAAATATTCATTAGCAACTCGAGCAACGTGAGAGCGAGCGATATCATGCATTAGCATAAAATTGTCGTCAACAAATGGAGCAAAAGGCACCATATGTGATTCTAAGATAATGTATATGTCTGCATTCCGAGTACTTCCATTTACCACCAATAAACCTTTACGAGCTTCCTTATTAATTCCCCCTCAATTCATAACTGATCCACCGCCGAAACTAAGCTTTGGAACAATATTACATTGGGCAAACCTTTCACCAGCACTTCGCCATACTCTTTGACGTCCATCAGGAGAACTGAGATTAAATCTCGACTCGTCTGTAAAAAGGATATGGCTCCATTCCTCATTAACCAAGTTCTGATGTTCACGACCAAAGCGCAACAGCTCTACGCGATGTTCTCTGGTGAACTGCGGGCCGTGTACAGGTCTTCTAGCAGTCAATCCATATTTCTGCAACTTTCTTCTTACTGTTCTTTCACTAAACTGCTACACCACACACCTCTTCTAAATCATTTATGACACAAACTGCTGTAGTGTCCCTGTTTCTTAGGACTCCCAAGACATCCTGAGCGCTTGTACACTTTCTTCTGCCAGAAACGACTCGTCTAGTGTATTCACCAAGAACAAGGCACCGCTCTACTGCTTTTTGAACAGAACACCTAGAAATACCTATGACTCGAGCTACGTAATATTGTAATCGTCCATCTTGTTTCAAAGCTATTGCTCTAGCAGTGTCTGTTGGATGTAAGATCATCTTTAAATTTAAAAAACAAAAAATGAACTTTGTTCACACGAATTAAAAAAGAATGCAAAAGGAACGATTAAAAATTAACCAAACTAAAAAAAACAGTTTAAATTTAACTAACACTAACTAACAAAGGAATAAAAACGCTTTTAATGTAAAAAAAAAGGTTTTAAACAGTTTTCAACAAATCCTAGTTGACAATATTTACGACAGATAACAATAACCTTCAAATTTGTGGATGAAACGAAGAAAAAAGAGCAAGCGAAAAAAAAAGTATATGGATCGAATTTTGTGCCGATGAGTATATTTTTGAGACTAAATAACAAAATAAAAACTTTATTCGATTTATCTGTGGTTATTGCTTGTTCGAGAGCTGATTAATATATAAGGTCTCCAACGGCGCCATTGTGTGTGTAGTGGGGATAGAAATATGTTCTAACTTGCAAACGATAATTTCGAGTATTTCGTCTTGCAAAGCTTTATTTTGCTGTGCACCTTCGCTGAGTAACAGTGTCATTTATAAGTTCAATTTCTGAGATGCGACTCGTGATAGAATTTCTAACGCTGGAATGTCGCGCGTCCGACGAAATTTATAGGCGTTCTAAAGATGTTTATGCCAACGATTATATGGACGTGAAAAATGTTTGCCGTGGATTCGACGTGCAAAACTGTCATAGAGGTGAAGTAAGGTGTTTGACGAAAAGCGATCAGGTCGACCAGTATCACTGACATATGAGAAGAATCAAAGACAAATTAATGCACTGATTCAAGGAAATCGCCGGATTACCCAAAACAAATTGTTCGGTAATTAAGCATTGGTCAAGAAAGAGTCCAGTATGTTGAATTACAGAAAACTTTGCGCCAGATGGGAGCCGCAACAATTAACGGATGTCATGAAATATCTAAGAAAAAACATTTGTCAAGAACTTCTTAACCAGCATCGACATGAAAGAAATTACTTACTCGCGAACATCACCACCAGTGATTAATCCGGAGTTCATCATTATGATCCCGCAAGCAACAGTTAATGGAATATCGTCGTCTTGATTCTCCACATGTACGAAAATTCAGGAGTTCCATCAGCGCAGAAAGGCATGCTCGCCATTTTCTGGTATGGAAAGGGAGTCATTCATATCGAGTATTTCCGAAGATATTAACGATTAATTAATCGTTAATATCACCAGTGATTAATCCGGAGTTCATCATTATGATCCCGTAAGCAAGCAACAGTCAATGGAATATCGTCGTCTTCATTCTCCACGTGTACGAAAATTCAGGAGTTCCATCAGCGCAGAAAGGCATGCTCGCCATTTTCTGGTATGGAAAGGGAGTCATTCATATCGAGTATTTGCCGAAGATATTAACGATTAATTTAACAACATACTGCAAAACTTCACAAATACTAAAGAATCATATCGGTAGAGTAAGTCCGGAAAGAACGAATTTTTTCTTACACCACGACAACGCCAGACTGCATTGCAACAACGAAACAATGAAGACAGCGAAGAGCATGAAATTCACTTTTGCACTCTTCGTACAGTCCTGACACCTTCAGATTTCTGGTTGTTCTTAAAGTTGAAGGATGTATTGAGGTCAGGGCAACATTTTTCAACAGACTCTGAAGTTCGAGCTGCTGTTCGCAATTGGATCAACAGTAAAGAAAGTTTTTTTTTATGGAAGGAATGAAAAAATGGAATCTGTGTTTGGAAAAATATGTTGCACTAAATGGTGATTATGTGGAAAAATAATTACATTGGTAGTACATATAACAAAGTCACTTCATTTTGAGACTGGTTTCTTTATTTTGTCTCGTATTATTCTTATTTTATAGAGTTGGTAACATTATATATCAATCCGCCCTCGTATATAATAATTTGTAGAAAAATCATACAATACACTTGGCCTGTAGAACATAAAAGAAATGTAATACATACACGTTAAAGTTGTAATTTTTATAACGATCGAAGTTGTATGTAAACAGACTAACTGCAAAGGTTTAAAAAATAGACTCAAACTTGGGATAATAAAAACATCATTAATTATATTCTACTATATAAAATGTATCCACAAAAACAAAACAGAACCAGTCACTTTTACCAAATTTTAGTTATTTAACTCTGACTTACATACCGTGGCTGCATTTAAATTATTACATATTTGAAGTGGCCTGTGATATTAATATAATGTCTGCGATATTGAAAATATTATAGATATTTGACAAGTAAAATTTTAACAGTTGTCATCTATTGAGTTGCAATTAATCAGTTTCAAATTCAGAAAGGCGTTTAATGGAAAAATATTACATGTTAAAACAGATGCTGGAAACATTCAGTGCGATCAAAAATGGCTAAATGTGTTAGTAAATCTAAAAAAAATGAAGAAATTCATTACTTTTAATATGCCAGTGGCGTCGCGCACGGGTCCGTTAGAAATTGTTAAGAAAAGAAATTAAATGAAGCGATTAAGTTTCCGTGTTCTATTCCACAGTAACCACTATTATTACAGCGTACTACTGTTCTTTATTTATACTATAATGGCCAAAGAGATTGATGATTACCATTTTGAAGTTTATGTAGGTTAGAATGACAAGTAACGTGCCTTCAAAAACTTTTCTCATTATAGTAGGCTGTTTTTTTAGTAATTAAGTAATCAAAGATTAGTGCACATGCGAAACTTTAGAAAACTTCAAATTCTGACAGCTGCCATACATAAAATCAAATTATATTTTTTATAGTTATTTATTGTACAAGTGTGTTATGTTACAAATAAGTCACGCGAGAAAATGTTTAGCTCACGAGTCCGCTAGGACGAGTGAGCTACTTTTCTCAAGTGACTTATTTGTAATTAACATACGTGTGCAATACAAAACTTTATCCAACACCTCTTAAGATCCGTTCAAAATGGCTTTTAATGTTTTATAAATTTGACGTTCCATGTCAAATTTAAATTATAAATTTGACGTTCCATGTCAAATTTAAATTATAAACGACTAATGCAAAAAGTTCATATACAGTAATGCAGTTACTATGGAATTAATATAAATGTGTTAATACTATAGCAGTTTGAATGTCTCTATGCAATCTAAATTTCACCTTGTTTTATCTCACTAGTGAGATAAATTATGTTTTTAACTCACTAGTGAGTTATAAGCTACATAATTGATTTAAAATCGCCATAGTTATAGGTCTATTATTAGGAGGTGTTGGATAAAATTATTTTATTATAATGGAGTTACAACATAAAATATTTATTATTCGAAGTTACCATAGAACTGGCCAAAAATTAGAAAATGGAGATTGGGTTTATTCCATTAATCAGTGCTTACAGGATTTCCGGCAACAGTATCCTAATCTACCAGTTACTTACGCACAACTGCAAAAACATATTCAAACTTGTGTTATTAATTTGGCGAAACGGAGGCAATAACTCATAAACCTTACAAACATAATTTTACATAGGCGTCTTGTATCATAGCCGCCGAGTTTTAAAATTGGATCTTCATATGCACCCATACAAAGTCTTTGTAGCTTAAGAGCTATTTCCAAGAGGCTGTTAAGCTGCAGTATTGTCCTTGGTTTCTAGCGCACTTAAATGATAATGCTATATTGGACAAAACTTTTTTACGGATGAAGGTTGGTTTTATATGACCGATTATATGAACAGCCAAAATTATCGTACCTGGAATACCAATAATCCTTATGAATCAGTGCAAACTGACTTATAGCCAGTGAAAACTAGAGTTTCTCTTGCAATATCCAGAGCTAAAATTATTGGACCTATATTTTTCTAGCAAACAACAACTGCAGAACGTTACAGAACATTAATCTTAGATCATTTTATAAATCAGTTGAATCACACTGAACTAACAATTGCCTATTTTCAGAAGGATGGAGCAACGCCACATATATCACATAGAACATTGGAATACTTGGAGCAATTATTTCTAGGGAGAATAATTAACTAGAGTCTATGGCTATCAAGATCGCTTGACCTTAACAACTGCAATGCCTTTTTATTAAGATATTTAAAGAATAAAATATACCGCAATCGTCTACATCAGCATTTCTGCTTCGGAAAAAGATGGGATATGATTAAAAATAAAAATATTCTGGTCTACATACTTTAGTAGAAGAATAAGAAAACGCTATTCAAAATGAAATTAACTTCTTGAACAATAATGCTCATATTCTTGACAATGTGGGCGTAGGTAGAAAATAATGGGCAACAATATGAAGAATTAATAATTAATAAATAAATACATTTATTAATTAATTTGTATATTGTCATTGATTTATGTTTAGGTACAATGTTTTAGTTTTATGTACACGTCAACAGTAAATATAATACATATGTTTGACAGTACAGTACAACCTAATCAGCCCAAATCAGCCTTTTTTGATTGCATTGAAAATACAAGTTATGGTTATGACAAATTAACGTTAAGGTAATAGTTGCGAAAAATTTAATTAAAAAATATAATTGATGTTTTCCAATGTTACCAGCTTTATATTAAAATCATAGGCCTCCCAAATAAGAACTTAATTGAATGTACGGTATTTATCCCTCATGCTTGTTAGGTCTAAAATAGTTGAATTTTTGAATACGATCTCTAAGAATTAAATACTCATTTGCTCATTACTTAATATTTCATCATATTTTTTATAACTTCTCTAGGAATACTATTAAGAGACAACTTAAAATGTGAAGATCTAAAAAATTTAAATAATACATACAAATATGCCAGTTTGCAAAGATAAAATAATCTCTTTATTCCATGTATGTACCTACATCTAAAAAGTGGTAATTTTATTTATAATTTGCAAAGCCATTTATAGATTTTATATCAAAAGAACATCACTTAGATTTAAATACATATTTTTGAGTAACCAGTAAGTCAGAATTCTAAGTAGAATTACATATCATATGTATATAGGACAGGAAATAAAGGGATTAAATGGCTGGTGTAATTTAATAATGTATGTAATTTAGAAGTTTCATATTGTATATATATATAATTTCAAAAAATAAAAGGCTGAATTAATTATTATTTCCAAGTTAACATTAAAATATATATCTACTCAAATCTGTTTTAATCAAAATCAATGAATATATGTGCAATGTGGAATTCTTACAAACTCTAAAATGAAAATAAAAAGTTACTCAGTGTTTGCTAATATAAAAGATCTTTTATTGCATATAATGGAACGAATTGTTTGAATAGAAATGCAATCTACTCATTGTCAAGCAATTGAAAACTCAAAGAAAGAAAATTGATTAACATGAAGCAGTAAAAAATATTATAGTAAATAAAATAGGAACAAGCATTCCACATTTAAATATCGAACCTGAACTAGACAAATACACATCAATTACTGATCCTCGTTTCAATGGAGGGAACAGTTTGGAACGAAAAGAATTCAAAGTAATAGCAATTTTTTGCTCGACAACTTTTAATTGCTACAAATGTATAAATTATTTTAAAAAAGGCAATAACAAATGACATGCTTTACCTCGTAATCAATAAGGGGTTCCTGTTTTTCACCCTTATAATATTCAATGTTGATAGTTACTAAACCATTATTAAATACCCTCACAGTGCAGATGACACCCAAATCCCCAGTATACAATTTGAATAAAGAATCATCAAGAACGACGTTATTTTGAAGTTTCATATTGGTTAGGTAATCCCTAAGAACATTTTCGACGTTTGTTGATATTACTGACAATTGATTGTCATTTTTAACACAGCCAGGGTCTACAGAAAAATCCAATAAAACTGTATTAACTGCCATTGCATAAATATTACAGACAAAACTGATTTAAAATACCGGCACTTATTCACACCTCTGGTAGATTCACATTTGACAATTTGCAACAGGCAACACTCAACACTTGGCATCAACGCGAACAACTGCCGCCGAATTTATTGTAATTATAAGGACTGCCAATCTCATAAATCAAACGTCTCCAAATTCTTCTAATATTTTTAATTAAAGTTAAATTATTCTTCAATAAACGATAAATTTAATTAAAATGGAATTGGAAATATTAAAATATGTACAGAAAAAGTGAATGAAAGAAAATGTTACAAATTCTTAGAATTATACATTCAGCGTTTTAACATTTTTCCTTACATAATTCCTTATTACTTTTAGTCCGGTCAAATTAGACATAAAAATAGTGATCAAATAATAAAAAATCCGACAGAGATGAATTTTGGTAGAAACCTTGGGTACACCAGCAGAAATAAAGTGTCAAAAATCCCCATCGATCCCATGTGTGCTAAAAAAGTTATTCAAGGTCAAAGTTTTCGGTTTTTTTGGATTTTCCTCGAAAACGGTAAGTTTTATCAAAAATGTAGCCTATACAAAAATTGTAGATCATAAAATTATCTACAAAAATAGTCCTTATACATTTTTCCTAAGAATCAGCATTCCTAAGATATCACGATTCTAAAAGTTGAAGGAGTTACATTCTACATGATATGCAGACATTTCCACACCACCTGTGAGGTAGTGTACTTCAGTGTTGCCAGGGGAATTTTTTTTAATTCCCTAGACATTTGCAGAAAATTTCCCTAGATTTCCCTAGAATTTTTAAACAATTTTCAAGACGTACTTACATTGAACTATATAGTACTACTGGAACGAGCACGCAGACGTACGGACTGGCCGAAATCTGTGACCACTGTGTTAGAACGAGCGCGCTGCTAGAATGGGGGTACTTCTCTCTCATACTCTTTAGAGAGTAAATGCGCGTTTCCTTACGTCCGTTTAATTTTCGTTAAAATACTTTATTTTAAAGTTAAAATGGTAGTGTATTGTTGTGCATATGGATGTAAAAATGAACGTGTACCTGAAAAACACATTCGTTTTCATAAGTAAGTAACCGTAAGTACATAATAGTAGGTTTATAATTGGATCGAGATGTCTATTTCCAATGAATGAAGTTTATATAGCTCAATTTTTTTAAAAATCATGAATTTATTAAAATAAAAGGAAACGAAAACAATTTAACATATAAAAAAATTATTAATTAAATAAATAAAGGGCTTTAGAACAAATGAAAGGAAATTTTTTTAAAGTTTTTGTAATTTGACTAATTAAGCAATAACATCGTTCTTTCTATCACTCTATTTATTATTTTTGGTAGATTTCCACTGTTAAGACCTGCAGTTTTAGAATTATGGATAAAGGCACTACATTTGGAAAATTTAAAACCTAATGCTCATACTGTTATATGCAGTGATCATTTTACAGAGAATAGTTATCTAGAGTCTTCTTTAAATAAGAAATTATTAAAGAAAGATGCGGTTCCTTCTATTTTTAATTTTTCCCAATACTTGTTGGAGAAACCCACAGGTACAAGAAGACAAACAAGAAAACGTCCATGTATTGATACCGTCAATAATATTGGAATTCAAACTCACGCCAAAAAAAAAACATTGCAGTTCCTAGGGGAGAAGGCAACATTGAGGCATAAGTTGAATAAAACAATATTGTTTTATCACATTTAATATTAGTGTATAGATATTTTTAAATGTAAAAATATAATATAACCTTTTTTTAGATTTAACTTTTATAGTTTATTTTGTAACTATATATGTATTAAAAATTCACTTTCAACTTGTTCTTTTATTTCCAAAAACTTGATAATTATTGTGGGTTGCGCTTTCTACCTGTTAGATCGCACCTGGACCAAATTCAGTGGAAGGTAGCATTTGTTTCATATAAGCGCTTGAGTGGAATAAAGATAGGTATCCCCTCCATGCAGCCGCACTCGTCTAACAGTCGATCCTCATTCTCCGAGTACAGCGTGCGCGTTCCAGTATTACTATATAGTTCAATGCGTACTTAAAAGCGGATTGAAGATTGCAGGTTATATAATACAAAAAAATTAAAAAAATAGGTTACATAATATTAAATATACATATATATAACAAAGACAAACAATTTTTTTAAATAAATTCTATCATACTAAATACTATCATACAATATATCAAATTTTTTAAACAAATCATTGTTGACTTCGAAATTAAAACAACTGTTGCCCTTCATTAATGTTTTGCAATGTAAAATGCCACACAACGTTTCGGTGGATAACCGGTTACGGGTTATGGTTTTATTTAAGTTAATTTGCGAAAATGCACGCTCTGCAGTCGCACAAGAGTGTGGCAAACTAAATATATTAAATATAAATGTGCACAGCTTTGGATACATAAGCATGTCGTCGCCAGATTTAAGACTGGCAATTTTTTTCCAGAATTGTTCAACATTCAAGTCTCCAAATTGAGACAAATCTGTATTTCGTAACATTCGCCATTCCCTGTCTATCTCATTTAAATCATTGCCAACTAAATTCGGGAAATTAATGGCCATAGGTGCTATTAATTCATATTTTTTTGATATTACATCGATAGGTGAAATCATTTCGATTTGCTTTAAAATAATAATTGATCTATTCTTTTGGTAACCTCTGATATATTTGAAGGCACCCTTCTATTAAAAAATCTAAACATCGCCGTCTAAAGTTCGCTAGTTCATTTATATTTAGCCCATGGGTATTATTAGCTATTTTACCCATAACAAAGGCACCTAAATAAATTTTCTCCAGGTTAACAAAATTGTCTGGATTTTTATATTCTACATTTTCAGTTGGCGTTCTATCGAGATAAGTCCTTTTTAAGTAATAATCTAGTAAAGATTTTAATGCAGTTTCTACATTTCTATATAATATGTGAATTTTAACGCCCTCAGACTGCATCTCTGTGTCTAAATTTGTGAAAAAAGGTAAAATATATTCTAGAAAACGAAAATATAATTTTATAGTGGGATTGTTGAGACCATTGAAAATATTTTTCGCTGTTATATCTTTATCACTTAATTGTGCATTTGTGAAATACAATTTTAAAGCATCGTATTGCTCTAAAAATCGTCTAACAACTGATAATAAAGATAACCACCTAGTCTGAGAGAGTTGTAGTATTTTATGGGGTTTTAAAGCTAAAAACTCTTGAAATTCTTTGAATTCACTCTGTCTTTTGTAACTGTATTGCAAATAACTGTATATATCTCTGACTAGTTCATCAAGAGAAGAAGGTAGCTTTTCACAAGCATAATTAGCGCAAAGATTAAAAGAGTGGCAAACACAATTAAATATAAATAAATCTGGGATATCTGCTTTTAACTTAGTAGATAGTGAATTGTGTTTGCCCATCATTGCACTTGCGTTATCGGCAGCAACGCCTATCAAATTCTCTTTATAGTTAATATTATTTTTAACAAAATATTCCGTAATGCTATTATATAAAGATTCTGCTGTACCACTAGGCACTTTCAACAAACCGAAAAATAAGTCTTTGATGCTAGTGCCATCAAACACTCGCGCTACTAGCGCTAAATGTTTAATGGATCCTTTATCGGTAGATTCATCGACAATCAGTGAAAATTTATTACAAATTAATAAATTTATAGTTTTATCAAAACTATAAGAACCGATAACATTATTAACAATTGCAGTTGCTTTTGTGCGGTTATTACTGTAATTTTTTGCGATCTCAGAGTCGGTAAATGTGGTTCTTATAATTTCCGATAAATGATCTAATGCATTTAACGCAATATTATGCTCGGCTGCAAAAGCGGCGAATCTTACTTCAGCGGTTTTAATTTTCTTTTGAAGATCGACTGTTTGTAAAAAAGAAGATATATCAGTCAAAGACTGTTGTTTAGTTACAGAAGTTACTAATTTTGTATGTGCTTTTCCGTGCGCGTGTTTCAATATTTCTGATTTGCCACATATAAAATGCTTTTTACATGCCTTACAGTATGCATAATTTTGTCCTTTTTCACTGCTTCGCAACCAGTTTTTAAACTGCGGGTTCTGCTCCCACCGAATATTGTATTTCTGTGCATAGGATTTTCTTTTTCTTTTCTTCGATATATTCTGTGCCTCCTGATGAAAATTCAGATATGTATATCCTTCACAGAAGATGGCCCGGCCTCTGATGACATATTGATCCTTTACTTACTGCATAAAAATAATTACAAATATATTTTAATTAATTGTTAAAATAAAAGCAAAATCTGAAATATTCACCTTTTTGAATGGAAACGCACTTATGATTCACTGCTTTAGAAAAAAACTTTTTATTTAAGAGATAGTAATAAGTGTATTCTTTAAAATACTAAAACTGTTCTTTGAGGCTGAACTGAAACTAGTCAATGTATTTTTGATACTGACCGCTAATTAAAAATTCAAATAAAATTCTTGGATTGAATATATAAAAATATTGGGTAAAATTTGGGGGTAAGTACATAATATACCTATTTTAGTTTTATTGCCATCAGCTGGTTATCTTTTATGCCATACTCATAAATAAAAAATGTACAATAATTCGGGGTTTTATATTATTACTATTAATAATCCTCTTTTGTGTATAGAATTCGCACGTGTTACTTTAAAGTGCTAACATATACTTCTAGAACGTAATAAAGATATACTATTTTGTCTATTGTATTTTTATTAGAACAATATACATTATCTATAAATTCATAAATAGCCCCGCCCCGTACCATAAAATAATATTTACAAATATATGTAAATATGTACATATAGGAATTTATTACTCTGAAGTGATTCCTATATTACCCATAATTTATAGTTTTTATTACTATAAAATCCTCTTTTGTATATATTGTAATTCCCACGTGTTACTTTAAAAATGTAGTTCACAAAGGGTATTTTCTTTTGCTTTATATATTTAATATAATATAACAATACGTTTATTTATTTCTTGAACATTTGCATACTAAATTTGTAGAATAGTCGTGCTTCATAAACAATAATATACATACACTTCTAGAAATAGGAATTCAAATCTTAATTATTTAATTTTCCTAAGTTACTTCTTGTTCAAGTTTTAACACATAAAATATGAGTATGTGTGTCATTATTACGGGTCATAAAAATCTATTGATTAGTTAATAAAAGTAACCACATCGTAATTCGGTATTAATTAGATGGGTTTGTAGCTATAAGATGAACGTATAAATTTGGAATGGTGCTTTTCAAAATAAAAACCACTCGCTATTGAGTTGCAATTAACAACTACTATGCGAAATTTTTGGGATCTTTGTATATCGAGGTTTCCTTACATGATTCACAATATTTAAAGTTTCTACGTTAAGGGAATCCCCAACATATATACTGGAAATATTGTGACATAGCATAATTCCCTAGATTATAGCCTTATTTCGTAAAAATTCCCTTTTTCCCTAGCACCCACCTAAATTCCCTAGGTCTAGGGAAATTTCCCTAGCTTTGACAACACTGGTGTACTTGGCGCGTTTTTTTTAACGTGGTTTCCCCGATAGGCCTACTCCACGATCTGTTATAACGGGATTTTATGGGAAAATACTGAATTTACTGCATGATGATTATTGATATTGATATTGATATAGGTGATTTATTTAAACGGTAGTTCTGATTTCTGTAAATATTTTAATCTGATTTATACTCTTCAAATTCAATAGTCATGTCTTCTTCGATTTCTTCTTCTTCTTCCTCTTCTTCTTGCTGGATATTCATAAATTGTTCAATTGAAGATGAATCAGCTGTCTCTTCATCGATATCACATGAATCTTCGTTTAGTGGATTCAATTGAACATTCGAGCAAGACTGGCCTTGGCAATTAGTACACGCTGGTGAACACAACAACCCTACTCTTCTACAGCCACATTTAGTGCTACAACCATTTTTGCAATTGCAAACAATAGTGTTTAGGAGTTTTTCCGGAGCAGGTAGGAGTATAGTTTGAATCGGTTCCAAAGTATTATTTGTTAATTTCCAACCTCAGTCTTCGGGGTTCAGTTGATTGCCTAGCCATGTCTGAACTTGATAGTATACTCGATACAAGTGTTGATGAGCAGAAGCCGATGTTGGAGGAAGACAAGATAGTTGTACTTGTTTCTTGTTCCGTGTATTTTTTACAAAAGTTAAATACCTATACCTACTTGTCTATACAATCAATTTTTTTGGAGCTCCATAAACAGTAAGGATAAAGCGAATTCCTTTTGTGATTATCGTTTGAGGGGAAGAGTCAATTTCTTCAAATACTTTAGCACAATCAATTAAATCCTTTTTTTCAATTAATGTTAATACTGATGCTTTACCCCTTCTGAACATTGTTGCTGTAGTATCGCAGCCGGTTATCGCATGTAAAAGTAAAATATGGTTTTGGCATTTTGGATAAGCAGATAAACTTTTTGAAGAATATATTTTTGTTTGCTGTTGAGCCTTCCCAGGTTTTAAGAAGTAAATAATTTTATCAATTGGAGGCAGTACGTAGTATTAACAAATCAACATCTTCACCAACCACAACAGTTGTATTTGTTACATTGAATGCAGATTCATGTAATATCGATGAAGAGAGCTGATTTATCTTCAATTGAACAATTTATGAATATCCAGCAAGAAGAAGAGGAAGAAGAAGAAGAAATCCAAGAAGACATGACTGTTGAATTTGAAGAGTATAAATCAGATTAAAATATTTACAGAAATCAGAACTACAGTTTAAATAAATCACCTATATCAATATCAATAATCATCATGCAGTAAATACAGTATTTTCCCATAAAACTCCGTTATAACAGATCGTGGAGTACGCCTACCGGGGAAACCACGTTAAAAGAAACGTGCCAAGTACACTATCTCATAGGTGATGTGGAAATGTGTGCATATCATGTAGAATGTAACTCCTTCAACTTTTAGAATGGCGATATCTTAGGAATGCTGATTCTTAGGAAAAATAGTATAAGGACCATTTTTGTAGATAATTTTATGATATACAATTTTTGTAAAGGCTAAATTTTTGATAAAACTTACCGTTTTCGAGAAAAATAAAAAAAAACCGAAAATTTCGACCTTTTACATTGAATAACTTCTTTAGCACACATAGTATCGATGGGGACTTTTGGCACTTTATTTCTACTGGTGTACTCAAGGTCTCTACCATATTTCAGCTCTGTCGGAGTTTTTGTTATTTGAAATGTCTATTTTGATTGGACTATTTTGCAAAACCAACAAATGTGATTTAAAAGGAATTATATATTGTATATAAATCTAAACACTTTCCTTTATTTTAAAGTCGTTGTATTGATTTCTCTAAAATAATTTTTTTTGTCTAAGTTAATTATCCATCTAATCTAACTATAAATAACTTTTTTTTAATCAGTTATATGTATAACGCTGTTTTGAATGAATAGTTTCGTAAATTTACACCTCTAAAATATTTTCCAAAAGAACATGTCAAATGTTCACATATTTTACAAAAATTAAATTTATCGAGTAAATTGTAGAGGAAGGGATGTAATGAGTTGACAAATCATCCCAGTTTAATTCTAACAATTCAATAAAGGCTGAAATTTGAGTAATGGCTTGTTTCCTCATGTGTATACAGTAATAAATCAGTAAAAGCTCCACACTCCTTTCAAAAGTTCAGTCGTTGGAGATGTTTATCGACCAGTAGTAATCGCGGCACCCATATTAATTGCGCCCTTTTTCATTTGCAAATATTTATGTAAAATATATCGTCTCCGCTTGTCTGAGGTCTTTATAATGTTCACTAGCTCCCGTGCTACGACGATTGTTCGGCACTGAGTGAACTTAATAATATCATCGATTGTGGTAGATTTTGGCATTCCAGAACGCTATTAATCTTGAATCGATATACGACCAAGTTTACATTTTCCTATGCACTTTTTTATTGTTGAGAACGAAGGCAGATAATTCCAAAGGCGAACCGTTAAACGTTACTTTATAAGCCAGATGAAGACATCGTAAGACAGAAACACATGTCCTTTGATTGAAGTGAACGCTGGGTAAATATGTCCATGTATACAGATACAGATATGTGTATGCATATTTATACCATTTGTAACAAAAGCTTAATGCGTGCTTACGTATTGATTTGCTAAATTTCTTTGGTATATAGCTACTAGTTAATATGGACTATACCAATATATGTATATTTTCTTCTTCTTACAATAATACCTAATAATCCTTATTTCCAACGGGAAACCCCAAGTACAGAAAATTTAACAGCTAAAATTAACGTATTGAGAGAGTACATATTATGATTACAGACATAGCATAGACTTAAAATAACATTAGAGATCGTATGAATTGTATCAAAATTAATATCACGTAGGTGAGAAATAGAATTAAAGTTCTTACAAATAACTGAAATGGATGATTTTACCATTATATTGGTTCTCCTTGAGTAACAATAAAAAAAAGTTACTTTGGCGGTTGTTGAATCGAGGCACAATAAAATTGATTTTATGCAACAAAGCAGGGCAGTCAATATCGTTATGCAAGATTTTGTATAAAAATTTTACACTGCTTATATTTCGTCTAAGTTCCAAGGGCGTTAAATGGAACCTGTTCAGCATTAGCGTAGAGTAAATGCCTCTGGCGGGATAAACTCCGTCCTCGACAAACATCATATATTTTGAAAAACGACTCTGAATTGACTCGACATTCTTCACATGTATATTGTAGATCGGATACCAGATGAGGAATGCGTATTCTAATTTAAACCTGATAAAAGCGCAATACAACGCTTTGATGCAATCAGCACTGCGGAAATCCTTACAATTTCTGTATATGTATCCATAACTCTTTTAGGCAGAAGCTATTGTTTGATTAATATGTTCGATGAAATACGGTTTGCTGTCAAAGGTCATGCCCAGGTCCTTAGTCTCGGTACAGCGATCCAATATTTGACCATTAATTGTGTAGTCAAACATACATATTTCATGCTTGCAACTAAACGTTACTACCCTGCACTTGTCTATGTTCAAAATTAGATGATTGTCTATACACCATTCTCCAATATTAGAAACATCTTTCTGTAGTTTAAGACAATCCACCGCGGTATTAACCTCATAAAATAGCTTCAGATCACCAGCAAATAGTATATGATCACAGGAGACAACAGCTGATATATCGTTAATAAAAATCAAAAACAGCAATGGACCTAGATTCGAGCCCTGCAGAACACCAGTTGTTAGGCTAAATTAGGTGGATTTAATATTACTATATTCAACATACTGTTTTCTTCCAATTAGGTAAGATGAAAGAAGCATTATCAGCGCTGGCGAGAATCCCATATGTTGCAATTTCCCCAGAAGAGCACGGTTGTCAATCAGATCCAGGCGCGGCTCATGATGACGTATTTGGGGGTGCACTTACAATGATGCGAGTGCTTCGTGTATTCTCCTTTACTAACTGTAGCGTTTTCTTAGTAAACACCGAAAACACACGAGGCACTCGTATCATTGTACAGTGCACCTCCAAATACGTCATCACGAGCCGCGCCTGATCTGATCAAAGACTTTTTGGAAGTCTGTGTAAACCACGTCTGTTCGACCACGTCTATCCAGACACTCCGAAATATATTGTGCGAGGCATGCGAGGTTGGTGCTAGTAGATCGGTTCTATAAAATAAAACCATGCTGTGACGTTGTTATTAAGCTTTTAACCGAAAAGTAGATTTGCTCATACAAAACTGCTTCGAAAGCCTTGGCAAAATTGCACAATATTGAAATAGGTCTGTAATTTTTAACATCAGACGAAATACCCCTTTTAAAAATCGGCCAGATACGTGAAACTTTCCAGACCTCGGGAAATTTGGACTGCTTTAATATTCTAATTATAAATCGTAATTAATTAACATCTAATTTACTACTCAATTTAACGTTCGTTTTCAGTGTATTTTGTGTTAATTTTCAATTACGTATTTACCGCTCCTCGTGTATATATTACTTTTGTTTTATTACTTTTAAATATATCAATTTCAATTCTTTCTTATGTAAATATAAATAAAACACATAGATATCATAATGGTTTCGCTAGTACGTACGCCGCATCATGAACCAGGAAAGCAGGAATCCTATCCACTCCACTAACAAAGTTATTCTTCATTTTCTTAAATTTCTGTAGAACAGTTTCTTCAGTGAAAAGCGTAACATCTATAGTTGAAGAAGACTGAGTTACTTATGTAAAACTTTCACTGAAATTAACATCAGATTTGATGTACACACTGTTAAAATAATCACCAAACGCTTTAATGATTTCCTGTGGTGTATCCAATTCGCCCTTACCATACCTCATAACTCCCGGAATTCTAGTCCGCCCACGCTTTTTGTTCACATACCTCCACAGGTCCTTCGGAGTTTGAGTAATAGATAGCTGGATATTGTCGATGTAGTTGTTGTAGGAAACACTTATCAAAGGCTTGCACCTCGCTCTAAGAATTTTGAAGCGTTCATAATAGACGTCTATACCATACTTTTTATATTTTCTGTGTGCATTATATTTGCTGCGGACGCACCGTATCACGTCAGAGTCAAACCATGGTGGATAACAGTAATTACTAGATTTTCTATGATATTTTGGTACTGAGGAATCAAGAATATTGTATTAAACATTATAGAAGGCAGTACAAGCCTCATCAACTTCCGCGATTGCACAAACAGCAGACCAGTCAACATCCAACAGCTCACCATACAACAAATAGTAGTTACCCTTCCTGAAGTTGTAGCATATCTCGGTTTCACCCAATTGAAAACGAGCAGTACGGCTGAGGCATACATTCAAAGATATTGCAAGCGACGGGTGGTGCTCATCCTCCGTCAATAGCGTAGAATCACTCCTCTCAACGGTGCACGCAATATTAGATAGTACTAGATCCAGTAGGTGGTTGTTGCTATTGGTTATGTAATTTTTTTGAGCTAAATCAAAAAATTGTTGAAAATTATTAAGTAAGAGGTATTTTCAGTGATTAAAGTTTAGATTATGTGCAGGAATGTTAAAATCAGCCACGATTACAATTTTTGTGTCACATTTACTAACGTAATGAAGATGCTCTAATAAAGCTAGAAAGTGTTGGATAATCATCAAAAGAAGTAGATGGCGGAATATATAATGCAAACATAAATATCTGTGTATTACTGTATATTTATGTATTTCTATAGCTGGTCGAGAGGAAACCGCTATCAGCGTAGTCTCTTTTGTCCGTCAGATGTCACAAGATTATCTGGTGTCACCTGATAGAACAAAATTTACTATCAGTTCCAAAGGCGAACCGTTAAACGTTACTTCATAAGCCAAACTGATGACGTCGTATGACCGACACACAGGTGTCTTTGGGTGAAGTGAACGCTGGTTTAAATACGAGGCGTATGTCCATGTCGCACCATGACAAGAAAAGTGACACAAACCACACACACACAAGTCAAAAGCCTCACCTATATTTACCTGATAACATCTCACATTCGACGAGAGCAGAGCTACAGATTCATGTTACTATTCTATAGAATATAATAAAATTTACGGCCATAAATGCCATAAATACTATTTATGTAATATAAGTTTTATAGAATTCTTTTAGTTAATTTTTCTCAAATGCTGAATTTTTGAGTTATGTCACTGTTCTTGCCAGGGTGCGATGTGTACAGATACAGATATGGGTAGGTATACATATTTTTATAATTCGTATAATGCGTGTTTAGGCATTGATATGCTAAATTTCTTTGGCACATAATTGCCAAGAGTTGATTCCATCTCAGTTTTTATTTCAGTGGTTGTTAAACCTATCAAAACGAAGTATTTAATTACCGTCCGATACTCTTTTTCATTTTAGTCGAATAATTACCAATTTTGATAGTTCATACGGTAACTGTTGTAGCTTAAACAAATTAACTATTTAATATTTTTACAGTCATCTATCTGTTAAGTCCAGAACATATCACTCTACTTCTCGTAAGATGTGGGTCTAAACATGTGCATAATCCAAAAAATATTGTTCGGTGGACACAAAATCCACCCTACGAAAATCATAACAAAAGTCATAAGCAACATATTGGTTTATTCGTTGTATTGTCCAGACTTGGTTACTAATGATTGCTTTTTATTTCCTCCTGTAAAGACATTAGGGAGTTTACGTTTTACAAGGGGCTATTTTTATTTTCCCCGACTAGGGAGTTTTAAATTTTAAAGCAATCCAATATGCGTTTTTTAAATCACATATGCCTTGGTAACTTGTGTGCCAATTTTCAAAACATTTGTAACATTATTAATTTAATTATTTGTCAGTTTGTGTTGTCGTGCATTGATCTTTTATCAAAATTAACAAAATCGTTATAAAGTTCCTAACAAAACAAACAAAAGCTCCAAAAATTATTCTTAAAAAAATGATTGTTCTTACAAGTCAACTATTTGCGAGTGATCAAAATTGTTTAAACATGGTCGAGAATTATAGATGTTGATCCACATCCAGGTCGCCCTAATTCAGATGTTGAAAAAAATCAAGTGTTTTGTACTGGAAGATACTAGATTAAAGAAGCCACAATTAGCAGGTTTACTAGGTGTTTCAGAAACCACGGTCTTTAGAATTTTACACGAGTATCTTGGAATGACAAAGTTATTGCAAAGTAAGTTCCACGAACACTTTCGCAATTGCAAATGCGTGTTCGAGTAGAGACGCGTGAACAATTCCTAGTGCTTCGTGGGTCCGAACCAGATTTAAATATCGACCGACTTGTCACTGGAGACGAAACTTGGGTGCATTATTTTGATCCAGAATTGAAACAATACTCGATGTAGTGACATGTTAAGGGCTTGAGCCACCCCACGAAGTATAAAAGGACCCCTTCTGCAAAAAAAAATAACGTGAACTGTTTTTTGGTAGAGTCAATAATTTTTCTGATTGATTATCTGAATAAGAGTAGAACGGTAAATGGAGTAAGCTTCATGCATCGTCCTGGAGATTCGATTAATGTGAAAAGACGCGAAAAACTCACACAAGGTGTCTTATTGCTCCATGACAATGCACCAGTACACAGTACACATGTCAACATTTTCAAAAGCTGTGCCTGATTGTGGCTTTGAATAAGAAATTGACTACCCACCTAATAGTTTATATTTAGCACAGAGTGACTACCTTTTTTTCTGAATCTCAAAAGAAAAACTTAGAGGAACATAATTTCGGGACGATAGGAAATGAAATAAACAAACTTGGTTTTCATGCTGTAAAAAACACGTTCTGGTTCGGCTGTGGCGGCGTGATAACAATAAAGGAAATTATTTGAAATAAATAATTGGTGTGATGGTGAAGTTGCATCAAAGGTCCAGGACGTGTGTAATGTACTGAAATAAATATATTACAACTTATTAACTAAATAAAACACAACAACGTTGTTCTTAAAGTTTTTATTTAATATTTACAAGAAAGATATTGAGCGTTGATATATTTTAAAGTATGTAATTAAATAAAAGTGATATATACAAGGAACGTTAAATAAGTAATTAAAAGTTAATATAAGATGCACAAGTAGAATGAAAAGAAAGTTAAATTAGGTAGTAAATTAAATGTGAATTAGTAAAAGAATAATATATATTTGAACAATACAGATTACCTTTGGGTTGCGAGCATGTCGCGATCGGGCATGCGAAAAGCAAGGCCGAACGGCGCTTGGGTGCTGAAACAGTATGTGTTAAGTTTTTGCGATGTGTATCTTACAAGAGTTGGAAACAGAAGAAGGATGAGTTTGGTGTAAGAGTACACTGGCTTGGAAACGGGTAGGTTTGTTTTATGGCCCACAGTTGAGAGGGGGATGAAGTTGACGATTTTTTGAATTAAGAACTAATTAAAAGCGCAAGTTAGAAAGTTATGATACCGATGAACAAATATCATTAAAATACCCCTGTGAAAAAAAACTTTAAAATGATATGGGACATGATGAAATTATAGAGAAAAGTATATAATAAATTAAATAACTAAGTTTTAAAATGAAATGTATACTTTGCAAAAATTCGAAAAGAACGTAGTATACTTGAGTTGAACGTTCAATCAGGTACATTTCTTGGAAGGGTCAACTGACCAGAATAATAACAAAAGAAAGCAGGCGCGGCTCGTGATGACGTATTTTGGTTTGCAGTACAATGATCCGAGTGCTTCGTGTATTCTCGTGTACTAACTGTAACGTTTGCTTAGTAAACACCGAAAACACACGAGGCACTCGTATCGTTGTACTGCAAACCAAAATACGTCATCACGAGCCGCGCCTGAAAGAAAGGCTTTCTCTTTGCCAACGAATATATGAAATATACACCGAAAACGTCCAAGTTTGAATTCATATTTTTAAATGGGAAATATATTTGCAGAAATATAATTTAAAATTAAATTTAAAACATTTTATATATACGAAGTGTAACAACGCATGCAAAAACGTATTGAGTTCGGAAGATGGCAGTGGGAGAATACTTTCAAAAATTATAAATAAATGTATTTTGCCAAGAAAAAACTGTATTATGATACTAGGCCCAACAAAAGCGTTTAATATTCGCTTTCTGTTGAGCTTTGTTAATTATAAAATAATACACACAAAATATTTTTCAGAATTTAAAATCTTTGCTTGAACATTATAAATTCTTAAATTAAAGAAGTTTTCTTTGGCTGTAATAATATTAAATACTTTTCATTTAGAAAATCTACAGTTTATTCCAGAGCATAGTCAAATAAAATATTTTCTTAAAGCTATTCAAACTACGCAGAACGGTAATCAATAAATAATGACCATAAATGTATAATTTAAGGACGGAAACGATATTTGTCCGAACCATATAGAGCAGGAGGTAAACTATTTCAACGATGACCCTTCCTTTAGTATACATACAGCATTTTGTATAGGTGGTTATAAAAGAATTCAATAATAATAATTATTTCAGCGCAGGCGAATATGTAGTATACCTGTAAAAGTCTACATAGGTCAAACTTTTAGTGTAGTGTGTAAAGCGGTCAAAGCGATATCGTGGTGCGTGTTATATGTTTCTTTTCGTATACATGTATGTACGTTGTTATTTATCGGAAAACGCTTTTTCCGATGTTTTGGCGTACACAATAGGCAATTGTTATTGACACACTAACAGGTAACTGGGAAATTGATTTATTATTTGTTTGTAACTTGCGAAGATGAATTTCTTATTAATATATATATTTCAAGCAACATCTTAATTTAGATTATAAGTATTTCGCATGTATTTCATGTTGATGGTGTTTAGAGAAAATAAATGTAAAAAAAGTAGTTAAATACGAGGGATGTTATTTTAATGTTGAACCTAATATAATGAAATGCAGTATTTTATTCTCAAAATATTCTCCATGAGAGTCAATACATTTTTGCATTTGAAGAAACCAGGTTCCAAATTATTTTTTAAATGTTTCTAGAAGTGTCTTCTTTACCTTTCTTTTGAAAGCATCCACAATTTTATTTATCGAAGTAAAAAGGCATTTTCTAAAACTTTGGCACGTGGGACCAAAAAGAAATATTGGTTTAGTCACTAAGTGGTTGAGCAATTATTAAGAGAATAAAAATAATTTTTGAATGCAATGAAAAATTTTTCTTTAGTAGTGAATTTTTTCCATCTTTAAGACAACGTCTGATTCTTTGGGTTGGAGGCCAGTAAGTTCAGGCTCTTGAACACAGTACGCTTTGTACCACCCCCAATAGATCTCTTGGATCCTACCCTCGTAGGATTCAATAGATGTCTTTCGAAATGTTTCTGTCTGAGTCCCTTCAGTTCCTCACAAGTGCATGTTATAGAAAGGCTAGTTTCGTACTGTTGTTCACATATCCTACACCAGGGGTCGCTAACTAACCCGATGTATAGATGCTTCCTTCAAGGACAGTGTCCGGTTATTAAGCCGGTAATAGTTTTAATCTTTTTTATTACTACGAATTAGGTTAGCTAAAAGCCTAGCGTATAGTTAGCTTCCCATTAGCCTCTATTTCTTTTTATGTTCTCTTTCAAGCCATAACCAGATCTGTCTTTTAGCGAAATCCTTGGCGATTCCATATATAGGTTCTAGTCCAATGAAGTTCCTCTTAGAACCTTCTTTGGTCAGTTCGTCACTCATTGCCTTTAATCTCCTCATGTTCTGGCACTCATATCAGTGCCAGGCTATTAAGGACCTGTTTACAATGTTTAACTAGTTTGGACCTGGTAGATTCATTATGAATGAATAATGTAAATGTTGTAACATGAGAGCAAAATGAATTGAGGTAGTAGGAGGCTGCGGTTCGCTGATCGTATTTCGTGAATTATAAAGTAAATAAATCTTACTGACAGCACTTAAATGTCTCCTTGATACAAATTTAATTTACAACTTAAAATATTTATAAAATGTCATACAAATGTCATGTTTTATATTTTATTGAAAAGTTTACAATAATTGTTGAAACTGTTGTCCCTCGGCATTCAAACATAAATTTACGCGCCGCTTCATGTTTTCAAAAACCTTTTGTAAAATAAATCCGTCTACTAACTCGCACTGTCGCACGATATTGTTCCGTAAATCGTCTATTGTATGCACTGGATTTTTAAAAATGGAGTTTTTTAAGTATGGAAATAAAAAGTAATCCAGAGGAGTTAAGTTACACGATCTTGGCGGGAAACGGTCAACACTACTAATTCTTTCATCAAAAAATTCACGTAAATAATTTATTGTTTCACGGGCAGTGTGTGGTCGTGCGAAATCTTGCTGAAAGAAACCTAACTGTAACTCGTCATCATGCAGTTGATTTATGAATGTTTCCAGTATATTATTGCGATATCTTTCACCATTTGTAGTTCCTTCGAAAAAGATCGGACCAATAAGCCTTCTACGTGACATGGCATACCAAACCCCTATTTTTACAGGATGCAACGTTGTTTCCCTATAATAATGCGGATTGTCTTTTGCCCACATACGCATATTCTGAGCGTTTATGTAGCCGTTCAGGTGAAACCACGCTTCGTCGGTGAAAAACGTTTTATCCAAAACATCGTCGTCGTTAAGATTTGCATTAAAGAAACGACAATAGGCAACTCTTCGAACGTAATCTGGAGGTAATAGTTCTTGATACAATTGAACCTTGTAAGGATGCATACCAATATCGCGTTTAAGAATACTGCGGCAGGTTCCATAACTTATATCCAACTGTTGTGCCAGTCTTCTGACAGATGTTGTAGGTTGTTCTCTAATTGCGTTTCTTGCATTATTAACAACATTTTGGGTCCTAACTCGAGAAGATCTTCCCCCTTTCAACAACTTCAGGAAAACGTTGTTGGAATTCTTCCTTGCACATTTCTATTGAATAATACCATTCGCCGTTTGGCAAACTTCGACCGTTACGAAAGTAACATTCTAAAATGAACACCATTTGTTCTTGAGTAAACATTCTGAATGTGATTATACTGTTTTAAAAAAAAAAAAATTGTATTGAAAGAATTAATAATTCACACTGACAGTCTGTCATTAAATGTTTGACAGAAAAATATTGTGAATATAATTCACGAAATACGATCTACGAACCGCAGCCTCCTACTACCTCAATTTATTTTGCTCTCATGTTATATAGAATGTTTGTTGTATATTGTATTCAAAAATATATATATCACTACCCCTACCCCTACATAACTAAAATGTGTGTATAAGTTTTACGTCATTGTTCCGGAATTTACCTACATTATTACTTCTTGGAAATTTACCTACATGCAACAATAACCAATGTTTCCACTGGTATAATAATAAAATAGAATTCCTAATTACATAGTAATAGGCTGTCATAAATCTTCTTAATGTATTTTCATCTGTACTATCTCATCAATAATAGATGTTTATGGTACCTACATATTTGGAAATCGTGTGTCTATTATGTATAATTAGGGTTTACGGAAATCGTTCACTCATTACTAGAGCTGAGGATGTTTGCGGTATAACCATGGTTATATCATGTAACCATAGTAAATTACTATGGTTACATGATATAACCATGGTTATACCGCAAACATCCTCAGCTCTACAGTCATTACATTACCCTAGGCAATAAAGAAACGGTCTAAATGTATAAAGCAGGTAATAAACATTTACAATTACATTACTTCGCGAAAATGCAATAAATTTGCACAACTGCCGTACTACGGGCAAGATATATTTCATCTGTTTCCTTTGATGTAACTCAAGGCATCCCTATAAAAGCTTCTAATTTACGCCTCAACAGCTCAGTGGTTGAGCAATGGTCCGGCATGCCAGAGGTCGTGGGTTCGATTCCTACTTAAGGGCGAATTTTTTTTCAATGAAAAATTCGAATAAAATAGCGTCGTAAAGTATAGAAAGAATATTTACAATTACATTACTTCGCGAAAATGCAATAAATTTGCACAACTGCCGTACTACGGGCAAGATATATTTCAACTGTTTCCTTTGATGTAATTCAAGGCATCCCTATAAAAGTTTCTAATTCACGCCTCAACAGCTCAGTGGTCGAGCAATGGTTCGGCAAGCCAGAGGTCGTGGGTTCGATTCCTACTTGAGGGCGAATTTTTTTCTATGAAAAATTCGAATAAAATAGCGTCGTAAAGCATAGAAAGAATATTTACAATTACATTACTTCGCGAAAATGCAATAAATTTGCACAACTGCCGTACTACGGGCAAGATATATTTCATTTGTTTCCTTTGATGTAATTCAAGGCATCCCTATAAAAGTTTCTAATTCACGCCTCAACAGCTCAGTGGTCGAGCAATGGTTCGGCAAGCCAGAGGTCGTGGATTCGATTCCTATTTGAGGGCGAATTTTTTTCTATGAAAAATTCGAACAAAATAGCGTCGTAAAGCATAGAAAGAATATTTACAATTACATTACTTCGCGAAAATGCAATAAATTTGCAGGTAATAAACAAATTAGTAAATGAAAATCTTTGAATCTAAAGAAAATATTACAATTTTGAATATGTTAATAAAAGTACATTATATAATGGTTTACACTTGAAAATGCACGTTGAATATTTATAAAATTTAAAATGTTATTCTTTAATTCTGTTATGCTAAATTTACTTATATCTAACATATAAATATATACAATATAAGGAATTTCGTTTTATGACGAAACAGTATCCTTAAACCTCGTGTTTGTCTAGGCGTGAACATGTTCTTCTATAATATCCACTTTCCATCGTCTGTCACTAACAAGTTCGGAAAAGATCCACGATTGTTTTTTTACAAATGAGTAAAAACAAACATTTAATCGGTCTAGTGTTTCTTTGAGAAAGTTTGATTGACAACGATTTCGTAATACCATAGTAATCTTAACATTAAATCTGTTTATATGATCTGACTTGGACCTTAATGGTAAACTAAGGTTTCAGGTCAATTTTCGTTTTACAGTACGCTCATCATAAACTGTTTATTACGAGTCCAGTCGTCACTCAAAGTTTGAATTCATATCATATTACAATGACAAAATAATTTGAAACATACTAGAGTGGCTAAAAATTCACTATATTTTGTGTAAAACAAAAGCATTTGTAATAATATAAGAATATTGTAAAGTACTTGGCTTTCGGGTTCGTTGTAAATAAAACTAACGCTAATTAAAAACACTATATTAATAATAAAACATACTAAATCATATTTAATGACTAATAACAGTATTTATTTCACATTTATATAACAGTATTATTTCACATTTACTCGGCTGTGACTTCAGCTTGAATGTCCTCTTCCTCTCTTGCCATCGCCATTTATAGTACATCAGTTTTCTCGAATTTTCTGTTCGGGAAAGTTCTCGGATGTACAATTGCGGAATTAAAAAATATAATAATTATTAAAAAAAAGGTTTTGTTTAAGTATGACAATACGTTAAGCACGTATAAAGCGTTTGTACAATATGAAACAAACATGTAAATAATTTACATATCTGTAACTATGCACATGGACAATAATTTGTGTAATTGTTATAATAATTATTGTGTTTTTTTTTTTGAAAAGCTAACCTTATTTTATATTGCAATTTAATGACGATATAAAAGTCATATTGACATGCCGCAGTTAAGTGTTAAAATAGTATATTAAAAAACCAGTTTCATAAGGCACCATTTTGCCGCACGAGATCAGTTTAGAAAACGAGCCGCGATAGCGGCGAGTTTTCTAAAGAGCGAGTGCGGCAAAAGGCCTTATGCAACGAAGTTTTTTATACTATTTTTTCTATTTTGCATTTTTTACATTAATAAATTTGAATTATTTAATTTGGAAGTTCAGAGTTTAATTTTTATATAAAGCATGCAGTTGGTCACATTGATACTTGACATTGTCAAATTTAAATCTTGCTATCCGCGAAGTATATTATATTACATCTTATTTATTAATTTTCGTTAACATTACTTGATATTTTATTTAAAAATATAAACATGAGTGACTTAGAAACTAATATATCTTGTTGTCAATTGTATACAATATACGTTGTTTGTGTAGAGTACGAACATATATAACATCTGTCAAATGTACTTAAATTCTTAAAATCAAATGACAGCAATGATATTTATTTCTGTGTACGAACAACGCCAACATTGAAAAATGAAAAAAAGCGTATCGAGATGAAGCTCATTTCGATACTGTTTTGGGTTTCATAATAAGTTCATTTCGAACGCAAAATAGAAAAAAAAAACAAATAATTACTTTAATAGGAGAAGGATATAATGTGTGTTCATTTGAAAAGTCAATCTAGGTTACTTTGAAATTTTAATAGAATAAGACGCATATATATCAGTATGTGTTTGTTGTTCCGTAAACGTAAATCCAAATGACATTTGATAATGTCAATCACACATATCAGTTAGTGCATAAAATAATCGTGCGTCGATTCTTGTTTAAATAAATTGCTTCTCAGTTTTAAAATGGCTTTCACTTTAGAACATAAAACTTTTTTAGTCCAGGCTTATTTTCGAAGTGGTAATAAAATTGATGGTTTATGGGTTTATTCAGTTCAAGATTGCATGATAGAATTTCAAGTTGAGTTTCCACATTTTGTAATAGATTATATACAATTTAAGAATACTTTGGATAGAACTTTAAAACTTTTTTCTGAAACTGGTAGTCTCTTAAGAAAATCAGGCAGCGGAGCAGTTAAGAAACGTACACCTCAAGTTGTCAATCGTGTTGAAGAAATAATGGAAAATGAACCACAAACATCTGTTCGACATTTGAGTCAACAAATAAACCTTTCTGTTGGTACAACTCACAAGTTATTAAAAAAAGATATGCAACTTTATCCATATCGTGTCACAGCAGTACAAGAATTGTTAGAAATTGATTACCCACGTAGACTACAGTTTTGTAATTGGTTTGTAAATATGAACAATAATGGAAAACTTTCGCAAAGAGTCATCTTTACTGATGAAGCATGGTTTTATAAAACGGGATACCTATATTCACAAAATGCAAGAATTTGGAGAAGTGAAAATCCACATGTAATTAATGAAGAATCGCTACATCCAGAGAAAATTGGTGTTTGGGCAGCGATAAGCCAAAGGCGAATCATTGGACCAATATTTTTTCAGGGAACGTTAACTGCTCAAAGGTACAGTATGGAAATTTCACAACCATTTGTCAATCAGTTGCATGATGATGAACTTCAAAATGCATATTTCCAACAAGACGGAGCACCTTGTCACTGTACTGCAGAATCTTTGGATTATTTAAGAGAATTTTTTGATGAGCGTATAATTAATCAAAATTCTGAAATTGCCTGGCCTGCACGTTCATGCGATTTAACACCTTGCGACTTCTTCTTGTGGCCTTATCTAAAAAATAACATATTTCGAACACCTATATTGAATTTGAATGATATGCTACAGAGAATCGAACAGAAATGCATTGAAATTAATAACAATCCAGTAATGTTGCAGAATATCATCAGAAATTTTGAACAGAGGATTTTAAAGTGCATTGATCTTGAAGGACAACATTTTCAACATTTGTTATAGTTTTCAATAAATACCTGTTATTTGTTATTTATTTGTATGTATGAAACTGTCAAAATATACGACTTCGTAGGTTAAGTAGTAAATTTTAATTTACGACATACTTCAAAATGTTCTCAGTAAATCACATGCTACTAGATTGACTTTTCAAATGAACACTTGTTACACTTTTATTAGACATATAGATTCTGGTAATTTATATGAATTTTCGTTTGAAGTTTTAAAAAAGTCAAAACTGATATAGACTGATTACTGATTACATTATTAAAATATTGCGAAATGTAGCCTAAAGAGTTGTACACGTTTTTTAATGCAGCAATTGTACGTGCCTGGTGACATCATCCATTACGGTATCGGAGCTTTTCTAGAAGGCTCTAGGCGTGTTGGCTTCGCACGGCAGGCGAAGTCATTGCATGACTCACATCACAATATTATTAAAAATCGGTTGTGGAGAATACAATACAAGTTCATATTTGTGTGAAAACATCTTTCCAGACATGCAGGCATGTGTTTCATCTTGGTATAAAATCATCAGTACAAACTCAGACAGTGTGACAAATAATAAATGTTGGCTTTGTAACATGGTCCTAATATTGAAGTTTATAAAATGTCACCTAACTGAAACAAAGTCAGTGGCATATAAAATAAAAAAATGGAAAAATTCAAATACAAATAACGTTTTTGCAATAATATATGCGTTTTAAAAATGAAAATTCCAGTTTGTTTTTTTTTGGTTTTTCAAGATGGAAGCTCCCAAAACCCACGGCAAGATGAGAATATTAAAACTGTAAAAGTAAAACAAGTAGGTGGCAAAAGGTATTAATTATTTAAAAAGTATTGGCATGGGCAATATATCATTGACTGTTGTTATACAGGCTGGTCCTTAAGTTTGTCGAGAAATTTTAGGGTGCGATTCCTTGGGTTATCTCGAGAGACATAGTTCCTATAAACATTTGTCCTAAAGTTTTCCGTTGTAGAGATACAGGCTTTTTAATTTTTCAAAAAAAAATTTCTTATTTCAAAAATATAAGAAACGGTTGCAATAAACCCTAAAGGTACTGTTGAAAATGACCACCAACAGCTAATATGCAGGCTTCTATCCTCCTATTCAATTGCATACTCACACGCTGAAAAAGTCCGGGAGTGTTTCGAATTGTTTCGCATCCAACAATTATGCGATTTCTTAGGTCATCGAGATCTTGAATTGGCGAAGTACAAACAAGGGATTTTTTTAAATGTCCCCACAGAAAAATGTCTAGAGGGTTCAAATCAGGTGACCTTGGAGGCCACGGCTGATTCGGAACTTCCACTCCTCGAACTATCCATCTATTCTGATATGTCCTATTTAAAAATTGCCTAGCTTGTAAACTAAAGTGTGCTGGAGCGCCGTCATGCATAAACCAAAGTTCATTTCGGATCAAAAGTGGAATATCTTCTAAAAGGCCAGGCAACTCGTTTTCAAGAAATAGCCGATATGATGCACCATTAAGTCTTATAGGAAGGAAAAAGGGACCAATTAAATAATTATTAATTATTCCCGCCCATACATTTAAGGAAAATTGCTCTTGAAAGTGCATCTCCCTTATGGCATGCGGATTTTCATCTGACCATAAATGGTTGTTGTGGAAGTTCCTAATACCATTTCTGGAGAAGTTTGCCTCGTCAGTAAATAGAAGGTAGGTTAGAAATTGTGCATTTTGGGCAATTTTTTGTCGGAACCAATCACAAAGGACTAAGCGTTGCGGAAAGTCACGCGGAAGAAGAGCCTGTACTCTCTGAATATGGAAAGGATATAATTGTTGATCGTGTAATATCCTTAAGATGGTTTGATGGCTTGCGTTTACCGTTACACCAATCTTTCTTGTACTGGTTTCTGGATGTTCATCGATTATCTGCAGAACAGCTTCCTCTAAATCGGGTGTTCTTTTAGTTTGAGGTCTTCCCGGAGTATTTTTGTTTCTCTCAAATGAACCAGTTTCTGCTAGACGACGGTGAATATTACTGAAGGTTTCCGCACAAGGTACAAGTCGTCGAGGATATTTTTGTTGATAAATACGCCTTGCTTCATAACTATTTTCATTAGGTAGACCGTACACAAAATGCATATCTGCCATTTCAGCATTTGTATAATTCACCATAATTACAAAAAAAGATTTGTAGGTACGAACTTTCAAATTAATTATTGTTTGACAATACTTATGACAGTTACGTAAGTACAAATAAATGCTGTAAACATGACAACCAACACAACAGTTCCCTAAATCGATTTCTAAATTTTTGAAATAAAAAATTTCTTTTGTGAAAAATTAATCAGCCTGTATCTCTACAACGGAAAACTTTAGGACACATGTTTATAGGAACTATTTCTCTCGAGATTACCCAAGGAATCGCACCCTAAAATTTCTCGAAGAAATTAAGGACCAGCCTGTATAGATACATAACTACATAACAATAACTAACAATAAAATCAACTTTGACAAAACAGCTTAAAAATACAATTACGGGAATTGGTTAGATTGGTAGTACATAAAATAATTACTAAATTATCGTGTTTTTATCAACGTTTATTTCATTTGCGATGTGCCTAATGCTCATGCCGTCCTCTTACCTAGTTCTAATTATCGACTTTTGCAGTTCGTTTAATTGAGGCATTTTAAAAATTTTATACGCTTCTGACTTACAATAAACTGACACTAATATTATCATACCGGATAAAAATCAAATTTACAAATTACGAATTTTTTTAATGTGTCGGTGTATGAGTTTGTAGAGGCCGCAACTGTACATGATGCTGTAAAATAATTTTACACGAAATATCACCCTTACTACATTACAAAAGTCATCAAGGTACAGCCTAGAAGAATATTCAGCGCCGCTCATTGACTAATGTCAACATCACGATCGTCAAAACAACTATCGCTCTCTTCATGACAAGTGCAAGACTTGAAAGAAAGTATGAAAAAAGGGCGTTGTAAGAAAAACTATATTTTATTTTTCAACATATAGTCCACTAACTGTTACGCACTTATTCCAGCGTTCTTTATAATAAGACTATAATAGCTTCTAAAAAAATTCTCTTGGTAAGTCTTCAAAAAACTTCTCCATCGCTTCTTTCAGACAATCATCTGAAGAAAAACGTTATCCACTAAGATCCTTTTTTAATTTAGGAAAGAGATAATCACTCGGTGCCAAGTCCAGGCTTAAGGCGGATGTTCCATATTTATAAAGCCACAGTCGTTGATTATTTCTCAGACTTGACGAGCCTTGTGAATTCTGCAATTATCATGAAGCACTGTAATCGTTTGCACAAAGTTTTGAGGTCTTTTTTGCTGTATGGTAGCTTTCAAATTTCGGATTGCTTTCTTATATACTTCTCCTGTAATTACAAAGCCATTCTTCATGTATTCAATGAAAAGGTTTTTTTCTGTAACCTTTTCCTGGTAAATTTTGCGTCCTTGGCCTTTTTGGTGGAAGAGATCCCTTGTGGAGCCACTGTATAGATTCTTGTTTAGTCGGTGGGTTCCACTGATACATCCTTGTCTCATCACCTGTTATAATTTTCGATAAAAGCTTTTTATCGTTAGCTAAAGCCTAAAGTTTTCCTTACTAATTTGTTACTGACACACTATTTGTTCGGGAGTAAGCAATCTGGGAGTCCATTGTGCTGACACTTTCTTTGTTCCTAAACAAGTTGTAAAATTTGTAATACTGTGGCTTCTAATATCTTCATTTCAAGAGTAATCACTAAAGACGGCAGACTATGTGCCAGACAGACAAGAATCATTTCACCATGTGTACTAAATATTGTTTGGGATACTATAATATAAATATGTTTTGAAGGTGCATCTGTTATTGCCAATAATACCACTTTTTCTTTAGAATAAATGTTTCGTTCATTGTTAGAAATACAAAATAATGTTTTTTTTAAATTTTGATTTAGAACTGTAAAATATATGTTCAAATTCTGTTATCTCTTTGATAAATGCATGTATGGAAATATTTAGGAAACTCAATATAAACTATAACTATAACCTATAACTACTAAATGTATGTTTTTCTGCTCCGATATGTAAACAAAGCGAGAGGAATGAAAAATAATATTTAGTACAGATGGTGAAATGATTCTTTTCACCATGCACCGGGCACATAGTCTGCCGTCTTTAGTAATCACTGACACCTTCTTTCTTCGATCTGCTATGACTTGTTTCTCGACTTTTTTATGTTTTCCTCGTTTCTTGCTACGATAGTACTTTCGTATTTCAGATCGTCTTGAATTGATTCTGTGCCCCTTTGAAATTGTTTAAACCAAAATTTTACTATAAAATATGATAACGCAATCTTCCTTCTACACATAGTCATCCTATGATCAATATTTTTGCGTCCATTTCTTCTTTCGTCAAGAATTTTATTACGTTTCTATGTTCTAACTAAATTTCACTCATTTTTTGATTAAATAAAACTCTGCAAAAAATAGAAAAACTTGATCAGTATAAATCCAAATGTGACAATTATTTAACAACAAAAGCTAGTTATTAACACTGAATTTTTCATGGCTATGTGGGTAATATTAAAATCTCGCCTCGTAGATACAGTTGTATAAGTTTTTTAAATTATTACCGAGACCGGACGCATCAGGCCGAAATTATGATGGACCATATAAGTAGTCTATAACATCGCTAACTACAACACGCAGTTATTGAACAGCACTATTCATTCAGTTAACCGCACATCTGGTTTTTGTCGTTGAATTGTGTCGCATTAACTTCAATTTTAAATTCTTCTTCAATCTTAAATTTGTTTCTTGACTGGCGTAGATAGAAGCGAGAGGAGTTTTTATAATTTGTTTATATTTCGTAAGATAAATAAAGTACGGTGAGATTCTTTTTTTCATTGTTTTAACTAACTGTTTAACTGTAAATACAGGGTGTCCAGAAACTCTCCTGACAAACGAAGACTGGAGTTTCCTCAGATAATTTTAAGACAATTAAACCCAAATTCACCTAGTCCGAAAATGCTTCCTAAGGGAGCTAGAGTTCTTTGAAGATGGCGCCTTGTTTTTTTTTATTTTTTTTTAAATTCCTCCAGAACGCTTCTATTTAGAAAAACAAAAACTGGTATGCTTATTTATCCTCCAGAGATGAATCGATTCTATCAATTGCGAATTTCTAGTACCGGTCATAGGCGTCCGTTTTGGGTAGGTCAACGGTTATTTTAAGGCATAACTTTTTTGTCTTTAACTTTTAAGCATTTGTGACACTAGATTATTAAATTTTCAGGTATTCCAGTAATAAAAGGTACTCTTACTTTAAGTCGGTAGGTTACACCGTTTTCTAGAAAAATCGATTTGTAAATTTTTCGTTTTTTCTTCATTAAAGTTCAATTTTTTATTTTTTGCAATAGTCAGCTCTGAACTGCCAACAGAAGTAAAACCTACGTTTTTCATTGTCAAATTGTTGTCAGTTCGCAAAGTTTATCTTTTCATTTTTTACTTTGTGTTATTCAAACACAACGATTTCAATTTAAAAAAAAATGGTTTTTACTAATGAGGAATACGCCGATATGCATTTAGTTTATGGCGAAATGAGGTGTAATGCTCGAGCGGCGCAACGTAGATACGCTGAAAAATTTCCCAATCGTCAGCATCCCACTCACTCAACATTTACAGCTCTTCATCAACGATTAAGAGAAACAGGTTCAGTGGTCCCAAAAAATAATGAAACAGGGAGACATAATGATGTAACAGCAGAACATGAAGATGTTATTTTAATGGAAGTTGAGGAAAATCCAGAAATTAGCGTTCGAAGACTATCTGCCATGTACCCCACAATTTCAAAATCTTCCGTAGGAAATATCATACACAAAGAAAATTTATATCCTTATCATTTTACAAAGGTGCAAGCACTGCTAGAAGGAGATTTTCCTGCTCGCGTAGAATTCGCTAGATGGTTACAAGGAACATTTTGTTTGGTGACGAAGCTACATTCTCAAAAAATGGAATTTTTAATGTACATAATGCACATTATTATTCGTACGTTGGTGACAATCCCCACGTTGTTCAAGAATTTAAGCATCAGCATAGGTTTAGCATAAACGTCTGGATAGGAGTAGTTGGCGATTATCTACTTGGACCTGTGGAATTACCTGCTCGTTTAAATGGTGCTGATTACTTACATTTCCTGCAAAATATTTTACCTGATTTGTTAGATGAGGTGCGTTTAAATATTCGGTAAAACTTATGGTTTCTATAGGACGGCTGTCCGGCCCACTTTAGCAGGAATGTACGAGACTTTCTAGATAATAACTACGAAGACCATTGGATTGGAGGAGGCGGTCCAGTTGCTTGGCCAGCAAGGTCGCCGGATTTGAATCCTTGCGATTATTGTGTTTGGGGATACATAAAAGCATTTGTTTATTCCGTTCCGATACAAAATCGCGCACAACTCTGGCTAAGGATACAAGATGCTTGCAACGAATTTAGAAATAACTTTGGAATTTTTGCAAGAATTCGGCGTTCTCTAAGCAAAAGGGTAAACGTATGTATAGAGACTAATGGTCATCACATCGAGCAACTTTTGTAACAATCTACCTTTGATACTTGTTCTTTTTTTGTTAGTTTCGTTCCATTGTAATAAATAATTTGTTTTTAATTTATTAAATTAATTTTCATCCATGCCTTGATAGCCCAAGCCAACTTCGTCGCTAAAAATAAGTAGGTACATAATAAATTGAACTTTAATGAAGGAAAAACGAAAAATTTACAAATCGATTTTTCTAGAAAACGGTGTATCCTACCGACTTAAAGTAAGAGTACATTTTAGTACTGGAATACCTGAAAATTTAATAATCTAGTGTCACAAATGCTTAAAAGTTAAAGACAAAAAAGTTATGCCTTAAAATAACCGTTGACCTACCTAAAACGGACGCCTATGACCGGTACTAGAAATTCGCAATTGATGGAATCGATTCATCTTTGGAGGATAAATAAGCATACAAGTTTTTGTTTTTCTAAATAGAAGCGTTCTGGAGGAATTTAAAAAAAAATAAATACAAGGCGCTATCTTCAAAGAACTCTAGCTCCCTTAGGAAGCATTTTCGGACTAGGTGAATTTGGGTTTAATTGTCTTAAAATTATCAGAGGAATCTCCGGTCTTCGTTTGTCAGGAGAGTTTCAAGACACCCTGTATATACGTAAGTGTCCAATGAATTTTGTTAGGTTTCAAAAACTTACGCATACATTTTTAATTTTCATTTATTTAGATCTAGAACATTGTTTAAGTTACTTTTTCAGATATGATATGGAACAACGTCGAGAATGGCATCGTGAAACAATGGCGAGTTGGATTAAGGATCAAACAGATTGTATGTCCATTGCCAGTGATTCCGAAATTTATTGCAAATTCTGTAAAATATAGTTAGCATCGTAAACACATACACAGAAGTTAGACCCGTTGGAATCTGACAATTATAACCAAGAACTCTGTGAAACTTTAATGGCGGTAAATATTCCATTAAATAAACTTAACAATCCCACCTTCAAAATCATTTCTCCAAAAATATACTGGTCGAATTGTTCCTGATGAATCCACCTTACGCAAATATTATGTTTCTAAGTGCTACACGAAAGCAGAACGCATTAGAAGCCATCTTTCAAATCAGTACCTATACGAAACTGTTGATATATTAGGACGCTGTATGGTAAATGTTGTAGCTGGTGTACTACATCCAACTATTCCATACAACGCATATGTATGCAATAGCAACAAAAATTATAAATACAGTTGATGCGGAAACAGTAGTTAAAACCATTTATGAGAATAAGCATCAAATGCTTCATTCGGACGACAGGTACAAAGAAAAAACACTTTTATTTGTCAGTGACAGTATTGCATATATGTTAAAAACAGGCAGACTATTAAAGGAAATATATCCTAATATGCTGCATATTACCTGTGTAGCACATGGTATCCACAGAATCTGGGAATATATCAGAGACACCTTTCCGGAAGTTGATAGACTTGTATTCGCTTTTAAAAAAGTATTGAGAAAAGCACCATTGAGAGTAGCTCTTTACAGGGAAAAACTTCCATCTTTGTCACTGCCTCCCTCCCCAGTAATAACTAGATGAGGAACATGGTTGGAAATTATTAGTTTTATGCAGAGAATTTCGATAGTTTACAAAATTTCGTTACATGTTTAAATGACGATGCTCGAAGTATTTCTGAGTGCAAGGAACTAATACAAATTCCAAATTTAAAAAATCAGTTGTACTTTCTTCAGGAACACTTTGGAAATTTGTCAAAACTAGTCACTTATTTTGAAAACAAAAATAAATAATCTCATATTAAATGATGGATTAACCTCATTAGATGTGGCTATTAATAATTTGAAAAATATTCCAAGTGACTTCGGATGTGGCTTTCGACAAAAGTTACACGCAGTTTTTAATAGAAATCCAGATTTAATAACATTGCGGCAATTATGTAAGGGGGCAATGCCTCAAAATCTAACTGCTAAATACTCTGAAATAAAAGAATATTTCCAGTATGCACCTATAACCAGTTGCGATGTAGAAAGGACGTTTTCTATCTACAAGGATGTATTTCATTCAAAGAGAACAAATTTTACAGAAGAGAACCTTGAGAAAGTATTGCTAGTTAATATTAATACTCCTTTATTCAACTTGAACTACAAAATAAACAAATAAAAATTTATTTAGTATTTTATAGATCACCACATGTTCGTTTTCCAATTATGTAAACAAAATTAAACTGCTAAACTCCCTAATTTTACATAGGCAATTATTCTTTTTTGTCCTTCAATTGTGGACTTTATATAATATTAAATGTACATAAATTAATTAATTAACATTACGTTACGTTATATGCCATGAAGTGCTTGAATTATGCGATTACAGTAAACACCAGTAAAAATGTGCATATTGAGATTTTTTTAAGAATTAATAGCGAAGTCATGTTATTTTTAAAATATTCATAAATTTACAACACATATAAAAATTATATGTAATAAATTAATTTAATGCTAAAAATATCGTTTTCGCCTTTAATACTTTTTATATGCATACTTGAGAAAGTAAGTAACTGACTCCTCCACCAAAATCAGAAAATTCTTATTCATAACATTCGTTATAAATTATCATTCAATCTAATCCTATAAAACTAGTATTTTATAGGATTTTAAGTTAAGTTTTCTCCGACCTTTTAATTTTGTGTTGTATATAGTAGTGATGATATCACTACTATTTCTAGAAAAATACCACTGTATATATATTTTACATCTTTCTTTAACGCTTAGTTATTTAGGCATATGAATATATAAGAAAGAAAAACCACTCATAATATGTCGAATTTCCATATTATTGGACACGCAAACTTTCGAAGGTCAAGTTGAACTTAGATTGCTAATGAAAATACGAGAATGTGAAAGGCTTGGATAAGTTAAGTAATGAATCATGTCGTATATAAATTATTCTTATCAGATATTTACGATGAAATTCTAGGTATTCTCAGTCTGAGTACTACTATTCTTTATAAATTTGAGATATTTAGATGTATGTATTATTATTAGAGCAGGACAATTGTGCCGCACGCCCGAGGCGAACGCTTAAAAAAGACACATGAAATAAATAGTAAGAAGTAAATTATAAAACGTGCTCAAACATTTACTGTTTCAACAGTCTTCCGTAAAGTCACAAACGGGATAACATTTGTTACATATTTCAATCATTAGATATGTTTCCCCAGTTGTTTCAGACAATCTAGTGCGACGTGTGGAATAAATGTTTTTAATGCCGAAAACGACCGTTTTACATCTAATGATTAGGGACCGGAGAGGCCGATGACTCATCGCCCACGGGCGTAGTATTGAAAATTAGTATTTTTAAAGAGTCTTTAGTTTTATTTATATAATTGGAAAACAAACGGGTGGTAATCTATAAAATACGAAATACATTTTTATTTGTTCATTTTGTAGTTCAAGTTAACTAAAGGGGTATTAATACTTTTTCAAGGATCTCTTCTCTAAAATTTGTTCTCTTTGAATGAAATACATCCTTGTAGATAGAAAACGTCCTTTCTATATCGCAACTGGTTAAAGGTGCATACTGGAAATATTATTTTATTTCAGCGTATTTGGCAGTGATCCAGAATCGCAAGTAGAATTATACCTACGGCAACAATACCAGGTTTACGATAGTCTTAAAATTCTAATGTTAACTAATATATTAATACTAATTCTAAAAGTAAATTAACCCTATTTATATGTACTTATAATCATATACCTAGTCATTAAGTGTGACTTGCCGTAATTGCACCTAAAAATGCAGATACCTACACTTATAGTGTTGCCACCAGCAAACCAGCAAATCGTAAAGATTCGTCTGCAGGTCGTACAGGTCCGTATTAGTGGTCTTATTTGTATTTTTATTAATAAAAATGGCTATCTAATTCTCTAAAACTATGTACACTTTTAACTAGTTATAAATTATCGTAATCATTGTCTAAAATAGATCGGACAACACTTGATTTTCCGGCCGGTAAAATCTAATGTGTACTACATTTTCTTTGCGGCGGATTAAAATTGCAAATCTTGTTAATCAACATATTTCATTCCACAATCTTGGCATTCTCCGCAATTTCCAGATTTATGATTTGTCTTAACTTTATCTTTCGGGCTTCCTAAAGGCGTTTAAAGTGAGTTATGGTATTTAAATGCAACTTGAAACCTGCGTTCTCTTTAAATATTTTGTTTCGATTCTTCGTAATTGTGTAAAAAGATAACGACACGATTATTTTTGGCAACATTATGATAGCAGGTAAGTAAAATTGCGGATAGTCTTTTTTAATTTAGATTTTTCGAATACATTTATTTATTATTTCCGAATCAAACCCAATGTATCTTGCGATGTTTCTTATTAAATTAAGTCCTTGTTATGAAACGTATGTTACAAAGTAATTTGAAACATACTTGAGTAGGTAAAACCTCACCAAATTTTGTATAAAACAAAAATATTTTATAAGCAAAAGCAGCTTTTCAAAGTTTTGACTTATGGCCTGATGCATTGTTGTGGAGCAACAAGACACTGTCAGTTTTCTGCGTTTTTTTACTTTAATAGAATCTCCGAGACGATGCATCGATCTTGCATAATACTCTCCATTACCGTATTATCCTTCTTCTAGTTTGGGCTGGACGTCAGCTTGCCCAGAGACTTGAGTACAGTGCTCTTTGTATCAACCCGGTAATAGTTTTAATTTCTTTTTTACTGCTACGAGTTAAGTTGGCTGAAAGCCTAGTGTACAGCTCCTCCAATAGTGTCTTAGTATGGAGTTGACCTTCTGTTAGCCTCCATTTCTTTTTATGTCCTCTTTCTAGCCATAACCACATCTCCCTTTTAGCGGAATCCTTAGGGATTCCACATACAGGTTCTGGTCCTATGAAGTTCCTATTAGTACGTTCCTTCGTCAGTTTGTCGGCTAACTCATTGCTTTCAATTCCCTAATGTCCCAGTACCCATATTAGTGACACAGTATTGTCTTGTGCCAGTATATTGAGGACCTGCTTACAATGTTTCACCAGTGTAGATCTGGTAAATGGATTCATAATGGCTTTAATAGCTGCCTGACTATTAGTTGTTGTTTTTTTGTTCGTGTAACCGACGTCCCAAATTTCCTCGGCGTAGGCTGCAACTGCAAACAATTCGGCCTGGAGGAAAATTATCGTAAGTTTCACCAGATTTAACGATATCTGCAATCAGGGACACATTTCACATATACCAGCATCTGTGTTTCGATTGGATTGTGATCCATCCGTCTACCAGGTGCCGGCACAATTATTCGAGCAACTCTTAGCCTCCTCCCTGGTCGGTATAGATTTGTTCAGCTTAGCTGTAAACAGAATCTGTCGGCATTTGTAATATCGACTCTGCCAATATAGTTATTGTGGTATCTGTATGGCCCCTACAACCTTATTAGGACACCATACGCAATTGTCCTTCAACCTTAGGATCGTAACCATGGATTCCGCTTTCACAAATAGTTCCAACGGAGGGAGACCCACAATGGCTTCTATGGAGGCGGTTCTCGTGCTGTTCATTGCTCCCATGATTCCCAATAGAGCCTATCGTTAGAGAGCCGTAAGGAGCCCACCGACGATGTCCGTCTTCTTCCACCAGACAACCGCCCCATAGGTAATCGTTGGGCTTACTACTACTGTGTACAACTACTGTACCATATTCGGTTTTAGTCCGCAGGTCTTACCAACACCTCTTCTGCATCTCCAGAAGAGCTGCATTGCCATGTCCGCCACATTGATTAGGTGCCTGCTTTAATTCAGTTACGCATCAAGTGTAATGCCTAGATACTGCACTTCATTGATTAATTCTAACCCTTGTCCGAACAGTCTTACGCACCCAGATTGATACGCACCCAGTTGTCTCATGTTGGCAAAAGCTACCAACTTGATTTTTCGTAGATTGACAGTTAATCCCTCCTCAATGTACCATTTTCCACTATCCTTATTCAGATAATTATTAGTAAAACTCCTCGAGAGTTGCCATTGTTTTTCATACAGAAAGGGTGACTTTAAAATTCTTGGGGTAGCTCCAGCTCTTAAGATGCCACTGCATCAACTCTACTTGCGATTCTGGATCACAATGATGGACCCAAATTTCATCTCCAGTGACAAATCGGTCAAGAAATTTTCATTTTTTAAATTCTTCTTTAGAAAGTATATGCAAGTCAGATTTTGAAAAAAATATATTGAAAAGCAAATGAAATAATATTTATTAGGTTTGTACATTATATGGAGCTGTATGGTATCGCCCTGTTTAACATGTTAGTGTTTTTACTTTCCTTTTATACTATTCTTCGGTACTTTCTAATATCAATGTCCAACAACAATCAGCAAGCATTTCACTATTCCATTGTAACATCATATTCTTCACTCGAAACACCTATGGGTCTTGATACTGGCAAGGCTTCCGAATGAGGTACTGGACTAATAGCAGAGGGCAGACTAGCATAACTAATATTTTTTCTTATTTTTGTTGGAAAACACGAAAGTTTTTGTCAGCAAATGTAGCAATCAGTCGTTTGTTCACGCCAAATCATAAGTCTTGTAAACGGCATAGCGCTTTTCTTACCATTTGACCAGCCCCTCAGAGTAACAACACAACGTGCGCAGCAAATGCTGGGAGCCCGCGGCTTGTATTAATGTTCAATGGTTAAGCCAAAGTAATGAAAATATAAGTTTTCTATTAAAGGTGTAATATTCCGATTATGCTGGTGGGGAATGAATTCTCCATATACATAACAGAAATTGTTTGGATTATTTATAGACGTGCGCGACATTATGAAATAAATAGATGTTCAGCTATCACAAACCGACTTACATTGAATCGAAAGAGCCTTGTGTAACTCTGTATATACCCACATAGCCAGATATCTACCAATTCTTAATTTGAAGCACAATAATTCTTGTATAAAGTCAACATTTCCTCAAGAAGAACTTTTGGAGCTTTTCCTTGTTTTCTAAGGAACGCTTCTATAATCGATTTTGTTCATTTTGATATAAAATCAATGCACAACAACACAAACTAACAGATAATAAAATTAATAATGTTGCAAATGGTTTGTAAAGTGATACACAAGTTACCAGAGCATAGAGTGATTTTAAAAAAGCATAATGAGAAATTGGATTAAAATTTAAAGTTGCTTAGTCTTGGAAGATAAAAACGGTCTCTTGTATTTAGAAATTTATACTATTTGACAATTAGGAAATGCAAAACAGTCGATTCAGCTTAATTAGGACACAAATGGGGAAAGTATTTCGTACCAATAGTCTAGAGGTCCCAATAAATCGAAGATCATGAATAAACCAAAGAAAAACATCTCATTGGGCTCAATGGTTTACTTACAAACATATACATTCAGTATTGTGGTCTTCAGTACTAAATACATACATAATAAACAATAAATACAATATAATAATAATATAATAAAAACAATATATGTGGATAAAATAAAATCCGAATTACGGGGTTATCTATGTATACTGGTAGATATAACACAAATATGTAGGTATATACATACATATCTACACATATTATACAAAGCAAGAGTACTTTGGCTTCTTTTCTTAATTGACTCAGTATTAACAAAATTGGAGCACGTGATAAGGGCGTCTAAAGGACTTCTCTCATTCCCTTTCTGCAAAAAAAGCTGTCTTAACTTTTCGATGAAATTTCGTGCGGACGTAGACTCGATTTCTTCTTCGCTGTTAGAATCAACATTGTCGGCTTCTCGTAGACGTTCTTTTATTTCATCAATGATATCTTCATCAAGATTTTCCTTTTTGTATTCCCGTCTCTTTCAACACAATGTCATCGTTGACATCTTGACCCATTTTCACGGGGCTTTCACTCAAACTTTGCGAGTTGACATTAGAATTGCATAAAGCAAAACATTTTATTATTGTTTTCCTATTAATATCCCTCCAGCTTTCTGCAACGAAGTTTATGGCTTACAGAATGTTGACTTTACAGCTTATATCTTTAGTTGTCGAGTTTGATCCCAATAAATTTTCTTCAATTTTTTCTAAAATGAAATTTATTAGTTTAGTTTTTAGGTTTTTAATAATGCCCATGTCCAAGGGTTGAGTCAAGGATGTTGTGCTTGGTGGCAGATATTCAAGGGTTATGTTGAGTGTTGGCGTATGGATGGGCAGCACAATCGTCTAGAATCAGAATTATGGATCTGGATTGGCGTTGCAATTCTTTATCTCAACTTTTCAGCCAATCTAAAAAAATTAACGACGTCATTCATGCATTCGAATTAGCATGATATTCGACGGGCAATTCTGTAAAACAGCGAGGTCTTTCGCTTTTTCGAATAACAAGCAGTTTTTTTATTGTCATTCCCCGACATGTTCGTACAGCATTCTTTCCATTACTTTCTTCGAACCTGCTAAATTGTCTTTTTTAAAACAAAGAGAACCATCTGGAGTTACTTTATAATACAACCTTGTCTCATCGGAGTTGTAAATGTTTTCCGGTGTAAATTCGTTTATAATTTCGGGAAGCCTTTCGAGTTTCCAGATCAACACTCGCTTTTTCCCCATGAACTTTTTTAAACTTTTTCTGATATCGTGTCTCTTTTTCCAACGAGAAAGCCACCTCTCGGTCGCTTTAAAATTTACGTGCTTCTGGCCCAGCTTCTTTGCAAACTCTTCGACTTTGCATTTTAACATAGGCCCGGACACACGAACACCTCTTTTAGTAACAATGCGAAAGCATTTCCAGAGCGCTTCGTCAACTTCAGCATCTTTTCCTTCACGTTTACGTTTTTGTTGCACTCCACACTCATCGCACCTGCGATGCTAATTTGTTCACGGAGTTCCCTTTCATTGCACGAATTCGCGCAATCGCAGTTTTCGGTACCTCTCAAATTTCAGACAAACTCCGATTCGTTGTGTTTAGATGCTCTTTTATATTGTTTAACAGTTAACAACACTTAAGTCTCTACGGGGTATTTTGAACGAACGAGCCCACACACAGTTTGTATTATGTACAACTTGAAAGAGCGCACATTAAGAAATGAGTCAACTTTTGTCCCCTCGGTTTATATGTCGCTTCTCAGAGAAATAGGGAGTTCCCCCATTTATTCGACGTTTTGTCGCGATAAAACGGTGAAGTTTTACTTATCTTTGATTTCGTTTTATTAGAAATGTCCCAAAAAAGCGGTTGTCCCAATTATCCGAGGATCCAATTAAGCGGAATCGAATATATTTAAAACCAACGAGTATTCTAAAATATACCTAATCAAATGGTGTTATAACAGCAACATTATAAGGTAGAATATATAGTATTTGAAGGGAAGAAGGAACTGTTAATGAAAAGATGAAATCAGAGGCAATAATTTTTTTTTTTTTTAAATAATTGATTCACGCATGTTGCCGTTTCAGCAATTAATCAGCATGCATAAACACATAAACGAAAAACGGCGCTTCATTTTAAAGTTAATAGCAGTCAATGATCACGACTTCGTCTGTCACGCGACGACAAAATTACTCCTCATTCTCTTTCTCACATTCTTGTTGTACTTCTTTTTTTCCCGGTCAACTTACTACCTTACTGTTGCAATTTACGTTACTATAGAGATACGGACTGGACATTTCAAGTTCAAACCTATTCAGCACCTCTATATATAACGTCTATGTAAGTAGAGGTATGTTTATATTAGAACATTAATCGATGGCTCGGACATATGTATGTACAATGGCTATGCATAACCTTGGTCTAATTTGAATGCATTTGCATTTAAAAGACGATTGCATCAAATTAGAGATTCTACGAATCGTTTTGTGTTCGTGGAACTAGATGATATCATAAACAGTTTGTCATTAACAATGATCTTGAAAACGAAAGATATTAAAATGCAAATGTAAACCAATAGCGGTAAATTGACTTTATACATGGTTTTAAATAAATTATCAATATTTCCAAGGTTACAACATACTTAGTGTAAAATTAAGTTTCAAGAAATATCTTCTGAGTCAACCAGCTATAATAATACGAGGCATTAGTGGTACTTTTTCAACGCAAAAGTTTGTGCGTAGTTTTCTGTATTTTTGTATAAATGTCCATGTTGTGGAAATAATATTACAAGAGATGTCTTTTTAGTGTTGCGTATAGCCATAAAATCAAACAGCAGATCGACTCAAAGTGCCTTTATTGCTTTTCAAAATATTTTCCACAAAAATTGATACACTTCTGCATTCGTTCAAACCAATTGTTAAAGCAGTTATTGCAGTCTTCAGTTTGGACAGTCAAAATTGGCGTTTTGAAGGCATCTACTGCTTCTTCCTTAATCTTTGGAAACATAAAAAATCATTGGGACTTAGGTCGGGACTATACGGAGGATGACCTACTAATTCGATATTTTGATGGTCCAAAAACTCAATTGTCTTTCGAGCTGTGCGCGAACTCGCATTGTCATGATGCAGGGTGATTCGCCATTGTGGGTTGATTTCTCGGAGCATGGCGAATATTTCCAGCAAACAAACGATTGTATACCAATCCGCATTAACCGTTCTTGGATCTTGCAAAGGAATTGTAGCTACATGACCTGAATTTGAGACAAACGTTGCGACCATATTTTTCGACACACTTCGCCAACGGATAACTTTTGTCGGATTCTCTTCATCTTGAAACACCCAAACAACGGACTGACGTTTATTTTCGGGTTCATAGGAATAAATCCGTTATTTAACCGACTTAAAGTTTTTCGACACCAATTAACACGAGCCGAGTTTTGCTCTTCGGTTAAAAGATACGGGAAACTAACTTTCTCATGTCCATAGATATCTCAATTTCACGATATGTCACATGTCTATGTTCCTTGATCAGGCGGCGCATCGATGTCTTTCTGGGTGACTGCTGTTCTTGGCGAACCTGTCCTGATATCGTCAATAGCGATGGAAGTTTGTTACAAATAAAAATAAAAAGCCGCGTCGGTTTTCTGTGTTTTATTCCATTATTCGTTTTGAAATGGAGACAAATGAGATATCGCAAGATATTTATTTTATTAGCAAGTAGTTAATGAAGTAATGTTATTATTGTTACTAAATTAAATCATTTCTTGAAATTTGAATAAATTTTAGTTATTAATGTCAACGGATGTATAATTTTAAAGTACTTAAACTTTAATATTTTACTTTAAAGTACTAGAACTTTAATGTTCCATTTTTTGTACCATAAATAATCCGAAAAATGTCATTTTTGACATCAGATGAAATAAATACATTTATTATTAAAGTACATTTTGATACAGAAATAAGAAAAACACCCTAACCGCAATATATATCAATAAATACTATATACGTATTTCGGCAACTAAGTTGCCATCTTCAGTAGAATAACCTTAAAAACTGAAAAATGTTAAACGTAGCGTTTTTGGCTAAGATAAACCTTAGAAGATATGCTCTTCACCAAATTGCCGGTGGGATAACACTTTTTCATTTTGATATTTTTTTTGTGGTGTGCGTATAGCTGCTCAATATCTTTAGCTGAAAACTGGTCAAGATCTCAGGACCTTTTAGAGTGTATATGGTGTATTTAAAGTGTCCTATGGCTTCGTCATTCCAACCCCTCGCCGTAAGAAAGTAGAAATGTTGATTTGACTTTAATTTCGTCAACATTTAAAGGTAGCTGAAGAGGATATTGATCCCGAAGCAACTGATCTCTCACACGTTGGTCCCGAAATTCGAATGATCAATTAACACTATTGTCCGACACATTTACCACTTACATCGTTCTGTCATTTTTTTTCCGAAATACTATTGGGTGAATAGCAAGGGTAATCTAATTCTAATTCTTTAGGGTGCCAGTAAGTCCAGTCATTTGAGCACACTGCTTTTTGTACTGTCCTCAATAGATCTCTCAGTTCTACTTTGTTAGTCTTGTGTCCTCAATAAAAGCCACTATCCTCCTCAGAGGAAATTTGAGTACCCTCGTAGAATCCAGTAGATGTTTTCCGAAATATTTCTGTCTGAGTGCCTTCAGTTTCAGTACATATTACATGAAGGCTAGTTTCTTCTTGTTTTTCACATCTCATACATCAGGGCTCGCTAAATCCAAACTGTAAAGATGCTTCCTTAAAGGCCAATCCGGTTATAGTTTTAATTTTTTTTATTACTTCTAATTAGGTTGGCTGAAACCTAGCATAGTTCTACTAGCGGCGTCTTAGTGTAGAATTAACCCTTCGTTAGCTTCAATTTCTTTTTATCTTATCTTTATAACCACAACCAGTTTATCTTCAGGGGTATCCCTAGCCGATACGGTTCGCTTAACGGTTCTTGTTGCCTTAGACACTCCCTAAGGTTCCTTTTGAAGAAGGGGGAGCCTTATTTTGCTCGTACCTATCGCCTTTTCCTCGACTTCTTTAATTTCTTACTTTGTGCACAGGAAAGAGTTTTTTCTTCTTGATGCACTCTTCCAGTTTTGGATTCTCTTTAGACCCCATTTTTTTTTGTTTTTGTTTCAGTTCATATTATTTCCACGTGTATGGAATTAATAATCAGTGGATGCCTGCAGAGCTGCCATTACGGACACAAGGGCGCACCGCCTGGCGTTTCCACATATACCCCTGTGGTCATAAATGAGTACATATACATCATAGCTTGGGAGGTCTGGTCCGCAGTAACAGTTTTCGATAAGGATTTGAAAGTTTCTAGGCCTCCTATCCCGCTTATAGTTGTTACTGATCAGGTCCCCTTATCCGTCACCTAAAGACGCGCCTGCTGGGTAGCTCAACTCCTGCGGAAGAGGTCCGCGAACCAGGATAGAAAGGCTAATGATTTTGTCTATATTGTTATTAAATAGATAAGCCACAATAGATACTGGTACACGTAAAATATTTCTGTAGTTATATAATAATAATAATAATAATCTGTAACTAGAACTTCTGAAAGAAGAATATACTTACAAATACCTGGGCTTCCATTAAGATAAAAGATTCAGTTACATAGATATAACGAAAAATTAAAACAGTATACCTGTAGACTGATTGCCATCTTTAATTCATATCTGAATTCCAAAAATCCAACAAGAGCTATTAACGCGCAATATTCACTACAATACTCATTTAGAGTTGTTCGATGAACACACATAAACGTCAATAATATTAATTCTATGCATGCACTCTATGTATAACCGTCGATAGTGCTTTTACGATAAATACGATAATCTACATATTGCAATAACAAAAGCAGACCAACATCGTTAAACCTAGCATTACAAAAAAACCTCTACGTTTCATATAATGCTTAGGAATATATCTGAATGAAAAAATGGCAAGCATTGTTGTAATATGGCAAAGTAATGCTGGTAGTTCAAAAATAACTTCATTGCCATTAGTGGCAATAATAAACCTCCATGGATAATCTTCACGAAATTCGGCAAACCAACTGTAAGCACTACTCTTGGCTGGTGCTTTCCCCCCAAAAGCTAAATAAAGAGGATCGTTGCATTGTTAAGCGATGCTTTTGAAATAATAAAAAAATATAAAACTAGGGCTTAAAGCTTTCAGTTTCTTTTAGAAACTATGTAAACAGGATTAATCCACTCAAATGCGAACTGTCGACTCAATTAATGATTAGTGGGCATCACTTAATGTACTTAATATACACTAGAAACTTTCCTAGCAGACCACATGCGTATGTAGTAAAACTAAGGTTAATTTTCCTTTATGAAAGACTATTGGAAGTGGGAATTATTTTTCGTAATGATATTATGTTTGAGCCCGCCAATACCACTCCTCTGCAATCCGTTGCCATAATTGACTGTATGATATGTAAATAATAAAATAAAATAAAACAATAACTTTGTTTTACCACTTTATTCACATATAATCGTGACCGCGGTTTCGACATACAATGTCATTATCAAACTGCAGTTTGATAATGACATTGTATGTCGAAACCGCGGTCACGATTATATGTGAATAAAGTGGTAAAACAAAGTTATTGTTTTATTTTATTTTATTATTTTCAAAATGAATTACCACAAAGTTACGGCTACCAGTATTAATATGTAAATGTTTTATTTGAGTTTCATTTTTACGATCATTACGATCACTACGATCATTAATTGTGATAATTTATGTATGTTTTTTTCCTTCGACGTTTCTGCTGAAGGATTTTTCAATTTTATTAATCGTCGACTTCTCAGATTATTGTGCGTCCTCCGTCAATTGTCTGAGGACATACATTATTAATAACACAAGTCAACACTTGATTTTCTTATACATCAATACGTGCAGTTTATCGGATTGGTGACCACTTTGAACAGTTGTTATAAATTATAATAATTAAAATTTCTACAAATTAGTTATTTACCTTGGTTGTTTGGTTATTATTCCATCTTTCAAGTTTTCTTATTATCTGTTATTAATTTCATCACCATATCTCTCGATGATAAATTTTGACAGTGACAGGTAGATAACCTTCATACCATTTAGTCTATACCCGCATTTTGAGAATGCAGAACATAATAATTCATAGGAGAAATTCATGGACAACTAGATGTAATTCCTTTTGAAACTCGTTGTATATCCCATTTGACGGGTAAAGAAAGCCTAAGCCTAATTACGTTTAATTGCTTCGTAGTAACACTCCCAAATTCACTTACGGTTGCAAGCTTTCTAGTAGCTACTACATACACCCTTTTGAAACCGCTCGACAGCGAAAATTATCATAAAAATTAAGATATAGCGTGACCTTTTATCTCGCTTTACGGAGCGCGCTAAGAAACCAAACTTGCAAGTAAAACAGAGTAGTGCCGCAAAATCTCACCGCTCGAAGCGGGGCCAAATGCAATGGTTACAAACCATTCTAGATGACACAGCCGGGATAACAAAGAAAATAACGAATATAAAGAAATAAATTTGATATATCTTTATCTGCAGGGTAATCTGCAGTAAAACCTAGCGTGAAAAATAAATATAACATCATATATAAATATACTAGCCGCCATAAGTAAATGAACACCCAGTAGACGTAGATATATGTTAATAAAATTTACAGGAAAGACGTATTTTATTCGTATTAAGAAACGATGAAAATTTCAACAAGATACAATTGTAACAATTAATAATAAAACTAATAATACGTAGACCATCTTCTACTTCTTACGCATTCAGCTACTCGATTAGGCATACTCGAAATACGCGCATCTATGGTAGCCTGTGGTATGCTGTCCCAAACTTCTAAAATTCGTTCTTGGAGAATTTCTATACTGCTTGAGGGAGGCTGTAAATTATTCATCCTTTGTACTACCATATCCCATACGTATTCTATAGCGGATAAGTCTGGCGACCGCGACGGCCATGGAAGCAGATCAATATTAGCATTATTCATAAACTCCATAGTAACCATTGCGGTATGTGGCCGCGCATTATCCTGTTGAAAAATGAGATTTACCAGCTCTTGCAAATATGGGATTAAGGACCAGTGTTAACACATGATATACAAAACGATTCGCATCTAATGTTCCTTGAATAATTACTAAAGGAGATATACTACCATAGCAGATAGCGCCCCACACCATTATAATTTGAGTTAGAGCCGTATGTCGTTGTTGAAAAAACTGCAAATTTCTTCTTTGTCCAGGCCATCTTCTGACCATTCTGCGACCATCATGTGACCATAAAGAAAATCGAGATTCGTCGCTAAAGACGACTCGATTCCATTCCTCATTCCAATGCAACCTATCATTAGCCTATTCCAGTCGTGCAGTTCGATGACGTGGAGTTAGAAGTAAACAAAGAAATGGATGGTACGATCTAAACCCAAAAGATCGAATTCTTCGATACACAGATCGTTTGAAGATCTGTTGATGAAACTAAATCTCTCCATCTATCACCAATTTCTCTTGTTGAGGAAAAATGGTCTCTAAGAGCCACAAGACGAAGAACACGACCGGTGGTGAGTCTGGGACGTTGTTACGTTCGTAAAATCATTTTGAGAACATTCAGGGAATTTTATTCAATTAACTTCGTTATTAACCTCGCTTAGTCTACTTAGCCCGATCATTTTTCTTTATTTACGTTTATTTCTATTTTATTGTAATTTCTGGTTTATTATTGATCAAACTTATGCTATTTTCAAACTTTAATTCCTCCTATTTTTAATCATGTTTCAAATGTTTTGGATGACCGTATATCCTTAATGTTCCCGGAGTATTTTTTCTGCCTTCTCTGCGCAGTCGCCTCTTTGTGAAATTTATGCGTACTCATGTTTTTTTTTTATAATGCTTTATGCGAGTTTCGTTTCTTTTAAACGATTATTACTTACTGAACGAGTCATTATTTTAATTATGGAATTTTGGTAATTCTTTCAGGACGATTTATTTGATTGTTTAACCTTTATTTTAAGTTTTATTTTGGGTTTTCCATGTCATTGGCTTTGTACGCCATCTACGCGGCTTATAGGATTACTTCCGTTTTAGTTTGCTTCGCATTTTTCTGTATTTCAAAATTGGTCAATTACCTTTTTTGTTGCTGCGATTTTACTTCCGTATTTTAGCTTATTAGCTTCCTTAATCTCTCTTTTATCTTGCTAGGGTTTTTGGTTAATTATTTCCTTATTTTTCACATATTCCGTCGGAGTAGGTTTTTTTGTGACTATGACGTAGTATACTTTCTGATATAAATGTCGTACAGCCGTTAATAAGGGCTATCTTTATCGTGCTAGCTCTGAAATACTCAGAAGTTCGAAACCTATGTCAAGTTTTGTTTTTTTTCTCAGTTTAATTTTCTGCGTAGGCAGGCTTTGTTCTTACTTGACTTATTGGCATTAATTATTCATTAGTGAAGTGTAAATTTTATTCGACCTCGTGCTTCAGGGCTGTAGTTTATGGCTCAGGGGAAGATTGCCAATTAGCTTCTGCGCGGGAAATCCCGACTCAGACAGCATCCCGGCAGCAAGGGTTCTGACATCCACGTTTTCCGGGATTCCGGTAACCACGTTCTGGAAGCCACTGCTTTTGAATTCACGCAAGGTAGTGTGGTAAATTATTAAATTGTTGCATAATCCAGATTCACGACGAAGTTCCCGTAATTTTTGGCTTTAATAGTTTTTATTTTATTAAATAAATCAAATTTGTGTGCAACCACGTGCTGCATGGTTTGAGACGCCATTTTGACGAAAACAGAAAAACTACTTTAAATTAAATTTATTCCGAATACTTTTGTAATTTCACCTAATTTATTGACTTAATTTTGTTAAGTAATTTGCTTACGTTAAGTTTAATTTATGTTGTCTTATAATTAATCCAAGTGGCTTAAGCGCTCTAATTATATAATTTTGAACCTAGTTTTACTTTTACTCATACTTGGGTAACGTTTTATGTTTTCTATAAATTACTCTTGATATAATTAATTTTATTCCTGTCAGAGAACCAATGTCTCTATTGCCACTTATAAAATTTAAAACACCTCCAAGTGTTTATTTTTGAAAGTTACTCAATTGATGTTTTTTTAAAATATATATACGGGCTGTGCCCTGAATAGTTTGATTTTTAATTTGTGATTTCCTTAGAATTAGTTTACGTCACTTTAGTTTTACTTTTCTTGTTTTTTTTAATGACTGCTGTAGATTTAATACTGGGTGATGCGTAAGCAATGTAAAGAACTTCAAAGCATTGATGATCTACTAACGCTAGATTCAAAATCTTAACACACTTTGTTTTATTAATGCTTATGTGATTATCTTATCAATTACAGTACAATCTTTGGGATTACCTTATTTTAATTAAGTTTCTTTAATCAATTGTTTTGCGTTAGATTTGTTTGTAACTTTCTTATTTAATCATTTGACTGTTCAATAAATTTATTTGTTACTGATATATCCGAGTTTGCGTTTGTTTGCCTTAATACCCTAACGAGCAAGTGTTTGAGTTGTTACTTGGAAGTCGAACACCCCTTTTAAGTGTTCTTAAGCCCTTAAGGCCGAGGGTGTTCTACGTTAGCCTAGATACTTGCCAGACCAAACGTAGTGGTGCCCAATTAAGATCTTGCGTTGTGTTGGCCCACGACGCTCGCGCTTTATTTTTTTTAACTGAGCTGGCCGGTAAGTTATTCGAAGGGCTTTGAGACCAGGGGCGGAATTAGGACACGTCCTAATTCCAACTGGGGTTTTGCTGCCTACACGTTTTTTAGGGGTAGCAACGTAGACGTCGTCCCTCCTCATTATTTTCTCTCCATCTTCGCCAATATAAAGCAATTGTAGCAACATTGTGGCCCACGCAATTAGCGACATCAGGAATTGATAATCCGGCTTCTCGTAACCCGAATATTCTACCACGTTCAAATTCCGATAATTGATGAAAAGTTGCGCGTCGTCGAATAGGAGGCATTTTTTTCCCACTATGACACTATAGTGACATTAAAGTAAACAACGCCAAATAAATGTCAAAAGAAAACATTAGCTATTGTTTATTATTATTTCTATGGTACCTTGGTTATTCTTCTGTTGTATCTTTTCCCGCAAATGCAAAAAATATATTTTTTGCATTCGCATTTGGATTGACACGATATTGACACGCAGCAAGCATTGAGGTTGGCACGACCGAAAACCTCTATCGATGCTTTGGCGTACGCACTTGAGTTTGAGACTGTAAAACAAGCCTCTCGGAACCATGTTCGTGGCTGTTCTGTCGACGAACAGGAAAATGAGGAGTTTACGGAGCAGGTGGTTAGTCAAGTCCTAAATCAGATGAAACCAAATAAAAGTGCGCGGCCATGCGGGAATTGTAGAAGAAACAGTCACATTCAGAATAAATGTGGTAAAAGGACCAAGAAAGAATCGTCTAAGAATCCGCAAGCCCCAAGGACTGCCCAAATCGCATCATTGCAACATCAAACCAATGGCCTGTATGTGGACGCAATTATGGAAAGAAGAACCTGTGCTTGCTTGCTAGATACTGGATCGACGAAAACCATCGTGCGGCCCGATTTGATTTCCAGGAATAAAAAATTACTTTCTAGCAAATGGACACTTAGGGCAGCTACTGGAGAAGCAGCTTCTCTGGCAGGTGAAGTAGATGTCAATTTTATCATAGGACCAACATCAATCCGACATCGTGTTCTCGTAGCCGATATAGAAGAAGAAATAATCTTGGGATTAGACATAATGAACACCTATGGCTTCCAGTTAAACATGAAAGAAGGCACTTTAAAAATAAATAATGAGGAATTATTTCTTCATGGGAAAAATTGTGGGAGTGTACAAGTAATTACAGCAGAGAATGTTGTTCTGGATGCAAGAAGTGAGACATTTTTGGCGGCGTGTATTGAAGGTGATTATTTGGACGGAAATGTTACAATGTTGGAACCAAAGGCTGATGATGACGCGGTGGGCCGAGGAATAGTAGTTACCAAAATACTGGGTAAGACTCAGAAGACTGTACCGATAAGGGTAATGAATGTGAACCATTACCCTGTTTCATTGAAGAAGGGTACTATTTTGGGTTGGCGTTCGCCAGTGTCGGCCGTCGTTCATCGTATAGAGGCGAAGAAGAATGGATTCGTGCAGGTTCCTGAGAAATTGTTCAAGATAATCGACTCCGCCTGTCAAGGATTGAGCAAGAAGGAACAAAGCCAAGTTAAGGATTTAATCAAACATTATGAAGACGTCTTTGAAACTGAGACTGGTACGAAAGGAAAAACCAATAACAAAATAAATACCGGCGATGCAAGTCCAATTCGACAAGGACCAAGGAGGTTACCTCTGGCAAAGCGTGAGGAAGCCAAGCAAATTATACAAGATATGGAAGGCCAAGGAGTAATTGAACCATCGAATAGTCGATGGGCTTCGCCAGTGGTCCTTGTCAGGAAGAAGGATGGATCTACCAGATTCTGTGTGGACTATCGTCGTTTGAATAGTGTGACCAAAAAGGATAGCTATCCTCTCCCAAGAATAGATGATACGCTAGACACCTTGGCAGGAGCAAAATGGTTCTCCACTCTCGACTTAAAAAGCGGTTATTGGCAAGTGGGAATGGATCCCAATGACAAAGAGAGGACTGCCTTCAGTTTAGGTACAGGACTCTGGCAATTTATAGTCATGCCATCATCGTCATGCGATCAAGGGCGAAATTTTGAGGCCAGTCTAATCGAAAAGATGTGTGGACTTTTGGGCATACGGAAGACGAGAACAACTCCCTTGCATCTACAATCAGATGGAATGGTAGAGCGAATAAACAAGACCATGATCAGAAATTTATCCAAAGTGGTCTCCGAACACCAGAGAGATTGGGACGAACATTGACCATTATTTCTAATGGCGTATCGGGCCTCCGTTCAAGAGACAACTGGCCAATCACCAGCAAACGTGCTATTCGGGAGAGAACGCCAATTGCCCTGTGATTTAAAGTTTGGGAGCAAGCCTGGTGAAGATCTTGCCGGAGAAGATTATGTCAGCACGCTCAGACGACGACTAGATAATATACATGAACAAGTCAGGCACAATATCCAAGATGCTAGTGACAGAATGAAGGAGAGCTATGACATCAACGCCGAGAAGAGTGGTTACCATGAAGGCGATCGGGTTTGGTTATATAATCCACAACGCCGACGGGGCCTATCTCCAAAACTTCAAAAGAATTGGGAGGGGCCATACGAGGTGTGGGAGCGGATCAACGATGTAATATACCGCATCATGCGAACACCTCACACTAAGCCAAGAGTCGTACATTTTAATCGATTAGCCCCATACTCTGGAGACAATAATGACGAAACCGCTGACTTGCGCCGATTGGATAGCCAATACCATGAACTAACCTTCGAAGACTTTATGGAAGAGTATTCTGGTTCGAGAAAAGCTCGATTTGGAATAACCATCGAGAAAGGGCAAGATTTGTTTACGGTGCCGCCAGACTACGCGCTTGCTCATTGCGTAGCCCGAGATCTACGAATGCCCAAAGAAATTGCTAGAGAATTTAAAGAAAGATTTGGCAGAATCGAAAAATTAAGGCAGCAGGGACCAGCAATTGGGAAGAGTCTCCAAATAACAAATGAAGAACAGCCCATATTTTATTTGGTCACGAAAGAACTGTCAAGCCTGAAGCCAACCTATCGTGCCTTATGGGAGGCACTGGCCCACTTACGCGAACAAATGTTACAAGACATTTTGAAATTAGCAGTTCCAAAATTGGGTTGGGGATTGGACCGCCTGGATTGGAGAATTGTAAGGAGTATGTTAGAGGTAATCTTCCGACATACTGGTATGGAAATTCTGGTATGCAGTTACCGGCTTGAATATTCCTGTCCATCCAGGCAAGATAAGACCGTGGACTGTTATTTCGATATGACGTCATAATGTAACAAAGGCCCTACCTGTCGATTTCGCCATCGTTTGAGGGAACCAAAGAATGACTTCATTTTTAAGAAAGGGGCAATGTGATGACTCATCAAACGGTGCATCATACCTCTAGCGTTTTCGCGAGGTAGGTAGAACTCTTGAGAAGAATATTCCCATTTATATATAACCGGTGTTCATTTGAAAAGTTAATCTAGTAGCATGTGATTAACTGAGAACATTTTGAAGTATGTCGTAAATTAAAATTTACTACTTAACCTACAAAGTCGTATATTTTGACAGTTTCATACATACAAATAAATAACAAATGTGATTGACATTATCAAATGTCATTTGGATTTACGTTTACGGAATAACAAACACATACTAATATATATGCGTCTTATTCTATCAAAATTTCAAAGTAACCTAGATTGACTTTTCAAATGAACACACGTTAAGCCGTTAAGGAAGGGATGGAGAGATCATTCCATACCGAATCATCGCGGATTAAAGTTACATAAATTTAAATACATAAATGTGCTTATTGTTAATAGTTTGTTTTATATTATACGTTTTAATATTAATATAGTGTGTGTCTAAAGTTATCGTTAGTTTTATTTAAGAACCCGAAAAGACAAACTTTACAATATTATATATTTCATTTACTTTTCAATTTTTTTTTCCAAATCTGAGGTGCCAAAATAACTATGTTGTTATTACTATTGTTAGAACTATAAAAGAAACGAAAACAACATAATTTCTAAAGAAAAAAGAAACTTTCTTGATCAATGTTATCAACCGATTTGTCACTGGAGATGAAACTTGGGTCATCATTATGATCCAGAATCTAAACAAGAGTTGAGGCAGTGGCATGTTAAGGGCTCGAGTCACCACAAGAAGTTTAAAGTCACCTCTTCTGTAGGAAAAACAATGCCAACTGTTTTTTGGAATTGTTTGGAATTTTGCTGATTGATTATCTGAATAAGGTGTAGTACGGTAAATGGTAAATGAAAATTTGTTATTACTCTCTTGCAATGGATCTCGATTTAATGATATTTTAAATAGCAATAATAAATCGTTATATTTTTTAATCGTTGTATTTGTCAATACTGGATTTTACATTATAGTACTATGGGATCTTATACCGTTGATATTTAAAGATAATCCTATTTGTAACGTTGACTAACGTAGCAAAATTCATTTCCTTCTAACACTAAGCAGCGTTATAATTTTCATAGAGCTGCCAGGCGCTGCTCGTGATGACGTATTTGGGAGTGCATGTACAATGATGCGAGTGCCTCGTGTGTTTTCGGTGTTTACTTAGAAAACGCTACAGTTAGTACACGAGAATACACGAAGCACTCGCATCATTGTACATGCACTCCCAAATACGTCATCACGAGCCGCGCCTGGAGCTGACTACCTAAAACTTTTACTATGCAAATTGAACTGAGTTGTGTGGTTATGAGGATGAGGAAAAGAAATTAATGTAATGGTTGCATTTGTTTTTCATTTAAAAGTTTCTCCATGCGTGGATCCTACGTTAGAAACACACAAAAGCAAATTGTTTTCGAGTGATAGACGATTTCTGTATTTAGTTTTCAGCGCAACCATAGACGAAAACCCCTTTCACAAAGATAAGATGTGGGGAAAGGAATTAATATTTTCAATGCTTCTGTGACAAAAATTTCCATATTTATTTCGACGAGCAAGCCAAACCGTATTTAAATCTTTAGATGTAAATTGCAGTTGAGCTGGTCTTGAATCTCAACTGGTAACTTAGCAGCGGCAACGTTTTCATTAAACAGATTCAGTACCCATCCCTTCAAGAAATCATTTTTATCTTCCGAGGAATACTCCATCAACTGAGTTTTTAGGTCACGCAAATGCATCTTCATGCAGTCCAAACTGTGGTGAATAATAGTGTCTTGTTCATTCAATTTTTTCTCAATATAATCCGAAGTGAGTGGGAACATATCCAAATTTTTGCTATGAAGGCGAATAATCCAGATATCAAGCTTCTTAATGAAAGCATGAACTTTGTCGGTTATTAATAAAATGCTTTTTCGCGTTTTTCGCTTGTAAATTCACACTCAAGTCGTTTAAGTCGCGAAAATACATCAGCTAAGTAAGCCAGCAACAATATACACACATTATTCTGTAAAACCAATGAAAATGGCGTTTGTTTATCTTGGAAAAATATTATTAATTCATCTCACAATTCCAATATCGCGAGGGAAAATAAACACTTTCCCTCGTGATAACCATCTAACTTCTGTATGGAAAAGAAGAGATTTTTATTTGCACCTATTTCATCGCATAGTTTGGCAAACAGCCTGTTCTTTAATGGTCGGTCGGCTTTTAATAAACTTAACCATTTTTACAGCTTCACAAAGAATTTGATTGAGATTTTCCGGCATGTTTTTTGTGACAAGAGCATGTTGTGTGTATACTCGCCCTTGGTATAAGACGATCTTTTAATATTTTCATTAATCCACTGTTCTTTCTAGTTATCGCCTTTGCACCATCACTAGGTGCATTTTTCTATGTTCATGTTTAAACTTCTTCATAACTAGATGTACTGAATGTAGCTCTTATCGAATGTTTTTTTCTGTTTCCCGAGAATAGTCGCGAGACATGTCAATACATTCTATATCACTCGTCAATACTCGTCATCGTTAAGGAAGTGTACTAAGGAACCCCATATTCCAAATGTAAATATAGTAATATTTATTCCGACATTTTTATGTCTACTAAGATGAAGAGTGATTTCAGTTAGGATTAGTTATCAGTTTTTTTAAATTTCATTTGTCAATTTTTAGTTTGTATTGAAGAGTAAACTTAATATATAACCTTAAATTTATAATGCACAGATACCTACCACTTGGTCGTTGTAACCCGTTTTGGTTTTTTAGAGTTGGGTGAAATTAAATAAATAATATTATTATTATATCTAAAGCGTATATGAAGTAAGAATGTTCCGCTTATAATATTTTTATTGTTTCAGATATGACATGAATTTTTGGGATAGTTATGGCTGAGAACGTTAAAGTTATAGTAAGATGTCGTCCTATGAACAAAAGAGAAATAGACCTAAATTGCAAGGTAAAATGTTTATGAAACTGTGATTTGTATTACGTATTTATAATTTTCATATTAATGAGAAAGTATTGATCGCGCGAAGATTTTTTTTACTACTAAAATATGTATGTATTTTCATAAAAAACGACGTGCACGAAATATCTGTAATTACATAATATCTAAAATCCAAGACCAATATATAATATAAGACGTAGGGAAAGAGTCACCACAAATCCCAATGATTATTAATAATTCATTATTGAATTGTTATTATATTTTAACATTTATTTATCTTTAAAGGATCGTAGGATAAGGTTGGTGCATATGAAATGTCGACTTCCCACTTCATGCTGGAATAGTAAGTTAATGAGTAAATGAGTTAATTGATCTTTGTATACCTTCTACGTTCAAATATTTTCTTACGCGATTTTCCTTTGAATAACAAAACCAGGTAAAACATATTTTGTTTTTCAACATAATTGCCATCAAATTCTATACTAAATCCAGCGATTTTCCAATTTTTTACATCAGCATGTAAATAGTCAATAGAGATTACTCTTTAGGAATTCCAAAAAATCATGACTATAGTTTTTTTGTCCGAAAAAATGTTTTTTCTACTTCGGAACATGTTCATCGGAAGAACTTCATTGCTTCGACTGTGATTTCGTCTCTGGAGTATAGAGATGTATCCAGGTTTTATCTAGTGTGGCATATCGATGAGAAAATTGGATTTCGTTTGAACTTAAGCCAAACAGTCATTTGCAATTGTAACATAAGTGCGTATTTGTTCAACAGTAAGAAAATGCGCCAAACATCTTGCGGCTAGCTTTTTCATGTTTAAATGTTGATGCAAAATATTGTGTACCTGTTCGGTTGGGATGTCTATGGCATTATGTATCTCACACGCTTTATTCGGCGGTTGCTTTTTACAATAGTATGGATTTTATTAAATAATTTCTGGAGAATTTATTGTAAATGAAGGCCAGGTTGTTTTTGAGCATTTTTGAAAGCAGTGAACCAGTTACAAATCATTCCATAGGAAAGGGAAAATTCATTGGAATATTTATTTTCTTCAGTTTTTTTAATGATTTTTCCACGTAAAAAATAATTAACGCGCAAATATCTTATACGATTTAAATATTCTCTTGCTTCTAGACTGAAATGAGCGGATGGGCCGTCATGCACAAACCACATATTATTTATTTCTAACTAAAACTGGCACTTCTTCAAGCAATATTGGCAAATCATCCTCTAGAAGCCGATGATAGTTATGACCATTTAGCCTTTGTAGCAGAAAAAAGGCCCAATTAAATAATTTTCGACAATTCCAGCCCAGGCATTTACCGAAAATTGATGGTGCGATTCAACAACTGCATGCGGGTTTTCTTCGACCCAAACATAATTATTGTGGAAATTTCTGATAGCGTTTCTTGAGAAGTTAGATTCATCTGTGAACATTATTTTACAGTCACGCATGGGATTTTGCACAATATTCTCCAAAAACCATTGACGGACGTTGATATGCAAACTAAAATCTCAGAATTCAGAATTTTCATCAATTGAATTTAAAACTGCTTCTTGAATTTCGGAAGTTCTTGTAGTACGATGGGCATCTTTTAATTGATCGTTTGGCCTAAAAGTACTTGTTTCAGTAGTTAACCTTAAACGTTGGAAAATGTTCGTCTATCTGGTGTAACTTTATCCGGAAAGCGCTCTTGATACTATCTTCTAGCCTCCGGTGCGCTGCCATCAGCCAAATCATACATGTAATGAATGTCAGCCAACTCGAAATTAGTAAAATAACCATTTTCTTTTTTCAAAATAACACTGTACAGATATTTTAATCAGCAAATTAATTTAACTGTCAAAATTAATAAAATAACAAACATAAACTACTATTAATATTCTGGTCTTAGTATAGGAACAATAATTGTTCTTAATTTCTTTATTGAAAAAGTTCAAGTTACGAAAAAGTCAAGAGACCTTTTTTGTTACAAAATGAAGCACCACCAATAAAATCATTATTTAAAGAAAAAGTAGTGACGTACCATTATTTCTTCAAACATATTCGGTCCAGATTTCGCTCGAACGCCACTGGTAGAAAATTCTTTTACATCGGAAAATGCACTTTTATGGTAGGAACGTATATATGGAATTTCATAAAAATATCTGAAGTGGTGTGAATGTTAGAATAAAAAACTTTTTTCTTAGAAGTTTAACACTCTGTATCTAGGAAAGGGAGTATTTCCGGACTCATGTTTATATTAACTTTTTTTCTTCTATAATGACTAGTACCTTCCCACATTTTTTTCTCATGAAGAACCTATTCTTCATCTTCTTTATTTTGAAAGTGTCTTCTTTCATATCTAACTGGAAGCCGTATGTGTTCATAATGCGAAATCCCAGGATTATTTCTTCCTCTATGTTGGCTATCAGAACGCGATGTCGGATTGATATTAGTCTTATAATAAAGTTGACATCTGCTTCACCTGCCACAAAAGCTGCTTCTCCATTTGTTGTCTTAAGTCTCCATTTGCTAGAAAATATTCTTCTTTATTATCTTTCTGGCAATTAAATCAGCGACGCGATAGCTTTCGTCAATCCAGTATCTATAATAGCGTCCATATACAGGTCTTTGGTTTGCTGTTGCAAGGATGCGATTTGGGTAAGCGTCTTTGGGGCTTCCTGATGCTGGATCGATGATTGCCCTTGCTCATCGACCCACTTCAGCTTTCCTGTTGCTCGGCCAATTCTTTCTTGGTGACCTTACCACATTTACTTCGAATGTGACCGATTTTTCCACAATTCCAGCATCGCAGTGCTCTTTCATTCGATTTTATCTGGTTTAGTTGCCGGCTAACTATTTGCTCCAGAAATTCCTCGTCTTTCTGGCTGTCAACAGTACAGACTCGAGCATGGATCCGAGATGCTTGTTTCGTGTTTTCTAATTCAAATGCATGCGCCAAGGCATTGATCGAGGTCTTCGATCGTGCCAGCCTTAATGCCTGCTGCCTGTGACCATCCCGGAGACCATCTATAAACGTCTGGACAACCAGGTGTTCCATAAAATTATCTCACACCATTGAATATATCAGTCGAACCAGACGGGCAATAACCTGAAGAATCGGTCCTTTCAATATTGACATTCAATTATGAAACAAATACATATATAAAATATACTTGTTTTTTGGGTTCTTTATAAATAAAACTAACGGTAATTAAAAACACTATATTAATAATAAATATTCACTAAAACCACTGTTATTAGTTCTAATAACAGTATTTATTTCATAATATTTGTATATCAGTATTTATCTATATAACTATATTCGTTGCCGGTCACTGTTTGTCTGAATGCAATCCCTTCCAAGCGCTATATTTATATCTTATGGGAAGTCCAGAATAATCCAGGTTCTTTGCTTCTCGAAGCTTCCGGCGTCTAATGTTGTGTTTAGCGGGTGACATCATCGCCTGACGCGAGCGGCCGATGACTCACATCACAATATGATATTTATGTCCGAAAATGCCAGCTGTTAAAAATGTATACTTTTATTTTGTATGCAAGTTTTATGTCCTCAACCTTCGTAATTTGGTAACAACCTACCTGTTTCCCTTAGTCGAAAGACGTAAATCTAAATCAAATCGAAACACATGCAACCATTGAAACTGACTGAATCGGTGGCACAATTATTTCGCTACTTAACACTACCCATACTCTTTATGTTATATTCACAAATGCAGTGGCGGAACAAATATTATATAAATATTTTTTTCATTTTTTTCTCACTTCTGCGGGGGAATTTGCGGAAAATATTTTGGATTCATATTGTATACCTATAATTACATCTTTCCATTTTGCATACGTTGTTTTTTCATATGTCTTTTTCTTTCAAGGATATCCGATATAATGAGTTTGCAAATGTTGTTAAAATTAATAATAACGCATAAAATTCAAAACAAAGATACAAATTCTAGAAATAATATTACTATAGTTGATAATATCAGTTTAACTTTAAACAGTATAGTTACTTTAATATGTAGAAATTAAATTCTTAGTTTCTTAATTTTTTATTCAACGTTGAACTTTTTAATTAAAACGCCTCAAATTTTATACGTGAATAAGTAATTATTTATTATAATCTGTTTTTAGAACATCGTAAGAATGAAAGATTGCACTACAGAAATATGGGATCCCAACGAAGAACCATCGTTACCCAAAAGTTTCACGTTCGACTCTGTCTACGACCAAAATTCCTATACAGAAATCATATACAACGACATTTGCTATCCTTTGGTCGAAGTAAGAAATGCTTACAATTAAGTCAACATTGTTCTTATTTTATAATTATTTTGCAGAGTGTTTTAGAAGGCTATAACAGTACTATATTTGTTTATGGTCAGACTGGCTGTGGTAAGTCATTCACAATGGAAGGCAATAGGAATATACACGATAAGGGAGTAATATCCCGAGCTTTTGAACATATTTTCGAGGCCATATCTGTAACTACTGGTGTCAAATATTTAGCTTTAGCTAGTTATTTGGAAATTTACAATGAACAAATTAGGTGAATAAAAACATTGCTTCCTAATAATAATTTTGGTTTTCATTTATCGTTTCTTATTTTAGAGACCTTTTGTTACCATCAGAGAAAATATCTAGCAATCATCCATTAAACTTAAAAGAACTGCCTAATGAAGGTCTTGTCGTACCTGGTATGTGAATATTTAACATCAAAGTAATAATGAATCTATTTTTACAAATTTGTCTTAGGCCTTACAATGAAACCCGTACATAATACCACTGAATGCGAAGAACTGCTCAATATTGGCTCAAGAAATCGAATAGTAGGTTCCACATTAATGAATCAAGCTAGTTCCAGATCCCATAGTATTTTTACAATTAGCATAGAACAAATATCAAGTGAAAATAACAATGAATCCATTAAGAAAGGTAATACGAGGAAAACATTTTTAAACCGAAAGTTGGGGTGATTTCTAAAATTTGATGAAGGAAAATATACCGCCTCATTCTGAGCAAACGCAACGATCCGAATGTATGAATATTTCTCCCGCTCCAAATACAAATTCCTGAACGCGTTTAGCCAATCACAACACAGTCTGTCTCATTCCGAGCAAACGCAACGATCCGAATGTGCAATTATTTTTCTGGCTCCTAATACAATTCCCCTGAATGCTGTAGGCGCGTTAACATCGATGTCATATGTCATACATACTTACATATTATGGAGCCGCGTAAGAAAAATTATCTGATTACCAAATTACTATTAAAGGACTATAAATTGTTTAGTCCTGTGTACGGTAATGAGTAAATTGCAATACGTTATACTGACGATGGTTACACAAAGCGTAATGATATTATTAATAAGAGATCAAGAAAATTGCAAATAAGGCATCAAGAGATTTAATAAATTAAATTTTAATAACAAAGGTCACAAAAACTATTCATAGTATACTAAATAAATTTCAGAACTAATAAAAACTAAATTAAATTCTAGTAATGTAAAGAAAAATTTACTCTTACAAATAATAAAATAAATTGTTCATAATGAGAAATTAATTATATAATAACGGAAATTCATCCGTTTAAACTCATCGCCGTAAAATAATTGATGATGTTTGGAATATTTATAATTACGAAAACCATATAATTTTAGTATGCGGTTAACGGAAGAGCAGCATATGCCTAAATCATTGGAAATATCGTGTCAAGTGTCAAATTTCAATTTAGTTCTATTGCAGCGCATACTAAAATGGACGTATCATTAGGAACTCTGCGAATTGGGAATAATGGTTTTAAATTTTGTACAGAACCAGTAATGTCTATTTTCTTTTTAAGTCTACAAATTGTAGCTTTGTTCGGGATGGGCCTGTCGGCATACCTTCCGGCAAATAAGTCACATACTCTTTGATAAGAATTATCAGCGTGATACCATTTCATCATTTCGGCTTTCTCTTCTAGTGTATAACGCGGCATGATCACTATTCAAACGCTTAAGAGACTCCGTATAGGGTGACAGTGGTGACACTAATTTGTGACATTAATTGTCAAATGGTTGCGCGACAGACTGTTTTGTGATTGGCTAAAAGCGTTCAGGGGATTTTCATTCGGAGCGGGAGAAATATTCATACATTCGGATCGTTGCGTTTGCTCAGAATGAGGCGGTATTGTATGAGGGTGATTCAAATTAGTTATAATACTAGCAGTTGTTTTCACGTTGATAGGTGAAAACTTTTCGTTGACGTATAATAATTCGATTTGTAGGTAAATTAAATCTAGTTGATTTAGCTGGATCTGAACGACAGACCAAAACCGGAGCGACTGGTGATAGATTAAAAGAAGCTACAAAAATTAATTTATCTTTAAGCGCCCTGGGAAACGTCATATCCGCCTTAGTTGATGGTAAAGCAAAACATATACCCTACAGAGATTCCAAACTTACAAGATTATTACAGGTACCTAAGAATCATTTCTAAAGTAGGTGGGATGTACAATATTGTCTCTAACATATAAAACACTGTTATTTTTCTGTATAATCACTTTGCACTTGAACACACTTATTCCACCTATGTTCTAGTATAGACACATCCAGTTTAAAAAATTTTGTCCCCGAATACATTCTTTTAACTTCGGAAATAAAAACAAATCACTAACTGCTAAATGAGGTGAATATGGTGAATGTGTAATCAGTTCAAACCAATTGCTTGCAAGAAAGCAAGGCGTTCATGCAGCTGATGAAATATCCTGATGAAAGAGAATTCCACGAGAAAACTTTCCTCTTGTTTTTTCTTTAATGCAGTCACGAAGTTTATTTACTAAGGTTTCATAATATTGGCCCGTTATCGTGAGGCTATGTTCCAGGTAGTCAATTAATAGTATTCGCTCAGCATCCCAAAAAAATGTAGTCATAATCTTACCCGCCGAGAATTGAATACTAAATTTCATTCTTTACTATAGAATTTAGACTCGAGATTGAAGTGATGAACTCACGTTTCATCAACTGTAACAAAGAGAGCCAGAACACTTTTCGGATTACCTTTAAACGACGCCAAATTCGTTTCTAAATTGATAACTCTCTCTCGCTTTTGTTCGGACGCCAACATTCGAGGCACCAATCGTGCAGATACCTTTTATAAAGTCCCAAATAGTCGTTGATTATGATTCCAATTGTACAATTTGAAATGCCTGTTATCTCTGTTAGACGTGTAGTAGTTAACTGACGATCTTGTCTAATCAAGTCACATACACGATCAACATTTTCTTGTGTACAAGCAGTTTACGGCCGACCAGCACCTTTAACATGTTCACATGTTGCTCTACCGCATTGAAACTCTCTAGACCTGTTTTTTACTACTTGATACGATGGAGCATCTTCAAGAACACTTAACCATATCTTCATGAATTTGTTTTGGTGTTAGATCTTTCTTTTGCACATATTTAATAACAGCATGAAATTCATTTTTCTAAATATATGCGAAACGTCTACTTTGGTCTAGAATAACTTCTTAACTTATAATTTCGTTTGACAGATAAAAATAACAAATATATTGCGTTGTTATGGAAACTATATTTCAACGCTTGCTATGCTAGGAACAATAAATACTGTACATCCCTCGTATATTCACTAGTATATAAATAGAAAAATGTGTGATTAATTTTAAAAATATATAGGATTCATTAGGAGGCAACACCAGAACATTAATGATAGCTTGTATAAGTCCAGCAAGTCGAGATTATGTGGAAACATTATCTACGCTGAGATACGCGAACAGAGCTAAAAATATCCATAATAAACCTAGGGTTAATGAGGTAAGTCAATTTTATAATTTCGAAGCTACATATCTGAAAGTGTCTTGTATTAATAGGATCCAAAAGATACGATGTTAAAACAATACCAACAAGAAATAAACAGATTAAAAGAACTCTTGGAATCAAGACTGAGTACACCCCTTCACATAGAAGATCTGACCGAAAAAGCAGATATTGAAGAAGCGTATACTTCACAAAATAACGATTTAGACGCTAAGAGGGACCAATTAATCAAAAACTATGAAATGGAAATGACGAAATTGAAAAATCTACATGAAAACGAGAAGCATGAGAAAGAGTCTATTATGAAACAAATAGATATAATAAAAGAAGAATATAAGCAAAATGTAGACGCCTTAAATGAACAAATTCAGAAAAAAGATCAAGAAAAAGTTACTTCTAAAGAGGAAATCTTAAAGAGAATAGAAGTCCTTAAAGCGGCGATGATAGGCGGCGAAAAGGCCAATGACAAGGAATTATCGGAGAGAAGAAGAAAGAAAAAGCTAGCAGCAGAACGAAGACTCAGGTTAATCAATATATTGAGTATATTATATGTAAATGCTTGGTATAAATAATAGTTTCTGTTCAAACTAATTGCATTACTAGAATTTTTTTTATGTAATTTCAATCTTTTAGTCATATAGGATGTTCAAACACACTGGGATTTTGCTTTTCATATGTTGGTTGGATTTATCATGTATACACAGTATCTCTGAAAAATTTCAAGATTGAGATTATAAAATATCAGAGATTTAGAATTTTAGGTTTAATTATATTTATGCTGCTTGTCTTCTCTCAAAATGCATGTTCTGAAACGAAGATATAATGATTGGAAACTATTATGATAGTCCTATTCTGGAGTCGCGTTCGCTTGAATCGTTGGCATATCTTCAAAAAGTTGTCCTTTTGAAATACAAGGGCGGATTGATATATGAAGTTCCAACCAGCGCCGCGCCGTACTTTTGGCCGCCTGTGTGCATGCATAAGTTTGCCGCCTCTATCTTTTTTACTATTTTAACATAGAATTACATATATGTGTTAGCAGTACACGTAAAGACAAATTTAAGGTATTGCCCACAGAGCCTGGAATCCATATATTCAAAATTTGAAATCATTCATGTGATTACGAGAAATATGTGTTGTCCAAACTGTTACAAATATTATTATTTAACATTGCAATAATACAGATATTATTTATTGATAAATCTATGAATTTCCGAACATTCAATAGAGAATGGAAGTTACACAAGTTACTAAATGTGCATTTCTGAGTATATTCTACAGGCTGGGGAAAAAGTACTGTATATCGCTTGCACCTTTTGAATGAGCAATTTAATTAAAAAATTTCTTATACAAAAGATGGTTTATATATTTGGCATCACTTGGTAGCATTCGTTCTTTTTTTAGTTCACTATCTTAATGCAAAGCCAATTAACTTTTTTTTCTTAAATAGTGTCATATATTTTTTTTTGCATATTTAAAAGACATTTTCTTTTGTGAATATAGGTAATGATTTTCAAGAAAGTGGTCAAAAACCTTTACTATTGTCAAATTATAAAATTTTAATGAAATGAACAAAAAAAACATTGTTAAGATGAAGTGTTATTGTAATCGTACAAACAAAAACGGTGTGTTAATTTATTAAAAACTAGAAGAAAAGGAACTTGACAAAATTAATTGTTTAAGAGCTCAATACTGCGCACCATTTACTGCCAAACAATGACCTAGTCGGTCTCTATACCCCTGCAAAACATTTTGGAGTGTAATTTATGAAAGCCTATTAACTTCAGTCTGAATTTTAACCTGTAAATCCTCGAGATTATTTGGTCGAGTTCGGTAGACTTCAGTCATTAAATGGCCTTTAAATCTGGAGACCTAGCAGGCTATTCGATAGGACCTCTTCCACCAATCCATCTGCCAAGAAACACCTTATTTAAGTACTCTTTTACTAGTGCTCCATAATTAGATGGAGCACATATCATTATTTAAAACTAGAGTTAGGGTTGAAATTTTGGGATTCTGCGCAGCATCTAACAATACGTTCAGAGCCTTATCTTCGTCAGTTATTGTTCTTGGTCGGCCGGTTTTTGGAGCGTGTTTAACGATACCCGTCTCATGAAATCGTTTTGCAATACGACTTAAAGTTTGTTTGGTTAATCGACATCCGCTCAGGATACTTATTATTAAATAAATCACGTACCTCAGCTTGCGTACGTTTCCTACTACCGTAATCAACAATAATCAAAACTTCAATTCGTTCTTTTTGTGATAATTTTTCCATTTTTTTACATAAATTAACGTTTTACAGTCGAATAATTGTCAAAATTTTATCGAATGACGCGTGATTGTCAAGTTTTTTATATTATGTCATGTTGACATTTAAAATCAGAATAATTTATTAAATCAAGTTAACTGAGCTATCACTAGGAATCATAAAGGTTTTTCACCATTTTCTTGAAAATTTTCTTATACAGCCCCCTATAAATTGCATACCATTATATTCACGACAAAAATGTCTTTTAAATATGTAAAAAATACGTGACGCTATTTAAGAAAAAAAAGTTAGTTGGCCTCGCATTAAAACAGTGAACTCAAAAAAAAACTAATGCAATCAGTTAATGCCAAATATTATACGAACCATCTTTTGTCTAAGAAATTTTTTAATTAAATTGCTCATTCAAATGTTACAAGCGATATGCAGTACTTTTTCCCCACCCTGGATATTGTATTCAATTCGAAATATTGTGCGTAAAAAAACGAAAATTTACCCTGCTATGTTTTCATATCACAGTCATAAATTTTAGTAATTGATGCGCTTGTAAAACAGACCGTAATATAATATTTTCAACACAAACAAGTTTAGAGCCTGTCACACATGCTTGTTGATGCATCTTAAAATTCTAAACACTTGCCAAAATATATTAGGGTAAACCAAAGTGTTATATTTTTTTATCGCAACCATAAATTTTCCAGTCGCCGATAAGTGATAAAAAGCCCCGTAATACAAATAACTCTCTACACACTAACAAGTTTAATGCTTGGTGCCCTTTAAATTCTATACACACGCAAAAAATATAACGATTAGAAGAAGTGTGTTATCGATGGTATGTTAGTTTAAAGTAAAAATAACCGGTCACACAATTGAATTCTTTCTTTCGATAGGTCAGCGTGCTTTTTTAAATTACACGTTAGCAGTGTCTCTAGTAATGTCGAATAATTTTCGCCGCACTTTGATTTGGCCGCATGTGTGCCTTACACACGTGCGCACAAGTACGGTGCAGGCCTGTCTCCAACAACGTCATTGTGCAAGTAGTGAAGGTAGAAATAAGTTCTAACCTGCAAACGGTAATTTCGAGTATCTCGTCTTAATATGTACAGTTTCATTTTCCTATATACCGCCGTCAAGGAACAGTGTCATTTATCATGAATTAGATTACTGAGATGCGTACCAAGCAGCGATCCGTGATAAATTTTTTAAAGCTGGAAGGTTTGTGCACCCATTGAATTTTACAAGCACCTGAAACCTGTTTATGTCAACGGCAACGTTTATGTATGGATATGAACAATGTTCGCCTGTGAGTTCGACTTGTAAAACTCTGTCATAGGTGTGAAATAAAGATGTTTAACGAAAACGGATCAGATCGACCAGTATCAATGACGCATGAGAAGAATGCACTGATTGAAAGAAATCGCCAGATTACGTAAAAACAAATTACTCGACAATTAGACATTAGTCAAGAGAGAGTCCGGTATATATTGAGATGTTGAATTACAGAAAAATTTGCACCAGATGGGTCCTGTGACAAGTAAGCAATGTCATGAAAGAACAAAGATAAACCAGAAAAAACGTTCGTCAAGAACTCCGCAACCAGTATCAACGTGGAGGAGATAATTTTCTCATGAATATGAACACCACTGGGGACGAATCTTGGGTTTATCATTATCACCCCGAAAACAAGCGGCAGGCAATGGAATATCATCGGGTGAAACTGCGCCAAATCGAGAAGTTGGTCGCCTCGATATCTTCCCCACACACCACTCTCGCCCTTGCCCTAAAACGAACCGCTTCCATAAATTTGTAGTCGATCTCGACAACGCACAAGACGATCGTCACAGTGTGGCCGCCTTCTTATCGATGCCACATAATTTAATAACGTGTTAACGTATTTGACATGATACATGCTGCAAATGTTCACATTTGCAAATTTAAAGATAATGAAACATAAAATATGTTCTTCCTTTTATATAGTTTTTCGGAAATTTTTGTTTACTCGCTTATAATTAAACAGAATATCTAAAACTGTACATAACCAATACTCAGCATGATAATTTATGTCCGTTTTAAAACAAAATATTGAGGATAGAATATTTTACTTAGCCGTCCTTTAGGCTTTACATATTCATAGTTACAAGTTGAATGTTTTTTGAAAGAAATCCTTTACGATTTACGTAATTATGTTCAAATGATAAAAACACACAATGTTGTATTAGATTTACACTTTATTTAATAATAATAATGACTATATAACAGCTGTTTCACCGTACAACGGTTTCTTCGGAACCGTTGTACGGTGAAACAGCTGTTATATAGTCATTATTATTATTAAATAAAGTGTAAATCTAATACAACATTGTGTGTTTTTATCATTTGATATGGATTTACATCAAGTAAAGGCAGAATCGATTCAAAGTAATTATGTTCCTCAACTGCCGGAATATGAGCGCTAATACTCCAGGAAATCACGTTACATTCCAAAATAATTCGTTATTGTGCGATTTTATACGTCTTCTGTTGGAGATTTAACTCGCTCATTTGCTAAATTATCCACAATTAAATTAGTTACTGTACTTATACAGTGTGAAACGGTGCTGGGTGACAGAAATATTTTATCTTTGACCAATTAATTTTTTATGGTGGCATGGGCATAAAATGATAATGTTATAAATATCTTTAATTCCGCTGGCAAAGAATTGATATGATTGTTTGTATTCATTAACTCTACCAAAAGATGCATTAAATTTGTTGCTAATTGACGTGAGAGCCTAAAACTCTTTTTGAATTCGTATTTGCAAAGTGTGAAAACATCCGCTACATTTCTCATATTTCTTCTTTCGATTTTGAAATTCCGAATACGTTCCCTTCTTTCTCTTTTTTCTTCTATCATATATAATGCCATATTTACTGGCAACATACTGGCATCTATGTGTAACATAATTTAAAATAATAAAACGAAATTGAGCATGTAAACCACGAAATAAACAAATAAATAAAATAACAATACTAATAAAACGAAATTTAAATGAGCATGTAAACTACGTGAATACCATGATAAGTAGAGTGGACCAATTCGGAGCGAAAGCAGAGGCGTGACTAACGAATTAGTTCCCGCGTGCCCCATCGCACATACGATTACGTAGTATGTTGTTCACGGTCATCGTGTGTACACGTATAATAGCAGCAGGAAAGTGTATTCTGTGTATTTAATAATGTTGAAGGAGCGTACAGTAAAAAAAACCGCTATCATCAAAGTTAGTCAAAAGGTTTATTGAGAACCATCCTAGTTTATCTTACAATGGGGTAAATGTAAAATGTTTAGTGTGCAATATATATATAAACCATTAAACAAAATCAAATTTGCAACGCCACGTGCATAGCGCAAGACATAAAGATAGACACACTGGTGCCGATACAAAATACGAAGTGTTCTTATTTTATTTGTGTACAATGATGAGAAATAACTTTGGAGACGCACCTTATGTTAACAATATTTCATCGCGCTTCTCCAGATTTTCAAGTCACGGAAAACGCATAAGACGGTAAGTTTTTTTTTAATCATCTAATTACATACATTTTAGATTTTATTTTTTATACGTATCATCGAGAACGTTTCATAATCTAGAAAAACCGTCTTACATTTTTTTTGTATCTAACATAATAACAGCACCGTTCGTGATAGTATATCTCTAGATATTAATAATGTTTCGCATGCGGGAACCAATTCGTTAGTCACGCCTCTGCTTTCGCTCCGAATTGGTCCACTCTAATGATAAGTATAACACGAGCACGAAAACCCCAACATTTTTAGAATGATCAGTCATAGGTAGTCGATTTACCGATCTTAAACGACCTTGTTGTCGATACTGCTAAAGAGTTTTGGCATAGTGGTAAATATTGCCCGACTCCACAAATACTCTCTTGATATCACTGTCGAGGCGATTGCATTGTCGATTCGGCGCGGTTCCACCACTGATTGCCCACGAGTACGAAAATTCCAAAGAGTTCTATCAGAGCAGAAAGTCGTGCTCACCATTTCCTGGGATACAAAAGAATCATTCATACCGAATATCTGCCGAAGGGATCAACGATTCAGCTTTAATTACTTCAATTTACTATCACTAAAGGCCGGAAAGAAAGAATCTTTTCCTACATCACGACAAGGCAAAAACCGCATAGCAACAATGAAACGATGAAGACAGTGACGTGCCTGAAATTCACGGTTGTGTTGCACGCAGCTGTCCTGATGTAATGTGGGCCGTTGGGTGGCCACACCGGATAGCAGGTAGGGCGACTTATCGTAAAGAATGATACGCACAAAGTTCGGGTAACATATTATAATTTAATATATAACACTTATAACTGGATAACAATTATATACATTATTTACTATGCTCTAACTATCACTAAGACTGTAACTGTCTATCTGAAAGTGAGTATGAATGTGAACATGATTCTGAATGTCTCTCACTTACATTACTGTCGTTATATATCCCCAGATGATCCTTGTACTTCTTCTGGAATATAATACAAACCCTGACATATAGTTTGTGTATGCAATCAACACGCGGGTAAGGTCGTGTTTGTAAAACACGTTACCTTTTGTAATAAAAAGAACGAGGCTGTGGCCTCGTTGAGAGTGTTTGCATATACATAACTACATTGCGTTATCACACTGATTTGACACCTTCAGATTTCTGGTTGTTCCCAAAGTTGAAGGCGGTATTGAAAGGTGAACATTTTTCATCAGACACAGAAGTTCTGGCTGCTCTTCGCAATTTGAATCAACAGTAAACAAGAAAGTTTTTTCATGGACGGAATGCAGAAATGGATTCAGCGTTTGGAGAAATGTGTTGCGAAATGGTGATTAGTACAATAAATTTACTTCCTTTTGAGTCTGGTTTCATTATTATGTCTTTTCTTATTTTATAGAGTTGGAGACCTTATATATCAATCCGCCTTCGTATTTTCATTTTAGGAAATAAAAAATAATTTTCCGGAGCTACATCTGAGAAATACGGTGGGTAGTGAATCAGTGGGACTTGATACTTAGAATTGAAACAACTGTAGTGATATGAATAAGCATATTGTCGCGAAGAAGCTATCAATTAGCTCAAATTTTTCATGATGCGTGCTTCATCCAAATCCTCCCGAACACTAAATTAAGTGATTGATTGGGGGCGGGGATACAAAAAAAATTCATGGTCAATTAATCTTGAAGAATCGAAAAATGCGATGAGCATTACTTCACTTTTGGTTTTGACTGAACTTTGATCTTTCATTCGTCTTTGGAACCCAGTAAAACAAACACTATGTATACATGGACGTCTCGTAAAGTATTTTACGATTTTTGTGTTAGCTTGACTGTGCCACATATTCAACACTGTAATTATTATTTTTGCCTGTTAAGGATGACAACTTAGACGTCGAAATACGCATTTAGGGTACTAATATTAATGTGATAAGGGTTTTATATCTTTCTTAAATATTCAATGATATTGCAGAAAATAAGGGATTGAGAAGCTTCTAGCTCCTCTGCACCAATTTGCTGTAATTTTCATTAATCTTTAATTATAGTGGGTTTTACGGTCTTGTTCTTGATATTTTTCACTTGTCTCAAGTTGGCAGACCATGACCGATTTGCCAGACGATGAGGATGTTATAAATATTTTTGGAACGACTAAGATTACAAAAAGATTCTTGAGCCTCTTTATAATACTTTTCTAGCATCTCCACGAATATAAAACCACCATGCTTTGCATTCATGTTTAATAGAATTATTACATTTCATTTTTTATTTATAATGTTATAAACTTATAATACCACTATAACATGCCTTCAAAAACTTTCCTCATTAAAGACGGCCATGCTTTTTGAAATGGTTGATGACACGTAATCTGTCACAAACGCATAATTTTGAATGAGCACGGCCGTCTCTAATGAGGAAAGTTTTTGAAGGCACGTTACTTGGGGTAGCTATTTGACTGAAATCATACTAACTTTTCAGTGCCATCGCTCACATTCTCGCTAAGATCGAGATGAATGAAGACAGGGAAATATTGCAGAATCAGTACAAAGACATCAGTCAGGAATTAGAACAAAAATCTGATATTTTAAGAAAATATCGTTACAAAGTATGCTTATTTAAATATATAAGTTTAAGCGTTTTTAAATTTTGCGGTTGCAGGTGAAAAGTTTGGAGAAAGAGATACGCGATCTCCAGAGTGAATTTGAAAGTGAAAGAGAGGATTATCTAGAAACAATACGAAAACAAAATATGATCATTAAGCTGTTATCCCAGATTTCTGAGAAGATGACGGAAACGATGAAAAAAGAATGCAACTATAGGTGAGGCATAATTAATAACGTGCCTTCAAAAACTTTTCTCATTTTAGTAAGCTGTTTTTTAAGTAATCAAAGATTGGTGCACATGCGAAGCTTTAGAAAGCTTCAAATTCTGACAGCTGTCATACATAAATTCAAATTATAAACGCTTATATTTTTTTAATTATTTTATTATGATGTTAGAGTTACAACATAAAATATTTATTATTCAAAGTTCCTATAGAACTGCCAGTTACTTAAGCACAATTTTAAAAACATATTCAAGCTTGTGTTACTGAATTTGGTGAAACAGGGGCAATAACTCGTAAACCTGACGGTGGAGCACTTAGAAAACGAATAGCAAATTGCATAAAGGATATTCGACGTCGAATGGACAGGACAATTCACCCAAAAAATCAATCGCAAAACTATCACAATTTATTTGTCAGTGGGAACATGTCATACTATTTTTAAAAAGAGCTTAAAGTTGTTTAAGCAGCTCAAACAGGTAGATTTTGTTACGAGAACACAGTATTGTCTATGGTTTTTGAACAAGATATTTAAATAAGAAAAATATGAGAATCTGGTCTGCAGAAAACCCTCATGAATTTGTAGAAACGACGTTACATCCACATAAATAGGGCCTGGCTAGCAGTTTCAAGAAGACGAATTATTTGCCTATATTTTTTAATCAAACCATAACTGCTGAAAGATATCGAAATGAATTATTAGAGCCGTTTATTAATGAACTTCATGATGATGAACTTACGGAAGGATATTTCCAGAAAGATAATGCATCAGCGCACAAATCTCGAGAAACAATATCTTTTATGCAAGAATTTTTCGATACAAAAATTATTAATTTTCTTCCTGTCTATATTTGACAATTTTAGACTATTTAATTTTTATATATTTAAAGAATACCATTTTCAAGACCAGACATCACACAATCGAAGAGCTTCGTAATGCTATTGTGAATTCTTGTGCTGACATAATCCAAGAAATCCTAATAAATGGCTTTGAAAGCATGAAGGGTTAGAATTCAACGTGTCTTCAAAATAATGGTCAACATTTCCAACTTCTGCTTTAGTATTATTTTCTTTTAATTTTGACTATTCTAATAAATATTTTTTCAAAAACTGATTAACTAATTATTACACACATTTACATCATATAACCAAACTATCAAAATTATACGTTTGTGACAGAATACGTGCATTGTCACCAACCATTAAAAAAAACATGGGCGTCTTTAATAAGGAAAGATTTTGAAGGCACGTTATGTTTTGGTATTGTAAGATATTAATATGTTAACATACAATTAATTTTTTATTAAATAGGGACTTAGAGCATATTAAAGAACAAGCCGTTTGGTTGGATGATAGTCAAAAATTCAAATTACCAGACTTAATAGTGCAAAGAACCAAATTACCACCTGCAGGTAGGTTTAAATTCTTCTTCTCTTAGGAAACCAAATATAAACTTTCGCAGATCTGTCTGTATAAACTATAAAAACTTCCTTTAGATAATCACAAAAAATCGTTTTAAATTATTGACAATGTTTCAGATACAAAAAAATATATGCGTTGTTAACAGATTTTTTGGAGCGATAAATTGTAATATTATTATTGTATATGTGCATGTTGTAGCATTATTTATTTTTGAACTTTAAAACATGAATTGCAGAATGTACGAGAGGTTATTGATCTATAGTTAGCCTTAAAAGATTCCAATAGACAAAATTTAATATGGTTGCTAGAGTTACAACTGTGATGTTTTATCGTTGGATGGTTATAAAATTGTAAATTTTTGAAAACTGAGTTATCAGTTATCACTGTTGAAAATTATTATCAACAACTCTTTCGGCGTGAGGCCGTAATTCAAGCAAAAAGACCAGTACGACATCATGAAGTCATTTTCTATGTGATAACGCTCGACCTCATACTGCTAACATTACAAAAGCGACTATTTAAGAATTTAAGATTGGGAGGTCATTCCACATTCGTCTTGTTCTGATTTCTCTCCACCAGATTTCCATCTCTTTCGCTATCTATCAAACAACTTTCGAAGAGTCTTCTTTAATAATGACGTCGCGTTTCAAAACTGGCTTGTAAATCGAAAAATTGCCAGATCGTTGGGAGGCAATTGTAAATAATGGAGGGTAATATATTCTTGATTAGTTTATGTATTTTGTTTGTTAAAAAATTAATAAATTTTCTGTTCAATACAAACGGCACAAAATTATGCCTCAGCCCATAATATTTTGTTTTATATTCCTATTGAAGCCTATCGAAATAAGAAATCCGCTTTACGTGGAATTTAACTGTTTATTGAAATGTTATTTAAAACGATATTAAAATATGCGTCCTTAAATATTTTTTCGTACTTCTTTTTGGATACAAAAATAAAATGGAAATTCCTTGCAGTTCTCGAAAAATTTTTTAATTGCTTTCTTCGCCGAGTATTTATACTCTGCCCCAAAAATAACCAGACTAGCTTTAGATATAGTAATATGTAGTCAAAAAATCTTACTTTTTTTACGTCGTTGATTACAATAAGATTGCTCATTCTTGGCGGTATAATGTTCTCAATTAATGTAAAATTATTAATCGCCAAATGCAGTTTATGGAATTAAAAATAATTGGGCGGAGCTAAGTAGGGTGAATATAGGGTATGTAGAAGCAAAAATAATGTTTGGTTAAAAATCACTGACTATGGATTATTAGAAGATGCGTTATCGTGCAACAATGGCCAACTGCTTGGTTCTCAATATCAGGGCAAATAAAACGAATACGCGTCAATACATATAGATAATAGCATTAACAGTTGTACCACTTCCATGAATTTCTTATGGATAATCCCCTTGGAATCGTAAACAGCAATAAGCATTGTTTTTGATTTTTAACTTCTCTAAATGAGCTTTTTCTCTGATTTTCAGCACTATGACGCATAGTTTCTGGATAGTATTGAAAACTTTACGTCATTTCCTTTAAATTTCGTTCGTGGTGGCCAATATTCAACACTCTGTAGCTTGGCTTTTAAATCATATGATGATTTCTAGAAAATAATACGTCTTGACGCCAGTTTTTAGAAGTCTTCGACCCGTTGAGTAGGTACCATCTAACACTCATTCGCATTACAAATTCTTTTGATCACAAATATTAGGCAATATTACATCCTATTTCTGCACAAACTCTATTTAATAAAAGAAAATGTTTTTCTATTTTCCTTGGAAACTTTCTCAAGTAAAAATTGGCATATAGATACAAACAGTAAGAAAGTACATTAATGATATTAAACGTCACCACTACTTCCTCATAGTACCTAATGAAAGATATGGGATTACTTAATAATTTAACTTATGATATTGTATGTTTTTATTTTCTTGATCTTACCTAACGGTACAAATATTTAATAACTTTTTACATGGGATACTTCTTTCGTAATAAGAACAGAATTTAAAGGTTTTGTATAGAATATTTTATCCACAGGTAGATTTTCTGACATACAAACTGCTCCAGCACGATTAGATTCCAGCGAAGAAGATAATGATACCATTTTTTTAAGCAAGGTGATGACATTGTAACTCTAGATTCCCACAAATATAAAAATCCACGCCATCCCTCTTAGAAATAATGCATGTTCTTGTTTCTTTCTTTGCATGCTGCTTTCTTAAAACGTAAAAAGAAGGCTTGAGCAGCAGGGTCTCATCAAAAAGCCCTGAAAATTATAGTAGTAGCATGCCTCCATCGCCACAACTAGAAACGGTATGTATTCTTCAACTTATCTGTAACGCTGATGTTGGAAATTCTTGTGTTACTTTAGAAATTGGAAAAAACCGACATTGACGACATAATAGGAAATTATTTTAAGCCGAAGAGAGCTGCGCAATTATTAAACCAATCGGCAAGATTGGAAATTGGAAAAGTTTTTAATACATGGCGAGGTTAGAGCATATTTAAAATGAAACTTTTAGAATTTAAATAATACTACCTAACACAATTATTAAATTCTATAGATACTACCATTCCAGAGTTTGCGAAAAGGAAGCAAAAATCTTCAGAGGCCCTTCACATGACGCAACGGTCACCCAAAACCCCGATTAACCACTTCTGGGTGAACACATCTGATAGTAAACGACATATGAAACTCGATGCATTGCCTAGTATCGATACTTCAAGAAAAACACGAACGAATGCGATGGATTTGTTATAGCTATTGGGACGCCCTTATTGTGACAGTCCTAATTTGTTATTGAAGAATTTTATCTTTGTTGATTTGTTGCGTTTTCACATTTTTAATAATGTATAGAGTTTGTTAATAAAGAGTGATACATTTTAATATAAGTGAGAAATATTTTTATCTATTTTCTATAAATAAAGACATTTACAGGAAATAATTAAATTGTTTTATTGTGCATATTCTTTTCAAATTTTATTCAGGTTATACTATGACTAAAAAAATTGAGAAAATTTACTCACATATAACTGAAATTATCTGCATTACGTCGTAATTTCCAATAAAAGCAATCTACAAGGTTCTATCTATCTATCTAATTCTTTGGGTTGGATGCCAGTAAGTCCAGGCTCTTGAACGAAGTGCTCTTTGTACCATTTCCAATAGATCTATCAGTTCCACTTTCTTAATCTTGTGTCCTCGATAAAAGCCGCTATCCTCCTCAGAGGAAATTTGAGGACCTACCTTCGAAGGATCCAATACATTTCTTCCGAAATGTTTCTGTCTGATTGTGAGTCACTTTAGTTCCTCATTAGTGCAAATTACATGAAAGCTAGTTTCTTTCTATTTTTCACATCTCTTACACCAGGGCTCGCTAACAAGGCCTACGCTGTACAGATGCTTCCTTAAAGAGCAGTGTTCGGCTATCAAGCCGGTAATAGTTTTAATTTATTTTTTATCACTACGAATTATGCTAGCTAAAAGCCTGGCATTCAGTTCTTCTAGTAGTGTCTTAGTATGGAGTTGACTTTCCGTTAGCCTCCATTTCTTTTTATGTTCTCTTTCTAGCGGAAATCCTTGGCGATTTCACATACAGGTTCTGGTCCTATGAAGTTCCTCCTTCCTTGGCTAGTTCGTCGGCTCTGATTGCCTTTAATCTCCTCACGTATCAGTGACACAGTATTGTTTTGTGCCAGTCTATTGAGGACTTGTTTACAATGTTTCACCAGTTTAGACCTGGTAGATGGATTCATAATAGCTTTAATAACCTCCTAACTATCAGTTATTATGTTGATTTTTTGTTTGCGCAGCTGGCTTGCCGAATTTCCTCGACGCAGGGTGCGACTGCAAACAATTTAGCCTGAAAAACCGTCATATGTTTCCCTAGACTTAATTATATCTTCCTTCTAGAGCACATTCCACATATACCTGCGTCTGTGTCCCGATTGGATTGTGATGCATCCATGTACCAGATGCCGGCAGCCTAATCGCTCGAGCGTCTTTTTGCCTGTTCCCTAGTCCGTATAGATATGTTAATTCCCGTGGTATCTGTATAGCCCAGTTAAACCTAATTAGGACGCCATAAACTATTGGCCTTCACCCGGGGATTGCGAGCATGGCCTCCGCTTTCACAAATAGTCTCGGTAGAGGGAGCCTCACGATGGCTTCATCTGCAAGGATGTAGATGCTAAAAATTTATAAATAAAATGTATAAATGTTGGAATTGAACCACTTAATCGCCCGATTTTTTCTTCTATTTCACTTTATATTATCAAAGAAATTTGGATACATCAATACGTTAAGCACGTATTATGCACTTGTTACAAATGAAACAGGTATGCATTACACACATGTGTTGTGTTGTGTGTACACATGAACATACATCTTGTATTTTCCAACATTTACTCCTGCCAAAGACACGTGTTTTTCTCACAACAATATTCTTCGTCAGTTTGGCTAGTGAAGTAATGTTTGATGGAACGTCCCATAGGTATAGCAAATTTTGTCTTATCAGGTGACACCAGATAAGTCTGGTGTCATCTGACGGACAAAAGAGACTAGCCGAAAGTAGTGATTTTCATTCGTCCAGCTATGCCGGTACAGAAGCGAAAAAAAATACGTATATAGGTGTAAGTCCATTAACAAGATGCCAAATGGCAGCAAATATACCAAAGAAGTTTGAGTACATTACTACGTTACGCATTTGTTACAAATAGGTAGGACAAAATTTGTTATACCTATGAGGCGTTCCATCAAACTTTACTTCACTAGCCAAACTGACAAAGTCTATTGTTGTGACAAAAACACGTGTCTTTGGCAGAAGCAAATATTGGAAAATACAAGGTGTATGTCCATGTGTACAGATGTGTGTAATGCATATCTGCTATTGTAACTTTATATTGTGTTTACTTTTTATATTTTGTGTTTTTGATCTTCCTTTCTTTTAATCTATTGATATATGGTTTCCATTTTGTAATCCTTAAAAACCTAATTATTTTATATTTTTATGCCAATGTATTCATTTTTGTTTTATTATTTGAATTATGTTAACATCACTTACGATTTTCATGATTTTTTCTTTACTTTATTTAGAGTACAAAGTAGTAAGTACACCGTTAGACCACTTCTGTTTCTCCTATCTACTAAGTTGCCAAGTATCATATATTACAACACATCGATTACATCCGGTAAAAAAATTTAAAATAACTGAAAATAGTTTGCAATATATAAGATGGCCTAAATTTCGAGGTGGATCAATAGAACACATACATATTTAATAATAGTGTTTATAACATTCTAATTTACTACCAATAGAAAATATCCATTTTTGTCATATTTCCAGAAGATTATAATCGATTTGAAGCTTTTTTTAAAGACATATGTAAAGTATTCGAATATCATAATTATTAATATGTATACTTAAAGCGAATTTTCGCGATGAAGGTTTAGAGTATGTTATTAACAAACAATAATATAAAGCAAATTGAAAATTATATTTTGTAATTGGGAACCAGATTTTCGCTCTAGTGCTTGCATGGCTCTTTTTAAAATAAGATTCAGGACTTCCACTTCTTTAGCGCAAGTTATAACGAAATACATATTCTAAAATATTTGCAAATTAATTTTTCTACCTTTTTAATTTGAAGAGAATCAAAAACGATTCTTCTTCACTGTATTGTGGGAAATGATTTACTATAGCTTATACTAGCTAATTAAATAATAAATTATAACAATTCCCATCCTATTAAACTAAAGAATATTGCAACATTAATTGAACTAAAAAACATATTTTAAACTGAAATTTAGTTTGTTTGAAGTACAGTCGTTCTTTAATAAGAAACTTTTGGTACATCCAAGCAGATATTTCATAAATAAACCTGGACAAAAATATACTTTTTTATGCTAATTTCAAATTAATTTGTTCAGTATGTAACAAATTTCCATTTTCTTATTCTATTAAATCACCCAACAAAAGGTTCAATATTGGAATTAATTTTAAAGCACTGGCTTTTTAACTCCATGAATTAACTTTAACTGGCTCTCTGCCTGCGCACAGCTTATCGGCGTTTATGTAAGCACAGTCGAGGGGTGGTAAGTGATCAAATAAAATAAACATTATACAAGTGTTTTTGTCCAAATCCTTAATTTTACATTTAAATAATTGAGAACACTGAAGATTATATAGCTAATACTAATATTAAAACTTTGTATTCCAATGTAATATATAGTGGAAATGATTTTATAATGATACTAAAGAAACAATATAATTATTTTAATTTGCAGCAACAATGTTTTGTATGTTGGCGCGCTCGTGCGTGTGTTTAGTGACCGGTCGCGTAAATTTAGAGAGATCGGATAACCAGCCGTTGCGCAGGTCCGCCAACCCTTTCCCGGCAACTTCTTTACGTGTGTGTGCTGCCGTTAACAGCACACATACGTTCGACGTGTGTGCAGTGCCCCCGCCTTGGCGGAATACGTTAAGATGGCACAAAGTGTGACCGTCGTCGACCGAAGTAGCCGCTAAGAGTGTTCCCTCGGTTGGCGATGAGTAACCCCGTGCAGGGTGCGCTTCGCTGGTCTGCGCCTTGCCTCGATGGGGTGTCGGGCCGTCGAAGTACTGCACGGAAAAGTAAAGAAGTTGCCGGGAAAGGGTTGGCGGCCCTGCGCAACGGCTGGTTATCCGATCTCTCTAAATTTACGCGACCGGTCACCAAACACACGCACGCACGAGCGCGCCAACATACAATACATATATATAGTGTTTAGATAATTTCTTAGCGTTTATTAAATATAACAATTGATAAATTATTGGAGTTTTTCGGCTTTTATATGAAATATTTACAAATATCAAATTAGAATGTATGTAATTGCAGAGTAAGTGGGGATGTAAACATTGCTGTCTACAAATTACAAAGCAAATCATACGAAATTTTTTTATTTGAAAAATATGGTCTACGCTGGGACTCGAACCCAAGTCTATAGCTATCCGGGCTGTCGCTTTTACCACTAAGCCACAATAGACCCAGGTTCAAGCTATTTAGAAATGCATTATAAAGTAACAGTGTTAATGAATCAGATGTCAGTTATTGAATGTAGATGTCAAGTTGAAAGCAGAAGTCAGTTTTGAAAGCTCATGTCAGTTTTGATAGCAGATGTCAGTTAGTGAAAGCAAATGTCAGTTAATGAAAGCAGATGTCTGATTTGAAAGCAGGTGTCAGTTATGAAAGCAAACGTCAGATTAGAAAGCAGATGCCTATTTTGAAAGTAGATGTGAGTTATTGAAAGCAGATGTCAGTATTTTGAGAGCAGATGTCAGATTTGAATGTTGGAAATGCTAATTATTACTCCATAGCTATGTGACTTCAAAATAGGCATCTGCTTTCTAATCTGACGTTTGCTTTCATAACTGACACCTGCTTTCAAATCAGACATCTGCTTTCATTAACTGACATTTGCTTTCACTAACTGACATCTGCTATCAAAACTGACATGAGCTTTCAAAACTGACTTCTACTTTCAACTTGACATCTACATTTAATAACTGACATCTGATTCATTAACACTGTTACTTTATAATGCATTTCTAAATAGCTTGAACCTGGGTCTATTGTGGCTTAGTGGTAAAAGCGACAGCCCGGATAGCTGTAGACTTGGGTTCGAGTCCCAACGTAGACCATATTTTTCAAATAAAAAAATTTCGTATGATTTGCTTTGTAATTTGTAGACAGCATCCCCACTTACTCTGCAATTACATACATTCTAATTTGATATTTGTAAATATTTCATATAAAAGCCGAAAAACTCCAATAATTTATCAATTGTTATATATATATATATATATATATATATATATATATAATGAACTTCATGTGTATGAGAATTAATAATTATTAAATCTCATTTTACATGCGATTGTCGCTATAATTTGTTGCATTTAATTCTACAATTCGGCAAATCACTTTTACCCTATTGCAGACGCAACAAGCCGCGACATCAACTGTACAAGTTGTCAGTACAAATGAAAAATTTGTGAAAAACTTAACTGATGATCTGTAAAAACAGTGAAATATCGATATTTGCACATTCCGCGCAGATAAGTTTTTCACAAATTTTTCATTTATATATATATATATATACCGATAGGTTCAGCCCGGCAGGGGCCATACGCAACAATATACGTATGGAACGTAATGCGATGTGGCAACGTGTGTACGATGCCACTTCGCGTGCGCATACATAAGTCCGGTGATCGAGCGCAACAGATTGCCCGTCATTCGTATTTAGCTGTGCATACGTAAAGGTAGTTATCATGTCATTGTATACAACCGCAGAGAAGGTACAAATAGTTTCGTGGTATCTTGCCGGCAATTCATGTCGAACAACCGCTGATTTATTTGCTGTAGAGTACGTAAATCGGCCTATTCCTTCGCATTCGACGATTGAAAGGATCGTAAATGCGTTTAGGAAATATGGCTGTGTAGTCGTAAATTGCCGCAAATGCCAACAAATTGACGAACAGCCTCATATCCCTCTATACCTGCCGATCGGGAGGAGAGAGACGCGAGGGTTTGTTCGTTAGTTGAAATGGGCGACCTTAAGTATACACGACAAATTGCAGACGAAATATCCTATATTGAGTGACTTTCTTAAAATTTAAATTTATTTTGCAGAATTATTGATTTTTTTACTTTTATCTTTTAGAAACCGTTATTGTTTTTTTATTACTTAAAATTACTTTTCCGTAGCAGCTAAGAATACAATAATAATAAATTGGACCTTGTTATGTCTGAAGCAAATGGGCAAATTACGTATACAGAACGAATATGCAAACGACTATATCCTTGCGCGGTTTAAGTCTTACTAAATTCATAACTGCAATGTGCGGCAATTTAAGCTACTGCGCGTAGAGGGGATTCGCTGTTGCCACTTATTGCTTGTTATGGCCCGTTCCGATCTGGTCCTATCGGTATATATATATATATATATATATATATATATATATATATATATATATATATATGTTAGCCTGGCCGTTTATTTAATTATAAAAAAAATACAGATATAACAGTGGTAATACACAAAATGAAATAAAACCTTAGAATGATATAAACACAGTTCGTTAGTCAATCGTTGCACATCCCGAGTCACTTCACCCTTCATTCACAATCTTTAAAGTCTCATTAGTAGAGCAGACCAATTTCCGTGCGCGCCATGAGCGCCGGTATGGGAGTGTAATTCGTAATATATTAGAATATGCGATAGAATAGGGACGCAACATGAGCTTGTTGCCGATATAAGTATAGAAGTAGAGACATTTATTCTATCAGAAATAATTAAATATACATTTGGTTTTCTGCTATTAAAGTAATATGCATAAACACACGAAAAATAAGAATAGTACATATTATAGCAGCGTTGTATGTACCTGTAAATAAAATAATAATAATAAAAATAAATAAAATCATATATTAAGTCCGGGAAATCCATAATAAACTTATTCACTTCGTCTGACAACGGTCGTTTTCTCGATTTATGTGTCGACATTTTATTACGTATGCTTACACTTACATGCAGTCTAAGCAAGTACCAAACACATTCTGAATACTTTTTATTAGTTCTGATGCAATACAATCATCCTCACATCGGCGCACATAAATTGGCCTGCTCTACTCATTACCTTTATGCAAGACATTTTAAATGATCTTCTCGAGAACTATATATGTATGTGTAAGACTTTTGACAATGTTTATAGTGATGTTTAAATTAGTTCTTACTTATTTTATTTCTATATCCACATAAAATTGGATTAATTTATCATATTCGTTATATTTGCTTGCTTTTTCTATCTTTCTGTAAATGATTGATCAATATTGATTTAATTTGCTTTTCTTTTATATATCTTTAAGTACCATTTTGTTAATGTTTTTATGTAATGTTTATCTACACCACAAATTATATAATCCTATACTGTCCTGTTAGTAGCAACTGCTGTTGGAGAAATAAAGATTATTATTATTACTATTAATACTTATATTTTCCCAAATTTCTACATTTCATAATTTTATTTTAATAATCTTAATATATAATTCAAAACTGACTTTTTTTGAATATTTCTTTATTGTCTTATTTTATAATATCATCTTTATGTTAGACACCTTATAACTTGTACTAGCTTCTCATTGGCATAAAACACTACTCATAAATGCATATGTGCTGTAATATCTTGCTGACATTAAAAAAAAACATTTTTGAATAAAAAAAACTAGATATACCAATGTACAGGAATATATTAAATATATGACTATGATAAGCCTTCTTGAAAAGTTAAAGTTTTATTTGTTTCTTGCATTTGATTTTGAATATCTAGTGCAATTTGCTTAAACTTTGCAGCCAATTCTTCATTTTTCTTAGTACCTTTAATAAAAATTAATGGAAATTTATTGTCAGGCGGTGAAACATGATTAAACATACCTTCTCCTTTAGCATACATTTGGCTTAAATTAACACAGCAATATGCATTTCCTAACTCACAACCACGTATGGCATATTTATATGCTAGCTCCATATTTTTGGGGACATCATATTTTATCTCTGTACTTTTTTTATCATTAGTTTCCCCTTCTTTTTTTAAGCCACTTATGAAAAAACCAGATGCATAATAGCATGAGTTACCATTTCCACCTTCACAACCTTTTTCTAATAAACACATTCCCTAATTATAAAAATTATGTTCAATGCTTCTAACACTACTAATATAAAATACAAACCTTTATTGGATCTGGTTTAATGTTACACTTTTCTGAACTAGATAGAGTTAAAAGGCCAGCATTAAAGCATGCCTCTGGTATATTTTGATCACAACCTTTCGTAAAATATTCATAAGCTGTCTTGTAATCTTCTTTCAAGCCTGCTTTACCTAACAAGGCATAAGTCCCAAATTTCAGACAGCTTCGTCCAAATTTATAGTCATCACAATTTGATTTGTACAATTTTCTTGCTTTTTCATAGTCTTTCTTTATTGCTTCCAGGTAATCACCAAGTAAATGACAAACTGTAATAAACGTTTATGTGAATGTAAAACTGAATATTATGTAATATACTGACACACCTTCTGGATTCTTTTCACTATAACAACCAAATCGATATTCTATACCTAGATTTTCAAGAAATTCTTTAACTTCGCTTTCAGATTTGAAATTGTATGCCATTTGTGTATATTTAATGAAAAGCACTTAATCTCTATATATAATGCTCCAATGAATTAACTTAGTGGATTAAACACGAATTACGTAAGTATTTGAAAAACTAATAAAACAGTATAGATATGCTAGTAATAAGGGAATATTTAGTTCTAAAGTTAATATTTGAACTCATCAAAAATATGAATTAATATAGGTTAACTGCCAGTACTGTAATTCGCATGTGATTATTCTCACATTACCAACTGAATTTTAAGGCAGTCTAAAATTTTTTAAATTACATTCTTCCATTTGTAATGCTGAATTTCTTTAAATGGTGATATTAAAATGTACTTTATAAAAATATTATACATCATTTACATAACTTTACCGGAAATCCTGTTTCTAGCTTGCGAAGAAGGAAAGAAATAAAGTTCTTAATTTTATTTTGCTTTATTATAATATTTCTATTAATATATACATACAATAATATTTACAAAAATATTAAAAAATTAGAAAGCAAATAACAATTATAACTAACATAGGGGACTACGCTTTACTACCTTCACATATTTCATTTAACAGTATGTAATAGTATGTATGTTGTATCAAATTTAATTATGTATTTTAATACTGATTCCTTACAAAAAGTAACAAGAAATTTCAGTGCTTAAGTCTTTCGTTCGAATTTAAACAATTCATTTACTTGAATGTAGGTATGTATAATTAAATTTTATACACATATTTACAATATTTGAGAAAAAAAGGGATTTCTAGAAGACATTGATATTTGAAAATTTTAATGTTCGTCTGTTTAAAATACAGATATGTCCTTTGCACATTATTAATTTAATTAACCAACAATTCCATTCAGAAATAACTTTGCAATTTCATGATAAGATTTTTGATTAAATTCATTTGCTTATGCCTTTAATCTGAATATTAATAAATTATTACTCAAAATTCAATTTCAGTATAAATATTTTAAATTTATGTTTACGTTTAAAATTTTAAACAATTGGTATTCGTCCATTATGAAATTACAATTCTAAAAAAAAGCTCCTTTAAAATGTATAGCTGTCAAATTCATAATGTTTAACAAGATTACAGTACCTGTGCCATAATTTATATTTAAAATATTCTGTTTCCAAAAGACTATATTTAACTTATAAATTAAACATTCTTCCTGATGGGTAATATTCCCGCAATAATACGATTTAAGCAAGTTTCTTTTAATTATTTTTTGTTTGGTTTACAAACTTAATCCTTACTTCAATTACCAATAATCGGAAAACGGACGGAAATTTTCTGAATTCCTCATTTTATGTTTATAAATTAGATTTATTAAGTCTTATTGGTCTGGTTGGGGTCCGTGCGCATCCAAGCCTTAAATATTCTATATTTTCTTTAATCGTCGATAGATGGCGCTCTATGTTTATGTAATTTCTATTAGTTGATGTGCATAGAAATAACAAAGCAAAGCAAATATAATTTTTTTAAGTTATACTTATAGAATATGTCGGCAAGCTCAAATATAACAATTTTTTTGTTTATAAATTTGTATTTATTTTTAATTTCTTAGTTCAGTATTCAATAACATAAACAGTATACCTAAAATGCATCAAACACATTTGCGCGCCACGTATTAAGAATGTTTGGGAAAATTTTAAGAAAATTATAATTTTCTTGGCTAAATAATAAAAACAAACAATAATATGAAGACATTAAACCGAATATTTTATTTTACTAGACCAGTTAATATAAGTAAGACATTTATCATAATTAAAGCTGAGATTATCTGAAAATGCATATTTTTTATTTATGATATAAGTCAATCATATCACCGGTTGTGTTTAGTTAGTTCTCGAATATATATGTACACGTAATTTTACCATGTTATTTTTCATATGTCGAAATCATATTTACATGTGTCGATTAGGATAAAAGATTCTCCTGAATTTTATGTAGATAAAGGCAAAGTGTTTTGTAAGTATTGCAGTAAAATTGTAAGTTTATTTTTGCTTACGTTTGATTTCATATTTTAATACCTGCAATTAATTATTGCAGATTCGATGCGACAAAAAATTTCAATTAAGTAAAAGAAATATCACAAGATTTAAAGATGCACCACAAACTACTATGAATCAATGGTTTACTTCAACAAGCAAAAATATAGAACAGAATAGTTTCCATTATGACTTGTGTAAGGCCTTTTTAAGTGCAAATATACCATTTTCAAAGCTGAATAATTCAACATTTAAAATTTTTTTAGAGAAGTATACGAAACTCTCAGTTCCTAGTCGCTCAACTACAAGAAAAAAGTATATTAATCTATTTAAGGAAACTATGATGAAAATTAAGGAAACAATAAGGGAAAATTACATTTATTTCGTAGCCGAGACAATAGACAGTTGTGGGCGCTATATTGCCAACTTATTGATTGGCATTTTAAATGGCTAATCCTTTTTAATTGTTATAGAAGAATTGGAGAAAACAACGAATAAGTTAACTATAACAACTTGTTATAGTTAACTTATTATTAACTTGTTATTAACAAGATTTATAAACGATAGTTTAACGAGGTTTTATTTGCCGAATGCCGTTCCAAGTGACAAGATATTACTGATGTTATCGGATGCTGCAACATATATGGTGAAGTCAGTACAGAATTTGAAGATTTTTTACCCGAATCTGATGCACGTAACATGCTTGGCCCATGCTGTTAACAGAGTAGCAGAAGAAATATGTTACACATTTCCAGATATAATTTATTGATCAATTTGACAAAAAAGTATTTATTAAAGCACCGCTGAGGGTTTAAGCATACAAAGATAAGTTACCTGGTTTGGTATTGCCACCAAAACCCATAATAACAAGATACGGCGAGTGGCTTGATGCTCCTGTTTTTTATTCAGATACCTTTGAACAGATAAGAGAATTCATTCTCTCTTTTATAGCAATTGCAGATTGCAAAGATTTACTAAATAAACCGAAAATGCACCAATAGTTAGCTTTTATCAAAGCAAACTATCGTTTTATTAGTGAAACACTACGAAAACTCGAAACTTGAACTCAGTGAATCTATAGAATTCACTCAAAGCTTCAAGAATAAAATTTATAATGTGAGAGGTACCATAGGAGAGCGGTTCAAAATTAAATGAACACAAGTTCTAGAAAAAAAACGAGGACTTTAATAAGCTTAGTAGAATATATAGTGTGTTGCAAGGAAACTACGATAAAACTATTGAGATGAGTCCATAAATTATCTGCAAATATAAGTATGCGTCAATTATAGCAAGCGCCAATTAAGTTGGCGCGAGGAGGGGGTGCGCAGAAGTCGTTTTTAAAAACGTCCACCCCCACTACTCAAGTAATTGTCAGAATACATTTGTCATTGACGTTTGACGGAACATAATGTCTTTACTAGGGAATCATAAAGTGATACACGCTCAGAGGTTAGAATTATCTGACATTTGATGTAAAACCAAATACAAATACAAATCTCCCCACTACTTCTAATCCTGCGCGAAATTACCCCTCCTCGCGCCAACTTAATTGGCGTTTTGTATACATCAGTTGACGTTGAGCGAAGCTTTTCAGCATACAAGCTATTATTGACGAATCGCAGATCTTTTTTAGTTGAGAATTTAGAAAAGCATTTAATTGTAAATGTTTACAATACTATACAAAGGCAAATATAAATACAAAGAGTTACATTGTTTAGCTTACTTATTTTTATTATACATTTATTTTGTAAAATTTCGAATAAAATATTGATACATATTTGTGCTATCTCTAAATTTATATTGACATTATTTAATATTTTGACAATAATTTAGTTGTGTAACTATCACTTAAACTTTATATATTTTTGGATATTTTAATAAAAGTTCTGCATATTTTCATAACATATATGCGCATATAATTCAGTTTCCGTGTGCATATAATTCTCAACTTTAATCATATTTCTTTTAGTCGGACAAGAAGGTCTAGGTACTGATTTTGGTAGTTTAAAGTATTTGGATTGTTTGAATACATACTCTACGTACAAAATTAATCTTTCGTATTTACATTTTAAGTAGAATAACTGAAAAATATTTTCAATATGAAATATTTTACTAGTAATTGTAGCAACTTGAATTAGTTTTACATCTATTTAACAGTGTCGCACTCTTGCACCAACGTACTAAATTTGACAGCTTCATTCAAAATAATACATATATTAAAATTATAATATTTATAAGAAAATTAAGACACAAATTCCGCATACCAACTAACAAAGATAAATAAACGTAAAATTATATTAAAGATATTTTATTTTTCCAAATTAAAAAGCTGCCACTTATTGTTTTAATATAAAATACACAATGTAATTTAATATATACATACGGTTACAAACTAAATTAAGCGTTTTTTAAATTAGTTAATTTGTATGTCACTGGGAAAAGAAATTGACTTCACTTTTTGTACAAAATTAATTTGTTACTAAAATAATTAATTCCATCTGCGATTGTTCAAGTCATCTTGACGAGTATCACAAATTCATGAATAAATTTCTTTCTTATTTTATTTACAATTTCATACACAAGATGTTTTTGTTTTGAATAACGTAAATGTGGCATAAATTCATATTCAAATTAAAAAAAAAATCTTTTCATAAAGAGCGTCTGATTGAAGTTTATCGCGATAAGCATATGGCTTCTTATTCAACTTTTCCAGAGATATGGGGTAGGGTGATTTTGTTTGGTTCATAGTGCGTCTAAAATTAATGGGGCTTGTGAGATGCATCATTTTGAAAGTAATGATTACTTCTTTTTGTATTTCAGAAATAACAACGTATATATTTTGTATTAATGTTTGATTTTGTATGTTAAAATAAAAGTTTTTATGAATGTTTATATTATTTAGTATCAATGAACAAACTTAAATAAATTAAGTTAAGTGTGTTTGATTATACTGTTGTTTATTGCAACATATTACTTGAACTTGCTTACAAAGTTCTACATTTCCATTTACTGCGTATCTTGAAGCACAATTTCCCTACTCCATATCTCTTTCCCAACTTTTTTTTACTAAAAATATACTATAATGAAAAGCGATAAATGTTTGTTAATTTCACAAATAACGTAAAAGAATTCCTTGTTAGATATTTAGTACAGGTGGTCCTCGAATTCAAGACATGTACGCGTTTACAAAACTTTTACTTAATATCATTAATATTTTTTATCACCAACTTTAAAGACTATTCTTAAGAAAATTTATACTCTATGTACGCGTCATATTTAATCTTAAATACTGGAAGATGGCGTATAGTCTAAAATCACGTTGATTGATAGTATCTGCACTAATATCAACAAATGATAAGCTTGTTTATCATTTATATTTAATTTAATATAATTGTACATATTATTACAAGATAATTTGAATAAAAAAATATTTATATAATTTCAATTCAATTTACATATATCATATATTGTCAAACAGGCGCGGCTCGTGATGACGTATTTTGGTTTGCAGTACAATGATACGAGTGCCTCGTATGTTTTCGGTGTTTACTAAACAAACGTTACAGTTAGTACACGAGAATACACGAAGCACTCGGATCATTGTACTGCAAACCAAAATACGTCATCACGAACCGCGCCTGTTGTCAAATATGTAAAAACAAAGATTAGCACATCATAGTACCTTGTTTCTTCAATTATATCGTTCGACGTTAATACCTACAAAATTATAATAGCGTTTAAAAGTCTTTAGTCGAATAAATGGTAAAATAAATAAATAATTCAGAACACGGAAACGAGAATAGTACAAAATGTACAAGAATTTTTTTGGATTGCATCGAGATCATTAATAAAAATACTATAAACAATGAGCCAATGAGCAGACTTTTTAGGAAATTAAAGTGCGATTTAGTGGCACTCTTTAATTAAAGTATTAGAGATACAAATTTGGGTATTTCCACAACTAATGTAACAATATGAATGACACCACATTATAAAACGAGAAATTCTTCAAATTTATTTTGTAAAAGTAATCTTTCAAAATCCTACCAATTTGAGGGCAATTAACAGGTTTCTGAGTAATATACTGTATCGCATTTTTACAAATTTAGCTGCAACTTGTAAATCATTAATTATTTTAAGATGAAGAATAAGTGGTCTTAAATGGTTTATTTGATAATTGGTTTCTGACTTTACTGCAATTTGTAACTCATATTGTTTTGGTTTTATTATTTAATTCCTCCTAAGTCTTAAATTACACAAAACTAAGTTTTTACATGTCATTATTATTTTTCACTTTTTCAATTTTTTATGTATCCAGTTCCAGTATCTATGCAAAATATAAATTCCAAACTACTTCTAAAATCCAATTTATAATAATTTTGTTTAGTTACAAAAATCAATTCCAAAAACCAAAAAATTTGAACAAATAAGCAAATCAGAAATCAGTTTCATGAAGCTAATAAAATAACAATGAAACATGAGGATTGCTTATTAATTTCAGACATATTTGTCTTTGTCAAGGTAATGCGCCTTTATACACTTTCTAGGTGACTTGTATACAGGCTGCGGTAGAGGAATGTTTTTAGAATGGATAGTATTCGAAAATGTTGGGGTTGCGACATCTGGGCATCCGCGGAGTCTTTTTCTAGTGGGATGCCATTTGATTTACAATGGAGCGTTGGAGTGTATAACATCGTACATTTGCAGTAGAACAATTATTTAGAAATAACGAATCTGTGACACATATGCAAAGGCACTTGTAGACACTTCAACATTGATCGTTATGAAAGTGTTCCCAAGCGAGTACAACGTCAATATTCTGTACAACTGGCTCTGTAATGAAACAAAAATCTCCTGGCTTTCCACGCCATGTGCGTACTCCAGAAAACGTGGAAAGAGTGGCTGTCACTACGAGTACACGGCGCTCTGCTAGGCGCCATGTTACAGAGCTACAACTGTTCGTCGCACTTTACATTAAGATTTGAGATTTCACCCATACAAAATGATGATCGTACAAGAACTTCAACCACGAGATTACGTTCAGAGACTAACGTTTACTGAAAAGATGCTTGAAATCCTCGAAGGAAATCCAGTGGTAATGTTGAGTGACCATTGAGTAGGCCATTTTTACCTGAACAGCATGGTTAATCGGCAAAATTTTCGCTACTGGGCTGTAGAGACACCACGACAGATCCACAAACATCCGCTTCGTAGTCAGTGACCGTTAAAGTGACCGTTTGGTGTGGAATGTGCGAAAGAAGTGTTATCGGACCTTATTTTTTAAAATAGAGAGGCACACGATTACAATCAATTGCGAGCGCTACATCACCATGTTGAATGATTTCTTGCGACCTGAATTTCGCCGTAAGCGAATCAAGATGAGGCGTATGTCGCTGCAACAGGACGGAGCGCCACCTCATACAGCAGCTGCGACAATGGAAGTGGTTCGTCGGATGTTCCCTTAACTCACTATATCTCGCTTTGGAGATGTTGCTTGGCTGCCGTGATCTCCAGACCTCAACGTTTGCGATTTTTTTCTCTATGGATATCTAAAGGGTAAAGTGTACGTTACTCAGACTCGCACATTAGTGGAATTGAAGAAATTATTCGCGGAGAAATTACCGCGATCGACAACGACTGGATGCAAAGAGGCATGCGAAACTTCACGGCGCGTCTACAAGAATATGCGAGACGAAATGGCCACCATTTGTCGGATGTTATTTACAAAAAAAACTTTTTGTTGGTTAATGTAAAATGGCAACATATTGCTTTTATTTTAGTATCATAAATCTTGCTCCTCTAGAGATTTTAGTGCATTTTCAATTTCCGACGTGATATGCGCACGACGCCACTGACATATTGAAAAAAATCATGAAATTCGTTACATATGCTAATTTTTCAGGTCTACCAACACAATTATCATATTTTGATTGCACTGTTTTATACGAGTGGAACACTGAAAAAATCTAGAATGGCCATGCTTCTAAAAAAATAATTTTTTTAATTTGGCAACTACTTTAAGATGTTTTGCGAGTTTATTCAGGCGCGGCTCGTGAAGACGTACTGTTGGGGCACGTATAATGAATCATCATACGCGTCCCAACAGTACGTCATCATTATTAATGATGCGAGTGCTTCGTGTATTCTCGTGTACTAGCTGTAGCGTTTTCTTAGTAAACACCGAGAAGATCGATAAACATCATATGAATTTATTAGGGCGACATCGGGCATTGGTATAAGTAAAATCCAAAACATTTTATATTAACAGTTAGACGAGAGAAAACGTTGTCGACGGATTCCACATCAAGTGACTCACAATTAAAAGGGGCAACGTGTTGAATGGTGCAGACAAACTCTGGAAAAATTTCAAGGCGGCATTTCAAATTCAGTTTTGAATATCGTTACTGGTGATGAATCATGGGCTTCTCGGGTGGGCTTTTCGAACAGAACCTAAGCCTACAAAAGTCCAACGAATTCACAGTTCTGATAAGAATATGGTAGCTAGTTTTTTTTCTAAAACGGCTCATATTGCTACTATTGCACGTATCGTTACTGCCGATTGGTATACAAATGTCTGTTTACCGCAAACTTTTGAAAAAGATCGTTAAAAAAACTAACAAATGAGTATCTGGGTGTCCTAAGCGTTAGCACCATAGACCCTCCAACATATAGCACCTTGTGATTTCTTTTTATTTTCAAAAGTTAAAGATAAAATGCGTGGAATCACTTTTACATCATTAGATGAAGCAATAGAACATTATAAAAACCTGGTTTCCGAAGTGTCTCTGGAAGAGAGGCATCATTGCTTTAACGATTGGTTTCATTGAATGCAAATATGTATTGATGTTAAGACGGCTTTTCACAGTCAAAGAAATTCGTGAATTTATGGAAAATTCATCTTTGTATTAGACGATCAAATATTTATTTATTTGAAGTTATTTAGTTAATGTAACCATAAAATAGTGACTTTTACTTACTACCAATGTTTCTGTTTGTACTCACATAGTAAACTATGTCAAATGTATGACAGTATTTTTAAGTATATTTGTTCACAATTATTCACTTGATCTATGACACCGATAAACTACAATAATACAGTAATAACCTACAATTATAAGTTTCACATTGACATCGCCTGATGACGCCAAGGTTGGCAAAGACTTTTAAAGCGAAATATAAACAGGATTCTCCAAAAACTTGATGAGAAATTAGAGCTAGTACTATGTCGTCAATTTCTTCGTGAATTTAATGTTAATAAATTCACAATTTTGTGTACTATACGCATGAATAAATTCAAGGTAACAGAATTTATTTGACCGCGTAAAGCCACCTTTACCACCAAAAATTTTCAGTGTCACCATCATATGAATTAAGTAGTAAGGGATTAAAAATTAACAGATGCATAACAATAATCAAGTATTTATTTCAATTTCAAGTTCAAATATAGCTTATTCCAAAGGTTATTGAAAAAAGTATATTTAGAAATTATATTTGCTATATTAGTCATTGTAAAAAAATGATAATGCAAAAATACGAAAAATTTTACTTTTACAAGCATAATAATTTGTATCAGCAAGTGTGGTTGAACACAAAAGATTATAGCCGACTTAAAAGTTAGGATTTTAGCAATTTTCTAATAAGCCCGTATGACACGATCAATTTTAATGTACTATCGAATTAAAAAAAAAGTGGTAGTCATATTTTAATCGGTTTCAATTAGGCTGCGTGAATGTAGGTATAAATTAAATGTAGGCGTTAAATTTAAATATTCTAATAACGTATAAGTATCAAATAACATATGTGTCAAAAATGATTTTTGCACGTTGCTGCGATCATAAGTGCGTTAACAACGTCACATTACCAAAATGTTTAAAAATTGGCTTTACCATATAACTTCACAACTGTACTACTTTTTTTTAATTCGATAGTACAAAAAAATTGATAGACGTAGATGATTTATAGCAAATATTACATATAATGCGCATTACATACTGCGCCGAAAATTTAATTGGAAAATAGAGCAATATTCTATATTTTAACATACATTAAAATTTATTAAGTAATTTTTTGGCGCAGTACGTAGTGCGCGTTATATGTGATCTTTGCTATTAATCATCTACGTCTATCAAGTTAAATATACATTAAAATTGATCGTGTCATACAGGCTAACAGAATTAGGTGTACACTGCGCGACATATAAAACCCGTACAACTCTTATGAGCATAAAATCAGAGTTTTTCAGTTGCGTGAACGGGACAAATATATTCACACTGTCACTTATAGACTTTATAGGTTATACATGAGATAGATTGCTACATGTAATACCTATAACTTAAGTCAAACTTAACAAGTTAAATAAGACATGTCAAATTTGATAAGCCTGGTTTACATTGATAATATGTTAGTGTACGGGTTTTATATGTCGGGCAGTGTACATAAAAAAATTTCAAGAATTTGTTAATACTGTCTTAAAAATTCAAATATATTATTACTTTATTTTTCGCTTCAATTGATTCTTTTGCCATTGATCGCCTTTACCTCACAAATCGGTTTCTCGTTTTAAAAATTGTTATACATTGTTTGAAACAAACAAATTTTCTTTAAATTTTGATATAAATCAATTTTAGTGACAAGGCAGCGATATGCAGGTATAATCTGTGGTGAAGTAACGATGGAGGCCTGTCCAATTCTCTACTACACTTACTATATTTATCAATCATTTCCCCAATTCCCCCAGCCCGACGTTGACGTTAGTATCATTCGAGTGGTACTATATAATAGCGCATAATACATATCCGCAAAATGTCGAATTACACAAAAGAGGAAAAAATAGATATGTTAAACTTGTATCACATGGGTAATAGTCTACAGCAAGTATGTGATATCTGTAGTTTCAAATATCCAAATAGACCAATACCAAACAAGACGATATTTAGAATTGAAAAGAAATTTAATGAAACCGGTTCTATTGATAACAAAATAAAGTCGTATCCTAGCCGTCAAATTTCAGAAAATACTTGTCTACTAGTATGTGCCTCAGAAGAGAATAATTCATGGTTTTCACCAAAACGTATTGCTACTGATTTAGACATATCACCTTCATCTATGCAGCGCATATAAAAGAAGAGTGGCTACAAAAGTGACAAAATAACAAAACATTAAGAGTTATTTAATAATACCTCTAGCAGGATGTCTTTTTGAAAATGATAGACAAAATTCATGCAGGTGATGGTTTTCTAAACAAATATTTTATTTACTGACGAGTGTTCTTTTTTCCTGGTCGGGAAGCATAATCCGTCAGCGGCTAGATTTTGGTGTCAGGAAAACCAACATCGCCATCGCAGTGTCATTTCAAATAGACAAGTGCGGCAAAACTTCAATGATCATATTATAGGACCTTTCTTAATTGATGGCAATTTAAGCTCTGAAAAATAAGTACAAATTTTACAAAACCAAGTTCTTCTTTACATTTTACAACAGCCAAATGTTAATATCAACAGATTATACTTGCAACAAGATGAGTGTCCAGCGCACAATTCTTTGGCAGCGAGGAATTTTTTAAATGAACAATTTCCTAAGCGCTGGATAGAACACGTTCCGAAACTCTTTCTTGGCCTCCCCATTCCCCTGATCTATCACCTTTAGATTTCTTTTATAGGGGTTATTTAATAGATTCTATCTATAAACATGAAGAACTCCGAAATAAACTATCCTAACAGCATCACTCACGAAATATTAAGTACAGTTCGAAATAGTTTTTACAACAGATTGGGATACTGTTTGGATAAATACGGAGACATTTTTGCGCCGGTTATTTAAATAATCTATCTGAATAAAAAAAATCAGAAGATTTTCATCTATGCATAAGAAAAGAAATTTGGTTTACTTTTACGAAGAATTAAAATTTTGTTTTCTATTGTTTATAACAAGGAATTTATTCGTATTGTTTTGCTTACAAGAAAGCGTTTTATTTTACTTAATATATTTTCAATAAATTATGCTTCGTTAGATTTACAGGAATGAATTATTAATTTGTTTTTATTTACAAGAATATGTTTTCAGTTTGTAACGGAAATAAGTTCGTGGTTCGATAGGTCACTTGCGTGAATATGTATTTTATTTTAATGATATTCTGATCTAACATTTATTCGCATATGATGTTAACAAGCACTGACAAGCACTCGTAATACCCCATGTATTGTATATTCCTATGATTAGCGTAGGGGAATACGTATAAGTAGCCGAGAAGTGGTGAGGGAGATTATACCTAATGAAAATTATTAATTTAAACTATTTCCTAGTTTTATTTGAATAATTTTTGTTTTGCAATTGACCGTCTCTCGTCTTGTAAAACACTTTATAGGTTAAAAACAATGCCATAAACTTTATAAAATAAATGAATATTTTCCTGATAGTATTTTTCAGTACAGATATAATCAAACACACTTTTAATCATATAAAAATCGTGTGGAGAACAAATACAAGTACATATTTGTGTGAAAGTATCTTTCCAAACATGTAGACACGTGTTTCATCTTACTATAGAATCATCAGGAGCAGGCGCGGCTCGTGATGGGAGTGCAAGTACAATGATGCGAGTGCTTCGTGTATTCTCGTGTACTAACTGTAACGTTTTCTTAGTAAACACCGAAAACACACGAGGCACTCGCATCATTGTACTTGCACTCCCAAATACGTCATCACGAGCCGCGCCTGATCAGGAGAGATACTTTCACCATAAATAGCACTCTTACTACATTACAAAAGTTACACTAATGTCAACATCACAAACACCAAAACAACCATCGCTGTCTTCATAACAAGAGTGTAAGATCCAGCCAGGGATTTCCATCTGGCGGACACAGCCGCAACTTGCGGAAACTGTATTAACATGCCTCCATTCTACATCGACACAACCAATAGCGTATGTAATTTGAATATTTTGTACAAATATTATTGTTAAAAATGTGCTTATTTTATACAAAATATGGTGATTTTTACCTACTGAAGTATGTTTCAAATTACTTTGTTATATACAGATATAACAATTTGTAAGTTTGAAATATGTCAATAAAAATATATTTTACTTTTCTTAAGGCCGCTTTACAGCTTGCAATTTTCGTTCCATGCAATATTTCTTGCACGCTAAGCCGTGCTTTACACTTTGCAATTTTTACATGCAAGCTCGTGACATTATTTTTGTCAGTCAAGTTGACCAATACAAATACAAAATTCATCATTTAACAACTAATCTTCAAACAATTTGTCATGTTTTCTTCAAATATTTCAAAGGGCCAATTCAAATACAATTTTTTTTTGTTTGGAATACACGTGCTATAACAACCCAGGACAATACAAAAAATATAGGTTATATTTGTTAAAAGACGGGAATTTTCATCATGTGTTGGTTATGATAAAAATCACTACAAAAAACGTTAAAATTGCGGCGAGCTTGTAATAAAAATAGAACATGTTTTATTACTTGCAATGCAAGAAAAATTGCATGCAACGAAAATTCCAAACTGTAAAGCGGCCTTTAGTATTTTAAAATGAGAAGACACTAGTTCTAAATTCTTTTATATAGTGTATATTTAGTTTTAAAGTGTTAAAGTGAATACATGCAGTATACCTAATTCTAAGCTGAAAATTATTTATGTTCAAAATCCTAAATATTTCCAAAAAAACATTATGCAGTGCAATACTTCAGAAACATCAACAGTGTAACACATTTATAATCCTTTTTACACTTCAGCCTTTCACAATTTGGATATGTTATTTATTAAAACTATTTTGTTTAGGTCTTTCAAAATTAATTATTGCTTGAAAAATAATTATGGAGCAGAAATTATGTAGTAAAGTCGAATCAGTTAGATCCTGATAAGCCTGATGTATTAAATTACAATCCAAGTATGGATTTAGAGAGCTTAGGTACATGAAAAATTAATAACAAAATATTTAAGTACCTAAATGAAATATATAAATTCAACTCCATTCAAAAATATTTATAATTTTGTTTTCGAAAGTTACTGTTTTAGAGTGTTATATTGCAATTGCAATTCCTTAGCATGATCAACTACTTATACTAGAATCGCTGAACAGATTCAGTAATCACGTTGGGTTCACGTGATCACGCCAAAACCGTATGAACAAAGGCACATGGAATCATTCAAGTATCAATGTCGGTAAAATAGTTATCGCCGTAATATTTGACATAAGAAATTGTGCATATTCAAATGTTTTCTATCAAAACGTTTTACAATTGTATTGTCTCTATAAATTAACACGTAGTAATCCCCAATATGAACGAATAAACTATTTTGCAGATGAAAAAACTGGGCCGCCGACCAATAGAATGCATTTTTGTCTTGCTCACGAGGTGATCACGCGCTTTTATTTCTGAATCTGTTCGGCGATTCTAGTATAGTCGTTATGACTGGTTGGTTAAGACATTTTCTAAATATTATGTTAGTTCTATATTCTCAGACAAAAAAATTTATCACAAAGCCTGTAATTTAAATTTAATAAAATATTTTTAATTTTTCAATTGAACAATTTATCACACTTTTAATTTAATTTTATTTTTTTACATTGAAAAACAAGAGGTTATAATTTAGTATATGGATAAGGTTATTGGTAAAGTTTTGGTGTAAGTTTGTATATAATTAATTTTGAGATGTGCTAGACAAAATTATTAATATGGAAAAGCATTGACAGAAAGAATAACTATACAGAAAAAATCAGTTCAATTTAGCAACCATTTTAATGAACAAAATAACAGGATACAATTTACTTCAGTACGTCAAATTGATTATGTAACTTCGTGGTATATAGGTAAATATTAAAGAGTTTAATATTAGGTATATAAATAGAATGTTTTAGATCATATTTCTAGTTTATGTAAAAAGAAAATGTGGATTTATTAAGAAATACGATATGATTTTTTAAATAATTTTATATTAAAGAGACAAGTGATAAAGTCAAATATGAATAAACAACTGACGAGAATACAACGAATTAACAATTGCCGAGAATGCAACTGCATTCAAAAGAAAATATCAGCAGAACTACGTCATTTAAAAAAAAAAGCTTCGAATGTAGGTGAAAACTATAGAAAAATATAACAAGCCTACACTGTATTAGATATTTTGTTATATCTTAACAATTAACTTCATATAAGGAGGAATGTATTGGTAATTACTAAAATAATTTTTATATTTCAAATGGTATAATTAAATTCATTACCAAATTTTTCAGATTTCAGATTTTTGTTGATTTGTTTAAATAAATATATAGCATCGTTCATGAAAGTATTAGTAATGAATGGATAATTATAAATGAATTTGACTCAAAAATATTTTAATATGACCCAAGCTTGCATAAAGAATGTTCAGATAGAATATGTATACTTTCAACTATTCGAACAATATAACAGAGTTTGATCATAAAGAAGTTATACGAACACTATAATTTAATAAACGTTTACAATATAAAGTCTTGAAATTTCCAAGAAAGATTGTCAACAATAGAAAACTTCGAGCACATTATTAATTTTACATACCCAGTAACTAGCTACATTACAAAATTACTGAAAATACGAGAATAAAAAAGAGATTAAGAATCAATCAAACTGAAGCATAAACTTTATAACATTAGTCTTAAGACAAAAAATATTTCCCTTTGAAAATAAAGTTTTAAAAAGTGAGTTTTATGAGCTGCAAAGGTAAACTGATAATGCAATCTCACAAGTTATATGAAACACTAAAAGAACATGGTGCCCTAAGAAGAATTACAGGAATAAGATTAAGATGTAGACCATGATAATTCGATATGTATAATGTGATGACATGTATAAGTGAACAATGAGTCTTAATGTTAGTGGTATCTATCACAAGAGGCGGGGCAGAACATTACATGTGCAGCATTCCAATTTAAACCGAGCAATTGATATGATTTCTTTGAATGTATTGATTTGATTTGTAATTTAGACTTTTTTGTGTATTTACAATAGTAGTCGAAATTAGCGTTTAATTATAAAATTAGGTGTTTTTTTCATAAGCTTAGCTTAGGCAAATGCCTCAATAAGTTTTTAATGTGTAACAATCTAAGTAGAAGCTTCTAATCATAGAACCAGTAGTGTTCCCAGATTTTTTAGACATATTGCGTATACTCTCAATCAAACCGTACAGCCGCCGCCACTGGACTGAAACGCCAAAGCGAAGTTGATCTTTTCATCCGCGCGATGTCGCCGCAGCGTTCAGACAGTTGTTCAGAATCGGCGGTTGCGGTTAGCCGTTCGACAATTAATTAGAACATTGTGCGGTTTACAATAAGTTACTTTAGTTGCTTAATTTTTACTAAAATGAGTTCGAAGTGTAATAAACGAAGCACACTCCTCAGTTTTTTTCTCCACGAGTAAAGCTAAAAATGTAAATGAGGCTGGTAGTGTTGATGCTATTAGTGCTGCTCCACCCGTATCCTCACAGAAGGATCGCAGTCTTTATGCTCGACGCGATCACAATGTTTTATCAACATCAGAAGTTTGGGCTTTATTGTTGAATAGTGAGCAGGCAACCGCGTTTCAGACAAAACATCTGTGGTTGGCTTGCAAAGATGGAAAACTGGGGTGTAGCGTGTGTATCAAGGCAAAATACAGCTCTCAATTTGAAAAATCTATTTCCGATGGTAAAATTCGAATCTCGCCTGAGTGGGTGGACTTTCAAATCATGGCTGCTGGAAGTAATGCTGGTTTCATTGAGAACTAAAATCAAACAGCACTCAAAAAGCAAATCACACATAATTTCGGAAAATTTCTTGGCGAAAGGCGATTGAAAAGTTTTGGATAAGATGTTCAAACATGGTTCTAATAGAAATGGACTCCAACGTTCGACTTTTTAATACAGTGAACTCTGTAGCAAAAAACCATCGCCCCTTCTTGCAATTTGAAGAACTTGTTGAACTTCAACAAATCAGTGGATTGAATATGGGCTCTTTACATATCTGAATAACTGCTACGCGAATAGTTAATGTCATAAGGAAAAGAGATGTGCAAACGGCTGTTTTCACACTTTCTACAATCAAACTCAAAATTTACTATAATGGTGGATGAATCAACAACACTAAATTCCAATTACACTCTTATAGTATATATTTCAAAGTCGTTCACACTGAAAAATTGGATTACGTTTGCAAGTGATAAGTGCAACTATAATGACAGTAAAGAAAGCTGGCATCGCTGCAAAGCTATACGAGAACACACCACACCTTTTCCTCTGGCATTGTTTATGTCATCACGTCGAACTTTCAATAAAGCACGCCTTAAAAGATTGTACTGGTGTTTCCCGTTTCCAAAGTTTCATCGACAAACTCCGTCAAAGAATTAGAGGGGTTTGGAAAAAGTTTGCGCGGAGGTAGGTGTTGAAATGAAGAAAATAGGTTATGTCTTGAATGCATTTTGGTCTGCAATCAGTTTTGGAACTGTAAAAGCTGTTTGGAAGAATTATTTGGCTCTTCATGCACACATACGTCAAGATCGCGACGCCACAGCAACTGGACTAAAACGAAAATTGGAATCTGCATCTTTCCTACAAGAACTTGAGCTTTTCCGTGACGTTCTGCGTGAACTAGGAATTTTATCCTGTAAGCTTCAATGAAGAAAAACAATTCTCATAAGAGATGTGTAGAACTATTAGAATTTTGGAAAGCCTTAAAGCCGAACCTGAAACAAAAAGAAGTTGCAGAGGCTATTCAAAATTGTGTCTTTAAAAGTGTCGATATTGAAGTAACGATACCGAAGTCAGAAGGAAACAACAGATTCCAATTTTTGCAGAGTTGACAGAATGCGACAGCGCTTGTTTAATGATGCTATAAATAACGCAATTTTGGAAGACCTAAAGGTAAAACTAAGAGAGATGCAATATTTTTTAAATATTTTAGGTGATTGATGAAGCATTTAAAACGCCTAGTAACTTGTTAGTATAGTATAGCATAGATATTTAAGTAATAAAAACTACCCTATTCCTTCAACTATTCACAACATGTGTTTGTTACGGTACATTTATGTAAAGATATGTCCATAAGTTAGTTATATGTCTGACGAAGCTCCTGTGGAGCAAAACGATCGTTACTGTGCAAAGGAAAAGTAGTGATATTGGTTTACCTGAATTTGAAAGTATAGTAGACTTCCGTTCACGGAATGCTTCTTCTACTCTTTTAAAAATGATGAACATACTTCCAACGACAACAGCTGGTTGCGAACGGGAGTTTTCCAATATGAACATCACAATAACCGATTTGAGAACTCTCGTAACTATTGAAAATGTATCGGATTTGATGTTCATCTCCATTAATGGTTTTCCATTGCAAAAGTTTTCAGAGTATGCCATGGATTAAATCAGTTACGTCTTAGATTGATTAAGTGATCTAACCATTTCATACTATTAGTAATGTAATAAGTTCAATCGCAGCTTGTCAATTTGAGTTGAATGATTATTTACAAATGACACTGCGACAATTCTCTAAGCTCAGAGGTGACTTATATGTCTATCTCAGTCGTTCACGGCCTACCTAGGATACTAATTTTGTGTCTCGCTTGATACGTAAAGATTTGGCTACAAGGCCATCGATTTGCAATTTCAACACCTTGTGGCAAAGTCAAACAACGTTAGGAAGGCAATGAAGACGATGCGTATGAAACCATTTTTTCCAAATATATGGCTTAATCTATTTTTGTTTCGTTTTTGAATAAAACAATGTATAACATATTCCAGAAACCTTCTTGTTACTTCTTAACGCCCTACCCCCCCTCCCCCACTAAGAAAAATCAGGCACATAATGGATTACTGGTAGTATACTCTTAAAAAAACTGATGGGAACATCACTATTACTATTAAACGGGTTATCATTTCCGAATAATTTGGTGAAAATGTTCAAATAAAGAATTATTTTAGATGTTACAACATATATTTCAAATCATTTTTATTGATTTGTTCAAATTAAGTAATTATTTTTCTACTATTTAAACATCACAATTGTTACAAATTAATTTAAAAAACTAGTAGTTTATTATTAATGATGCGTCGTGAACTATATTAGTACTTTTTAGGAAAATATACGCAAATTAATACTATTGAATTCGGTCGCACTAAGGAGAAAAATATGTAGGTATATCTAGCTGTTCCTCTACTTTGACCATTTCTGGCACAATATCAAATACAGTCTACGTTACACTATATTATTAATCATGAACTAAAAAATTATTTGTTAATAGACTCACCAAATTATTCTCTTCTTCATACATGGCAATTTCGAATAAGGATATAAATATTGTAAAGCAATAATAACATAATTTGAGCTTTTCTTAATTATTATTTTTAAATGAGCACAAGTGTTGGTAAACAACACTATCAAACTAGAATTTAAAGCTTTTATTATTGTCATACTTTCATTGTAAGTGTATAACTGCAAAATAAAGATTTCTTAGTTTTGAATACACGTATTGACTACAAAATTTTCTACTTAAAAATATGTATTATTATTATAAAATGTTCAAAACCTAATATAACAACCACAGCTGCTAGAAATGATGCAAGTTGAGGAACGTAAGAATCCTAATATATTATTTTTTAAGCTAATTTGTCAAAAAATACTTTAAATACAGACATCTTTGTACATACGGTTGTCTTGGCATATAAAAAAATCACAATATACTCTTCACCCTCAAGCCAAAACAAAAACATCTCGTTTCATACGCATGCGCTTCCATAAATATACATATTATATAAATTAAAATTATTCCTAACGCCTAAAGGTCAGCACCATCTTCCGACGAGTCTTTTTCTTTGTTTATACTGGAAGCACTATCTTTCTTGCCATTTCCATCTTTCTTATTTTCCTCATTTTCATCTTCGTCTTCTTCCTCTTCTTCTAAAAGTTTTCGAGCCAATTTAACAGCATAATATTCGTTATAGTGTTTTTTGCGTTTGTACTCAAATTCTCGCCTCCTTTCGATCTCTTCTGGTGTTAATTCATCCTCCTCCTCTTCCGATTCATCCTCCTCCTGCATCGCTTTTGGCAGCTGTTCGGCACCTAGCCGAATTTTTTCGGCCAATTCTGTAGCATCTATTACATCTAGATTGTCTGGATCAACGTAGTTATATGGAGTTTTGGGTTCTTCTATTTTCATGTGCCCGTAATCTTTGTCGGGTGGATGCAGTGTCGCTATTATGTTCATTTCATCCCATTTCGTCTCTTTATTTTTTCTGCAATAAAATAAGTGTTTTATTTTGGCAATTTCTTGTTGAAAAAAGTAACAAATTATAAAATGGTTAAAATATTTAATCAAGAATATTCATAAAATGGTAAGGTCAAGATTCTACAGGCTACTAGGACTGGATCCCGTGTTAAATTCTGTGACTTGGTCCTAGATTGAAAATTTTCGTGAACTAGATCTGTAAGAAATCCAACATTTTTCTCCATTTTTGAATTTAAGTTTGAAAAATAGAAATCTTCTCCGTATATATTCATACTACCGGCAGATAAAAAAATGCTTTTAAGTGACTGCTCAAAATTGTGACAATCTAAAGGCATCAAAACAGTATTGACTATTACAAAAATCAATTGTTTTATTCGTGTTAGTTAGTATTTGATGGCCAAAATTACTACTTACTAGTAAAAGTGGACTTCCGATTATGATAAGATTCGCGAATGATGAATTCGAGTTATAAGAATATGTGTTAAGCGGTATCTATAGGTCAAGATAATACCAAACACTTTTTCTTCTTGTTCTGCAAGAATATGTTTAATTTTAAAGTCGGCTCCACCGCGAGAGCAGGCACCAAATATATTCATATATGAAAATCGAGGCTCCGAAGTAATTAAAAAATCAGTTCGATATATTTGTAAAATTCTACCCTAGAAATGTAAATAAAACGATCGAAAATTGCAGTGATCTACATATATCTACATCTAGTGATTGAAGTTATTTTCTGTAACCTTTATCAGGCGAGGAAAAGCAGTTCTTCCCTCTTACAGTAAGATTTGATTGATTTTTTAAATTGATTATATTGGGTGCATTTTTATATTTTCACTTTATTAAGATAATGACGTTCAGATTTTTATAAAACCAATTTTACAATTATTTATAGGTTATACTCATTTTAAATTTTGTAAGGTAGTTTTTCTTTTTGTCTTATGGTTCCAAATATTTGCAAAAGCCCTCTTCAATAATAATTATTTTATTTGGTCAACAGATATACATATATCTAACTACAGGACAGAGAAATGAAGGAATAATGTTGAAATAACAACATTAAAACAACGAATCAGGAACAAGGAACAAAACAGGAGCAAAATATAATATATATATAATAAATGTAATTATAATAATTATTTATTATTACAAGCATTTAAGATGGCCGAAAGAGAAGAGTGGTTTATATCAATTTCATTGTACGAGGTGCTACCCAGAAATGCCCGGAATGTGTGTGTCACTACCATCCCCTTCAAAGTACTCTCCTCCCGCATGAATACAGCAATCTCGGCGACTTGTCCATGACTGGAAACAGTGCTGGAAGGCTTCGCGTGTTAACGTGTTCAATACAGCTTGCGATTTGGTCTAGATCTCCTCAATCATCTTAAAACGGAGCCAATTGAGATTCAGTTTCAACTGAACAATGGAAACAGGAAGAAGTCACATGGGGCAAGCTCTGGGGAGTAGAGAGGGAGGGAGGGGTACTTCCGTCTTCATTGCGTCTAGAAACTGATACACCACAAGTAACGTGTGGGTTGATGCATTGTCATGATGTAGAATCCACGAATTGTTCCAGCACTTGGCAGGTCGTAATGACTTTAATCCTGGAGTTGGCATCCCCGTTTGGTATTATAGAAAATTTAAATTTTTTAAGAGATAAGATATGTTTATTCCATAATCTCACAGCATATATATGTATACTTACATATAACTTATATTATATTGAGGATATTTTACAATATATATCATATATATCATAATATTTTATTTATTTATTTTGTAAATCCTTATACACCAACAAAATTAATTTTGTTTATTTTACTTCTTATTACGTTATAAATAACAATATTTATTTCGGTTTATGTTATCTAATACCGTATTCGTATTGAGAACGTTGCTAAACATAACCTAATGTTCATCTATTCACTGACAAGGACAAATCATATGTAATTGTCAAATTATTGAGAACGTCGTTAAACATAACCTAATGTTCATTTATTCACTGACAAAGACAAACCATAGATGATTGTCAAATTACCTTGGCAAACGCGCAATATATTACTTCATTAACAATCAATTACGTGCATTGATATTTATCTTGTCTCGACTATAGAATAGTATAAATAGAAGAGAATTTTGGAATTCAGTATAATATATCTTAGTTTTTCATGAGGAAAAAACTTATGTAGAGATACGTTCAGAAAAGGATAATTTAGCATCAAATGTGAGACGTAAATCTTTAATAGAAGTGCAACGCTTTAAAGGTGAGACGTTGTAACGATAGTGGAATATGTTTGAAATGGTCTTTCGAGTAAAGGTTAGAACATTGCACTTGTGTACAAGTTCATATCCAAGTTATTAGAAATACACCAGGTATTAAAGACATCTATTTGTTTCTGAAGGGAGACATACTCTCTCTCTCATCAATTCTTTGGTAAAGCGTCAAGTGGCCAGCAAAGAGTCGGCTAAGAAAACATTTGGATCCATGACCAATTATAATATTCACTAAGCATACTAATTATCCAATAAGACTTGTAGAAGCTGAGGAAATATATGATAATAAAGACACCTTTCGAATACTTTGGTGACATTATTTATGTTATTGTGATGATGACAATGGGAGCCATTACGATAACAATAACGATAATAATGAATAATTTAAAGACGGCAGACTGTGTGCCCGGTGCATGGTGACATGAATCATGTCACCATGTGTACTAAATATTATTTTTAATAACACTTTTTCTTTAGAATAAATGTTTCGCTCATTGTTAGAAATACAAAATAATGTTTTTTTTTATTTTGATTTAGAACTGTAAAATATATGTTCAAATTCTGTTATCTCTTTGATAAATGCATGTATGGAAATATTTAGGAAACTACTAAATATACGTTTTTCTGCTCCGATATGTAAACAAAGCGAGAGGAATGAATGAGCCATAAATTTTTTCCTGAAAGAGGAATACTTTCTTTGTATTATTGGCAATAACTAGAGAACGGACATTCTTACCACATGACACGGCGTAATTCAATGAAGTATTTGTTAGTCTTACTCGGCCATCTGGTCCGCTGCGATTACAATGACAACACAGCTATTGAATTCGGAGGATAAATATCCATTAAACGCAATCGGAAATTCGAAATGTTTATAAACTTCGCTGAGTACAACCCGGCGTAATACAATGAAGTATTTGTGTTTGTCTTTCTCGGCCACCTGATTTTCGCAGCGTTAACAATGGACAACGGCTATTGTATTGGGAGAACTTAGTCATGTGGTAAGAATATCCGTTCTCTAGCAATAACAGATGCACCTGCAAAACATATTTATATTATAGAATCCAAAATAATATTTAGTACACATGCTGACATGATTCATGTCACCATGCACCGGGCACACAGTCTGCCGTCTTTAGATAATGATACCAACAGACTCCGCAATTAACATTGTGATGATAATTGGGATATCATAAAAATCTAACACCACCATACCTAAAACAAAATTTGTGAAATTGTTAATGTTGTTGTATACATTCATTACGACAAAGTTTTTTATTTAGATATGCAAAGTATGGGTACTTCACTGTCACTCATTGCCACGGTTATACTAAATAGTTATGATGATTACAAAAGCTCTTAAATTAGAGTTGTGACATCAAAGTGAGGTATGACTTATTATTCGTCTTTTCTCATTTTCTTTTCAAGAGAATTTCAAATTTTTATGAGTTTTTAGCACATATTCCGGCATATTGTCTCACCATTCTTTAAGTTGACTTATTCGACAGATTATATTATTAAATTTACTAGCTTCAGAACAATGTAGTACCTTCTTGATTTTTTTCTTATTAGTCTACTACTCTTTACCTACGCACTAATGTTATATATTTCTTTTGTCGGTGTATTAAGTTTTAGAGCTCTTCTAAATTGTATTGTTTTTATAAAATTTGTTGTAGGTGTAGCAAAAAGAAGCAATTAACTCTAACTTTAAATAAAACAAACCTTATCAAAGAAAAATGCGGAACGATTACTAAGTTTTTACAACAAATGGTCGAACGAGGAATTGGAAAACTATGAGATTATAGAGGTAGTGAAAGCCCAAAGCTGTCGACAAAAAACGAGTACAAATTGCTTTAAACTTCCTGTTTATGCAAGAATTCCTGTATGAAATTACAGTTATAGTGTCACTTAGTAGAAATTAAATACAAAAGGGTAAACTGCATTTCAATACAAAACCAGTAGACACGATTTTGTCGGCCACAATTTCCTAGAAATTAAACATTCGAACAATGGAAAGAATGCTAAAAACTTACAAGCTTAACGCCCGGTTTCATAATACTGGCTTAAATATTCCTTTAACTAAAGTAACTTTATCTGTTTAAAAATAATTTAAAATAATTGCTTTTCATAATGTTGTATGTATCTGGGCAACTTTAACAAAAGTGCAGTTTTATTCATTTTAAAAGAAAGTTGGCAACACAAAATCTCAGAGTGAAAATAGTTGCATTTAAAAAGTAAAAATAGTAAATTTCAAAACATTTTGACATTTTAGTTATATAGGCAGTTATTGGTTAACGTATCGTTAGCTCGCATTAGTATGGTCTTATTATTTCATAAATTAATTCTAAAATAACAATGCCAATAATGGATAAGAACGCAATAGAAGTGAAAAAAGATCAACGAAACAGAGGCACGAATTTCACAAAAGAAGAGCTGGCTTTGCTGAATTTAATATCTAAATACTGCACAATAATAGAATGCAAGAACACAAATGCTAGTTCTTATAATCAAAAAGTAAGCTATTAGTGCATAGCACCAACAATGTTGCATAAAACCGCAAAGTAATTAAAAGTTTTGTCTCTGGCTTTACAGCACCGCCACGTCCGCCACTAAAATTTTTGGATATGTATATAATTATCATCATAGATACATTTTTAATCAATATTTTTATGAATGCTTACTTGTTTCTTCGACTACTAATTCTATCTCTCAGATCTAATAATTCAAAAGCAACCGCTTTGCTTAAACGAAATCTAACAAAATTCGCTATCACTTCAACTATTAAAAGTATTATTTTTATTATTTTTAAAGTTGGTTATGAAACCAGGCGTAAACTTGCAGTTTCTAATAATAAGTGCTGTACTGGAGTGATAGAAGCCATATTGGATTAATCTATTGCTAAGACAGTTAAACGCGCAGTGGAAAGGAATTCTATGATTTGGACGTAGTTGCATTGACAAATTAATTTAAATAAGTAAACAAAAAAAATGTTTATCTACATATGTCATTATAACCATTAATTTAAGGAAGGAACCTTCATTTTCAACTTTGGTCTAAATTTCTATTGAGCTTTTGGAGCCATTTGCATTGTGAGGCATATAAAATGTTATATATACAAGCTGGTTATATCGAGTGCTTTATATAAGGGCGCAAATGATAACTATAATTAAAGAAAAATCACATACTTGGGAAGGAATTATTTTTATGAAACGAAGAAAATATGGTATAAATTTAATGTAAAAAATCTTGTTAGTGTTTTTATCCATTTTATTTCATTCTTAGATGAAGTGTTCTTAAACTTATGAGCGGTAGTATATATTGTTTCAACATACACTGCTTAAAATCGTACAGGGATATTTTTAAAATTAAGATGTAAAAACAGAATATCGTATTGTATATAAATATTTTGAGCAAAAATAATATGCCCAAAGGTTTTATCATATTATCTTGCTAACAATGGAGCGATTGTGTTTTGTTTGCAACATCTACTTATTAGTTGTCATAACGGCGTTATTTGTCACTTTCCGTTTAACTACATTGTAGCGTCATTTCTTGCTGCAGAGTTTAAAAACATTCAGTTTTGTGTATTATTTGAGTAGTTTTATCAATGGAAAGGCGTTATTTACCGCGCGTAAAAATGTTATGTGCTATTGGCAAGTTGCAAGCTGGGCGGCGTCAAGCTGAAGTTGCAGCTGAATTTCAAATTACACAAAGTGTCATAAGTCGCTTATGACACCGCTATAGGGATACTGCTGAAGTGCGTAATCACCATCGTGGTAACGGTCGGATTACAACGGCAGCCAAGACCGTTACGTCCAAATTATTGCCCGACGTAATCAAACTTGTACTGTTCGGCAGATACAAAATAAGTTTAACCAAACATATGGCGTACTGATTAACGACCAAACTATTCCCAATAGGTTACATGAGGTACACTTAAGGTCTAGACGACCCTTAAGAGTTCCACCTCTAACAAGAGATAATCGCGGAGAACGTCTTTCATGGGCACAGGATCACTGAAATTGGACAAACGAACAATGGTCATATGTAATGTTCTCTGATGAGTCTAGATTTGGCATGTACAATGATTCAAGAAGAAATAGAATTTGGTGGCAGCCAGGACGCGTAAATCGTTTGAATGCAGTCCAAGAAGTCCATTCTTTCAGAGGTGGTACAATCATAGTATGGGCCGGCATAAGTATTGGTGGAAGAACAGATCTCGTTTTGATTGAACGTAATATGACAGCTCAAGTTTATGTGGAACAGGTCATTTTACCTGTCGTTGTGCCATATGCAGGAGCAGTAGGAGAAAATTTCAATTTCATGCAAGATAATGCACGTCCACATGTAATTCGAATTGTAATGAATGTGCTAAAACAGAAACACATTTCGTTGTTAGCGTGGCCAGCTCAGCCTGCGGATATGAATCCGTTAGAGCATCTGTGGGATAAGTTACAAAGAAGAGTTACAAATTCAAATGATCACACTAATGATCTCCGAGACCCTTTTAGAGTTCTTCAAAGAGAATTGAGAGCAATACCACAGGAAGAGATTGACAATTTAATTTTAGCAATACGCAACTGTATTAGGGCAGTAAGAAACAATCGTGGAGGTCATATTGATTACTAGAAGTTGCCTTTGATGATATGTTTACGATCGCTTTTCAAATTTAAACATCTTTAAGATTTAAGATTACATCGTTGTTAACAAAATTCGTATTTGCAAACTTAAGTTTATTAGATCTTTTTGAATTTACTTTTAATTTTGTACTTTTTTAGTTGAATTACGCTATAAATATACAAATCTATAATAATCTTTTTTCTTTTAATTATGTAAATATCCCTGTACGATTTCGAGCAGTGTATTTCTGTGAATAGAACATATTTTTCATGTACACACTGTGTCACAGTAACGTGTGGGCGAATAAAGCATTTTTTAAAGTAGTAAGATACAATTATAATATGCTCTCTAGTTACCATTACAACTAATTATTACTTATGAATATTTTCCATACCCACGCCCAGATTTTCTGCATAATCTGTCTAAGAGACCGACAAATTAATTTAATACGATAGCAGTTTCAAAATCAACAGGCATTTTCCCATTAGTTTTGTTTAGATATAAGTGCATATATTTTTAATTGCAATTGGGTCTTAATCTTTGCAAGCTGTATTGGTTCATTGGCCATAGGCTCCCAATTATCTTTAAAGATTAAGTTATTGGCGTACAAATCAATAGTCAAACCAATTTAGCCGTATGGGATTCAGTTGGGAAGTTCTGCTTTCAATTCGAGATAGTCAATAGGTCCTAAGCCAAAGCACCGCGAATGACCGTTCAAGCGGCATGATTTGTGGAAACCTAGTGATAGAAGCACACGATTTGAAAATCCCGACCGTAAAATAAGAAATTAAAAGCATTTCCATTAAGTATGCTAAAAGGCTTAAGTTCACATTCAAATAAGTTTGGTAGCAACATCATAATTAGAGACCGGACGCATCAGGCCGAAATTACGATGGACCATATAAATAATCTATAACATCGCTAAGTACAGCACGCAGCTATTGAATAGCACTATTCATTTGGTTAACCGCACATCTGTTTTTTGGCGTTGAATTGTGACGCAACTACTTCAATATTACAGTTAAATTTCTTTCTTCATGGGCGTAGATAGAAGCGTGAGGAGTTTTAATAATTTATTTTATTTATTAGTTTATATTTCGTAAGATAAATAAAGTACGGTGAGTTAGTTTCTTTTTTTCATTGTTTTAACTGTTAATTACATACTTCGTAAATTTTGTAATAGATCCTGTTTAATATCTTTTCATCGAATCTACTTCTCCCAATTATTTTGACGTAAGTGTCCAGTGAATTTCGTTAAGTTTCAATAACTTACGCATACATTTTTAATTTTCATTTATTTAGATCTAGAACACTGTTTAAGTTACTTTTTCAGATATGATATGGAACAACGTCGAGAATGACATCGAGAAACAATGGCGAGTTGGATTAAGGGTAAAATTGATTGAACGTCCATTGCCGGTGATTCCGAAATTTATTGCAAAGTCTGTAAAATATTGTTAAAAAATTCCAAGAAATCGCACGTAAAACAGTCACTTAGCATCGAAAACACTTATATGTACAGAAATTATATCCGTTGGAATTTCACAATGTTAACGAAGAACTCTGTGAAGCTTTAATTGCGGCAAATATTCCATTAAATAAACTTAACAATCCCACATTCAAAACATTTGTCCAAAAATATACTGGTCTAAATGTTCCTGATGAATACACCTTATGCAAACATTATGTTTCTAAGTGCTACACGAAAGCAGTAGAACGCATTAGAAGCCATCTTTCAAATTAGTACCTATGGATAAGTGCCGATGAAACTGTCGATATATTAGGACGCTATGGTAAATGTTGTAGCTGGTATACTACAGCCAACTATTTCATACAACGCATATGTAATGGCAACAAAAGCTATAAATACAGTTGATGCGGAAACAGTAGCTAAAACCATTTATGAGAATTGCACCAAATGCTTTATTCGGACGACAGATACAAAGAAAAAATACTTTTATTTGTCAGTGACAGTGCTGCATATATGTTAAAAACAGGCAAACTATTAAAGGAAACATATCCTAATATGTTGCATATTACTTGTGTAGCACATACTCTCCACAAAATCTGTGAATATCAGAGAGTCCTTTCCTGAAGTTGATAGACTTGTATCCGCTTTTAAAACAGTTTTTAGAAAAGCACCATTGAGAGTAGCTCTTTATAGCGAAAAACTTCCATCTTTGTCACTGCCTTCCTCCCAGTAATAACTAGATGGAGAACATGGTTGGAAGCTACTAATTTTTATGCAGAGAATTTTGATAGTTTACAAAATTTCGTTACATGTTTAAATGACGATGCTCGAAGTATTTCTGAGTGCAAGGAACTAATATAAACTCCAAATTTAAAAAATCAGTTGTACTTTCTTCAGGAACACTTTGGAAATTTGCCAAACTAATCACTAATTTTGAAAATCAAAATCTCAAATTAAATGATGGATTAACCACCTTAGATGTGTCTATTAATAATTTGAAAAATATTCTGCTAAATACGATGAAATAAAAGAATATTTCCAGTATGCACCTTATAACTAGTTGCGATGTAGAAAGGACGTTTTCTAGCTACAAGATTGTATTTCATTCAAAGAGAACAAATTTTTCAGAAGAGAACCTTAAGAAAGTATTGCTAGTTAATATTAATACTCCTTTACTCAACTTGAACTATAAAATGAACAAATAAAAATGTATTTCGTATTTTATAGATCACCATCCGTTTGTTTTCCAATTAAATAAATAAAATTAAAAACTCCAAAAATACAAATTTTCTTAATACCTACGCCCGTGGGCGATGAGTCATCGGCCTCTCGTGTCCGGTCCCCACTTATAATTCACTGCATTAAGAGACTCAGACTGAAACGATACCTTACAAGAAACGTAATTACGAAGTTTTGACACTATATTTTTTGTAATTCTTTTGTTTTAAAAAATATTGGACAGCCTTTCCGCATATTTTGTGATTTTATTTTTAAATCGTTTACTTAACGTTACTTCTTTTAAAAATGAAATAGATTGTAAATGAAAGGGGGGGATTGAAAACGCCAATATAATACTGTTATCACTTCTTCGATCTCCTAAGATATGCATACATGATTTCAGTGTTTTGGATTATTATCTTCTTGAAGTATCCAAATTAGTTTCACCAAACCACTTTCTGTCAGACTATGATTCACTTCCTGCATTTTTAGCATCCAAATTCTCCGAAAATAGACGTGGTGATTCAATACCGCTCATTCATCGCACATTAATAGATTTTTAAAGGGAGTTCAACAATTTTTTCGGGTACTGATGAGTCTTGCGCTAACTATGCCTTTCTTTTCTCAGCTCACATATAAAATGAGATTTAATTTGCAAATACTACGTTGTCCCAATCTGCTTGTAATCTTCCACTGTCCATAGAAATAAATGATCAACATATTTTTTAGTGACAAGCGGCTAAGGCTTTGTATTTAACATGTGCGGCTTGTAAGCGTCGAGTAATTGTATTTACAAATTTATTTAATATATTTTTTACCTAATTTCCTTTGATTTTGGCACAATGTTAAAACTAGGATTTCGACGACGATCATTTTATCGTTGCGACAGAAATTCCATGTCCCGGCAAATCATCGACGGTGTATATTTCGTTGTACTTCTGCACTCACTACCTAACAAGACTACGATTCTTTAAGGTATGTAGTCAGCGCATTTGAAGTCTTCTCAGTTGAGTTAATACAGAAACCGTTCCAAAGCAACACACATGACGGTCTACGTGCGCATAAATCGGTAAATCAGTACAGTACTAAAATTTTCTTGAACCACGACAAAAGGATCATCGATGCCTACCTAATCGTTGGTCTCATTAAAGTTTATCGGGTCCTTCTTAGAAGTAATTGCTCACACGCTCTTGCAACAGACAACAAAATTTCAAATATGTGATTAATATTTTCTTTGCATAACATTAAGATTATATAGGGATGCATTTTATAAAAATTATTGTTTTCCACATTGATTTCACGTTTTTCCATTTATAAAAAATAAGTACCTTCTTTTCTATTAGAAGAAAACCACACTTTCAATAAGGATTTTCAAATTATACATTTAGAAAATAAAAGCAATAAATTAAATTTACTAGAAAGTTTAGAAATCAATAAATTAAAATCACAAAATTTACTTAATCACTTAAATTATCTAATTAGACGATAATAGAAATGTACATTTAGTTTATTCAAATAAATTTAATGCGTAAACATGTTTAGTACCCTATAATATAACAGTTAGGACCGAATATGCGGGCCATATTTTCTCACTACCTACAATATTTGTGTAAATTCTTAGATTTTTAAAAAACGTTGTAAAATAGTATTAGCCTTGTTCATCTTACATTTTTAATTTAGTTTGTAACGTGCTATTCAGCTGTAAGTACCTGATGAAGCCACTGTGCTGGCGAAACAATTATCGTTTTACGATTAGGTATTAAAAAAGTGAAGATTTTAACCATTAGTTTTATTTCTATTTTTCTTCTTTTTGTTAGAAGACAATTTTAATTTTCAATTGTACTTGAAATATTTTTTTATGCAAAGCACTTGAACTGAATACCTCGAGTGGTTACAGCTTACGAAAGTTCATGAAATTTAAAATTTTAAATTTAATATCAACAATGTTATAGTCTATATCGTGATTCTATGATAAGTGTGATTGAGATTATGTTTTACTTCCGCCCCTGGTACCGATTATATTCTGTATACAATAGCTTGACCGTGCTGCGGAAAAAGCGAGATTTGTAGGTACATATTGTATTGAAATTCTGTTTCGCGTTTGTGAAAATTAGCTATGTGTTTATAAATATAGTTTCACTCAGAATATAGTTAAAAATTATTCAAGGACGAATGTATTCAGTCCAACACACATTTCAATCAACACTATTCATCTTCTCAAAGAAAAAAATATTTACAGACGCTAGTAGATTTTACCACTCCAATTACTGTGTATGTAATTATCGTGATGGAAGTTTTTTATCCGTGATCGTTTTTATATAGTGATAAATATCTTCCCGCTGTCCTAAGCCCTAAAACTATGCAAGAGAATTCCATTGTTTTGACAGCTCCTTGCTTGTAAATGCAATGATGGATTTACGAGAGCGGATTGATATATGTATAAGGTCTCCAACTCTGTAAGATAAGAATAAGAAAATACAAAATAATGAAACCAGGCTCAAAATGAAGTAAATTTATTGTTCTACCAATGTACAACAATTATTTTTCCACATATTCACGATTTAGTGTAACTAATTTCTCCAAACGCTGACTCTATTTCGGGCTGGGCAGACAACAAATTATCATTTTTTAGAGCTACTTGGAAGAGAAAATCAATAAAATGAGGAGAATTTATTACATAAATTTATATACCGGGGGTCTTCTTTCATCATTACATATAGGTATAATGCATTGATTTTTCTGCTTTTAGCTTTACACATAAGGATAAATGTATGGTGGCATAGAATGCTTATATTTGGACGTATTTTTCCAATTGTCAAATATTTCTGATTTTTAATTCATACTTAAATCTTAAATTAAATACATTTGATTGAAAAATACATAATTTATTTAAAACAGTTAATTATCCCAACAGGCGTATACCATGTGCGAATACAATTTTAAATATTTTTAACAAATTCATCAACAAGATGAATAGTATTTATTTAAAGTTGAAATATATCTAAGATTAAAATAAAATTAGTGTATCAAAAAAGGTAGAAAATATAACAAAAACAGTACAAGTAGATTTTACCATTTTATGAAATTGTAGAACGTTCTCGCATTGCATCATACTTCTAATAGGCAACCCACTTCTAAACATACTTCTAAAACGCTACCCACGTATTGGGGGCATTTCAGTAACACGATAAAAACAAATAACACCTCGCGGTATCTTGCGAATAAGTGGTTTTATAAAATGGAGAAATTTATCTTAAAAAGCAGTAGTGGGAAATTCTGTAGGTAATAAATATGTTACTATTCCCATAACAATCCCAATAACTTTTGGCCGGTTGATGATGATGAGCGTTTCGGTCGTCCATCGACGGAAAACATGCCACAGAATGTGGCAAAAATGCATGACTAAGAGAGAACATTTGACGCAAGCGGCATAACAAGTTGTGCGTCAGTTTCTACTACCAACGAAGACGGCAGTACTACCCCACCTTCCCCACTTCCCAGATCTTGCCCCTTGTGCCTTCTTCCTGTTTCCAAAGTTGAAAGTGAAACTCAAGGGGCGCCGTTAACACGCGAAGACTTCCAGCACTACTTCGAATCATGGGCAAGTCGCTGTGATCGGTGCATTCATGCTGAAGGAGAGTACTTTGAAGGGGGTGGTAGTGAATAAGTTGTAAAAACAATTTATGGTTTTTTTCACATTCCTGGAATTTCTGGGTAGCACCTCGTACGTTTATGCCGTACGAGAAATTAAAATTCTTTGAATCATAATTTCATATAATTGTGCGACATTGACAATTATGGCTAAATTGTGAATAAACACTCTATTTTTTATGTATTTTTTTAGTAATGGTATTTTCAGCCTTTTCAGCAGGCACTCAGAAGGTTTTCCCAAAGCACTCTAAATTAAAAGGGTAGGCGAAAATAAATTAAAACACATATTAAAAATCACAGAAAAAAAATGGAATTGTAAAGTGTTACGCGCTTTCCAGAGCGCTACAGCGTACACGATAGGAGTCACTGGTATCGAAAATTATTTGACGTATTACAACAAAGTAAATAAAAATATTTTACCGGCTTGATAACGTTAATTGATATAGTTTACATGTAGATAACAATAAGTATGATATGTTTCTGTTAAACTAAATATAAAATAACACAACTAATAAAATTGTTCAACCAACGAACGCAGATTTGCTTTGTAATAATGAGAATCTACGAGGGATAGTTTTTAAATAAAGTCCGTTTGTGAATAAGTGAGCATGACGCGCGATCGCCGCAGTGCGCATGTGCGCCTGCTTCCAACATTCTTTGCGCGTGTTTAGATGCTATTTGCAGCGGATCGTCTGCCTACGTGTTGAACTGTAGAAGTTTATAATGTTTAAGAAAATTGAGTCGTTTGCAGGATGTGAGGTAGGATCTGCACTTCGACTCTTGAGTACACGAAATTAGACAGCAGCGGAAATTCACTGTTAGATTAATGAAGTTTACGGTATGATAATGCTATCGCATAGCATAGAATGTTCAAGCACGGACGGGTTAATTCGAGAGGACCGACGATTCATGATTTCGAAGTTATTAATTGATTTCCAGATTTTAAGTCAGTTTTGACCTTTTGAAGAAATTATTTACAAACGCTAATAAATTTTACCACTCCAACTACTGCGTATGTAATTATCGTGATCGAAAAAGATTTTATCCGTGATCATTTTTATATAGTGATAATTATCTTCTCGCCGTCCTAAGTTTTAACAGCTCCTTGCTAGTAAATGCAAGGATTCATGAGGGCGGATTGATATATAAGGTCTCAAACTTTATAAAATAACAATAAGAAAAGACAAACTTAAGAAACCAGTCTCAAAATGAAATAAATTGATTGTACTACTGTACTAATGTACAGTTTTGTGCAATAAATTGGCGTACACTTAATATACGATCATTTAAATAAGGCTTTTGGTTTCCAAAATTACGGGACAAATAACGAGCCATCGAAAAAATTCATAATTGGAGTAGACTGTGAAATTGGGTTGGTACTTTAGCCACTTCCACATAATGACTCATTACTTGATGCTTGACAGTTTCATTTGGTTTCATTGTAAAGAAAGGTTATGGCATTGAAATGATACTACAACAAAAAAGAAAACAAATAATTTATTTAATATCGAAATCATAATCAAAATTTACATATAGCTACAGAAGTTGTTGAAAATGTTGTCCATTTAGATCTAAACACAAACCAACTTCTTAATAAGAGTTTTGAAAAATTTGACACAAACTTATAATTTCAATGTCAAATAATAAATGTCATTATGTGGAAGTGGCTAAAGTTCCAACCCAATTTCACAGTCTACTCCAATTATGAATTTTTTCGATGCCTCGTTATAAATGTATATAGGCTTTGACACTTCGATTTGTCATACCGCGTCAAATTAATTTGTCATAATTGACTGACTGATATAGATCGAAATATGCTCGCGCATTTAGATTTGTTAAGTAAGGCTCGCATTATAGGGAAATTTGAAGATAACTTGTCAATTAGAGCAATAGCACAGCAATTTGGCATCAATATCTACTGTGCTAAAAATTAAGAAACGGTGGGAGAAGGAAGGAACAGTTTCGAGAAAACGTGGTTCTGCTCGTTCACGAATATCGACACACGAAGAAGACGCGCTGCTTTTGCGGCATTTGAGGGAAAGCCCTTTTAATACCGTTAATAATGCTAAAATCGAGCCACGATCCACAGCTAATCGGAGAATTCAAGAATCAGACTTGAAAAGTTAAAAAATTATCGCTGACAGAAGTTCACAAACAAGCTCGATTATTATTTTCCTTAAATCATGTTAATAGGGAATTGCCTTTTTGGCAAAATGTCATATTCACCGATAAAAAACTATTTCAATCCACGTATAATGGTCGTATACGTGTGTATAGACCGCCGCATGCACGCTTTAATGAACAGTATATACATCCAGTACAAAGGAGTGGACGGTTCAACGTAGGAGTTTGTTACAAAGTAGACCGGCGGTTCAATGCTGACAACTATAGCCATATATTAGAAAATGTAATGCTACCGTCTGTGCGACAATTATATCCAGAAAATTTTATTTACCAACATGATAATTGTCCTGTACATACGGCTAATGTTGTTAGAACATGGTTATATAACAATAACATTGAAACGTTACCGTGGCCCGCTAACAGCCCAGATTTGAACCCCATTGAGATTATCTGGGGTTTATTAACTAAAAAATTATATTCTCAAAATATTAATTTTCTTAACGTGAACCACCTTTGAGACTCTATAGTAAATGCTTGGGAAGAATTAACGGTAGATGAAAATTACATGCAGCAATTAGCAAGCTCAATACCCCATTGATTGAATAGAATCATTGAAGTAAATGGTAGTATGACGAAATATTAATGTTTTCTTGTGATGGTTTTATATTTATTTTTATTTGTATTTTATTTTTAGTGTTAAATATTAAACAATTGTGTAATGTAGTAAATTTTCTTTCTCTACGGCTATTGAATAATATATTCATTCTGCATATTTATTCAATTGTATAATGGCATCAATTCTTCACCCTGTGTGTAATGAATCATTATACACAGCCTGTTGACCAATCACATCACTCGTATTTTCATTATTCAACGGGCAGTACACCATTGATGCAGTATAAAGTGTGCGTTACCTAGCAAACGCTAAACAAGTCAAAATTTAAAACGTCAAATACATTTTCTGAGTATCTTACGTTGTTGGCGTATTTTCTTCCTAAAAAATGAGCTTTGTCGCTAATGAAAGCGATAATACACAACAAACATGTTCAAACACTCATACTTTGAATGAAGTGAATTTTGATAAAAATTCAACACCATCAGTAATAAATATTAGTAATTGTTCTAATTTTAAGATAACATTTGCAAACAAATAAATTAAACTGTTGTGTACCTACGTATTCTCTTTTTTATTTAATCCTGTAGCCGTAGAGGAAGTATAGTCTTTAACTCGCGTATAATAGGCTATTATTAACTCGGGTGATTTCACCCTCGTGAATAATAGCCGTCATTATACGCTCGTTGAAGAATATACTATATAGGCATACCTACATAAGATCATAAAAAAAATTACTAACTTTGATAGTTGTATAGAATATGAATAGAATTTTGACAACTAATGTCAATAATGAATGCATTACTTAACCTTTTAAATATGGGAAAAATAAGCCGTTTTCACAGTGATAGAATAATGCCAGAATGAGCAATAAGACGTGTACGCCAATTTATTGCACAGAACTGTACATAATTATTTTCCCACAATCACCATTTAGTGTAACTCATTTCTCCATACGCTGAATCCGTTTCGGCCTGGGGCGACAACAAATTATTATTTTTCAAAGCTACTAACGACAAATAAAACAAGAGGTGAAAGGTACATATGAGTAATGCCTTCATACAAAAAATCGCGATCCAATGTTCACGTAGTGATAAGAATATGATACATTATTAAAAATCTGGTGTAAAGAACACAAATACAGGTTCACTATTAATATTTTTTGTGAACGTGTCCGAACATATCCCTCCCCAGAGACGTAGATACGTATTTCGCCTTTCTACAGGCTCATCGGTACGCCCCTGCTGGAGAAAGGATATCTTCAGACACATTCACAAAAAATAACCACATCGCTATATCACAGAAATTATCCAGACCGAGCGTAGAAGTAAATTCAGCGCTGCCTGTTGTCAGACAGCCGAAGTACCTCGCCCTGTCCACATAACCAATGCGAACCAACGTATTGTATTATACAAAACTGGTGGGGTTTACCTACTCATGTATGTTTCAATTATTCTGATATAACAATATGATTTTTCTTTATTTCTTCCAGTCCTGTCGCAGTTTATATGCGGGCGGCAATACGGGAATCCACCGCTACAAAGAACACCAGGGCTTACATTTCATATGGACATAGTCTTCGCTGTGGCTACGTGCATTCGCAATGGCATCCTATACGAATATCAAATATACTGACTGATATGATTTTAATTTATGGCGGAACAGGACAAAATAGTCTTGCGGCAAAACATTTGAACGCAGAATGTTTCCCGAATCGCTGTCTTCCTTAGACTAAAATAATTGTGCGTGCCGTGTACCGACTTCGGGGTTCAGGATTAGTAATTCCACGTTTCGAAGGTCGTAGCCCTCACAGATCACGCAGAGTGCAACAAGCAGAAGAGGATATTTTAAATATCGTGGAAGTTGATCTTGGCGTAAGTACCCTAGCATGGGAAGTAAATTTGCCTCAAAGTTGGAAAACTAAACACAGTTTCAGCACGAAAGATTATGGCAACTGTTTTAGGACAGGGAAGGAATTTCTTAGTAGATTTCATGCCAAGAGGCACAACAATCGATTCTAATGCGTATTATAAGACGTTGAGAAAACTCCGGTGTGCTGTACAAAACAAACGGCGTGGCTTACGGTCTTCCGGTGTGATCTTGCTCCATGACACTGCAAGGTTGTATGTTTCTGCACAAATGCAAGGTCTAATCATGTCTTTTGAATGGGAATTGGAACATCCAGCTAACTTACACTCCTGGCCTTGCACTTAGTGATATTCACTTGTTTCGGTACTTAAAGGAGTTCCTTGCTGGTCAACGGTTCGACGACGATGAAGAAGTGAAAACTGCAGTCATGGATTGATTGAGCTTCCTCACACGCGGCAGATTTCTTTGACATCGGAATTCAAAAACTTGTTGAACGGCATGACAAATGTTTCAGTAAAAATCGAAATTATGTAGAAAAGTAGATGAAAGTATGTAGAAAGTGGAAATAAATATATTTTAATAGTACATATTTACAGTGTTTTCCTTCTTATTCCAAAGCGGACCTTATTTAAAAGATATCCCTTGTATATTTTCGAAAATTTCATCTTACCGATTCCTAACGCTTGAGTTCAATTGTATGGTCTATGTTTTGGTTACATAATTCTATATCCAATATACATTGAAAAACCGAAAACATAATAAAGGAAACTAATTTTCTATAGTCTTTGTTCATTGTTTAACTGAACATATTTCATCCTGTGAATACTAACACAATGTAACATATAAAGAGCGTTAATTTTTTAAGTGCAGTATACGACTTAAGTCAATTTTAATGCGAATACTCCAAAACAACTCTTGTTTTTTTATTAATTAATTTTAATACTTTAAGAAATATATGAAAATGTTAATTAGTAGTTACTCAATTATGCAAAGTTTAAAGGAAGATGATACGCATTAACACATTAATAGGGTTTACATGTTACGCAATTGAATTTCCATAATCTTGATACGATATAAATTGAATCAATAATGATGTTGTGATTTAATTAAGTTTATCGGGATAAGAGAACCAGAAAATTGAAGTCCTCAAATTAATAATCGTTTCATCGTTATCAGTATTTATATATGAATATAGACAGTTGCAATTACATTTTCCACAATATAATACTAAAAATCAAATTGTGAGAATAGGTTGCTTTATATTGTCTAAATACATATTTAAAAAATATGAAGATGGTCAAGTAAATGTAAATGTAAAATCTTATGTCAAGAAGTTGAAGTTATTGCTGGGCAGTAAATTTTGAAAGAAAGCATGTCGAATGCAAATGTAAAAATCGATAAATCGGAGTATCCGGACATCATCAAATACTTGTATTTGAAGAGGTTAAGTGGTAAGTAAATTTACGAAGATATGCTTAACACACTTGGTAATCAATGCCCATCATATGCGATTGTCAAAAATTGGCTTGCGTCATTCGAAAGAGGAAAACTCTCCGCTGAAGATGAGAAGCGACCAGGAAGACCGATTTCGATGTCCACCCCCGAAAATATTAACGCAGTTTTTGACATGATTATCACACTGTCGAATTGGGCTGAAACATATAGCTGAGACACTAAAGAATTCATATGAACGTGCCCATCATATAGTTCACGTCGATTTAGATTAAGCAAGAGTGAAAACATTACGGTCAATCTGTGTCCGTTTTGCAGGAGATCCAGATTTTTCGAACCGTCTTGCGACTATGGATGAAACATGGGTCCATTTCTACGACCCAGAAACAAAACAGCAATTGATAGAGTAGAAGCATCATGGTTCTCAAAGCCCTAAGAAGTTTCGAGTTCAAAAATCCTCTGGAAAAGTTCTTACTTTTTTTGGGATATTTGTGGAATAATGAAGATTCTTATTCTAAATTACTAACCTCTCTGAGAGAGGAAACAAGACGTTGCATGTTAGCGAAAGGTGTGTTGTTTTCGGAGGCCAATACCCCTACACACAAATCGCGCATTACCATGAATACAATTCGGGATCTAGGGTTCGAATTACTGGAACACTCACCCTATTTCCCAGACTTAGCCCCTTCAAACTGTTATCTGTTCCCTCGATTGACAAAAATGACAATTTTTGCGTAACGAAGGGGTAATAGACGCTATAGAAGACTGGTTTGCAGACCAAGAAGAATCTTTTTTTTAGAAGGGTTAAAGGCGTTGCAGGATCGCTGTATTAAGTGTATTAATTTAAGAAGAGACTATCTCGAATAATAACACAATAAAGTCCCAACTTTAAATTGTTTCAATAGTAGGCTAAGCATATATCTATACCCCCTCGTAAGTCAGATCAGTGGCTTTCTTCTTTTCTTCTTCCGATTCTTTAGATTGGTCGCCAGCAGTGATGGTAACCCTACCGGGGTATAATCTACCGATCTACCGAAGTGCTATGGAATTCTGCCGAAATATTTCAATTCTTAAATACCTAATATGCACAACAAATAAATAAATTAGAATAACCAATCTGACGGATGTTAGCTACCTATAAACAGATAGGCAGTTACTTTAGGTGTTACTATTTTTACTAATATTAGAATTTTTAACGAAAAACTGTTTCTCATTTTCCTTGTCTTACTCTAAGAAAGAATTTATTTACCTAAAACTGATAATAAAGAAAGAAAAGGAAATAAAAATAGATAGATAGCAATTGTTATTCATTAAATTCACTTCAATATAAGGGTATTCACCGATGGTTTTATAGGAAAACCACCAGCCAAAACTATATATATACGTTTAACTTCCTATTCGATGTTATTTATTGAATTCACTTCAAAATAAGGGTATTCACCTAAATACATTTATATAGGGAAATCCCTCATTTTATTTTAGTAGATTGAATGTAGAAATCTAGTCGTGCTTTCTTATTAATTAACTAACAAAAATGAGTGATAGTGATAGTAGCAATGAAGGTAGTAGCTCCGGCGTTATTAAAAAAAAGGAAATACAACCAAACTTATAAAAAAGAGTGGGAAACGATGCTTTTAAAGGCTGGTTAAAAAGTGAAAAGGGGTTCCAGTACGCAAAATGCAGTCCATGCGACAAAAATATAAATATAATTAGTGGAAAGGATGCTCTCATGAAGCATAATAATTCAGCTACTCATCAAACAAAACTAAAAGCGTTTTCGAAACAACCCACATTAGAAGCGTTTGCAACTGCTGCTCCTTCTATATTAGAGGAAGAAGTTAAAAAGGGTAATTACTTTATTTAAACATAACTTTAGTTTTTATTTTTTTATGTACATGTTATAGGTGAAATACATCTATCTGCTTTCATCGCCGAACATAATTTACCACTTACTACTATGGATCACTTGACCAAGGTCGTTACCGCAGTATGCCATGATTCAAAAATTGCCCAAAGACTAGCCTGCGCAAGAAGGAAAACCACTGCAATAGTTAAAAATGTACTGGGATATGAAAATATGCAAGTATTATGTGATCATCTCCGGACGAACAAATTTCCCCTTATTGTTGATGAGTCGACTGATGCGAGCAATATTAAACATCTTTGTATATGCGTAAGAATAAATAACAGTAACACCATTTGTGATAATTTTTTAGCTTTAATTGTATATATAACCATATTGTCACTTTTTTGAAAAACATGAAATCCCGTATAAAAGAAATCTGGTCGGTTTTGCATCTGATGGGGCAAATGTTATGGCAGGACAGCATCGCTCAGTAATGACTTTATTGCAAAATGACATTCCAAAGCTTTTTGTAATGAAATGTATATGTCACTCCTTCCATTTGTGCGCTTCATATGCAAGTGAAAAGCTACCCCCGTATATAGAGAAGCTCACAAGAGATATCTATAATTACTTTGCTCATAGTCCCAATTGAATTAGCGAATATACCGAGTTTCAAGTATTTTGTATTACAAAAATCCAAAAATTTTACGCCCATGTCGAACCCGATGGTTATGCGTACATAGCGTTGTTTCGCGGTTATTAGAACAGTATGGACCTCTACAGTTATATTTCACCGATGTCGATAGTACCAATGATATCATCTGTAGATAACATATTGAAAACGTTAAATGATCCTGTTCAAAGTTATTTTTACAATTTTTAGAATTTGTTCTACTCTTTTTTAATAACTTGAATAAGGAAATGCAATCTGAACACCCTAAAATACATTGTCTATATAAAAACATACTTACTATTATAAAAACGTTATTCGATTGTTTCATAAAAAGGGATTACCTTCAAGGTATTTCAGTGGCAGACGTAATTTTAAAAATTCTAGACATTACCTGCAGATTGAGGATATGTATTTTGGCGCCAAAGTGATACAAACAATATCCAGCACGTCACTTACCAAAGAGCCAATTATCATTTTTTTAGACTAAGATGCTTGGATTTTTATGTAGAAGGATGTGATCAAATAATGAAACGGTTTCCTTTAAAGAATAATGCTTTGGAAAAATTTCAGTTTTTAGATTCAGTAGTCGTAAAATCAGAATCAATTCAATCTATTACCGACATAGCACTTATTTTCCCGGATTTTTTATACAATTCCGACCTTCGGACTTTGGACAATCAATGGCGTCTTTTAAGAAATACTAACGAAATTAACTCTTTTTCTGATAATGTAGAATTATTTTGGCACAAAGTAGAAACCACGACATTCGGCGACGGAACACGTATATTTATTTGTCTTAAAAAATTTGTTTTTAATTTACTTTGTTTGCCGCATTCTTCGGCCAATGTTGAAAGAATTCTTTCTACGGCCAATAATTTAAAAAATAAACAGAGAAACAAGCTAGGTACGGACACAATCAACGGGTTAATTCTTGCTAAGCAATACATTGGAAATAAAAGTTGCTTTGATTTTCCAATTGAAAAAAAACTAACTTTGCGAATGGCTAAGCATACACTCTATAAAGATGGCGAAAACGAGTAATTTTTTGTACAATCAGATTTTTTTAAAAAATTTGTTTTCAAATTTTATATTCTATTTAATGTATATGTTACTTACATCAAATTTTATATTCTATTTAATGTATGTTACTTCTATATTGTTGTAAATAATAAATAAAAGAAGATATTCCTAAAAAAGCTGTAAATTTTTTAATCTACCGATATTTTCTATAATCTACCGAATATTGCCGACCTTTCTACCGAACTAGTAAGAGTCAGGGTTACCATCACTGGTCGCCAGTAAGACCAGGCACTTGAGCACACTGCTCTTTGTACCACCTCACTAGATCTCTCAGTTCCACTCTGTTACTCTTGTGTCCTCGATAAAAGCCACTATCCTACTCAGGAGAAATTTGAGTAACCTAGTAGGGTCCAATAGATGACTTCCGAAATGTTTCTGTCTCAGTCCCTTTAGTTGCTACCCTCGAAGGATCCAATAGATTTCCTCCTAAATGTTTTTGTCTCAGTCCCTTCAGTTCCTATCCTCGAAGGATCTAGTAGATTTCCTAGAAAATGTTTCTATCTGAGGCGATGTAGCTCATCACAAGTGCATATTACAGGAAGGCTAGTTTCCTCCTGTTTTCCACATCTCCTACACCAACACTCGCTAACCAAGCCCATGCTGTACAAATGCTTCCTTAAAGGACAATGTTTATGAAGGCGGTAATAATTTTAATTTCTCTTTTGTTACTATGAATCAGGTTGGCTGAAAACCTAGCCTCCAGCTCCCTCAGTAGTGTTTTAGAGTATGGAGGTGATCTTCCGTTAGCCTCCATTTCTTTTTATGTTCTCTTTCTAGCCATAACCAGATCGCCCTTCTAGCGGAATCCTTGACGATTCCACATACAGGTTCTGGTCCTATGAAGTTCCTCTTAGAACCTTCCTTGGCTAGTTCGTCGGCTGTGCTCATTGCCTTTAATCTCCTAGATCAGTAGCTGTCGGCATAAGTAAAGCAGAAATAGCTAATATCACAGCACGACGTATTATTACATTTTTGTCTAAAGAACAAATGAATTTTTATAGCGATCGCATTAACAGTTTGGCAATGAACCCTGAAGATATTTAATATGCATGCTTTGGACTTTCCTCCACTAAAGACTTTAAAAATTCGTTGTCGACTTGGCTTCAGAGCTACCCTTAGATTCAATTTCATGCGACTGATCTTCAACAGAGAACTCAAACATTGTACAGTTGGTTCATGTAAGGTAATCTTACCATACACTAGGTTTATTTTAAGAATTGCAGTTGGCGCTGTCCAAACTTAAACTTACATTTCCTTAAAATACGTATTTTATTGGTATTAATATTATTGAAAATAGTTATTTATGCACCAAGGGCGTTACGGGTATTATATTGCTCTGAGCTCGACGTTAATTCAGCCCGAGGGATGAATGTCGACCGAGGGCAATATAATTGCCATAACGGCAGTGGTTCATACAAGATTTTATTTTTCATGAAAAATAAGTTTCTTAAGCGGAAAATTCAAATTATGTCATGTCGTTGACAGTAGTAACGAGTTGGTGACACTTTGATGTTTCCAGGTTGTCATGTTTACTCTCAATTTTACTAAAGACTCCTAAAGTTTTGCTTCTTCCTTTAGACTTTGTTTAAATGTATATCCTTTCTTCTCGGACTTTACTGATTCTTACATAACATTAAAAACTGTAAATAAATTACCAGGCGTTATGGGCCGTAATGCCCGGTTATTACGCCCACGGGCGTTATAACTGTGCTTATGGTAACCATATCCAAGGTGAAATGAACAAATAATACCTAAATAAAAAATAAAAATATAATGGGAAGTAAATACTTGAACCAAATATATATTAATCTCACACAGTACAAATATCAACTCATTCATATTACATATTGCACATTATTGCGTAATACGAAGTTTGTTTTACGGTACCGTGAGTTTTCGACAGAGTGCGCTAGGATTATTAAGTTAAATTCGTGTATGACATTTAATATCTCTAACAAAGTTACATGCAAGTAGACCTACCAAATAGTTATTTCTACCGCTTCGAAAGCGAATTAGTTTCTAGTTTATTGTGGGTATGGACAAGACGGAATTATCTTGATAAAACACTACTTTTTACGTGGGAGAAAATATTAAAAAACCGAAGAAAAGTAAAGCGAAGTAATGCGCGACTATAAGTTGAAATTTCTTTCTTAAGTTGGCAATAATTTTGCAACTTTATGTTGACATGCATAATCCTTAAATTTGTCAAAAATTTTACAAAGTGAAAGCCAAACAAGTAATTCCAACCATATGTTATCCATATTTATACAAAATATTCTAACCAAAAAAGAGAAACGGAAAGAAACAAGAAAAATCCCTAACAACAATATAAATCAATAAAGTCTAAATACATATTTCGGTAACTAAGTTTCCATCTTCAGTCTAACAATCCAACCTAACCACTGCACATACCAATAAACTCTATATACGTTTTCGGGAACTAATTTGCCATCTTCAGTAGAACAATTTGAGAAAGAAAAATAGTGTTAAACGTAGCATCATTTGTTAAGATATAAGCTTTGAAGATATGTTTTTCACCAAATCGCCAGTGGGATAACACTGTAATAGTGTTATGCCACTGGCGATTTGGTGAACACAAAAATCGAAGGTCATGCCCAGATTCTTAAATGATTATTTCCAAGTAAGTAGCGTATGATATCCTAATATTATGTAACAGTACTAACAACAGCATTTGTTACTTTATTCGTATAGTCCCATTCGAATCATAGAAAACGTAGAAAACAGGACTACGCTTCGTACAGCGCGTATATTTGTTATTTCTAGAAGAAAGCAATGATATAATGAATAGAAAACTAAAATAAAATACAAGAGGACAAAAATAAGCAGATAAATAGAACATAATGCTTATGACAAGAAACAAGCGGGTGAAGGATGCAACTAATTTCACTATATTCAATTTGTTCGACATAATCCGGCATTACACACACGTTAATGAGAGATCTATGTTAATTCTATAACTAGAAAGAGATAAATATAATGTCATAAGAGCCTGTACTGTTTTCTAAGGTGCAAACGGACTATAAAATGACTTCTTAATCATTCAAGTGATATTACAGTTGAAAATTACTAATACATATTACATTAACACACAGGGTGAAACAAATCACACCATGGCCATCTTCTCCGACAGCCAAGCAAAGTTACAGGTACTGGATTCAGTAGAAATTAAATCCAAAATTGTATAGGATTGTGTGTGTGCTCTAAATGAGCTCGGTGATCACAAAAAAGTGACATTAGCCTGGACCCCAGGACACAAAGGCTATAGGTCTAATGAGAAGGCGGACGAATTGATTCGACAGGCCTTGTCTGCAGCCTTCAGAGGAGCCTTCCTTTGGTACTGCAAAAACAATTGTTAAAACGGCCATGAAGAAGTGGGTTGAGAATAGATCTAGGGAAACGTGGAAGAATTCCCCAGGTCAAAGACAGGCAAAACAGTTCTTTAGACAATATTCGCGTAAGTTTGCAGCGAACCTACTGAATATAGACATAAAGTATGTTATGATGATAGCAGGCCTACTAACGGGGCATGGTAATTTCAACAACATATGAATAATAAGGGTTTGTAGATTCTGTCAAGAGGAAACTACGATTCATGTACTGAGCCAATGTGGAGGTAGGTTTAACAAAAACACTTCTACAAATGGGAGATCAATATGCTAAAGCGGAACTAAATTAAAAAAACCGCTCTCAAAGCTACTAAGCCTAATTAAAAGAACAGGGTTAGAGAAAGTACTCTAAGGAGATATGAGGGCCACAATAGATTTAGAAAGGTCGCAGTGGAATAGGCTTTATGCTAATATTAGTTGGGTCGTAAACAATATATATCGATCACATCTTTTTTGTAAAATAAACTAATTGCTCTAGTATTTAAATATGCAAAGACCTCAAAATTTAAACTGTAAAATATATCGCTTAAAATGTACACAAATAGTGTGAAAATACTAGTTGCTCGTAAGGGCTATATACGACTACAATGCTCTAACAGGACAAGTTTACAACCATTAGATATATACGGTACACTTAGACGATTATGTATTATTATCCCAAAATTATTTTTCCAAGTACTCATTTTCATCAGTCTGAGTCCCAGCTAGAATCTAGAACAGACTTCTATAATTAAAGCTTAAGAAGAGACAGAATCTCTCATTAGAGATCTACAGTAGCTTGACGAGACTGTATATGGATCGTCTATTACCCCAGAATTTTTCCTACAGAAACATATTTGAATCAGCCTGAACCGAGTTGGGACAAGAAACATATATGAATAAGGCACTAGCATGGATAGAATCCAATTCTTATTTTGTCTACATACTAGACCAGTGATCTCATATACAGCTAGGAGCATGGAATTCCAGACACAAACTGGCTACTGTAAATATGCCTATTATATAGAGTTTGATTGACATTCATTATTTTTCTTAATGAAGCCAAAAAATAAAGAGCAATAGCAAAAATTGAGGAAGGATGGTCTTAAAGAGTTGTTACCGCGCACCTTAATGTGAGTAACTCTTGTATAGAACACGCAAAAAACGCTGGGAGCATTACCACACAGTTCAAAGAGTTCCAGGTTCTGGTGATCAACGTGTTACTAACGTAGGCGAATACCTCACTTTAATTAACCATATTAGAGAATATCCTTTTCAGACAGTTGTTGAAGCGAATGTTATACCGCCATAAACGCTAGGGAATGGTTGACTACCCAAAATATTCAAGTTTTGCGGTAGCCTGCGAAGAGTCCAGACTTGAACCCAATTAAGAACATTTGGGGATATATCGTCAAAAAGCTGTATAGAAATAATTTTAGATCGATGAATAGAAACGAGCTTTGGCAAACTGTTCAAGGTGCTTGGCAAGATGCTACTGAAAATTATGACACAAGAAGCTTAATTCAAACAATGAGGAGACGACTACAATTGGTATTACATCATAATGGTGCTTCAATAAAATACTGATACAATTGAATACTTAAACATTAAATTTCTTCAGTATCTTGACATACAATTTTTATTGAATTGTTTATGACTTACGCACGCATGACATTGATACATAACCTAAAGCAACAAGTGAGAGTAAAATACACGTTTACAATAAGTACTAATTACTAATTATTTTGAAAAAACTGCTAAACTAGTTGTCTGTAATTCTATGCTCGCGACTGTACATGATATACAGTGTTTTTTAAGATGGGCATAGGGTTTTAAATGCTATTTAAATCAGATGTTAACGTTTTTTCGTCCTTCTGTAAAAAACTTTGTTGGTCGGAATTTAGAAGCATAAATATTACCTAGATTTACAAATTAATTTCGAAAAAATAAAGAAAACAAAAAGTTGTCTGTGGTAAGATTTAAATATTGATCTATTATATTTCTCATGTGCTACTAAGAAAACAAAATTAAAAAACTCAAATTGAAATTTAGTTCAATCAACTAACGGATCATTCAAACAATGAATGCACTGCAAGATAATGTTCAATATTAAATACACATATGTAATCTAATTACATCAAAATACATCAAAGGTAACCTTTCAAAAACTGTTGTTAGACAACTAATTTCATTCAAATGTGTTGAAGTAATTCTACAATTGTTCATTTTTTATTGTTTTCTAATGAATACTTCTGAAATTTAGAGATTTATTTTAATCAATGTATGTTCATCTCCCATAAAAAAATCGCATATTTTGTATAATAACAATAATAAGAAACATGTAAATTGTCTATTTTCGTAGCAATTTTTTACATGTTTAGCTTCTATAATCCTTGTCATGTTCTTCATTGGAATAATTTTGTTGACCATTCTTTTATATCTTAAATTGTGTGATCATTGAATTGCCGTGAACCAATGCAATCATTTAAGTCAGTAACATTTGTGCATTACTGTCTTCTTTACAAATAAAGTACATTTACTTGTAGATTAAATTTTCCAAAGATAAAAGCGAAAAGACTTGAATTTTTTATATACATTGTTAACATGTATATCTATCTATATGTTTCGGAGAGACACTTAAGTTTCACAATTGCATAATTACATAGTTACATATATTAAAGTCATTCATAAATACACATGTGATTCATTGTATGGAAGATTGCATGTTATGTATGAGTAAAACTTCACGTTAATAACTCAAACACAACTATCAGTAATAATTGCTAATTTTATAAATACATTAACAACCTATAAATACTTTTTATCTTGCTTATCAGCTTTTTGAAAAACATCCTACGCGATTTAATTTACACAATTTTATTTTATAAATAGCTATGCTTTTCTTTCATTGAAATCGAAAATATCACAGTAAACAATAACTGTTACAATATTTTGACAGTATAGGGGACTGATATTTTTAGGTTATATACGATAGAAAATTTGTTTGTATCTAATTGCAAAAATAAATAAGAAATGATTATGCATTGGTATTTTAAACACGTTCTCCCCAGCATATTAGTATGTATATACGTGTAAATTATGTCGAAAGTACATAAAGTAATAAAAACGTTATGTCATAATTTAATTATATTTACATGCGTACTTACTTTTTACAAAATTTTGATGCTAAAATACATTAAAATAATTTCTGGAGACAGTAGATTAACACATTTTACTGTTATATATGAAAAACTATTTGGCATTTATTCAAAATATCTTGAAATTAATCAAACAGTATTTACAAAGGTATTTATAGGTTATGTTCATTAAAGTTCAACGAAAACACTTTTAATTTACATAAATCCAATAGTATTAGCACTTAAAAGCTACAAAGAATTACAATGTTTTTTAAAAAATGGGTTGGGCTTTATTTTTTAACAATTGGGGTTACTAAATTAAAGTAGTGATTGAAAGTGTTAATATCATATTAAAAGGCACTTACTTGGAGTTTGAATGTGTATCCTGAGTATCGAAACTGCTGGAGTTCTTCAGGATACCTTTCCTTGGTCTTTTACTTAAATTATCAGCCATGATTTCGAACTGTCAAAACTGCAAGTAGTATGAGTAATTTTTTGATCCACACTACCAACATCGGCGCGCTTGCGCTGCAGGTCAAATCATTTATCTAGATATTTTGGAGATTTTAAATTGAATTGTAACAATAACTGACAGAAAGTTTTTCTGTAAATCCTGGGTAATAAAACGATTTGCCATTTTTTAAGGAAAAAATTATATTTAATGTTTATTATTAGGGAACTGAACTTGGATTTCTATGCGTCTGCGCAAAGTTGTATAAATAGTTGAAGTCAGATTATGTTTCAGTGTTCTTACAACTGTGGATGTGTATTGTGCGTCTCTTTATCTTAGTGAAACTTTTTATTTCATTTTTGATTTAAAAATCCTGTAATTTGAAGCTTAAACGGTAAGTAAAATAAGTATTAGCGTAGATTTACTACAAATTTAAATATAAATATACGAACAAATCCAGAAAATATTCTTAAATAACTTTTTTTTTCTTATATTTTCTTCTATGGAACATGCCTTAGTATCTTTTTGTGCTTTGATGTTATTTTTAAGCAAAATTGAGGGTGTTATCAAGCGGTTTATACAGGTGTTTATGGTGTTAACTGGCCCCACCCCAGCGAATATATTGTAAAATATTCAAGTGCAATTTAAGTAGAAATAAAGGAAAATTACTTCATATTTCTTGAAGAACTCTGTGAATACGGCTCAACACAACAAGAAAACCGGTATTTTATTTTTTCGGAGTATAAACAAATGAAATCATGGCTTGCTCGGGTTCCAAAGATTCGCGGTGAAATTTTTGCTACTAATAGGAAATAAACCATCACATATAATAACAATATTCATGCTTTTTTAACCGTAAGATATGTTTTATTCATTATTAAAAGAATAGTCGATTATGGTAGTTATTATGTTAATTTTAAAATGAAGTAGATTCAGTAAGAATTCTATTTTTTCTGCATTTTTAGTTACTTATAATTTGCGTCTTGCGATTCTAATACATCGCTCGTGCATTGTATTTATGGTATATAAAGATGGTTTTATATTTAGGTTATTACTCCTTCATCCGAAGAAGAGAAAGATAGAAGTAGAGACGCCCGAAGTCGCTTCTGATATTTACGGTGTTAGAATAATACGATTTTGAATAATGCATTCTTCAAATTTTCGCGTATCTTCGCAATTCGCCAAACAACAGCAGGTAAAATCATGCTACATCAAAAAATGATTGATTTTTTTTGCTTATTTATTTCTGTTCTTCAGTTATTTATTTTTAGTTGAGCGTTTTAAAATTTGTTTTAAACAAAATCCGAATGAAATAATACTCTTTCTCATCTTAAGTCTGCGCATAGTTAAAAAAATAAAACTTTGGTACGCATCACTTCATAGTGTAGTCTTTCTTTTTAGGTACAAGTGTGGGTGGGTGGATGGGTATTTTTTCTGATTTGTTCTTTTTGGTTTATCTTCTTTTTGTATGTATGTGTGTGTGTGTGTGTGTGTGTGTATGTGTGTGTGGTGTGCTGTATAACAGATGTCTTGTATGTATGTGTGACTGTTCAGGAATGTCGAAGTGTAAGAAGCCAAAACATTAAAAAGTTCATCTATTCTAGACAACTGTGTTCTATATGTTATTTTTAACGACCGGTGTTACATGTATCTAGTTCTATATTTAAGTCAAGTATGATTTTGGTTACTGCATTTTCAAGCCATTTTACTCACGCATGTAGTATGTAGAGTGAATGCGTGGATATGCATTAAATGGTAAAGGTCTTATAAGAAATGTTGGTGAAGTTGAATTCCACCTTATTACTTTTGACAAATATATCTAATAGGAATTTATTTTAATTTCAAGTTGATATAGTGATAAGAATATAATGAAAAATGAATATATAAATTAGAACAATTTTCCTGGGATTTGCTGTGCAGAAGTGAAACGTCCAAAATTTTCCTAGAATTAAGGCAAACCTGCTTAAAAGTACTAGTTTAAAATATTTTACTTGTTAAATATATGCGATATTAAAAAAGTACAATAGCTTGAATAAATGTTAAATAACATTTATTACATATATGAATACATATTAACATTTATTAACATAAAAGTCTTTGTATACCCTGCGAATCATAATTTTTTCAAGTGTAAATAAATATGCTTTATATAATAAAATGATTCTATTTAAACAGAAACATTTTTATATGTCAAAATTACAATATAAAAATTTTAAAAATACCTTGTTTAATAAAGTCACAAAAAGTCGTTGTCTATCATATATGTATTATTGTATGCATTGTATTCATGGAAATACATGTTACATTAATACTTGGTTAGTAGACCTTATGATTGAAAAACTTTGACCAAGCGGCGTTCTATTGAATATATCAAGGTGTCCTTGAAATAAAAAGACAAACGTATTAAGAATGAATATATAATCCAAACTATTTTCCAAAAATTCCCTCTCAAGCAAAAAAAATTACAGATATTAAAAAAAATGTTGTCACGCCACTGTGCGAGTTGTCATAAATACTGTTTGAGACGATGATATCTAAAGCTGACGTACAATAACAAAAAAAGAAGTTTTGTTATTGTCGATCTCACTTTAAATTTTTAACTTTTCTCGAACACATGGCATACAAAGCAGTCTAAACAATGTTATCGTCAGTTTTATAAGTATAAACGTTGCAGCATGTAAATTCTATAGCCGTTTTTTATAGGTTATGAATCCATATTAATATTTTATTTTTTTACTTTTCGTAACAAAAAAAACTTCATGAAATGCACACCCTATTAGAAATGAGGCATCTTTTCATCGGGTTTGTGACAATTATTCACTTGTTTCCACCATGAAGGCGATGACTTCGAACATTTAATCTGAGCTTTCCACCTGTTTCAACTATTTACGAATCAGTTTTTTTCACTAGGTATTTACGAAAATTGTACTGGTAGATTTACTGCATAATCACCTGATTTACGATAAATGGATCGGGTTATCCAATTTCCGAACTCCGTGATAAAGTTGAATAAAAGTTTCCAACCTAAAAATAAAAACGCTTTTATTATAACTGCAAGCTAATTTGGATTTCGAGTCCTTAACCCGATTAAAATGTACCAAGAAACTGTGCTTGTATAGTAACATAGCTACTAGATAGTGAAAATGATAAGATAACTGATTTTCTTCTTTCATATTTTCTGACTATATTACGTTGACTGAGTAGAGGTGTAAGAGGTTATGTTTATGTACCGAATGTATGATCTGACGATCAACTTCGATCCAAAAATCAAAACCGGGTACATGCTAACATCGGTGTAATTTTCGAACAGTTCACTTTTTAACCGGTAACAATTTTCGCAAATGGTGAGTACCGTATATATCGGTGAAATTTTCGTAAATGCCTACTAACAACCAACAGTTGTTCTATTAAACATAAAGGAAAGTGTTTGCACCTGATATTCGTACGTATTGAGGTTATTGAACCCTAAGTTAACAAAACTGCTCCATTGACGAGGTTTTATAACATCGACAGCCGTCTAAGCAATGTGATCCTTTAGCGTTTTTACTAACATGAACATTTCAATATTAGGTTTGCGTGTAAATTCCATCGAGGTTTTCTTTATAGACATTCTCATCCATAAGCGGCACATTATTTTATTTTCAGGGGGGTTTTAATTTTGGGGTTTGCATTGTGAGGCAATTACGACGCGAACCTTATACCCCCCCCCCCCCCCCCCGAAAATAAAATAATGTGCCGCCTGTAGATATATATTTTGGATTTATGTTGTATACATAGAAGAAACGCGTTAAGTCCAATTGTACGTCATTGCTGACGTTTAGATACTGTGATAACTGTGAAACTAAAAAAGTTAGATTATTAAACTATATTTGAAAGCTTTTATTTCGTTAATTTAAATACAAAATGTTATTAATGTATTAATTTCCGTTTCAATACTAAATACTTCTTGTATATATTTTTAACAGGGTAATAGTTACTTGCGTTGTTGAAAGATAATATATCTGTCAAATAAGCCTAGTTTTGTGTACAGTTCTTTTAGAACTACATTGTGTTTATTATCTCGTTGCGTCATTTGGATATAATGCCAAAAAGTTTCTGTAAACAGTCGAAGCAATTAATTGTTTCATTGCTGATCTTTTTATTGTTGACATCTTATAACTGACACCTTGCCGGCAACATATATAGGACGTCTAGTATGACGTACAATTGGATATAACGCGTTTTCTCTATAATTGCATCTTTTTCATACGTTGCCTTTTTATTTCAAGGACCCTGTATATTTTAATCTTTTTTATATCATAATTGCTTAGCGTTTTTGCAATATGTTAAGTATTACTTAAGACTGTTAAGCCTAATACAATTTCGACTAATGCGTCTGCTTATTTATTAGGATTTTTTTAAATAAATAAGATTTTTGGTACGTAGATAAAGTAGAATGCGTTTTTTTAAATATAGCACTCCTTATAAAAAATACGTTTATTTCATAATTCGATTTCATTATTACGTAGTGTTAAAACGTGGTTCTCAATTCAATTAAGTCCCTAACTATTCAAAAGACTTGTGCATTCCGTTTTTTTAATATTGTAATAATAAATTGTTGGTCATTCTCACATATGCAGGCGCATATAAGGTGTGGCGGAACGGATATGCTAACAAATTGCTTTTTATTATTTTATTTTTTTAAAGCAATCTCGATTTTAATAAGTGAATAATTGCATATGAAATTTATTTGGTAGTTAAAGATATGCTTTTATTCAATCATCCTGAGGAATTTCGAGGATTCAGAAACCATTATTTTTCTTTTACTGTTTCTGGTTTTCGTGCGCTAGTCATAAGTATCACAACAAAGTAGTGAAAGAGTTTCTTTATAAAAATTTGTAATCTTGAATGATTAAAATTTTAGCTTAAGTTTCTTATTTTACTTAAAAAAATTCTGCTGTATAACTAGCAAAAGTTGAATTTATCATGTCTTTTTTTGCTTGTATTGACTTAATTCGTATATACGAGGGGACAATTTTATCTTCCCGGACTAGGCATCAAAAATATATTTTTCAATATACTTTCTTTGCTTTTGAATACAGGTACAGCACCGTTTCAATATCTTTAATTCATCTTAAATATATTCTTTTCATTTCTCTGCAAAATGATTCTCTACAGCTGCTACAAGTTCGCTATCGTTCCTAAGTTTTGTCAATCTAAATTTTGAGACTCGGAAACAAAAAGTAGTGACTGGGAGGGAAATCTAAACTATAAGGTGGGCGGTCAATTTCTTCAAAGCCACAATGAGCAAGAGCAGCTTTGAAAAGTACTTATGCACTGGTGCATTGTCATGGAGGAACAAGGTACCTTGCATGAGTTTGCCGCGTCTTTTCACTTTAATACAATCTCTAAAACTATGTATCAAACTTGCATAATATTCTCAATTTACCGTGCTACACTTATTCAGATAATCAATTAGCAAAATAACTTGACACTCCCAAAAAACAGTTGCCATATTACTTTTCCTGCAGAAAGGATGGCTTTAAACTTCTTGGGGTGTCTCGAGCCCTTAACATGCATCGACTCTTGCTTAAACAATTTTGACCATTCGCAAATAGTTGTCTTGGAAGGACAATTATTCCTGTATGCAGCCAACATTTCTTCAAGAATAATTTTTTGAGCTTTTCCTTGTTTTGTAAGGAACTTTATAACGAATCTACAGAGCGGCCAAGATAAAAGAGGCCCGGAGTCATACTATACGTGATATTTGAATCGAGCGCCCGAGAGGCGTCACGTGATGTCTAGTGGCCATTCCATGTTAACTGTCATATTGTGTTTGCCAGTGTTGCGTTGTCAGTTAGTGGTGGTTGTGAATAGGGTTCTCCGTAATGCCGTTTTCAATCGAACAAAAAGTGTTTATTGTTGAAAATTATTTGGAATGTAAATTGTTTGTAACATTAAATGAAACGTTCACGATAAAATATCCACAAACGTCCGCTCCTTCTAAGAGTGTTGTGCAGAAAATGATTACTAAATTTAGAGCTACAGATTCAGTCACTAACGTCAAACGTAACCGTGTAAAGACTGTTTGTTCACCGGAAAATATTCAACGTATTCAAGAGACTATGCTAAGAAGTCCACGGAAATCAACTAAACGTCTATCTTTCCAACTAAACATCAAGCGAACGTCATGTTAGAACATATTGAAACAGTTGCATATGCGAGCGCACAAAATAAGAGTGATGCAAACATTGAAACCTACGGACTATGCAAAATGACATTGCGAATGGTTACTCATTCATGTCGCTGATGGTTACCTGAATCCGAATCTATACTTTATCACAGATGAAGCATGGTTCCATCTTAGCGAGTACGTGAACTCTCAAAACACTCGTTATCGGTCAACGAACAATCCGAAGGAACCCTTTGAGGTGTCTCTGCATGATGCGAAAATAGGCGTTTGGTGTGCAATTTCAGCCCGACGGATTGTAGGTCCCATTTTCTTTAATAACACCGTGACCTCTGAAATTTATGTAACAGAATTGTTGCAACCATTCGTAGCGCAGCTGACGGAGGAAGTACGAGAGTATGCGTTTTTACAGCAAGATGGTGCCACGGCACATACTTCATCGTTTTCAATGTCATACGTCCATTTTCGGAGAAGAAGGTACAGTTTCCGCAGGTTTATGGCCTCCCAGATCGCCCGATCTGTCTACCTGCGATTTTTATTTGTGGGGTTCTTTAAAAGGTAAAGTGTACAGTAACAACCCGCATACAATTGAAGAGTTGAAAACGATCATTTGCAATACAATTGCTGATACCACACCAAATGAATCGCCAAAAATTTTTCAAAACATGTTGAGACGTTACAATTGAAACAGACATGTAATATACATATCTGTAACTGTACACATGGACAATACACCTCTTATTTTCAGAATTTACTTCTGCTTAAGACACGTGTTTCTGCCATTACTATTAGGCGTCATCAGTTAAGCTAATGAAGCAATGTAATACAAATCTCTTTATGAATAGATTTGTATATGTATATAACATTAAGCCGAAACCGCCTACAAGATAAAGCAAATTTCATCCTGTAAGGTGGCACTTATTTAATAAGTGACATCTGACGGACGAAAGGGACTTTGCCGAAAAGGGCACGTGCTAATTTGTATATCGAAGTTCATGGTGAACACTTTCAACACCTCCTGTGAACTATTGAATGTTTATTATGTTGTTATTCATAATATTCTGTATTTACTACTTTTAAATAAAAATTTATAATATATTAGTAATTTACTTTTCTATAAGTATTTGTACTACTGTATTCATACCGGGCCTCTTTTATCTTGGTCATACTATATTAAATTTTGTTAATTTTGATGCAAAATCAAGGCATGACATCGCAAACTGATAGATAATAAAATTAATAATGTCGCAAATGTTTTGTGAATTGGCACACAAGCTGCCAAGACATATATGATTTTAAAAAAGCATAATGGAAAATTGCATTAAAATTTAAAGCTGCCTAATCCGAGAAGACTAAAACGCCCCCTCATAAATATGCTTCATTTCTAGTATTCTATTTGTAAAATAAATTATTACGTAATTCATTGAAATATTTTTGTAACCTTTGGGTTACTACAAAATTAATTCTACAAAATTTAGTTTAAAATGCCGTTGTTGACATTAATTTGACCCATTAGGTTCAGTCTGTCTCAAAACATTTTACCCTGTTATTACAAACAGTCTCGTTAATTCTAAAAAAAAAATACGATGTTTTTTATGTACTTTTAAGCTAGTTTCGTCTTCTTAAACAGAAAAATAAATAATTCCACGTTCGGATTTTGTTATTAGGTATTGTTTGTGTTTTGAATTTTTTTTATGTGTGTAATTTATCAATTTTGTTCTTATTTTAATTTCCATCATTCATTTAAATCATTATTTCGAAATCATATTAGTATTTCTTGAATACCATTGAGGTTTTAAAATTATAAATTTGCGTATCTATTAAATATCCAATGTTTTAAACATCTTGAAACTAGATAAAGATTAATAAGTATGAAAGTTTCATATTTCTAGGCGAGAAATATTGATTTGAATTTTACCTTTGCATATACATTGCACAAAAAAACATTAATTGCCTTAGAAGAATATTTAAATTAAAAGCTAAACTGCTATCAAAAGAATCTTTAAAATCCTAACCAACAAGAGCAAAATAAATTAAATAACTAATAAAATTTAATGTACAATACAAAACTAATATGGAAAATATGAAGAAATATGATAGCTGCTATTAACTTTCTTAACCAACAAATAATAAGAATATATCAAAGAAAAGATGGCGAAAAAACATGTCATAACTTAGTTAAAAAGCCGCAATATTTTAATTTCATTACAGCAGCGCACTACAATATTTGACCATCTTAGACACAAACCAACTCTGGAATGTACCACTCGTCTCCATTTGACTTGCACACGCCTGGTCCAATGACTCCTTCATCATGATACCCACGCCAGACAGTTAGTTTAAGTGGATGCAATGCTTCTTTATACATTACTTTTGTCCGATTTTCAGCCCAGATACGTCAGTTTTGTTTATTCACAAACTCAAGTTCGTCTTGGAAGTTTTTTTATACACTAGGCGTTCGCCGCTTTTACGCTAATACATCACCAGATATAGTAATTCAAACTGATAAAACCTATGCGGGCTTATTACGAGAAAAATCGAGAAAGAGGTATGAAGAAATCTATGTAAAATTCATTGAATAGAGGGCTGATAACAGCGTAAATGCATATTCGGAAATTGTGCTGCTTGCATATTTTGCAAAATTGTGGGAAAAGTTGAAGCCATCGACCTGTGGGTCTACATATTCTATGTATCAATGTTTAAATCATAAACTAATTTAAATATGACTATATATAAAATTAAAGTATTTGTTTACATTTTTTTTAAAGTTTGTTATAATGCCACAGGCGAGGTCGTAGAAAAAGTAAAGTGTTTAGCTCATCGAAATCATTTTTTAAACTTGCGAACACTGTTCTCTTGCTTAAAAATGTTAGTTTCGTATATACTATTATAATACTATTTTTTAATATTATGGGTTTTAGAATATTGCAAGTTTCGATGAAGTCAGTATTGAAATCTTACCATTAATTATATTTTATTTAGTTATATTGTGATAAAGTGTGCTGAAAATTATTGTGGCTGATTTGCAGAGAAAAACAAACATTAGTCTTTTTTATTAAAGGAACATAAGTTGCTTTTTGTAGCGAATTAAACCGCATGTTTTAATTTAACTTTGCAACACATTAAACATCTAGCTCGATTTGCAAGATATTGGTAATGTCTGTAGCGGTTCTTCAGAACTGGCGCACGTTCTCCCCCAGGCTGGCATACCTTCTTCGACGAGTCGATACATATTATCTCGCATGCCTGGCGCTCGTATATTCATGTGAAAAACCCCAGGATTGTAAGTTGATCTTTTTTTACTCATAAAAAATAATTGTTAATTAATACGTATAAATAATCCAACATTTGTAGTAAGAAAATAGTCTTGTCGGGTTTAAATTATTTAAATTTGTTCGACAAAACTATTACTTCAAGGAATATATGTGATAATTATAACGCAATAGTGACATGCAGCGAACATATCCATTGAGATGCTACTTTTTTAAATTATCTATGGCTGACTATATTCGACCCTGGGAAAAATAGATTAATACTTTGCACTCTTTTGTTCGTTCACTGGATTAAGACACTGGTTTCCTTATGCTGTAATTTACACACTGTAAACGGCTGCTGTATTAGATTCCTTGATAGGATGCTTGGATGTTTATTCAGTCTGTTTTTATTTATATTTAGGCGATGGTTAATTTCAGATAGTGAACTTAAGAATACTGTTTGAGGCTTAAATTCAATTTTCTAATCATATCTCTAGCATAGGCATTTTGCAGGACGTTTTCGAATCTTTCAACACTCAAAGTTCTATTTTTTCACCCCAGTTCGCTCGACATTTAAATACGCTTCAGTTGTTTGGTACCCATGTTATTAATATCAGCTGTTAGTTCTCGAGAGAATTAAAAAAAGTAATTAAGTTTTAAAATTGATCGCATTTCAGCGGCTTCGAGGAATTGACTTTAATTCATTGGTTCTGCGTTGTATTAGCTTCTCGCAGAGATGTGGCCCGCAGTCAATTTTTAGTCTAACTTATTAACAAAATTAGTTCTCCCCTTGGTGGCTTTCCCTCTTCTCGCAGATAGACTTCTTTATTGATTCTGCTCGAACCAATGTACTATATAATGGTAATCCAATTTGAGTTTCCTATATTGGTTACACTGTAAATTAGACAGATGCTATTGATGACCCGTGTTTGATACATATTAGTTTGTAACAGCAAATTTATGAAATGTATCGCTTAACCACCGCTCAACGCGTTAAAATTGTTCAATTGTTTTACAGCAATAACAATTTACGGGAAGATTATGGTCAACTTAATCGTCCGACTGAGCGAATAATTAGCAACGAAGTGAAAAAATTACGAGGAAATTGGAAGCATTGGAGATAGGGTAACCTGTGTACATAATCGTGGCAAACGTTCAGCCGAGAATATAGCTACTGTAAGTGATAGTGTGGCTGAAGACCGGGAATTATTGATTCGTCGCCGTTCGCAGTCTTTCTTAGAGCTCCTTTAAGTGCATTTTGCATAAGGACTTACACCCACATCTGTATAAAATTCAGTTAAAGAACTGAAGCCCTGAGTTTATGGACAATATATATTTACGCAGATTTAGTGTTAGAGCAGCAGGATATTGATACTGATTTTTCCAAGAGAATTTTCTTCCTAATGAGGACCATTTTCAACTCTGGGTATCTTAATAAACAAAATTGCCACATATAGAGCAAAGAAAATCCTTACGTGATACGCGAGACACCATTACATGCTCAAAAAGTAACTGTGGTGCGCATTGTAGTCAGGTGGCGTAATTGGGCCTATAGTTTTTCAAAACAATGAAGGTCAGACAATAACAGACAGCGCTGTTATGTGTGGGTGAGCGCTGTAGGAGCATGTTAAGCGATTATTTTTGACACGCAATCGAAGATATTGATATTGTAGATGTGTAGTTTCAGCAAGACGGCGCAACTTGCCACACATTCCGTGAAAAGTCGTCGCATTATTTCACGTAGCGGTGACATCCACTGGCCGCCAAGATCATGCAATTTTACACCATTGGATGTTTTTCGTAATGTAGTAATGGTCGTGGGACATATACTGCCACAGCTGAAAGATGTGTTACTAAAGCAATTTCAAATTAAAATGTCTAATGAACTATACCCAAAACTGAGCTACAAGTCTTTGAAGTTTTAAATAACCCTACTAACGCAGATATTTTGTACCGTTGCAAAAAAAGTATAATTGAAAATCATTTAGAAAGAAGCCGCTTTATTGAATTAGTTGTTCAGAATGTCCACCCACATCCTAAAACTGTGGCAGTCATGCCAAAGTACACCAGGGATAATAATTACTGAAGTTACATTATGAGACCCGCGTACTATAGTAAATTAAGTAATAGACGTTTACCCGCTTAAGATTCGCTATCCCATAGTGGATGAGATCGGAGACAAAACTGCAGAATCAGACATGTTTCGACGCTTGTTTCAGAACATATATTCTTATATGTAGGCAATGACCGTTCCACATCTAATGGTGTAATGTTGGCGTAATTTAAATACTCTCTGAAATTATTTAACGGATCTGTACACGCACCATTATTACATTTGACTTAGAGTTCCAAAATCTGGGTCTTTCTTTAATGCAATGTCTTCCCAACACATTAAATCTTTTTTGCACACTGTACACAATATTTTAGCACCATTATATTTTAATTCAGGGTACTTCCCGATGAGTTTGCTTACTTTGTTGGCCAATGGCCGCTTTCTACCACGTCGTTCCTTCGTAATACATTCGTCTGCATTGTTGAATACATTGGGTCAGACTGTTATTGAGTTCAAATACATCCCTGCGTTCCAGACAAAGTGCGTAACTCTAACTATAAGGCACCACTCACATGGCCAAAAATACGGGCAAAATGAAAATCTACCCTATGAACTTATTGACTTGTATATATGTACTAGCGCATATTGTTTTTCAGTTTTGCAAATTTAGTTCCTGTATTTCTTTTGTGTTTTAGATTTTTTTGAACTTTTTTCTTACATTATTGTGCATAAATTTTTGTTTTCTGTCGTTATTATGTATTTGCTATTATTTATTTATGTATTGCGAACATTTTTACAATAAACATCTGTTATTATTATTAACTTTATCTAAAAACACATTTTTACTACATTACTGTAATTGAATTCTAGGAAGGCAAATTTTCATATCATATAGTTTTATATTCTTTATCCGTGTTAAAATATTTTGAATTCCCTCGTGGGTAACTTGTCCTTAAATCGTACCGACATATGTGCGATAAGGAATTAAAAATCCATAAAAAACGAAACTTAAAATTAACCACTCAATCATTATCTTCAAACCTATAAAGCCGCAGCTAAATATTTATTTCCGATATGTCAATTTACATACAGTTTTCTTACATGCGTACGATTATGAATTGTTGCTATTATTCAATGTTTCAAAATTACATTTTAATATGTTCGTTAATGAAACTATGAAGAAAATTAAACATGTGGTGATCGTCTTTTTTTTTTGTAACCGTCACTGAGTAGGTTTAGATAATACTTTAACAATGACGTAGAGTCTCCTTGCTTTTCCCCCAACATTTTTTTCAAATGACTAACTTACGAATACTTCAAACCATTGACTACAGTTAAACAATAAGCACATATATATTTTATCTGGGAATGCTATCTTTAGCCATGTATACAATTACAGATGTTATTATTAAATAGACAGCGTCGGTAAGTCATATAATGCTTGTGATTATTACAAATTTTAATTTGAGTTATCTACCAAATTAGTGCAAGTTATAAGAACGTGGTTTTATGCGAATAGATATAGTAAATATTTGAAATGAGAGTTGAAATATTCGTTTTATTTTCTATTATATATACAAGGGAGATTTGGCGGGAAAATGAGTTTTCAATGAAATATTTGTAATATAAAAATATTATTAAAAATTGGCTATGGAGAACACACATTGCAAAAGTCATTAAGACAGCGTAGAAGAACATTCAGCGCAGTTCATTGACTAATGTCAACATCACGAACGCCAAAACAACCATCACAGTCTATATGACAAGAGTAAAACTTGGCCAGGGGTTTCCATCTGACGGACACAGCCGCAACCTGCGGAAACTGTATTAACGTGCCTCTACTCTACATCGGATACAATCTATAGCGTATATAACAAAATAATTTGAAACGGTGCGCTCCTTACTTATCAACAGACTAACAATCAACTCGCGTTTCGTCAGGACCCAACTCGTCAAAGTTACATAACCTCAACAAACCTACTAGTCGTTCAATCCTATAGAACAACGGTAAGCTTTAGCAATTGTATTATATACTCGTTTAATAAGAATATATCAAAGAAAAGATGGCGAAAAAACATGTCATAACTTAGTTAAAAAGCCGCAATATTTTAATTTCATTACAGCAGCGCACTACAATATTTGACCATCTTAGACACAAACCAACTCTGGAATGTACCACTCGTCTCCATTTGACTTGCACACGCCTGGTCCAATGACTCCTTCATCATGATACCCACGCCAGACAGTTAGTTTAAGTGGATGCAATGCTTCTTTATACATTACTTTTGTCCGATTTTCAGCCCAGATACGTCAGTTTTGTTTATTCACAAACTCAAGTTCGTCTTGGAAGTTTTTTTATACACTAGGCGTTCGCCGCTTTTACGCTAATACATCACCAGATATAGTAATTCAAACTGATAAAACCTATGCGGGCTTATTACGAGAAAAATCGAGAAAGAGGTATGAAGAAATCTATGTAAAATTCATTGAATAGAGGGCTGATAACAGCGTAAATGCATATTCGGAAATTGTGCTGCTTGCATATTTTGCAAAATTGTGGGAAAAGTTGAAGCCATCGACCTGTGGGTCTACATATTCTATGTATCAATGTTTAAATCATAAACTAATTTAAATATGACTATATATAAAATTAAAGTATTTGTTTACATTTTTTTTAAAGTTTGTTATAATGCCACAGGCGAGGTCGTAGAAAAAGTAAAGTGTTTAGCTCATCGAAATCATTTTTTAAACTTGCGAACACTGTTCTCTTGCTTAAAAAATGTTAGTTTCGTATATACTATTATAATACTATTTTTTAATATTATGGGTTTTAGAATATTGCAAGTTTCGATGAAGTCAGTATTGAAATCTTACCATTAATTATATTTTATTTAGTTATATTGTGATAAAGTGTGCTGAAAATTATTGTGGCTGATTTGCAGAGAAAAACAAACATTAGTCTTTTTTATTAAAGGAACATAAGTTGCTTTTTGTAGCGAATTAAACCGCATGTTTTAATTTAACTTTGCAACACATTAAACATCTAGCTCGATTTGCAAGATATTGGTAATGTCTGTAGCGGTTCTTCAGAACTGGCGCACGTTCTCCCCCAGGCTGGCATACCTTCTTCGACGAGTCGATACATATTATCTCGCATGCCTGGCGCTCGTATATTCATGTGAAAAACCCCAGGATTGTAAGTTGATCTTTTTTTACTCATAAAAAATAATTGTTAATTAATACGTATAAATAATCCAACATTTGTAGTAAGAAAATAGTCTTGTCGGGTTTAAATTATTTAAATTTGTTCGACAAAACTATTACTTCAAGGAATATATGTGATAATTATAACGCAATAGTGACATGCAGCGAACATATCCATTGAGATGCTACTTTTTTAAATTATCTATGGCTGACTATATTCGACCCTGGGAAAAATAGATTAATACTTTGCACTCTTTTGTTCGTTCACTGGATTAAGACACTGGTTTCCTTATGCTGTAATTTACACACTGTAAACGGCTGCTGTATTAGATTCCTTGATAGGATGCTTGGATGTTTATTCAGTCTGTTTTTATTTATATTTAGGCGATGGTTAATTTCAGATAGTGAACTTAAGAATACTGTTTGAGGCTTAAATTCAATTTTCTAATCATATCTCTAGCATAGGCATTTTGCAGGACGTTTTCGAATCTTTCAACACTCAAAGTTCTATTTTTTCACCCCAGTTCGCTCGACATTTAAATACGCTTCAGTTGTTTGGTACCCATGTTATTAATATCAGCTGTTAGTTCTCGAGAGAATTAAAAAAAGTAATTAAGTTTTAAAATTGATCGCATTTCAGCGGCTTCGAGGAATTGACTTTAATTCATTGGTTCTGCGTTGTATTAGCTTCTCGCAGAGATGTGGCCCGCAGTCAATTTTTAGTCTAACTTATTAACAAAATTAGTTCTCCCCTTGGTGGCTTTCCCTCTTCTCGCAGATAGACTTCTTTATTGATTCTGCTCGAACCAATGTACTATATAATGGTAATCCAATTTGAGTTTCCTATATTGGTTACACTGTAAATTAGACAGATGCTATTGATGACCCGTGTTTGATACATATTAGTTTGTAACAGCAAATTTATGAAATGTATCGCTTAACCACCGCTCAACGCGTTAAAATTGTTCAATTGTTTTACAGCAATAACAATTTACGGGAAGATTATGGTCAACTTAATCGTCCGACTGAGCGAATAATTAGCAACGAAGTGAAAAAATTACGAGGAAATTGGAAGCATTGGAGATAGGGTAACCTGTGTACATAATCGTGGCAAACGTTCAGCCGAGAATATAGCTACTGTAAGTGATAGTGTGGCTGAAGACCGGGAATTATTGATTCGTCGCCGTTCGCAGTCTTTCTTAGAGCTCCTTTAAGTGCATTTTGCATAAGGACTTACACCCACATCTGTATAAAATTCAGTTAAAGAACTGAAGCCCTGAGTTTATGGACAATATATATTTACGCAGATTTAGTGTTAGAGCAGCAGGATATTGATACTGATTTTTCCAAGAGAATTTTCTTCCTAATGAGGACCATTTTCAACTCTGGGTATCTTAATAAACAAAATTGCCACATATAGAGCAAAGAAAATCCTTACGTGATACGCGAGACACCATTACATGCTCAAAAAGTAACTGTGGTGCGCATTGTAGTCAGGTGGCGTAATTGGGCCTATAGTTTTTCAAAACAATGAAGGTCAGACAATAACAGACAGCGCTGTTATGTGTGGGTGAGCGCTGTAGGAGCATGTTAAGCGATTATTTTTGACACGCAATCGAAGATATTGATATTGTAGATGTGTAGTTTCAGCAAGACGGCGCAACTTGCCACACATTCCGTGAAAAGTCGTCGCATTATTTCACGTAGCGGTGACATCCACTGGCCGCCAAGATCATGCAATTTTACACCATTGGATGTTTTTCGTAATGTAGTAATGGTCGTGGGACATATACTGCCACAGCTGAAAGATGTGTTACTAAAGCAATTTCAAATTAAAATGTCTAATGAACTATACCCAAAACTGAGCTACAAGTCTTTGAAGTTTTAAATAACCCTACTAACGCAGATATTTTGTACCGTTGCAAAAAAAGTATAATTGAAAATCATTTAGAAAGAAGCCGCTTTATTGAATTAGTTGTTCAGAATGTCCACCCACATCCTAAAACTGTGGCAGTCATGCCAAAGTACACCAGGGATAATAATTACTGAAGTTACATTATGAGACCCGCGTACTATAGTAAATTAAGTAATAGACGTTTACCCGCTTAAGATTCGCTATCCCATAGTGGATGAGATCGGAGACAAAACTGCAGAATCAGACATGTTTCGACGCTTGTTTCAGAACATATATTCTTATATGTAGGCAATGACCGTTCCACATCTAATGGTGTAATGTTGGCGTAATTTAAATACTCTCTGAAATTATTTAACGGATCTGTACACGCACCATTATTACATTTGACTTAGAGTTCCAAAATCTGGGTCTTTCTTTAATGCAATGTCTTCCCAACACATTAAATCTTTTTTGCACACTGTACACAATATTTTAGCACCATTATATTTTAATTCAGGGTACTTCCCGATGAGTTTGCTTACTTTGTTGGCCAATGGCCGCTTTCTACCACGTCGTTCCTTCGTAATACATTCGTCTGCATTGTTGAATACATTGGGTCAGACTGTTATTGAGTTCAAATACATCCCTGCGTTCCAGACAAAGTGCGTAACTCTAACTATAAGGCACCACTCACATGGCCAAAAATACGGGCAAAATGAAAATCTACCCTATGAACTTATTGACTTATATATATGTACTAGCGCATATTGTTTTTCAGTTTTGCAAATTTAGTTCCTGTATTTCTTTTGTGTTTTAGATTTTTTTGAACTTTTTTCTTACATTATTGTGCATAAATTTTTGTTTTCTGTCGTTATTATGTATTTGCTATTATTTATTTATGTATTGCGAACATTTTTACAATAAACATCTGTTATTATTATTAACTTTATCTAAAAACACATTTTTACTACATTACTGTAATTGAATTCTAGGAAGGCAAATTTTCATATCATATAGTTTTATATTCTTTATCCGTGTTAAAATATTTTGAATTCCCTCGTGGGTAACTTGTCCTTAAATCGTACCGACATATGTGCGATAAGGAATTAAAAATCCATAAAAAACGAAACTTAAAATTAACCACTCAATCATTATCTTCAAACCTATAAAGCCGCAGCTAAATATTTATTTCCGATATGTCAATTTACATACAGTTTTCTTACATGCGTACGATTATGAATTGTTGCTATTATTCAATGTTTCAAAATTACATTTTAATATGTTCGTTAATGAAACTATGAAGAAAATTAAACATGTGGTGATCGTCTTTTTTTTTTGTAACCGTCACTGAGTAGGTTTAGATAATACTTTAACAATGACGTAGAGTCTCCTTGCTTTTCCCCCAACATTTTTTTCAAATGACTAACTTACGAATACTTCAAACCATTGACTACAGTTAAACAATAAGCACATATATATTTTATCTGGGAATGCTATCTTTAGCCATGTATACAATTACAGATGTTATTATTAAATAGACAGCGTCGGTAAGTCATATAATGCTTGTGATTATTACAAATTTTAATTTGAGTTATCTACCAAATTAGTGCAAGTTATAAGAACGTGGTTTTATGCGAATAGATATAGTAAATATTTGAAATGAGAGTTGAAATATTCGTTTTATTTTCTATTATATATACAAGGGAGATTTGGCGGGAAAATGAGTTTTCAATGAAATATTTGTAATATAAAAATATTATTAAAAATTGGCTATGGAGAACACACATTGCAAAAGTCATTAAGACAGCGTAGAAGAACATTCAGCGCAGTTCATTGACTAATGTCAACATCACGAACGCCAAAACAACCATCACAGTCTATATGACAAGAGTAAAACTTGGCCAGGGGTTTCCATCTGACGGACACAGCCGCAACCTGCGGAAACTGTATTAACGTGCCTCTACTCTACATCGGATACAATCTATAGCGTATATAACAAAATAATTTGAAACGGTGCGCTCCTTACTTATCAACAGACTAACAATCAACTCGCGTTTCGTCAGGACCCAACTCGTCAAAGTTACATAACCTCAACAAACCTACTAGTCGTTCAATCCTATAGAACAACGGTAAGCTTTAGCAATTGTATTATATACTCGTTTAAAAGTATTATTGTTACTTTGGCGTTAACAGTAATATAGAATGACAAGTTTTACGAAAACACAACGAGGATGCTATACCTAATTTATATAGTTTATACTACTGCTTCCCAAAAAAAACTCACCCTATAGATGGTTACATAAAAAGTTCATTCGACGGCAAGAATCTTTATTCGGATAAAACATTATGAAAATAAAAAAATGTTTTAGATTTACACATAATAATAAAACAATTATTAAAGTTCATGTATTCAATGCACTTATGAATATAATCATATGGACGCAAATTTTGTTCATGAAATGTCTGTGGACAATGATATTTTCGTGTATTGGCGAGTTGCGTGTTGATGATACGCTAAATGACAAGTTGGGGTTTATTACCGGACCCCATTAGAAACATATTTAAGTAGGTAAAACTTAATCAAATTTTGTATAAAACAAAAACATTTTTAATAATCTAGAATTATTAAAAGTAGAGTGTGGAGAACACAATATAAGTTCATATTTGTGTGAAAATATCTGTTTCATCCTCCTGGTTTGAAGGAAGTCGGTATGTGTAGACCGAAGTATGTGTTGAAATAATACAATATTTTTTCTATTTACACTAATATATTTACAAGTTTAATCTTGGAGTTCCGTTAAATAAATGCTAAATGCAGTATCTGGTCTTAATACTAAAAACCGAGAAAAACTGGCTAATAAATAATATTGCTCCTATTTAGATCACTGAGATCTTAGTAGGAGCTGTTTGTTAGATCACTGAGACCTAAGCTTTAACTCGAAGAGATCGTACTTGTAACTGTAGTGAGCTCTAAGAGATCTTGTTTGGAACTGTAGTGAGCTCTAAGAGCTCTTGTTTGGAACTATTTCTTCATTACCTTATTTTTCGGCAAGAAATTTTCTCCCCACCAGTCAAAGAGAGGGAGAAAACAATGAAAAAGAGTATACGCAAAATTCCATATAACCATTTTTGCCTTTCCAAGAAAAGTATATGCTGTAGTTTCCGACGTCATAAATGTATTAAAATAAACAATATACGCCGGAAACCCTTAATTATAGAAAATAAAATACTTCTTAAAGTAATAAATATACAATGCACAGAGATAAACTAATGTTCGCAGAATCGCCTCGAAACAAATTATTAAATCTATTATAATAATATATAACAGGAAATATGTACAATAAAACATGATTCTATTATAATTATGCTTATTCTAATACATTATTTACCTAATGGATGCAGAGGTTTGTGCCTGTAGTAAAAATAAATAGTTTTTATGACTGTAGACTGTAGACAATGAAGAAATGTAATACCTGACCAGTCCTAAAGTAATTAACAATATTAAAGATATCTCAGAACTCCAAGACCTTTTCTATATACAATATATAATATTTACAATTTAAAAACTAGAATTAAATATATTATACCTACATCTAAATAAAACTAAAAATACAAAATTAAATCTATTTTGCCCGAACAATATCTTTCCAAACATGCAGACACGTGTTTCATCTTACTATAGAATCATCAGTACATGCCGCTGGAAAGATACTTTTACCATAAATACTATCCTTACCATATTACAAAAGTCATTAAGTCTGCTACCGGTAAACCTAACAATAACTTATTACTGGCTCTTAAATTTTACAAACCTTCGTAGCGCTCCTGGGACTTACTTGGTGAGCCAGATGTTACAGCCAAATACAGAACCAACGAGCCAGACCCAGACGGTCGTGCGGTTCCTTTCGAAACGTCAAAAATTATCCATCTCAAAAATGAAAAAAGGACGCCAGCGTGTATCTTATAATTTTGTTGATTTGTATGCAGTAGTCTACCACACAGAAGTCGTAGAGGATATTATAACCCACCAGGTGGTATTAAAAGAAAGATAGTTTGAGAAGAAAGCTACTAAATTTATTGTGGTTGCTTTCATTAACAAAACAATTAATTAAACCGTGATAATTTAATAAACAAAACGTCTATGATTTTCATAAGTCAATCCCTTAAACAGAGTTGAACAAACAAAATAAGAAAAAGAAAATAAATATTTTGCACAGTATCTACTTTAAAAAAAGGAAACTGCCGAGATCTCTTTCGTTTCCCCTTGCACCCATTAAAGAAATTTATCTAATTGGCTAAAATAACATACGGTATATCAAAAGCCAACGGCTATAATGCCATCGAAATTAATATATGGGAAATCATAGGTTCGATAACATAAACAAAATTTAAATTACCAAGGGATATAGTTACAAAGTTCAATATAAAAAGCAAAATAAATTTATCACAATGTATAGTAAAAAAAGTTGAATGTCATAAGCAAGCTAGTTTGTCGCTAAGCTTAATCTAATTTTAAATATTATACGCAAAAGTGAATTACTTCCCAGGAAAGAAAAAGAATCAGAGTTATTACGATTAACTAGCGATGCTAAAAAAAAGAAATATGAGATTCGACTTATGTAAATTTAATTACGTGAAACAAATCAAATTATCAATCAGAATTTTAGCGCGTAAAAGGTATAACTAATTACTTGATTAACCAATATAACAGAAATTATTAAAATAACATAACCCTAATTACACATTAGACATGACATTTACAAAAGCAAAATTAAAAAATTAATTAACGATTTTATATAAGAAAATTAGTCCATGCGCCCGTTGCACAAAGAGGAAACGTTATATTACACAAACTAGCCGTCGTAAATGTCTTTCTTCAAGTTACTTGACTTAGTTATTAACAGTCTCAGATTAACGAATTAAGCAGATTATTCTTATCTGTTACCGAGAAAATGCAGATCTTTTACCGGGATATGTGGCGTCTGCTTCAAGCCCTCGGACCGAACAGTGATTGAACTGCGTGGTCTCGCAAAGTTTTGCATCCTAGTTAATTAGTGGTGTTCTCGACACGCTATAGAAAAAGATATCACCAGTCTTAGCGTTGAATAATACAACCAAAGGGTGTTAACAGCACCCAGCAATAAGAAAGAGAGCGTAACGTACCAAGTGGAAATCTTGGGATTTTGCAGCTGTCATCAAATTAATCAACCAAAAACTGAAGCTTAAGTAGATAATTAGCACGATGTCACATCTACCCCTAACAGTGCTTATTTTTGTTCCAAAAATATCAAAACGATAACGGTAAATTCACAATCAAAAAGGCCTTTAATTAAATCAACACATGCAGCTTGCAGTCTTGCTATCACAAAAGTGCGTAGAAGGTCACGCGCAAAACTTTACCCCCACTCCAAATATTCTACACATTGTCAATAACGCAGCACTACGATATTAACGCCAATAGTATACAGGGTCTACGGTTTTTTCTTCAGTTCGGCATCGAAACGTGTCAGTACATCAGCACAATATTAGTCAGTTATTGTAATTCTCTTCTGTAAATAGTCAATAAAGATTACGAATTTGGAATTCAAGAAATCGTGGCCATAGTCTTATTGGCTGAAGAAACGATTTTTACCTTCTTCGGGGTACGTTCATCAAAGAAATCCATTGTTTTAACTATGTTTTTGTCTTTGGAGTATGGTTATGTATCCAGGATTCGTCTACGATGACATATCGACGAAAAAATTCTCTTGGATTTCGTTTGATCTTGACCATAAAGTAATTTTTTTATGAAATTTTAACACGAATTCGCGTTTGCAGTAAGCAAACGCGATACCAAAATTGAATGTAAATGAAGGCCCTGATCATTTAGTATCTTCTGTGCTCATATGACCACTTTTGAAAGCAGTGAACCACTTACAAATCATTCCATGGAAAGGAGCAGATTCATCATAATATTTATGTGGATTTTGTTCAGCTTCTTTAATGGTTTTCACGTAAAGATAATGTTCAATCAAGACACGAAATTCTTTTTTCTCGATATTAATACCATATGATCATATATTTCTACCCTCTAGAAGGCAATGACATTTTTCTTTTTTAAACTTAAGTTGGTACCATAATTTAAGTTAATTTATTTTGCAGCGTGTGTGTGATATAGGTTATTTTATACTGATGACAGATTAGGTTTTGTCATTTTGACAAATAATTACATACAAACGTTTCAGTTGAAAAAATAAAAAGTTTAATAATAAAAACAGCTACAATAAATGTTCAAAGTGAGCTCCTTCATTTTCTATGCATAGCGCAACCCTTCGTCTCATATTATTGAAGGCATTCCTTAAATTATGTGGTGTAATTTCCTCACAGACATTTCGGATAGCATTAGTAAGTTCTTCAATTGTATGTGGACGATTCGTAAATACTCTATTTTTTAGATGTGGATAAATGAAATAATAAGTTGTTAAGTCCGGAGATCGTGGTAGAAAGTCTACTATTCGATTATCAAAGAATTCATGCAATAATTCCATCGTTTCTCTTGTCTTATGGGCTGTTGCATTATCTTGCTGGAAATATCCCTCGCGGAGCTCATCGTCATGTAATTGATTTACAAATGGTAGCAATAAATTATTACGATATCGTTCTGCATTTATCGTATTATTAAAGAATATTGGACCAATAATCCGTCTACGAGAAACAGCAAGCCAAACGCCTATTTTTTGTGAATGCAAGGGTGTTTCAAGAATTTCATGTGGATTTTCACTAGACCAGATGCGCATTGTTTGTTTATTTATATATCCTGATAAATGAAACCATGTTTCATCGGACCAGAAGGATTTGTCAAAAACGTCATCGTTATTAATCATACCTAAGAACCACTGACAGTAATTAACTCTGGTTACATGATCGATTGGTAAATGCTCTTGCACGCAATGAAATTTGTATGGAAATTTTTGTAAGTCTTTTTTAACGATTCCCTGGCAGGTCCCATATGACAGTTGTGTTTGTTGTGAAAGCTTACGAATCGATTTCTTAGGTGATTGATTTATTCGTCCCTCAACATCTGCTATATTTTCAACTGTCCGCTTTAGTGGTCTACCAGCACCTGGTTTTCGAGACACAGACCCTGTTTCATGGAATTTAACCACTGACTTTTGAATTAATTGCCGCAAACTGTCATATGTTGTTGGAAAATTTGGAAATTCTTCTATACAAGGCTGCAAGGAGTACGACCATTCTCCATTTTCTAATTTTACACCATTCCTAAAGTATGATTCGATCAGAAAAACTTTATGATTTATTGTAAACATTTTTAAGTGTCAATTAATAAATACATTAATGACAGATGAGTTTTTTTTATCAGAACATACACATAATGACAGATGTATTTTATTTGTCACTACCAACACGATATTTTCAAGAAATAATTTCATGGCTTGCTAGAGGGTAAATATAAATGATCATATTGTATAAATAGTATGCTTTAAACATTTGTAAAAAGTTATTTATCTGACAGATTTGGGTGAAGTTTTGAAAGTAGACCTTTAAACCGCGACGGAAATCATCATAATGGCGAAAGCGCTGCCAGCTTTTAAAAAGTCATCTTCTTAAATGTATTTCTCTATAAATTTGCGACCTAACTCTTTGGAAGAAAACACTAACAACTTCTATCTCCATTTGTTACATTTTTATATTTGTTTATAATTGTTGATGTTACTACTATTATAGTATGACTATTTCCCTCAGAAAATTTTAACCAATTATATTTATGCAAATTACAGAAATAACCTAGTAACGGACGAATATCATCACCGAGTATTTAATGCACCATGAAAATATCCGGGTATTTGCACATGTGCATCAAGTGTACATTTTTTGACATTTTAAAAATATTTGGGCTTTAAATTATCAAAACCCATTTCTTGATTTATATTACAACTAGTATTTGAACAATAATAGTTATAGTTATTATTGAAAATACAATTGCTATCTGAATTACTCGCTTCACTGGTAGCAGTGCTTGTTAAAACATCGTTAACATTTTCGTTTTTGGATTCTCATCATAGCTTTGCATTACATATATTCCCGTGGTGACTTCCTTCGACTTTCAAATATAAGTTTATGAAATAGATATTTGAATGAACTGTTATTTTAATAATTTCATGTTCTCCCTCCTATACCACGTTTTGCAAGATTAGTTGCAGCTGTTGATCGATTAGAATTTGTTATTTGATTACGTTTTATATTTATACCGATCTTTTTACTGGCAGTTGAAGTCCACTTGAAAATTATATTTCTTCCAATGGGCGAATTTCTAAAAAAAACAACAGAGCCCTTTCGTTTTCACTCGGTGTTATAGTAATGTGGGCATCTCTCTTTTTGAGTGTATCGGAAGTATCGGAACAATTTGGAAAGTTATTTTCTGTCTCAAGTATTAGATGATTATAAACAAATTACCTAACTGGACATCGATCCGGGTCGATTTTATTTTCAACTAACCATTTCTTTTGCATTAGCGGCTTTCCCCATCCTTGACAGGTTTACTGGGCTATAAACAATTCATCCTGTATGAACGCCAAAACTATATTTTTCTATTTCAAAAAAGTTATCACACACTGCCGCTTCACCACCACACCAAGCTAGTTCCAATGCCACTATGTGATAAAACTTCCTTTGCATCCCTTGGGGAGTATCTGCGTCCCATAAAGCTATGATTTGATTCTGTTCGTTTCGCTTAAAATTGAAGCACTACTTTTTCTTGTGTCGCCAAAGGCTTGCAGTTTTCTTCGTTTTGCATTTCGTGCATTTCTTGCGTCTTTAAATACCAAATCTTTAAATGGATCGAAAGATGTTCCAAATTCCTTGTAAAAATTTTCCTGTAGCAGTTTGGCGATTCGGTTCCACTGAGTCTTTACTACACTTTTTTTTTAATTTTTAAAATTAAAATGTTTCTACAATTGACATTAGCGCGTCTTGTCAATTTATTTTTTTGGCGTTTGAGAATACATATTTACGCTACTTTTACAATCTCTATTTTTTTATCGTAATTAATCCAAAAGTATTTTTTTTTAATTTCTATTGTGAAATTCCTACTATTAAAGTAGCGTGAAATTTTCTTCGAGAAATAGTCCTTGATATATCCCTCTTGCATGCCATCCCTGAACATTTTTACTTCTGCATTTCGTGCACTAAAATTATTCACGTATTTGGCATGCACTCAGAATATAAATACTGAATATTCATGTATTATACCTTAGCAACAAGATCGTGAAGTTAGATAGTAATTTGACACATAATTTTATTCAGATAACGCGGGTATTTTTAAAAGTAATGTTTAAAGATAAATCAAATGTGTCGTTTTCAAAATTGTACCAGATAGCGCAAATCGCTCGCGTTGTCCGACCTTTTTACCATGCGCCGTTCAGCTGTTAAATAATTTATTATTTGCAATAGGCGAATCCAAATAAAGATAATTAGATAAAACATAACTATAAAAAGAAAGAGTAGGTGTAAATACATGTGAATTATTCTGAAATACTAAATTAGAAAGCAATAAAATTCGTAATTATGTACACGAAGACTAAAGCTACTGCAGCTTTGTAACAAGTGTTCATTTGAAAAGTCAACCTAGGTTACTTTTAAATTTTGATAGAAAAAGACGCAAATATATTAGTATGTGTTTGTTGTTCCGTAAACGTAAATCCAAATGACATTTGATAATGCTAATCACAAATATCAGTTAGTGCATAAAATAATCGTGCGTCGATTCTGGTTTAAAATGGATGAAATGAAAATGCACGTTGAATATTTATAAAATTTAAAATGTTATTCTTTAATTCTGATATGCTAAATTTACTTATATCTAACATATAAATATATACAATATAAGGAATTTCGTTTTATGACGAAACAGTATCCTTAAACCTCGTGGTTGTCTAGGCGTGGACATGTTCTTCTATAATATCCACTTTCCATCGTCTGTCACTAACAAGTTCGGAAACGATCCACGATTGTTTTTTTTTACAAATGAGTAAAAACAAGCATTTAATCGGTCTAGTGTTTCTTTCAGAAAGTTTGATTAATAACGATTTCGTAATACTATAGTAATCTTAACATTAAATCTGTTTATATGATCTGACTTGGACCTTAATGGTAAACTAAGGTTTCAGGTCAATTTTCGTTTTACAGTACGCTCATCATAAACTGTTTATTACGAGTCCAGTTGTCACTCAAAGTTTGAATTCATATCATATTACATGACAAAATAATTTGAAACATACTAGAGTGGCTAAAAATTCACTATATTTTGTATAAAACAAAAACATATGTAATAATATAAAAATATTGTAAAGTACTTGTCTTTCGGGTTCTTTGTAAATAAAACTAACGCTAATTAAAAACACTATATTAATAATAAAACACACTAAATAATATTTAATGACTAATAACAGTATTTATTTCACATTTATATAACAGTATTATTTTACATTTAACTCGGCTGTGACTTCAGCTTGAATGTCCTCTTCCTCTCTTGCCATCACCATTTATAGTACATCAGTTTTCTCGAATTTTCTGTTCGGGAAAGTTCTCGGATGTACAATTACGGAACTAAAAAATATAATAATTATTGTTTTTTTTTTTTTGAAAAGCCAACCTTATTTTATATTGCAATTTAATGGCGATATAAAAGTCATATTGACATGCCGCAGTTAAGTGTTAAAAAAAACAAATAGTTACTTTAATAGGAGAAGGATATAACGTGTGTTCATTTGAAAAGTCAATCTAGGTTACTTTGAAATTTTGATAGAATAAGACGCATATATATTAGTATGTGTTTGTTGTGTTCCGTAAACGTAAATCCAAATGACATTTGATAATGTCAATCACAAATATCAGTTAGTGCATCAAATAATCGTGCGTCGATTCTGGGTTTAATAAATTGCTTCTCAATTTTAAAATGGCTTTCACTTTAGAACATAATTTTTTTTTAGTTCAGGCTTATTTTCGAAGTGGTAATAAAATTGATGGTTTATGGGTTTGTTCAGTTCAAGATTGCATGGTAGAATTTCAAGTTGAGTTTCCACATTTTGTAATAGATTATATACAATTTAAGAATACTTTGGATAGAACTTTAAAACTTTTTTCTGAAACTGGTAGTCTCTTAAGAAAATCAGGCAGCGGAGCAGTTAAGAAACGGACACCTCAAGTTGTCAATCGTGTTGATGAAATAATGGAAAATGAACCACAAATATCTGTTCGACATTTGAGTCAACAAATAAACCTTTCTGTTGGTACAACTCACAAGTTATTAAAAAAAGATATGCAACTTTATCCATACCGTGTTACAGCAGTACAAGAATTGTTAGAAATTGATTACCCACGTAGAACTACAGTTTTGTAATTGGTTTGTAAATATGAACAATAATGGAGAACTTTCGCAAAGAGTCATCTTTACTGATGAAGCATGGTTTTATAAAACGGGATACTTAAATTCACAAAATGCAAGAATTTGGAGTAGTGAAAATCCACATGTAATTAATGAAGAATCGCTACATCCAGAGAAATTTGGTGTTTGGGCAGCGATAAGAATGAATTGGCACGTACCATAAGATAAATTTGTTTGTTGGGTCACTACTGAAATGGATGTTTTTGGATTTTCATCAATAATATGCTGAAGGGCTTCAATATTATCAGCTGTACCTTTAGATGGCCGTCCACTTCCAGTTTTTCGACCGACGCTACCAGTCTCTCTGAATAACTTTACACAATTTGTCAAAACATTGTAAAAATCATTGTAATCAAACACTAAATCAGGATGTTCTTCACTAAAATCAGCCATGCATTCCGTAATTGAATACTGCCACTCGCCATTTACTTTCACACCTGTACGGAAGTAACATTCGATAATTTTTGCTTTTTGTTCTATGTTGAATACCATTTTTTAAATAAATTTAATTTTCTTAATAAGAGTTTTGAAAAATTTGACACAAACTTGTAGTTTCAATTTCAAATAATAAATGTCATTATGTGGAAGTGGCTAAAGTATAGCAAACGCCAATTACGTTGGCGCGAGGAGGGGTAAGTTCGCGCAGGATTAAAAGTAGTCGGGAGATTTGTATTTGGTTTTACAGCAAATGTCAGATAATTCTAATCTCTAAGCGTGTGTCACTTTGTGATGCCCTAGCAAAGACATTATGTTATTTATGTTCCGTCAAACGTCAATGACAAATGTATTCTGACAATTACTTGAGTAGTGGGGGTGGACGTTTTTAAACGCGACTTCTGCGCACCCCCTCTTCGCGCCAACTTAATTGGCGTTTGCTATACCAACCCAATTTCACAGTCTACACCAATTATGAATTTTTTCGATGGCTCGTTATAATTCAAATCAGTACTTCGGCGTCATATTAAATACTGTAAATTACAAAATGAATATGGAAACTATGACTTCGTTTCCGGGCCAAATAAGTTTCTTGACAGTCGGTCGAATTTATAGGTTATCTGAACATATATAATCGAATTAAATCTTATGTAGTTATATTACTTTGAAATTACTATAAATTTTAAGCAGCAAATCAAATTAAACAATAACATGAAAAATAAAATGAACTATCAAGAATTTACAACATGTCAACATATAAGATTATATAATTCTTTAATTATTTATCATAGTGAATTATTAATCGCAAAACCAAACAGCTTCAAGTTAGTTGTAAAAGCATTATTATTGGAATTAAAACCATACAATAGACCAGAGTATCTACTTTGTATAACTATAATTACATATTCAGTGTTATGACAGTTTCATAAACATTATTTTATAAAAAAATGTATAATTTTTGTTTAAAAAAAAATACATCAAATATATTTCCAGACAATTTAAAATATTTAAGGTCCGGTTCTACAATACACTTCAACCCATCAATTATACCGTCGAATAACACGGATGAGGATAAAGTTTAGTTAATCTCTACTTAAACGTTCTACAGTCCCTAATTTTAAATAAAATTTGGAGTATATTGGAGTATAACTTAAGTATTCGCAAGGTATTAGCAATGTATGTATAACCTATGAAGTCTGTAAATGACAGTATGGATATATTTGTCCCGTTTACGCAATTTAAAAACTATAATTTTATGCTCATAAGTGTTGTACGGGTTTTATATGTTGCGCAGTGTACACATGTAATTAGGTATTAAAACACCAGCATAGTTTTTCTCTCGTTCAAAATATTGTAACAAATTTAAAACAAGTTGTCGCGATTGTGAATGTAATGTTCTGCCATGCGCTGCCATTATAATTTAAAAAAAATAAATTTAAAAAAATATGTATTTATAAAAAGAAAATAAATAACAATTCGATCAAATTTCATAAGTAAAAACACAAGATCTTTTTTTTATCGGATAAATTTCTCTTTTTAACGAAACTATTTTGCCAATTCGTAATTTGACGAGAAAAACTTACATGAAAAATTTAATGTAAGTTTTTCGAGCAAAATTACTGATTGGCAAAATTTTGAGTTAAAAAGAAATTTATCTGTGAATGAAAAGCTCGAGTGTTTTTTGGCAAGATAATTAATTATAATTATCTTTATTTGAAAGTAATAGAACAGTTATTAAATATACAATTATTATAAATTGTTTGGTTTGGTGTACTAATTTTAATATAATTTTCTTTGTTGGTTTCTACACATGTTGTAAATTACTGACAAGATTTTCGTGATGCTCAGGGTCAATTTGGAGATTTTGTATTTCTTGTGGATTGTGGTATTGATTTTTTTTATATTTGTTGTAATTTCTCTAGTTGACATTTCCCCAAACCGACTCATATTATGCATTTTACGTTCAACGATACTTAATAGTAATTATAACTGAAAACTGCCAATAGTTATTTATGTACCTAGGTTCGTAAGTACAGCTTTATGGTCGAGAATACGTTTGCAAACCGAGACCCGTAGGGTCGAGGTTTGCATATATTCGAGACCATAAAACTGTACTGTACGAACCGTGGTGCATATGAGATTTTTCGTCATACCTACGTTTCTTTTTTTAATAGACGAATTTTGATGATTTTGCACTTTACTTTTACCTATGTATACACATTAGTAACATCAAGTCAGGAATGTTTGTGGTATCCATGGTAACCATATTTGTGTCAATATAAATTTATATTTTTGATAAATGTCAAAGTACATATATTATATATATAATATATTATATAAAGTTCTTGCTTTTAAATAAACTTTATAAATATGGATCAAATAGAGATGGAGGCTATTATAGCTTGTACTGAAATTTTGCTAGAGAAGTCTTGAAGATATCTTACAATTTCCTAAATTGAAAGGATTTTTGAAGCATAAAAATGATGGTTTTAGACGGTCTAAAACCATCGGCAACATTATTAGCAGATTCAGGTATTGATGTTCTTGGTCTGAAAAGATACGGCGCATGGAAATCTTTCATCGTAGCAGAAAGATCTAATTGTTCGTTTACTTTTAATATTACAAAGTGATAAGTTTTTGTACTATATTCTACTTTTATGAGTTATGTGTTTTTGTTAATTAAAATTATGTTTCAAATAAATTTGTTATAAATGTTCTAAATATTGCTATTATTTACCTAGGGTCGTAATGAAATATTACAGCCCGCTACCATAGCAACTGTCAATACGGTATGTAAAGTGTCACTTACGTTTCAAAAAAAGGTGTCATAACTGTTTACTTACGTGGTAGGTATGACGAAAAATAAATTAAGTGATGCGCGGCTACTAGATTTGCTAGACAGTTTTGAGGAACAAGCGTTTTGATAAAAAGCTATGTTGTAGCTCTTTATCGCTGTTAAAGTGACAAAAATGTCACCATCAAATGGGCATTTTTTTTATAGGAGTTAATTTGTCAACGAAAATGTACTGTCAAATGTCAACGAGTGACGACTAATAAGCGAAAATGTGTGTATTTATCACGGAGTAGCTAATAATCCCGTATGTCTGTGCTAGGCGAAATTTCAAAATACATACTTTCGTTCAAGCTATCCTTGTCATACAAGTAAGTACTGTTTGTTATTTGGATGTGGAGATTATTCTTTGAATGTCGCTGATAGAAGTATACGTAAGTGAGGGTGAGGGATCATCTTTGGTGATTTTGAGTGTAGGTATTTCAACGGGCACCTTCCTATAATATTCCCCAGCTCGGTATAATGAACTTTCGCGGATTTCCTTGATCAAAATCATAACAAATACATTCTATCCGCTTTAAAGATAGATTACATGCTCCGTTGACCATTTATATAGAAAACTATTAGTTATATCAGTTATATGTAATAGTATTTTCAATAATTAAATTCAGATATTGTCAAATTGCCAAAGCATGTATTAAAGGGAACTAAAAATAAAAAAAAAGACTTGTATGGTATGTACAGGGTTATTCATTATAAATGTCCCAGCCCTTACCACAGTTATTATTGCATAGACAAAAAAATTTTTGAAATAAAAGTTGTGTGGTTATAAACTAATTTTATTATAACGTTAACAAAAGTACAGTGGCGTGCGTAGTTTAGGGGACACAAAAAATAATTGTTTTTTTTTAAATGAGACAGCCTGTATATTATTAAATTTTTGAAAAGATCTTTTTCTTCTGATTTCAAAAATATACCATATCATACCCCTGTCTTACACCGTTCTTAAGTTATTAAATAAAAGTTTTGTATCTACAAATGAGTTTTGGTCAACATTTAATTAAAATTACAAATAATACCTATAAAACGAATATAACAAAGATAACTTTACAACTATAAATAAATAATAACTTATAAAAGTTGTTCGAAGTGTCCACCATTATTTTCAATACATAATTCTAAACGTCTAATTATATTTTGAATTGCATCAGAAATGGCTTGATTGTTTACATTTAGGTTATTTATTTCTAATTGAATTCGGTCTTTCATGACTTGAATACAGTCATTATTATTATATATTATGTCTTTTAAAAACCCCCAAAAATATGAGTCCATACGGGATAGATCCGGACTGTTAGGAGGCCATAATATGGTTCCATTATTTCCTATCCACACTTGAAATACATTGTTCAAATGCTCTTTAACAGGTAGGACATTATGCGGAGTTGCTCCATCCTGCATCCAAATCATATCCTGAAGTTGAACGTCCGGAAAATTCTCTACAAGAATATTTTCAACTTCAGGAAGAATCATTTCCAGATAGGTAACTCCAGTTAAATTGAAATCATAAAATATGGGTCCAACAATTTTGTTTCTGAAAATTCCACACCATACACTAAGAGTTTTTCTTCCTGATTTTTTTATTGGTTTTATCAATCTTTTCCTATTCTCCTTGTTTTCCCATGACCTACGATTTTTCCTATTAAAAACTCCAGCCGTAGAAAAGCATGATTCATCGGTCCATAATATTTTAGTCAGATAATCAGCATCTTCATATAACTTTTGGATCATTTGGCGGCAAAACTCTAACCTTTTCCTTTTATGAGCCTCTGTCAAAAGTTGTACGGGTAAAATTTTATATGGTTTGTAGTTGTTAGTTTTCAACGTACGTTGTATTTTAGAGTAACTTATATTTAAATGAGCTGCTGCATTATTTATACTACATTCAGAATTTTCTAAAAAATAATATAGTGTTTAAAAAAACTTTTCAAGAATACTTATAAGAGGGCTTACCGTCGAAATAAAGCAGTACATCTAATTGATCTTCGTTGTTTGCATGAACTACTCGCCTTTTTCGATTAAAACTACCGGTATTATTTACCTGTTGGTAAATACGTCTGAACGTATTGTCTGCGGGTGTTGGACGATTTGGATACAACTCCCTGTATGCTCTTTGCGCTGCACGTTTATCTTTGTTATTTTCTATATAGCAAGTAAATATTTGAATTTTTTCTGCTACACTGTAAACCATTTTGAATGTTTCAATAAAGAAATGACATTTAATAAACATGACAGTTGTGATTTTCATAGCTTTCTTTGATGATATTAACTTTTCAATATTTATAGTAACTAGTTTAATTTACTATATTTATCCTTTAATAACATAAGAACGGTGTAAGACAGAGGTATAATATGGTATATTTTTGAAATCAGAAGAACAAGATCTTTTCAAAAATTTAATAATATACAGGGTGTCTCATTTAAAAAAACCAATTATTTTTTGTGTCCCCTAAACTACGCACGCCACTGTACTTTTGTTAACGTTATGATAAAATTAGTCTATAACCATACAACTTTTATTTCAAAAATTTTTTTTTTAATGCAATAATAACTATGGTAAGGGCTGGGACATTTATAATGAATAACCCTGTACTTTGTTTGTACTGAAAGCATTATTATACGTATACAATTGTACATAAGTTGTACATCTTTGTATACTTTTTTCTTTTTCTCCGTTTACATAACAAAAAATCTTATTGGATTAAAAAAGAAAGGTAAATTTATTAAACTGCATGTAACAACAGATAAGTCACGCTTTTTGAAATCTAAATCTTATAGTTTAGCAATTGAATTGTAAATATTGTTTCCTGTTTTAGTGATAGTCACGTTTATTTTTTTCTCCACTGTATTTCCAATCCAATTTTTATATATTTAAAGGTCATATTTTAGGTAGGTACTTAAAATATTTGTTTTATTTATTCAGAAACGAAACTGTCATTTTGAATGAAAATGATCTTGACTGTTGTGAAATTAAAGATTTGCGTATTACATTACCTATTTCGTTGTGTTCTTTATCAACTACTTGTCTGTATAGTCTTGTCCGAGTCGGGTTTGAAAAGGAGACAGATCCACGATAAGAATAAAACGTAGACTTCAGTTTTACTGATAATTTTAAAATAAGTCTGGGCTGATAATAATTCTTAGCGTTTATATCACGTATGTATATAATTGTAACATCTAAAGTGCATATAGGAAGTGATGTAATAAACTACCCACGAAATCATGTAAAAAAGAACATGATCGTGTATTGATTCCATTTTTTATTTTTCTCCACTTGTTATCAAGATGTTTTCTAAGAAATATCTTAAAATTTTTAAAACGTAATTAGTCTTTGTCTACTTGTATAATGTTGTTATCGTACCTTGTCAGAAGCAGGTCACAATTTAAAAAAATTAATGCCGCCGGAAGTGGTAACCTATCGTGTTTTCTTTTAGATGTTTATTATTTTCTTAGAATTTACAATTTAATATGTTGAAAACGTTTTTCATTACTACGATTTTATCCGTTGGATGATATATACCACTTCATTATCCTTTTAAAGGCCGCATATTGACAAACACATTAAAAATTGTTGATATTGTAAAAATTTGCTTAATTGTAACCGCTTATTCTAAAAACCGGGCGAAATCGACGTTAGCTTCGTCAATAAATGATCTTTATATAGGGTCCTTCAAAAAGCGCACCGGTTTCGAATCCATGGGTAAATTTTTGTTTGTTGGTTGGCGACATTGTTTTGTATTGCTTTGACATCCATAAACGTTCCGATTGCTGTCTAAGCCTGTTTCTAGCCATGGATCAGTTTACTATTGTGCCGCGTGTGCTAATTGTGAAAACGTTTTATCAGAACGGAGAAAGTTATGCAGTATCTGTCAGGCGACTACGCGCCATTCTAAGGCGTGATCAAACTCCGAATGAATCGACAGTTCGCAGACTTATGAAAAAGTTCAATGAAACGGGTTCCACAGTGAACATTAAAAGTCCTGGAGGTCATCGTTCTGGCCGAACTGAGCAAAACTGAGGTGGTTCGTTACTCCAATGAAATCTGTTCTTTGCCGTTCCCAAGAGTTGGGCATAGGATGTTCGTCAGTACGAAGAATTCTCCAGTATTATTTCTATTACTTACCACCAATACAAAATTCAGTTAATGCAGCAGTTGAAAGTGGACGATCACGAAAAGGGCGAGTTTATTGATTGGTTTTTGAGAAGACGACAGGGGGACGACGGCTTTGCGAGAAAAATTATCTTTAGTGACACACGAGCGCACTTCCACTTAAATGGATTTATGGATAAGCAGAGCTGCCGCATCTGGGGGTCAGAAAACATTATTCAAGAAAGAGAAATGCATCCACAACGAGTGACAGTTTGATACGGCTTTTTGGGCGGGCAGTATCATCGGACCTTATTTTTTTGAAGATGAGGCAGGACAAGCTGTGACAGTTAATGGAAACCGATACCGTGTGATGATAAGAGATTTGTGTGGCCTCATTTGTATGGAATGGACATTCACCACCTGCTTCGCTTCCCGCGAAACAATTCAATTGTTCCATGAGCGGTTCCCGGATCGCCTCATTTCGCGTAATGCTGACCATTAATGGCCACCAAGGTTATGTGACTTTTTTCTTTGAGGTACTCATCATTGGTGTATGTCAATAAACCCTGAAACATCCCTGACTTGAAGGAGGAAATTCGACAGGTTGTTGGCCAGATCCAAGTGGAAACTTATCAGGCAGTCATAGCAAATTTAACGGACAGAGTTATTACATCCCAGCGCAGTAGAGGTGCTCATATGCCCGACATCATTTTCCATATTTGAAATGGGAAGGTGTGATGAACGTGTTGATATATTTTGTTACTCTGTTTTGCAAAAATAAAGTTCATAATTCGATATATCAAAACCGGCGCGCTTTTTGAATGACACTTTAGCAGTTTAATGAGTACATCGCAATTCTTTACTATACTCTGTTCACCTTTCCGATTTTTTAAATGTTACTTTTCCTCCACATTGTTGCCGGATAGCTGACAATTACATAATAGGTTATGTCTGATGTCACTTAAGTGATATATGTTTTTGTATTGATCCATGCTGATCGCGTAGTAATGAAGTAAAGAGTTATTCATGAAATTTAGAAGTTATTCAAGTAATTTATAACTACGTACATAATATATCAAATACGAAAAAGCTAATATTGCTTCCCATATTTTTCTGCACACGAAACAACAATTTATAATCAATGGTACATGAAATATATCTAATGGGAGAAAGATCACATTACTTTGCTTGAATGGTTTGGTGCATATAATTAAAGTGGATAAGAAACAGCACGAATATTATATGAGTCAGCAATAAATAATGTATGAACATTAAGTAAAAAAGTTTATAACAAATACAGTAATGAAGCCACTTGCTTTAAGAAGATCTATTGATACAAATTACACACATAATTATTAGAGGCTGGATCGAAAAGTTATTTTTGAGGTCTTTACTTAAAATTAATCGGAATCATCACTATTACTTGTATCCAAATAAATAATAAATTCTGCCATTTCATTTTTATCGATCACAACCTCCATTTTCCACCAGTCTTCTACAATGTTTTTAGCTGGGTTGATACAATTCTTCCACACTTTTGGTATTACATGTTCAGTACATCCTGCCATGGTCTCAAAACCTTCTCTGTCCCTTTCCCATATATCCCGATATTATCGTAATATTTTTTCGCAATTCCCCATACATTTTCAATTGCATAGAAATGTGCAATGATATGGGGATAATCTAAGTACGTTGTGTCCATACTATTCAGCCAACTTATCTACCACATACACTTTTCTTGGTCTATGCCTTAAATTGAATTATTTAGTAGTGCTAATTATAGAAGCTAAAAAAAGTAACTGTGTAACATGTTGCAGGAGTTGTGGTTTCAAAGAGTTGTCATATTGTATTTTATTTTCATTTAACCAACCTGGATGATATCAATCTTTTTCCACATGGAAATTGGAATACTTTTTTCAGTAACACTATGTTGTTCTTCAAATTATAGCAGAAATATTACGTAAAATTATTGATAAAGATGTTCTACCACTATTATATATGCTTCTCTCTTGTAGGGTCATACAAGGTGTTAAGCGTAACTTGTTGTTCTGAAGGATATACATATGATGTGATTATGATATATGATATAATGAGTTACAAAAATTGGAACTTACTATTTCAATACATATCATACATTCTATTCTGAATAGCCATTTGATCAAAGTCATCAATATTAGTGACCGGTTTTTTACGATCCCGTAATTGTTTAGGACTCTTCAAGGGTCTAGCTTCCTTGATATCTTTCGATATAGCAACAGTTTTGAGAAAACTGCTCGTCCACGAATATCGACACACGAACAAGACGCGCTGCTTTTGTGGCTTTTGGGGGAAAACCCTTTTTTTGCATTCGATAGTACGTATATTTATTATGTACTATCGAATGCAAAAAAGTGATAGTCATATTTTAATCGGTTTAAATTAGGCTGCGTGAATATAGGTATATATTAAATGTAGGCGTCAAATTTAAATATCGAAATAACCTATAAGTATCAAATAACATATACGTTGTTACACAGGTAGGTGTAAGTGTCAAATTACTTTTGCACGTTACTACGATCTTAAGTACGTTAGCAATGTGACAATACTAAAATATTTAAAAATTGACTTTACATTTAACTTCACACTGTACCACTTCTTTTTTAATTCGATAGTATAGCAAACGCCAATTAAGTTGGCGCGAGGAGGGGTAAGTTCGCGCAGGATTAGAAATAGTGGGGAGATTTGTAAAAAGCGTTCAAATTAGCTTTGCCTCTAGTAGGCCATTCCTTTAAAAACGTATGATTATTAATAATTTAAATTTGCATTAGTTGTCAATTAGACAGATGCATAGTTGACAAAAATTGCTTTGTAATTTAAAATTGATTTAACATGGTTTTTACTATACAACACAAATCATTCATGCTAGAATCTTATTTTCGAAACGGACGTAAGATTGACGGACAATGGCAGTATTCTCTTCAAGATTGTTTAGAAGAATTTAGAAATGAGTTCCCTAACGTCATCTTTGATTATGACAGTTTTCGGCACACAGTGACACATTCCGTTATGGTTTTCAGAGAAACAGGGAGTGTTAAACAGAAAGAAGGCGCAGGTCGGGCGAAAAAGCGTACAGAAGAGCTAGTTAATAATGTAAGAGAAATTATAAATAATGCACCAAGAACTTCCGTACGAGCATTATCACAACAAGTGGGTGTGTCAATTGGCACATGTCATACAATTTTGAAAAAGGACTTACATTTATTTCCATATCACATGACCTGTTATCAAGAAATCAAGGAAATCGACTATCCCAGAAGAATAACGTTTAGTCGGTGGTTCTTAAATAATTTTGATAATGACCTTCTTGACAAAACCTTTTTTTCTGATGAGTCCTGGTTTTATCTGAATGGATATGTGAACTCACAAAATATGAGGATGTGGACTAATGAGAAACCACATAATTTTTTTCTTGAAACCGCACTTCATCCGCAGAAAATTGGTGTATGGTGTGCGATTAGTCGAAGGAGAATTATTGGCCCTATTTTTTTTAACGGAACCTTAACAGGAGAAAGGTATCGACAAGAAATTATTATGCCATTTATCGAACAGCTTGACGACGAAGAAATAACACAGGGTTACTTTCAACAAGACGGAGCTAGAGCACACACAGCAGGTGAAACAATTAATATTCTGCAGCAATTTTTTCAAAATTGGTTGATAAGTTTAAACACTGAACATGAATTTCCACCAAGATCTTGTGACATTACCCCATGTGATTTCTTTTTATGGCCATTCTTAAGGAACTCAATTTATCAAGTACAGATACCTGATCTTGCAGGCCTTCAAATCAGAATTGCTGAAAGAATTAATGGAATTGACAATGCGATACTACAAAACACTTTTTCCTCCATCAGAAGAAGATGTGAGAAATGTTTCGAACAAGGTGGTGGACACTTTGAACAATTTTTATAAAATTTTGCTTGTTTGTTGGAAATAAACATATTTCATTCACTTAAAAATGTTCGTTTTATTATTTTGACATTTGTCATTTCAATCAAATATCTCATCTCATAACCAACAAAATTCCTATTAAAATTAGTAACAAGCTAAGACATAATCATAATTTCCAAGGGCTACTTTGAGGTAAAATTTATTTGAATTCTTTGTATTTGGTTTTACATCAAATGTCAGATAATTCTAACCTCTCAGCGTGTATCACTTTATAATCCCCTAGCAGACATTATGTTCCGTCAAACGTCAATAACGTATTATTATAATGTATTCTGACAATTACTTGAGTAGTGGGGGTGGACATTTTTAAAAACGGTTTCCGCGCACCCCCTCCTCGCGCCAACTTAATTGGCGCTTGCTATACATTGTTTTGGCATGGCATATGGGTGCTTCTAAGTCTTGTGAACTAATAATCATTTGCACTCGGAAGTGTATGATGACCATTAATCAATAACAATTCCAGAAACTGACGAACGTCCTCTTCAGACAAGATAAAAGTTTTGGCAATTTTTATCTTTTCGAACATAAAGTTCGCTCTGTTCCCAAATAAATGTAATAATTTCGGGAGTAAAGAAAATAGAAAATAATCTCATATTCTGATTTACCAGCATGCTCTTCGCCGACTTTGTCAGGTTCACCTACGTTTTGAGTAATACCCACATTTTCTGTTTTTCTCCAAGTTTTTTTTCTTCGAATGGTACTTTTCTCGTTTTTTCTTCGAATAGTACTTTTCTCTTGTTCTTCATCACTTTCTTCTGACTGTCCAGCATGCACTTCCACTTCTCCTGGAACGTCCTCAGACAAATCACGCATATCTAACATTTTTTTGTCGACTTCTTCTTCGTCTGTAATACACTAGATCCTGGTGGTAAAATCACTCCATCAACTGCATCTTGAGATATAATGGCTTCCACAGTATCAAGAGTGCTTGCCAGATAATTATAGTTTGTAATAGAAGTTCTAAAAATGTGCATATCTAATTAGCCTTCTTTCTAAAAACAAATTTATATTATAAAATCTCTTCGGACTTATTGGATCCATTCTTGAAAACATAATCCACACAACAGTAGCGATCAAATGCAAGCACGCTTCACTAAGAGAAGAGCAGGAGTAATAAAATTGCAGGTGTTAATTTCCGAAATTTTCATGTATGAAGCTGCAGAGACTTGCATAGCAGATTTTACTACATCGCAACGGTCTATGTTCCCAAACTGGGACATGTAACTTTCTGGCCCTTGCATTACAAAACCAATTACATAATTGCTAAAACCTGATAAATAGCAAATTACACAAGAAATTGTCAATAGATAAAATCAACTTTGAGAATCTTTAAAAAAATTACGCATTTAGATCGGCCGATTCTGAAACAGTGAAAAAAATATGTCCTACAACACATTTAGAAGATTATTTTAGATATGAGATCATCACAAAAATTAACATAAATAATATTCTAATACAAGTAGAGTATCTTGGCTATAGAAATCATTAACTAGCACCTGTATTTTTCAAATCCAAACGACCTTAAAAATATATATAAAAGGTATGTTCCCAAAGAGGGAATGTTGGCCTTTAAAAGGTTAAAGTATTTTTTTCTAAATATTTCTACTTTTCATCAGTAATATTTTATGTAATCTTGTAACCTAATTTTCATATGTGAGTTATTGTTATTGTTAAGAAATGGTTTTACCGGAATTCCTAAAAAATAAGTGATTAGGTAAATGCGTTTTCAGGCTATTGTCCATTAAAAAAAAATAAACCAAAAGCTTTATTCTATTAAAATATATATATGAATAATTAATAAGCTTTCTAATGTCCATTGTTAATTATTGCTTCACATCCATGCTTCCTCCTCAAAAGTAGTCAGTAAGGACCACCGATTTTATATTGCGGGAAATCTGTTGTTTACATAGAGCTTTTTCGTGACCCACACATTTTCAATTGCATTTCCGTCCGACAACTACGAATAGCAATTGCTATTTTCCATTACGCACAGTTACTGCGATGATTCAGATTATTGTCCTCTTGTAATAACGATTCCGCCTTGTTACTATCTTAACCATTTTCGTACTGATGTTGAAAATTCCTTTTGGTATAAATTAAGTATTTTTCGTGTGTTTAAAATAACAGTAAACTCACACAACGATCCATAACCCCTGCTGAAATACCCTTACACGTGCAGTTTCTCTGAATGTTTTACTATATGTTCTGTCCTGGGCATCTAACCCCGGAAACTACTCTTGCGCGAAAATACAATATTAAACCAATCTTGTTCCATGTTATTGCACACCAAAGCAACACGCTTTTGTAAACATACTGCGATAAACATTACTCTCACGTATTCCGTAAAAACATCAAGCTGATTCTTATAGTTTTCTTTGCCGGTTCTGCTTGTCCTCGCAGTGTTAATCCAGGTTTTTTTTAACAAGTTAACAACCCTATCTTGCGTTGTCGTTGAACGTGATCTGCCTCGACCTGGAATATTATCTACTGTCTTTGTTGATTTATATGGATTAATAAATAACAATATTGTGAACGTCTTTTATTTTATAATTGCATTTACACGCATCGTTGGCCTTTTTTGAATGCACGCACAATGAAGCCGTCTCAAAACAAGATTATATATACCGGCTGTCAGAGATTCAATGTTACAAGCGATAGTCTCCTTTACCTGTAGAAATAAATAATCGCGCAAGATGTCGCTGAAAATAGTTCAGAAAACCCTAAAAGGCATTTGTTATTAAACAACACTTAATACACCACCCCCCAGGAAACCATCCCCTAGGGCATTTCTTCAAATGACACGCCTCTCTTTTTTTTGTTTATGTTTGTAGTAGTAGGAGTTTGGAATGCAATGGTATAAAAAAAAATTATTCAACAAATAGTACAAAATAATAATTAAAATCAAATCCGATGAAAACAATTTTAAGTAAAACAAAATTCTTATAATTTTACGAGTTATAAAGTTATAAATGTCGTTCAAAGTGACCACTATTTGACGTACCACATGCTTCAAATCGACGAATTAATTCACTAGTAGGTGTTGCTGTTATCATATTAATTGTAACAGAATTACATGCTTCTCGAATTCTACCCTTCAAATCAGCTGTAGTCTGTCTGTAGGCCAAGTGGAATAGACAACATTTTTCAAGTATTCCCACAAAAAAAAAATCCAATGGGTTCACATCTAGCGAGCGAGCTGATCAGCGAATAGGACCATTAGTACCAATCCATTTATTAGGATACCTTATATTTAAACCTTCTCCAACCAACCTTTAGTTATGAGGCGGAGCACTATCATGTTGCCACAATAAAACTTGGCGTTCTGCTATCGCAATGTCTTCCATTAATGAATGTCATATTGTAAGAACTCTAAATAGCGCTGTCCTGTCAAGGTTTCTTCAAAGGATTGTGAACCAATACGTCCATTAAATAATCTACATCAAGCGTTTACACCCCATATAACTTGAAAGTAGGTCACACCACCCAATTATTGTGAAATCGTGACTTGTCACACCACAAAATTTGATTAGTAATATAGAGATCATCTTGTAACATAACTTGCATCACCAACGAACTCAAGTCCTCATTCAAAATCTGTAGGCCTTAATGCTTGAAGCAAATGAATCTTAAAAAGGATGATATTTGTTTAATTTTAATATTCTTTGTACTGTCGATCTACCTGTACCCATTTCCTCTGCTACAGTTCTAATTGAAGAATGTGGATTTATTCCAAAATAAGTCAGCACATTTATTTGTATTTCTTCTGTTCTGACAGTTGATGCATGATGAGAATGATTAAAATATGATGGAAATGAGCCCATTCTCATTTTAGCTTCTACACGTGAAAATGCCATGTGTGACGGTACTATCCTGTCAGGCAATTGTTCTTGATATAATCTTACTGCTTCACGAGAATTTTTATTACACTTTTCAAAAATTAGTAACATGTTAACACATTTATTTGGCGTATAAATAAACGGCATTTCATTATTTACAGTAGTACTACTTTTTTTTTGACGTAGCAATTAACATTAGCTTATGACAGTGTCTCAACCATTACCAATATAGATAATAGATGGGGCCAATTTTGTGAAATTTTAAATTAATTTAACGTTTTAGTAATTATACATTAACACCATAATAATCATTTATTCATTTTGTGTTACTTTTACTTATTTGTTTTAATATTATTTACATTGAATTAACATTTATTGATACATATAATAGATTTTCGGTTTAAATTGTTTTTAATTGATTTTGTGCGCAAATATTAATGATTCAAATTTAAGTTGAATTACTGTTTTAAGAATTGTATTAATCGTTTGTCGAAAAAAAGTATGCCGTTGCTTTCCAAACTCCTACTACTACAAAAATAAACAAAAAAAGAAGGGGATGTCATTTGAAGAAATGCCCTAGAGGATGGTTTCTTGGGGAGTGGTTTTTAAGTGTTGTTTAACAACAAATGCCTTTGAGGGTTTCGTGAACCATTTCAGCGACATCTTGCTCGATTATTTATTTCTACAGATAAGAAAGATATCGCCTGGTAACAATGAATCTGGGACACCGATATATATATATATATATATATATATATATATATATATATATATATTATATATTTATATTAAAAATTTACAAGGCACACTAAAAGGAGTGATCCCCTTCTACCTGATCATATTTTTTCAATATTCCTTTTCGCGCTATTTGTTAGTAAATAATCAGGCTCTTTTAATTATTATGCAAAATATGTAACTTAGTGGATCTACATATACTTATATTACACGTACTTCAATCGTTTATCTAAGAGGTATGTTTCTAAAGTTCTAGAAATTGTCACAATTTCTTTATTTCATTAATTTTCATCTATACTACATTGTAATTTTTGTAGATATTACTTCCACACACTTGCTTCAGCGCGAAACTAGTTTTTTAGGCCATAAATAAATTATTTTGAATCTCTTTTATCATATACTGGTTTACAACTATTTTTAAGTCCATAAATCGCGAAACATGTAAAGGTTTGTGTAGTTTTAAAGCTCATGATAGACGTCTGACACCATATCAGTCGAAAAAGTAGATGAACTAATTTCGACTGCAATTCGTTTAAAATTTCCGTATTTTGGTCAGCAGTATATAGTTTCGCGTTATTATGATGCATTAGTGGTTATTTACGCAACTTAAAAATCAGTTTTTCATGAGCGCATGTCACAATGGCCTGGGCAAAATGTTTGAATAATCTGCATTGATGCAGTTCTGTTTGGTATATTATCCACCAAAATTCCATTGTAATCGTAAAATAACAAAACCAGAAATACATTAGAAGGCATCAAATTACAAAAAATGAATTTCATAAACGATAGAACCGATACAAACAATGTATCAATATGCATTTGGCAATCATATAAACTCTCCATCGGCGACACTGCAACCATATTTCTCCATTTGCAGAAAAAAAACGATAAAACAAATGAGTATTTAATATTAGTAGATAAATTAACAAAAATGTACTTTCACTAATTTAATTTAATAGAAATTCCAGTTTGATAAAGAGGGGTACATACTACAGAAACCTAACAATGGATTAAATATTGTTTTAAATACCTCTCCGCTAGTCTCAAAAAAACACTATTACGTTTTATTTTGTATATAATACTGCCAAGAAAATTAAGAAATTCCTTCTACTTAATGTTTCTAAAATAATATTTCACCAAGAACCGCCTGCAACATCCATTAACAAGATATATTCCATTGCTTTTATGTGTTTATGAAATATTTCACTAATTTATCCAAACGAATATGCTTTTTATCATTTAGTTATTTGAGCAATGCTTGGCTTCATATAGCAAGAAATTTGTACAATTCTGTAGCGACTTTCATACCATATTTTATTATACAATCTGTTCAGCTATGCAATGTAAATAAATTCTTAATTTATAACACGAATTTTATTATATTTTTAATTTTAAATTTTATCTATTGTTTTTATATTTCCAAATTAAATTCCTAAATAATTAATCTACATACAAAATAGTTAAAATATTCTCTTTGTTTTGTATTTATTAAAGAAAAGAACCTTGTATTTACGCAATGTTGGCCATAAATGGGCTAATTTGAAGTATAATTCAATTTAATTACTAAGAAATCAGAACTCTTTTCCTACTTCCTCTTAGAATTTTCATAATAATTACGGAATCTCTTCAATACGTTGTATTATTTCGGACGGCCTTTCTCATATTTACCATTTATTAACTAATTATGTCAAATTTGAATAATTTCTTATTTAGTAGTAATTTTAAATTTTCTACTTAATTTTATTTCCGCTTGGCTAACTACACGAGTAAGCAAACTACTTTTACGAGTACCTTTGTGTAAATAATACTTTTTTTCTTTCGTTATTATTACAAAGCAATTTATCTAATAGATACAATGTTTTTTCGTGCACGAAAAAATCGTTAGTAGAACTGGTTATATTGACAAGCACGTCTTTTAATGGAGTAATTCAGTATAGGAATAGAAATACATAAATTGTTACAAATTCCTAGCGCATGTAAACTCCATATCGGGTCAGTACATCTTCTGGTTCCCTCCTTGCGCAAGTTCGGAATTGAGACAACATTCTAATGTGTATATTTTCCTTAATTACTTCAAGTTTATGGTCTACCTATTCGCCACTAAACTAGTTTCACTTGCAAATAACATTTCTTGCATAGTAATTTATTATATATACTCATGTTCCATTTTAAATGCGGTGTTATCAAATAATTATTATAATAGTGATTATAGCAAGTTCAAGCTAGAGAAAATTTATTTGCTTCATTCTACTGATTGGTACAATATACAGGCTATCTTTGAAATAAAAAGACACCGCATGAAAAATGGAAAGATCTAATATACATATATAGAATATGAATTCAAAGTATTGTGAGTCAATTACGATGCGAACACAGGTGGTATGCAATAAACGTAATCGATATAAGAAACACTCTGCAGGCTCGTATTATCAATATTTGGTTTTAAATAATAAAAGTATACGTGTATTATAATATGAATGTATATTTATACGAAATCTCACCTAAGCTATGTGAAATACAAGAATACATTTTGCACGCTAATTTATTGTGTAAATTGTATAACAGTTAATTAACAAATTAGCAAACATATAATAAACAAAGAGAGATGGAAATATCTAAAACTTACTATATAAAAATGTCTGTATCATCCTCAAACTCGGTGAAATCTTCGTCACTATTTAAATTAATTATGAGCTCCGGATGCAACATTGGTAAATCATTGTACTTTGTTTCAATGATTAATTGCATTGCGCCATGCGTTAGATATGTTTTTTATTCCTTCTTTTATTAATTGTATAACACTCTCACTGAATTCCGGCGATTTATTTTTTCTTCGTATGTTTTCTTTGAGTTGTGCCCAAATCATTTCACTAGGGTTAAAAATGCAGTGATATGGCGGCAAACGTAGCACATCATGATTTTTTATTGCGATGGTATCTACTATATATTCCTTTGAGAATTCAAATAACTTCATGCATTCAAGTAGTTAGTTATAGTAGTTAATAGTAGAAAATGTTATTGTTTTATAGAAACTCTTGTATAGGTTCCTTGCTACTGCTGCTATTGGGTATTTTCTTTTGTAAACGACAGTAGTAGAGAGCATTATCAAAAACAATCACGCTATTTGTACTTTGGTATTAAACTAATCTCCGAATAATGTTGATGCCGACATGTCTTCATGGTAATTTAAGGAGCAATTTTGTATGTTTTTTTTTGCAGACAAGATAGCAGCTTCTTCAACCCAACCATTTGTAGATCCACGATGCAATATTATCAGTCTTTTTCCTCTAGATGCAGAAACATCTAACTGGCACTAATCTGAATTATCACTTCAGCCCATTTTTACAATATGCATATCACACCACGTTTCGTCGAGATAATAAATATTTCTTCCTTGCTTTTTATATCTGACGATACCAAGTAAGTAATCGTACCGTGACTTATGTATTCTCAAACTTTCCATTATACACTGCCTTTTATCAATTTTCTTCTATTTGAATCCGTTTGCTTTTAACAATTTCCACAGTATTGATTTTGAATATTCAATATCACTCATTAATGCAACTCTTAAACTATCAACTGTAGGTACTTCATTTTTTCCATACAACGAGTATATATTCTTCTGAACTACATCGACATCTCTCAGAGTTACATTTTTAAATTGCCCACTATCACATCTCTTTTTTCTATCAGAAACACCAACATTCACCATTTTTTTAGTAGTCAATTCCGGTATTTTATTAAGTTATGAAGTTTTTAAGATAGCTTTCGAAGTACATAATTTATCTATTTCCATTGAACCATGGTAGACATTTAATACAATTTGCTCTGCATCCATAGATAAATGTTTGTTGTCTTTGTTTTCCATTACACATTTCGTCCCCGTTGCTAACTGGAACACCTTCTCTTAAAGTAACTGCACTATTTTCCCAAGGTCCGAAAATTGTACACTTTTGAATTTATATCACCCGGTTCACCTTAGTTGTTTAAAATAAACTAAATTTTATTTGACTATAACGTGTAAGTAAGTATACGGTATTAAAATATTAAAATTAGAGATTTATATTAATTACTTTATTTTCTTAATACACTTAAGCCTAGATAGATTCCAGGTACTTACTTGTGTTTACTATCGCCGGATAATAGAGGAATTATCACAATAGATCCTTAATGGTTTTATGTATTTATGTCATTACACGATAACTTGAAACAAAGTTTTGACAAAATTGTCAAATATAGCATTCAAACAAGAAAAAGGAAAAGCGGTAAAGGATCCAAGGAAAATTCCAATGTGGACAGTCGATATTATTCGTAAATTAATTTATAATATGTATAGACAAAATTAAGTTCCTTTAATAGAAATATATACTTAATACTAATAGTTCTCTGGTTTCTCTTATATTATAATAATTGTTTGCATTTCTCTAGACCCTCACCGCAGGGTGCCTAATTAAAGTATTTACACATCAGTTTGCCGTCGTACAATATCTTGAAACAGACTTTAAATATGTACCTCTATTGAAGTTACACACAAACCGTATGTGTACATACGTAAACGTAACGATTTATAAAAACTATGACATCCTGTCTGCTAAGGTCAATACCTCGTACAAAATCAGGTTTTTATACATTCAAGTAATTAATTAAAAATTAAGGTGTATGTTACAATCATTTATAAACCCATTTTAAAAATCATATAAAAACTTTTGCGAGAATGTTTTTTTTTGTTAAAAGTAAGAAATATAAAATATGAATATCAGATTCAGAATGCCACTATTGTCTTTAAAGACGGCAATGTTTATATTTATAAAACCGATAACATTGTGTCTAAGTTTTATTATAGTATGGGTTCAATAACCTGGTACGAAATTCAAGTGAATTTTTAGATCATATATTAAAAGAATATGAAAGATGTGTACTTTACTTGCATTTAGGTTACAATCTATTATCTTTAATGGACAAATTGTAGCGAACGAACGTAACGATCGACAACAGACTGATTCTTAAAGCTAGATGGACAATAGTAAAACTATATTGTGGGTCAGCGTTGAGATATCGTCTCGATAGTATTTATGATATATTCAGACGCACAGGGCGTAACAAAATTTCCTTAAATATCTTTGTCAATTTTTTTCTCACTTATGAAGAGGAAATTATGGGTATATATTCTATATAATTTAATCTTGCCATAAAACGACAACGTATAAAAATACGTTGTCGTTTTATTTCAAGGACAGCCGATATAATATATGTATACCGGGTGAATCAACAAAGTATGTTTGATCATAAATGGTGAATATAATAAAAAATTAATATGCTAGATAGGGTTGCCGTTGCTGCACATTTTAAAAATCTGTAGACTTATATAGAATGTTACGTAAATCTGGCACAAAAAAGATACATTTTTTAAAAATTGAATGGTGGCCTGTATATAAGTCTAATTTTTGATTATACATTAAATTTGGAATATTTTTTATTAAGGATACTTAGCAGCTAGAGCCAATATTTTTTGAGATATTTACAATTAAACACAAAAAGTGGCATTTCTATGTGCATCTTTAAGTGCCAATAATTCGAGAGTGCCATGGCATATAGCGTTTGCACAAGGTGTGCCATGAGATACTTTTATACGGAAATTATTTTGTATACTGGGTGTTCGCGAAGGTTCGATAAAGTAAAGGAAATTTATGCTAAAAAGTCTGGTGTATTTTAAATGGAACGCCTATATTTTTTTTATATAGTCATATTAAGTGCTTTAGCAGCTATTTTTTTGTTAAGCATCCCCCCCCCCCCATACCTATCTTCAATATTTTGGTAGATATTTAATTTTCTTTAAAAAATCCGTTTCTCTATACATTAAAAATCATAGAAGCCATGTATAACATACTGTAGTTATGTCAAAATAACCGCAAAGGTATAAAGCTACGATTGTTAATCTCTAATGCGTTTTTGTTATTATTGTTTCTGTTATTGATGTATTTTTTGTACATGTTATTATTCATTTTTGCGTTTTATTGTTATTTCATTTATTAAATTATTTTAATAATAATAAATTTCTTAAAAAAGAGCTAATTGGCATGGTATACATCTTGAGAGAAACACAAAAAAGTTGTTTACGCATTTATTGGATACGTTACCCGAACAGACGTCAGCCGCCGAATAAAACCTTTGAAAATCTCAAACATAGATTTGATACTAATGGTAATGTTAAGTATAGTAAAAGATCCGCAATGAATAAACAGGAAAAGGAGTTTTCTTTATGTCGAACAAAATCCGCACATTAGTGGTAGACTATTAAGTGTCATTGCAGACACATGGCACACGACGGTAAACCGTTCAATGAAGAAGTATAAACTCCACCCATATCATATATGTACAACTACATCAGGAATTATATTTTCGTGACTATGAAAATCGAATTCGTTTTTGTAATACAATAGGAAGACAAAGCAATAGTAATCCTAATAGCCTATCATTGATTCTTCTTTCTGATCAAGCGACCTTTAAGTAATGGCCTTTTTAAACTACATATTGGGGACGTAATATGAATAACCAAAATGTTTGGGTGCGGTATTATTGATACCCAAAGTGTTGGACCTTTTTTTTAAGAACATCTAATTGGAGACACCTACTTATCATGTTTAAATACCTGTTCTTTTAGAAGAAGTTGATCTTCTAACCAGGAAAGCAATGTGCTTCCAGCATGTTGGGTCGCCAGCACATTACTATTGCAATGTCCGTCAATTTTTAAATGTTACTTTTCCCGTCAGAACGAGGTCGGACGAAGTGATTTTATAAAATGGCCGCCGAGATTATGTGTTCTTATCCCTTTAGATTTTTTTGTGGGGTTACATCAAGGGTGGAATTTACGAGGAAAAATCGACAACAAGAGTTGAAAAATAGGATAAGAAATGTTTGCAGAGAACTACCGGCTGAAACCCTCCAAAGAGCCAAACAAGAATTTTTACAAAGAATTAATTTATGTACACAAGTGGAAGGACAGCTCTTTGAACATCTACTTTAAATTTCTAATGTTTATTATAATATACCTTAAATAAATAATTTCCACAAAATAGTTTTTTGTAACTACGTTTTTTTTTTTATTTGGCATTGAATTTATATTCAAAAACTATTAAAATATCTTACAAAATATTAAAGAAAAGTATAAAATATAACTAACAAAAACAAACAAGCCACATGTATGTGTTTTGTTCCACTTAAAATATATATTCTTCAGAACACCAAGAAATACGAAACAATAATACAACAACAATTTTTATTATATTATTTTGAGAAGTTTAATCTTCTTCCATATATAGTTTTCAACAGCTACTATGATTTTTAATTTATAGAGAAACGAATTTTTAAAGGAAAATAAAAAATATTGAAGATAGGTATAGGGAATATTTGGAAAAAAGGTAGCTGGTAAAGCACTTAAAATGACTATACAAGGTGTGTATAAATTGTCGCAAAAGGTACACGTAGCGACATTCTTCGTTCTGTTCTGAATAAAAAATCTTAATGTTAAAATGTCGTATCATGCTTCGTAAATTCGTAAATGTCAAAATTTGACAGTAATGATTTTGATTGAACTCACTTTGAAATACAAACTTATTGTTCTACAACGTTGCCAAATGTGTTTTTCGTGGAAGTACGTTAATGAATAAATGTTTAAAACAAGCTTTTAAATCAAAAAGAAAACGTTTACTAAATAATACTAGTAAAAATTTTTTCTTTAAAAAATTTCTGATTTTCTTACCAGGAAATTTTAACACAAACCGCTTTAATTAAAACAAACCTAGAAATTGCCCACATCTCTAGCTCACTTAATAAAAACGACTTAATATTTAAATTTATTAATAAAAATATTCCAAATTTAACATGTAATCAAGAATTAGACTTATATACAGGCTATTCAATTTAAAAAAATGTATCTTTTTTGTGCTAGCGATTTACGGAACATTCTGTATGTCTACACATTTTTAGAACATAGCACTAGCAAGCAACCCTATCAATTCCTTTTTTTATTATATTCACTATTTATGAGCAAATGTACTTTATCAGATCGTTGATTCACCCGATCTCAATAGCAAAGCATTGCCAGGTTCAGCTAATTTTATATAAGGTTCGATAGTTGTAGACCAGTTTTATTTATCATTGTTTTGTGAAAAGAAAAATGTATAGTTATTTAAATATACACTACCTCCGACAGATAGTCGTACACTGTATAAAGAAATCGGGTACAGGTAAAGGATAATAAAATTGCATTTTAAAAGTTGTACATATATCATCATCTTTACATGTTTTATGGTTATTGAATCATAGAATATATACGTATAAAATCGTGAGCGTCGTAAAATGTTCTATTGAGAAATAATAAACAGATTTGTAGGAATAGCTTTTATCTCTGTCATAAATATTTCAACTTAACGATTTGTAATTATAATTGGGGATTATCTTAAATAAGATAAATTCAAAGATCATATTCAACGTTGGAAATCCTTTTTCTATAACCAATGCTGCGAAAAATATTTATTAATTGCCCTATAATAGTGTCAATTTTAACGAAGCTAGTGGCGTCATCTGTTGGTGGAAGACGAGATACCAAGCTACCCAAATAATCTATAAAATTTCATGACATTTCGTTAATTAAAAGTCAAGATACGACTCATATAGAAAACAGACCAGATATGGATGATGGTAAACGTTCGAATCGATTAACTGAAGCAATGGCTGAAAGAAAATATGAAATAAAGTGCATGAATGAAAATTTCGAGATTGAAATTCATTAAAATAGCACTTGAATTACCTAAGACAATATACAAAATAATTAATTGCATTTTAATCGAAAAACTTGGTCTTCGAAATGCAAATTCAAAGTTTATTCCACGTTGATTGACTGATAGCCAAAGAGCGGACTTTAATGATTGATGGTTCATAGCCCATAGGCGTCTATCTTGTCTTCGCAATAGGTTTTGATTCTATAAGCTGCATACGTGGCACATACTTACATATGCAATTAATATGTATCTGTCAATGCACAACAGAGCGAATGTAATAAACGCTTTGGTAACCGGCAGCAACTACCTGCTGAAACAAAAGTAATGCTGACAAGCGAATTGCGTATCGAATTTTGAATAAAAATAATTTACAAAGAACAAAACTCAAAACTATGTATAATAAATACTAAGAACAGAAGGAAATGGACTAGAAAGAAGAAACGAAAACTACTCCAAAAATAAGGTAGTAAATTAAACTTAATATTTATAAATCATTATTGGATAAATATACAATATAACAATATAAAACGGATTTTTTAAAATACTAAAAGTTGTAACCAACCAAATAACATTGAAAGAAACGAAACCAGAAACAATCCCTTATAAAATTTTTGAAGCGATTATTTGAACGAAGTCTAACGAAATAATATATAAACGTATATTCCGTTTTACACGCTACTGTAAATTAGAATTTATGAATGAATAGACACAATGTACTATTCATAAGACGGAAATAACAGCACCTGCTCGAGGAATGCAATCGAGCAAGCAAGTAGTGGGGCTGTTATAACATGTATACTATACGTGACACCGCCTCAACGTTTTATCGGTGCAATTGGTCATTCATTCGCTTCAGTCCGCTCTTTGTTGATAACTAAAGACAAGCCCTTAGGTAGGCAAACAGCGGCGTCAGTGCGTTGGGTTTACTGAAAAAAAGTGCGCGTTATTTAGAAAAATGATATCAGTCTCCCGAACCTATCGCTGATCCACGCCTTTGTCAACCCACCGAGAATGCCGGTCTTTACTACTAATCAGAAATGATAGCAAATTGTATACTGCTATGATGAGCTGTTATCAAAGACATCATTAGAGAAGCTCGGAAAGGTTAAAACTTCTTAAAACCCATTGCAACTAGTGATGTGACGCGGTGTAGGTATTCAAAACGATTTAGAAATTAAACGTTAAGATGCTAAATGGCAGTTACCAGATGAAGGAAATAAAAATCCCATTTGGAGAACTTAGAGAACAAATCAATGCTGATTGCTCATTGCCGATTATACGGCGAAGATCCACAAAGAATTCGTTCTAAGTAGTACAATGGCTAATATTGAGTATTATATTGAAGTGGTTGGTAGATCGCATTCGGCGTATTTGTGATTGCTATACACCATTTCATCGTTCTTCAACTAACCGATTTTTTTTTGCTGACATCCGCTGTATTCATCGTATTTGGTCCCGTGCGTTTGCTTTTTATGCCCAAGCTGCATTTCGCAATGAAAGGAAACTGTTTTGCATAAATTGAAAAAATTCAATGTTAGCCATGGTCAATCTTAACACCATAGCAACCAGTACCATAAAACCGCCATTTGATGAACTTCTTAAAGATTTTTTCAACTATTTTTGTTTCTTTTAAGCGATTCCTGTAATTTTTAGGACGGAGGGAGTAACATTGTACAATACGCAAGTTTGCTATACAATAGGAAAAATTACCAATTCTAAGTCTCAATATTTCTCACTCGTAATCTATTTGCCCTATTACTGAAAGTATTACTGAAAATCACGAAGATCGTATTCAGAGCTAAGGCTTTCAAGAAAATATGTAAAATCGAGATCACCGTTGAATTACGATCATTTTGATTATTCAACTTTGGTCGTGACAATTTAACATGAATTAGTAATATTCAATGCTGATTATTTAAATTCAACTTTGGAAAAATAACGGCAAGAGAACCGTTATTTCGTTCAGAAAACTAATGGAAACATTTACAATAATCTAAAGAGTATTAAGATTAAATAGCAGGTAATTGGAATGATGATTCTAAATCCTTATTCTTTAGATAAAGACATCAAAAATGTTTTAAAACGTTAATTTATACACACTATTTTTAAATATACAAATGGAATCTCCTGAGTAGTAATGAAGTGAATATATTCTCTCATCTCGCATTCAACAGAAAATCTGTTAACTTATTTTTCTCATTATCGTTGAAAGAATGCATTGAATATGCGTCACAAAAAGAAAGTATAGGAAGACTTGTTGTGCTTAAAGTATTAGTTATAAAAGTAAACTAGATCTTCGATTTAACATCTCATGGTAATCCGTAGAAATAATTATAAATCAAGTAATATATATTCTGTTAATTAATATCTACCACCGACTTTCAGTCTATATATATTCGATAGTTTTAAATGCATCTATTTTTAATGGTATTTTCTGAGAATAGATATTATTGCTTTAGTAAAAAAAGTGCAAAAAACGCCAGTAAAACATTTATTACTTATAATTTTCTTAATTAACATATTCGCAGTCTTCATATTACATATTCTATAAGAAAGTAACAAATTTGATTTTAAAAGTCAATATATTCTAGTAAATGCTTTTAACCTCTGCATACCTACGGAATAGAATTTGCAGCGTTCAATATAATGGATATAAATCAACCGGATTTGTGGTAGTATATATCTGGTATTCCCCAAGGGTCTAACTTGGATCTCTTATTCTTCCTTTTGTGTATCAAATGACTCTTTTGGGTAACTTACCTGTTGTGGAGTGACCTATGTCAATGACCTCAATATCTAGTCATGGATTAATGATGTCCTGATTTTGCAACATAATTGATCATCAATACATATGTGGTGTCAGAAAAACACAGTCTCATTATCAACAAATGCTATGTTGTACGCTGAGAATCAACCACACGATGAAGCCACTGTTTAGTGAAACAATTGTAGTACATCGAAAATATTTGAAACTTTAAAACCAGTGTTTTAATCTGCAAGCAACATTTAAAACTGCGTAGTTCCCAGACAACGACTTTTTATTGAGTTAATTTACAAGGTGCTCCCCAGAAATTCCCGGAATGTGAAAAAAAAACAACACAATCAATTGTACTTACAATTTATTCACTACCATCCTCTTCAAATTACTGTTTTTTCCGCATGAATACACCGATCCCTGCGACTTGTCTATGACTGGAAGCAGTGCTGAAAGTCTTTATACACACTCTTCACACTATGTCAAAATGGCGTCCCTTGAGCTTCAGTTTCAACTTCGGAAACAGGAAGAAAACACAAGGGGCAAGATCTGGGAAGTGGGAAGGGTGGGGTAGTACATCCTTTGTCGTTGAGACTAGAAGCTGACACACAAGTGATGTGTGAGTGGGTGCATTGTCGCGGTGTAAAATCCACGAATTGTTGCGTCACTTAGTAGACCGCTTACGTCGAATGTTTTCTCTTAGTCGCCGTAGAATATCGCAATAAAATTGTCCATTAACTGTTTCACTTGGTGTAAGAAATTCTTACATGATACCATCAGCGTCAAGGGAGCAAATCAACAGTGACTTGATGTTGCTTCAAACTTACCGTGCTTTCTTCAATCCCTTTCGGCAGTTTCTTTCGGCTCTGTGCACACATGAACACGGTGCCGTTTTTGTTAAATGCTGAGTAACCTTGACACAAACTTCATTGCAATACGCCGCATGTTGAGTTAGCCGGATAGAATACGCTGGTAAACGCTGTTCGACAAACCGACGATGTTACAAATGCCATAGATTCTTCTCTTGCGGTCTTGCAAGATAGCGTCACGCACCTTTGCTACATTTTGTGGCGTATTTTTCGTCGATGAACGACTGGAACGCTCATCATCATCCACCGACACACTTCCAGTTTTATAACGATTGTATCACTCATAAGTTTGCGTCTGGCCTAATGCATTCTCACCAAACGCTTGTTTAAGCATTTTCGTAGTTTCCGCTGCCGTTTTACCAAGTTTGAAGTAGAATTTGATTCACGTTCTATGCTCTTTCACGTGAGATATTGTAGTGTCGCAGAATAACTCAAACACAACGCAACAACTATAACCATAAAAACTGTTTGTCAGCACCTAACAAAGTACCGTTTGACTGACGTTTTATGGACATAGCTACCACCACCTACCGCTATAGAGTTGTAGTATCATTCCTTTGTGCGCCACATTAAAATTCAAAGCACCTCGTACATATCTTCACCAACAAAAGCAGAATTATGAACATTGTACAAAACACTTTGTGTCAGAAAGCAATCGTTTGTTTACTTATTAATTTGAATAGTAATCTAAAATTTTGTACGGATGTCAGAAACTGCTGTTTTGAATGAAATTTGTTATATTGTATATATTTATATATGTTAGATATAAGTAAATTCACCATAAAAGAATTTAAGTAGAACATTTCCAATTTTATAAATATTCAACGTACACTTTCAAGTTTAAACCACTATATGATATACTTTTATTAGCATATTTAAATTGTAAAACTTTCTTTAGGAAAGAGGTGGCATCCTTTAGATATATTTGCAAATTTATTTTTATTACTTTTATACATTAGACCACTCGTTTTATTACATAGGGTCATAGTGAACAAAGAGTTTAATCTGTATATTCATTTTTATGATTACGTTCCTTAGATATGTATAATCAATTTTATTACTTTATCAAGGGGCGATCCGGAACTACCTACTAAGATTTATAACACCAATACTTAGTTAGTAATGATATTTTATTATTAATCAGTTAAGATTAGATTTTTAAGACCCTATGGTAAACCTTAGGTATTATGGTGGTGGTCCTAATAATAATAAAATTATTTGATATAAAATAATTAGTTGTGTTGGTGAAGTTCCTTCAAAGGTCCAGGACGTGCGTGATGATGGTTAATTAAAATAAATACACAATAACTTAATAAATAAAATAAAACACAGCGGCGTCCTTAAATTGGTATATTTAAATAAAAGAAATTGATGTATTTAAAAGTAATTAAATCAGTAACATACACACAAGGGGCGATAAATTAGTAATCGAGAAATTAATATAAAATATCTAAAATAGAAAGGTGAAACAGTAATAAAACAAAGTACTATATACACGCGGAGCGGTGAATAAGTAGATAAAAATTAACACAAAAATATACTGAAAACGAACGTTAAATTGAGCAGTAAATTAAGGGTTAATTAAATACGATTAATATAGAAATAATCTCTGTATCGGACAATACAGTTACCTGTTAGTGGCGGCCACGTGGTCTGAAGATATACTCGGACAATTATACCGCCTGATTCTGAGCAAACGCAACGGCCTGAATGTACGTATATTTCTCCCGCTCCGAATAAAAATCCCCTGAACGCGTTAAGCCAATCACAAAACAGTCTGTTGCTAAACCCCCTCCTCGCGCCAACTTAATTGGCGCTTGCTATATGTATGACATCGATGTTAGGCCAATCACAAAACAGTCTGTTGCTAAACCCCCTCCTCGCGCCAACTTAATTGGCGCTTGCTATATGTATGACATCGATGTTGACGCGCCTACAGCATTCAGGGGAATTGTATTCGAAGCGGGAGAAATATTCATACATTCGGATCGTTGCGTTTACTCAGAATTAGGCGGTATGTAGAGCGGTGTTGGCCGGCGGAATAAGAAATTAATTAGTTTAAATTAATATGAATTCGCTTAAAAGAATAATATATATTGAACAATACAAAATTACCTTAGAAGCGGAAGAGATACAGGGGGCACGTGGACCATGCCACCGGTACTTGACCAGTACGGCGGGTGATGTGTGTGTCACTCACGAACGTTCGAAAAAGAAGAAGGCTGATAGTTTGTGTCGATAGAAAATGTCTAGAAACGGTCTGGTTTATGATCTATCGAAGAGAGGGTCGATATCTTGAAGTATAATTAATAAGAAGCGCGACCTAAAGATGACTTCTATCGATGTCTTAAATACTATTAGAATAACCGTTGTGACGTAAGCTTTCTAACAATATCAAACATGACATATAAAAGAAGATGTAAATAATATTATATTAAAACAATTTTTAAAATATGGAATTTATTTAGAAATGATTACGTGCATTTAATTATGCAATAGTTAAGAGTAATAGTCTATTTTTACCTATTTATAAATCAGTTTCAATCAACAAGAGAATCAACAGTATAAACTTAGCCACCGTACAAGACACACTGTCTTTACAGTACAGTATAGAACATTATCTTCATAACATTCATACCAAACAGTAACATTAACAACAAGAGGTTCCAGTCTCATATAACTGTAAAGAATTTAGTTTTAAGTTTACATTAAGTGCTACATTTGCGAGATTTATCTTAATAAATTAGGTTTAAGCATTTTTTGTTAGATAAGTAAGATACTCAGAAAACACACTTGAATTTCAATACAACTGCCACCAACCAAAATAAATAACCATCTTAAACGGAAGTTACGCCCGGTGAGCGGTGGGTCAAGAAACAAATTAAACATTTAGTCCTTCGTCACAATATATACAATTGCTCTAACCTAGGAAAACAATATTGAGTCCAATTGAATCAATCCGCCCGATTTAACGGAATCAATTCCGATATTTTTTATCACAGAAGTACACAAAACTTTTTTTCTGAAATCCCAAAATAAGCTATTCTAGTATTTTAGTCCGTTGCTATGCAAACATCAGAAAATAGTCCAGGAAGGTTTTTTTCGTCCTAGGCCGGGAAAGTCGGTAGCTTTCCCGTACCGGTTCTTTATATACATAGACACTAAATAAATACACGCACACAACATTTTCAGCAGCTTTTACTAACTCCGGTGGTGTTCCGCACACTAGGACATCATCATCGTCTATTTAATTTTTTTTAGCGATAAGTAGGTATTAAAACGAAATAATAAGTAATGAATCTCCGGACCTTTTTGCACAACAACAAACAGTGATTGTCAAGGAAACGATTTCATAGACACTTAGGTGGTAATGAAAAAATGTTATGCGTTTATAAAAATTCTTTAATTTATAATAATATTAATTCCTATTTCAGAAAAAAAAGTATGTGTACCTCGTAGTAAATTCCCGGACTTCAGTGCTTGTTGGCCTCGGCCAACAATTTACATTGTCGTCCGGGAATGTATCGCTTTTACTTCTAGATACACAATGTACTATTTTCATTTGTTTTGGATTAAATTAAATTCATTAAATTTTATAACAAGAAATTGCAATTTCATTTTTAATAAATTTGTGTTTTTTATTAAACTGTAAAATAAAATAAAGAAAAAAAATTGCAATAAAATATAAACCTTCCAGCAATATCTATAATTACTTAAATCTCTGGAGATTTGTGTATCTTACATGAACATAACTGTCTCTTCACTTTTGTTCCTGCAACACACACACACACAATATTTCAGTTATTTTTACCTTATTGCTCATAAATCAACAAATAAACGTTATCCCTTATCGTATACTCGTTATTGTTAAATGGTAATTTATTCCACTCCAATAATCTAATCTTTGGAAATTATTTTATGCCATAATTAAAAAATATCAAGAAAAAATACTTTGTCAACATAAATAATATCAAATTCCTCCCAAAAATAGATATTACTAAATCTAACAGGCGGTATACATACATATATGTATAATGATAATTTATCATTATTCAAAACAAAATGATAAGGCTTCGTGAACATATTCCAAATTGCTCGAATATTTTTAAAAGTGCTTTTCAATTTTAATTAATGAAAATGTTATTTACATATACATATTACCTTTCTTGTAAACAGTGAAGTATAATATGACATTAAATAAGCTTACTTTTACAGTAAAATGCATTAAACTATATTAATTTATTCATTACTGTCTTTGCATTCAAAGTAGTTATTTCTTTTACACAGTTTTACTGTTAATTAAATATGCATTTCCACAAGCGCAGGAAGAATGTCTACGAGCAATTCTTTGGAATTGAATAGATGAATAAGAAAAGAAACAACTTTATAAAGTAATGCCATTTTTACTTAGTAAAGTATATCTTAACTTTTTTATCGTATCCGCTTCAACAAAATAACAAAATAAAAACATCTCTCATTGTATCTGATTTGTTTAGTTTCGTGTGCAATTAAGCGAAATAATATTTTTTTAGTTTAGATGCTTTATTTTTTGGTTTTCGATCATCGAAACTTATTATTGCTGCATATTACTAGCAGGAGATACTTAAATTGAAAGCGTTTATTCCAGATATTCTACTTTATTTCACACTAAAATACCATGCTGAATAAGTTCTTAATAAATATACAAATACAAGAGAAAACTTATTACAAACTAATAAACATATGGAGTTCCATAATTCATGTTTCTTTCCATCTATTGGAATTTTTTTTCTTTGCAACTTCATATTATTGAATGTTATGTGTATATAGGTATCAATAAATTCTAGACCTAACATACTTAAACACAAAACAACGTGTGAGATGTACATAAATGTTTCTTAACATTAAAACTAAACAAAGAAATGGTCGGTAAGTCCAAAAAATCGAATTCTTCAATATATACAAGTGTCCAAGGCAATGCTAGATTTGATTTGGTACGACTGTAACGTTGCCTGCATTGACAGTATCAAATGACAGTGACAACTTATTACGACAACAGTTAGAAGAGGATACAGAAATAATATTACTATTTTAATTCCAAAGCAGGGATTGCTGTGTTTACAAACTTGTGCACTTGATATTCGACATATTTTAGTTAGTAAAGAGGTTTCTTGATTTATGAAGCCCCTCTATTTATCACAAATTTTCTCTATTAACGAGAAACAGCTTCATGCCAGAGAGCTATCACTGATGCAGCTGAGACGTCCGGATCGTATATATCATCGTTCATAATTATTTTCTGCTCATCATCAACAACACAAGACAATTGTAACGACACTACGTCCTATGCGATCAGCAGAATCACGATGTTGTCGAATAGAAGGCATTCTTTTCCACTCTACTACGAGTAAATAGGGCATGTGTATACTTTACAGTGGTACTTAAGTAAATAATGTCAACAGAAAAACAAAATCATTGTTTAGTTAATTGCTAATGCTATCTTGAGTAATCGAATGGATCGGAAATTTTCATCGTTTGTTAGTACTAAGGAAATACATTTTTCCTGAAAGTTTCGGTTTTTTTTGTAAATAAAACTAACGGTAATTAAAAACACTATATTAATAAAAATTATACACTAAAAACACGTAAGAACTAATAACAGTATTTATTTCACAATATTTATAATATCAGTATTTATTTATATAACAATATTCGACGCCGGTTGCTGGTTGTCTAATCTGTTTCTTACGTTTGAGCTCTATATATACCCAAGGGGGAAAGTCTTGAATAATCCGTGTTCTTCGCTTTGCTTCTCGAAGGTTCCGGCGTCTAATGGTGTGATCGGTGCATGATATCCCCGTCTAACATGAGCGGCCGATGACTCACATCAAAATACCATCAACGTTTATTAGGTGTATTTATTTATTGCATGCAGTATATTATCACTCCTTATAGCAAATGTTAATGATAAAAAGCTAAAATTCGCTGAATTATCCCTAAATTGCTGTTGTGCAACATCAAATTAAGGATTGTGAAGTAAATTATCGCTATAAATGAACGGAATTTCTTAGACAACTCCAAAATATTTCCATATATGAGAGTGGTTCGGAAACTACGTGGCCTATCGAAGACAACGAATTTATTTTTCAATATAGTCTCCCGCTTGCTCAACACTTATTCCAACGATATTCCAAATTAGTAATGCCTTTGTTGTAGGCCGATGCATCCAAGTCTTCGAAATAGGTATTTACAGCAGCGATTACCTCGGAATTAGACGAACATTTCTTCCCGCCGAGCCATTTTTGCAGGTTTGGAAAGAGATGATATTCGCTGGGAGCCAAATCTGGGGAATAGGGCGAATGAGTCACTAATTCAAATCTCACTTCATGAATTTTTGTCATTGCAATCGCAGACTCGTGGACTTGTTACCCTGATGGAAAAGCACTTTCTTCTTTGCCAAATGAGGCTGTTTCTCTTGATTTTGTCGCTTAATTGTTGCAACAAATTGGCATAATACTCCCCATTTATTGTTTTCCCATTTTCTTATTAGTCGACCAAGATAATTCCATGAGAATTCCAAAAAACAGTTGCCATAACCTTTCCTTCTGACAAAACCGTTTTTGCCTTCTTTGGTGACGGAGAATCTTTTCTTGTCCATTGTTTGGATTGTTCTTTAGTTTCGAGAGTGTAACGGTGGACCTAGGTTTCATTGGCGCGTACAAAGTCCTTCTGATTGCGATGAAAACGTGCCTAAAGGTCGCTAGAAACACTCTAAGGATTCAGTTTTTGCCCCGGTGTGAGTAACCGCGGCACCCACGCGGCGTAAGCGTCGATTATTTTTTCATTTAAAATTCTGTGCACACTGTCGTTTGAGCTACCTACAATGTCTGCTATCTCGCGCAGTTTTACTCGACGGTCATCCAAGACGATACGGTAGACCTTTTCAATCATATCGGAAACAGTAACAGTTTTTGGACGTCAACTATAGGGTTCATCATTTGTGCTCATACGGCCACGCTTAAATTCGGTAACCTTGTTTTTAATCATTGAAAACAAAGGAGCGTATTCTAATAGTGTTGAATCCAGCACTGCTTTGATTTCGGTTGCTGTCAAACCTTTCAAATCGCTGCTATCAACTCGGCTTTTTCCATTATTACAAAATCACACGAGACGTTATTTTTGGCATACTGTCAAAGACAGACTAATTAACAAATCGCTCTGTACTATCATATTTAACCTATTAAAGGATGATTCTACAGAATGGCAACGAAGATTCCTGCGAATTCGCGCCATCTTTGCGTTAGGTCACGTAGTTTCCGAACAATCCTCGTATATGATTATGAAGCTGTATGTGTTATCATTTAAAGAAATTACAAAATATGGAATTAAACTGAAGGCAGAAATATGGCAAGATTTGTGAAAGGCATTTACAGATCAGATGCTAGACGACGCTTTGAACTTTTCACCTCTGATATTCAGACCACCCAGCAGAAATAAAGATATGTGTCACTCGACCAGATTCGGGAAAGCAATGCTATAAACGCCCTCGTTTATCAGAACAAGTTTAACAATACGACAACATAAACTTGTATTATATAAATCTAAGTTAGATATAATTTTCTTGACTTTCTTACTCATATTTTATATTTACAAGGTATTTAATGGCAAAAGGCCAATTTTTGATATAAATTTAAGTTAGGAGGGGATGATAAACACCAGGGTGTTGGCAGTTAGGTCACGAAAGTCAAACAGCGAAACAAAGTTACAATTTCAAACTATATATTTGTTGAGTGTCGAAACTCACAAGACATGGTAATTATAGATTACATACGCGAAATAAAATATTTATTATTAAGGACTTATCTTATCATTTAATAACTAAATAACTCGATGCATATGAAATCAATATTAATTAATGTTGATACAAATATAATATTGTTCATCTGGAGATTTGAGATATGTAATGTTGGTATGTATGTAGAAACATCCAGTTAATTAAGTAGTATATGACTATTAACTGCAGGATAATCCTCTTGACTAAAAAAAATACTGAATCGAAACGTTAGAATAAAAACAGGAACTTGAACATTAATAGCAATCGTAGATTTAAATTAATGTAGGAATTAAATTATTTACTGATTTATAAAGAGATTATTATTAGATAGAGGATTAAATCTAAAATATATAAATTATAAAATTCAACTAATATCTGTAACTTAATAATAATAAATACGACAGTATCTATGTTTGTGTTGAAAGGTACTAAAGGGTATTATAATAGCTTGACCGGGTGTTAGCTGTGATAGAGGCTTAAACGTTAATTAATTTTTCACATTATTTTCGTCATTTGTTATGTTTTACTCTTTGGCAATTTTAGTTATGAATAGATATACAGTAGAACGACGCATACATTAATTAATCGATTTGTTATAGAATAACAAAAAGTAAAGAGGTATTATTTACACATCTTCAAGGGGCTCTTATTGACTTTGTTTTTACTTGCTTTGTTTAAATATGTATTCTTTGTTTTACTTTACTTAAAGCCATAATTTGATTAAAATCTCTCTTGTTGCATCATACAAAATAAGTACCACTTCAAATACCAATGTTATATCTATCTATCTATCTAATTATTTGGGTTGGGCGCCAGCAGATCCAGGCACTTGATTACAGTGCTCTTTGTACCATCTTCAATACATCTCTCAGTTCCACTCTGTTAGTGTTGTGTCCTCGATAAAAGCCATCCTTCTCAGGGTAAATTTGAGTGCCCTCGCAGGATCCAATAAGTCTCTTCCAAAGTGTTTCTATCTGAGGCCCATCAGTTCCTCGCAACTGCATATTACATAAAGGCTCCTATTTTTCACATTTCCTACACTAGGGCTCGCTAACCAAGCCCATGCTGTACAGATGCTTCCTTAAAGAACAATGTCCAGTTATTAACCCGGTAATAATTTTAATTTCTTTTTCATTACTACGAATCAGGTTGGCTGAAAACCTAGCGTCGAGCTCCCATAGTAGTGTTTTAGAGTATGGAGTGACCTTCTATTAGTATCTATTTCTTTTTATGTTCTCTTTCTAGTCGCAACCAGATCTCCCTTCTAGCGGAATCCTTCGCAATTCCACATACAGGTTCTGGTCCTATGAAGTTCGTCGGCTAAACTCATTACCTTTAATTCCTTCATGTCCTGGCAGCCATATCAGTACAACAGTATTGTCTCGTGCCAGTCTATTGAGGACCTGTTTACAATGTTTCACCAGTTTAGAACTGATAAATGGATACATAATCGCTTTAATTGCTGGTTGACTATCAGTTATTATGTTGACTCCGGAAATCCGCCAGCGCAGGCTACGACTGCAATCAATTCAGCCTGGAAAACCGTTATGTTTCCCTAGACTTGGTGATATCTTCCTTCTGGGGCACATTCCGCATACACCTGCATCTGTGCCCCAATTGCCGGCACCACAATCACTAGATATGTTCAGCTTAACTGTAAACAGAATCTCATGTGCCATACTGTCCGCCGTCATTTGTAATTGCGGCTCTCCCGGTATAGTTCCTGTGATATCTGTATAGCTCCCAACAACCTTATTAGAACATCATGCACCATCTCATGCACTTCATGAATTTTTTGGTCAACATAATCGACAACAGAGAGTGTAATTGCCAAAATGGTGAAAAAATTCCAACATACTGGGTCGGTGGCAAATGTGAAAACATCAGTGCGTGCTCGTGCAGGCTGTTCGGCCGAAAACATTTATGAGTGCGCGAGAATGTGGCCGAGAGTACAGGCAACTTCGTTCGTCATCGTGCGCAGGAATTAAACCTCACAACAGTCCTGTTGCACAGAATTTTAGCAAAAGAGGTGGATTGGCACGCTTACAAAGTTAAATTTACGCAGCGGCTCCTGACAATTTGAAGTACCGTACAGTCGTACTCCGAAGAAAACCATCTTTTGTGATGAGACCCAATTTCAGCTCAGTGAATTCGTTAATAAGGAAAATTGTCTCATTTGGGGTCAAGAAAATCCAAGACAGATCATCGAGAAATCGATGCATCTTCAAAAGTCAGTGTTTTGGGCTGGCGAAGATTTCGAAAATGGCGTCGGAAATTCCGTTACTGTGAACGGTGAGTCGTGAAATGGTAAGAAACAAACTTTGTATGGCCCGAATTGGAAGCTATGGATGGAGACAATATGTGATTTAAACAAGGCGGCGCCACATGGCACACAGCCAATTCAACGATGGCCTTATTACATGAGAAGTTCGCAGGTCGTACTATTTCATGAAACAGCGAAATTAATTGACCATCGATATCATGCGATTGGTTTTTTTTTCTTTGGGGCTATCTCATAAGAAAAGCCTATGCCAACAAATCAGTAATGATTCCAGGACTAAAGGACGAGATACTAAGGCATATTAGTAGGATATATGTGCAGATTTAAAGAACGTTACATATACTGGATGGTGGGGATTTTATATCCCACTGTATTCTTTATCGCCTCTTTCTTCTGTGATATCCGCATGGTGAGAGGCGCAATATGGCTTGAAACTTTTATTGTTTCTTCGAGACTTCCTGTCGTTTGGTTCTGAGAAAGGCCATGGTTGAGAGACCTTAAGGCACGTGGATACATGTATAGTAGCCAGGAAATCCGAAGAGATCTCTGACTGCCGAAGTTTGCTTCGGCAGCTTTGAAATTATACAGAGGTGTCATCCAAAATTTACGCCAGCGGGCGGAGGTGTGCCGACGAAAGCGGCGGCAAACAATTGAGCGACATTATCTTTCACAGATAATTGATATATCCCAAATAACATTATTCAATAACAAAAACAACAACTCGACAACAAAAATATTTTTTACTCACTGTTAACATCCGTCCGTGTTATTATGACAGCCTTTACATAAAGACGAGTGAAAAATATGTGTGTACCGCGAATTGAATCTAAGAATAGAAAAACTAAACTGAGAAAGTAATTGAGGATCACAAATAGTTATTTAAAATTTTACAAACAATGACTAAGCTTATGTGGTCTGTTATTAAAATAGAATTATTCGTAATATTCATATAACCGAATTGTGTTAAAAATATAGAGTGGATTTACGCTGTCATATTAATAAATGCTTCATATCTGTACTTCTCTTAAATACACTAGACAACATACTTTCCTGCCAGATTTTAAAGAGTGATTAAGATGTGCTTCGATTACAAATATATATACAAAAAATGTATTTCATCTATAATTTTTAAGAAGTATTTGTGATTTACTTTTGTTTGGTGTGATTGCGAGAAATTCTTTCTATTTACCTTTAAGTGACATATTTTACCGGGAAATGGATTTGGAATTTTGAACTTCAATTACAATTATGTGCTATATAAGAGGTGTCAGTTTTAGAATGAATAAAAATGTATTTTTCAGTACAGTTTAGTCTTACATTGTTTCAATAACATATTTAATGCATCGTAAAAAGATTCTTTTTGTTTCTCTACAAAAATGGTTCCATACAGCTGCCATATGTTCGTTCCTTTAAGTGTTTTTTTGAGATTCGGAACAATAAGTAGTCACCGGGTGCTAAATCTGGACTATAAAATGGGTATTCAATTTTATCAGGCCACAATAAGTAAGAGCAGTTTTTGATAGTCTTGACTTGCGCACTGGTGCATAGTCGTGGAGCAACAAGACACCTTGTGTGAGATTTCCACGTCATTTCACTTTAAGAGAAACGTGAACACGATGAATCTTGCATTGTACTCCATTTACTATACTGCCCTTATTCAGTTATTTAATCGGCAAAACTGCTTGACAGCCCCCCCCCCCCTAAAAATAGTTGCTATTATTTTTCCTGCAGAAGAGGTGACTTTAAACGACTGAGTGGTTAGAGTTCTTAATATGCCATTGCATCAACTCTTGTTTCGTTTCTGGATTATAATGGTGAGCCCAAGTCAATAGATAATTAAATCTGGTTCGTTCTCACAAAGCGCTAAGAATTGTTAACACGTCTATATCCGGACACGCACATGCAATGGCGGAAGCATTCGTGGAACCCAACTTCTACTAATTTTTGTCATTCCTATGTACTTATGTATAATTCTAAAGACCGTGGTTTTTGAAACAGCTGGTAAAGCTGCTAATTGCCGCTTATTTAATCTTGCATCTTCCAGTACTAAACACTTGTTTTTTTCCAAGAACATCTGAAGTGACCACATCATTAGGGCAACTTGGACGGGGATCATCATTGATTCTGGACCATGTTTAACAATTTGCACCATACGCAAATTGTTGACTTTGAAGGACAATCATATTTCACGTATACAGTGACACATACAATACAATATTTCTTCAAGAATAATTTTTGGAGCTGTTCCTTGTTTTGTAAGGAACTTTATAATGGCTCTATATTCGATCTTGTTTATTTTGATATAAAATCAATACAAAATTAATAATACATATTACCAAATGTTTTGTAAATTGGCACACAAGGTATATGTGATTTTTAAAAAGCATAATGGGGAAATTGCATTAAAATTCCCTCGTACATTTAAACCCAAGTCAGCTAAGGAAGAAGATTATTAGCAAGTATAAAAATTAAAGAAGTCCTAATTTTGACCGTGTGGTACCCCAGATGATGATCATGTTTAACATTCGAAGCTGTAATAGTCAATTCAAATATTGCAAAATAATTTAAATAAGGTTGGATGAAAAAGGAAAGTTTTACTGTTTAATGTAATAAATTTGGTGCTGCTGACTCAATATAATTTCTTCAGTTTCATATTTTCTTAATATGTTTTATGGTATTCTAGGGGTACTGTAAATCTTTTATCTATTTGTGATCAAACTGCTTACCTTCTCCTGAGAAAGTACGAATATGGTGTGTGCAACTTGTACAGAGCTCAATGTTGTTATAGCTTTTATGTAAATGTTTATGTATATTGTGTCTTTCGAAATGATTATTTCGTTTTTGTTTTCCATATTTGTGCGAAACTTCGCTACTGTTTCCGATAACTGGAGACCGAGATCGTAGTGTTACATGGCGATTTTACAGTGGCGTAGGTATGCGATGTATGCACCGATGACGTTCTACAGTATTATTGATTTTTTATTCTTAAATGTGCTATTATTTATATATTTGTTTTTATTAATGTACCTGTATTTCTTTTATAGATATGTAAATGTATAGTTAGTGTTTAGCATAGTTGTGTAGTTGTTGCTCTTCATTTACTCGCTTATATTCTTGAACAATATTCATTTATTATACCATAAGTAGTTAAATTATTATCGATTATTTTTGAGGTGCTATCATGAATGTTTATTGTGTTTGCGAATATCACGAGTGGTATTCGCAAACACAATCAACCTGTTGAAGTCACTATGCTGGCGAAACAATTGTCGTTTCACGAACAAATACTAATAAAATGAAAATTTTAACTATTAGTTTTATTTCTATTTTGTATCATTTTGTCTAATGTCTCGTATTTACATTCTAAAGCAGTTTCCTTTTGATTGTTTTTAAAATGCTGTTGTACATAGTTCGTATAATTCATTTTTAGAAGCATCTGTTTGAAAATTATTATTAGTTTGTTTATTTATTGCAGGCTATGATGTAGACATTTTTAATACATTCTTTTGAAGTAACTTCAATATAATTTGCGAATTTTCACTATTTTGAAATATAAAACATATTTCGAATTTAAAAAGTTCATTTATGTATTTACATTGAAATGATAGATTTCATTTATTTTTGGAAATTCATTTATTAATTTATTCATATGTTTATGGCTAAGATACCGGTTTATTTTTCTAATTAAACCGATTACGAATATTTTTTATTTATGCGCACTAGTATTACATTTAAGTAAAATATTTCTTTTTTGTTTTTAAATAATGATTGTTCGAATCTCTCAGAAGGCTAAAAATTTCAAGACGTACCTATTTTTATGATCAGACTGTTCGCCATAGTTTCTCTAGACAACCCTAAGTAGTTGACTGACTTAGGGTTGTCTAGAGAAACTATGTGCGAGATGGGCAGGTGTGGGGGCGTAGAAAGCCTACGCATATCATTGGTTCGCCTTGATAACGAATTATATATGCCTATTACAACCGGCAACTGTATTAAGCATATGTATGGAAAAAACGATCATGCATAAATTCTGACCTAGCCGGTATATTCCATTCGATTGACAAAATAATCTTAGTCCTGTCATCGATACTACAGTTTTGTTTTTTAACCCACAAAAACTGTTGAACTTTAACCGAATCGGATATTCTGTGTTGTAAAAACTCACTAGAAATTTGTAAAATCTATATATATATCGTTACCAGGCCGATATATTTACGCTATATACTTGTTAGAAAAGTGTGCCGTCTCTTTTATGAATTTAAGTAATTTTTGAACTATTCCGCCATTTACACACCATCAGGATCTTTATCGATAACAATAATCTCTCTCTCTCTCTCTCTCCTCTCTCTCTCTCTCTCTCTCTCTCTCTTCTCTCTCTCTCTCTCTCTCTCTCTCTCTCTCTCTCTCTCTCTCTCTCTCTCTCTCTCTCTCTCTCTCTCTCTCTCTCTCTCTCTCTCTCTTCCCTCGCTCTCTCTCTTCCCTCTCTCTCTCTCTCTTCCCCTCTCTCTCTCCTCTTCCCTCTCTCTCTCTCTCTCTTCCCCTCTCTCTCTCTCTCTCTCTCTCTTCCCTCTCTCTCTCTCTCCCCTCTCTCTCTCTCTTCCCTCTCTCTCTCTTCCCCCCCTCTCTCTTCCCCCTCTCTCTTCCCTCTCTCTCTCTTCCCTCTCTCTATTCCCTCTCTCTCTCTTCCCTCTCTCTCTTCCCTCTCTCTCTCTCGCTATGTATATATACACTTGCATCGAAATGAACTTCATTTCGATATGCTTTTTTTTTCATTTTACAATGTTGGGGTTGTTCGAACACAGAAATAAATATCACAAGGCTCTAGGGCTCAAATTATCCTGTACATATGCGCATGCGTGTCCGGCGTTTTATGATATAATAATATGAATAGTAAATAATAATAATAACATTACTCATTTCCATGTCTATTTAATAATAATAACACTTTTCCACGCATCTGTTACTTTATTTTATTTTTTCTCCAACATAAACTTTAAATATATGTACACTGCCACCGATATATTAAACCCGTACACTAACATATTATCAATGTAAGCCAGGCTTATCAAATTTGACATCTCTTGCGAATCCCACTTAAGGGCGAATTTTTTTTCTATAAAAAATTCGAATAAATTAGCGTCGTAATATGTAGAAAGCATATTTACGTTTACTATACTTCGCGAAAAATGTAGCAAAATATTAAGTAATGTTTACGAAAATTAATAAATAATTTTTTGCGCATAGCAAGATTTAAATTTGAATATGTTAGGTATCAATGTGGCCAGCTGCATACCTTATATAAAAATAAAACTGAACATTCTGAATTTCTGAATTAAATAATAAAATATTATTAAAAATCTGGTGTGAGGAATACAAATTAATTAATATTTTTTGTGAACGTGTCCGAACATATCCCTCCCTACGTAGATACGTATTTCGCCTTTCTACAGGCTCGTCGGTACGCCCCTGCTGGAGAAAGGATATTCTCAGACACATTCACAAAAAAGAACCACATCACCGAAATTATCCAGACCGGGCGTAGAAGTAAATTCAGCGCTGCCTGTTGTCAGACAGCCGAAATACCTCGCCCCGTCCACATAACCAATGTGAAGTAACGACGCCCTTCCAAAGGTGGCACAGCCAATCTCTCTAGAAACTGCATTTTGTTTGTGTCTTCACTCATACTACGGACTAACCGCATGTGTAATGTATCAGATTAATAAACATACATGAGTAGGTAAACCCCACCAGTTTTGTATAATGCAAAGGTATTTTTAATAATATAATATATTATTAAAAATCTGATGTGAAGAACACAAATGCAGGTTCACTATTAATATTTTTTGTGAACGTGTCCGAACATATGAATTTACTTCTACGCCCGGTCTGGATAATTTCGGTGATGTGGTTCTTTTTTGTGAATGTGTCTGAGAATATCCTTTCTCCAGCAGAGACGTACCGACGAGCCTGTAGAAAGGCGAAATACGTATCTTCGTCTCTGCGTTTCAATTTATTAATGTAAAAAATTCAAAATAGTGTAAAAGACTCGTTGCATAAGACCTTTCGTCGCACTCGTTCTTTAGAAAACTCGTTTTCTAAACTGAACTCGTGCCACAAAATGGTGCCTTATGAAACTTGTGTTTTGGTATACTATTTAATGTTAACTAAGCGTGCGCAAATAGAAAATGGTTTTACTAGCAGCCAAAGTAAAATAGTGGCGCCTTCCATTAAAAATTCTTTTCTAACAGGGAACGTAGAACGTAAAAAAAAATTTCCTATTTATTTAATTTTTACTATAAGTAAATCTACTCACTAAGTAAACAAGAATGAAAAAAAGTGATTTATCAACACATAACCAAACACGTAAAGTTTACTTAATCACGTTTAATGAAAGGAACTCATTTCAACTAATGCGATGAAGTGAATCTCGACGTTTCTTCGTAAGCGTGCCAATCTTATATTTGGACAATATTGACTCATCTTTCTGATTAAACAAAATTGAATGCGTATGTACAACATTATTCAATGCAAAAGAAGTTCAAATGAAAATGACGCGATCTGAGCAATCAAAGTGTGTATATTTCTTAATGGCAATTTATTCCATGTGAGTCATGGTGCGGCTCCGTTGTGCAGCGGCTGTAGTCTGTGTAGTAGCTTACACGCCTCGAAGGACAAAGAGAAACTGAGAAATATCATGAAGTGGTTTTATTGAATTAGAAGGAACGATGTAATAATGCGTCTGGTTTGTAAACAAGCGTGTAATGGGTAAATTGTATACAAACTCTGACATAAAAAGAGTCGTACGCTTTGTGTTTTCGAAAATGCAGTTATTAAATAGGACTATAAGATTAGAGAATGTTTTACATGTAATGTCTATGTGTACATACGTAATTATGTTATAAATATTATTTTTAGATAACCAAGGCGTAGCCCTAATCATTTCTAAAAAGTAATTGATTATTTATATTTATTTTGTGTACAGATTATCAGTTACAACACACAATTAATTGTAAACTGTATTTTAGTATTAAATGCTAGAAAATTTTGTAATTCGTCTTTTTGATAAATACTGTTTCAAAATAGAAATAAAATTAACAGTTAAAATGCAAACTGCCAATATCGAAGACGCGGTTATCTGTAAACGCTCAGAAAAGAGCTCGGAAATACAGAAATTTATTTGCCAAGGAAGCTAAGTACCTGGGGATACTATTTTACCAAAGGCTTACGTGGAATCCTCACGTCGCAAAAGCAACCATTGCCTTGGGCTGATGTAGACAAATGTGTGGAAAAAGCTGGGCACGTAGTCCCAAAATGAGGAACTTTGATAAGAAATATAAAATAGTTATTCCAGATAGGGACGACTGGAAAAAGGCCTACCTGTGCAGACAGAATCTATCTGGCACACTGATTGCTCTAAAATCACTATGGGCTCAAAAATAGAACAATAATCCAAATGAGTCTAAGTAGAGATACTACGGTATTTCTAGCGGAATTAGCCACATCGCACCATGGCTGTCTTCTACGCCAACTAAACAATGTTAAAGGCACTGGATTCAGTACGAGTTAAATCTAAACTTGCATGGGATTGCATGTGTGCCCTAAACGAGCTAAGTGATAGCATTTAAGTGACATTAGTCTGGATTCTACGGCACGAAGGCCGCAAGTCTAATGACATAGCAGACAAACTAACTCGACAGGCCTCGTCTACAACCTTTTTAGGACCGGAGCTTTGGCATTGTAAAACGAATTATTAAAACAGCCATGGAAAAAGTGCGTTTGAAAGTAATCATAATGTTACGGCAGATAATTTAAAGCTAATTAAAAATACAAACAATCCGAGAAAATTTTGGACATCTACGAAAGAATTTGTATAATTAAAAACGAAAATTTTGATGAAAGACATGTTAAATTTGTATTTCATAATTGTCGGTAATTATAATACAATATTTAAGAATTATGAAATTAGCTCTTTTAACTTATAAAAAGGAGTTACATACTGAAGGCATTAATAGCGTAGAAATTTAAAAATTAATTTCATAAATGTAGGTATAAATATTTAAATATGATTTTAGTAATAATTTCCTGAAACAGAGTTGATATCAGAAAGTATTACCTTCAAACAACGCATATTTGTAGAAGTGTCGCGGAAAAGTTATTAAAAGATTTATTTGGGAAATTATTTAAAGAATAGTGTACTACAAAAATAAAGTAACATACAGCAATCAAAAAATTGAAACTTCTTCAGTGAGTGTACACTACATCCCATAAGTATTTGCCCACCCACATGCTTTGAAAATACAAAGAAAACATCTCTCCTAATAAATGTGTTCTATTTAAATATCACGAACAAGTGAATAATAGTATTGCTATTTTTTTATCATTATTGTTACGATATTGTTGAAATTGTTTAGCCGAACCTAAATGTTTCTACGCCATAGTAACTGAATCGGATTCATTTCAATCCACTTGTGTATCTTTAGTTTCTTTTTTTCGCACAAATAGTCGCGAAAAAGCTATATTGTGTGTTTTCAGATCATTCTGTGAAGTAGCGTTGTTCATTAACATTTTATTGTATCCGTGTTTTCGAAATATTCTCTTAACTTTAATAGTATCGTCTTTAGACTTTCCAGCGAAACATTGCCATATTACTCTATTATTAATCCTTCTCTATGTTTGATCTTTGATTGTCGCTCCAATTTTCTGATGCACAAATTCGCGATCTATAAATATCGAATTAAATTAATTTATCAATAAAACATAATTTCCTTCTGTTGATGCTAATGTTCTCGTCGTCAAATCCTCATTTTATTATTTCTTAGTAATAATTGCTTTAAACCAATCTGTTAATGTAAACTCCTAACTTGAAATCTTTTACAATAGCCACACTCAGATTTTTGTTATCATTGCTAATTTCAACTGCAATTTCTATCGTAGATAAGGGTCCAATTCTATATACGTGCTTGTACTACTTCTTAGAATATACTCAAGGAGAGGGCATTAGAACGAACACATGTGCGTCATTTCTGAAGAGGGGCAAATGACCTTAATTTAAATTGTTTAAAATTTAGTGTATACCTGGACGTCTTGTAAAGGTATTTTAGCGATTTTAGTGTTAGTTTTACTGTGTCTTACGTGCAGCACTGTTTTCATTATTTTTACCTATTGAATATGACAACGAAGTTGTCGAAGTACGTATTTAGGATACTAATATTAAGTAATGGGTAAGGGGTTTTATACCTTTCTTAAGTTTTTACTTAGCCACAGTCTTCAAGAAAAGACTTAAAAAATAGAAATTTCTTGTGAAAATTCTTAAGTCAATTCAAATGCAGTTTAAGGCTGAAACAATGCATTTAACTGTTAGGGATGAAGCGCCATGCAAGAGTAGTGTTTATAATTGGTTTAACATTTCAGCGTGAACGCAAAAATCTGAGGGACGAATTTGGTTGAACGATGTCTATTGTTGTCACTAATGTCGATGCTTTGCGTGAAATCATTGAATTAGATTGACATGCAACATTCCATTAGATTTAATAACTAGATTGAAAAACTATGTAATAAACACTTTTAAACTACCAGAAGAAAAACCAAAAGAATACGAGATTATAATTAATGAATATAAAACGAAATTAATGACATTGAAAGATAATGGAAAACGAGAGACGGAATATGTACCCATAAACTGCGCAGGTAGGAATTATACAATAGAGAAAGTGTAGCAGATCGAATATCTAGAGGTAGCATTAACATGTAGAGGAGACGAAGGGAAACAAATAGATAAACGGCTGGCAAAAGGAAGCAAAGCTGGCGAAAGTTTAATTAAAGTCTTAAGAAAGAAAAAGCCTGTAAAAGTATAAAATTTTATCAAACAATAATAACATGCACTGTTACTTATGCCAGCCTGGATAATTAACAAAAAAATAAGAATTTGGAGAATCATTTATGGAGGAATAAAAATAGACAGATAATACAAATCAGAGGAACACTTCAAAAAGACTGGTATTACTCCAAATAGTTGAGTCCAAAAAGCTAGGTGGTTGGGACATATTGCCTGGATATGTCGAAAAATGTATGGGTAAAAAGCTCTATTGGGAGGAAAAGGGGGTAGGAAAAGAAAAGGGGTTGGAAGAGGTCAAAATAAATCGCAGGGGGTAGGAGTACGGATAGGAAAGAATATGCTAAAGACAGCAAAAATTCCAAAGAGTGAAAAACTTGAAGACAAGCATCACTAGGCCCATAGGACACATATGTTCTGTAGGTTTTCATAGCCAAAATTCTGTGACAACAACAACAATAACCTGAAAATGGCAGAGACTGCTGAAAGCTTGTTCGGACTTATGCGTTTTACAGGGCGCAGGGAAATATGGCAAGACACCCGAAATAAAGCCTGGACATGTAATGTCCATACTTTTACATATTCATTATATGCCAAATGTTGGTGCAGTTTTGCAATTTAAATCAAATATATCTTTCTTTATCAATATATTCAAGTTTTATCCTCTTATTATCTATCTATTTCGCTTTCATCCAAAATTATTTTTTACATTTTTATAGGTAGTTACATGAAAAATAATTTTTTCATCGCCAACAAAACCTTTTGTTTATTCAAATTTGAAATTAATATTAATTATTTTACTGAAGCATAATCATATTTCACCATGACATCGAGGTAAATTAGTTAAAAAGAACATTTCACCAGGAATAAAAGTCGTCAAATGGTTTTAGATATACACCTTAAAAGGATTCCAACACAAAGTATTAAAAAGAATAAAAGTGATTTCTCGTTTAGTAACTTTTTAGTATTTCCACCATTCTTTTATAATTTTAATTTAAAAATTAATAATTAAACTGCATGTCGTATATAAGACGATTAATTGCTTTCTCTATTTCATACAAATTGTGCAAACTGCTGGTAGAATATGGTGGTATGGCTGGTAAAAATATATCGATATAAATCCCATTCTATTTCATTCTTGCATAATGAACGCCTCGGTATTTTAATTATGGCGGTAACTGATGTGTAAGAATAAGTTAAGATTTGTTGTGATTTCAGTGTACGTAGGAAAGATGTTATTTATAGATCAATACACTAGTTGATAGACAACCAGTTTTCCTCACGTTTGAGATTCAATAGTTCTTTACCTCGGGTAGTAATTAATCGAGAATCCTAATAAGTATCTTTATAATTATAGTTTCCAACGCATATAAAATATTTCCAAGTGATTAAAAAAAATGAAGTAATTCATTGGACATTGCATCTATTGTTTTTAATATCTAATAATGTAGATGAGAGAATTAGAAATCAGGACGGGAAAGAGACTGACATTTCGTATCGAAAATGCGGTACTCGAAGGAATAATATGCAAATTCAAAATTGTGCCAATAAATTTAAGTTTCGTCACCAGTAACAACGTTGTAGACTAAATTTAAGTGACTTCGGTTAATTTTATAAATATTTCTAAGAATCATTTTGACACGTCCTTGTTTTTATGCTTCTGTCAAATTGTATGGAATCCAATGACACCAAAGTTTCTGTACAGTCAAATATTCATGCAAAATTGTGTGTATTGCTTTCATGTATGATGGAATGTTGCATATCAATCATATTAGAAGTATGGACATGTAATATCCAAGCCTTATTTCGGGTGCCTAGCCATATGTATGTCCCTACGCTCTTTAAAAGGCATAAGTCCAAAGAAGTTATCAGCAGTCTCTCTGCCATCTTCAGGTTATTGTCGTTGTTGTTGTCACAGAATTTTGACTATGAAAACCTACAACATATATGTCCTATAGGCTTAGTGGTCCTTGCCTTCAAGTTTTTCACTCTTTAGCATTTTTTCCTTTCTTTAGCATGTTCTTTCCTATCCATTCTCCTACCTCCTGTGGATTTGTTTAATCTCTGCTAACCACTTTTCTTTTCCTACCCTCTTTTCCTCACAATAGAAATTTTTACCCCTATATTTTTCAACATCCAGGCCACATGTCTTCCACCTAGCTTTTTGCACTCAACAATTTGGAGTAATGCCAGTCTTTTTGTAGTGTTCCTCCGGTTCCTTATTTGGCGTGTATTTTACGTCTATTTTTATTCCTCCATAAATGATTCTCCAAATTCTTATTTTACTTTTACAGGCCTATTCTTCTCTTAATATCTTGGTTAAACTTCCGACAGGTTTGCTTCCTTTTACTAGCCGTTTATGTATTTATGCATTATTGTGTGTGAGTAATTTCCACTAGTTTCTGCAGCTTGGCCGGTATATCCAACTGGTCATGTAATAGTGATTTAATAAAAAAATAATGTAAATAAATTGCATTTTATTAGTAGAGCATATTGTATGTATCCATAGTTCTTGAATTGGCTAGAAAATAATAATAATTGGATGCTTATTCATTTATTCAGTAAATTTATATTATACTTCGTATATTTAGCATGTTACATGATTTTCGTTTACAATAAAACATTTTCATTAATAAACATTTGGAAACGTGATACTAGTCTATGCTAATCTACGAAATTTAAATACATACGTACCTGGATGCACATAAAGGAACAATGTTATTCGACGTCAAAGAAATACAATATATACCATTACGGAATTGCATGATTAATGTCCACCAACAATATCCGATTTCAGATTCACATTTGCTATCGGATATTAATACATAACTAACTTGAACGACTTCGATGTTACAAGCAACAACAATCAGTACTGACGTAACAATTACACGGAGAGAGACAGTCCCTAGCCTTTAAATTAAAACTACACAACACATACTTATAGTTTTAATATAAAACACAAATTCAAAGTAGCTTTTTCCAAATTATTTTAATGAAAACGATATTTGTACATACCTCAACCAGTATTTTGAATAACCGCCTTTGCTTTTAAGAGAGCAGTTATTCTATGTGACATGCTTTCTGTAGATTGTGTAATTATTACAGACGGGACGGATCAGGCCGAAATTACGATGGACCATATAAATAGTCTATAAGATTGCTAAGTACAACACGCAGATATTGAATAACACTATTCATTCGGTTAACCACACATTTGTTTTTGTCGTTGAATTGTAACGCAATTACTTCAATATTATAGTTAAATTCCTTTCTTCATGGGCGCAGATAGAAGGGTGAGGAGTTTTAATAATTTATTTTATTTATTAGTTTATATTTCGTAAGATAAATAAAGTACGGTGAGTTTCGTGTTTTCATTGTTTTAACTGTTAATAGGAAAACAAACGGATGGTGATCTATACGAAATACATTTTTATTTGTTAATGTTTTAGTTAAAGATGAGTAAAGACGTATTACTATTAACAAGCAATACTTTCTCAAGGTTCTCTTCTGTAAAATTTGTTCTCTTTGAATAAAATACATGCTTGTGGATAGAAAAGGTACTTTTTACATCACGGATATAAGTGCATACTGGAAATATTCTTTTATTTCATCGTATTTAGCAGTTAGATTTTGAGGCATTGTCCCCATACACAATTGCCGCAATGTTATTAAATCTGAATTTCTATTAAAAACTGCGTCTAACTTTTACCCGAGACCACAGTCTCGGAAGTCACTTGGAATATTTTTCAAGTTATTTATAGTAACATCTAATGTAGTTAATCCATCATTTAATTTGAGACTTTGATTTTCAAAATAAGTGATTAGCTTTGGCAAATTTCCAAAGTGAATTTCCTGAAGAAAGTACAACTGATTTTTTAAATGTGGAGTTTGTGTTAGTTCCTTCCACTCAGAAATACTACGAGCATCGTCATTTAAACATGTAACGAAATTTTGAAAACTATCGAAATTTTCTGCATAAAAACTAGTAGCTTCCAGCCATAATCCCCATCTAGTTATTACTGGAGAGGGAGGCAGTGACAAAGATGGAAGTTTTTCCCTGTAAAGAGCTACTCTCAATGGTGCTTTTCTCAATACTTTTTTAAAAGCGAATACAAGTCTATCAACTTCTGGAAAGTTGTCTCTGATATATTCACAGATTGTGTGGAGAGCATGTTCTACACAAGTAATATGCAGCATATTAGGATATGTTTCTTCAGAGACAATTATATAAATAAAATTAAAAAGAAAACTCTTTAAAAATACAAATTTTCAATAGTACGCCCATGGGCGATGTGTCATCGGCCTCTCGTGTCCGGTCCCTTGTAATTATTCTTTTTATCTCCTGATTAACTTGTCATATTTTAACATTTCGCATTAATTCTTGTTTTCTGTGCTTTTTTTAAGTAATAATAATTTTTCAGTAATAAGGTATCATAGTGAATTTCACTTTGTGATAGGGAACATTATGACTAAATGTTTTAATATTGCAGTATTGTAAGGTATTTCAAAGTTTTTTAATATTGTTATTGGTTCAGCAAATTAAAATGGTCGTAATTTTTCAGCTGCATCGCAGGTTCAACATGTTATTAAATGTATAGATATCTACTCCCTACGTGTAATATGCGCCTAATACAAAGAAAACTACAAAAGACCTGCAATAGAGCTTCAATTTTCATTATCTTTCCAAATAGTTTCTATCACATTCTATCTATGAACTTGTTCGTACTTCGAAGTCAGTCATCAAACTAACTATTCCACGTTTCTTCTGAAATTTAGACACTTTCGTCTCTTACGCTCTGAGAAAATTTTCATTGTTAGCAAATTTGCTCCGTTTCAACTCGTTCTTCACATGAGAAACCAGCGGGGTATTTCATAGCGGTAGGTTCCGGTAATAGGGTAGATGTTCCAGCGCCTTCACCATGGATTTTGCAGGAGCAGGAATTCCTTGGTGTTTTTGACTTAGCTGAACTATCCCTTGTGTTTCTAGTACCATGTACTTTACAACTGCTCTTAACGATAAAAAAAGGCGACCATTTTCTTAACGGATCGAGATTTTGAGACACATTTCATCTTAAAAGAGCTATACTTTTTTATGTGCTTTAGTGGACATGTCATAGTAATAAAGATAGGTTTAGTCATCAGCCAATATGCTGTTAGAATAACGAGATGTTCCATTTTGAAACTTCTTAAACACTTCACCGTACCATAAATGGCATCGTGTCATCTACTTGCAGACTACGTAAGGCAAGGGTTACCCAAAGGTTATAAACCTTCCTCACTCTAAAATACATGAATTCTCAAACATTCTATCTCGTGGTAACTTACATGCCTTGAGACAATCGACATCTTCCTGATAGTATTAGTGCTCTCCTCGGTAACAGATGAGGTAGGTTCATGACTATAGAACATTTTCCAATCCTCTCTGGAGCTTCTTATACCACCTGAATACTCTTGTACGATGTAGATAATAATCTTTTAGTACAGGTTCCAGTTTCTCCAAACAATATTCAATCCACGCACAAAGTTGTGTTAAACTCCCCGGTGTTTATTTTTTGACCAAAACTGACAGCAGACAGTTTACACGGTTAAAGTTCGGGAGCACCTAACACAGAATCCAAGCTGCCGAACAGCTCAGTCTGCACTGAACTTGTCACGACGTATAACAGTCGGTCGTGCCATATTTCAAAACTTTTTTAAACCCCTTTGCTTCATTCATCTTCATTTAGAAGTGTCAATAAATATTTAATAGGCCTAAGAAGCCCATATGGGTGTAATAGAGCAGGTTTGTTACAACTTTAAACTTTATTTAAAATAACGTCTTTGAAAATACTTCTAAAAAATTATGAATGTTAAAAAACGTACTATTCAACCTTAGTTTTGTATAGCAACAAAGAAAAAAGGGGGTGAAAGATGCATATGAGAAGTACCTTCATACAAAAAATCGCGGTTCTATGTTCACGTAGTAACGAGAAAATGATTTTTCTTTATTCGAATACAGCCCAGTCGCAGTTAAATGTACAGTCGGCAATACGGGCTTCCATCTCTATTTCATCAGTAATTCCTTTTACTAACGAATTATATTGTTCTGTTTCGTCTACATCGGTATTTGCTAGTATCACCACAAATTTAAAGGAAAAAAAATATATGTAAATAATAGTATACAAATAATTAAGAACCAGGTATCTCATAGAAATTTAACGTTCAAACTATTTAACTATAATTACATTAATTAAAATGCGCGGGTTGTCGACATATTCGACGTAAAGGCTATTATTGATATCCACAGAAAAAAACATGGTAATAGAAACACCATATGTGCAACTGATTATATTCCGTAAATGTTTTTGTGAGAAAACTACAACATTCACTATTCCTATGAATAGGAACTGATTATGTCTAGGAATTTTATCCATTTTCTTTTGCAGATCAATGAACTTGAATTACAGCGTATTTTGATAAATATAGAATAAACAAAGATATGGACCGACTTTAACTGCGTTTTAAGACCAAGAATTTACAAATTTTTGATGAATTACAAAGAAATTTGTGAAATTTTCAGTTAGGCATTTATTCGTATTCTTCAGATTTGCATAGCTTTGGCACTTACATATATGGTTTTCTGAGTTTTTTAATAAAATGTTTCTAAATATATTTAAAAAAATAATCTTGTGTAAAATTAACCGATCTAATACTATAAAAATTAATAAATAATTAGTATTTTTATAGTAGATCTTAACCATCTAACTAATTAAATATTTAAACCATTAAGTTGTATTTTAAAAAACTGAATTTGTTTACAATTAAAACAACTGAAACTCTTCCTTTTTATTTTAACCAATTTAATCTTAAACGATCACTTACTAAGTTATAATACTTAACTAATTTTAGGTATATAAATTAATTAATTTTAATTATATTGTTATGGCAACATCTTTCGAGAAAACGATTAATTAAGTAGTTGTAACTTATAGAGAAAGGAAACTAAAGTAGTGGAATACTACGTAACTTCAAACAGTAACAATTTGTGGTGCCATTGACCTATGTATTTGTAGTAATTATATGCATTAATAATATGCCATCATTTTATCAAGGATACCATTAATTTTTAATTTAAAATTAAGTTTTTTTAAAGAATTTTACATTCTAAAAATTAGAAGGTAAAAGAATCAATTGATCAAAACAATTTAACGCACACAAATTAAATATTAAATTTTAAATACGTGATATGTGTTTTTCATGATAAATTACCGATAGTTGATACTGTTATACTCGTATTTATCTTTAGGTGATGTTTACTTAATATTACAGTGTTGTAAAAATAAAATTAAGGCGAATGCTATCAGTTTAATGTAAATAATTTCAAAGAATTTATAACTTTATATGAATATACAAGGGTAATTCATTTTTTTTTTCCCTGAACATAATTGACGAGATACTGCAAAGCCGTTTCATATTCGTCGAAGTAAACATATTAGCTAGCGCCATAAATAATTGCAACTTGCTTACGTCAATACTGTCAGTTGTATTAACGATATTGCAACAATGTGTCAAATTCTATTACACAACGTATAATTATTAAATTACTTTTCAATGAAGATGTAAAAGTCTCTAATGACTGATATTCTTCAGAGACTTCTCAAACAATTTGGAGATGAGTGTTTATCACTCGGAGCAGTCTTTAAGTGATGTAAATCCTTCTGGAATGGTCATGAGCACGCGTCGAACTTTCTGCATGCTGCCCGTTGAGTGTTTGCTGTGAATCTTGGGAACTTTCAAAAAGTTGACCAGCTAATCTGGAGCAATAGGCGAATATCTGAGAAAATTGCTAGGGTTCTAAATACTAGTGTTGGTTATGTTCACACTATTATCCACTCCAAGGTTAAATTTAGTAAAGTTAGAGCTCCAGATGGGTTCCAAAATGCATTTCCGCGGATCAACAGCAGAAACAACTGCAGGTTTGCAGAGAACTCCGACTTCACTTCGATTATGAAGGTGATAACTTTTTATCGCGTATCATAACTGATGATACCTGGGTACACCATTATATTCCAGAAAGCAAAAATATTGTCATGGTGTCACTCAGTCTGGCCTCCGCCCTAAAAATCGAAAGCACACCCATCAGCTGGCAAAGTGATTGCTATTATGTCTTGGCACGCTATTAAACCAATTTACGCCGATTCTCTCGAAGAAAGAAAAACGATTTCAGCTTACATTACAGTGAGCTTCTTGGAAAACTGGCCATACAAGCAAAAAGACGCAAAGGTGTTATTCTCCTCCAAATGCTCGTCCACATACAGTCCATCTAACGAACAATATATTGGTTAATTTGGGTTGGGAAGTACTGCCCTGCCCCTCCCCATATTGTGCGGACTTTGCCCCGAGTGACTATCATCTCTTTGGGCCACTCAAAAAATTTTTGGTAAGTGATTTGCCTCTAACGCAGAAGTGAAGGATGCGGTGCAAAATTAACTCTAAAGAATTTTTTCGACGGGAATACAGAAGCTGTCGAAGTGGCGGAACAAGTGTGTATTAAAGGAGGGTTGTTACTTAGAAAATGATGTATAAACCGGGTGTCGTTGAAATAAGAAGGCAACGTATGAAAATTGAAAATGATGTGATTATATATATTATATATATAGAATATACATTCAAAATATTTTTTCAAAATTCCCTCATACGAGCAAAGAATAAGAGATATTTCAAAAAAAATTGTTGTGCCACTTTGTGACCGACTATATTATAGAAAGTTCAGAGACGATATCTTATAGTTGACCAATAATAACGTCCGGCAGCTTTAAGTTTCGTATGCGATTAACTACATTCGATACCATTTACATTTACGTCTTTGATTAAAGATAGAGTGTTTCCAAATAGTACATAGAGAGCACATCCTATATGTTCTTTTAATATATCTACTTTAAAAATTCAATGCAAGTATAAATTTTTAACAGCTGTCTATCGTACCAGATTATCGAACTCTTACCATAACAAAACTTAGACAGAATATTATAGTTTTTATAAACATAAACATTGCCGACTTTAAATACAATAGTGGCATTCTCGATTGATACTCATATTTTATATTTATTACTTCTAACAAAAAAAAAACATTCTCGTATTACACTTGAAATGTGTCAATTCTAAAAGTCCACAAATTACTTTTAGTATAATTTTTAAAATGGGTTTGTAAATTAATGTAACAAACGTCTTAATTTTTAATAATTTACTTGAATGTATAAAAAACTGATATTCTTTTATAGTATCGACAGGTGTTACGTATATAAACATACCGTCTGTGTATGTAACTTTAATAGAAGTACATCCTTACATTCTGTATATTTCGAGTTCGTAGGCGGAACATGACACAATTTTCAGAGGGTTTTTAATTTTGGGGTTCGCGGCGTAATTAACTTTTTATTTTGAGGACACCTATATCATATTAATTGGTAGTTTATATCAATCAGAAAAAAATTAAACAGGTGAAATTTGAATCACCCTCGTATATACATGCATAATCAGATTAATCAGAATATAATGCAATTTTTTTAATTCATGTTTTTACTGGAAAATATGTCAAGTTTAAATGAAACTGTAAAATTAAGATTCTATTCATTTAGCACTAACATTGCACACTTCCGGCTATAGAATTTCAAAACGAAGGTTTATCAAAATATCAAATACGAAACCCATGTAAAAGTAAAATTTAATAATCTTTTTTTTAAATTTAATAATGTTTTTAGTTTCTTGCAATAAACAATAGTTGTGTCTAGAACTTGATTTTGCAATTATAATAATTTCATGTATGGTGTTGATGAATTTTTGCTACAGAGTCTGCTTTTATTTTATAAACAATAAGAACATATACGGTGTGCACAACGTCGTGCGATCGATGGATATATAAGTAATGACTGGCCAACTGCAAGTATATTCGCCTTGCTTGAACACAATGATCGACTGATAGGAATATTCAATGTGTTAGAGAGAGATTATTTGATTCGTACTTAGATCGTATGTAAAATGTGTTGGATAAAGAAATGGAACGCCCGTACAGTTAGACAGTAGAACAGATTGAATATACCTCTCTCAACCCTAACCACATAAACTCGCTATTCGTCTTCGTCTTACTACATTGTGGTAGATCAATTACTCCCCGGCGTTCATACGGTATGTACACCATTACCCAACCCAACCTGTAACTTCACCTAAAAGTTTATTTCAATGGTGTACGTACATGAAGAGTCGCAGTCCAATTAAGGCTACTCTATATGGTATTATAATTTGTTTTTTTATCTTAATATGTCTACAGTAGTTTGATATAATATACGATTGAGCGCCATATGTTCTCTACCTGACAGAGAAAGTAAACTTGAAAATTTTATAATTTTTATTTTTCATTATAATTCCCACTAATTTCAATGCATTTATTGCAACGGTTAATTAATACCTATGTAAAAATTCTCCGATGTTTTCTTCTCAAAATGTCGTATTTCGGCTGTACGCAATTTATCGTCGGCATGAAAATAACGTGGCCTAAGTTCTTTTTTTAAATAAGAAAATATATAATTGTCACTAGGAGGCATATCGTGAATTTCGGCACAATTTCTTGAAAACCACATTTGCAAATTCCAGTTTGTGAAACTGAACGGGTTATGCAGCAATCGAACACTTTTTGACAATTTTCCTTTACTGTTTTTAATGTATTTAGATAAAGTATTATTTGTTTTGAAAACCATGTTTGTATTATCGGGATAAAATAAAACAAATTTTAATGAATCACTACTTTTTACTTCACCAAGTAACGATCGTTTCATTCACACATGAGCTTTTTTTATGTCAGTGGAAGTGTAAACAAACAAAACTGCCGTTATTGGGCGACTGAAAACCCCCAACAATTACACGAAAAACCGCTTCATGATGAAAAAGTCACTGTAAGGCGTGGCGTTTCATCATTTGGAATAGTAGGGCCGTATTTCTTCGACGAAAACAAGGAAGCTGTTGCAGTCACCTCGGAGCGTTGCATTTTCATCTTAGAAACATTCCTATGGCATGAACTACGTAGAGTAAGACGATGAAACATTTTTTTTCCAACAAGATGGTGCCCACCACACACAGCAAGGCAAAGTTTGATTGCGTTGCGATGAATGTTTCTGAACAGATTAATCTCAAGGTTTGGAAACTTACTATGGCCGTCAAGATCCCTCGACCTGACTGCGCCAGATTTCTTCCTTTGGGGGTATCTCAAGCAAAAAATCTCTTAAAGAGACGCCCACGAACAGTTCAAAATCTTAAAGAAGCTATTCGAGAGGAAATACGTGCGATTAATCGTCCAATGTTACAAAGAGGAATGCATAATTTCAGGAGCAGGCTTTAACAATGCATTGCAGTCAATGGGGGACACTTGAATGACGTTATTTTTAAGTATTAAAATTGCATATAATATAGTTCTCGTTTATCACAAATTTGTTTAATATCGCCATTTTTTGATCTTGCAGTGAATATTTGAAAATAGATCATACCTATAGAAGGACCTGTATTAGACATTTCTTGCTTGAATAAAATTATCTTAGTGATCAGCTGTATTTTTCAAAGGTTTCGGAATGTTTGGCATTTAAACACAATCTAAGCTTTTTTATAATATATATGTTGATAAACGTAAAGATCGAAAAACAGTAATTTTTTACGTATGTATATAACCTAACCCGCCATGTAACAGCAAAACATCTGTTCTACTTGTTTTTAATTACAAAATTTATTCTATGTAAATCGCACTCAGATCATAGCGCCATCTGCTTCTTTCTTACTCTTAATTTTTTCCACTGAATGTTTCGGTTATGTTATCGATTTAAATTAGCTGTTGACTTACTTTTCGGCTAATTGTTTTCTGCAATTCTAGTTTCATTTTAAGATAGCAATATTCACTCCATTTCAACAATTTACATGAACAATTATATATAATATTTTTATCCACAATCACATTACAATAGGAGTTTTATCCACACTTATGAAGCATATAAAGTGACCTATTATCCACTAGTGAAATAATGAAATAATATAGACTTAAATCAATCAAATTTCATTTACTTATTTAAAATTAACATTAACATTTATCATCTTGGAACAAATTATGAATGTCTCCTCATCTGAGGAACGACTTAAACAAGAAGAACCTTGGATTTTCCTTACAATACCAAGTTTGTTAGATACGGAGTCCTCAATATAGCTCTCTGCCACAGCAGAGCTTTTCCACCCACTATGCCGCTTGATGGTTATAAGATCAACACCTTTATTAGCCAATAGTTGTTGAAGTGCGCCTCATAGAGTGGGCACTATAAGCTTCCGAGTTAGCCAAGTTTAAAAACAATGCAACTTTTGCCAATGTGTTAATTCCAACATATATTTTCTACACATGTCCACAGCGTTGATAGAAAATCCTTCATTTATAATTGTAAACTTCCTTGAAAAGCTGGTCTTGGTATCTGTCATCGAAACAAGTAGATATGCGCCAGTGTCAGCGTCAATTTGCAGCATCGACAAGCACACTCCCATTCTCCCAGCGCAACCTAAAATAATTCAAAGTTTCTTAATTAATACATATTGTCTAAGAAATTAAGAGTAGTTACCTTAATCATCAAATGTTCTTTATCACAAGGTTTAGTCAAAAATTCTTCAATCTGCACTCTTTTCAAAACTGCAGCTTTTTTCGCCTTGTATCCTTTCAGTTGACTCTTCAGAAAACCAGTTAGCTTACTATATTTTCCAATATCTACGTTTTTATAGACTTTATAGCCTTCAGCATTGAATACTTCGACCGCATGGATGAAATTGCACATTTTTCTTTAAATTTAAGAAATACGATAGCACGACTTCTTCCATTTGTTATCATTACCTTCCGTTTCTCTCTCAATTTATTTAAATTCGGCAAACGCTTTTTCATAATGTTCTCTGGATTTCACAGGCAATAATTGGAGAGTTGCTTCTTGAGCTTCCTTAAGAATTACAGAAGGAACACAATTACTTCCTTGTATATTTCAAAATTTCACAGTTTTTGATGTAAACAATAAACAACGTACCATAGCAACCAGCAAGTATGCCAGCCTAACACATTTCGTTTTATTTCGTTTACGAATATTTTTTAATTAAATTTCGAATAATTCCATTCCATTAATGTGGTGATTGTGGATAAAACGTTGTTTTGAATGCGTGTTTTAGATGCATTTTATCCACTTAAGAAAATTAAACACTCGAATTAGCGTTCACGCGTTTAAAATTTCTTGCGTGGCTGTCTTAAACACTTATTGAATAAATAACTGCCAATTCAGTCAATTCTTGTTTCAACATTTATTATTTATTAAAAATGACACTTACATTTGACTTTGCAGTATGTTCCAGTTTGATTAATACTGCAATAATATAATTTTAGAAACAAGAAAGGCTCTTGTCTTCCGATATTATTTAAATAAATTTTAAATTAATTTTAAAATCTATTGAAACAAATAAGTAATAGTGTGCGAAGATTGCATTTAGATGAACTAGATTCGTTAAATGTTGGCCTGCAACAAAAAGTAATAAATGTCGATTTAGTAGTATCTAAATACACATGTATCGTTTAGTGAACGAATACAAATCCCATTTTTAATAAATTGGCTTTTGTCTTCAAATTACATTTCAGTAATATCAGTCTCTTCAAATCAATATATTGTTAGTCTAAAAATAATTTGAGGTGGGAGAAAAAACTCGTGCTAAAATGTACAGTAATGTATGCAGTAATGTTCAAGTCTGGAATATTCTAGAGATGATTTCAAGAAACACTCTGGAGAATTTCCGAACTACGTAATTACGAGTATTATTTGTACGCGAATATTACTCGTCTACTATCCTTGAGAATGGTCTGCTTTTGAACTTGTTTGGCTTGATTAAACCATATTAAAAACATACTCAGCATTCTGAATGCGGAATTAACGCCATGTATGAGGTCAAATTAACTGCATACAATTTTTTTAATAAATACAAGAAGAACAGCCTTTCAAAAACGTTTTGAAATATTTAGGGGCTAATGATCGCAAGGATCTTCTTTTTATCCCCTCTTTTCAATAAATATTTGTATAGGAATTAAAGATAACGCTTTTCTAGGGCCTTTTGTATTTCACTTCAGAAAAATAGGTTGTATTACAACAGCACTCGGATAAATCGTTGGATGGAAAAACGTGGTACACATTAATATTATTAAATATGATTTAAAACATGTAAGCTTTCCTAAGGTTTACAGTATTGATATCATTATGATTTTTTGTGGGAATTGATAAATTCTCTTTCCAAGAGATGCGTTATTATAGTTCTCTTTTAAATTTAATCCATTTTTGAAAAAACTCCACTACATTAATAAAAATCATAAAAATTTAAATATTAAAACCAATTCAACAAAGCAAGACATACTCTTAAAATGTTGACTGTTTTAATGACAATAATGACAAGCCTACAGAACTATAAGCCGTGAACCTTCTTCGTACATACAGTCTATATAGGGTGACAAAAAAATTAGAGCTTTATTTTTAACTGAAAATAGTACACACAAAATAATGACAAATGAAAAAAAAAGATTGTGATAAAAGTTGTAAAGTAACAGAGATATTCAAAGTTACCGCCTCCTGCGAATGCAAGCTTGTGTTCGCCGTATCCACGAATTATAACATGCTCAGATGTATTGCCTGCTTTTATTGTATCTGCAGCATATGCAGCAGACGTATGGTCAATAATTGAATGTTTTCAATTTCATTATCGTTATTGTAAACCAAATTGCTCATATATCCCCATACATAAAAGTCCATCGGTTTCAAGTCGGGTGATCTAGGTAGCCATGTAATAGGCCCACCTCTACCTATCCATCGGTCACCAAACGTATTATTTAAATGCTCACACACTTCGTAACTGTTATGAACTGAACCACCATCATGCAAAAACCACATGTGTTGACGCATGTGAACACCGCATGTTGTTCATGTGTGGCTCGCATAAGTATGAATATCTCTGTTACTTTACAACTTTTATCACAATTCTTTGTTCATTTGTCATTATTTTGTCTGTACTATTTTCAGTTACGAATGAATATTGAATATACTGATACGATTTTAATTTATGGCAAAACAGGACAAAATAGTCTAGTTTTTTTGCGCAGAACATTTCCCGAATCGACGTTTTCCTTCGAAGACTATATGTGCCGGCTGGCTATTGCATAAATCCTTCAGTAAAAAAACAACATACACTATTCATAACATAACGTTTAACAATAAATCTAGGAATTTATCGATTTTTTTCGTAGGTCCATGAACTTGAATTATCAGCTGTAGCTTCCTAAATATAGAATAAACAAAGATATGAACCGACTTTAACTATATTTTGGCCTTAAAAATTTGGATATTTTTGATGAATTACAAATAAATTTCTTTTTTGATTTTCAGTTAGACATTTATACGTATTCTTCAGATTTGCACAGCTTAGGCACTATTGAGTATACTAATATGCTAACACTTAATATCCAGTCTCCATTATTTTTAAGAATAGCCTCAGCGATTTCCCAAACTTGCGACCAAATTTTCCGTATAATTCGTAAGTATAAGCGCCATATCTCCTCAACATTGCGAGATAATTGGAAAATTTTATATACGCATTTCTGGCAAAGTTTCTGCTTATAAAAGGTTAAACGTTTACAATTGGGTTACTGAGACTGCGAAGGCCAATCCCAGCCTTCCACTCTCTATACAGTTTGTTTCGATGTTTTGGATTCTTGTCTTATAGGATCTAATCTACACTGTTATCTTTAAACCACACTTACCCATCTTGGACGTACGTTTTGATACACTTTTGCCATTCGTTTCCGGTTTAAAATACTGGTACGTAAGTTCTGAAAGCCTCTCCTTAAAGCAACAACAGACATAAACCAAGGTGTTCTACTTTGCGCTGTATAATGCATTCCTTGCCCGTTGACCATACCTTCTTTCGAGATGATCCGGTGAAAAGATGATTAATTTGTAAACACTACGTCGGACCAATCTCTGCTGGAATTTTCTTGTGTCCAGAATACGTTTACCTGTAGATGTTAGGGACAGCAGTGGTTTAATAATTGTGCTTCGATACGCGATATCATATTGACGTAATCTGCTTCTAATTGTCATTAAATTAATATTTATATTCTTCTTGGCTCGCTCGGATTGACATTGACGAACTGTTAATTGAGGTTTGTTCTTGAATAAACTAAAAACAGACTTATCCTGCGTTGTTATAATGGAACTTTACCCGCGTCCTAGAAGATCATTCATACTTTGGGTTTGTTGGTAACTTACCCATCCACCTTACCCAAAACTGTCATTTTTAAACCTTTACGTACTTACACAAAAAAAACATTACGAAACGTTTTGCATACACTGTACTCATTTCAACAAAAACAGATATCCGCGTCACAGACAGCGAATAACTGAACTAAAACTCACTAGGCGTTTTTAAGGAAAGATATTTCTACCTACTACCTCAGTCTCGCCCTCCTATAACTTTCCCTTCGTGGAATATTGGCCTGCGTTTCTTATTATACAGACTCGAAATAGTTTTATTTAAAAAAATGTGATCGATGGCGGATATAAAGTGACATTTTTTGTGTGAACTTAAATTATATCCATGATTTTACACTGATTTTACTGCAATTTAAACATTTAATTGCATTCAAGATATGTGAAAAACAAATTAAAGTATGGGGAAGTTGAATTAAAAGTATTTAAGATTAGAACGTATTTCATAGATAGCTTTTATATTAATTTAATCCCAAGTAAACTTTTGTTATTAATATTTTAATACTATGCCGCTTGAAATCATTGCAAATAGTGAGACATCGAGACAGACTTTGAAAATCATTTTGAAAACGCATTAACATAAACATTACAATTAGTATAAGGTTAATAATTTTTTTTTATTCTATGCTAAATGCAATTAAAATAATATCGCAAAAATTAGCACTATTAAATAAAACTGTTTATTTGTATTTAAACTGATCATATGAGTATTATATTTAAAACTCGATTAATCAAGTAAAAAGTGAAAAAATACATTTTTTTAACTTGAACACATTTTTTTTCACTTGGACCGTTGTAATGGAAGATTTAAGAGATTCGTTATGACTAAAATTAAACGCCATTTTGTAAGATATTGTTGTTAAATTATTTACACAACATTTCTCAACATGTTTTGGTATAAATTCTGACGCAGAATCTGTTGAATTTCTCGTATGGTTGAATGGTGGTTCACGTCAAGTTTAAGAGTTAATGAAGTACTGTTCCAGAGTTTCGTATATTAGGTATGTATTAAGGACCTTGAGCAGTACAAATTAAGTTTGTGAATTATGTTGGAAATTTTCCATGAATTCCAACAGCAATACAGGTGTGAACATTCTACTTGGTACGATTCTCATTTGTCACGACATACAAACACTGAACTATAAATTAATTGCTCTAAACTACATGGTGAATATGATTTTATTATTCAGAACACTTTGTGTGGACATTGTCTTGACGACCCTTTCCGGAAAAATGTTGTCGTCACTCCTGAGGAATTGATTTTGATGACTACGACTACATATCTTATTATCCGAACAATTGATTTTGGTGATTACCACCACATATCTTATTATTTTTTGTTTACTTGTTTTGTGTTGAATGTATAACAACCTACTGGAAGCTTGTCGAGACCCTAAGACCACTTTTACACTGGTTTGCTACTACACCTCGCCGCAAAGAGGTAGAAATGTTGATTTGACTACCTCAACATTTAAGAGCAACTAAAGAGGATACCAATCCCGAAAAAGCCAATCTCTCACACGTTGGTATGGAGGTTCGAACCCTCTACCAACGGGCCTCTGAATTCCGTTTCCCAGGAGTTTATAATGTCGTAAATACCACTAAAATGACATTAAACTTTATCAGAGTTTAAGTTTACTGATCTGAGAATGTACAAATGTTTTAAATATATACATACACAAACAATGAACTACTAGTCACATAAGCAAGCTAATCATGTAAGTTTTAACCAACAAATATGCCATTATATACTTTTTTCTGCGTTGTGATGCATGTGTGACAACAAGGTCTTCACCATGATATTAGTCTTTGGCATATCAAGAGAGAAAATTGGAGGATTTTTTTATGATCGTTTGTAGGCTGTATAACTTAAATTTGGAAAGAAGTTTCGGAGCAGTCGTTAGCAGTATCATTAGATAACTCCATTCTCTTTTATCAGTTTCTTCTATTTAGTTTAGTTTCCTTCTATCGATTCGCGCAATCGACCAATATTGCATCGCACTGTATGAATACTAAGACACTGGCGCGTATTCAACTTTACTGACAGTATAAGCGAAGTATGTCTTAATAAGGTCGATGTTTATACGTAAAGGACATAGCGTAACACTTTTGATCTTACTAATATTCATGGTTGATGACACCAGTTAAATAATTCGATCTATATTTTCTTGCACCTTATTAACCTGTTCACCATTAATAAAAGAATATCATTTTTATTCTCAGCGTAAGCTAAAACGTCATATCACAGACATTAAAAGATCATTAATAAATAGATTGAAGAAAAATAGCCCTAGGTTCTTCAAGTACTCCAGAACAGAAAGTTTACGAAATATTGTAAAATACGTAGTTTTATCATTTCAACAAATACGATCTCGTGATATTGACTAATCCAGGTGACGAACCAAAATATTGTAATTTTACTAGAAGCACATGTGTGGGGTGGTTTATGAAGTCGAAAGCACGCGAAATGTTTTTTCCTATTATTAACCCTGTCCACGGCGATGTAATACTTCGCTAATATACTGAGTAAGATGTCAAATTTGTGTTAGTCATGAAACCATGTTGTCGAGAAATAAATGAACGCGTGTTATAAATCCGAAGTATATAATACTTGTAGACCTATTGCTTTATTTTTTTAAAACTGGAATTATTCTGGCGTGTTCTTATTTATGAGGAAAAGTTGACATTATAAGAGCGGGATTGATAATTTTTGAGAAGGGCGCATATATGTCTGGTATGAGGTCATCGCCCGATATATTTATTTGACAAAGTCCTCATAATATTGGTGTAGGTATCCATAAAAATAGATTGGATGTCAAAAGATGGTAGGTCTAGAAATAAAATAGACACATTTAATTTGACTACAGGAATGTTTACATTAGAGAAAACGTCCGCAAAAGAATTAACATTTTTTTGCTGATCATAGATTCAATTGAAACTTCCAGATATTTTAATACAACATTTTTTACCATTTAAAAACGACTATAGCTTACTTGAATCAGCTATATCTATATACTTACCCGATATCAATATCTAGATTTCACACGAGGTTTCTTAAACTCTTAATACTTCTAGATATCCATTTATGTCTATATTGCTCCTTTAATTATAAGGATCAAGTGATTTTTAGAGACGAAACCATGACGGGTAACGACAAAATAGGAGATAAGTTGTTTATAAAATTCGTTAGTAAAGTCTAGAAAAGGTGAATCAATTATCTCCAGATCTCTGTATAAATTTATACCGATAGGACCAGCTCTGAGCGGGCCATAACCAGCAATAAGTGGCAACAGCGAATCCCCTCCACGCGCAGTAGCTTAAATTGCCATACATTGCAGTTATGAATTTAGTAAGACTTAAACCGCGCAAGGATATAGTCGTTTGCATATTCGTTCTGTATACGTAATTTGCCCATTTGTTTCAGACATAATAAGGTCGTTATATGTCCAAGTTATTATTATTATTATATTCTTAGCTGCTACGGAAAAGTAATTTTAAGTAATAAAAAAACAATAACGTTTTCTAAAAGATAAAAGTAAAAAAATCAATAATTCTGCAAAATAAATTTGAATTTTAAGAAAGTCACTAAATATAGGATTCGAAAATACCGCCCTCTCTCCCCAAACAATAGCCGAGCCTATTGTAAAACTCCCGCCTCACTCCCTCAAGATTTCTAGGGGTTATTGTCTCGAAAATTCTAAACAGTTTAACTTGCAACTGTTGCAAGTTCGGTATTGTTAGAAGACCGTAAAGATTTTCTTTGACATAACCCCACAGAAAAAAATCGCAGGAATTGAGGTCGGGGGATCGAGGTGGCCATATTATCGTACCCCTCCCGGAAATAACACGATTAGGAAAAGTGTTTTCTAAAAACCCTCTTACTAATCTGCTGTTATGCGCTGGACAACCGTCTTGCATAAACCAAATTGCATCAAAATCGACGTTCAGTTGACGGACAGCAGGAATAATTCGTGTTCGCAGCAAATCTAAATATTTTACTGCATTCAAATTGCCGTCGATAACAAATGGCCCTATAATGTTATCACCCAAGATACCCGCCCAAACGTTAAGTTTTTCGGGGTATTGAGTTTTAACATTACGAGCTAGATGTTTATTTTCTCGAGACCAATATCGCACGACTGACGGATTATGCTTGCCATGACGTGGAAAAGAAGACTCGTCGGTAAACAGAATATTTTTTATAAAATATTCGTCCCCGTTAGCCTTTTCCATCACGGACTCACAAAACTCCATTCTTGCAAAATTGTCCTCGGGAAAAATCTCGTGGCACTTTCGAACTTTGTAACTTTTATATTTGTTGCGTTTTAGAATCCGCTTTACTGTACTTCTACTAACACCGATTTCGTCTGCAATTTGCCGTGAACACTTAAGGTCGCCCATTTCAACTAACGAACAAACCCTCACGTCTCTCTCCTCCCGATCGGCAGGTATTAGAGGGATATGAGGCTGTTCGTCAATTTGTTGGCATTTGCGGCAATTTCCGACGACACAGCCATATTTCCTAAACGCATTTACGATCCTTTCAATCGTCGAATGCGAAGGAATAGGCCGATTTACGTACAAATATAGTAGCAAATAAATCAGCGGTTGTTCGAAAGGAATTGCCGGCAAGATACCACGAAACTATTTGTACCTTCTCTGCGGTTGTATACACTGACATGATAACTACCTTTACGTTTGCACAGCTAAATACGAATGAGGGGCAATCTGTTGCTCTCGATCATCGGACTTATGTATGCGCACGCGGAGTGGCATCGTACACACGTTGCCACATCGCATTACGTTCCATACGTATATTGTTGCGTATGGCCCGTAGCGGGCTGGACCAATCGGTATATAGGAAACTGCTGGAAGTTGATTAAATTTCCAACTTGCGAGAAATTCCAGACCAATTCTTAACGTAGGATGATAACTTCTGCAACTAAAGGAAACTTCATTCGTTCAACATTTACATATATTAGAAAAATTAAGAAAACTTACCTTAAAAAATAACTTCCCTTTTCAAAATTTTTAAAGTTGTTTCACCTTAATAAAATACTTAAAAACAAAGCAGTCGTCAATTTTGTTCCATTAAATTGACATTTCTTCGACCACTTTTTTATTTTCAAAGAAGCTATTAGATGATTTTGCGCCCGTAATGTTACTGAAATACAGACGTATTTAGGACGATGCCATAAAAGCTTATCGCTGTGAAAAGTTTATTACAGATACGATAGCGCATCGAATATTTCGTCGTGGAATTACATATTAAGAAGTATCCTTGTATAAGACATTTTGCCAGAGCGGTCGTCACGAACATCTGCAAAACATTTATTTTATGGCGTTGCTTGCAACTCTACGAAATCCAGACGATTCCAGTGGTTTTAATCAAGAGATACGTGTTTAAAAGATGAGCCGCGCTTGGGATGTATATCATAATTTTGATAAGACTTAATTTCTACGTTTTTCAGTTAATCTCCTGCGAATTAATAACTGAACTCCAGTATATTCAATGTATCGTCTATTCAGATTATTCATCGACTTCTTGTAGCAGTTTCTATAATTTATTTGTATTTAATCCCAGACAAAATTGTTTGTATTAATCCATACTTTCACTGACCATAGGGTTCTTATTAGAATATTACATTCGCCAGAAATCAATCAAGATTTTCACAATTAAACGGTTTCTTTGATTTCAAACATATTTTTTATTATAAGTTTCTCTCATTTTATATTATCGTAGCGGTTGCTATATACGCAACAACAAAAATTCGCCGCAACCGTTTGCCAAAAACATTCAAAATACTAAAATATTTGCATTCTTGTTGATTAGTCACGTTTTCACATTGCATGAATGATTCTTAATATATGACAGCTCATCTAGGTGGATGAACGTGACTTACCACGAAAAATACTAATTATTCACTTGAGTAAGCGTCTTTATTGAAGAGCATGGCTAATTTCTGTTGTAAAATGTGTCCGTTACTTCTCTCGATACATTGGTCTACGTGTTTGTCGATGTTCATCCGGTTATATTTCTTTAGTCCTTAATAATTATAGAGGTACATGCAGTCTTTGAAATCAGGAGGCGATGGTATTTCATATGCTTAAGTGACATAAGCAAAGTTTCGACTAAATCTGTAGCAACATATTGTGTTTTTCAAAAAAATTATACATAGGATAACATTTAGTACTACAGTACTGCAATAAATAACTTCGTATAACACAGTATTTTAAATTCTAGATAATTATGCTGAAGGGATAGAAACGCCTATTCATGAATGACAAACATTAATTAAATATAGAATAGAAAACATTGTACATAACTAACCAAGTAAACATTTTTTTAAATATGTACATTTCTCAGTTATGCATTGAGAAAAATGTAGATGTACAGACAACAAAATATTTGTAGTGAATCTATTGTAGAAATATTACCCTACAACTGTAGTTCAGTTAACAAAAATGAGTGCTGAATCTAACTAGAGCAAAAGTACTAGAAACTATTTTTTATAGTTTGCTATTGTGGTAGATTTTACAAACGTTTGATATGTAAATAAAACGACACAGAAGTTAACATTTTATAATAATACACAACACAATTAGTAGTCAAATAGAGAAATGTGAATATCAAATTCGACCATCCCAAAAACAACAAACCATTATTTTGTTTATAGTACGATGCTGTAATAATTCAAATTATATATTTTGAATTATTATACATTATATTATTTTGTATTCTAACAATTCCTACGCCGATGGGTAAATCAAGAGTGTTATATGTCTAATAATATACTATCAACAGCGGACAATACGGCAGCCTACTCAATGTAACAGTATTGCAATTGACAGTCAAATCAAATTGTTCATTAATTATGATACAACGATAATGTAGATTATGAAGTATTAGGAGGGCAAGGAGCAATTAAATGGCGGAGATTTAAGATACTTAAATTCTGTGTTTGCGTATTACTTAATGATTTTAGCAATATGTCAAAAAGACAATCAAAGTAACTAAAAGGTTGAAAAGAAGGTGACGAACAATGGACATTAGTACGTTATATTCTTTGATATTGGCTGCGTCCTCTGTTTGGTTTGTGTGGACCTTCGACAAGGCCGCTCTTCGTGCGGATGTCTTATCAACACTTCTGTTTGTACGACCAGTGAGTAAGGTTGATATTTCTTGGTGTGCTCCAATAATCAAAATATGATTCACGCCTGTCCTAAGTATTTTGGAAATTATCGCAGTTCGCGGATTCGACTAGGGCGTAGTGAGAAAACTTAAAAAGAAAGCTCATTACCGTATCGAGTAATTGGGCATCTTTTCTTTTGAGGCAAATAGACGTATGCAGGCTTCGAGATTTTCTTTTGTTTGTCTATTCCTGGGAATTTATAATATTTCGCATTCGAGGAGAAAGACCAGATAAGCAAGCATTCAACATAGCTAGAAAGTCAAGGCCATCTCGTTCTTGCCTGAACACCTGTGTCAAGTCGTTTTTTGTGGACCATGCCATCTGTGTCGTCTCAGTCGTTTTGAGGTATATTGTACCAGACTTTTTTTAATGCAGTGAACTTGTAAATTCTTGGCGATATTTTAGTTGCTATAATTACGATTCCGAATGTTAATCATAACGGCATTCAATCTTAGTTTAGTTCGTATATGTATTTGGGAACTCCGTTAAATTGCTTCTTACGCGATTTACGTAAGGTATAAAGAATTTATTTCATTATTGTACATTTATTCAAATAATTAACGCTCATATATTTGATGTTTAAACATTATAAAGATTCTAATCCTAAAATAATTTGGTATTAAATTAATGATAAAATTTAGTTACTTTCACACGTTTAAGCAGTTCTTTTTTGTGAGATACTAGAGTTATATATAATACAAAGTTTTTTTTTCTTACGTCATTACGTTATCATAGGTGTTCGATCAGATCTCGGTAAATTGTAATTTTTATTAAATTCTATTACTATACTTGTAAAATACTGTTTGTGTAATACCAAATGTAGGGTTCAACAACAGATCTGCGGTTGAACTACGAACTTTAAGCCTAGCTTAAGGCAAATTGAAATTGATTAAATAACATTGTCATAATTTTTGTATCTTTTGTAGATTAATGTAATTTATCTGATTTTTCTGTTTTTAAGTTGATTCAGTATAAACCCATGTAAATTTTTGTAATATGTTCAATAATTTAATGACCTGATATACCGGGCGTTCATATCCCAATGTCATTTTCCATAACTTAAATTTCATTTTATTAATTGCATTTGTTGAATACCTTTTAACTACTTGTTAATTACTTGTTTTTTTTAATTTACAATATACGAATTAACTATTTTCCGATTTCTTATTAACCCCTTTCTCCTTTAGTTTCGCTCTTTGTTTCGGTACATTTTTAGTAATCTGTAAGCGCATGCGCCTACGCACGCGCAAACCCTTTTCTTAGTTTTCAGTTTCGAGCCTCCGTACGTAAAACTAAGTGGCGCTATTTGTTTAAGTCAATCCACACCCGTCTCCAATACACGATAAATAGAGGCTCCCTTAAATTGTGCATTACGACTACCGATTTCGACAACTTACCGACTTTCTTCATTACGCCAGAATTGCGCCTGTGCGCGATACGTAGCAGTGTAAGATAGCAATATCATTGACTGTGATATATTCACTAGAAAATAAAAAGAATAAATAAGAATGGACTTTTATTTGTTTTAATATTTAGTACCCTAAAGTTCCTGGAATTTAGCGATAAATAAAGTTACAGAATACCTGCATTTTATTCTCGTCCGTTACCTATCATTCACAACTGCATACCTAACAACAACAACATGTTCTGGTATGATGCTGCTTGATGGTCGTTCGGAACGTTTATCGTCATCAAATGATATTCGAGCATATTTGAAATGTTTAAACCAGTCGGACTTTTGTGCTTGACTCAAAGCGTGGCCTCCAAATGCTTCCTTTAACATTGTGCGAGTTTCTACGGCAATATTACTAAGTTTAAAACAGAACTTGATGGCTCAAATCGACAATTGAAAAATCGCAAGCACAAGTTGACAAAACAACGAAAAATTGCAACAAAGAACATTTATACTTACAATGACGTAGCTTCGCATACTAGCTCACAAAGGATGTAAGTAGCTCCACCTAATGGCATTTAGTAGTACGTCTGTTTACGCAGATGGTTTAAATTCCGAAAATTTGGATAGCACCTCGAAGGCACCTAGAAGAACGAAGTCTGCGGTGGATGGAACATGTGGGAAAAATAGCGGAACTAAGAACACCTAACCTATTCATGTCAGGCACAATATAGAGGAAACGGAGAAGAGATCGACCAAAGGGAAATTAACAACTGAAATGGAGAACGATATTCAAATGTTAAAGGTTACCAGGCGAAAAGAGGAGGCCTAAAATAGGAAGTTATGGAGAAATAAAGGGTCATTAAAAAAATGCGCCGGTTTTAATATATCGAATTATGAACTTTATTTTTTGCAAAACACATTAACACAATACATAAACACGTTCATCCTACCTTCCCGTTTCAAGTATGGAACATGATGTCGGGCATATGAGCACCTCTACCTTCCCGTTTCAAGTATGGACCATGATGTCGGGCATATGAGCACCTCTACTGCGCTGGCAGGCAAGAACTCTGGCCATGAAATTTGCTATGACTGCCTGACAAGTTTCAACTTGGATCTCGCCAACAACCCGTCGAATTTCCTCCTTCAACTCAAGGATGTTTCGGAGTTTATTGACATACATCAATGATTTAAGAGCACCCCAAAGAAAAAAGTAACAAGTAGTTAAGTCACATGACCTCGGTGGTCATTGATGGTCAGCATTACGCGAAATGAGGCGATCCGGGAACTGCTTATGGAGCAACTGAATTGTTTCGCGAGAAGCGTGGCAGGTGGCACCATCCTGCTAAAACCACAACTCTTGAATGTCCATTCCATCCAAATGAGGCCACAAAAAATCTTTTTTTTATCATCGCACGGTATCGGTTTCCACTAACTGTCACAGCTTGTCCTGCCTCTTCAAAAAAATAAGGCCCGATGATGCCGCCCGGCCAAAAGCCGCACCAAACTGTCACTCATTGTGGATGCACTTCTCTTTCTTGAATAATGCAAGGATTTCCTGCCTCCCAGATGCGGCAGTTCTGCTTATTGATAAATCCATTTAAGTGGAAGTGCGCTTCGTCACTGAAGATAATTTTGCTCGCAAAGCCGTCGTCCCCATGTCGTCTTCTCAAAAACCAATCAATAAACTGTCGCCTTTTCTCGTGATCGTCCACTTTCAACTGCTGCATTAGCTTAATTTTGTATGAGTAGTAAGTAATAGACATCATACTGGAGAATTCTCCGTACTGAAGAACATCCTATACCCAACTCTTGGTAACGCCGAAGAACCGATTTCATTGGAGTAATAGCTACAGTGTCACGAACCACCGCAGTTTTGCTCAGATCGGCTAGAACGATGACGTCCAGGACTTTTAAAGTTCACTGTAAGTTCCCTGTTTCATTGAACTTTTTTATAAGTCTGCGAACTGTTGATTCATTCGATGCATCATCACGCCGTAGAATGGCGCGAAGTCTCTCTCCGTTCTGATAAAACGTTTTCAGAATTAGCACATGTTACGCAAATAGTAAACAGATCCATGACTAGACACAGACTGAGACAACAATCGGAATTTTTATGGATGTCAAAACAATGTCACCAACGGACAAGCAAAAATTTACCAAGGGTTTCAAAACCGGCGTTCTTTTTGAATGGCCCCTATATTATTAACCAGGCCATGGGTCAATTAGGCTCGCAGAGCTAATCAATCGTAAATATAAAATCTCGAAATTTAGGAACCAATTACATTTTGAAACAAGCGGAAATGTTTCGTAAAAAAAACTTTTAAATATTAATTTATTGTGCTTATTTGGCAGCTTCTAATTCAGCAGCTTCTGTAAAACCCTGTATACCAGTATGTATACCCTGCATGTCAGTTTCATTTGTCGAGTAAAAAATAGGAAGAAAAATGCAAACAAATATTCGGTTGTTGTCATAAAATAATAAACAATTGGTAAAATGTGTCACAGTCGTGAAAGTATTGTGAGTAAATAATATTAAAGAATGGTGCACTCCTTCAATACTTTGTCATAATGCCAGACATACCGTCTTCCATAACTTTTCAGAAACATCCTATTTCATACGACCCAAGTTTGTTTTTCATTTATATATTAGTGGCGTGATGTATTTTTAGCGAATCCGTAATTAAGAATAAACTTTTGAATCATCCCGTTTCCACTTGCACCGTCTGTTTCGATAGTATTTTACAAAGACGGATGTCGTAAAATTTTTAAGCATGAATAAATTAAAATGTTGAAGGAAATTATAATCAAAAGCGTTCACTTCTCAGGCAACGTTTTAAAACATAACTGAATTATTTGGATTTATCATGTTTCCTTTAAATCAGCCGTTACGATGGATCCTTAAAATGAACAGGAAGATGTTTCAAATGTGACAGTTTGCATTTTTCAACATTTAGATACAGGTAAAAAGATGCTAGTAGACGGAAATCCGTATGAAGGCAGGGTACAAATACCAGGTAGTTGAATCATTTTTCAAATAAATTAATTGATTAATGATCTTATGTTAAGAAGTTATTAATACATTTCTACTAAATATGATAATTCCGGTATATACAATGTTATGAATACCTCGGTAAATAGATGTTTTTAAAAATCCCAAGTGGAGAAATAGTTTAAAAATAAAATGTTCAATAATTAATCGTTATAATAATAATTGTTTGGATTTTTAAATATTCAATATATAAATATTTTGACAATTATTTCGCTCACACAGTGGCTTCCTTAGAAATGAATAGAGCAATTATAGGTAGAATTGCCAATATGTATGTACCAAAGGGAGAGGGCACAAATTAGAAAGGGAGAGAGATATAGAGAGGTAATAGTATGTGGTTAATTAAATAACATTAAAATTATACAAATAAATTTAACACCGGTCATCTGTTTGTATCTAGTTGGTCATTTAGTAAGATATTTGAAATTCTATATTTGTTAATTTCTAATTGAATTAAGTTTTATTCCTTTATTTTATGTGTAATATATCTAAGTTGAAATTAAAACCTTGATTTTCTTCTAACAGGTGGTGGGTGTAAGAAGAGTCATTATTCTCATTCAAAAAATCTTAAGTGTTCCGGCATGATTTTTTTGAAAGTTCTTTCTGTTTGACCAACGTAGAATTTAGGGCATTCACTACAATTTAACTTATACACTGTTTATATATTTTTTTTCCTTATTATTTTTAATGCATTTAGATAAATTTTTGTTAATTCTGAATGCTACTTTTATGTTATTTTTCTTTAAAAAGTTAGTAACATTTATAACATATTGCTATGGATAGTGGAAGATGAATAGTTGAAGATTTGGCACGCCACCATCCACAACTAGTTTTCCCAACTAGGTTTTCTCAGCCGGTGAATTTTCAAATCTGAGACCTCTAACTTCTCGGGTTCCACTTAGGAAATACGTGTCTAAAATATATAGTTGAGCGCCAGTGAAATGTTCACAAAAATTTATTTATCTAGTTTATATAAGTTAATTAACAATATTGGAATGAGTAAATAAAACAAACGCAAGTTAAAAGGTGAAATAAAAATATTTTAATATTTAATACAAAAATAAAAAAAATAAAAAATATATCTTTACGAAGTATAAAGATCCTGTATCATTTTACAAAGATACTGATGGTAAAAACATTCATTGACAATTGACCGCTAAATGAATGGAAAACATCCTCCAAATGACTCCGATCAAACTTATCTAAAATAATCAAGTTTAATATTAATTTCTCCCCCGAAAACCACACTGTATACTCAGATACTGATACGCGAACAAAAACTACACATGTGCCTTGACACACGAAAAAACTGAATCCGATCGAACAAATTTTTCATTTATAATTTTAACAAAGAAATGTTAATACTAAACTGTATTATCTATATTCCTAATAATTAAATCTCTTAACTAGAAGCTTCAATACAATGGAACTATACTTGTTTTACTTATGACGTCATAAAATTTTAATTCTACTTACGATTAAATGGAGACTCTTACGATGAAGGTGCTTAATCAAATTTAATCATCAAAACAACGAGAATCTATCTCTTTAAATATCGGGACTTTAATATCAATATAACAACAATTATTAACACTTTCAAATATACAAAACCCGAAAAACTAATTAAATATATATATTTAATATATTTTTCTCGAAACCAGCAACCTTCTTGTTTAAAAGCTAGTATTCGTCTCCCTTTGACCTAGACTTTCACATTTAATCGACACCGGAATAACCAGTTTTTCCCTTTATTTTATTTTATTTATAATATACAGTCAATGTCATAAAATATTTATTTTAAATATTTTAATTTTAAATAAAAATCCATAGCAATATGTAATTGTTCTGTTAGCTTTTATTATCGTAAATTTAAGAAAGCTACTTCACAATTCTACCCCATAATAAAAGATACCCAGAATATATACAAAACAATTAAATATGTAGGACCCCCTAGTATACATATTTCTAAGTTTTTAAAGAAATATAACAAAAGTACCATTCGGGTCTTACAACAAATGATCTAAATACATTAAAACTAATAAGTAAAAAAAAAACCTCATAGCCAGAATATATACAAAACAATTAAATATGTAGGACCCCCTAGTATACATATTTCTAAGTTTTTAAAGAAATATAACAAAAGTACCGTTCAGGTCTTACAACAAATGATCTAAATACATTAAAACTAATAAGTAAAAAAAAAACTCATAGTTTTAATCTAAACTCTGAGATATATTACATATTAGAGAATCGGTACAAATTTAAAAAAATTGAATTTAAAATATCTTACTAAACCACAAAACTATTTAAAAATATAAATATATTATTAAAAATCGGGTGTGAAGAACACAATACAAGTTGAAATTTGTGTGAAAGTATTTTCCCAGACACCTGTTTTATCTTGCTTTAGAAACATCAGTACATGCTGCCAGATAGATAAATGTTTTTTGTTTTATACAAAATATGGTGAAGTTTTATCTACTCAGGTATGTTTCAAATTATTTTGTTATCTTACTAAATGACCAATTAAATACAAACAGATCTCCTTTGTTAAATTTATTGGTAATTCTACCTATAATTGCTGTATCCATTTCTGAAGAAGCCACTGTATGGGCGAAACAACTGTCAATATATTTATCTATCAAATAGTGAAAAATCGAACAGTTATAATAATGATTAAAGCTATGTTTTTTCGTCAAGTAAAGGCCGAAACAATACAGTGTGCTTAATTATTAAGCACATTGTAGATTAGGTTGAGTCAACAAATGGGAACAAATTGTAAAATTTGTTTGTAATCTTAGACACATCAAAATCAATATATCCGAATCCAAAATCATTAATGTCATTCTGTCTTGGTACAACAGTGGAAACCTACTCATCGGAATTAAATCAATTTATCGGCTTTGGAGTAGTCGAATGTGGTTATTCGACATGTAATGTGGGGGCTTAAGCAAAGTAAAAACGCAGCGAGGACATTTAATTTATGGTGAAGTTAACTCACAGGTTACTTCATAACTGCTAAATTTTATTCTGGATATACATCGTTAGAACACAAAGCCGAATGAATATTCTCTAACTTTAATACTGAAGATTTAAAATCATTTGTGAAATGCAATCCAGTACAGATTATGTTAATTTATATTCATAGTATTGACGTTGCAGATGTAAAATCAGAGGCTTGCCATTTTAAAAATTTCAGGAGATATATTCAACATCTATTAATGTCTTCTGTGGAAGAATTTTATTATCAAAGAAGTTATACTCATCGCTATCTACCACAACCTGTCATTTTAAAAGACAGGGAAAAGTCACATCCTTGTGAATCACATCCCGGAATGGCCATCCCGATGGATGTGTTTGAGTTCCACCTACTTTTTGTGAAAAAGTCATAGCGACAAAACTTCTTCCATGACAGAGAAATTATCCATTTCTTAAATATATCAGGTGCAAAATGGGTCACATATGACAATGTTCAATGTAAAAGGCAGAGAATTGACGAGGATAAATCTCCACAACCAACCCTCATACATGAGCTTCACGCAAGCAAAATCTTTTTGCGTGATTGGATCGTCATGGTATTATTTATTTCTAGTTTTTAAACTATAATAACGCAAATTTATAAATTCGGCGTGCAATGGGAAAAATATTGTTCTTTGTGAAAACCCAAGACGGCAAAAATAACCCAGGAAAATTTTTTATAGCTTGGCTATTGCAAAATCTGATTATTATTAGTTTCTTCGATCGCTGCAAATTGTAAATAATGACAGAAATATCGTAGATTAGGACAGTGGTTGCTGCTAACCTGGGGTACACAGCGGATCAGTTCACGGTATGCAAAAATTATTTCAGTAATAGTGGCAAACACTAAAATGCATAACGAAAACACAATGACCAAGTTATTGAGGTCAGAAACAATAATGTACACAAATCACAACAACAAAAGCAGGCTAATGTATCAAGTATTATATCTCAACTAAAAAAAAATGATATAAAGAAAATTAGAACTTAGAAACTGCAAAAGTAGGCATTATTTTAAGACCGGCATCAGAGTGATTCCAAATAAATAATTAAATCCTAGGTAAGTGTATCAGGTAGTAGTTCATAATTTACATTACCACATTCACGCAAGTTAATTAAAATCTTTTAAGAAGTTATCAAAATTTCTTGACATATGCGAAATCAGTGACTCACAACATTGGACCTGGCTCTGGGTACCCTAAAAGTGGCATCGAAGCGTGTATTGCATGGTAAAACACGAAAATAAAAGAAATTTAACAGAATAGGACATCAATGTTATTGTGCATTAACTTCAGTAGAAATTCATGGCGGTATAATAAATAAATACCTTGGATTAGAAAGTATTTAAAAGTTATACGTGGCCAATAAGGTAGTATAATCAGTAAACACCGACACTTAGATAGGCAACCAGCGGCATCGCAGCATTAGTTTTACTGAAATAAAAGTGCGCGTTATTTAGAAATATGCTTTCCGGTCGAATTACGAATTAGTATTTCGTTTGGGATATACACTTTGCGTTTATGAGAAGTAATATGTAGATTATCTTTTTGGGGGAGATAGTTTTTTGCATAAATTACACAGGTCAACACAATTTTTGCTAAATGAAAACTTAATATTTTCTCATTCCTTATCTGATGGAAACTCTCAAACCAGCCCTGTTTTGTTTCACCAGGCTACATTTTTTCAGAAATTCCTATTATAGAAACTAATAGTTTTAATAATAAATACGATCCAATAACTCTTCTGTTTAATTGTTTATTTACTTTAGGATTACATGTTATTATGCGACGTAAACAATCATAGGTCTGCTATTGCATCGTATTCATCAGGCTGCCGAACAAATATGACAAAACAAGCGTGAAATACGGATAAGTACTTCATCTGTTGGCTTACGGGCACAAGCCTGCATTCAACAAGACGATGGACATTTGGAAAATATTATTTATTGAATTTTTTTAAATAAAATCAGCTTTTAATGATTTTGGTATAGCATATTTTTTCATTATCTGACAATAGACATTCATAGGCTTATAACTAGAGCTGAGGATGTTTGCGGTACGGCAGGACCGTATGTAGTGCATCCCCACATTTAACTATTTATCTAAATATTCTCTGAAATGATTTGCCGGATCTCATAAATTAATAGAGTGATATTTTAGTATGCACTGGATATTGTTATTATACAAAATCATAATAGCCATTTGTATTTATGGATCATAAATAATAATACTGTAACGTGGGCCGTTGGGCAGCCACACAGATTAGCAGGTAGGGCGACTTATCGTTGTAAATGATACACTCGAAGTTCGGGTAACATCTTATAATTTAATCAACACTTAGAAATTGGTTAACAAACTATGTACATTATAAATAGATACAATTCTGACTTATTACTATTACAGATATTGTCTGTCTAGTTCTCTATCAGATACTGAATCATTCTGAATTCCTTTTACTTATCCTACAGTCTATATATATAATAGAGAAGTCCTCGGAGAGTTAATTAGGCCATAACAAACCCTGGCCTACCGCAGTATGTATACATAATATATACATGCTTGAGGTCGTGTTTATTAAACACTTGTTTTGTATTAAAGGGAACGAGGATATAACCTCGTCCGAGAGTATTTGCATATACATGCATATTGCGTTATCACACCACCCTCCTTAGGGTTTAAAGAAAACCAACACTAAGGTGTTTGCTTTTCTTTAAAACCTTTCTCTCCGGTTACCTTCCCTATTCCTATTCTAAAATATGGTGAATCATTAAAAAAAAAATATATAAATGTGCTATGTATTATTATCCTTAAAATTAGTTGTTCACTCATTATATGCGTACAAGTTTATTATTTCTTACTAACGTATTTACACTTAATCTAACAATAGTATTAACTAACCTATCTGTACTTATTTCTAGGAATGATAATGTTTAAGGCGGTTTTTGTGTACTTCAGTACTTTTACCGTCTATGAAAATTGTTATGTTTGGCGGCTTGTTGGTTTCGGTTATTACAAAGGGGCCGTTATACAGTGACTCAAGTTTATTCCCTGCTTCGTTTTTTAATAAAACCTGATCGCCGACACAGAAGTGTGTGGGCCTGCGATTCCTATTTAACTTTTCCTGTCTCTTAACTTTAGATAGAATTAAATTATGTTTCGCATCGTGCAGGGCTGTCTGGAGTCTGTATTTCATTTCTGCGGCGTAATTTTCAAAATTGAATAGCGGTTCTATCGCGTTCGTTATCGATGAAGGTAGCGGATTGTGTTTACCGAAAACTAACTCGTGAGGTGTATATTTGGTTTCAGTATGCACTGTGTTATTAAATGCAAAACACCAGTAAGGTATCCAGGTAGACCAATTGTCTTTATGGTTATTTAACTGGATTCGTAGATACGCTCCGAGATTCTTATGTGTATTCTCTAATGCGCCTAACGTTTCGTGGTGGTAAGCCGTTGATCTCAATTGCTGTATTCCTAGCAGTGAGCAAGTTTCCTTAAAAACTGCAGCCATAAACTCTGTTCCTTGGTCGGAAGCTATCTGTTCGGGAATAGCGTATCTTAATATAAAATTCTCGACCAGGGCTCTGGCTACTGTGGCAGCTTCTTTGCTCTGGATAGGATATGCCTCCACGAATTTCGTTAGTTCGCATTGGAGTGTCAAGATGTACTTATTTACCTCGTGGTCTTGGTTTAATGGACCTACTAGATCTACAAAAATCTTTTGGAAAGCGTATGACGATGTGGTCGTTACCTTGATTGGTTCCTTGCTGGGTATTGAGTGCTTGTGTTTCTGGCAATCACTACATCGTTTCACGAATGATACGATGTCTTGCTTTAGTTTTGGCCAATAATAAAACCTTTTGATCTGGTTAAATGTTCGGTTTATTCCTCCGTGTCCTCCTGTACGTAGCATATGATGATCGTTTATGATTAGTTGTTGCGTTTCGTAGTCTTCAATTCTTACTACTCCTCCTATTACATTTATTTTTAAATCGCTTGGCTCTCTTTTCTTCCATGGAATAAAATTTCTCAGGAAGTCGCTGTTCCTGGAATTGTCTTTGACTATACATATTTCCTGTATGTCGTGTCCTGCGCAGAACTCCTGGAGTGTAGTCAATAAGCGCATGTGCTGCTGAGGACTCATTGTAACTACAGTCTCCTTCATAAAAATTGTGAGAGCATCTTCGTCGTATAGGAATACTTCCTTGGAACGCATGCTTGTTCCGTTACGACGTTGGAGGGAATTGAAGCTCGCCTTGTCTATCACTCGAAGTTCGATAGATCCCGTTGGCCTTTTCAACAGTTCCACAACCCCGGGGTGGCCTACCCTGGAGCCGGTGGATTCCGTGATTGCTGGGTTCGTAATGGTATGATCGGCAGCTACCTGTCTTGACTGAGCTCTAGTCGTAACAAAAATGCTGTCATTAATCCCATTACTAACCTCCTTCAAGTCGTTGGAATCTATCTCTATGCGTGATAAAGCGTCTGCAACTACATTTTCTGAACCCTTAACATAGTTAATGATGAAGTCATATTCTTCTAACACTAACCTGAATTTCGTAAGACGGCTAGACGGGTTGGTCATTCCAAACAAATATACTAACGGCCTATGATCTGTAAAGATCTTGAATTTCCGGCCGTATAGGTAAGGCCTGAAATGCTTCACTGCCCAAACCACGGCTAATAACTCTTTCTCGATTGTGCAGTAGTTCCTTTCAGCTTTGTTTAAGGATCGACTGGCATAAGCGATTGGCCTGTCGTTGCCGTTGGATAGCACTGCACCAATAGAGTAGCCGGATACATCTGTTTTTAAAGTGAACATGTTATCTGCATCGAAATTTGGATATTGTAGAACTGGTGGTGTCTGAAGGGCTAGCTTGAGCTTTTCAAATGCCTTTTGTTCCACATCGGACCATGTAAAAATAACATTTTTCCTTGTAAGGTTGTTCAAAGGATTCACGATGTTGGCAAAATTTGGAATGAAACGCCTATAGTAATTGGCGAATGCGACAAATCGTTTTACGTCTTTTGCGTTCTTAGGAACTGTATATTCCATTAAGGCTTTTACGTTGGAAGGGTCTGGTGAGACTCCTTCAGCCGAAATGACGTGTCCCAAATATAAAATTTCTTTTCTTAAAAAGTCGCATTTGCCTGGGTTTAGTTTAAGATTAACTTTTCTTAGCCGTTCTAGTACTCTAACTAAATTCAGATTGTGTTGTCGGAGATTGTTGCCGAAAACTATGAGATCGTCTAAATATATAAAACATTGTTCGTAATTAAGGCCTGACATAGCTATTGTCATGGCTCTGGAAAAAGCGCTACTACTTGTTTTTAGTCCCATGGGAAGCCGACACATTTGATATTGATCTTTTCCGGTCGTAAATGCTGTGTAGGGACGGCTTTTGGGTTCTAATTCTATCTGGTGATAGCCTTGTGCCAAATCTAAATGAGAAAAATAGACTGCGCCTGAAAGCGAGTCTAATATCTCGTTGATTGATGGCAGTGGGAATTTGTCGTCGACTATCTGCTTATTTAACAGCCGGTAGTCGATCACTATCCTCCACTTTTGGTTTCCGTCCTTATCCTTCTTCTTGGGAACTAATAGTAATGGAGATGACCATGGTGATTTTGCCTTTTCTACAATGCCATCGGACAATAGTTTCTCTACTTGCCTGTCGATCTCATGTTTCTGCGAATGTGGCAATCGATAGGGTTTAGAATATATTGGATTTATCTGCGGGTTAACCTGTATGTCTCCCCTGTATATGCTTGTGTGCGTAAGTTTGTCTGAATCGAGGAAAAAAACGTCGCAATACTTAGCGATAATTTTCTGCATCGTAATGTTTTCTTCTTTATTGAGATGTGACGTATTTACTGTTTGTAAAACCTTGTCGACGCGGTTGACTGATTTGGGGCCACTATACTTGAAAGTGCGAACGTCGTATTTACCGAGGTCGGTCACCGTAGGAACAAAATTTTTCAATGTCGCGTCGCTATCTCTTGTATTAAGTATACGGACGGGCACTAACCCATTCTTTGGGCTAACAATAGATCCCCCTATGAATATACCTGGGGCGGCTTCCTTTTGGGAAACCACGCAGTCGCCAGATGCATTTATTTTAAAATATTTGATTACTTCGCAACGCGGCGGAATGTTAACAACCGTGTTCTCATTGGAATGCAAAGGTAATGTAATTTGCTGACCTTCAATCGAAAACGTAATACTATATTTCTCGTAGTCTATTATCGCGTTGTATTTAGCGAGTATGTCAGAACCGATGATGCCTATAAATTTGTTATTATTTACGTTGTCTAGTACTGCAAACTCGTGCTTAATCTTGGCCTCACCTAACCTTAATGTAATGAAAGCTGATCCGCGTGTTTTCGTTTCGCCGTTTATGCCGACTATGTTTACCTTTCTTGTTTTATCAACAATTTTGTTTGTGTAATTACCATTTAAAAATATAACACTTATCGAAGCACCTGTGTCAACCAGAAATAGATTGTCGTTATTATTGAAATATGCATTAATATATGTTAAACCGTCGAGGTTAAAAAAATAATGCCTGGAATCTGTTTTTAGTTGACTACTCTTCGAAAAAATTGATTGTCTTTATTATCGTCGGACTGGGTCGCGTTTGCTGATACAGTGAACACTCTTTCGTGGTTATCGCGTTTGTCGCGTCTAAAATATTTTTTCCTATAACCATGATTATAATTGCTAGGCGTGTAATCATGTTGGAAATTTCTTCTTTTATTCCCGTTATCTGTATGCCTATATTTCCGGTACCGATTGTCTTTAGCTTGCGAATGATTAAACGCGGCTTTTGAATTGTTAAACGTAGCTTTTCTTGAGAAATGATAAATCGTATTGTTATTGCTTGCGGGGTTGAGTATGTGCTCGTTCGAAGCCTCTTGAATCGCGTCGCTTAGTGTGCTAGGGTTGCGTGCTTTTATTAGAAGCTTTATATGTGGATCGCGAAGTCCGTTAGTGAATGTATTTACAGCAACCTGTTCATTAGCCATGCGGAACTTATCTATAAGCGTGTCGTCGTCGCCAGCTTGCGTGATGGACAGTTGTGCTAGCAGTTCTTCAACCGTCTCGCCGTACTCGTTTATTGATTTCGCGCCCTGTTTAACGTTGTGTAATTGTGAAGTTAGAGCTGTGACCGATTTTTTCGCAATGAAATAGCGTTTTAAGTCTGTAATTAAAGCGGCATTGTTAGGGTATGTTTTGAGTAATCTTAATTTTGCTTTGGGGGATAACCGTGTTTTTAGAACATATTTCGTTAGACTCTCCTTTCCTGCGTTATTTAACAATGCGTCATATAATTCAATTGAATCTATTAATTGCACGGTGACTTCTTCTTTACCGTTCATAACAGGTAATAAACTTGAGGCCGTTCGTAAATCGAAATTTTCAGCCATGTTGCCAATTGTTACATTTAAATTACTTAACCTATTACTTAGAATTTCGGTAGCCTCATCTAATGTCGCGGTAATGTCTTTTATACAATTCTTAGTTGCCTCCCGGGTACTTAAACTATGAGCTATCTTATTAAAATTGTCCCTTATTTCACACAATCTAAGATTAAAATTGTCTATTAGCGCTTGTTTGCGCTTAATTACATTTATATCACTCTTATTGCTAACATTGTCTTTCCTTAAATTACTAAAAAATACCTTTACTTCGTCATGTATCTGTACGAATTGGTCTGGTGCGGACATGGGTGTTAGCCTAGACCTTCTCCTGACTCCGGTGGAACTCCATTTGGACCTGAGCGGATAGGGCCTTCGTCATCCTCTTATTCACGTGCCGGTATGCACCGTAGCAGCAGCAGGACGTTACTATAATCATAACTCCTACAAACGCCACTATGCCGAGAATGTCGATGGTGTCCACGTTGTTCCTTATGTTAGCGTCATTGCCTGCGATGATTACCTCTTCCTTTGTCGCGTAGTTGCCCATTTCTTGCTTCGACCTGCCAAACTGTAGGTTTCCTTTCTTCTCTGGTTCGTTCCAGCTTCCTACATGTTCCTTGCAGTCTTACACGACTGGCAGAATGGTCCTGAACCGTAGGTAGGCAGAGATCGCCATGTAACGTGGGCCGTTGGGCAGCCACACAGATTAGCAGGTAGGGCGACTTATCGTTGTAAATGATACACTCGAAGTTCGGGTAACATCTTATAATTTAATCAACACTTAGAAATTGGTTAACAAACTATGTACATTATAAATAGATACAATTCTGACTTATTACTATTACAGATATTGTCTGTCTAGTTCTCTATCAGATACTGAATCATTCTGAATTCCTTTTACTTATCCTACAGTCTATATATATAATAGAGAAGTCCTCGGAGAGTTAATTAGGCCATAACAAACCCTGGCCTACCGCAGTATGTATACATAATATATACATGCTTGAGGTCGTGTTTATTAAACACTTGTTTTGTATTAAAGGGAACGAGGATATAACCTCGTCCGAGAGTATTTGCATATACATGCATATTGCGTTATCACAATACGCATGTATTTGTATTTGGTTGTGAATTCAATTTAAACTTAAAACGAGTCGTAATATTTTAACGACAAGCCGTCCTTACAATACATGCATTCGAGACAAAGTGTGCAACTCTACGAATAACTTCCATAATTGATCGAAAATGGACATTTTGGAGCTGAAGTAAAGCCCCTATTCTTAGAAAATTTTATTACTGTCGTTAAGAACTATTATTATAAACAACAAAGGCCTTTTATTAGTGTTGAAGTTTTAGTTTCATTAAATTTCCATGTTGTAAGTAGTCAATTGTAAAGTGTTCATTCACAATATTCTAAAACAAGGTGTAAATTTAACTAAAATCCAGAAAACACATTCTGATAATATATTACTAGATTAGAAGCTGTGTTTATTACTATTTATTATATTATTTTTATAACCAAATGCAATAAAAGCTACGAAAACAAAAGAAACCTCGATTTATTAAAATCTTGTCACACAGCCTTTCAAAGCCTGGCAGCACATATTTTGCATATATTTTATATATACTACCTACTTGAACTAGGTGAATGAAGTTAGAATTTATAAGTTATAACTTCTAACTTCATTCACCTAGTTCAAGTAGGTAGTATATATAAAATATATGCAAAATATGTGCTGCCAGGCTTTGAAAGGCTGTGTGACAAGATTTTAATAAATCGAGGTTTCTTTTGTTTTCGTAGCTTTTATTGCATTTGGTTATAAAAATAATATAATAAATAGTAATAAACACAGCTTCTAATCTAGTAATATATTATCAGAATGTGTTTTTCTGGATTTTAGTTAAATTTACACCTTGTTTTAGAATATTGTGAATGAACACTTTACAATTGACTACTTACAACATGGAAATTCAATGAAACTAAAACTTCAACACTAATAAAAGGCCTTTGTTGTTTATAATAATAGTTCTTAACGACAGTAATAAAATTTTCTCAGAATAGGGGCTTTACTTCAGCTCCAAAATGTCCATTTTCGATCAATTATGGAAGTTATTCGTAGAGTTGCACACTTTGTCTCGAATGCATGTATTGTAAGGACGGCTTGTCGTTAAAATATTACGATTCGTTTTAAGTTTAAATTGAATTCACAACCAAATACAAATACATGCGTATTATTATTTATGATCCATAAATACAAATGGCTATTATGATTTTGTATAATAACAATATCCAGTGCATACTAAAATATCACTCTATTAATTTATGAGATCCGGCAAATCATTTCAGAGAATATTTAGATAAACAGTTAAATGTGGGGATGCACTACATACGGTCCTGCCGTACCGCAAACATCCTCAGCTCTACTTATAACTTTGAAACAAATAAAAATGGATCTACAAGTTTAGCGTTTTTTTTTTTTACTTGAAATAAAGTCTACTTTATACTCCCAAAATTTGAACATAACGATACAGGACACGTATATCCAAGCGGAAACACAGGGTGTTTGGTGCATTGTTTGCCAAATTAGCAGAGGTCATTTGCTGTCTCTTAAATTACAATGACTTAATATTAGTTCCACGGTTTTTTTTCGAGTTTTTAATTTTTATTTTGCAATATCCCAAAATTCAGAATAAACTTAAAAAAAAAGTTATAGGTGCAGCCTCCAAATTTAAATTTAATTTTAATGTGTATTGTTGTGTGTTTCAACCAAATTCAAAATTACTTGCAGATAACATGTAGTTTTCATTTCATCAACTCAAAGTTTTTGGATTCTTACATTTGATTTGAATGAAAACCTAGCCCGATAGAGAAAAACTGAAAACATTTGAATTTTGATTATTCATATTATTCGTATATCCAGGTGGAAAATTAAAAAAAAGCATGCAAATTTTTTTTTTTTTTTTTTGTAGACCTGTGTTATCTATCTGAAGGAAAGTCTTTAAAATGTTACTTCACTATGACACTATCGTCACATAGGTACAATTAAATTATGTTTCTCTTCACACTTTTGTTGTGATTAATCTTGATCTTACCAACATATACATGTCATCATTCTAACCAAATGTGAAAGAAAATATTTCATCAAAAGTTTCTTTAATTGCAATTTCAGTTATCTGTCAAATAATTGTCTTTATGGAAAAATATTTTACATAAATTACTATTTGAATTAGATTTACTTAAATTGTGAATAATTGAAACTTAAAAAAAAAATTAAAAATTACATTACGTATTATGATTTCGTTGGTCTACGTTAAAAATATTGTCTAATTAGCATCCATGCCCTTGGCCGAAAATATTTGTAGATATAAACGAATATTTAGAAAAATGGGTCAAGTACTCAATCTTTACAAGTTTCTTTTTAAGTCGATGGTCTAAATATATCCATCTATTCTTCCTGTTAATTCATTTTTTCGAGAATACATTCATCACATTCACAAGATGCTATTAGTTTCTACTTAAAACAAGGAAATACTGTGTATTATGCGGTTATATTTGTATTGGACTAATGAATTTATATGCACCATGTGTTGTTTAATTATTTTGAATTAATAAAAGCTAATTCTTAAAATGTTTCTCTTATATTACTAATAAATTTGCAAGGGTTATTATGTTATAAAACAAGTAAACTTTATAAATATAAAATTATAATTAATTGGATACAATGGACAAACTGCAGTGAATAATTGACCGATTTTATTACACGTAATTATTGTTTGTTTGAATTATGTCGATTGCAGTAAAGCTAACGAATTTAATTAATTTAACACCTTGATATTAGAACATATAAAATAAACTTTTTATGGAGTCTCTAAAGTACCGTGTAATTAATTGAAAACAAATGCAAGTCGTTTCGAATCCGGTTGGATAGATTAAATCTAGATTAATGATTACGTTAACGTTATCTCCTCGTTTTCCTTTAGCTTAGTAAACCATTTACTTAATTTGAAGGGTTCTATAGGAACTGAACATTTACTTTCTTTAATGTCATTTTGTAATAAAGCATTTAATAGCTACATATGGGAAATATATTGCAATAAGTTGCAATTTACTTCTGTAAATTTAATTATCTAATAAACAATTATTAAAACTTCAAATAATTAATTCATTTTTTTTTAAATACCAATTATAATGCCCATTCATGTAGTTTAGCATAATTCACACACATTCTTATTGTTGAATTATGACAACTTGTGAAAACTGAGGCCATACTCGAGATCCTGAAGCTGAAGGATATTGTTTATGGCATGCCATTAATGTAATTAGGACTCACATTAACTACGGAAACGGTAATAGGCGAACCGTTATTATAAATGCCAGCGGACAGTATAGCACCTCAGGTTATGTTTATAGTTAAGTTGAACGTCTCAATACCGACTAGAGAACAGGCGAAGAGTCACATTTGATGCACCGGCACCTTGGTTACGGATGGAATGCAATCTAATCATGGTAAAGGAGCTGATATCTGATATGCATTCTAGAGGAGTGATCACTGCGCCTGGGGATATATATTACGGTTTTTCAGGCTGAGCTGTTTGCAGTTGCAGTGTGTGCCGAGGGCAAGTAACGACACAAAAACAAGGATTAAGATCATTACTGACGGTCAGCCGACTATTATGAATCCAATTATTACTAAGTTGTAACTGATTTAAACATTGTTTGGAGGTCCTCAATAGCCTAGGAAAAGAAAATAATATGTCACTGACATGAAAAGATTAAAGGCAATGAAATGGCCAACATACTGACGAAGGAGGTCTCAAAGGAGAATTTTCTAGGACCAGAATCGTATGTGGAATTGTTAAGGATTTCATTAGAAGAGAGATCTGGTTATGACTGAAAAACGCAAAAAGAAATGGAGGCTATGGAAAAGTCAATTCCATACTATGACACTATTAGAAGAGCTGAATGCTAACCTAATTAGAAGCAACAAAAACGAAATTAAGAATATTACCGGCTTGATAACCAGACCTATTCTTTAAAAAAGCATCTATACAACATAGGCTGGGTTAGCGAACCCTAGTCTAGGAGATGTGAAAAGCAGGAGAAAACAAGCTTTCATATAATATATATTTTCGAAGAACTGAAAGGACGGGAAAAATTTATTGGTTACTTAAATTTTTTCGAGAGGGGGATAATATCTTTTAATAATAATAATAGTCTTTATTGCCCATCAGGTGATCCCCATTTTCAGGACATAAATGTAAAATTAAATATCAAAGGAAATAAACATTATAATTAATATTAAAAATAAGTAACTAAAAGGATTAGACAAATTATAAAAAATGTAATTATGAAAATAAACTTTTATCGAGGATACAGGACTGATGGAGTGGAATTGACAGATCTACTAGGGACAATACCTAGTCCTACGTTTAAGTGCGTTTCAAGTATTGAAGGGTTTATTGATGTCTAACCTAAAGACTTAGAAGAAAAAGTTCATAATTTGTTATGCAACAGCTTCATTTTCTACCTGATGCCCCGTTTGGAAACAAGCTCAAATACTAATAATAATAATATTCATATCTCACCATCCTTCATCAGTTTAAATCCAATTACAGGTAAGCATTGGTAGGTCATAATTATTACAACGCCCACGCCCGTGGAACAGCGTAAGATATATTTGTCTGGCGTCATTCACTTTAAAGGAAAAAGTTAACCTCGAACAGAAAGTTCCGAATTTGATTCCGAGAGACTCCGACCGCATCATTAAAAAGTTTAAAATTCAAGCTATTAAATATCAAGCGAGCCACAAAATTTGTTTCCTAGGTAGGCCGTGAACGACTTAGATAGACATATAAGTCACGTCTGAGCTTAGAAAATTGACGAAGTGTCATCTGTAAATAATCATAAGTCAAATTGACAAGTTACGATTTAACCTATTACTAATAGTACGAAATGTAGGTTAGAACACTTAATCAATCTGAGACATAAATGATTTAATCCATGACATACTCTGAAAACTTTTTTTTGTGGCTCACTCCTTATAAATATATTTGAAACTAATTTCCATACATAAAAGAATAATCACAAAAATGAAGCAAACGAGAAGGTCTGCTCGTGAAATAGGTATTGCTTGATAGCTGCTTTAAATGCAGAAAAAGAGAACTTTCTTGCCAAATATCCAAGAGCATTAACTGATTTTGCACAGGTATACCTAAAATATTTTTTAAGTTAATGCATGGCATGGAATGTTCCAGTATATCAAAAAAAATTCTCTCCTAATCTTGCCACCACATCTTACCAGATCCTATTCCTTACCTTATATGTAAGATATGGGGCATCTTATTGTTAATAATCTTATAAATGAAACATATGTAATGAAGAAACTTCGGGCTAATCACGTTCAACCATCAAAAACTTACTTTGTGAGGAAAGGTCTGTTCTTTACGAAGGCCATAAATATACCCCAGATGTAAATTTTATATCACCTGGACACTTCTGGAATCGTTATTACTCAAACAGAGCCCGTATATTGAATCACAGTAATCAAATGGAACAACACCAAGTCGTCACGCATTTCATTCGTAGGAATATTCAAAGAATAATGATCGAATATCATTTTTAAATTGCAGGAAGTGGTTTGCTTGATAACTGCTTTAAATACAGAAAAGGGAACTCCCTAATATCCAAGAGCAATACATTAACTGATTTTGCACAGATATACCTAAAAAAAATTTAAAATTAATCCATTGCATGAAGTGTGCCAGTATATCAAAAAAATTTCTCTCCTAATGTTGAGGGAATGCCCTAATGCTATTTCTTGCCAAATTCCATTACTTACCTTATATGTAAGATATGGAGGCGTCTTATTGTTGATAATCTAATAAACGAAACATATTGCTATGAATAATGGTTTGAAAATTTACCAGACCACCATCCACAACTAGTTTCCCAACTAGGTTTCTCAGCCGGTGAATTTTCAAATATGAGACTTCTAACATCTCCGGTTCCTCTGAGGAAAGTCGTGTACAGACTAAAAGTAATTTGGACGCCAGTGAAATGTTCACAAAAATTTATTTACTTATATATATACATATATTAAGCCTGAACAGCAATATTGGTATGAAAATAAAACAACAGCAGGATAAAAATTAAACTGAATATTTAATACAAAAATAAAAAAAAATCTATCTTTACAAACTATAATGATGCTGTATTATACAAAAATACATGAGGTAAAAACATTCATTGTAAAATTGACAGCTAAATGAATGGAAAAACTTCCTCTTAATGAATCCGAACAAACTTATCTAAAAATAATCAAGTTTACTATTAATTTCTTCCCCAGAGAACCACACTGTATAATCAGATATTGATGCACGAACAAAAAACTTACAATGGTATTTTTAATAATATAAAATATTACTAAAAATCTGGTGTGAAGAACACAAATGCAGGTTCACTATTAATATTTTCTGTGAACGTGTCCGCGCTCGGTCTGGATAATTACGGTGATAGGGCGAGGTGGTTCTTTTCTGTGAATGTGTCTGGAAATATCCTTTCTCCAGCAGGGGCGTACCGATGAGCTTGTAGAAAAGCGAAATACGTATCTACGTCTCTGGGGATAGGATATATTCGGACACGTTCACAGAAAATATTAATAGTGAACCTGCATTTGTGTTCTTCACACCAGATTTTTAGTAATATTTTATATTATTAAAAATACCTCTGTATTATACAAAACTGGTGGTGTTTACCTACTCAAGAATGTTTCAATTATTCTGATAAAAAACTTACACGTGTGCTATCGACACGCAGAAAAACCCTTTAATCCTCTCGAACAAACTTTTCAATTATAATTACAAAGAATTTTAATATATAAACTGTATTATCTGTATTTCTTACAATTTAAATCTCTTATCTATAAACTTCAATACAATAGAAATATGATTGTAGTATTTATGAATTCATAAAAAATTTAAAATACTTACAAAAACTAATGTGGAGACTCACGAAGAAAGGTGCTTTCAATTTAATCATAAATACAAAGAGAAATTATCTCTATAAATATCGGGAATATAATACTAATATAATAAAATCACTTTCAAACAAACAACCCGAATTAATAAAATATAAAATATATATCGAAGAAAGCAACCTTATCGTTTCACAGCTTATAGTCGTCTCCCAGAATTACTTCGACTTTCACATCAAAGCGACCTCGGATAACTAGTTTTTATCTTCGCACATTTATTAACATTTTCAATGTACAGGTTTTCTCAAAATATTTAATTTTAATTATTTTAATTTTTATTAAATAAAAATCCATAGCAATATGTAATGAAGCAACCTGCTGCTAGTCATGTTCAACCATCAAATTTTACTTACTTTGTGAGGAAAGGTCTGTTCTTTTTCATAAATATACCCCAGATATAAATTTTTGTACCACCTGGACTCTGCTGGAATCGTTATTACTCAAATAGAGCCCGTATATTGAATTACAGTAATAAATTGTAACACCAAGTCGTCACGCAAAAAATTAGTTTGAATGTTTATATACAATATATGATAAAGTAATCAAAATTGGAGGAAATAAGTTGATCACGCAATTGATGAATTAATGATATAGATATGGAAGGAATGATAATATGCCGGAAAAATGGAGATCCAAAATTATAATACCAATTTCAAAGATAGGCAATACAATGTCCTATGAAAATTACAGAACGATAACATTACTAAATATAGCTTACAAGATACTAACCACGCTGATAGTAATAAAATTAAGAAGGTATACAGAAGAAACAATGAGAAAGTACTGCAAAGGATTCAGACAGAGCAGATCGAATATATATGTACTCGTATAATCAAACAAATAGAAAAGTGCTACGAACAAAATACAGAAATGGAAATAGCATTTTTAGATTTCGAGAAGGCATTTGAAATGTTATAAAAAAAGATGAGAGAAATATCGGTATACTTGAAAAACTTATAAGGTTGATCGAAATTACTCTGGAAAGAGAGCGTTATTACTTATACACAAGGTGCCAACAAACAAATACAGGGTTACGACAAGGAGACGGATTATCTCCGTTACTTTTTAATATATCAATGGAAGCCATTATGGGAACAATAATAGAAAAGTTTATTGCGGTGATAACTTACGTGAACGACAAAAGTTTGGAAGATCGGTAGAGATGATTGGCGAGGATGCATAAAAAAGAGGGTTAGAAAGAGAAGGCCGAAATTAAACGAGTGATATAGAATTGGAAACTATAATGTCCAAGAAATTAATTATAATTAAATATCTGGGGACAACAATAAATAAAAGAAATAATAGAAGGGGGAAAATAGATCAGAAGATAAATCTGGATATAAAGCATATTACACATATAAATTGATAATGAATAACAAACGAATAAGCAAGCAACAAAATTAAAATTATATATAGTTACAGTAAGAGAGAGAATATGGTAAGATTAGTAAAAGCAAAAGGAATAAAATGGTATAGTAATATTAATAGAATGGGAAATGAGTCAACTGTTAAAAAGATAAAATGGAAACCTCAACTGAGACAAGAGAGATGGAAGGAGCAGGTAATAGGAGATATGGGAAGATTACAAAATAAAAAGACGAGAAAATAACTAGGGAGGCATTAACAAACTAGTTTATCGCAAAATGCCCCGATGGGAAAGAAAAAAAGGTAAATATACTTCATGTGTTTGAGTGTTTAAGCAAATAAGAGTGGTGAATAGTCAGACTGATAAAAGTTGTGAATCCCAGATCCCAAAAAAATCTCATAAATGGTCACAAAAAAGATAATATATACATTTTTAACATCATTTATAAGATTTTTTGGGGATCTCCAATCCACAACTTTTATCAGCTTGACACCTTTGTTCACCACTTTAATTTGCTTAAAGACCCAAGCACATGAAGTATATTTAACTTTTTTTTTGTTTCATCGGCGCATTTTGCTATAAATGAGTTCACAACTTTTTTTAGGAATGCATTGCACTTTGACAAAGAAATGTTACTAGTTTCAAATCTATCGTAAATTGATGCAGACACGAGGTTGGGAAAAGGTAAACCCAAAAGCTATTCTTGGGGTTTAATCTTTGGGTTTTGGCTTCAAATAAATTGATAATTACATCGAATTAAATGAATTTTTTATTTAACGAAAACTTGGTAAAATGAAGTTCAAAATGAAGTTCAAATTCGAAATCTTTTGACTCTACTTTGACTTTACATAATAAAACAGAAAACAAAAAAATTGAAAAAATTTGCGACTCAATGGTTTTGAACTCGCATCATGTAGCCCACAGCCAAACGTGATAACCACTAGACCACGCACAATTTGAAAATTTTTCTAGCGGTAGTTCCCGAAAATTGTTGGTAGCTAGCTTCTATCAAATATTTTTAAAATCGAAAAAGTGTCATCTGCATCAAATAATGTATATTATTTTCACAAATTTTCATTCATTTATTTAAAATAGCCAGAATTCTTCATTCGGGTGAACTTTACCGTCCAAATTGGCATACGCAGAAACCGTTATTAAACACAATAATAATCGTCATATACGTCATTTTCTGATAAACTGTTTGCTAAACTTGCCTATCTATTATGATGGACTGTGTTTATTTTGATGTGTTCAAGTCGTTTTGAAACAGCTTGACCAAATTAAGTACATGTTACTAACAATACTACTAACTACAACAAAATAAAGTTAAAATTCGAAATTTCTGACTTTGCATAATAAAACATGAAAACAAAAAATTTAAAAAAATTGCGACTCAATAGGCTTGAACTTGGACAGTGTAGTCCACAGTCAAACATGAGTTAACGGTAGTTTCCGAAAATTGTTAATAGCTCAGTTTCTAATGAAGATTTTTAAAAAGGATAAAAGTGACATCTGCAGCATATAATATAGATTGCCATTTATTTAAAATAGCCAGAGTTCTTTATTCGAGTAAATTTATCTTCCAAATTTGCATATATTTGCATGTCTCTTTACACACATGCTCTTTCAATGCTAAAGAAATATGTCCAACGATATGTACCATGGAGATTCAGAAAACCGCCGTCGAGCAATATCCATTTTCCTGAAGAAAGTCGGAGGACAAAGGTCCATTTCTACAGTTTTATTTGATACATCTTTTCTACTGGTTTGTAATTATCCATAGTCAAGGCATACCTAACTGTATCTCGCCGAAAGAAATTGGTACCACCCGCGGAGATTCCAAAGCTTAGGGTCTTATACCATGGGAGGTGCCCTAGCGGAGTTCCAGTGCATTTTGTATATATGAGGATTATTTTAAAAAACACCACATCTAAAAAATATTGCTTGCTGAGATCCTGGATGATAGAACTTTTCGTTATGCCAAGTATATTAGGTGTGCTCACCCTCATACAAACCTGTAAAATAGCGAAATGTATAGTGCAATGATGTGATGAACTATTAAGAATAGTTTTTACAAACTAGATTGTTCGAGCTTTATAATCTTTATATTAAGCAGAAATTGGAAATGTCTTTGTTTATATTGCTAAATTCATTGAAATTTTTGTGTTTAAATTTAAGAAAGCAATGGTAGAATTATTCTAGTTGAATATGTTGAAATATAATACAGTGAATATTTCTCTTCTTACGTTTGCTACATCCAAATTATTTCTTTTCGGTAAAACTGGCGATGTTTACGGCACAGACAACACCTTAACAGTGAACTTTAAATTCAAGGCAGTTCAAAGCAATTTCCATACTTGTCACCCACTCACTCGTCCGTATTCGTTCCTTCACTGCATGTCAATACGATACATATCATTCGCTTTCTATCTAAAAATATATTCCAGTAATAGGTTAAATCGTAAACTATTCGGCACGTGCTTGTTATGATAATTGTGTTTTCGCTGTCAATAATTAGAAATTTTATTGCCGTCATGAATACGTGTTCGTGTGAAATATATTTATGTTTATCATTTCACTGTGTAATCGCTTAATATTTCATTTTGATTAATTTTCTCAGAAAATAACGAAAATTTTTTTGGCACATGAGAGTGTCAGAACGCCTTACTGTGGAATAATATTTGTTAAATATACAGGGGCTTTTGTTTTGCATTGTGTACCAAATAAAGGATGAGCTCATCCGTTGGTTGTTATTTTGAGATTGGCAACACTAATGCGCTCAAAATATTGGTAGATTTTTGGTATCAAACAAAATTAATCGTTTTACACTAGACCAATGTCCGAAAATGTTCTGTTGCCGGAATCATTGCAAATTTTAAAAATTATTTTCCGACGAAATAATGCACAAACCATGGCTACTGTACGTAAGCTTGTAAAGAAAGTTCATGAAATTGGCACAGTAATTTATTACATAAGTTATCCTCGTGTTTGTTCAGCGCGGTTATTTGGGAATATTGCTGTTGTTGCTAAAAGTGTGCGCCTATACCCAAAAATCTCAACTCGTCACAAATCTTAGAAACTGAATGTTAGTTGCACTAGCCTAAGGAGAATTCTGCATAAAAACCTCGAACTACTCGCTTACAAGGTCCCAACTTATACACGGAAACAGAGAGCAGAAAATCGACGTCATGTAAGGTCAGTCTCATTAATGATCCTCTACTTTCTTCACTGTGGCAGCATCGTTCGTGAGTGATGGTCTTCCACTTCTTTAGATCGCCTATGAGGGAAATGTGTCCAGTTTAAAAATTTGTTTTCAACGTCACAATCACAACAGTATCATATGACGGATTATAATTTTCATATACACCCATCATTTTATCATGGATTTTTCGGTCACTGTAACCTTTCGAATTAAGGAATTTAATCACACTGCCTTTACCTTCTCTATATTGCGGGTTACTTTAATCTGCGGCTCCCTGAACTCAAACAAATCAACATTAATAACTGCAATTTACAACATTATGCACATAATAATAATTAAATTTTATCCAGATATTTCGGTTATTTCTTAGTTATAATTAAAACTTTACGGTACCTCCTCGTATATGTTAACAAATACATGCATTTTTTTCATATTTTTAACTTATTTAGTAATTTATATAACCTGTCCACATGCAACATAAACTGTAGAGCCGCATTTTACCCCAGCCCCATGAAAAGAAATCGGGAGGCGATAAATCCGGAGATCTTGGCGGTCAATTTATGTTGCCATTTTTTGATATAACTTTATTAGCAAACATTTCCCTTAGTAAGAAGTGTCGCACCATCCTGCTGGTACCAATTGCTTGCCCCAATCTTCCATAGTTCTTCCACCAAGAAATTCTTTAGCATGTGTATATAATGATGGGGGTTAACGGTAACTGCTTGATTATTTTCCTCGAAAAGCAATGATCCAACAATTCTAAAATTGATAGTCCGTACCATACTGTCACTTTCTGGTCGTGTAGAGGTTTTCGATGTAACTGTTGAGGATTTTCCGATGACCAGTACCGACAATTCTGTTTATTTATGAAACCGGTTAAATGAAAGTGAGCACCATCCGTCATTAACAGACAACGACCCACATTTTGATTTTCACTCAAGATTTTTAAGAATTCTCTGCAAAATGTCATGCGAAATGCTCTATCGCCTCCCTTTAGAGACTGCACAATCGGAATTTTAATGGGGGTGAAAACGTAAATCATTTTTAAGAATCCTACGAAGACTTCTTTCAGAGATTTTCAGGGCCAATGAATGTTTTTTCGTAGATCGCATCGGACTTATGTTAGCGGCGACACGAACCCTTTCAATGTTTTCTAGTATCCGAACAGTTGCAAAGCTACTCGTACACGAAGATTGAAAAATCATGCGCAAGTTTGTCTTGCGCAAGAGAAAAAATCATAGATATTTACACAGGATACTTAAAAGTCATGCTTTTTTGGATTACATGATACAATTAACGCGCGTTTGGAACAAATGTCGCACATCAGTTGCATGTCCGTTTACACATGAAATATAGCTGCATTGTAGGCAATTTTTCAATCGTGCAATATAAGTAAGTTCAGTCGATCCTATTTACACATTACAGCGCACATAGGAGTTGGCCGATTTAGGCGGTCAAAATTATTTTATGGTATATTATGATTTGGTTGTTGGTTTTCATTGAAAATACAAAGATATTTATAATTAAAAAGTCAACAGAAAAAATGGCCAGTTTTGTAAAATATTACGAATGAAGTATATTATTCAAACAGGAAAGGCTATGCTAAAAAAAATAAATTAGACTTAACAATCTTAAAAACCGAAAAATAATAAAATACTATACAAATACCTTTTACATCATTCATATTTCTCATTGGGCTGTGCGGGTACCATAAGATCAATTGCCTCTTGGGAAAATGACTTGATTGATGATTTTTTGGGCCTTTCATACTACTCATTAGCGGATCTGCTTAAGAGTAAGAGTAGAGTAATTTACGATATATATCCGCATTGCATTCTTCTCTGGAAAATTTCCTAGCATAATTCTGGCGGTACGACCTAAAGTATTTATTTCAGGCTTCAGCTGACTCTTTTTCGATAGTGATTGATAATTTTCGATAATGGCCCCTCCATGGATCAGGACTTTATGCATTGTTGGAGTCATTGGATGCCACCCATACAACTTAATATATAGCTTAGTCGTCTCTAAGGCACTAACAAGACTACTTTTAAGGGCCTAGCAGTATGTTAAATTATAACGAGTTTTACAAAAATTTTTAATTATCGCTTAATGTTTACCTGTAGCACTAGAATCCATAGGCTTTAGGAACAAAAACTAATTCGAACTTATAAATATTCACTTTGGAAACTTTGTGTACTCTAACAGCATCGAGATTAGATATCTACACCACGAGAACGACCAAATTCTGACTACCTGTAGCCGCTCTAATGCACAATATAAAGGATAAGGGGGGGGGGGTTAGATATTGTTCTTGGAACTTTCTGCTAGGACAGGTTATAACTTGTTTTGCTATCAGGTATACTTTTACACATTCACTTTTGGCCGCCTAAATCGGAAAATCGACTTATGTGCAATGTACATATGAACATGGATAAAATCCGTAGTGGTTGCATGTACGGCGATAATACGACGGAGAAGACGTCTACATGTAGAAGGAAAAGGCTGTGGGTGAAACTTTAGATAAAGGATTTTGCTTATTTATTAAAGAATTTCTTTTTATTAAAAAAACGGATAGGTACAACTATACCAATAGTTGCGTTCAACTGGTTAGTTTTAACATTAAGATTTTTGAGTTTTCTGAATTGTTTAGACTCTTATTTCACGCACAAGATAAGTGACTTTTTTGTGTACACTATTGCATTATTTGTTCAAACTGGCAGCTCGACATATCACGCGTAAGCATGCGGCACATGCAATAATTCATCAATCGCTTCGTGCTTACACGTAAAAAGATAATCAAATGGAATGAATTGCGCTTGAAAATGTGTGCTTGAAAAATAAATCGCCGTGTATGAGTAATTATTGTAATTAACACCACCTTTAAATTTTGATGCAACACTGTCTCTTTCATTAAAATCATTCACCCATCTTAAAATTGTCTTTCGCAATAGAATTCTCCCATGTCTTTCAACATTAAATTCCTGCCGAAAACTTCTTTTAGAACTTGAATAACGGACCCATTTCTAACTCATTAACTGCATAAATGCGTCGATTTAGTGGAAATTTCTCTATTCTAATCAAAATTGCATGTATAGGCATGAAGTTTAATGTCAAACTAACTGGCATCATATTAATTGTTTTTTAATAGCAACCTGTTCAAAATGTTTCATACGAGTTGCTGAACCCTGTACATATTATGTGTAATAAATGAGAATAATATTTTTATACACGTGTTAGGCAATAATAAAAGTTATCGTCAATAATAATGAAGTAACATCTGCAGAATCAATAAAATACAGTAAGAAAAATGAGAAGACATTTCGAATTCTCCCAAGCGATAGATATTTCGTTTTTATTGCAATATTTCTTTTCTCCCTCTAGACATACATATTTAAAATTGTAAAAGTTTTAAATTCACTCTAAAACAATCGAAACGAACGAAATTAATGAGTAAACCTATAAAATGGAAAATATTATTAATTTGTGGTCCAGTAATTGCACCGTGTGTGTTTATAACATAACAATTACATTTCTATAACTGATCTTTGCTACAAACATGTATGGCATTTCATTATTATTACATAGCACAAAAACAAAATTCTGCTATGAATCAATTTTATGTTTCCACGCATTTAAATCCGGTTGATATTAATCGTCTTTTCAACATTCAATTTCATGTCTAATTATACGTAAATAATTTTTAATGATTAACAAGTTGGTAAAGCTATAATATAACATGTTAGGTATGAGGTCTAAAACCTCTTGCATTTCAAACGCTTTGATTCGTTCGCTTTGAATTGCAAATTCAAGTATTAACCTTTTTGCATTTATAATCATCCATTAATATGTACGAACTGTTGATGTACCATTACAAAAGGAAACCTCTTAATTCTAAAATTCCATTTTCATAACACTTTTTTTCAAGAAAGTTGGAAATACTTAATTCATTAAATTATCGTTTCTTATATTTCCTGGTTAAACTATAATAATTGATGATAATCGTATCCACAATTATTTCAATAATTGTTATTTGGTGAAGTACACGTAAATTGAACTACTTTCTTGTACAGCCGATATACAGGGTGTAATAAATTTGTGCATAGCTTAAAAGTAATATATATATATTATATACCGGGTGTAGAATGGATTTTCGTACATAGGACTTTTACATGCAGAACTAATAATTTGCGAATATTCCCTCCCCTGATTATTTTATAGGAAAATGTTAAACACAAAAGTTGTAGAGCATTAAAAATAGTTCCCTTTTTTTTTTTTTCTTTGCTTATTAACAGCCTCCGAGACTTCACAATTAAAGCAAAAAGAATTGAAGAAATGATACAAAATAGCAAAAGCCGTGACGTGTGACAACCAAAGTAACAAAATTCTTTCATTTAACAAAAGAATGTGACAATTTTAGTAGAGGCGTTTAAATTTGTTTTAAGCATAGGTTTTAAGTCGTTTGCAGAAAAGAAAAAACGTGCTGAAGAGATTTTAAAATTTTATTGAACGTGGTAATAAAGGTAGTTGTAGTAATAACTAAATTAAATGCTCAAACAAATCTCCGTTGACAGCTGAGCAGTACCCCAATCTGTCGTAAAAATTTCTTCTAGTTGCGGCCAGTTGATAGTATGATATTTGACGAAATTCTGCAAGTATTGCAGCTCTTAAAGCGTCCACATTTTGATACGTCCTTCCATTGTATAGCCGATCATGCAATGTGCCCCACAGAAAAAAATCATTTGGCGAAAGATCCGGAGATCTTGGAGGCCAATGAATTTCTCCACTTCGACCTATCCAGCGATTTGGGAATACATGATTTAAGTAGTCTACAACATCGCGCTGGTAATGCGCCGGACATCCATCATGTTGGTACCAAAATTCGTAATTAATTCCCAATTCCTCGATAGCTGGCCCGACTTCTTGCAAAAAATTAAAATACGCAGCACCAGTTAAGCGGTCTGCAATAAAGAACGGTCCAATTATGTGAGGACCTAGTATGCCAGCCCAAACATTGACACTACCCCGGCATTGCATATGAGTCTGCAACGTTAAATGTTCATTTTGTGTGCTCCAGTAGCGATAATTTTGTTGATTTGGTTCACCAGTTAACTGAAATCGACACTTATCGCTGAATAAAATCCTAGATAAAAAGTTTCGGTCATCATTGTCCATATCCATCATTATTTCACAAAACTGCATTCTTTTTTCTTTATCCTCCTCGAATATTTTTGGGCTTTTCGTATTTATAAGACCGAAACCGCGGATCTTGACTTTTTAAAATTTTCTGAGCAGTAGTAAAATGAATTCCCAAATTATTACCTATTTATCTTAAGGAGACATTTTTGTTCTCTGCAACGCTTAAGAGAACGGCATCTACCTTCTCTCTATTTGCACCAGCTGTTACTTTCTGGCACTTAAATTTCTTATTAACAGTGCCGTTGGTCTCAAAGTGCCTAACAATTCTATTCAGGGTGTTCAAATTTAGAATTGGTCGCTCCGAGTAGAATCCAGCAAAAGTTGCTTATATGTCCCTAAAAGACAATCCAGAGTAGTACCATTTAATAAAGTTGCCTTTCTGTTCTTGGCTATAGGAATTCATTTTAAGAATCAGCAAACTTATTTTGTTTGTCAAAACGTGACATTTATTGCTGTCAGGATTCATGGCTAGTACTATTTATCGGTTCATTCCTAATACTTTTTCTTCAAGTCTAGCAGGTCCAGAAGGTGTTACAAAATAAATAACAAAGAATTTAGATACATTTTGTTTTTGTCCACAACTTTTGTGTTAAACATTTTCCTATAAAATAATTAGGGGAGGGAATATTCGCAAATTATTAGTTCTGCATGTAAAATCCCTATGTACGAAAATCCATCCTACACCTGGTATATTAGAGATTGTTTATCAAATTTAGATATAATACGCGAAATAAATTAAAATTATTAATTCAAAAACACTTTATTTTCAAATATAACAAAAAGTCGTAATATTTTGTTACATCGCTGTCTGCTTTGATTATAATCCAAAGATTATAAACATTTTTCCTTTGTTAAATGTTCCATACTTTAAAAACTTTAATTTGTTCGTTTGGACGCACATTCATATTTAGAGATTTTAGCATTTAATATACGAGGGGGTATTGATATCTAGTCAGCCTAGGCCATTTTCCTTGAACAAAACAAAATATTGTTATAATAGCAGGAAAAAATGACATTTCAAAAATGTAACTGTAAAATCTTACAAAAAGAAGTTGAAGTTTGCTGTGCAGTAAATTTTGAAAGAAAGCATGTCAAATGCAAATATGAAAATTGATAAATTGGAGTATCGAAGCATCATTAACTACTTGTATTTGAAGAGATTAAGTTGCAAGGAAATTTACGAAGATACATTTAACACACGATCAATGCCATCATATGCGACTGTCAAAAATTGGATTACATCATTAAAAAGAGGAAACCTTTCCGTTGAAGATGAAAAGGGGCCAAGAAGACAGATTTCGGTGTCCAATCCCGAAAATATTGACGCAGTTCATGATATTATATTATCAGACCGTCGAATTGGGCTGAAACATATAGTTGAGGCCTTAAAGATTCATATCAACGCGTCCATCATATATCCTAAATCACGTCGATTTAGATATGAAAAAAATGTCTGCTAAATGCATTTCAAAATATTTGAACGCCGAACACAAACGAACAGGAGTGAAAGCATTACGGTCAATCTGTGCCCGTTTTCAAGGAGATCCAGATGTTTTGAACCGTCTTGTGACTATGGATGAAACATGAGTCCAATTTTACAACCCAGAAACAAAACAACAATCCATGGAGCGGAAGCATCATGGTTCTCCAAGGCCTAAGAAGTTTTGAGTTCAAAAATACACTGGAAAAACTATTGCTTCAGTTTTTTAGGATATCCGTGGAATAATTATGATCCATTACCTAAAAAAAGGGTCAGGCCATCACTGGAGGTGTGTTATTTTTGCAGGACAATGCCCCTGCACACAAATCGTCTATTCCCATGAATACAATTCGGGATCTAGGATTTGAATTACTGGAACACCCGCCGTATTTCCCAGACTTAACCCTTTCAGACTGTTCCCTCGATTGCAAAAAACGGTTAAAAGAGCGTCAATTTTTGTGTAAGGAAGAGGTAATAGAGGGCTGGTTTGCAGGCCAAGGAAAACTTTTTTTTTAGAAGTATTAAAGGCGTTGCAGGGTCGCTGTATTAAGTGTATTAGCCGCATCGCCCGCTTCTGCAACCTAAAAATCGAAAGAAGGTTATATCATTGTTTGACTGAAGATGTGCTGAAGGTGTGCTATGTGCTGTATGCACCCGTCATTGCTCATTGGATTTTTTTATTAAGTTTTCTGTAAAATAGGAATACTCGTTTTGCTAACACATCTCCGTAATTCTAATCCATATGTCCATATGTGTTTAATGACTGTTTGGTTATAAAAGGATTTTATTTCGTATAAATCTGTGAAAAGTATTTTATTAATTTGCTTCATCTTATTATATGTTTTTTCCAATTTAGTTTTGTGTCGAAATGCAGTCCTAGGTAACGTATTGATAATGTTACTGGTATAACTATGTTATTAATGTGAACTGGTAGGCACTGTTCTTTTCTGAGTGAATGATTTAGTTTTCTTGATTTTTGTTTTCTATTTAGCAAATCATTCTTGCATAATGTCTAAATAAAGAACTGAATTTATTTTCATAAAAGTATATAAATATCGTGAACTTAAGTAAAAAGTACAATATAGACAAAGTCATAAAATCGAAAGGAAAACTTTAAATTGTCAAACATACACACGAACCCTAATTTTTTAAGTTATCGGTTATCAAATTTGAAACTTGCATAATAAATGGTTTTAGCTTTAATTAATCTCAAGCAACGCGTTGGGGATTAACAAAGTAAGTAAATTGTAGCAAAGTACGGCTAGTAAACTGTAAAACCATTAGCTTCTATTGAATAATATTGGTTACTCACCCCTATAAAACTTCGATCAAACCTTTTATTTAAAATCATTTTTAACGCATAGATAATTTAATAAAAAAATGTTCGGCAAACTTTTCTTAAATAGTTTCCATTAAATACTATTACTTCCAACATTTACTTCAATGATATTTTATAAAGGTACATCAAAAGAAGCGATCATTCAATTATTGGTTTCGCATAAAAGATACGAAAGCATTCGTGCTATAACAATGGTCTAGAAAAAACAGCTAAGATCGAACTTTCATTGCAGTTACTATTGATACACGATCGCATTTGCATAGTCTTCTTTTAGCCTGTCAATTCAAGCATCTACACACCTGGCAATTTGATGGCGAACGTTCACTGAACGTTATTACAGTAAAAGATTGATGCTAAAATAAGAAGGCCACTGATTCTTTGCACTAAATGCTCTACAGGATGGAGAGGTCACTTGATTTTTTTTTTTACTTAGAGAATTGCATTGTTCTATACAGATCCGTATTTGAAATACTTTGCTTCGTTATTTATTTTTTAGCTCTAAGAAAAAATTGTAATACAGGTCTGTCTAAAAATAAACATTACTTTTGTTTATTTTTATTTTACAAATAAACACTAACTTAATCCTAAGAAACTTATAGGAAAACGCAATACATTTTACCATTTTAGTAAACCATTAAATTTGAATCATTGAATAATATAATATTAGAACTTTTGCCAAAATAACACGCGATTGATATCGAATGATCAAATCATCTTTCAAAAGATTACTTTTCGTTATTTTCTTGTAGAAACGTTTTTCAATTAATTTCAGTTACAATAAAATTCTTGATTATTCTAATATATAGATTCACAAAAGGGTCAAGAGAAGATATATTATTTATATATATATATATTAAAATAATAGACTTTTTCTTGGTTTAGCGACCTTTAATGAATTTCAGTTTTTTACTACGACGTTTCGACTTTTTTTTTATAATTAACTCTTTTTCAAGTGATTAGAACTAAAAAATTAATACAACGAAAAGTAAGAAATCTTGTATTAATTTTTTAGTTCTAATCACTTGAAAAAGACTTAATTATAAAAAATGTCGAAACGTCGTAGTAAAAAACTGAAATTCATTAAAGGGCGCTAAACCAAGAAAAAGTCTATTATTTTAATATTATGACACGGCCAATAAAATAAATAAGAAATAAATTTTAATTCTTACTAACACTAAATATATATATATATATATATATATATATAAATGTATATATATATATATATATATATATATATATATTGATATAGTACAGCTTATACCCACAGTATAGAAACAACTTAATAAATTTATATGTCCCAAGATCGTAATATCTAAAAAATAATGGTAAGAAAAACGTTAATGGTTAAATAAATAATATGTAAAAACGATGTAAGATCAAAATTAGTTTTTTATAATCATGATGCCGAACTTATTTGAATATTTTGATTTCCTTATTTATTTTATTTGGTCATTTGTTAATTTATCATAACTTAATATCGCGTGAAATCAAGAATTTTAAAACTAATTATGATTAAAATATTTATGTACAAATAATTGTAAACATTATTCTAAATTTGACTATTGGCTGAACCCTGTAAAAAGTATGCAACTGTGATCACGTGAGGGTGTTTTAGTAGAATGAAAATAGGCTGAGAGAGAAATATCCAATGTTAACATACAAACAAGAAGCATACAGAAATATCCGGAAAATTAATTTATCAAAATTGACAAAATTACTTTATCTATATTATTTGGAGTTATTGCAGAATTTTAGAAAAATATAATTAATTATCACCAACTTCCTGTGGTAGTCTTGACAACAAAACAAAAGTTGTTGACGAAGGAGATTTTTGTACAATGTGTTATAGAAACGACGGTTTTTCGACGCTTTTTTTTTTTAATTAATTAAATCAAATATATAAACCCAATCTTACAAATGTCGTTTTAAAAATAATAGAAAAGATAAATACCTTATTTGAAGACTGTCTTCGACAGAAAAAGCAATATTTTTTTATAATAACCATTATCAAGAATTCCACTCTGTCTAAGCCAGTTAATTTTAGAAGCATTGGCTTAAAAGAGGTACTTAAATCCTATTCTGAACACCAAGAACCATCTATAAGGGTTAAATTAATTAAACCGAGTTGATAACTTCAAGAACTTGTCACGAAAGCAGTCCTACGTAAAGGAAATTTTCCAGCCCTACGAAAAGTGTACCACAACAACCTACCTTCCAGATCCCGTTTGGTTTTTCCTGAACTCTCATCAACCTTTTTTACATATATTAGGCCTGAAAACTCCATGCTCTCCGTAAACAACAGGTACCCAAGTGGAAATAGATATGCTTATTTTCTAAAAAGATATTACCTCATTTGTTAATTCATAATATTAAATATTAAACTCACGTTATCTTGGGGGCAAAATACCATTTTCGAACAACAGATATACATAGTTTTTTTTTCTATTAGTCTCAAAAATAACCTTAATTTGTTTTGTGATTACTTTACGAACCATACGTTTATTGTATATGCAACCAAACATAATTAGTGCAAAGGGGTAAATAAGCAACCCAACATTGTTTAATGTTTTACCTAGCATATTAAGTGCATGTTTGTATCTTGTAAAAAACACAATAATAATCGTTTTTTATGTATGTTTGTGAACTGTTTGAGTATCTAGAACCTACCTTATAGCCTGAGATTAAGAAGTGCTCTTGTTAATTATTGTCCTATTTAGGATTACGAATTGGAGCTAGTTATAAAGATATTTTATTAAATTTGATATACATTAGTTTCTCCACGGCATTCATCGTAAGTATAACATTTGACGCCGAACGTGGTGGCAATTCTCCACATCTTACATCGGTAGTATATCATTTGACGCCGAACGTGGTGGCAATTCTCTTCATCATTCATCGGTAGTATAACAATATATATATATATATATATATATATATATATATATATATATATATATATATAACTTGTTGCGATTAACTTGTCCACAATCCACATTTTCAAATATTATTTCACGGTTTTGGGACCTTAATACAGGTTTTTGATCTTGATGAACATATTTTTTTTTACTTACGTACCTTGTCTATGTTAAATCGGTTTCATTAGATGTTGCTTGGATCTATGGAGCCATTGGGCATCATTTCCTTTGGATATTTTTGTTCTTAAATCTATATCTACACAAGCCTATTTTTATAGCAATTCCGCAAACATTTCAAAATATAATATTAAGAATAATTATGAATGCAACACATGGTATGTCCCTTAACCATGTTATTCATAAGGACACAACTTCCAACTATTCAAGATGTGATCAAACAGTTTAGTGCTAAATATAGTGAAAGCTTAGAAGTGAATCCAAATAGTTCAGCAATTGAGTTGACCCACAATTATAACGTGAAATTCTGACTAAAATTTTTGTAAATTTCGATTTAGCTTCCGGATTTTAATATTTTTATAGATGAGTTTTAATTATCTAGTTATAAAGTTAGGGTTAAGAACTGAAATTTCCATATTCGCGAGTCCGCTGAAGTATAAAACACATTTAATATTGTAATATAGTGTGGATTGTATACCTTCAAATATTTAACACTTTGGGCGCTACATGTGATATTCCATATTTTATAAAATAACAACACTCGGTACTTTGTAACAATATCACCTTATTTGACTTCATGAGCAACTGCAGTTTGGACTTGCAATATTTCTGTCTAGTATAGTAAAAACAAATAATTCGGGGAAAACCCAAATAAATAAGTAATGGAAAGGGTTTTCTCTGAATTAATTTTCTTCTTATATATTAGGTACTAGAACGAAATATTGAAACAATTTGATAATATCACTCTCCTTAAGCTCAATAAAGTGTTATTGTTACAAAGTAGTGTGTTTTTATTTTTTGTGTAGCTTTATTTTGGCTCATTGCTCTTTGTCTTCGTTTCTAAATTTCATGGAAATACACAACGTATTTAACCAATGATCACTTCAACTTCGGACACGTTAAAGCGGCCTAGCTGTTCGAGAGGAAGCGCTCATACCGGCGAGCCTTTCTTGTCCGTCAGATGTCACGAGATATCTCTTGTCAGCTGGCGGGATAACTTTGTGTTTTTTTTTCGGGAGCGAATCTTAAGATGTTACTTTGTCTAAAGGTATCAAGTCGCAAGACCTTGACGGCCAATTTACATCTACATTCCGGGAGATGACACGTCCAGGGAATCTTGTGCGTAGTAATTCGATGTTGTCACGTATTGTATGACACGTATCACCATCTTGTTTAAAATATGCCTCATCAATGTTAATTTCGTCTAGTTGAGGACATTCAAAATTTCTTGACATTGCATTATAACGTTCTGCATTTACCGTAATAGCATTGCCGTGATCGTCCTCAAAGAAAATTGGGCCGATTAATATATATTTAATTCTCTTAACAATTATGTTGATATAATAAATCAGTTTAAATAAAGATTTTCAAATAAGTAAGAGGCGGGATCGAAAAGTTCTCTGAATTTGAATCGTAGGTAAACCATTGCAAGACATCTGCAATATTGTGGATTTATCTTATGGCACATTTCAGCGAATTTTGAACATAAGGATGATGGTAAAGTGCATGTCACGACTGCTAAGCGACCAATAGAAACAACATTCCGCATGGTTGTCTGTAGAGAATCAAAAGAACAACGTACTCGCTGGACTTGCTTCTTGCGATTTTTTTTCAAAGTCGAAGGGGTGAAAATTTAACACAATAGAGGAGATTCAAGTTACAACGCAGACGGTGTTGAAGACAACACAACAAGACTTCTAGAATACATTCATTTCATAGCAGAGGCGCTAAGGCGGTATTTGCACTCCCAAGAGCTTCGTTTGAAGGTAGCGGACGTGAGTGAGATCCAGATATTCTGCAATTATATTTATCGCTACATTTCGGGCAGGATTTTTGGGTACCACCTCGTATATCAACAACCAACGGACATCTTAAAACGATTGAAACAACTTAATACATTTATGTATATTTTCATCTTGATACTTGATCGTTTAATGTATACAATTACTCAGTAAACTTCGCTGAAACGTACTAACAGCTAACAGCTGTTATTTCAATGACGTGACGGTCAGTAAAATAGGAAAAGGACGGAGGGATATATAAATATACAAGTGATCCCTCATTTATGGCCGGTAGCGTAAATGGTTAAATAATTTACAATTTTATCTGTTTTTACGAAGAATTATGAAGCTAGTAGAACCCGTAGTAGATGAGGATAAAATAAAAATACATGTTTTCAAATATTTATTTTATTAAGGTTACGTCCTTTCTCTTTAGCTGGTAAAGAAACGATATTTGTACAAAGAGCGTGTGCCTCTTTGTGAAAAATTGTTACATTTTTTTCACAAGATAGAAAATGCCTCACAATTATTTGTGTTGTTTTCGTATAATTGTAACTGACGAAATTCAATATATAATAATCTCATAATAGTTAATATTTAAATTACCTAAATTTACAATTTGCCCAGTTTAACTGTATACTACATTACAATCACAGTAGCCATTGCCACTAGGCCTTCGTTCGCTCGTCGTCTTCTTCTTTTCCCATTTGCACTTCCCATTAAAATTTTTTTGCCCATCTATTGTAAAACATCCTAGCTATGTGACCATCTGCCTCTTTGAATTCTCACTACTTCTGCAATCTTTGGCTTATTGAACAGCTCGTTCGCTCGTCGTCTTCTTCTTTTCCCATTTGCACTTCCCATTAATTTTTTTTTGCCCATCTATTGTAAAACATCCTAGCTATGTGACCATCTACCTCTTTGAATTCTCACTACTTCTGCAATCTTTGTCTTATTGAACAGCTCTTCTGTATCTTTGTTCTTCTTCCAAATTTTCCGCCTTCTTTAATCTCCATAAATTCTTGAAATTTTACTTATTTCAAGTTTGTTTTTTATTCATTACTCATGTTTCAGAAGCGTTAGTAACGGTATGCCTTAGTATTGTATGGCACAGTTTGATTTTCCAAACTCTAGATATATTTTTGTCCTTATAATCTTCCTGCAACTCTATTTCCTTAGGCTAACCTTTTATCTACTGCCTTTTCTTCATCCGCTTTGCATGTTATCATTACTGCAAGATAATCTATTTGTTCCACTTTCTCTTTGGAATGTTTTCTGTTTATGCCTAAATCAACGGTTCCTTCTCTGTTTTTATCTTTCATAACCATATATTTTGTTTTCTTTTCGGTAATTTCTAGGCAATATTCTCTTGCTTTCTTTTCCAGTAACCTGAGTATTCTTATTTCCTTTTTGAATCTGACCATGAGCACCATATCATGAGCTATACACTACTGCAATATATTTACCCGTTAGTCCATATGCCGCTATCACTTAAAATTGCGTCTTGTACCAAGTTAAAGAGATTTGGGGACACACTTTGGATTAGTTTTTTTTTGCGATGAATTCAATATTAAGTCCTCCTCCCTATGATATTTTTATTCTTGTGTTTCACATAGTTATTTCATCTAATTTTTTTGTTGGGTACTCCTAACTTTCGCATGCCGTCGTACAGCTTTATTCTTTTAATAGAATTTAATACGTTTGTTATTTTTCTAAACAACTAGATCAGGAGTTCTCTAAGTGTGCGCCTCGGAGCTCCTGGCCGCCGTAGAGGGTAAAGAAAGCGATAAAGATTGGGAACTTCTGAACTAGATGGTACAGGGATAAGGTGTTGAACTTATAATGTGAGTTATTATGAGCAGTACATCCAAACCATCGAACAGATCAAACTAAAATACTCAGGTTCGGTTACATTTAACTATTGAGAAGGAGAAATCAATAATTCTTTACTCTCGCGGCGAGAAAATTTGTTCGGTTAAATAATTCACCATATCTTGACACATTTCTTATATAACACAAAACCAGGAGCTACAGAAAAAATCTTCTATTATTTATCTTTTATGAGAAAGCGAATGGTAAAAAGAGTTTTAAACACTCTTTCGTTGAGGAGTAAAATTTAAAAAATGTATGAAAAAAACACTTCATAAGTTCCAGTTTTATTTTATTGTTCTGGCAGTATTGTTTCGATAAATGGAAGAACAAAATAAAACAATGAAACATATCGAGTGCTTTTTTTTCTTAATAATTCGTATTAACTATATCTAAGTACAATGTTTCATCAAGAACCCAAGCTATATCCATTAACAAAATTTGAAATTTATGAAAGCTATTTTAAAAATTCGATAAATAACATACGCATGCTAGCTTTCAATACCAAGCAATTCTCTAATACAAATTGAAAAACAAATTAAAATCGTACAGCATGTTAACAATATTATTGTAGTCTATTTTGGAAACGATATTAATACTTTGTATAGTTTTCACTAAAGAAATAATTAAAACACTAATTAGTCCAGTACCTCCTAATATAATTTAAAATGTGGACTACTAACATATTTATATTGAAAATCTTAGATTTTTGGAAATTAAGTTCTTTATCTACATTATAATTCTGTTTCTGTACTAATGTAGTGAACAATGAAATTTGGATGAAACAAAGTTTTATTATGCTCAAAACTAAGTTTTTCTATTTTGTGTTCGTAATGAAATTATAACACCCAAAACAGTATCGAAATAAGCTTCATTTCGATACGCTTTTTTTCGTTTTTCAATGTTGGCGTTGTTCGAACACATGTAAATATCTTATTGCTGTCATTTGATTTTAGGAATTTTAGGAATATATTTGACAGAATGATATACGTAGAAAAAAAAATGCTACACAAACAACGTATATTGAATACAATTGACAACAAGATATATTAGTTTCTATGCCACTCATGTTTATATTTTTAAATAAAATATCAAGTAATGTTAACGAAAATTAGTAAATAATATTTCGCCGATAGCAAGATTAAATTTGGAAATGTTAAGTATCAATGTGACCAACTGCATACTTTATATAAAAATAAATCTCTGAAGTTTCTCTAAATCTCTGAATTAAATAATTTCAATTTATTAATGTAAAAAATGAAAAATAATATAAAAAACTCGTTTCATAAGGCCTTTTATCGCACTCGTTCTTTAGAAAACTCGCCGCTATCGCGACTCGTTCTAAACTGAACTCGTGCCACAAAATGGTGCCTTATGAAACTTGTGTTTTAATATACTATTTTGATATTCTAGAATTATGCCATTCTAGTTTCGTATTTCCTGAGGGGGTTTAGGTCATACTAATTATTTCTTTTGAATTATTCATACAAAAATAAGCAACAAAATAAACATAATTTTAAGCACTGAAAAATATAGCCAACAAATTACGAAACGTTGTACAGTATCAACGTTTCGTAATTTATTCACTATATTTTCGAGTGCTTAAAATTATGTTTATTTTGTTGCTTATTTTTGTATGAATAATTTTTTTATGTGTTTTGCTGGCAAATGCGTGTGGCACAAGTTTCTTCCTTTGAGAAAATTTCAAGTACAAAAGCTGTCTTTTCAGATGGACAGGAAAACCCTGAGCAGTGGCGGCTTCTCTCTTAAAACTTTCTAATCCCACCTCGTATATATGCTCTTAAAATTAGTAATGCACTTCTGTATATTAAACATGTACATAAGTACATAATTTGTTGGGCAAAAATTCAGATCAAGAAGTCACGGAGTGACTTCTTAAGACGATTTTCATTACGTCCAAGTACATTTCCTTTGAAATGTTTGTATAGTCTGTTCGCACCTTAGAAAATAGTACAGGTTCTTATAGGGCTATGCGTATCCTTTACTGACTAAAGAATTAACATAATACGTTGAGTGAAGAAGTATATACTTCTTCACTCAATGGTATGTAACTCTTTCATTTGCTAATTGTGCAATGTCGTCGAATTATGTCAAACAGTTTGGATAGAGTGAAATTAGCTGCATCGTTTACTACCTTGTTTCTTGGTGTCAAAAATCATTATTTGTTGTGTTTATCTCTTTACTTTTGACCTCTTGTATTTTATTCTTAATAGCATCATCTCATAGTAAAAACAGTAGTTTTTACAACTATTCAGGGACTATTATCTTCTTTAAATATAAGTATTTCGCATTAACGTTCAATAAATTGTTTTTTATGATATTTTAGAGCAATATGAATATTGTCAAAAAAGGCGACCAGGGGAAATCGGTTAGGGTTGGTCACACAATTCAGAAGTTACTTCCATACTATTGCATGTTTAATTCAATAGAAATGGTACGACCTCGAATTAAAAATTAGGGTAAACAATATCACTTTTATTATTAAATTTTGCTTAAACAATGGACTAATTACGAAAAAACGTTTATCCTTAACATTCTTATTTGCTGTTATTATTTTATTAAATATTTCAGTTAAAGAAGAAGCGTTGGCAGGTGGACTATATTTCGATGATTTGCAACAGCAATGATACTTCAAAAATATTTTTTAAATATATTTATTAACAATATGTATTTATTTAAATGAATTTTAAAGTAATGTATTAATATCATATGTTCTTATTGAATATACGTTTCTTATCTGGTAACATAATAAAGTTAATTATAATTTTTGTACATAACTGCCTTGCTTTACTTTATTACAAATAAATCTTTGAAACTCGATTAAGCATTAAACAAAACTCCAATATGTAAACTTCTGTACATTCATTAGATAAAGATAGGTATATCAGAATTTGGTAACAAGTAAACTCTTTAAGAAAGATATTCATCATACGCAGAGACTTCGTATAATCGATTAAATCTTAATTTAAACCTGTATTATAACTTAATTTATAACTCAAAGGTATATATTGACAATTTTATAACTAAGGTTTTGGTTATGTGTTTAATAAACAATAGCAAATACCGCCTACCAATATCGCTCAAGCATGCCAACCATAAACATTCTAATGATAATCCCTTCCTTAATAAGCTATAATATTAGAAGCTCTATTTTAATAATAGTTTAAATTGCAAGCTTATTAAATTGCATTCCGTTTAACATTTTATTGAAATATCTTTCACGATAAGACGTACGGTGTTCCCATAGGCACTATACTATTTTCTAAGGAGCGAGCGGACTTGTATATGTATACAGATAAATGCACAATGAAGGAGGAAAATAATATATTTGAGAAAGGACTATGATTATTTTGTTAACATTAAAACGCAAATGTAAATTAAATATTTACGTAGTAAATTTGAACTCTGGAAATGAAGGCTGCAAAGCAGTGAAATATATTTTAGCGGCCATGGCCATAAGTGTTAATTTTTACCTGTATTTTCGGGCATTAAAACTGAGTACAAATCAGTTGCTTGTAAACATATTATTTTATTTATTTGTGGTAACAGAACAGGAATTATTTTACTTAATATGTTTGAGTATAAATTATGTTTTATCTGCAATAAATATTTGTTGTACAGTCACTGGCCTAAATATTAGAAGTACTTTTAAATTTTATTGTTTATAGAAGACATGTGAATTTATATGGAAATTTTATTTTATTTTTTTCAAGCTGCATACTATTTATGTTGAAAGAGTTCATCGGAAGTTTTGTAATTTTTGTACAGCGGAGCTGAAAAATACATTGAAATAACATGGAAAGAGTGTTCCCCTCTATGTATCACCCAGATAGGTATCGTAAATTCATTCAGACAAATTTTGCCCAATTAACCTAAAACGTCAAACGTTCCCATCCATCCGTTTCTACTTGTGTATAGTGAACCCAGTAGAATGTCACAGCTTCTTAAACAATTGTCGTATACTCCTTCAGAGCTGTCAGAGATAACCCACAATACAGTTAATTCATTAATCCCAACAAAATATTTTCAGAATTAAATGTGTAATCTGTCATTAACCTAAAAATGATGTTACAAGATCTCAAAGAAATATCCTAATTAACCCAATACCAGCCATTGCCCCATTTATAAGACGTGACTTTGAATCAACATAACAATACTAAAACAATAGAAATCTGTATTGTAATCTGTATTGGGTCTTATACGCGTAATCGACTTTTATCGCCAGATGGCGATAAAATACAACTAGTAAGGTTAGAAAGTGGTTAGAAGTTTTACGCTTTCAAGCTCACGTGCATCGGAAGAAATACAAGTACATAACAACTGTAAATGCAATCAAAACAATATAATTGCTCTTGATCAATAGTCTTCTCGAGTTACAGTATGTGATTCAACTGAAATTTGATGTTATATTTTCTGGTATTTATAGTGTATATGTTGTTTATGTTAGCGTCCCAATATTAGGACATTGGTTGATATCAGTATCAACAGGTTTGTGTAGGTCTCCAGAGACATAGTAAAATACGCGTGAAGGATATTCATAAAATTATCAAAATAAAACAAGTATGAACTCTGCAAAGTACAACGGTGCGAAATCTTCTGATGCTGGTGTACCTTTAATATATAACGCACTGCCGAGAAGACGATTCAAAGAAATAAAAAAATACATATATTCATTTAGCTAATAACACGCTTTTAGATAAAGAGGATAAAATGTACAAACTACGACCGTATTTTGAGATGCTCAAGCAAAACTTTTTGAAATTCGGTGTGTTTCAATCCCAATTATCTATAGATGAAATGATGGTGCGGTATTACGGGCGACATTCCGCAAAAATGTATATGCGCGGAAAGCCAATAAAATTTGGCTATAAACTCTGGTGCTTGTGTAGTTCGAATGGTTATTTATACAATTTTTAGACATATTGTGGCAAAAGCGAAAACGTGGAAGAACCGTTGGGTGTTCGGGTAATTACAAATCTTATCTCTTCAATACCAGCCGAAGAGTATGAAAAACACGAATTATTTTTTGATAATTTTTTCACAAGTCATGAAATAATGTGCAATCTAAGAGCACTGAAAATGAAAGCAACGGGAGCAATTCGAGAAAACCGTACTCAAAAATGCCCATTGATTTCAAACAAAACAATGGAAAAAGAGAAGGAACGAGGTTATTTCGATTATAAATTCGACCGATCAAATGAAGTGCTTATTCTAAAATGGAATGACAATAGAGCCGTTTCACTTGCCACTAATTATAGTTTCGTTCAACCCTTAGGGCAAACCAAACGTTATTCCCGTAAGGACAGAAAGCAAATTCAAATTCCAATACCGAAGGTCATACAGGAATATAACTCGCACATGGGTGGAGTGGATATGTTAGATAAACAAGTTTCACTTTATAGGATTAGAATTCGTTCCAAAAAATGGTGGTGGCCTTTATTCACCCAACTTTTAGATATAAGCATTGTAAACACTTGGAGACTCTATCAAGTAACAAATCCTGAAGACAAGATATCGCTTCTAGACGTACGTAGAAGAATAGTGTTGGCTTATATTTCCAAAACAACTTCTTCTACCCCAAAAAGGACGGGGCCACAAACATCTAAATTGCTAGGTGGAAGAGTGAGCTGTGACGTAAGATTTGACGGTAAAAGTCATTTGATAACGCCAATTACGACACAACGCAGGTGCGCCTTCTGTAGTAAAAAAACAATGAGACTTTGTGGCAAATGCGATGTACCTCTACATGATAGATGTTTTGCTCCATTCCATACAAAATAAATGTATTATTTTCAATATTACTGCAATATTACACTATTATTGTTGTCAATCAATTAAACTTTCTGTATTATTTATTATGAGCTCTACTGTTTCCTAAATGCCTCATTTCCAGCCAATGTCCCAAAAATGGGACGTACTATATTTTTGTAAGTGAATATTTTTTCGAAAAAAACCATCACAATATCTTAATTTGCCATTTAGTTGGAATTGGATGAAAAAAATTGAAAATTTGCACCAATCGAATTATGGCTAGTAATGGGTTATAAACGCTTGAAAAAAAAAGTATGTAATACACGACAGCGAAAGCACGAGTAGAAAGTCAGTTTTTGTATTAGTTGTGACTTGTAAGAAGTCGTATTAAATGCCTACATTAGAGCGTCCAGCTACACAGGGTGTAAGGAGTATGGCTGCTGTTTTTAAAATAACACCTTTAATTATATTAAATAAAATGAAAATTCTAAATAAATTTTTCGTCTACAGCGAACTAGTGCCGAATATTTTAGACGCGAAGTGAAGAAAAGGTGACAATCGCAATGCTAAACATAAATTTTTATGCGGTTCGCTGTAAAACAATAATTTGCCATGATATACCCGAGCACTGTACCTGTCCATGTTAAAAAAAAAACTAGCAATAATTGAGACAAGGCCAAGTAACACAGTGAACGTAAACTTAGACACATAAAACAAACGTAATAACTGTTTTTTTTTAATGATAAAACATCTAAACACTTACAAATAGAGAAAATGTGCGACAATCGGCTGTTCTTATGAATCGTAAATTGTACACTGAAGAGTTTTATTCATACGAATATTATTGTAAGTCAACGGAGTAAAAGTCAATTATCAATCCCGAATAAAGATTTAAGTAAGATAGGTCAAGTTCGGTGATGTTGCCAAGTCGCATGGCGTGGGAACTTTTTTTATATATTTTTTAAAATTATACAGCAAATTGTTATTAGTTTTTTTTTGTATTCTATTTTTGCATTCATTGTATAAAACTCAGTCAAAAACATGCATTATTATTAGAAACAAAGCACCTTAAAAATGAAACTGTATTGTTTTACGTAGAAACTACTGATTTTTGCCATACAATTTATCAAGCTTTTCTAATTATCTTTATATATTCTATTTAATTTCAAAAGGATGACAGTCATTTTCCCTACATATTATATACCTAACTAATTTCGTTTAGTACCATAAATTTGTCTTAAGTTTTGTTCTTAGAATTTTGTATCTATAAACTTAATCACGCGTCAAATATTTTGGCCAAGAACTGTAAATAGTGTAATTTTGAAGCAGCAAACACTCCATTTGTTTCCAATAGTTTGTGTTTTAATAAATTTTCAATTATTTCACCAACCTATTTTTAGTAAGCATTATACATATTTGTATGCAATATTTATGTAATATTTTGATATACGTTTAATATTAATTATATTTTAGACCGATACATCATAGACTATTAAAATATAATCTATTTTACACAAACTTTAAAGGCTTATTACTAAATTTATTTGATAATATGTTGAATTAAGTTATTTTAGCCATTCTATATATTACGTACTACTTCGGTCAACTCGACAACACGCAAAGAACTTTCGAGTGCAACTCATTGTTGTCCGGCCCGACAAAATAAGAGTTTTTAATGTTACTAACCTGCAGACTCGCATACCATGACGATGAACTAAAAGATAAGTATCTACATGGAGTTTTGGAAAGGAAAGAAGTCGTTGGTTGTTGGCTATCTCGGTTCGCGTCCGTTAAGGCGGATGCTAAATATGGGAAAGTGTCAAATTTAGGACTTACGCTGTACGTAAATATTTTAAATTATACACAACATTATAAATTTATCTAGCCTCGAATAACGATGTATAAACAATACATTTGAATATTTACTTAATCTTATAATCTTTACGGGGAAATATTTTTTTGCCTTGAGAAAATTGCCTTTGCAAAATGAACAATACGTAAATATTTATATTATGTTTTGGATACATTTTTCCGCTGTACCATATAAAAATGTGTGATCACGTAATCACTTGCTATTTAACATACTAGTATAAATAATAGGTTGCATCTTTAATACACTACAACTGTTCCCTTTCTGTTGAGCCTAGTAAAATAATACACATTTTTGACAAAACACTTTTATAATTTTTAAAAATATTGTCCTCCACAATCAATGCATTTTTGAATCCGTGAAAACCAATCCTCAAAATATCATCTCCAATCTTTCCGCGTTAGCTTGTTTATTTGATTTTTCAAATGCGTCAACCGCTTCTTCAATCGATGTAAAACATATATTCCGTAACTTATAAAAGCAAAATGAAATTATTTGATGGCAGGTCTGAACTATATGGTGAATGACCCAGTAATAGAGAGCTTCATTCGAGTAATATCGCCCCGGCGGCTCGTCCTCGCGCGTATATATATATATATATATATATATATATATATATATATATATATATGTCAGTCGCCGCCGGATAAGGATGAACACACTTCGCTCGTTTAGAGTAATAAATTATTACTGTTAAAAACCGAAGCGCACCGAAACTTATATAAACAAATAATAAGGTATAAATTTATTTAAAAAAGGAAAAAATCGGCTAAATATTTGCAAAATCAGATGTGTTTCCACAGTAATTTCCGCAAGCCGGGTACGTTGCCGAGAAAAAAATGTGCTTATGTGCAGAAAACGAGCGTTCTACATCTACTGATGTTATATTATCATAATTAAAATAATCTTTAAAGCAACTTTACAGTTCTGTTGACGCATCTTCACAAGTTTATCTTAATGTGGCAAAATCTGAATCTTTCTCTAAAACACTGTCAAACCTTTTTAGAACACAAACACTTTTTGCGTGAACATGATTCCACGCCGAAAAATTTTCTAATTTTTCTGGTCAGGAATATCGGGACACAGTCTATTGAAATTGGCAAACATGTTTTGGCGATTTGAGAAACACTGCCTTTATACTTGCAATCAATGCATCTACATCTGGATAACATCTAAGAATAGTTTCCACCACCAGATGTAAAGCATGGATTTTACACGTAATATGTAACCAGTTACCACAATATTTTTTTAGAGACCGGCGTACAAAGATCATGCGGCACCATCACTCACAAACATTTAATACTTGGTTTGTTAAAATTTCAAACTTTTCCAATGTATTTAAACACTAACTCTAAAATTATTTCGGTAGTACATTGTTGTACTCTTCTGCAAACTGGTAAAATTGAAGGTGACGATTGATGTGATTCCATAACATTAATAACCGATTTTTTTTCTACAATCTGTTGTTTCGTCCACAGATAACCACAGTTTCTTATTTTTCAATTCGGACTTAATCATAAGTTCAATACTTTCACGGACGGTAGAAAATTTCATCGAGTGTATCTTAGTGCTCGATTTTAGGCCCATTAGTATTTATAATATATATAGATTATCTTGGTATTCTCACATATGCTGCATTAACTTATGCTGATGATACCAAAATATATTGGTCTACTTCGTGCGGTAGTGATTAGGGTTGGGACATCGATGTTGATGTTTTGAAAACGTCGATGTATCGATCTTAAAATATCTATGTTTTACCATTGATGCTATCTCATCGAAATATCGATAATGTTTAGATCGATGTTTTAGAGAAAACATTGGTTCTTATTATTTTTTTACAAATCGGAGAAGTATATTTGGGATAAAATAGAACATTTTAATGAATTTCACTACTTTTTACGTCACAAAGTTAGGATCGTTTCACTCACACAGAAGCTTCGTTAGACATATAACTAACTTATGAACATAACTGTCCAAAACATGTGTTTGTTATGGTATATTTATGTAATGTTATCCAAGATTCATCACCACTCAAGATGTTGTACACGTTTTTAGAGACTCCTGCGTTGAAGCGGTATAGAGTTTTTTTTACACCAATTCACCCTAGCTGTTTTCTGTTCTTCGATCCGGTATCCAACGGAAAACAATTTTTTTTACAGAGAATTCTTGATGTAAAATTTTTTGAATTGAGGTCTATGAAATCTCCAATGATGCTTCAATTTCGCGATATGTCACATGTCGATCTTCGTTGATGAGCTTGTGTACAGTATCGACGTTTTCCTAAATGACTGCCGTTTTTGGTGCACCTACTCTTGAATCGCCGCTAAAACTAATGCATCCACGTTTAAATTCTCAATATCAACAAGAAATTGTTTACTGATGTGGAGCTGCTTCATTACCGAAATCAGCAACCAACTCAGCGAGGCATTCTTGTCAAGATAAATGTCTTCGAAAATCATAAAAAAATATTTCGCGAAAATTTTCACGGTTTAATTCCACTTTTCGACTAACTTGTCAACTTTGACAGCTCGTTGTAGCTACAGCACTGCACGTTTTGCACTGAAACTTTGGGTTTATGCTAACTAAAGATGGAAGTTAATTTTTAGCACTAACATTTGATTAGAGGCGCCCTCTATGTCCTAGTATGCAAAACATAAATAATTTATGTACAACGCAAACAGTAGTGGTCCCAAAACGGAACCTTGTTATGGTACAAAAATAATCAAATCCAGTGCCTTCCATTCAATAAAGTTTTTACAGACCCCAAATTACCATCGTACTTATTGGATATAGAAATAAACTATAAAAAATTTGCGTTAGTGTATAAAACAAGTTATCTGTTATATTTACGTCATGTTAAATTATGTATAATAGTTATTAAAATTTATATAATAGTCTGCCATCTCAAATAAATAAAAGAATGTAGTTGTATTTTTGTTTGAGTTATAATTATTGAACTGGCCGTCACTTATTGAACTGGCCGTCACTGTATGTTAAATACTTTTATAATAACTTCATATTTAATTTGAAAGCGAAAACCACAACCTCAAAAATTTTTACCAAAAAAAGAACACAACAAAAACTCTTGAAATATTATTTAATAGTTACGATCAAGTACACACAATAAACAACACTGGAGATCGTAAAAAGAACAACAATACGGTATAAAACATCCAGTTATCCGATACTGCTGTTAACCAAATGTCTTCTTCGTTGATTTACACATAACTGTGGTAAAATATTTGTGCAAATCTCATTCGCACACGATTTGAATATCTTCTATGTTGAACGTTCTCGTAATTTTAACGAAGCAAACGGACCGATTAACGAACGCGTATAATACTGTAGAAACGTAAATGTGATTTTGTGCAATGTTTCTTTTCTGTTCTCCTTGTCTTTCACGTCTTTTTTATATCGTCGGGGAAACCGTCGAAATCGATACGAAACCCAAAAGTATTTGGATTTCTAAGCTTCGTTCTGTTAAATGGGATAGGAGGCGCGGCATTTGAACTTTATGAGTGTTGCCAGCGGTTTTTTTAGTAAAACTTTATATGAAAGTTAACTGTCGAAGAGATGGCCAGATATTTTCCCGTAATAAATTCTGGTAACGTTTTTAATAAGAGAGTGTAATACAGTCTTTTTTCCATGAACTTAGTGATTAATTTAGGAAACATTTAGCGAATTGCAGCATATATTATGTTTATTCCACATAACAGGACTTTGCATAGATAGATGCATAGTCAATTTTGGGCGAGGAAATAAAATAATTTAATTAATACTTTTAAATAAAATTGCACTCAAGATAGTACAATGGGTGATAAAATTTAAGTAAAGATAGTTGGTAACAAAAATTCCTATTTATAAGAATTTTGATGTTCTACAGTTTTACATGCTTAAATTTTATACTTGAATATATCAAGCGAGCCACAAAATTTGTATCCATGAACGACTGAGATAGATATATAAGTCACGTCTTAGCTTAGAGAATTGACGAAGTGTCATTTGTAAATAATCATAAGTCAAATTGACAAGTTGAAAGATATCTTTGCAATTTATTATGTATTTAATAATGGCTTTTGTATTTAACGGACAACAGAAACGGCACATAGTTTCAATTTATTTTAGAAGTGGTAGTAACATTAATGGAGAATGGGTTTACTCTTTCAAGGATGCATATCAGGATATTTTTAGAAGAATTTCCAGATATTGTTATCCCATATGATCAGTTTTCTACATGAATTCGCCGTTTTGTGCAATTATTCAGGGAAACATGAAACATGGATGGCAAAAAGGGCAGTGGTAGGCCAACAGTTACGAATGAGGAAAATATTGAAGCGGTAAGGCAATTGGTAGAAGTACGTCCGCAGTTTTCTGTGCGACATTTACATCAAGAATTAGATCTTTCTCTATAGCACTTGCAGATGTATCCTTAAGCATGATCTACATTTACACCCCTCGACTTATCAAATGCTTCCTGTGAACAGACCCAAGCGACAGGAATTTTGTCAAAGATTTATTGGTCATTTCGTTGTTAATCACGAAGGCTTTGAAAAGGTTATGTTTACTGATGAATCCTGGCTTCATCTTTCTGGCTACGTAAATTCTCATAACATGAAGATGTGGAGCCCAAATAATCCGCACTTTTTTTGTGGAAGCACAGAAAATTTAAGTTCGAGCAGCTGTTTGTCAAAGGATTATTGGGCCTATATTATGACCTGCAACAAAGGATCACTAATAAGATCGTAGAAAAGTAATAATTTACTTTATTAACTCTGTTAAGCGAAGAATTTTACGCTGTAGAAATGAAGGCGATGGCCATATTACGCACCTTATTTAATGAATATTGTTACGTAATAGATTGTATTTTGTTCTTCTTTTCATTTAAATAATAAGGTAAAAGGATCGTCAAAATCCCACACGATAAACTCCAATGGATGACACAGATGTCGAAGATTAATTTACACATTTCAACAACCAAAACTTAATGGTGAGCAAATAACCGCCTTTTCCCTAAACTTCAATTTTTCCATAGACTTAAATATTAGGTTAGCTTAATGAATGTCACTTGGCAACTCTTATTTAACGATTTAACCTATTACTAGTAGTAGGACCTGCTTAACCAATTTAAGACATAACTGATTTAATTAATGACATACTCTGAAAACTTTTTTGTGGCTAAACAAAAAATCGCAAACTTTTTGGCAAACAATTTTTTCTTTTCCTAGTAACCCAATACATTTAGTCCACCGATATTCAAGTGTTTTTATTCCTTGAGGAAGGTAGTTCAAGATTTGTTCTTATTGAAACAGTTCTAGTGTGAACATGCGTATTATCCTGTAGAAAAAGCACTCGTTTCTTCTTTAAATGGAGCCTTTCGCGTTATATTTTATCGTGCAGTTGATCTACAAGCATAGTTTCTGCTTCCTTTTTCAAGATACTATCAGAAGACAGTAGCCTTAAACATTCCGGGCAAGTGTACGATCTTTGCCTTTTTCAGAACACTTGTAGTACCAGCCTCAGTCCATTGTTTTGATTGTTACTCCATTTCGGATGTATGATGACGTACCCAGGTTTCATTAACCGTCATCATTCGGCGCCAAAAATTCTTCAGATCATAGCTTAACTTCGCTAAATTAAGGCCTGAAGTGTGTTCTCATGTGTTTGCTCCATGTCAACGCTTATATATCTCTGAATGTCACATCCCAGTTCATTATCCATTCATTATATCATTTCTCTTACGGCATGCCAACATTATCATATAGGTATGGAACTTAGATGCTACAGCCAAAACATGAATCATCTATAAATGCAGTTAAGATTAAATACCTGATAAATACATTGAAGTCAGTTTTTGTTGGGATGAACGAGAGCGGGTTGACAGTTTCGCCGATTCAAAATGGTGTTCTACAGGACTGTTTACTTGATCTGGAGTTCTTTATTATATCGTCAGATATCCCAAGCGGTGTTGGTAAATTGCCTCCCCGCAGGTAGTAAGAGAAAGGGTCGGATTTAATCCGTCTTATAATTAGGTAAATTGCCTCCCAAACGTTTGTAATCATTTAGGATGGATTATTTTTAAGATACTTATTAATATTATTGCTAATGCCTTTTTCATAGAGGATTAATCTTAATGATCTGTTGTAATTATCTCTTAATTACCTTATTATCGGTCTTCTTATGTATATAAGACAGCATTATGGTGAAGATTATTTATCAGTTAGATTTCTAAATTCATTTGGTTAAGATTTTTAAAGTTTTCCAACATGAATCCCAGTATTATTTTTAGTGAAAGGGGAAAACAGTTATTACTTTTAAACAAGTATAAATATGATTTCCAAAAATGTTTAAAAAGTGGTGAAAAACGATGGACTTGTACAAAGAAAACGTGCAAATCTTTCCTTCTTACCCTGGGCGAAGTCGACAACAATATAGTTGTTACAAAACATATTCAGGACCATAGTCATGACGCTGAGATAGAAAAATTACATCGTAAAATTGCTAACACGTGCTGTAAAAGGAAGGCTATCGAAGATATGTCTGAAAAACCTGCGAAAATTATACGACGCGTACTACAAGAAAATCTTCCATCAACGGTTACCACGGTTGGTGTAGCTTGTATTAGAAGAAATCTTTACAACGCTCGTCGGAAGGAGCAGCCTGCATTGCCGAAGAGCATTGAAGATTGTTTCAGAATTCTGGAGGAGATCACAATTGAAACATGTAAAGGTGAACCTTTTATGCTACTACTAATAGTATCTACTAATAGTAAAATTAACAAAATAGTTGTTTTTTGTTGTAAATCAAATATCCAGTGTTTTGAAAAGGTGACACGAATTTATTTGGACGGTACCTTTAATTATTGCGCCCAGTTCTTTTGTTAATTGTTCACTATTCATGGGTATTACAATGGACATTATATTCCATTAATATTTTCGTTGTTGCCTGATAAACAAACAGAGACATATTTAAAATCATTTCATTTAATTACGGATAGCTTTAACAATAATCATATAAAAGTAGACATTTTGGAGGTTGTAATTGATTTTGGAAAAGGTATCCACAAGGCTGTTCAACAAACTTGGCCGTTAGCAAAGATAATTGGTTGCCGATTTCATCTTTCACAATCTTGGTATCGCAAAATCCTGTGTAGCTTTCGATATCAAGACCATGCAGATAATTCAAAATAATCTACTTAGACTGATCGTTAACGGTGCCTGGTTTGTCAGAAACGAACAAATCCAAGAAGATGTAGGTATTCCCCCTTTACAAGAGTACCTAAAAACATTAGCCACCGACACGGATTAGGGCAGAGAACTCGGCGTACTCGATGGTAAGGGAGTTGATCGAGCCTCAGAACAGACCCACCACCCGGGTGGGAGCTGATACTCCGGTTCGACAATGTCGGAATTGTGGTAGTGACAGGAAAACGGGGAACAGCCGATCACAGTGGATGACGCTCGGGTGGAGCTTTAGAAAGCTAGCGGTTCATACAAGCTATGTGCAGCCTGTTGAACTGCACATTGACATACTCTATGCAAACACAAACATGAATTCTAGATAGATACAACCTACACGAACTCAAGCACAAGTCATACCAGAGATAGAGTGACTTAAGGAGAAATATGTCCAGCCTTGGAAAAGTCAGTTTACGTGACAAATTTCTGTTCTTGCCTCAAACATTACACATTATTGCGCGGCATTATTTCTACACAAAAAAATTAACCAAGATTTCGCATGCACCGACCTAATATATTCCAGAATAAAAGCCAGTAAAATTATTTTAAATTGATTGACATTATATTAAAACTCAATGTAGTTCAATTTCGCTGAATCATGTAAACAGACTTATGCATACATCAATACCTTTAATTCACCAAATCGAGATGAAAGTTTTCTTTTTCTAAAAAGAAAACAGATGCTCGTGCATAGTATAAATAAATATTATAAATAATTACGAATATCATTATCTGTTGAAATATATCGTACATTATTTGAATTGTATATGTTTCTCTATCATTCAATTTAAGATAAGCATATAAATTACATACAAAAAGGTTGTGTTTATGTATGACAATACGTTATGCACGTATAAAGCATTTGTTACAATATGAAACAGAGATGTAAATAATTTACATATCTGTAACTGTACACATGGACAATACACCTCGTATTTTCAGCATTTACTTCTGCTTAAGACATATGTTTCTGCCATCTAGGCGTCTTCAGTCAAGCTAGTGAAGCAATGTATACACATTGATACAAATCTCTTAAACAATAGATCTGTATCTACATTACGCTAAAATCGTCTCCAAGCCATAGCAAGTTACCTCCCGAGGTAGGCCTAGATGGCAGAAACATATGTCTTAAGCAGAAGTAAATGCTGAAAATACGAGGTGTATTGTCCATGTGTACAGTTACAGATATGTAAATTATTTACATGTCTGTTTCATATTGTAACAAATGCTTTATACGTGCATAACGTATTGTCATACATATCACAACCTTTTTGTATATTTACCGCCATCTCGCGCGTGTTAATGGACTGCACCAATATACGTATTTTTCCGTTTTTGTAATAGCCTAGCTATTCGAGCGGAAGGTCGCCTTTTCTGGAATAGTCTCTTTCGTCCGTCAGATGTCACTTATTAAATTAGTGCCATTTGATAGGAGGTAACTTGCTATGGCTTGGAGACGATTTTAGCGTAATGTAGATACAGATCTATTGTTTAAGAGATTTGTATCAATGTGTATACATTGCTTCACTAGCTTGACTGAAGACGCCTAGATGGCAGAAACATATGTCTTAAGCAGAAGTAAATGCTGAACATACGAGGTGTATTGTCCATGTGTACAGTTACAGATATGTAAATTATTTACATGTCTGTTTCATATTGTAACATATAAATTACCTTGTATTGCATTTTCTAAATTGAAATTGGAGCAAAATTTTTGAGCAATGTGTAAATATTCATCTAGTTTAAAATATGATATAACATTATTACCCAACAACATCGTAATGTACAACAAACATTTCTTTTTATGACATATTATTGTATAATATTAACAGACCGATAATTCCACGGCTTATCGATTAGCAATGGCATAAATCTCACTGGTCGGTTTAAGTGATTTTGCTCTGATTGTTTTTACATTTCCAAGCCTTTCCTAGGAAGTTATGATGTAAGCAGGACAGAAAGAGGGAAAGAGATCGACTGACCCACCATTCTTTAATCGAAGCATAATTAATTGTGAACTGGATCATAACAAATGAATTATACATAGGGAACGAGGGGGCCCAATTATTATTAATATTATATAGTTGTTGTTTACTCGTACTTTCACACGTACAAACGAAAAATTATTAATTGGATTTCTTCGCTAATTGCCCACTTTATCGAGGTGTATTCAGAAAGTTGCGAAGACTTATATGGAAATTCTTGTTCTATGTAATTGTAATTTGTTTAGATCGGATAGTTTAAGTAATTGAAACATTTTAACTGTTTATTTAAGTGAAACAAATATTTAAATTATAATTGACGTTTCCTGTCGTGATTATTAATGTTTTTGACCATGTTTATTTTGTACGATACTAATATTCTTTCTCTGCTCTACGAGTACCGATCGAATGAATATCAATTATACGTTTCTCCGCACACACAAAGCTAAAAAAATTATTTTGTCCGACTTTTATTTATTATGAAAATAGAAGGGGGGATAATTATTGTAATTTATTATTTAAGACATGAAAGAATATGAAGAAAATCCGTTTTCTACATATTGCTATGAATAGTGAGTTCGAGCTTGAATGAATCACTATTCACACCAACTCTGTCCAGCTTAAATACTCAGTCGGTTACTTGCTTTATATGGAACTGCTTTCCTCTCCGGGTTTCCAATGGAAAACGTGGAAAACACAATAATGTTAGTTAACTATTCTTATATTGAGCACCACTCAAAACTTGTTTGAGAAAATATTTAATAAAGTCTTTGAGTTATTTAAAATGCACAAAAGAAAAAGGTAGAATTCAAATACACAATGAAATTAAATGGAATTTTATTACAATGTTAAAAAAAAAGAAAAAAAAATGTCTTTATAAAATATAAAGACCAATATTGCATGAATAAACAATATTGTTAAGGCAAAAATATTATATTAGTATTGACTAGGCCATATAATCAAAACACCTTAATGACTCCGATCAAAAATAACAACTAATAAATTACAAAGAAGTATTCTAAATTTCTCCCACAATATAAAATGTAAACAACAAAATGTGACAGACCGATCTAACCTCTACGCATGTGTGAGATACCACATGTACAAAAAAAATATGCCCTTGACACCAACGTGCAAAATTTTATCGTAAAAGAAACTTTTTTACTTAGAAATTTTTATTCTTTGTCATCTAATACAACTATTAATATTAAATATAGAAGTTCATACAAACAATAATTCAATAAAATGCATACAATAAAGAAATATTAATATAATAAAAATTTAACTTACGAAAAAATATATTTTTTCTCAATACACGGGACATACCTCGAGTAAAATTTAATTAAATCAAAATCACGAAGTATATCAACCTCGTATAAATTCGATAATGAGTAAAGCAAACAACCACTATGAATTCAAAAACAAAAACCGTAATTAATTTGGAATTAATAGATAAAAAGTTTTACTACAAATATGCAAACACCTTACTCGGGTATCTAGACGTGTCTGTCGCTCGGAAACATGCAGCACGCATCCCTAACATAAAAAAAAATTACAGCTAGCTATCTAATATTGCCCAGCAAGTCCAAACGGCTTCCAGGAACTGCCCTAATCAAAACCTAATAATTCAAAATTAAATAAAAATAATAATAATATTCATACGATAAAATCATACACTGTTATATAAAATAGTACACTATAAAAATAATATTTTTCACTAAATGTTGCAGGGAAAAATCTATAGCAATATGTTCCTTCAATATTTATACATTCATTCCAACATTTTTGAAATAACTAAATTCTTTAAAAAATCCTTTGGGAAACTTCTCAAAATAATAATTAATAGCAATATGTACTTTTTGAGTTGTCATCTGAAGAAAATCTCCGCACTCGTAGTTGTTTTTTTCAGCTTAAGAAAAAGATAATAATCCTTGCTAGATTCGAACTATAGAATGGATGCATCAGTTCTTAGAAATCACATTTCTCAACTTTCATTATTTTTCAAAATATTACCCTTAACACAAATACATTTTTCCATTCGATGAGATCAGCAATGATACTTCACTCTTCAGAAGTGAGTCACTGAGACACTTTAGAAACCAGGTTTTTATAATGTTCCACTGCCTCATCTATCACTATGATAAAACACACTTTGAGCACATTTGAACATGTAAAGGCCTGTAAGACCTAGAACAAATGGCGTTTACCTCTTCGGTGCTTTCATCAGGATGTTGGTAATTGAATAAAACGTGTCAAAGATATAAGATAGTAATTGCAAAAAAAATTAATTAATTGATTGCAATAGTGGACTATGGGTTGGGCAAGAAGGAAACAGTGCCAAGGGTGCGATTCCAACCTTGAATCCCAGAAGCAATCATGGACAACCAACAATCGCGAAAGCTCACAAGCCTGATTAAATAATCGGTTATGCAGTTTCCTCACTGCGAAGTGATGCAGTGCAAAATCTTTTGTATTTAACTCATGCCCGTGAAGAATCGATGTTATAGTGACTGAATTTATATAAATAGAATTTGCTAATATATAGGTACACTTACCATAATCTTGAAGCTTTAAGCCAGGGATGGAAGCGAGAGTTAGGGAAAAAGAAACAGAAACTTCCAAAAATTGTTTTTTAACAGTACCTATAGCTATAAGTTATTTTACATATTACATAAAGAAAGTCTGCTTAGAGCAGAAGATTAAAATATTTTATTTATTTATTATACCGGTCGTACTTCTTGCTGATAAAAAAAAATTCGTAAAAATCGTTGTATGTTATTCCAAAGTTTAATTTACATACAGTACGGTAATGCTCATACAGTAGACTCCAACATGTGGCTTCCGTCATCGGACAGTGTTTCATAACAAAGAAAACACGCTCCAAAGGTACGGACATTCTTGGCAGACAGAATATATTGGATAATTTTAATCAGATTTGGTGCGTCAATATTCTCTTGAAAATGTTTGAATAATTGGAACCAAATATCAGTGTAGTCAATTTGTATCGTCGTTGAAATCCACCCTTCATTTCTTGACCCAAACAAGCTTTTGCGAGCGAAAACTCGTCAAAAAGATTATGAAAAATTCGTGAAAAGTCGCCTCTAGCCCGGAACGTGTGGATGCATTTCGCTCGTATTGGAGCTTGTCAACACACGGTATTCTGGAAGCAGACATGACTTCCACTTCTATACTTCGCGTATATATAGTTAATATATTGAACTTAATGCAAATGAGAACTAATGAGTATTAAATCTCACTTTACATGTAAATGGCGCCTAATGTGCTACGTTGATTTCTACATTTTGACAAACTGGGTTGTACCAATATGCAGAACGCTACACGTCGCGACGCCGCCTTCCTGGTTATTAGAATAATCAACAATTTATGAAGCATTACATCTATCCCGAAATGTGTCTCTAGGATACTGTGTGTTGACAAGCTCCAATAAGAGCGAAATACATCCACACATTCCGGGATAGATGTAACGTTTCGTGAATTTTTGATTATTCTAATAACGAGGAAGGTGGCGTCGCGACGTGTAGCGTTCTGCATACTGGTACAACCCAGTTTGTCAAAATGTAGAAATCAATGCAGCACATTAGGCGACATTTACATGTAAATTGAGATTCAATACTCATTAGTTCTCATTTGCATTAAGTTTAATATATTTAACTATATATATGCGAAGTATAGAAGTGGAAGTCATGTTTGTTTCCAGGATACTGTGTACTGACAAGCTCCAATAAGAGCGAAATGCATCCACACATCCCGGGGTAGATGTGACTTTTCACGAATTTTTTATTATCCTAACAACCAAGAAGGTAGCGTCGCGACGGAGTGTTCTGCATATTGGTACAAATTTAGTTTGTCAAAATGTAGAAATCAGCGCAGCACATCAGGCGACATTTACATGTAAAGTGAGATTTGCATTAAGTTCAATATATTAAGAATATTATCATTATTAATTTTTTGTCGATTATGTGATCCGTGTATTGCATCTAAGCTTCGGCAGATCGTTTAGTCTCATTCGATTTGAGTACATTATGCAATCCATCCCGCGAGCAACAACCGGGACAGAATACCAAACCAGTCGGGACCAATGTCTAAAACCGGGACAATCCCGATTAAACCGAGACGTATGCTAATCCTACTGATATACGAGTACACACCCAAAGCTAAGCAAAGATGAATCAACGAGTGATTAAAGCAAGGCATGGCTGTATTGTTTCTTGCTGAAGTATCATCGAGACGAAACAAAATAGATTTAAAAAGTCTGCGCTACACCAATTTCAGTTGCCTATTGTGTTAAATAGCGAGGCTTTCAAATGATGGCAATGCATTCCAAATGATGTAAGCAGTATCTCTTCACAGCTTATAAAATTGAATTAGAATTGTACTATTTCACTAACTACATACATATTCTATTACAAAATATAAAAAGAAAAGTATTGAAAAGGATGCCATTTCTTTAACAATAATAATAATAGGGTTAGTATTTCTGAAAATTTTATTGAATAAGAGTTTGCCTTATCTTAAAATATATCTTAAAAAGCTTAATTAGTTATTGCCTTTAAGTTTAATATAAGGAACTGGAAAAATAATAAAATGTTTAAGAAACGCACCAATCAGAACAAAATCCAAAAAGAAAAAACAACATAAAACTCGCTTTAAATTTAGTACTGAACAGGTTCCTTTTTTTTTAATATAATTCTTTTGATCATCTTGAAAATCTATTTCTGATCAATTTAAAAATAAAAGCTTGTAATGTTGACGTAAACTAATTGTAATATATTTGCAGCGCTAAGTATTTCTTATTAACATTAATGAGTGTGTTCTCCTTGTTAAAGACCTACAATTATCTAGTTTATAACATTTTAGGAAAACTAACGATCGTGAAACTATCACTGGCATGCGAGTAATTCGTGCATCGATTCGACTCGTATCCTTACCATTGCAATTTGTGACCGCCAGTGAAACGTCTCGAATACATCAGGATTTCCTTAAACGTGCAACTCTGTTGAACAGAATCAAATGCAATTTTACTTTAAACTGATCTCTGTTATCCAAGACGCATTCTATCATGCAATGAATAGCACGTGAATTCTAAATATTTTATATATAAATATTTATGAACGAGTATACTCAAATTTTGTAATATAAACATAAGGCCGCATATATAAGGTATTGTGATTTTGGTATATTCTTTTTCAAGATAATAAACATCAATCTTCATAGAAGTTTCTACGAAACTTACACCGTAAGATGGTATTAATCGCTAAGGATTTAGTAACTGTTATAAGATGTGGATATGGCAATTTAAAAACACAACTGACTATTGAAAAGAGAATTTTATTCTGTTTTTAGTTGTTGTGAGACTCGTTTAAAGTAACCAAATTTGTTACTTTGTCACGAGATTATTTTCGCGTGGCACTTTTCGTATCCAACAAAATAGTGCGTCGAAAGGCTGCAGCTTGATTTTGGAGAGTATACATCATTACGAAGAACTGTTTTGTGACTGGTATATACAATTCAAACCTGCACGCGCATACCTTAATTACTCAGCTGCCATCCATGAGGAAACTCTGAAACTTAACCCTTTCACTACTGATTTCATTTCTATGTCATAAAAAGTAAAAATACTTATATCAATAGTATTTGTGCGAGGTTTGGGTGTAATAAATAATATGATATGCATTAACGTATCCTTAGTTATCCCTGTTAAGGATATGGGAACTTTTTATCCCAACAGTAGTTTTTGGGGGGGAAATAAGTTCCAATCAGCAATAAAAACAAACACTTGACTAAAACAAACTTTACTGTATATCGCCAACTACAAGTTCATATGTACGTAATATTAGAGATGGTACTGCAAAAAAACATTTTTCTTCACGTTTCCTGGATTCTTTACCTGCATAAATATTCAGGTCCTAGCTATAACCAGTCATGGAATCACATCTTTCCCACAATTTTATTCCTCTCTTTATGGGCTTATTTGGAATGAATTGTTTTAACGATGATCGGCCCTTAAATTTTACCATTGATTCGTGAATGACCTGGTATGAAGATTCAGTTCTTGCTGCTTGGAACCTCGTTTTCAAACACTCTACAACATTCTCTATGTAATAGGTTTTAGAAGCATTCTCAGGCTTCTTTGGGTCAGCAAAATATATTTTGAACATCAAAAAGGTACACCGATCTCTTCTTACGGCACTTTTTATTACGCTGTTACACATGGATTCGTTTTTGTTAGTTTGAAAAAGATGGAACTTTGTTCTAACATATTACTAGCGTACAACCCAGAATGATCATAATTGCATGCTTATCGGTTTCTTGAATGTTCGGTTTCATATTTTTTGTTCTTCATATTTAATTAATTCTTGTGTTAGTGCAATCAGCAATGTGTAAAAAGACTCACAGGAAATATTTAAAAAAAGACAACATCCAATTCAGAACAGTCTCGGGTCAAGTTCAACAGAACCACTCCTTCCTATTTATACGGTAATTTAATTCTGGGATTAAAATCTTTTATAGGTTGTTTCCATAATAAGTCAACTTCTTCCTCAGTAACATCATCCTCATCACTAACACCTTCTTCTTCGTTGCCCTCATCGCTTTGATGCTCAATACCCAAATCTACTCCTTCGTTGCCCTCTTCTTCACTGCGTTCTTCTTCATTGTCTTCTTTATCATTACTTTTTTCGTCACAACATTTAGTATCTTTTGATTCGGCTGACCCCACCATCTGAATTTTTTGAATCAGGTATATTATTTATAGTTTCTTCTAACTCTTTATCGGGTGAGAGGTTTCTTCTGACGCCAATCTGAAATATACCGATGTGAACTTTAGGACCCATGTTAATTTACGGATGGGAACAACGATTCCCACTTACATAAAACTCCCAACAAAAGTAAAATTTTACTACAAATTGATTGTTGGTACTTTTACTTACCCATAGCCGTAATAATTATTATTTAGAAGATTCACAAATTTTAGTATTCACTTGATTTATGCGAAAGTCTTACGTCGAAATTTGGTTAGCCATGCACGTGTCAATATGAAACAGTACTAGACTAAACAAACGCCTAATGTGTGGAAACAATGTTACCGGCTATTGAGTATAATGCATATACTACTGATATTTACTATTTGTGTATATTTTTCTTCACTTTTATTCCCATCAGGAGAGAAAAACATTTCAGTGGGAACTTTAGTTCCCCACAGTAGTGAAAGGGTTAAGACATACTGATTGAAAAGACAAATCATGAAAATTGACATCTGGATATGGTAAGACGTTTAAACTAACAAATAACCGATACAAAAATAGATTTTCTACAAAATTCTAGGAGAGCCTCGGTGAAAGATATTTTCAGTGTAAGTTAGATTACTAGAGGTGGCCGTAACGTCAATTCCACTGCGACCTTCCTAGATCTATTTGGATTTTGAATATAGAAAGAGAATGTTTGCATCTGAGAAAATAAAATATTCCAGGTGTGCAGAACAGTTTGTATTGCAATATCACTGTAGAGATTCACAAGAAAAACAAAGAAACATCAAGAGACGACATGAATAGCTCAAGACGAATTGGAGGCAGTCAAACGTGTCGTCAACTAAATAATTACTGTGGACCGAAAATTTTAATCAATTCCAGATAATAAATACTTGCAAGAAAAATAATAATCGCATAGTAAATCGTTCAAGCGGAAAGAGGAAGAATGATACAAACGAGATATGACATCAATAATCTCATAAATGTGGCTTCGAGTCAGGTATCGGATATGGCATTAACCAGAAAGGCAGTTAATTGTGTAGCAGCCAAAAGCAAATTTAAAATGAAATAATAAAAAATATTCGAATTTGAAAAGAATATTAAGTTGTTAAGGAAATCTATGTAAGATAAAGCATCAGATGAAAATAGCACAAACACATTTAACAGCAAAGACAGAAGAAACATAGAATTTTATAGAGATATAACCAGATGGACTTCTCTAGGTAGTTACAAAAAAAATATGATTGGTTCTCATAGATTTTGAAAAATGCATGGGTATGAATCGACCAATTTCAATATTTGCTGCCATTAAAATATTAATTATCGTATCTTCAAGAAAAATCGCATTCGTCGGTAATTGTGACTCATTTGTTCTTCAAAAGCATGAGTTAAATACAAAAGATTCTGCACTAGATCACTTAACAGTAAGAAAACTGCGTACCCGATTATTTCACGCAATTTTATGGTAGTCCACAAAATACGCGTTCATTCACGCAAGCAAATTTTCAAAGAATTCAACTGAAGCGAGTCAAATGGAGTGCTTAATATCGGAGCAAGCTGTGGAACATATTTTTACGATTACGGGTCGGAGAAGCCGAAGAAAATTAAGCAACAAGAGCGCTCACAAGAAGATGGTCGGTTTCTTTGTCATTAAAGTCTACTAGAGAAGCATTTCCACTATTTGTTTGCCGGCAGTACTCGAAAAAGCGTATTTCAAGTAACCTCGAAGTATTATTCTTCAGACGACGTATCTCTTCACCCTGTAGCTCAAACAAGAGAGTTTCTTTTACCATTTCTAAAGTGCAAATACTTTCTCATTCATCTTATAGTCTCGACCAGGCACGCCTACGACTTCTTCCTTTTTCCAACAATCAAAGATCGAATAGTGTTAAACAATGAAGCACATCAATATTTGGCTATATACGAACATGTTTCAAATGCCGGAAGCTCATCTGCTTACAGCACATATAACGTTTAGTTAACGTCGAAGGTAATATTAACGCAAGCAAATAATAACTGGAATTTTATACCAACCTTAATTAATATAAAAAATGAAATATGAAACACAACTGTGATTTATACTAATATGTTATTATACTCGTAATAACAATTGTTTCACCAACACTGTGACTTCTACATAATTATCTAATTCTTGAATATAATAATAATTTAGTCCTTAGCATCCCCCAACAACTTGACACCAACTACAAGAGGCATTAGCTGGCCATAAGTGATTATTAAGTCCGCGCTCGTGGAGCATTTTAAAATGTTTAGCTGTCGACATTCACCTTACACGAAAAGGAAAACCTCGGACAGCCAAGCCCCGGCTCCGATCCCGGGACACCCGGCATAATAACTTTACGTGGCCACTAGGCTATCAGCCGGTTAATGTGCTTGTAAATTTTTAAATTTTGCAAATATCTATAATACAGCCTGTCAAACGAGAAACGAATCGGCATAATTGACGTGTGGGAAGGGTACAATTCTTAGAAGAGCTGGCGATGTTTACCCTATAACAGTCTTCAATTGTGGTTGATCAGTTCTTTACACATTTCCCAATAATAAGTCAGAGTACATAAAATAATTAGAAACCGGTTTCTTGTGTGCATTTACAGGCACCAAAAAATGTCGCGAAATACAGTTACCGGGTATATATATATATATAAATAAGTTCAAGAGATTTGTTAATAAATTGGGGTAATATTATTTGAAAACAAATGCAGTTGATAACTCGCCAGAAGGTGGCAGAGGAAGGAAAACTACTTCAAGGAAGGACAAACAAGTTTTGTTTAAAATCCAAGATTCAAACTGGGTCAAGGACAAATTAAATTCAAGCAGGGGGGTAAGAAATTTATCATATGAAAGTATACATAGACGTCTAAGCGCTTATGATATAAAATAGAGGAATAAATGAGAAAATCCTTACTAAGCGAAATTTGTATAAGGAAAGGAATAGGTTGGCTACAGAGAAACGCGATCGTGATAGGAACAATCTAATTTGTACAGACGAAGCTTCTTTTTGAACGAACAATACTATAAATGTGCATGATTGACCCCAAAAGATAAAATTATACAGAGAACTGTTGAACACCTAGCAAAGTTACGCTTCTGAGGTTGCTTCTCCAATTAGTGATTCGACAGTATGCACTCGTTTACTGAAATTTAAAGCGGAAGGAAGAAATGGTAAAAATATAAGAAAAGACATTACAAACCATCTGGACATAAATAGTTTAGAGCAAGTAATCAGCAATAAATTCTCTAAGAGGATAATAATCCAAATTATCGAAGTAGTTTGTGCACGCAGTAGAAAGTTGAAAATCGTTTCGACCTGTTGGATTGACAATATCAATATAGAGAATGTTTGGGAAGTTTAAACTTCGCAGATAGAAACCGACGAGAGTTAAGCAATTAGCTCTGCAAATTCGCTTAATATGGTGATCCTTACCGATGAATACGACTCCGTAAATCTGGTGAAAAGCATGTCCCGAACATGTGACGCGATAGTCGACAATTGTAACTGGATGATTTATTAATTCAAAACGAGATAATACTAATATGTATATTCTTGTTTTATAATAAATCATCTTGGAATTACGCTGCCCCCTTTCTTCTTTGACGAACTAACTATACAATAAAATTTCTAAAATGTTCCATTAATTTCCTAAAAATACTCGATTGCGCATTTTACGAATATTTCAAACTACTTCAACTGTGTTAATAAATTTTAATAACCGCATTTTTTATGGTTCATAAAACAGCTGCATATTTAGAAAATACAAGTATTTAATGCTTTCTACCCTATTTATACTTCGATATGTTTTTATGAGCTTGTATATGTAAGTATACGATGAAGAGAAAATAAAAATTAAAAATCTCATCAATGCTAATGAAGGATATAATTTAAAAAAAGGCTTTCGAATATATTTTCTGTAATATTTGACTATATGTGGGATACGTGTATCAAATTTAATGGTCGTTTTACAAATAATAAGGTGTACAGACTGCCGGTGTCAATCTTTTCACACACCACTGGGTATATAAAAAAACGCAGATTCAAGATTGAGTGAATATCCTCAAGGATTTTCCAGCAGGTAATTTTAGACCGTCAATTCAGCATAATCTATGTAAGCTTTCAAAATGTATCCGAACAGGTAAAACATCGAATGTTACAAAAATTAGCATACATGTTTAAATAATTATTGAAAAAGGCAAGAAAGTCCCGAGAGTAATTATTTTACTATTTATTGAAACTTCCGAGTAAACAATATTAACCGAGTCAACTCTTTTATTGGCTATAAAAGCTTGACTAAAGCTCATCGGAATGCAATTTAATTAGCACTCTTGCCGGAGAGTTAATTTATTCGCGAATATTCTCTCTCTAGGTTGTTAAATTATTTAACATACCACACTTTTGTAATTTAAACATTAATGTTGGAAATACCAATGTAATTAATGAATTTATGCAGTTTCTTAATGTTGAACAGTTTAATATTATATTCAATTCCGACGGGCGCCTGCTTGATTCTCCTGCTTTGGTTGAGGATCGATGCCATCCCGGTCTAAGGCTTTGGTTTAGTTGTGTTTATATTCACGTTTCCTAATATTAATAATAAAATTTATAACTTCAGTATTAAATTATATGATTCTTTGATTACAAGGGATTTGGTCATTTTTATGCAGTTATAAAGACATCGAATGCGTATGCAATGTATTGTATAGGTAAATTTAAGAGGTTCTGGATTTATGCGTGCCATTGAAGTATAATTCGCGGTCAATTTACTCGGTATGGTTTACTTCTGACCACATAAATGACATCAAGCTCGAAAATAAATTCTTACGTCAAACCATTAAAAACTGACACCTGGTTTTTATATACAAATTATATACATACTACCCGGAATGTAATCAAACTTAATCCCAAAATGTTATGGTTTCAATTAGATGGCAGGTATTCAAATGAAAATATAAATAATTCTACACTCTTTTCTACGCTGCATTCTCTTAGATTTAGATGTATCTCTGTCAGTTTAATTTTTCTTATTAGACTTTGTAATAATCTTGTCGTTTCACTATCATTTATACAGCATTTAAAATTAGCAGTACCTCATTCTGGAAAGCCATAGATCAGCACTTGGTATTTAGCCTTCGCATGTATCAACTATCTAGTTAGAGCACCAATTTATATTGTCTTAATTTTAACCATCTCTCACATAATTTTGATTTATTTTTGATGCGAAACACCTAATGGCGCGTCACGGGGGTAAACTCGGTTCTTGAATGCCATCACGGCATGGCGGCTCAATCAGCGCTCCCCTCCCCTCGCCATGCTGCTGGCGCCCTCCTCTCTCTGCAATGCGTATACTGTGTGTATATTTATATCGATTAACGCTATAACCTGTGTGTATACTGGAACCCCCACTCTTAGCCATTTCTACAAGCAATAGACACGGACGTTCGCCGCTTTTACGTGTGTGTGTGTTCATCGGTGCGCGCTATAGTCACTTTACTTGTGTACACAGCGCGACAATATAAAACCCGTACAACTCTTATGAGCATAAAATCAGAATTTTTTATTTGCGTAAGCGAGACAAATATATTCACGTTGTCACTTATAGAAATAGTCAAATAAGACATGTCAAATTTAATAAACCTGGCTTACATTGATAAAATGTTAGTGTACGGGTTCGTCTTTTCGAGCATAACCAAATATTTCTAACCGAATTCGTTTTATTGATTTTAAATATGAGTGTTAGTGACAATCTAAATATGTATTTCTTTACATTATTTTATATTCCCTTCTTTAAATAACAATCGATTTCGATGTTTCTTTCACATCTGCCATATATATTCTTTTGTTCTTTTAATTTTCTAAAGCAAATAGCTGTTGATACCTTTAATGTATTTACATAATTTTTTCTGGTTCTTTTTGTTATAAATTTTTCTTTTTTAGATATTTAGTTCACTTTTGTATTTATAATTGATTGATTACCGGTACACATACTTAATTTAATTTATTTTTTCATTCTTTTCCCCCGTAATTGAAATTATTGTATATTCTATTGGGGAAATAAAATTATTATTATTATTATTATTAATATTAATATTATTACGGTCTTCTCCAAATAAAAAATCAAGAGCTAACAGGTCGTGATAATATTAATGACGATTAGATGTTTTTAATCTTAAGTGTGTAACAAAAACAATAATTTTTTGTAACATAAAGCTGAATAGCATATTGTTGTAGAATGAACCCATCTAAATACGAAAATGGTCAAGAAAAAGTTGCAACGCGTATGGTTTTCTTGTTACATTAAACAAACCACATGTAAAACGGCACCATGTAATATTTATTGAAAAAATTATTATAAGTTTTTTAACGCTGTAAATCGACTATATTTATAATTTATATTAAGTTGACATAATAAAAAAGCAAACATCCAAAATAATTATTTGGAAGACACTAATTATATTTTTTCCTTTTATGGGGTGTCACAATCTTCTCTCTTTAAACACCAACAGTAATCACCCATCATGGCTGGATCCCATCGTCCTTGGTACCGAATTTCAATTGTTCGTATATCTTGATGGAATTTTTCACCCTGCTCGTCGTTAACAGCGCCCAAATTCCTAGAAAACCTGGAATGGAGAAAGTGAATTTATAATGACATTCGGCAACCAAGCGATTTGTAGGAGTCTAAAAGTTCATTAACTAGTTTTTCGTAGTTAGCATCCATATTGTTTCATAAAGATCCCCTCACTACACTTACAAATGAGTTCCAAGCTCTGAGTTCTTGCGCGGTGAGCTTTCCTATAAAATTAACATCATCCAGCAATTTTCTAATTTGTGGTCCAATAAAAATGCTTTCTTTTAATTTTGCGTCATTTAACTTGGGATAGACTCGTCTTAGGTATTTAAATCCTTCACCCTCTTTATTCATAACCTTAGCAAAGTTTTTCATCAGTCCAGGTTTAATGTGAAGAAGAGCAAAAGAACATTTTTTTGGTCTACAAGACGCACATACTTAGCATTTTGAGTTTCCGATTGAAATTCACTCCTTTCCGCCCAAATTTTAGTTAGTAATGTTCATTCACTGCATTACTATCCAACAAACAAAGAAAACAACAATATTTTATAAATCCTCCCTGAAGTCCTAGTAAAATTGATATAATTTTAAATCACCACATATCTGCCATTTGTATCGGTTGGAGTTTATTACATCTAAAAGGATGCACATATTTGCATAGGTTTCTTTCATCGTCACTGAATGTGCAAGTGATATAGACGATTTTTAATTTCCATTATGTAATAACACAGCTTTTAAACTATATTCGATGAGTCTATGAACAAGCGCTACTCACAGGGAGAATGCTCGATGTTGAGTTCCTGCATATCAGTACACGCACATAATGAATTTTCCATATTGTAAAATGCAGAAAACGTAGTATTTCTTTTCCTAAAAGTCGTAATTTTTGTTTCTTTGGCTAGTAAGCTCTACTCCTTAAGATGGGAAGCCAGAAGTTCTGACTGTTGCTTTGACAACCCCAAATCACGTACTAAATTATTTAACTTACTTTTAACAATCAGCTGTGACTCTCCGGAACTGGGACCGGAAGTAAAATTGTCGATATACTATTCTTCGGAGCTGCCTGATGATGCGTTACCAGCTCCATTTTCTCCCAAAACAATATCCTGCCAACCTAAAGGCGCAGTCGGTACTGGTAAGTCTGCATTGTGAGGAACAGGTATTATGGCAGAAAGCAAATTCGGATATTCGATCTTGCGCTTTTTCTTTTTGGAATAACCTTCAGTGTTTGTAATGCAAAAATAGCAATCGTCAAAATGATTGGCAGGTTCTCGCCATACCAGCGGAACTGCAAAAGGCATGTTTTTCTCTTCCCTTTCATCCACTGCACCAATGACACGCTACAGCTGATCTCCGATTGAAATGCCAAAATACATGAAATAAGCTCTTTTCACATTTTCAGAAAATGGTCTGGCTTGTGACCACCAGAAATTTCAAAAATTAAACGAAGACTGAATGAGAGAATAAGTTTAATGTTATATACACTGCACTTTAGGTATCTTTCTGTTTTAAAATACACCGTTTTTAAGTGGCCCCTCATAAAATTTACTACCTGCCAATATAAAAGAGTCTAAAGAGCCCATTGAAAACTGGACGTATTAGGGTTTTATGAATATTTTTTCTTTATACAGTAGAACTCGGTTATATCGAACGCGCAAAAGGAAAAAAATTGTTCGTTCAAAGCAAGTGTTCGTTATAAACGATTTTTAGTATTTTTCATACTTTGTATTTAAAATAATATTCACTAGAGTTTAGTTCATATAAACATATTTAATTTTCACATAGAACTAAATAAACATAGTAAATACATACTTACATTAAGAAAGTATAACTGTAGTATTAAAAAAACATCATTCAGACAAAAAATAATTCGTGATTTTTAATTGAGTAGATTTTTTTGTTAACATATCTTTTTCAATCTTACTTTGTAACAGATTAAACATGTCTTTTATACTATGATCTACATCTGTAAAGGTAATATAAGTTGATAAAACATTCAAGGCATTATACACTTCTCCAATGGTAGGTAGTCTCGCTGCGTTTTCTTCCATATCTGAATCTTCCATGACCTCTTGTAAATCATCTTCAAAAGAATTTGTTATAAGTTCTGCATCAGATGGAGCTTCAGTAGTTATTAATTCGCTGTCAACATTTGTATATCTGGTCAAATCTTCATTGTTAAATGGATTATTAATGTTATTTCTATCTATCCACGTTGAAAGAGGAAGGTTATCATCATCTTCATCACCAGCATATTTTAAAATCCATTGTGATAACGGAAGATCATCATCCTCATCAAATAACGCATTACGCAGAAAACCAGCATGGCGGAAACAGTTTTCTATAGTTTTTGAAGTTACTCGTGTCCAAGCAGTATTGATCATTACTAAAGACGGCAGACTATGTGCCCGGTGCATGGTGAAAAGAATCATTTCACCATCTGTACTAAATATTATTTTTCATTCCTCTCGCTTTGTTTACATATCGGAGCAGAAAAACATATATTTAGTAGTTATAGGTTATAGTTATAGTTTATATTTAGTTTCCTAAATATTTCCATACATGCATTTATCAAAGAGATAACAGAATTTGAACATATATTTTACAGTTCTAAATCAAAATAAAAAAAAAACATTATTTTGTATTTCTAACAATGAACCAAACATTTATTCTAAAGAAAAAGTGGTATTATTGGCAATAACAGATGCACCTTCAAAACATATTTATATTATAGTATCCAAAACAATATTTAGTACACATCGTGAAATAATTCTTGTCTGTCTGGCACATAGTCTGCCGTCTTTAAATCATTACTATAGCGTCTAGTAATGGAATGTTTAAATTCTCTTTATTTTCAAGGCAGTTAAATAACCGAGTCAAAAGAATTCTTTTGTAATGTGATTTCAGGCAGTAAATTACTCCTTGATCCATCGGTTGTAGTATTGCTGTAGTACAAGGAGGTAGGAAGACCAGCTTAATGAATTTTAAATTTTCTATATGGGGATGCGCTGGGTAATTATCCACCATTAATAAAATTTTTCAATTTTTGTTTTTTAATTCCTTGTCCCATTGTCTTAGCTCATTTTCAAACAATACAGACGTCATCCACGCACTTTTGTTTGATGCATAAGAAACGGGTAATTGATTACAATTTTTAAAACATCTAGGAGTCCTCGACTTTCCCACAACTAATAGCTTTCGCTTTTCCGATCCGGTCATGTTTGCACACACTAATACGGTTATGCGTTCTTTACTATGCTTACCGCCAACACATTTTTCCCCTTGATATTTTAAAGTTTTATCAGGTGTTACTCTGTAAAATAGTCCTGTTTCGTCTGCGTTAAAGATATCAACATCTTCATATCCTCTTCTTAAATTCGGCCAAATGTCTTTAATCCAGGAGCTAACAGTTTGCTTTGACACACTTGCGGCTTCGCCATGTATTTTTCCTGCAACGATATTATATCTTTTTTTAAATCTGTCTAACCAGCCTCTGCTACATGTAAAATAAGTATTCTGGAGTTTTCCTAACTTATCTGCTTTAAATTTTAACATTTCTCCAGTAATCGATGCACGTTGATTTCTTTGGTAGCTAAACCATCTTATTAAACCATTATCCACGTCTTTTCTTATAGGTTTTCTAATTCTTCTTAATTTACTAACATTTAAATTGATTGCTCCTTTTAACTTTTCTTTATTTTTTTAATTGTGGACACTGTTGATTTTGGTAAATTAAATTGCCGGCTTATGTCTGAATTTGAACGCCCTGCTTCTAATTCCGAAATAATAGATAATTTTTCTTTTATCGTTAACACTTTTCGTTTCACCATTATTATTTATGTATGTATAAACGTTAGCATCTATGTATGTATATCAGATCACAGTTAGACTACAACTAAAGCAAGAATAACATCTCGATCCTACGATATACCTATACATATACAACGGGGAATTACCGAAGAATAACCGTCGCGATAAGGGTATGGTTCGTTATATCCAAGCGGCATTGCAGATATTTCTCTTAACAACTTGGAACTTTAAAAGCGAGAGTTCGCTACAAACGAGTTCGTTATAAGCAAGCGCAAAATATATTGCGAGCATAGGATATTTGATCGGGGAAATTGTTTTTGTTCGTTATCACCGAGCGTTCGCTATATCTAGGGTACGTTATATCCGAGTTTGACTGTATTTTTATTGGAAAGGTATTAACATTGTGAAAATGATGGGCTGAACTATGTTACAAAAATTATGTCGGCCAGTGCAATTTGAAAGCATACCATTCTGAAATTCTATTTGGCTCATAGATCTGTGATGTAAGAATATTAGGATTCTCCCCCTATATTTAAGCACTCGCACAAGTTGAGATTAAATGGGGTTTCCGTTACATATCGAAATTCCACAAGAATGTTACGTTTATTCAGTTTTTAATTTAGGTTTGCATTTGTACAGTTAAGATTATTAAAATGTATACCGTTGAAGAAAAAATGCAAATAATCAAGCGGCATTACGGTGGATCCAGTGCCAATGAAATGATTATACAAATTCGTTTTTTCACGACAGCCCTACTCCCACAGATCCACTGTGTACAGTTTTCAATATACCGTTCGTCTTAAAAATTATCGGCGATGTACACCTGACAATGCTAATACACATGCATTTCGTTTAACACACGTACGTGAACGTAGGAAAACACAAATTTGCGCTTTAGCAGAGTTAAATCAACTTTGTACGAATACTCAAATTTCTGCCGATATAATGTAATTCCTCGAACAATTAAAACGAAATAAGTATTTAAGCATAAGTGTTACAAAATACAGGTAAGTTAGGAGTTATTACTCGGCGACCATGAAGCAAGATTGTTGTTTTGCGAACAAATAATGGAAAATGTAGATCGCGATTAAAACTTCCCAAATAATATTTTATTTACATTTCCATTACATCGGCATCACAATTCTGCAGTTATGAGGTACTAGTCTCTTGACAATACCATAGTAGCGTGCCCGAGAAAATACAACATTCCGAAAAGTTAAATGTGTGGGGAGCCATTTTGTATAACTTTATTATGGTTCCATTTTTTATTGAAGACGCATTAAATGCAAAAAAATATTATATATATTAAATATAAAACTATTCAGAGGCTACCTGTTAATTTAAAAAAAAATTGGTACTAGCAGATAGAATACGAAGTGAGTTTTACAACCGTATGTTACCAAAAAAAGCAAGCATTTTTTTTTAGGAAAAAAACTAATTTAAGAGAACAATTTTAGTTTCATAGAATATCTTCTAATTTTTATATTATTTATTTTGATTTATTTATACTTATTTTAACTATATTCAATCAAAAATTTTAAGTGCAACTGGTGAAGTACGTTCGCCAAAAACTCTAGGGAAAATATCTGATACATGTCAACTAGGTACTGGATTAGTAGTACATCGTGCAGTTACAAATATATAATATGCTTAATGAGTCCCTTAATGTTTCTGATAAATCAAACCAATTGTATATGGACTAATTGGACTAATTCCACATATAACTTCTATAATGTCCAGTAATGCATTTTTTACTACTCTGAATATATAAGCCACGATGATCTTTTGTTGGAATCACATGTTTACGGCATTTCGATAATGTATAACTGATAATTTCTTCTTGAATTTCAAACTGTATCTTTTTTCAATAAAAAAAGCAGTGCCAATTCGGAATCCGAGAGAAATCATCTAAAACTACTGCGGAAGTATATATTATATAACAAGCCAGTATAACTATCATTAAAGAAACTGAAATCAACTTTTAACTAAAATAACAAATAAAACTATTCAAAATTACAGCTAATACAAAACCTAGTACGAGTGGACATTTTTTAACCAATTTGAGCACCACTAAAACAATAATTGGCAAAAATTTTGAGGCCACGTGAGACACAATTCGAGTAATTAAACCACCCTCATATTTGGATAACGTAACCAAATGCCATATTATTCAATAACATGATCGTATGTAAGATGAACTAATTTTGTAGATTGTGTACTTGCATGGTCCGAAGACACTCAGTTTCCACCTAACTTTTACAAGTTAAAGCGTGTATAATAACCAATTAAGTATCAGAATAATTGAAACATACATGAGTGGGTAAAACCCCACCAGTTTTGTATAATACAAAGGTCTTTTTAACAATATAAAATATTATTCAAAATCTGGTGTGAAGAGCACAAATACAGGTTCACTATTAATAGTGAACCTGTAGTGAACCAGATTTTTAATAATATTTTATATTGTTAAAAATACCTTTGTATTATCCAATTAAGTCTTTTGCAATGACCTGATAATATACCTTTTCAAAGTAAATAAAAGTAGAAATGATATATTGTATACTTTTAGATTAAAAATATATATTGAATAACAATTTATTTTTAAATATAGTTTTCTTGCTTTTAAAAACAGGTGTTGCATCGTTTCAATATCACCTTTAATGCACCTAAAAGTATTCTTTTTGCTTCTCTGCAAAATGGTTCTCTCCAGCCGCCAAAAATTCGTCACTGTCCCCAAGTCGCCGTCGTCAATTTCGTCAAAACCACAGTCAGTAAGAGCAGCTTCTGAAAATTTTGACTTGCACACTGGTGCATTGTTGTAGAGCAACAATACACCTTGCGTGAGATTTCTCCGTCTTTTCACTGTAATAGAATCTTTAAGAGGATGCATCAGACTTGCATATTACTCCATTTACCGTATTGCTATTATTCAGATATCAATCACCAAAATTCCTTAACAGCCCCCCCCCCCCCATCTCTCATAAAAGAAAACAGTTCTCCTTATTTTTCCTGCAGAAGAAGTGACTTTAAACCACTTGGGTTGGCTCGAGCCCTTAACATACCACTGCATCGACTCTTGCTTCGTTTTTGGATCATAGTGGGATTCTCGATCATGTTCAAACAATTTTGACCAGTCACAAATAGTTGATTTGGAAGGACAATCATTCCCGTATATGGCCAACATTTCTTCAAGAATAATTTTTCGAGCATTTCCTTGTTTTGTGGGGCTTTTATAATGGTTCTATATTCGATTTGGTCATTTTGATGTAAAATTAATGCACGAAAAATAAACTGATAGATTAATAAAATTAATAATGTTGCAAATGTTTTGTAACACAAGTTACCAAGGCATATGTGATTTATAATGGGAAATTGCATTAAAATTTTAAGCTACCTAGTTCGAGAGGATAAAACTAAGTTCCCATAGAACATTTACTACAAAGATTTGACAAATCATAGATAGGGGTTCTCGTGAATTGGGAAACGGTTACCATTTAATATAAAAGTGCATGGTTGAAGAAAAGCTAAGCTATATTAATATTTAAAATAGGTTTAATTTTCATGGAAATTGCAGTTATTTGTGAATATACGTTAATAAAAATAAAAATTCTAATAAATATATGTAATATATATTACTGTTTCCAAGCCTCTTTATGACCTATAAACGTAGGAAAATGAAAGGAAGCCTTATTTAATGTATAGATTCACTATTATATCGTCGAGAGATATATGCTAGTAGGTCATTGCGGCTACATATTATTCAATAGATGCTTTTTTTGCTAATGGAAAGTAACACATGTATTTAATTATGTCTTGTTTATAATTAACTTAAATTGCGCTTATTCTAACAAAAATAAAATGAAAATTTATTACAACAAAAACGTGATTAATGTTAGTATTCATTGCCACTTAATGGTTTCTAACCCTAAAAATATGAATAATCTAAGACAGAAGTATTTTTAGGTAGAAAAATAGTAATGCAGTTAAGTAAATTCCTTTTTAAATTGTTTTGTGCGTGTGTGTGTCAGATTAGCTTTTCCTAAATAGATTTTAATAAGATATTCCCAATGAACCTTAAAAAATTATCGCAGTTGCATTTCTACGTACCAATGACCTACTTTCGAGGCGAACTTTTTGAAGGCACTTTTTCAATTTAATTTCTAATATAAAGTTCTAATAAAACCGATAGTGTATGGCTTCACCCAGAATAGGACTACATTGGGAAATTACAAACTGGTTTTGGAGTAAATTGCATGTAATTTATAAAGTCTTAAGACCGCTTTACAGTTTGCAATTTTCATTGCATGCAATTTTTCTTGTGCGCTAAGCCGGGGCTTTACACTTTACAGTTCTTACGTGCAAGTCCGTGAAATTATTTTTGTCAATTAGCTTGACCAACACAGATATTTATCACAAACAAAATAACATACATAATCTTGTATGTACATCTGCACATCTGTACCTACAAGGTTAACCAACAAAAGCAGCAAACAGCAGTTATGGATAAAAATCAACGCATAATTAAAATTAAAACTGCTAATTTGCTTCTAATTATTGCGTCTACTGCATTATTAGCAGAAAACGCAAATATTCCGAAAGGAAGATGGTGGGTTAAACCCTGGGTAAATAGAATAAAAGGAAATATAAATTTAACACAAGAATTTTTGGATATCAACGATCTGAAATCATTCGAAAATCACAATCCCACCACACACAACACACCAAATGTAAGTCATATTTGTAAAAAGACGGGAATTTTAATTATGTGTAGTTATGATAAAATCCCTAAAAAAACACTAGAATTGCAGCTAGCATACAATAAAACTAGAACATATTCTATTACCAGCAATGCAAGAAAAATTGCAGTCAGTTGACCGAAAATGATTGGATTGCGCACGCGTGTAATAAAAATTGCATGCAATGAAAATTGCAAACTGTAAAGCGACCTTCAGAGAGAGGTTGTAAAATCGTTTTCTAAAACTAGCAGTTTTCTAAAAAAATCGGCCTTTGGGTCGTTATGAAACGTATACCAGAAATTTTCACGCCACTCATGTTGATGAAGTAATGAAAAATGAACCAAAATCATATACAAATTTGACAATTAAGTCAACAAATTCACCTTGTTGGCACAATTTGCACAGTATTAAAATGAGACTTTATCTGTAATTTAGAAAATAAAAACTAGTACTAAATCCAATTAGAATAAAAGTACTAGAAACAATTTTTTTCTAGTACAGTATTATGGCAGATTTTAACAAACGTTTGATATGTTAATAAAACGATACTGTTGGAATTAGCATTTTGTAGTAATACGTAAATCCCTGGCAAGAGATCTATAGGAAGAAGACGGAATTCATGGCTGAAGAACCTTAGGGACTGGTTTGGATGTAATAATAATGAACTGTTTAGAGCTGCGCTTTCAAATGTAAGAATTGCTATGATAATTGCCAACCTTCGAAGCGGAGACGGCACTTAAAGAAGAAGAAGTAATACGTAGTACAATTAATAGTCAAATAGAGAAATACGAATAGGCAAACGTCCACCTGAAAGACCACCAAACATATGGAGAGACAGCAGGCAATCCTCCACATCTCCGAAAATTTTACAGAAGCAGGCTCGGAACTAGCAGATTAACTAGATCTTAAATAAGTAGAAGATTATACAGAAATATTAGCAGGCAATACGGCTGTCTACTCAGAGTTGCTATTGACGTAGTCAAGCAGGCATTACCGTGGTTAGTTAGTGGATAGGTGACCAGTAGCCAAAATGGTACTACAAGCTCGGTTCGTTCAGCACATTGTCAACGAAAGGTAAAAGAAAGATAACAGAATAAAGAGAGAGAGATGTGTATTTATATACTCGTATATTAGTACTATTTTTGTGCATCAACTCTTTAAAATTTTCTACGCCGTATAATGTTTTTCTGCAATGAATTATCCAACTGCATTGTACAGGCAACCACTTTAAGAAACTACAATAATGTTGTATTTTTTATTACACCAGTTACCTGTCACTATAGCAACTATCGTTTGTATTATGGAAAATTACAATAATTATAACCTATACTAAATATTTTTCTCAATAAATTGACATATCCAAATTCATTTAATACAAGAATTTAGAGTACTAAAAATCCACATGCAATAATTGAAAAAGCTCTACATCCAAAAAAATTAGTGCTTAGGCAGCGTTAATCTAAATACGAATAGTTAGACCTATGTATATTTTTTCAAAAAATATTAACTGCTTAAAGATATCGCCCAGAAATTTTTCGCACTATTTACTAATCAATTGCAGGATAATGACTAGAGTTCTTAGGTTTTCCCCACATTCCGTACATATATTAACTTAAGTAGGATCAGTATAAGTTAATATATGTACGAACGTTTTCAAATCAAATCGAGTTTTATAAAGAACACGTGTTCGTATGAAACAGTTATTTTGTTAATATATACAGTCTGATAAGATTTAAGTATTAACAAAGAAATTACTTATTGTAAGAGATATTTGCGAGAAGTTGTGTTTTTTTTTACGTTCGCATAGTCGAAAAGTTCCATAGTGTTTTGAACAAAGGTATTGATTTTACTAGATTAGGACAAATTTGTAATGATGCATCTACAGATCCGTTATCTATTTATAAAGATTATTTTAATTATAAGAAAATTTTCTCACCAATGGCTTACCGAGACAAATCTAGAAACTTGTATAATGGTGCAAGCATTTTAGGTAAGTGTTGTTTTTTATCTCTCGCTGAGTTATAATTTCTTACCGACAGGCCTTCTTTACAAAACGCAATGCATATTGAAACATTTGTACATATTAACTTGTACTTAGTAGAACTCTGGAATGTGGGGGAAAATAACAACTCTAATGATGACATTCAAAATCTATATTTTCAATCCCATGGAACAACTTGTCATTGTACATATTTCGATTTGAATGATATTACAGAAAATAATTTAACGAATGAATGGAAGTTATCAATATGTAATCAGTTTATGATGTAGTACGTCATCAGAAATTTTGTATTGACCAGGAAAGACGACATTTTCAACATTTATTATAATATTGAGTCCAGAAATAAATTTATGTTATGCGTTATTTGTATTGCATGTATAAAAAAACAAAAGCATAAATGACTTTAAGGGTGTTTAAACAGTTGAATTTAATTTGAGACATACTTCAAAATGTTCGGGGAATATCACACACAACTAGATGAATGATTTCGTTGCAACTCCGTACTTCTTAAACTTAAAACTTTATTTATAATAAGTACCATACGGAAATCATCTATTACTCAGCCGATTCACCAAGCACATTAATTTCGAAGGAGATGAAAATTGGAAAAGTGCACAGCACAGTTTGTTTGAGTGAAGTCTGCCAAACCGATAAGTTTAAGCGTTTGTGAAACGCGATTGTTTAGTTTTTGTTTTAAATATAGATTTTCTGTTATTGGTTCAGAATGTTTTTGCCTTCTTTTAAACAAAAAGAGCAATAATTTCAAACCTTCGTTATTTATTAAACGAAAAATTAAAGATGTTTATAAATAGTTCCTGATATTAAGAGTACGATACATGTTATTTTTAAAAAGTAAAACAATATTCCATGGAAAATACAGCTTAGAGATGTTTTGAATCGAAGTAACCTTTACTTGATTGAAATTCATACTGTTGATGAAATAAAAATCAAAAAACAAACAATTTGCACTTTATTGGTAAAATAGCATGACAATTGTTTCGACACAGTCGCTTCTTCAGATGTAGTTCTATTACAAACTAAACCTAAAGGGTGTTAACATATTTAAACTTAACGAATTGCTGCTATCACTAAGAAATACTTACAAGGACAGTTTAATAAGAAATACTTAAAAGTGTTTCACACTTTTCGACAGTTTTCCTCGACGTTTTTTACGAATATTGTGTCCCAATTTATGCAACAAAGAAGCGTAATAAGTGCTATTGACAGATGTATTGCGATCAATAAAGTCAATTAGTAAAATGCCTTTGCTGTTCTAAAATATTGTGACCATAATTTTTCACGTTAATTGAACGACTTTTGCTTTTATGTAACGCAGTTCATTTGGTCCCCGCCATCACATTAACTGCTTTTTGAATAGATGATCATAATTAAAGACCGCTCCTTGGGTAGGCAAGCAGTTGCGTCACTGCGTCGGCTGTACTGAGCATTATTTAGAAAAATGCTTTCCGTTCGAATTATACCACGCATATTCGTGTAAATACGTCTACAAACAACTTCGCACTATGATTACTGTTTATATATTCATATAGCATACGAAACGCTGCTAAAGTGAGTCTCCAGAACCACTAGCTCGTTCACGCTTCTGTAAGCCGACCGAGAATGGCGGTCTTTAATCATAATATAGAACCATTATTTAATCTCCTGTGACAAACTTCAAAATTGATTTTGGGTCTTCCCACACATGTTTAATCGTGCACATTCAGCACGACGTTGACGTTAAGGAACAGAAAGAAGTCCTGGTGCTCATCTTATACTAACCGTATACTCGTACATAGCGAAGTTGTCATGCAGCATTATATATTGCTGATAATTCCTTCACTTTCAAACGGCGATCTTCTAATGCCAAATCTTCAGTAAATAAAATCTTTTGTTACAGTACCGCTTCATTTGGCCGAATGGGGCGCTCGTCATCTTCAAGGGATTCTTGCCCTAATCAAACATTCTGACCATTTTTTTAGTTGAATATGAATACTAAATAAGTCACCATAAACGCCGTCTAAACGTTGTTTGGTTTGATTAGGCGAATTCCCCTCTGGATGACCGCGCTTTGTTAACTAATATATTACCGAGCCGTTGAAATTTCTTTATGTTAAGATAGAACGCACACCAAACACGCCAAAGTCAGAATATATAAAACATTTCGTAAGGCCTATAATCTATGCTATGGAAGCAAGGATAAAAATATATTGTGATAATTCTTCTATTCGGTTCGTTTAAATAAAACTAACCGTAATTAAGAATAACTATATTACAGAATAATTTGAAACATACTTGAGTGGGCAAAATCCTTACCAATTTTGTATAATGCAAAAGTATTTTTGATAATATGAAATATTATTAAAAATCTGGTGTGAAGAAGTCAATACAAGTTCATTATTAATATTTTTGTCCTTCTGCAGCGACGCAGATACGTATTTCATCTTTCTACAGATTCGTCAGTACGCCCCTGCTGGAGAATGATATATTCACAAAAGAGAACAACTTCGCTATCTCATAGAAATTATTAAGACGGAATGTCACAAAAATATTAATAATGAACTTGTTTTTTGTTCTTCACACCTGATTTTTAATAATATTTTATATTATTAAAAATACTTTTGTATTATACAAAATTGGTGAGGTTTTTGCCCACTCAAGTATGTTTCAAATTATTCTGTTACCTACGCATGCGGTTGATCCGTAAAGAGTAGTGAGGACACGATCTCGTAGTTTCCAGAGATACGGCGGTGCCATCTCATGGAAATACTTTGTTAGTTCTACAGTTGTTATGTAGACAGAGCTAGTTACAATACTTCGGCTGTTTGATAATATGCAGCACTGAATGAACTTCTACGCTTGTGTTGTTCTTTTTTGTGTCTGTAGATATATGAATTTCGTATCTGCGTCTCTGGAGAAGGATACCTTCACAAAAATATTAATTATGAACTTGTATTGTGTTCTTCACACCAGATGTTTAATAATATTTTATATACACTTAACAATAAGTTAACTATAACAACAAAATTGATATTTATGTACATACACATTTATTAGTACGATAACGTACACGTTTATATACTCTTCGAGTAGTTCTCGAACGCTGGCTTTTTAGTCTTTTCGTAAAAGCCTTATGCCGGTGACGTCATCAGTTAGGTCACCGGCTGACGTAACGTAGCATAACGCACATCATAATATTACGAACAACCAAGATCAAAATACTGAGGAAAATACACACTAAGAGATAGTATCTGAAAGAGATGAAAGCCAACTGTTAGGTGTTGTAAAATTGGATCGACAATGACGAAGACATTGGAACGAGCATATTAGTAACTAAATTATACATACCTAAGGCCTAAATTAAGAGGGGAAGAAGAAGAAACATTTTCATGCACTACTGACATTACCTGGTTGCAGATTGATAACTATTGCTGCTAGAACTTTACTACTATTTATGGCGTAGATTTAGCCCTTGTGCAACTATGACACAACGCACTTTGAACCTGTATAAATCTGTCAGGCCGAGAATATATAGCCCTCACCTCGTAAGAGCTTAAAAGAAATAGTTGGAAAAGTTTCTACAATAATGTAATATAAAATTTTTTCTGGTTCTCAAAAAAAACATCCTAGGACGTCGGTCTAATGCGCAGTTCTTTAAAAGCGTTCTCGTTTTGGCGAGTACAACTTCGGACGAAATGAATTTCTGTTCTGGTTTCAGTTCAAAATAATTGGATTATTCAAAATCGTCCCTACTTCGAATCTGGAACTTACTTGGACTATTGGTATTATTTTCTAAATTCAGAGACTTCTGAATATTTCAAAGTTAAAATTGATTTGTATATTGTTCGATATGTGGATAAATTAAATTTATTTTTTTATGAAATAGTTTTACAAACAATATATGCAGATGAGTTTTTAAAGCATCACCCTAAAACGGAATTGTATATTGTATTAACATTGTATAGTATGAGTTAGGGTATATAAAACAATAATGAAAAATAAAAAAAAAACTAATGAAAAATAAAAAAAAACTATCAAACGAGAATAAAACCCAAATATAAAAAAATATATAAATCTGGATTTGTATTAAACACTGCGTCTAACTTCTGCCGAAGGCCACATCCGAAATCACTTGGAATACTTTTCAAATTATTAATAGCCACATTTAATGTCGTTAAACCATCATTTAATTTGAGATTTCGATTTTGAAAATAGGTGATTAGTTTTGGCAAATTTCCAAAGTGTTCCTGAAGAAAGTACAACTGATTTTTTAAATGTGGAGTTTGTGTTAGTTCCTTGCACTCAGAAATACTCCGAGCATCGTCATTTAAACATGCAACAAAATTTTGTAAACTATCGAAATTCTCTGCATAAAAACTAGTAGCTTCCAGCCGTGTCCCCCATCTAGTTATTACTGGAGAGAGAGGCGGTGACAAAGATGGCAGTTTTTCCCTGTAAGGAGATACTGCTTTTCTGAAAACTTTTTTAAAAGCGGATACAAGTCTGTCAACTTCTGAAAAGGTGTCTCTGATATATTTACAGATTCTGTGGGGAGCATGTGCTACACAAGTATTATGCAGCATATTAAGATATGTTTCCTTTAATAGTCCGCCTGTTTTAAACATATATGCAGCACTGTCACTTACAAATAAAAGTACTTTTGCTTTGTACCTGTCGTCCGAATAAAGTATTTTTTGAATATTCACGTTAATGGTTTTAGCAACTGTCTCCGCATCAACTGTATTTATAACTTTTGTTGCTATTACATATGCGTTATATGGAATAGTTGGATGTAGTACACCAGCTACAACATTTACCACACAGCATCCTAATATATCGACAGTTTCGTCTAGCACTTAGAAACATAATATTTGCATAAGGTGGATTCATCAGGAACAATTTGACCAGTATATTTTTGGAAAAATGTTTGAAGGTGGGATTGTTAAGTTTATTTAATGGAATATTTGCTGTCATTAAAGTTTCACAGTTCTTCGTTAAAATTGTCAAATTCCAACGGGTCTAATATCTGTATCTGTTTGCGATGCTAAGTGATGTTTTGCATGCGATTTCATGGAATTTTTTAACGATATTTTACAGATTTTACAATAAATTTCGGAATCACTGACAATGGACATACAATCAGTATGACCGTCAATCCAACTTGCCATTGTTTTACGATGCCGTTCTCGACGTTCTTCCTTATCATATCTGAAAAAGTAACTTAAACAATGCTCTAGATCTAAATAAATGAAAACTAAAAATGTATGCGTAAGATATTGAAACTGAACGAAATTCAATGCACACTTAACGTCGAAATAATTGGAAGAAGTAGATTCAATCAAACGATATTAAACAGGATCTATCACAAAAATTACGATGTAATTAACAGTTAAAACTATGAAAACAAGAAACTAACTCACAGCACCTTATTTATCTTACGAAATATAATCTAAACAAACTAAATTATTAAAACTCCACACGCTTCTATCTACGCCCATGAAAACAAAATTTTAACTAAATATCCAACAAAAATTCTCGCAATGTCGCAATTCTCGATGAAAACAGATGTGCGCGCTAGCCAGATCAATAGTGCATTTAATAACTGCGTGATGTACTTACAGATGTTGTAGACTATTTATATCGTCCGTCGTAATTACGACGTCATTTCAACTCGATGTGTCTGGTCTCTGATAATGAGACAATCATTACGGTACTAATTGATAACGTATAGCTGATAACACGGCGCGTACCGTAATGATTGTTTATGATTCTTATTGCATACAAAATTTTAACTGTTGGCATCAATATAAAGATATTTGCTTAAAAATTTAAAATTTTGTATTTTTGAAGCGACTGGTGCAATACTACCTAACTTTATTTAAAACAACAGTAAATGATCTGTGCTTTACTTTTCCTTGACAAAGCATCAATAAATTATTTATTTACTGTCAAACATTACTACAAGTTTTAAACTGAATTTGTGTTAAACATACTGAATCTTTAGATAATGAGTGATTGCGATAGAGATTACTATTTGGAAGAAATTGTAGGAAATGTCGTGGACTCTCTTTTGCCTGAAAAATCACGGCTGGTATATGAAACTGTGTTTACTCATTATGAGGAATGGTGTACCAATAAAAACACGAAGAATGTAGCCCATCAAAAAGTTTTATTAGCATACTGTGAATGCTTATCTAAACAAGGAAAACCATCGTCATTCTGGTCGTATTATTCAATGTTAGAGGTATTTTATTAATTTATAATAAATAGGTACCTATATAGAAAATGCGTTATATCCAATTGTACGTCATACTAGATCCATTGCGACACGTCCTATACCGTGTGCACAACGTCGAGCGATCGATGGATATATAAGTAATGACTGGCCAACTGCAAGTGGGAGGGGCTACATACGTTAAACTCCTACAGGGCGTATTTAATTGTGGTGAACTAAGAAAACGTTATGGTTGTTTATTAATAAATGATGTATCAAAATAAATATTCCAAATTAATAACTAATTGTTTAACAAACTACAAAAATATTTGTAGTATATTATTTATGGTTAATGTACGAATTTGGATATTTTATCCGACTACACCGTTGCTTTTCGCACTATTAGTCATATGCCGGCTGTCAACGTCCCTACAATAACGGATACTTTTGTTTATGTCTCTTCGGCCATAATACTTTAAATTTAACATTTAAATTTAAATAAAATGATATAATATAGTTGAAAGTATCATAAAATACAATCCGCCGTAAAGTGGCAGAGTTTTTGTTTACTGCATAATAATAATTCTTACCGGCGAAGCATCAGATATTTTCATCGCTAAATATTCAATGATAAGTTTCATCATAGCTTCGTGGCTTGAACTTAAAAAATTCTTATTCAAATGAAAACACATAAATAATATAAAATTATGAAACAAAACCGTAACTCTTATTGAAAAAAATTAAAATAAAAAGTATTCTGTAATAGCCTAAAATTTCAAAACAATAACGATTCTTGCAAGAATATAAATAAAGTGTTTACCAGTATAAATAAATGGTTTCCTTAAATAAACTACCTATAAAATATTAAATTTAACTAAAATACCTTTATTGGTAATAAATATTAATTATTAAATAAAAGAACATTCTAAAAAGAAAAACTAATTATTTAGTAAATGCTCAAATAAACCACCCTCTTGAGCCGAGCAGTAACCCAATCGGTTATAAAAATTACGACGGACATTTGTTAACATTTCTATACGTACTCTACCTACGGATGACAAGGAGCAACTGCAACTGAATCGCCAGTCGCAAGCTTGTTTTCCGATTCAATATATTCGCCTTGCTTGAACACCATGAGCGACTGATAGGAATATTCAATGTGTTAGAGAGAGATTATTTGATTCGTACTTAGATCGTATGTAGAATGTGTTGGATAAAGAAATGTCGCGTATGGAACGCCCGTACAGTTAGACAGTAGAACAGATTGAATATACTCTCTCAACCCTAACCACATAAACTCGCTATTCGTCTTCGTCTTACTACATTGTGGTAGATCAATCACTCGCCGGCGTTCATACGGTATATGTTGCCGCCAAGATGTCGACTATAAAAAGTACAATAATGAAGCAATTAATTGTTTCGACTGTTTACAGAAACCTGTCGGTATTATATCCAAATGACGCAACGCGATAATAATCACAATGTAGTTCTAAAAGGAACTGTTTTTAAATAATCAAAATAAATAGAAAACTGTACACAAAACTAGGCTTATTTGACAGATATGTTATCTTTCAAACCGCAAGTAACTATTACCCTATTAAAAATATATACAAGAAGCATTTAGTATTGAAACGGAAATTATGTGTGTATTTGTCATGAATGTCTATATTATCATCAATTTATAATATTTTGTATTTAAATTAATTAAATAAAAGCTTTCAAATATAGTTTGACAAACCAACTTTTTTAGATTCTCTAGTACAGCTATGACAACATGTAAACGTTATCAATGACGTACAATTGGAGTTAACGCGTTTCTTCTATAGTTAAGTTGCAATTTTCTGTATTTTGAATAAAATTATTTGATCTAGCACACATTTTTCCTTATAAGTTACAAATATATTTTATTTATAGATAGATAAAATTGTTGAAATAGTCCTTTATGAATCTCATTAGGGTACTAGGACCCTTTATGAATCTCATTAGGGTACTAGGACCATAATTAACTTACTTACGTCACTCTAATCAAATAACATAAATGTGTCATTATGACATGCAAGCACATAAAACTGTTTAGATATTTCATTGTATTTTTTTAACTTACTTTTCTTAAGGAAACCTTCGTTTGTAATTTTACTAGACAGATTAAATGATACTTTTATTTAAAACTTTCGTGAATTTATTTAAATGCTTGTTATGTCTTCTGTAATTTATAACAAAAATGTGCCTTTGGATTTGCATATTCTTTTTTAATGATTTACTTGGCTACCAATCTTATTTGTAATTAGACTGTAACTTGAGTAATTTGCAGTGGAAAAAATGATGAGCTTAATTATATTTTATTACCCATTGAAAGCGTACATCAAAAAAATTACTGCGTTTTATCTAACTCAAACTGCTTTAATAAAAATACTTTGTTTAATAACTCGTATCAGTTTAAAGTTGAACGTCGTGATTTGCGTGGTTCATGTTATTGTGATTGTCAGATCGCAATTAACTCGCCCTAGAGTAGCAAAGTTATTGAAACCTTCAGCAAATCTGATGTTAAATGCAAAGCGTATCTATGTAACATCGAACTGATATACTCGTAAAATAGGTCAGCTATGTCAACGAAGTGAACGCGTCGTTATTCTCGATTAAGAACATAAAATTGATTTTCCGAACAACTTAATCTGTTTCTGGTTATTTGTCAAAGTCTTTTAATCATTTCACGCAAAAGAACTATAGAAAATTAAAAATATATTTGTTCAAAATCATATTGTTAGATATTGATTGATTAATTATGATCAATCACGCGACATACACACACACACACACAGACATATATATATATATATATATATATATATATATATATACAGTCCGTCCATAAAGTATGGACACAAGCCCGTAGTAACGTTATTGTGCATTATTTGACAAAATGCAAAGATATGTCGATTAATGTTTTTCATTGAATGAGTTATGACATCATTGATAATTTTTTTAAATGTCAACTCCATTTTTTTATAGATTTTGAAAGCTTTTACAATTCTTATTCGATGATGTAAAAATTTTGGTATGTTACATTAGAAAATTTATGAGTAAATTGTGTTTTATTTTTGACATTTTCAGTATCAAATTTATAACAAATGCTCAAAATGTTTTCCTTCATTTTGTTGACAAAATCCTAAGCGATGATAAATTCCATTTTGCACATTCTGTAATATTTCGGGAGTGATTAGTCTGGTTTTGTAGATGATGCGTTGTCGTAAAACGTCCAAATTTTCCGGTTGTGTCGCATAGACTTTTGATTTTAAGTAACCTCACAAGAAGAAGTCCAATGGGGTTAAATCTGGCGCTCTAGCTGGCCATTCAATTGGCCCCTCTTCTTCCAATCCATCTGTTAGGAAATATATTATTGAGGTATTGCCTTACTGGTAGCGTATAGTGGAGAAGCACCATCCTGTTGATACCAAATTCTACGATCTGGCAAATGTGGATCCTCGTTATTTGGAAAAAGAACCGCTAAAACGGGTATCAATTCGTTCCTCAAAAAATTTAAGTATATTTCCCCAGTCAAGTTTACATAAAAGAAAAACGGTCCCACAATGCGATCGCCGATAATCCCTGCCCATACATTTAGTTTTTGCGGGTATTTGGTATGTGTCTCTTGCATCCAATGAGGATTATCAGTCGACCAAAATCGGCAATTTTGTCTATTCACAGTGCCATTCAATGTGAAAGTAGCTTCGTCAAAAAACAAAATGTTGAAGAGAAATAGAGGGTCATTATTACAAATTTGCATTAATCGTTCACAATATTCCAAACGCCGATCAAAATCATCCTCAGACAACTCTTGAACTAAATTCATTTTATAGGGATGATACTTTGATTTATGCAAAAATTTCCCGACTCTGCCCCTTGCTACGTCAAATTCTCGACTAAGTTGCCGTGTGCTTGTGTGAGGACGTTCTTGAACTGTTAACAAAATGTCAACTTGAGTGTCTAGGGCCGTTGATGGACGTCCACTTTTTCTCGAACGAACCCTTCGTCCAAGAATTTTCTGTGGATTTTACTTACAATTGAAAAACCGATAGGGTCCAGTTCAGGATGCGTTTCATTAAACAACTCCGCTACTTCCCTAACATTTCGTCGTCTATCTCCAAACCCAATCATCATGAGCACCTCAATGCGTTACCGTTCAGATATATGCATCTCAGGAATGAATAATTAAAACACTTTACACCAACAATTAGGATTAAATAAAAATGTTGTGAATCGGATTATTTACAATCTGTCAAAAAAATTACTTTGGGAATGACAGAAAGTTGAAAAGTGATTACATACTCACAAATTTTCTAATGTAACATACCAAAATTTTTACATCATCGAATGAAGAATTGTAAACGCTTTCAAAATCCACAAAAAAAAAGGGGTTGGCATTTAAAAAAATTGTCAATGACGTCATAACTTATTCAAAGTCGACGGAAAAAACAAAATGGTTGCACGAATAAAAAACATTAATCGACATATCTTTGCATTTTGTCAAATAATGCACAATAACGTTATTACGGGCTTGTGTCCATACCTTATGAACGCAGTGTATATATATATATACACAGGTGTCCTTAAAATAAAGAGACAACATATGATAAATGGCAAGATGTAATTATATTACAATTAATTTAACATTCACTTTATAAATGCAAGAATGTAAATAATTCCAGTTATAAAAACAACAGCACTCGAGCTTACTTCTACGCATGCACAATAGTGAGAAGTACTGTCTCGTGGCGTCATCTACATTCGAATAATAATACTGCTACTGTGGATATTATATTTTTAGGTTCCTAACTTTCTTTCTACTATTCAGCAAACAATTTTGCAAATATGCCGCGCGTAAATCGGTCCAGTAGTTTTTTAGTCTGTAACGGACACATATGAACATTGCCTTTTATATATACAGGATTACCACAGAATAGCGCCCAAGCTATGCGAATCTGAAGAATACGTATAAAGTCAAAAAAAAAAATTTCTTTGTTGATTCATTCAAAAATTCATCAAAAATTTCCAAATTGTTAGGGCCAAAATGTAATTAAAGTCGGTTCATATCTTTGTTTATTCTATATTTATCGACATACAGCTGTAATTCAAGTTCATTAACCTGCAACAAAAATTGATGAAATCCTAAACTTTTGTTAGGAGATACGTTTAATATAATTTCCTATTCATACAAATTTTAATAATAATAATACCAACACATATAGTAAGTAAAATTATTATATTTATATAAAACAAAAAGCTTTATGTAGCGTGGCTAATGGGGTAGCTAGCTGGTTTTTAATTATTTATATGGAATTATTTACATATATTTTTCTGTTTTTAATTTTGTGGTGGTACTGATAAATACCGATAAAACAATATAATTCATCGGTAAAAAGAATTACTGATGAATTAGAGGTGGAAGTGAACATTCGACTGTGATTTTTTGTTTGAAGGCATTACTCATATCTGTCTTTCACCCCTTTTTTGTCACTATACACAACCAAACTTGTATAGATGATATTTGAAATGTGTCCACTATTTTTAACGTTTTTAAAATCTTAGCAGATCACGTGCAATCCTAGAAATTTCTTCGTGAATTTTTCATTTTAATTTAGCAATAGCATATAAGGGATGAATATACACCTTGCTTTTGATCTCCCAAAGAGAAAAGTCACATGTCGTTGATGTTACTGGTCAAGTAATGTCTTCTTCTTTAGATATTTTTAATTAATAGATAGCGTTTTTCAGTTCCGAGTGCTCTAAATTTGTTTTGAACCAATTTACTCAAATTTTTTAACCTACGAGTTGATAGCACGTATAGGCAATACTTATACCGCGAAAGTTAAAATTAAATCACCATTTTTGTTATACGTTTACTTGATTACCGTGCCATGTTTACTAAATGATGTTTAACGGCTAACAAATCACTATATAAGTTTTACTTCTTTACGTTTAATTATTTGTTAATTTCTCACTTTACCAGTGCACCCAGTAGAATACGCTAAATATAGAGCAATATTTGAATATTAAGTTTTTTTTTTAATTTTAAAGTTAATTTGCATATAAATAATGCCGGAGACTTGTTAGATCAGACAAACTACTCTTTCTCTCCAAAAGCTAATTATTAGCATGTACACAAATTAGTGCCCTCAGTGCTATCATCCTAATAATAATATTTACATAAATTTAATCTTTATCTGATTATTACCGGAGAATTAGATTGTATATATTAACGATTATGGAAGACGCTACTTAAAATTAATAATAGTATTCGAAATGCACCTGGCAACCTAATTACTATTGCAAAACTTGCAACTTTAATCACGTCACGCTACATGAGGAGGGTTATGTCAGCCGACAAATTTTCAAACCAACGGTAAATAACAATTCGCAAATATCAAGCCAGACGCATGGTAAGCTCATATACGCCCGTAACTCGTTAATAGATTTAAAAAATCTTAGAAAAAAACTATTCGAAATACCAGGCGAATTTCATCGCGAATAACTACATCCGATTTCTGTTAACGCGGTCAAAGACAGACTACAAAAGGTAATTTTACACGATTCCGTAGCAGTGCGAAAACCTCTTTTGCCTAAAGATAATTGTCTGGAACCCTGAAGTGGGCACGGTAATATGGTTACCTGACAATGGAACAATAGGCAAACGTTCTGCGAACAGATGAGATGAAGTTCAAGGTAGTGATTCAACAAAAGAGAATGTTCATGAAATGATCTACTTATGAAAAAATACTTTGCAAATGTATTATTCCAGCAATAAAAAAATTACTAAGGTTACGATTAATTGCAAAATTAATTGCCTAAAAATAAAAGTCTTTAATGAGAAGAAGGTAGTTAATGTTTATTTGTGTAGTGGCATGGCGACCATAAAGCCTTAACCTTATTGAGATATTGTGAAGCTTACATACAACAGTAAAAATTTTGGATCCTACTTCGAAGGAACATTATCTAGAACGTCCTCCTTCATAAATAAACTTGTACGAATTCAATCAAAATATAAAATTTAATTATTTAAAAATTATCTTAGTGATTAGGTGGTAGCTAATACTTTACGTATAATGATAGTCACCGTAAAATTTCGATCTTAACCGTATCGAGTTATTATGGAGCAAACGAATATGAAACATTCTCCTTAATAAATGGAAAAATATTGCAAAATTAAACTTTAAGAAAACTAATTTTAAGAATATCACGGGTTAAAAATAGTATATTAACTAACGACTGTCATAAAACATATCCTATTGCACGAGCCGAAGTTTCCAATAGCGATTCGTACTCAGTTCAACGAGGTGGATGAGCACCCTAGTTCTATATGACAAGTATTTCGAAAATCTCTTCTGTACTTTCTCTCAGGCGAATTATTGATATACATAACATGGATACCAAATGCTTTAAAGTGATATGTCTCGGTATGCTTACTAGATCTAGAGTGTAATTATATCTAATTGAATTGTTAACTCCTCAGTAAGTTACCACCGCCTATTTACTAATACTGATTCTGATCTTGTTTTCATTACACTAGTTAGGATTCCTCTGTGATGCATGGCAAGCAGATACATCCGCGACTCTGGAAAAAATTTTCATATCCACGTAAGCAATTCAATAAAAGTAACACATCATTAATGTAAATGTTAAATAATAAAGGTCTTAGGTTGGATCCTTGCGGAACTCTTGAGGTGACTGTAAAGGTGGTAGAGCAGAATCCATTATGGTGCACATAGCTCTTTCGATTTCCAAGATAAGATGCAATTAGATTAGTAATAGAGACAGAGAAGCCGATGTAGTTCAATTTGGAAAGCAATCTAGCATTATCATTGTGTCAAATGCTACTAAACATGTCTATATAACGGGTGTTCTTTTGAAAAGTCAATCTAGTAGCATATGATTTACTGAGAACATTTTGAAGTATGTCGTAAATTAAAATTTACTACTTAACCTACGAAGTCGTATATTTTGACAGTTTCATACTTACAAATAAATAACAAATGTGATTGATATTATCAAATGTCATTTGGATTTACGTTTACGGAACAATAAACATATACTAATATATATGCGTCTTATTCTATGAAAATTTCAAAGTAACCTAGATTGACTTTTCAAATGAACACACGTTATGTAAACATGGATATAAATAACGTATACTTCACGCATTGGATACTTCTATACAGACACGTATTTCGAACTCATCTTAGGTCTTGTCAGTGCACTTTGAGAAGCACGCCACATATAATGACGATAACTATGATGAGTTCGAAACACGTGTCTACGTATTGGTTACTTCAGTAACCAATAGGTATCGGTACGTATTGGTTACTTCAGTAACGAATGCGTAAAGAATGCATTTTGTATATTCATGTATAAGTATACAGATATTTTTTAAACATTTTTGTATTACTGTGTACTATTTGCCCATTTTATTGTTATTTGACTCTTAAATTAATTACCAATTTTTAATTAACATTAATACTACCGCTGGGATTTTTGTGTTTTCCTCGATTCAACCTCGTCCCTGATTATTCTTTCAAATAATGCAAATTTTTCTTGTGCTTAGGCTTTTGAAAACTGTGATCGTCCTAAGTAGGTTTTCAGTATTCGACCAAAGCCTATTTATTGTCCTAGGGAATATATAAAATTTTTGGAAGCAGATTCGGTATAATAGATGAGAGTATAATAGCACTTATTCACAGAAATTGCACAGCCAAATAAAGAACTGCTTCAAGTTTCTTTTGCGATTAAGAATTTTTGCGAGACTTCGTTGTTTCAGAAAATAAATTCGTCGTGCACTGAGAAAAATACATAGTATAGGTTATTACAATTGTAATATCCCATACTACAAACGATAGTTGGCTATCGAGGTGTAATAAAAAATAATCAAATTGGTTACTTGGAGAATGCAGTTGTAAAATATTATAAGCTGTAATAAAATAAACCAGAGTTGTTTCAAAGTTTTTTATTATTCACTACAATACTGTTTCGCCAAACCTTGGCTTCATCAGGTGAAGATAAACTAAACAATTTTACGTATATTTCTTTTACAGAAGTGTATGGGTATATTCTAAGTGGGGGTGTGTTACATATTTTATATAAGTAGTAGAGGGAAGTTATTGAATTCTCTTTGTTCAATTAGAGTTAAACCTAATTTCCTATATCTATTTATTTCTATATTTTCTAGCAAATTAAGTTTTTTTGTCTTTGTCTTGTACATGCAGAATCTTGATTTGATTCTAAAAAATAGTTTACGAAAGTTGAGTTCGTCTTTTTGTCTTTGTAGCTTCTTTCATGCTCCTTGATTTTCTGTTCAAAGGCACGTCCTGTCTGACCAATATAGATCTTATTCCACTCGCATATCAACATATATCATTTCTAATATATTTCTGGACTGAATTATTTGTTTTAATTAATATAAATTCATTATTTGCTTTTTTAATTAGTTTACCTATTTTTAGAGATGTTTTGGTCCCATGTATGTGATTGAATTATATTTATTTTCCGTCTTGTTCGATATTCCAGGGTAAATTAAAGACTGAGTTTGAATTCTTAGTTTACGTTGCAGAATTTTATTAACTAAATTTACCGAGTATCCACAGCTATGGTGTATATTCTATTGAGTTCTATATAAAAATTGTTCTTATTTAAGGGTACATCTATTAGTTTCTGTATCATGGATTCGTATGCTGATAATTTGTGTGAAATGGGGTGAAAGGAGCTCGTGTGAACAGTCGTCTCTGTGTATGTTGGTTCGTAGTATATAGCAAATTCGCTGCTACGTTTGAAATTGTTAGATCTAGAAAATTAATTGACTTATGTTTTTCCATTTCAGTTGTAAATTTTATATTTCAATCAGACATTGTAGTTACGCAGAATAACTCAAACACAACTCAGAAAATATAAACACCAAAACTGTTTGTCACCATCTAGCAAAGTACCGCGTGATAAACTGATTTAGTATAGACGTAGCTCACACCAACTAGCACCAACAGTAGAGCTGTATTACCATCCTTTCGCGCGCCACATTCAAATTCCGGGAATTTCTGTTTAGCACCTCGTATCAAACGTTTGTAAAATCTACCACAATAGCAGACTACAAAAGAATGGTGTCTAGTACTTTTACTCTACTGGAATTTAATATTCGTTTTTGTTTACTGATTTACAGTTGTAAGGATCGTGTTGATTTAGTGGTTAGGTTACTAGCTATGTATCTGTATGGATCAGGTTTAGCCAATAATATCGATGGCATTTTTTCAATCCCAGATCGGCTCAGACTGACCAAAAATGAGTACCTGGAGGTAGAGCTCCAGGGAAATAATATAAATTACACTTGTTACAATTTAAAATTTAATTAAAAAAAGAATACAACATTTATTACATATATTTACAGAATATAACAATTTCTATTTATAAATTTTGAAGATATTAAGAAAAATATAATGCAAATTATTTAATATACTTAAACAGTAAATGATAAACTACATTAAAATTTATCAATTTTATACTTTCGGGAATAGGTGGAATTTAATTAAAGCATGTAAAGTATGTATATTGTTGATCGAAAGTATGTATGTGTATATCGTCTTGTTTAAACAAAAGCATTCACCTATCTTAAATGTTTGCTAATATATCGATGATATATTCGTTAAACACTAATGAGTAAGGAAAAAATATATATTCCATCGTGTTGCAAACATTAACTTTTGCATAAATTCCTTTGGGAATTCGTGTTTGAAAAGTGTGTAAACATTTGTTTTGGCTACCGCAAATTCTGATTTTAATTATAATTTTGCACAACATGGAAAACTCTTTGCAGTATATTCTATTTTTAGTACCACCCAATTTATTTTTTTAAACAAATCAAACAAAATGTTTTTCTGACATTCCTTTTCAAATTTCACGTTAGGTAAAGTGCAAAAAAATAGCTAATAAGCATTAATCTACTGTGAAATTCGTGCTTTCTTTTCTACAGATAAAGTTTCTAAAAACAGATTTTAAACCTCTTATTAACAACGTAAATATAACATTTTATATTATAATAACGTCAATGTATTTGTAATATTTTCGCTCGCTTATTATCCCATGTTCATCCATTCGTCACGCATTGTTCCCATAACCATAATAAACATAACAATTATATTAACAATCAACATTGTTTAGAAACTTGTGAATAATTTTACTTAATAACACTGAGTGTAAATCTAAGGAATGCGAAAATTATTGAATGAAATTATGTACGTGATCTTGAAATAAATAATACCCGTAAATAAGGAAACAGTTGTATTTACACGTTACTAGATTTTCTATTGATTTTAGAATATTAAGTATAGTAATTGATAAAAGAAAGTAGTTGTACTGCTAGTTGTACTACAGCGATTAAAAAGTAATGAGACGCAAAGTATTTATTCTTCTTCCAAATTTATTTCATCTCTTTCAAAGTAATAGGCCTTTCAAATTGAGCGCCTTATTTTAAAAATAAATAAAATATAAATGGCGCACTGAATTCGTCTGGATATTTTGACATTTACGAAGTGTGATGTATGACATTTATAAAAAATGCCTTCTCACATGATTTTGATTTTGATTGTTAAATTATTATTAAAAAATAAAATAATTCAACAATTTTATGAAAATCAGTGTTCAGTGAAAAATGTTTTTAGAAAATTACGTGAATTTTATGGTTTACATGATCATCCATCTGAAAGAACTTTTGATCAAATTATTAGAAAATTTCAAGAGATCGGTTCGGTGGAAGATCAAAAACGAGAAAGATACAGTCGTAGTGGTCGTTCACAAGGGTATATTGATTTTATTCTTGAAAGTGTTGCTGAAGCACTGAAATATCCATTAGTGGACGTTCACAGCAAGTTGGACTCAGTGAATCAACAACATAGCGTATTTTACGAAGGGATTTAGCTTTAAAGGCGTAAAAGGTTCAAATAACACAGGAACTATATTGGACTATACAAAACGTCGTGCATTCGTCAGTTGGATTAAAGAACAACCAGATGATTTTTCACAAAAAATAATCTTTTCTTATCGAGCACATTTGAAATTGGTGGTTTTGTTAACAAACAAAATTGTCGAATTTGGGAGTGAGGAAAATCCACGAGTGATTCATGAAAGACTTTTACATCCTCAACGAGTCAGTTTTTGGTGTGCATTATGGCTAGGTGATGTAATTCCATATTTCTTTCAAAATGCTGCTGGTGATGCTGTAACAGTGAATGGTGTTCGATATCGTGAGATGTTTACTGAATTCTTCTAGCCTAAACTCAATGATATTGATCTAGAGGATAGATGGTTTCAACAGTACGGTGTAACACCCCATTTTGCCAATGAAAATTTCCTGGAAGAATTATTTCAAGAAATAGTGATGTTCCTCGGCCGCCAAGATCATGCGATCTAGCACCGTTGGACTACTTTCTTTGGGGTTAAGTAAAAAGCCGGGTCTATAAAAGGAAATCACAATCGATTCCTGAACTAAAGGATGAAATTATTCGTGTCATTGGTGAAACAGGATTGCGGCATTATTTAGGCCTTGAATATATGGTAAAGTGAATGGTTCCAGAACTTGAGCATATAAATAACTTTTTTCGCAGAGATATGTCATAAAATAACAATGCGTGCCATATGTCACCATATTCGTTCGTTTGAGTTGATTTCTTATCGTCCAAGCCTATTACTGCATCTCACTAATCGGTATCGTGCCCTAAGATTAGGTGCCCTAAGAATGGTGTAATATACAGTCAGATTGGAATAAAGAGTAGAACAATATCATTTTATTATAATGAAAAATTTGTGAAAAGTCACATCCATCCTGAAATATGTGGATGAATTTCGCTCTTATTGGAGCTGGTCAACACACAGTATCCCGGACAGACACATGACTTTTCACTTCTATACTTCGCGTATATATAGTTACTATAATGAACTTACTGGAAATGAGAACTAATGTATATTAAATCCCACATTACATGGAAATGTCGTCTAATGTACTGAGTTAATTTCTACATTTCGACAAACTAAGTTTACACCAGTATGCAGAAACACTACACGTCGCGACACCGCCTTTCTGGTTGTCAGCATAATGAAAAATTTGTGAAAAAGTCATTGGTTCTCATTTACAGTAAGTTCATTATACTAACTATATACAGTGAAAGCTCCCTTAACGGGCAGCTCTAATAAGCGACCATTAAACGACCAAATTGTTCGGAACCGATTTTCGTTCTATCTTTTAATACATAAGACACCTTCCCATAACCGAGCGCTCCTATAAACAGGCGCGTGCAACATTTTTTTAGCCAAAGCCAGAAAATATCTCCCATAAGCGACCACGAAGCTCCAACAACCGGGCGAAGGATTTTAACACGAATTACACATTTCTAGATTCGGTGATTTCCTTAGGGGATTTACCGTTTAAGAAACAGCTGGTCGTTGGTTCTTTGTGCTTTAGTTGTGATAGAGAATCGGGTATGTGTGCATTTTTAACAATGTTTCCACAAAAAAGAATGTTAACACTAAAAGAAAAAATGGAAATAGTGAATATAATTGATAAATAAAAACTATCTACTCGGGCTATAGTAGCGCGATTTTCGATAGGAAAGACGCAAGCTACGATGATAGCAAAAAATAAAGAGGACATTAGACGTTTATGGCAGTCTGGTGTAAATGTGCATAAAAAAAAAGTTTTTTCAGAACTGAAGGTTCCAACATCGATAAAGAATGTTATCAGTGGTTCGTGAATGCTAGAAATCGGAAGATACCCATTTCTGGAGGGCTTCTAAAAGAAAAAGCGAAACAAATTGCAGAAAAATTCGGCTACACCAGTTTGTGCATCTGATGGGTGGCTACAAAAGTGGCGTAAAAGACATAATATAAGCTTTAAATGCATTTCTGGTGAAGCAGCTGATGTAAACCAAGAGACAGTTGATGCATTAACAGAAAAACTTCCGTCACTATTACTCGGATACCAATGCGAAGACATTTACAACGCCGACTAAAGTGGCTTTTTTTTCGCGCGTTTCCCAATAAGACCCTTTTCTTAAAATCTGAAAAGTGTGTAGGTGGGAAATTGGCCAAAGAAAGACTTTCAGTGTTGTTTTGTGCAAGTATGACTGGGCAGAAAGAAAAACTACTAGTGATTGGAAAATCGGCTCGTCCTAGAGCACTGAAAAACATAAGCATTAAGGATTTACCTGTCAAGTGGATGTCAAACCGGAAAGCCTGGATGAGGCGATATAATGAGTGAATGGTTAATCGAGCTTGATCGAAAAATGGGAATTGAAAAGAGAAAAATTTTACTGTTTTTAGATAACGCTGCTTCACATCCTCGAGAATTATACCTCAAAAATGTGAAATTAATTTTTTTGCCTCCCATTACAACCTCAGTTTGCCAGCCACTAGACCAAGGCATCATTCAGAATTCCAAGCTTTATTACCGCAACCAGATTATACAACATATTTTATCAAACATAGATTCTCCCAACTCATCATCTGAATTATCAAAAAAAAAATTAATATTTTAGAGGCATTATATTTTATCAAAACGGCATGGGAAAAGGTCACTCCACCAACAATACAAAATTGTTTAGAAAGGCTGGTTTCAGAAAAACGGATGCGACGGTTCCTCAGTTTGACTCTGAGGATGAGGATGACTTACCGTTGTCTGTTTTTGCGACAATGGAGATGATGAGGAGAGCTGCAGAAGATTTAAATATTACCAGTGACCAGAACCTAGACGAATTTATAAAAATTGATGATAAGACACCAACAGAAGATGATGAGTTTGAAAACCAGACTACTACATCCAAGAACAAAAAGAAGAATAAAATAAAATAAAGTGCTTAGATGAAGCTTTAAATTGCATCAGGGAACTGAAAAAGTTTTCTACAGATGACTATGTGGCTTTTGAACATATCAAAAATCTGGAATGTCATTTTCAGAAGTGCCGTATGGAAGAACAGCAAAGGAAAATGAAACAGTCATCTATTTTAAGATATTTTCCAGCTGTTCCTAAATAACTTGTTTGTGTCTATGTCATTACATATTATGTACATACAGATATGTACCTATATAGTAGTTACATATTACATTATACGAGTTCTGTTTGATTTCTCAGAGTTTTCTTTTAAGCGGGCACCTCACATAAGCGGACAAAAATTCTGGAACCGTGACTGCCCGCTTATGAGAGCTTTCACTGTATACGCAAAGTATGGAAGTGAAAAGTCATGTTTGTCCGGGATACTGTGTGCTGACGAGCTTCAATAAGAGCTAAATTGCAGGATGGATGTTTTTTCACGAATTTTTCATTATCCTAGCAACGAGGAAGGCGGCGCCACGACGTGCAGCGTTTCTGCATACTGATAGAAACTTAGTTTGTCAAAATATAGAAATTAAGGTAGCACATTAGGCGACATTTCGATTTAATGTGAGAGAAATCCAGTTGTTATTCGTGAGTCCATCGTGGTCGTAGACGAGTCCGACGTCGAAGAGGATAAATGCATTTTTTTGATTTTTCATTGATACGTATAGCAAACGCCAATTAAGTTGGCGCGAGGAGGGGTAAGTTCGCGCAGGATTAGAAGTAGTGGGGAGATTTATATTTGGTTTTACATCAAATGTCAGATAATTCTAACCTCTGAGCGTGTATCACTTTATGAACCCCCTCCTCGCGCCAACTTAATTGGCGATTGCTATACTAGATTATTAATAATTAATTTAGAAGATAGATGATACTGGAATCATTCACTTTATCATATACCCAAGGGCTAAATAATGCCACATTTCAGACAATCCTCATCTTCATATTGCAGATTTTGTATTACAATTGGTACAAGAGGCCAACACAATATTGTCTATCGGTCTTCGCTATCGCTAGATCTTTCATAGTATGCTTCCTAACCCTACAATGAACTTTCAACAGCTACATTGATGCCCTACAAGTTGCTTCGAATGGTGGGAATAGATGATCTTATTAGAATTATGGACAGGCGAATAGCAGAATGTATTCCCTTTACGTGAAAAGGAAACTCATTATTAAATTTTCTCTATAAAGGGTACGATTTTTCGGTGAAAGGTCATTCTTAACATAATCAACAATTCTACAAAATTTGGTTTAAAAATATATATGTACTTTTACTGCATGATACATTTTTATTGTCACATAGTATATGTGAAATCCTTATATTTATGCGTATTGAAAACAAGCCATATATTAAAAACGACATTTAGTTACTTTAAACTTTTATTCCACAACACTCTATTAATTATTTCAGCAATTCTGAAATACATTAATTTACTGAAATAAAGTATAATTATAAGAAAAGAAAGTTAAAAGTATATATTAAACGAACTCCGAAAGTTATGTAAATTGATTTGAAAACCTTTCTTCGTTCGCAATTTGTTGGCAGCAGATGTAAAATTCTGTGAACGAATTTTTGCATCTGCTACTTTATGAAAGATATTGGACTGGAATAAAAAACTTCCATGTTTTTCAAATCTGTCCGTACGTATGTACTTTATTTATTTATGTTGCATATGCAATGACACAAATCATTCTAGTAAATGCTTTCATGAAAATGAAAAAAAATAAGTTAATAACTTCCTTCAACCTGATAATTAATATTAATCTTGGAATCCAAAAGTTGAAATAATTTTCCTGTGGAAATGAATATAATACAGGGGCTAACTGAAATTTAACTAGGAATTTAGTAATAATTAGTAATTTTTCTTTGCTGAAAGTATCGTCAGTTCAGTATTACTGTAACTAGTTCCGTCTAGTATTTAAAGCACGCGTCACATCATACGATATATAGTAATTTTTATAAATAAGTATAGGTTATGGCACTTTTGTTTATATCTTATAAGCATGAAATGAACGAATGATGCATGAATCGTGTGGCCGTGCATCCAATCAACGAATGTATTCCTTCGAATATTGGAGACTTCCTTTGACTTAGGTCTAGAAAAACGGCAACGGCTGGAAGAAGTTTCAACACGAATGTTCGACCCTTGACATTAGTAGCTCGTAGGTATGACATTCGGCCACACGATGCGACAAACTATCAAGCGTCCAACGTTGGAAGGTGTTCGTAGCATCGTGTAGCGCCGGCTTCTGTTGAATAATAGGTCCTCAGCCTACTATTTTATCCGTAAAGAACTGTAAATATTTCAAAATAAAACCTATTCACAGTAGATACAGTATTATTATGCCAATTAATAGAAAAGTCAATAGATTAGATGTCTGGTCAGAAGAATGTTCATTTGTTTTGTGTATTCAATGAAAGCATTTGGCAAACTACATCTGAAAAATGTAATTAGTATCTCGAAATAAAATGTTATTGATACAAGATACCTGATAATTATCAAATAACTCAACAACAATGATAAAGCCAGAATAAAGACGTAATATAGTCTCGTAATCAAAAACTTCTGATAGTTACTAGCATCAGATAAGGAGATAGCTTAAGCTCGATTCTTTTGAACATCGTGACGGATCGTAAATTAAATTAAAACGGGTAATAGCTATTTGAAAATGTTGTACGACACACAATGGTATTTTGGTAGCAGAGAAGGAAGACGATTCGAAGCAACTTCTACACAATTTCAAAACATGCGTAAAACATAACATGCTTATGTCAACAGACAAGTTCAGTTGTCCATAATCTTCAAGGACTCTGATAGTTTTAATGAGGAGCAAAAACGAGTATGTCAAGTAATAGACAATTGAAAGGCGATACAACATAAGTTAGCAAAGCGACCAGAACTGGTAGTTTTCTTCGAGAAATAATATGAAGAAAAAATCTATATAAGAAAAAATCTGAATCTACAAAACCTGCGATAGACTTATTCTAACCAATGCTGCTGAGACGAGAGTCGAAACCTCAAAAACCAAGTGAATAATGAGCGAACCGAAATAGAAATATTATCAAATCTGTCGCAATGAAAGACGTGATAACAAGCAACACTATAAAAGAGGAACTGGAAATACAAGATATAGTACAATGAACAAGATCGGAAGCGATGGTTTTGTTGAAACTACTTAAATATAGAATTAGTTACGATGAGCTAAAACGCAAAGAACTGAATTCTGAATGACCTTTAGGAAGACCTCAAAAATGATAGCAGCACATGAATATTACAGGGATCATGACATCCTATTTAGAAAGGAGGCAAATGAAGAAGATTTTATGTCATTTTTATAAAATGAATTCGTTTTTAATTGAAGACTTGAGAAAAAGCGATTAACACGCTTTTCATTTCACAGTTGTAATTAATAAGATCATTAGAATTAATAAATAATTAAGATAGCATCAATGCTTCTTTAAATTAATTTAATATTAGATTTACTTAATATTTGGTAACATTTTGACATTCTTTTAATTAAAATAACTTTGTCTGTAGAAGAATTTACTGACACGCTTGCCAGCAGTTTATTACGGTTAACCAGTTACACGAGTATATTAAATGCTACGACTACTTGATTAATCTGTATTATGCAACTGGTAAAATATGTCGAACAGTTGCCAATCGTTACTGACTGCTTCTACGAAGAGGGCTAATATGTTTAAGATTTACTTTAAGATATCCATAGCTGCAAGACTATAACATTTTAGTTATTTTTAATTCCGTTTTTTACTACATACTGATGAAGATCAAATGCCTAATGCAAATACAAAATTAATTTTCTAACTTTCAACAGTACTTTACCATAGGCATTATTCATTAAAGTATAAATAATAATAAAATTAAGAATAACGACAATTTATTTAACACAACTATGAAATACACAATTTAGTAGAAATGCGTTTACAGTTCTTTCGATTGCTATATTTTATTCAGTAGCTTTGACATGAAGAGAAGAAAATAATGAGTATAGGATCATTAATTTTATACGCCAGAAGTAGAATCGAATTCCCTTAAAAACGTGTTGTAATTTCAGGAATACATACATATTTCCTTTTCAAAAACAGTTTTCTATGTACACACATATATAAATATATTATTTGAAATCTGCTTTCATAGATATTCTGGAGTTTAAAATTAAACACATGGAAAATCAGTTTGATGGTACCCTGAGTTTTCGATAGAGGGCTCTAGAATCGTCAATATTAATACGTTTTTGATATTTAACAAATTTATATAGAACATTCAAAGTAGAAGTATTGTGTTAGTTATCGTTTCACACAGTCCGAAAGCGAGTAAGTTCGTATTGAGTTGTGAATATGAGAAAGAGGAATTTTGGGTGTTGATAAAACAGTACGTTTTGCGTCGAAAACTCATTAAAAAAAACAAAGAAAAGTAAAAAGGTTTTACGCGAATTCTGACCATTTATGGAATGATTCTAAAGTGGTTCGCTGCATTTCAATGGAGTAGATGACGCTGAGCACCCAGGTCCTTCATTTAGAGCAACAATTCTAAACCTTCTGAGCTCCGCGACTTGTAAATATAAATAAAATTTATTTCGCGTCTCTGTCATCGAGTCATGTCCAAGGTGACGAAAAGCGATAGGGTCGACTAGCGAATGCACTGATTCAAGGAAATCACCAGATTACGCAAAAACAAATTCGTCGCAATTAGGTATTAGTTAATTAGTTTGTTATTAATAGGGACCGGGCACGAGAGGCCGATGACTCATCGCCCACGGACGTACTATTGAAAATTTGTATTTTTAAAGAGTTTTTGATTTTATTTATATAATTGAGAAACAAACGGATGGTGCTCTATAAAATACGAAATACATTCTTATATGTTCATTTTGTAGATCAAGTTAAGTAAAGGAGTCTTAATATTAACTAGCAATACTTTCTCAAGGTTCTCTTCTGTAAAATTTGTTCTCTTTGAACGAAATACATCCTCGTCCATAGAAAATGTCCTTTCTACATCGCAACTGGTTATAGGTGCATACGGGAAAAATTCTTTTATTTCAGCGTATTTAGCAGTTAGATTTTGAGGCATTGGCCCCATACATAATTGCAGCAATGTTATTAAATCTGAATTTCTATTAAAAACTTTTACCAAAGGCCACATCCGAAGTGATTTGGAATATTTTTCGAATTATTAATAGCCACATCTAATGTGGTTAATCCATCATTTAATTTGAGATATTGATTTTCAAAATAAGTGATTAGTTTTGGTTCCTGTTCCTGAAGAAAGTACAACTGATTTTTTAAATTTGAAATTTGTATTAGTTCCTTGTACTCAGAAATACTTCGAGCATCGTCATTTAAACATGGAACGAAATTTTGTAAACTATCGAAATTCTCTGCATAAAAACTAGTAGCTTCCAACCATGTTCCCCATCTAGTTATTATTGGAGAGGGAGGCAGTAAAAAAGATGGAAGTTTTTCCCTGTAAAGAGCTACTCTCAATGGTGATTTTCTGAAAACTTTTTTAAAAGCAGATAAAAGTCTATCAACTTCCGAAAAGGTGTCTCTGATATATTCACTGATTCTCTGGGGACCATGTGCTACCCAAGTAATTTGCAGCATATTAGGGTATGTTTCCTTTAATAGTTTGCCTGTTTTTAACATATATGTAGCACTATCACTGACAAATAAAAGTATTTTTTCTTTTTACCTGTTGTCCGAATGAAGCATTTGGTGCATATTCTCATACTGTTTCCGTATCAACTGTATTTATAACTTTTGTTGATATTATTATAAATAAAGTTATATGGAATAGTTGGATGTAGTACACCAGCTACAACATTTACTACACAGCGTCCTAATATATCGACAGTTTCGTCGGCACTTAGCCATAGGTTCTGATTTTAAAGATGGCTTCTAATGCGTTCTACTGCTTTCGTGTAGCATTTAGAAACATTATATTTTCGTTAAGCGGATTCATTTCGGCCATTATATTTTTGGAAAAATGTTTTGGAGGTGAGATTGTTAAGTTTATTTAATGGAATATTTGCCGCATTAAAGTTTCACAGAGTTCTTCGTTAAACTTATCACATTTCAATGGGTCTAATATCTAGTGTGTGTTTGCAATGCTAAGTGACATTTTACCTGCGATTTCTTGGAATTTTTTAACGATATTTTACAGATTTTGCAATAAATTTCAGAATCACTGGCAATGGACATACAATCAGTATGGCCCTTGATCCAACTCGCCATTGTTTCACGATGCCATTCTCGACGTGGTTCCATATCATGTCTGAAAAAGTAACTTTAACAATGTTCTAGATCTAAATAAATGAAAATTAGAAATGTATGCGTAAGTTATTGAAACTTAACTTACGTCAAAATAATTGGGAGAAGTAGGTACGCTGAAACGATATTAAACAGGATCTATTATAAAAATTACGAAGTTTGTAATTAACAGTTAAAACAATGAAAAAAGAAACTATCTCACCGTACTTTATTTATCTTACGCAATATAAACTAATAAATAAAATAAAATATAAAAACTCCTCTCGCTTCTATCTACGCCCATGAAGAAAGGAATTTAACTGTAATATTGAAGTAATTGCGTCACAATTCAACGACAAAAAATAGACGTGCGGTTAACCGAATGAATAGTGCTATTCAATAACTGCGTGTTGTACTTAGCGATGTTATAGACTATTTATATGGTCCATCGTCATTTCGGCCTGATGCGTCTGGTCTCTAGTTATATCGAAGGTGTTTGACGAAAAGCAATCAGGTCAACTACGTCGAATGTACTGATTCGAGGAAATCGCCGGATTACGTGAAAACAAATTCGTCACAACTGAGTATTAGTTAAGGAAGAGTCCAGTACATTGATCAAGACGTTGAATTACAGAAAAATCTACACTAGATAGGTTCCACGACAATTTACTATTATTAAATAGTTATTCATTAGACTTGCATTTCTTTAGCCTTCACATTTGAGGTATTACGTTATTCATCTTGTATTATTTTTATATATCTGTTTTTTTAGTATATTTATAGGCTATGTGATTAATAACATTAGAAATTAGAAAGTTTTATTTTTATAAGTGGTGATGCCATTTCATGAAATATTCCAAATTTAAATACACAATAAAACTAGCTACTTTCCTCGTCCCTGTTGTTCAAGATTTAAATATTTAAATTATTTACAAATTCGTATTATTAACACACTGTATAACTGACAATTTTTATTCAACGACGAAAGAAGCCCTCTCATTATCATTCACCTCTACTGTCTGCCACATTTGTGGTGTGTCAATATCTTCGATTGTTTTCCAATGCAAACTACTGAATAGTAAAACAACGAATCAAGAATGGCACGAATTCCTAAGAAACACCGTGAAAATTAACTAGGAACGAATAAAAATGGAAGGAGGTGACAAAGTAGGTTTAAAAATCGAGCATATGTAGGTAAATTTTACGCAAGCGACAGCAAATTGCATTAGAAATGTAGTTAAAAAAGTATTCAGATCGCCGGATGATTGCAGATGCTTTCTAAAACTTTGTCATAACATCATAAATGAACAAATGCATACAGTATTAAATGTTCGTGTCTCAGTTTCATATCCGCGTCGATCGCAGAAATAGATGCGTGATGTATCTTTTTTTGGGTAATACAGGTCATGTTCGATATATATATATATATAAGTGAACGGAAGCTTAAATTTATCCGAATACGCCAGTGCCGTAATAAATTATTCATTCAGCGTAATGAATTTTGGCTTTTTAGTATGTGTGAAAAACTTAAATGAATACTCTTTGAGTAATCGATGTATATATTACGTATTTAGTAAACAATACTGTTATGAAATGGATATACAGGGTTATCGCTGAATAGCGCGAAAGCTATACGAATCTGAAAAATACTTATAAACGTCTAACTGAAAATCAAAAAAGAAATTTATTTGTAATTCATCAAAAATTTCCAAATTTTTAGTTCCAAAATGTAGTTAAAATTGGTCCATATCTTTGTTTATTTATATTTAACCAAAAATATAGCTGTAATTCAAGTTCATTAACCTGCAAAAATCGATGAAATTCCATTGATTAGGCGATACGTTTAATATAAGTTCCTTTTGATAAAAATAGTAAATGTTGATATTTTAATATCAAAACATTTATGCTCACGCATATGGTGCTTTTATTGCGATGTTTTTTTGTGGATATCAATAATAGCTTTTACGTCGAATATGTTGACAAAACTATACCGCATTAATTAAAATGTGACTAAAATTAAATAGCTTGAACGTTAAACTTCTTTTAAAAGTAAAATTATTATGTTTATAATAAAACAAAAATCGTCATAAAACAAAATGCTTTATGTAACATGTTCAGTGGGATAGATATCTGGGTTTTAATTATTTATATGGAATTATTCACATATAATTTTTTTGTCGTTAAAGGTATGTGTGGCACTGAAAAATATCGAGAGAACAATATAATTAGTCGGCAAAGAGAATTACTGATGAATTAAAGGTGGAAACCCGTATTGCCGCCCGTATATTTAACTGCGATAGGGCCGAACTCGAATAAAGAAAAATCGTTTTTATTTTAAAGAAAAAAAACTTGATTATATTGCAAAATAAGCTATTTTAAATAAAATGTAATTTATAAATTGGAAGAATGTAAAGTATAAAAAAAATGTGTCAATAATTGTTAATCTTACAAATAAAACAGACATGTATTACACATATCTGCATCTGTACACATGGACATACACCCCTGATTTTCCAACGTTTACGGCAGCCAAAGACGTGTTTCTGTCTCAATAGACTTCGTCAGTTTGGCGAATAAAGTAAAGTTTGATGGATCGCCTCATAGATAAGTAGAAAATTTTGTCCTATTAGGTGGCATCAGATTAACATATTGATGTACTCAAATTTATTTGCGTGCTTAATGTATTGATGTACTCAAATTTCGTTGGTATATTTGCTGCCATCTTATTAATGGACTTACACCTATATACGTATTTTTTTCCCTTCTGCACCGGCATAGCTGGACGAGAGAAAATCGCTATTTTCAGCGTACTCTCTTTTGTCGGTCAGATGTCACTAGATAATCTGGTGTGACCTGATAGGACAAAATTTGCTACTTACCTGTTATGCGATCCACCAAACTTTACTTCATTAGCCAAACTGATGAAGTCTGTTGAGGCAGAAACACGTGTCTTTGGCTGAAGTAAACATTGGAAAATACGCGGTGTATGTCGATGTGTACAGATACAAATGTGTATAATACGTGCTTAACGTATTAATGTACTCAAATTTCTTTGTTATAATTGTTAATCTATTATTAAAAATTATATGTATATTAAGGACATATCTAAACTAGACTGAAAGCAAGTAGGCGGAGAAAAAAAATAGGAAGCAGATTATTAATAGCAAGGAGAAAAATATGTCACGAAAAATTTAAGTTGCAAAAATAACATTGAGTATTTTCCTAAATAAAAAGAATCGAATGAATTAAATTGAAATACTAATTATAAACATTTTCTTTTAAACGAAAACTAAATGTAAAAGTGAAAATAATATGAAAGAAGTTTTATAAAATGGAATACTAAAGAACATAAAGATGTGTTAAAGCATAAGTTCATAACAATTTTATTGAACTCAAAATTTATTAATTTTTTTAACAAATAAAGTATTTGAACTAGTCAAAAATATATATCCCCTCCATTATTTACGGTTACCTCCCAAGCTATCGATTTAGCAATTTTTCGATTCTACATCTGAAGAAATCAAGTGGTTTGGAAGTGAAGAAGTCTTCAAGTCAATTTTGAAACGCGAGATTGTTTGTAAATGTGGGAGGTTACACAGCACTTGAAGTGAGAAATTACACCCCCCAATTTCAAGACAAAACGCTGCAGACATGTTTGGGCGCGATTTTCGGATTTTCGAGGTCTGACGCAATTGAATTTTCGGATTAGCAAGATACGACATAATTTCGGATTATCGCGATTTCGGAATACCACATGTACGGATTGCCAAGGTGGCACTGTAACTAATTAATATTTCAAATTATATTATAAACATCTGCAAGATGATATATTTTGAATAGAGAAGAATAGGTTAGATATATAGCAAACAATATTAAAACTATGCAATTTCAAATATATTTACCGGGTTATAGCTAAAAAATTCTGAATAATCGTAATTAATTTAGAGCAGACCAATTTCTGTGCGCGCCATGTGTGCCAATGTGATATATATGCTGCTATAATATGTACTATTCTTATTTTTCGTGTGTTTATGCATATTACTTTAATAGCAGAAAACCAAATGTTTATTTAATTATTTCTGATAGAATAAATGTCTCTACTTCTATACTTATATCGGTAACAAGCTCATGTTGCGTCCCTATTCTATCGCATATTCTACCGGCGCTCATGGCGCGCACAGAAATTGGTCTGCTCTAGTAATTATTTTAACGCTAACGTTTTAATAGAGATGACACCTTTCTATTCTAAATGAATATTATATTACTGTCCAGTAATAAGAAGAAAAGAAATTTCTCAGTTAATTTGAATTGGAAAGTGTTTATCTACAATTTAAAATGAAATTATTTGTCCCCGTGCCAAGTCACGAAGTGATAAAGAATGAGCAAATGGACAGACGTGCCATTATAATCCATTTTTAAAACATTCCTTTTACTTCTATTCACACACAGACTGAATATAGTAAAATCAATTTCACTGGTTTCACGTGTTTTAGTAGAGATTGCTCATACACTTTATTTGCACTTGAAAACTGTAACAATATCTTCCGGCGTATCACGAAAGTCGTTTTACGACACCTAAACAATTTCTCGACTATTAGATATCGTATGAAAATGAGCTTTTCTACGTTGTTTGTTATCAAGTGATGAAGATTTTTTATTTACGTGTATTTAAAATTTAAATTCGTCATCTAGGAAATTAAGCGTTGCCTTTACAAACAAATGTACTGGACAGCAACTAACTAAACATATAATGTAATTGCATCATTGTAATATTAGGAACATATTTGATAATAATAGTAAATGCATATACACTAGGTTTTTAAATATCAGCCTGATATACGATATGCATATACGCGATTATCTAGGAGGCATTAATATATGTAACCATGCCTTGATTGCCTTACAGACATAACAAATGCGTTTAACATTTTCAACACATAGTCGACATAATCCTGCTATTACACGATATTAGTCAAGATATAATCAACACTCTTATAATGCCGTAGCAAATGAGTGTAGTTACTTGGTTTATAAGGTGTCCTTACGTTTTATATTTTGTATTTTATAATACAGCTGTTTAGATACTTTAGATGTACTTCTGCTTTTTTTTTTCAAAATATTTTTAATCAGTGAGTATGTAAAATGTAACCTTTTGTAACGTTTGGAATTGGTGGAGACTGTGGCCTGAAATCTGTAACAGACAGAAACAAGAAAATCTCTAACTTAAATAAATTAATAAACTTCTAAATACGTATTTCGGCAACTAAGTTGAAATCTTCAAGTACAACCTTTGAAGATATGCCCTTCACCAAATCGCCAGTGGGATAATTACTATCTTTCTTTTTCAGATTGTTATACTGAAGATGGCAACTTAGTTGCCGAAATACATATTTAGAAGTTTATTAATTTATTGTGTGCTATATTTCAGTACAATGAGTTATTCCCTGAAAGGGCTTTATGTCTAGCCACATAGATTTTGTTTCAAAGTCATCTGAGCTGTGAAACACAAGAACTCATTTCTTGCATTCGATGACGAATCGCTTGTCCACACATTCGCTGTTAAGCAAATGAAAGGTAAGGGCTTCAGTTCATGCATAAGACGATTTTTTACTTGTTCCTACATATCACGTATATTTTTTTGCGCAAAATGAGTTCTAGACGGTATTTTATATTTAGAACAGATTGTAAATATTCTTTCTACACTTTGCGACGCCATTTTATTCGAATTTTTCATAGAAAAAATTCGCTCTCAAGTAGGAATTGAACCCACGACCTCTGACTTGCCGGACCATTGAGCTGTTGAGGCGTAAATTAGAGACTTTTATGGGGATGCTTTGAGTTACATCAAAGGAAACAAATGAATATACCATGCCCGTAGTACGGCAGTTGTACAAATTAATTGCGTTTTCGCGAAGTAATGTAATTGTAAATATTCTTTCTACACTTTACGACGCTATTTTATTCGAATTTTTCATAGAAAAAATTCGATTCCTACTTGAGGGCGAATTTTTTCTATGAAAAATTCGAATAAAATAGCTTCGTAAAGTGTAGAAAGAATATTTACAATTACATTACTTCGCCAAAACGCAATTAGTTTAGAACAGATTTAGTTCAGCAATCTACTGAATCCCACATGATTCACTAAGTTCAATGGGTGTATCATTTCTGCTATAAATTTTGTAATAGCAACCGCTCGAGGGTCGTTTATCACAAATTGAATGATTTTCTGAAAAAAAATCAACTACTGTCGTTTGTTTTTTTTTCCCAGAGGCTCGGTAGATGTACTAGGGACACTAGGTACTACATCTGGATGTTTTTGAATCTTGATAGAATAAAATTTCTTGGCATGGTTCCACATATTGGTAGTATTTTTCCCCACACAAGAAATTTTGGCATGACAGGACTTACATTTAGATTTTTGAAGGGTTTCAAACGTCTTTTCAAAATGCTGCCAAATATCACTAGTCAACTTGCGTTTTCGTAACATTAGAAGTACTAATAAGTTAAAACACCAAACAAAAACTAAACAATTGCCAATTTTCTCACAAAACAGGTTTGCACCGACGGTATTCAATTCTGTTACTATCTGTCTCCTGTATTAACTTACGACCGCGGCTGGGAACTCCCCAAACCGTCAAAGGAGAAATCCCAAAGTTCGCGTTCGGATACATCACATAAACATGCAATCTATAAGGCGTGTTTATAAAGGTTGTTAAACGAGAATTTAAACAAAATTTATTTGAAAATATTTTTGTCAAATAATCGCAATGATAATCGATGATTATGATTAATCGCTAAATATTGATAATCGTCGATTATGATTAATTGTAATCGAAATCGTTTAATTACTAGTTATAGTTTTTATAAGATCGACAGCTATTACCTATGTGAACATACGCTGTAGCGTGTGTTTGCGTCTGTGTGTGTAACTTCAATAGAGGTGTTTACTATTTATACACATTCTGAATATTTTGAATTCATAGGCGGAACATAATACAATTTTCAGGGTTTTTTTAATTTTAAGGCCGCGTCCTTATTGACAATATTTTAAATCCTTTAGGAAATATTTTGAATTTATATTCTATATAATTACATCTTTCCATTTTTCATACATTGTCTCTTTATTTCAAGGACAGCCTGTATAAATTAAATTTCTTTCTAAGCATTTACTATAATCTGAGCTATGTATATGTTCACTAAATGTAAATGCTGCATCAAATCATATGCAGACATGGTTCTTCCCAAACAATCCTATCAAAGTCAAGGATCTCCTTCCTCCCTGACCAAGACACCGCCTGGGTTTTGATGAAGCTAATTTATTTTTATTACACCATAGGTGTATCGAATCTAATTGGCAATCCTTTACACTAATAATAAAAGCCTAAAACTTTAAAAATAATTTACAAGTAAGAGAGATTGGCATTTAGTAGAATCTGCAATAGCGCCGATGTACATCAGAAAAAAATTGTTCTTATATTTGCTTCTTCTATAATGCTTGGTAATGGTCTACTAACCCTAAATAAAAGGTTTAAAAATTATTCTATAAAATCAGCTGTACGTAAGGAATTTCAATATCCCGTGCTATATGTAGCGTCTGGAGTAGAACTCTCGTCAATTATAAAATAAACTTTGAATAAAACAAAGTAGCGATATAGAATATATTTTAAAATTTGACAGCAAAATAATATAAACAGCACTCATTTCATTAATATATCTTTTGGAGAGCACTTAAGTATTGATTTTTCTATTTTGGAAGAAATATTAAATAACAAATAATACGTTTGTTAGTTGTGACATGTTATTTGTGACATCAAATACCTAACAAACTTAATGAACTAACATATTGCAATGAACTGTGCCTTTGCTTATTAGGTCAGCTCACCACAAATGTCCGGACTAGCTCAATGGTAAATACTTCTGCTTGAAACTACTTTCTTCAGTACTTGCTCTTGCACGAGCAAGAATCGTGGAAAAATAAATTTCAAAATGGCATCAATTCAAAGTCACAATTTTTCTGATAAAATTTATTAAAATAAAAAAAAAGAAAAAACCCTTTTCAAAATGAAAAGAGAGCTAAAGCGTGATTAACAGTAGCTGGGAGGAAACAGTCTGTGTGATAATTAACACGCACACAGAGAAAAACCTCCTATGACTCGCGAGCAATAATTAAAACTAATAGATAATTAAGAAAATTCTCAAATTCAAACTCTAAATTATAACCCCTAATTTCAACCGTAAACAGACTAAACGTCAAATCGCACTTTACTTAACTTGTACGAACTAAACACAAGGACAAATCTCCCTTCCAACCTGAGAAAATGTTCTTGAATATCGTGACACAGAAAAAACTCCCTCATTCAAAAATATGGTAATTTTCTTATCTATCTATATTATAAGCTAATATAGAAATAAATCAAAATTACAAATAAGCACAAATATCAACAAATTATAGATATGGGAATTTATATAAAGCAACTGTAAAAAGTATACTTACGTAAACAACTCTTTTATTCACAGAAAAAAACTATAGTAGCGAGAGATACCAAATATAATTTAAATTAAATACAAACGAGATCACCAACACTCGTTAAAAATCGTAAATGAAATTTAAACGCTAACCAAAAGCACACAAAATAAATAAACCGACTTTAAATCAAATACTATATTATATATAATCTAAGTTCCCTTTCTACCTTTCGGTGTAGAGAAAATCAAATACTACAGGACGTAAAAAATGAAGTTTTTTACCCCGACCATATACTTTACACCTCTGGTATCTCTAAATTCAATCGGATGCATAATCCGGCATCAAGCGGAAAAGCTACAAGATAGGACCACCAGACGGACTCCTTCCAGTACAATTTAAAACAGTGTACAGTCACTGTCTTAATAAATAGTTCAAAAATATAAACATGTGAATATACCTCGATATAAAACAAATGTACATGTTAAATAAATGTAATAAATTTTCTTATTGTTCATAAAAGTTTCTTCGGGGAAAAGTCCATTGCAATATGTTACCTGTTCAGCTATAATATAATCGATCATTTACGTCAACCTCTCAATAAAATAGAAACTTACAACTTCATCACAGGAAATTAGTATGGAAATATCTAATATATACATGATCCATTTAGAAAAAATCGATCACCGACCCAAAACTCGTTTTGAATTCGTTATTGCAATTTAATTACAGACATTGAAAATACATATCGATTAACATTTCATAAGATTGGTATTTCCGAACCTGTTGAACGTAAAATGTTTCACATATATATTAATGTGAGTGGATATTTTAAATCAATACTAATTGGTGTCTTGGCATTTTAAGACGGCAAGTTGCAATTTATTTATACAAACTTCGTTTTATGTGATTTAAATTTGTGCTTAAATCAAAAGAAAGTAAATTTTAATTGTGGAGATTCATTAATTTTAGAGTATAGAGAATATAACTAGTTTTCTGCTGTTTGAACACATAATCAAACAATTCCTCACAAGATATCAATCGAATACTTAGCATTTGGATTTGGGCGCCCATATAATAATGGAATTGGCTAGGTCCATATAATAATAGTGATAATAGAATTCCTTGTTTGACGGTTGCGTAATTTCATAACAAATTAAATACATAATAACAAACACATATCTATTTATAAATAAAAGCGAAAAGCAAAGGAAACTAATTAAATTGTTAATCAAATTTGAAAAATACTCCTGTTATAATGATTAGAAAAGCGATTAATTATAACCATTGGTGCACAATATAATAAATTAGTCCTTGGAAAAGGTATTACAAAAGTGGGAAGAGATACTACCGATAAGGAAGGTGACTAAAGAAAATTGATGCAGAGTATCGATAGACGATAGATCCAAATCTCACCACCCCAATTTCTTGGCTGTAGCTCAATGTTGATACATAATATCTTATTACTTAATTTTGTACACTTCTATACATATACACCTTTTGAAATACGAAATATTAGCGTCAATGTTATCTGAATATACAAATCGTCATAAAAACCAAAACAAGAACAAGTTCTAGTTCCCAAAACAAGAACAAGTTCTAGTTCCACCCTTATTATACTATAAAAGAAACATGAATTAACATTAAATATTCTATTTAAAACATAATTTTGTACCATTAATTTGGTTAACCCCTCTATATATAATTCAATATAATATTCAAATTAGTTATATCAATATCTAAATGTCATTTTTTGGTTTCTAAATTCTTAAAATAATTCATAAACCTAATTTCCATCACTATTTACATTAAATTTACTTTAAAAGCATATTTTTATAGCTAATTCGAATAATTTTTATTTATGAAGATTATTTTTGTGATTCGTCCGTACCGCGACTATGTAACTTGGTTATATTATTTTTCAATATAATTAACATCAAATTAGAAAATGTAGCTTTACTTAAGGCAAATACAATAATTCTAAAATACTTAATAAAAAGATAATAGTATAAATCATTTTTAAAAATGTAAATATGAGGTCTTGGAACAGCAAAAACCATTAACGGTTGGCTTCCTTTTTACAGAAAGTGTTAGGACGTATAATTTTACTGCTTCGTTTTAAAAATTTACGAAAAATTAAGCACCATTTTTAACATCCAAACGTTCTCAAAACTTCTGAGATTTCCAAATTTCCATATTCATACTATTACGTAGTATCCTGAGCCTGTAATCCAGTTTTTCCCATAAGAAACGTTGCAGTAACGAATTCTGCCCATTCACCTAGTCCCGCCAATCAATTTACACCTGAACCATAAAGGTATTTTAGACGCTCCTAGAGCAAATCACAAAAAGACCATTTAAGTTTAACCTAAACTAAAAACTAAATTATTAACATTATTGACTTGAGCAAGCGTTAATTATTTGTTTAATTTTTTTCTTCTTCAAAACGTTATTAATGTTGTACTCATATAAAATGATCACACACCAGTATTTGACCCATATAAATTATAGTAATATAAGCAATTTTTCAACTGTATGCCAATGTATAAAATTGTAGTTTCTTATCTTGTGTAGATAAAGGGAAGTCCTTAGAATATATTTTAGAGCTTGGTGTTTATCTAACCATTGAGTTATTCTGCTAATATTGCCACCAATCAGTTTTAAAAAAGTCAGGATTATTTCTGATCAAATGTGCAGAAGACGCATTTGATTGATCCAGCTAGTTTTTCTGTTAAAATTCATGGGGTACCTACTTGTTCTATTTTGAACTTTGTTTATGGTATGCACATGTTATAGTAGTGTTGTTTCGTTAACATTTAATCTATCTACAAGTTCTATCCAAGTTTAGCTTGCATTTTCTTGTGCTAAAGTATTCAAATCTTCATTGTTGAATGAGGTTTCGACTGTTCCCGACGTTCATTTTCCAATTATTTATCTTATCGCGACACTTCTTGGGTCAATACCGTATAGTTTGTCCATTCATGGTAACCTCACAATAAAATATATTTTATATTATAACTTGCAGCCAACACATTATTTCTAAGTTTAAATTCATATCATATTTTTGCCATTCATGTTTTAGCGTGGCATTAAAAATATGAGCAATTAAATATTTAAATAAAATATGTTTTAATCAAGACTGACTGACTCATTATCATTACAAATTTCTATTTTAAAATATCTGCGCAAAAAACTACCACATTCACATGCATGGATGTATTATAATTATTTATTAAATAATATTCGACCGTTAAGCTTTAAAAAGCGAACTCGTTTCCTTATCATTAATTTATATAAAAATATATTATGTACCACATTCGATTAAGTCATCTGGTTTGAAATAAATGCTAGCAGATGTTCATAATGTCCCTTTTCATTTAATCAGAGTAATTATCGTTTAGATAATGACAACAATTATTCTTCGCTTTTTTATAATTCATCTTCATTTTTTTAACTAGCTGAAAACACGCATATATATGTATATATATATATATATATATATATATATGGTAGCGTTTTTTGAGGTCCTCCCTGTTAGATCTACCAACTTTGATTCATTCTTTTGCCTAAACCCGGTCTATTTTCTACCTGTATATATTTCGTATGTTTTCCATGTAAACAATTACTGTTACTTCTTAATTTCGAATATAACGTTTACTTAATGTGTTTTTTTTTTGAAAATCCTTGTTTTTATAAATTTACCACCTCTAATAGTTGCTTTGTAGGCATTTTTATATATTGACAATTCGTCACAAACATGCTGATTTACTAGATTCATTGTCTTTTAACCTCAACCTTATTTTTCTTCTATATGCAAATGCCATTTTTTTTTAGTAATTGAAAGTTTTTTTTTGTGTGTGATAAGTACCATGGTTAAACGTGAAGCTACAGACTAAATCCATTATGTACGAAATTAAGTTGAAAGGTATGGTAATAATATAATTATTAAAGTTCGGATTATATGCATGTAAATATAGCAAAATATGCACAAAATATTGAGAAATTTGCCCTACTATAGAAAAATATGCAAAAAAACGTAATCCGATTCTATGAAACATTTTATTTTACATTTAAGGTCTGCTACATTACATAATATTTGTGTAACACTATTAACAATATTTTTACAAAAACTTAAAATATCCTTAAACATTATAAATGCTATTCAAGAATATATAATTACATGCTAATATTTAGTAACTATTGATAATTAATAATATCTAATAATAAGTATATCTATTTACTTATGAGTAGAGACAGGCATTCTCAGTCGGCTTACACTGTCGTAGGTTAACGAGGGTTTTGAATGATTCAAAGCTGCTGTCGGCTCAAGTTGTGCGTTTCGCGTTTCCCACTTTAGTACGTGAACAGCTATCATAATGCGTAGATGTATTTCCGAATACGCGTAATATGTGTAATTCGAACGCAAAGTACTGAAAATGTCGAAAATTCATAGAAATGCACCAACTCGCATGGTTGCTAACAGGGTAAGCAGATTTTTATATCAATTCCCAGGCTTAACATATAATGTTAAGTGGTGAGGTGCTTAGTTTATGAGAAAAGTTTATTATGTTGGAACCCACGTTTATGTAGGAAACATGTGCAACACATAAATCTAAAAAAAAACGGAGAGAGACCGTATAATGAATTTCTTTGTGATTTGAGTATGATAGTGCAAAATATATCGGTTGCAAAAATCGGGCAAAAAACGTTTCATCAGTTTTGGAACAAGTACAGTCCTTCGTGGAAACTACAAAGTCAGAAGACGCTACGTAGGTATTTACTGACGGTGCGCGAAAAAATGGATAATTATGTAAAAACCCTAGCAAAAAATAAGGCTATGGCTAACTATAAATGAAACTACAGATATAAAAAAAATCCATTGCATCGATCTTTGTACGGACAATGACTTCGCAAGAACCATCACACCTTTATTTGTTAGTCTGTTAAAGATTGCAAGATTGTACTGCTGAAGCACTTCATAATGTATTATTTAGAACACTACACAACTTTGAAATTTTACCAAAGGAAGTATTAATGATGGTTATCGATGTTGCCACAGTTATGCATCGCGTGGGACAATTATTCAAGGAAGTTGAGCCATTCTTACTACACGTTATATGTGTGCTTCACATTTTGTAGCAGACACTATACGAAAATGTTATCCCGATGTGGATCAACTAATAGGACAGACGAAATCGGTTTTTCTTAAATCTCCGAAACGTATTCGGCTCTTTCATTCGTAATGTCCTGACATCCCTGAATCGCCGCGCCAATTCTTACACGATGGGGTATATGGTTACAGGCAGCATTTTATTATTTGAAACATTTTGATAAGATAAAGTTGAGGATTTTACAACTAAACCCTATAGAAGCAGTTGCAATAAGGCTCAGTCAAATGCACTTTCAAAATCTCCAAGTTGAGGCAGATTTAATAATTATTTACGAGAATTACGTTCCAGTAGTGGACGCAATAAAAAGCTACAGAACACTTCGTTGTCCTTATCGGATTCGTTTGAAGTTCTTGCCCACGTAGAAACAGTGCTACATACTTTAAATGATGAAAGAAGTATATGTATCAGAGAAAAAGTTCATACAGTGTTACGTTAAAATGTAGATTTTACTAGGTTAAGGTAACTTTGTAACAATAATGTTGCGATATATCCGTTGTACAAATTTAATGACCATTTTAACTACGCGAATATTACATCGCTAGCTGTGGAACGATCTTTTTCTGCGTATAAACAAATCTCAAGGAGACTAGAAACGCTATGTTGCAGGTGTTCACTCACGCATTTTCGGGCTTTATCTAAGCATCAAAGCATATTGCGTAAGTTGTTTAGTATATTTTATCTGCATTTTCAATAATTCTACCATAATTTTTTTGTCAGCATCGCACAGTTTTATTTCGGTAAACTCCACACAGTGACGCCAATGTTGGCCGACCTAAATGCCTCTACTTATGATGTATCCAGGGTATTACAATTAGGTACGATTAAGAAAATTGACAATTTGTACTTTTCTAAATTTTCTATTTCAAATGAATGTCTGTCGTCTAGTAAGTGTTTGAATGTGGAAAAAGATCGTTCAACTCAACAGAAGTAATTGAAGTATTTTTTAAATCGCTTACAATGTAGGACTCTAATTCAATGTCATCTACAATTTCCCCTTTCAAAATACATATTAGAAACTTTTGAAAGAATTTTAAATCCTTGATTTTTTCAAATACCCGTGTTTAGATTTTTAAAAAATATTTCTCCAGCTCCTGTAATAGTTGACAATGTTATGGCATTTGTTTAGTAAATTTACAGATTCAGTCAAAAGCAGTTCTCTTGTTTCTAATTTCAAAATTGTTTCTGTTACTACAGAAAAAAGTGTTGCAATAAATGCTTTGCTTTTTTTATAGCATCTGAATCAGAGAACTCTAAAATGAAATTTTTAATATTTTATTGTTTTAATATGATTCTAGTTTATAGGATAGTTTGATAGGATGTTTTATTTTTAATTTTTATAGTTTCTAATTCCATTAACGTATTTACCAGTCTATGCGCACGCTTCCTATTGTCAATTTATTGCTTTTATTACGGTTTTGTTAAGTTATGGACACAACTGTAATGATATATTTTGCATATAATCTGAGCTTTAATAATTATAACAAAGAAAGGTACATCATCACATAATAAAATATAATAGATACAAAATTATTCGAACCATGGATAGATTTCGATCCCCCTACACGCTAGTAGATGATACTAATATTGCCTTTGTTGGATGCATAGTGTTGAGAAAGATCCGATTGAATCGATTCGCCACCGTGCGTTTGGGCTTGCTAACGTTCAATTTGTGGAAAATTGTGTGAAGAAATATTTATTTACATCCTTACCAAGATCCAACTCATGCAAGAAATAAACCCGAATAACCATCATTTACGTCGTATGCTTACTGAATCTACTTTTTCAGCGATGAGACTTATTTTTTGTTGAATAGCTACGTCAACAAGCAAAATTGTCGCATTTTGAGTGAAGAGAATGCGCAGCAGAATCTTCAGACACCATAACAACCAGAGAAATTTTCTGCTTAGTGCGCTCTATGATCTGAAGGAGTTGTTGGGCCGTACTTTTTCAGACATGAGACCGGCCAGTGTGTTACAATCAATTACGAAAGCTCGACAGATATGATAACAGACTATTTCGTTCCCCGTTTGCGTGGCATGAATGTTCAGGAAATGTGGCTTCAGCAGAACGACGTTATGTGCCACACAAGGCGTGACACAATTCACACAATCAATCCACTAAGGGAAACGTTCGACGAACAAATCATATCGCGAGATGGACCTGTCAATTGGCTACCAATATCGTGTGATTTGACGCCTTTGGATTATTTCCTTTGAGGATACACAAGTTTTTAAGCTATGCCGATAAGCCCGCGACGTTAGACGATTTGAAAGTCAACGTTCGCCATATTATTACCAAACCTGGACAAAGCAAAAGGAAAACGACATTATTGTATGTTGCATGTTGTACATGTAACAATCCAAACAAATATATATTTTTCCTACAAAAACAAAATTTCTGTAAAACACCGCTTTTAAATTGGACGCTTCTATTGTGTTGTGATATATCAATATTCGAACAAGTAATTTGAATTGAATGATACTACTATATACTATATTACGAGTCGAAATATGAATATATGACTACTTAATAGAGCAGTACTTTACAGAAATTCCATTTCTGAGAAAAATCGCATTTTTACAAATTGCTACATGTACATAAGTTAGATACAATAATGTCGCATCGTATATCCTTTCGTTTGTCCAGGTTTAATTATTACGCCAATACTGCATATTGAAATACTCGTATATACTAAATGACATAAAATTATCTACTGAATAAAATAAAAATTCAGGTCATTTGGACTATTTTTTTCCGTTTTATTCGATACTAAAAACCACTCTGAAAAAACACCCGATGTTATCTACGAATATATTGATTTTATCAACACCTTAGAAATTAATCTTTTAAACGGAAAATGTAAAGCACGTTTATACATAATTAAAATATGCTTTGTCTTCATTTTCTGTAACACCGTTATTATTTATAATTAGTTTAATATAAAATCGGCACTTTATGGATTATTGACCTTACATTGGAAGTGGAAATCGTGTGTAATAGAGAATTGGAAATTATATTCGATTTGAATATATCTTGACCAACAAATAATTATTTTCATGACAATCCTTGAACTTTATTGATTGAGGTAATACAATTTAATTGCTGCGTTACTGTACGCATACATATTTAAGATTAATAAAATTAAAATCTAATAATGTTTAATCTTCTAATTGTAACGTAGCATTAAAAAATGAAAGCTATATTTGTAACGCAACTTTAATACAGTAAGTAGAAAATATATTTAGTAAATATTTAACATTTAATTAATTAACGCCCATAAACACAGTATGTGTAAGAAATGACGAAATATATTTCTGTATAAGCATCATCTGCGTTTGCACACAGTTCGGCGTTATATTGTATCTGACAGCAATGAATCAATGTCAAACTTAGTTTTTAATTTTGTAAGAGCGATACAAATTTTATATTAAAAAACTCGCAAAAGTAATTATCTTCGGTGTTCAATTTTAAGTTTCTAAAAGTGAAATTGTATACCAAAACTTTAATACTCCTAACTAATAATTTAAACCAGCGATTCTCAACCTTCTTTCCCCCCTTTTCACAGACATCCTGGAAATTCTCAATCAAATTCTTTGCGAAGCTGTAAAAATGGTTAATTTTATGAAAAGCTGACCGTTACAGAATAGCCTGTCTGCTAAAATATGCGATGAAATGGGCGAAAATAAAAAGCTATTCATTTCCGTACAGAAGTTAGATGGTTATCGCGAGGCAAGGTGTACCCGGGTACTGGAATCGCGAGGTGAATTAATAATATTTTTTCAGGATAAACAAATGCCTTTCTCATTGTTTTTACAGAATAATGAGTGTATGTTGTTGTTGGGTTACTTAACTGATGTATTGTCGCATTTAAACTACTTGAGTGTGAATTTACAAGGACGCGATAAAAACATTTTATTCGTGCCATCATTAAGAAGCTTGATATCTGGATTATTCGCCTTCAAAGCAAAAATTTGGACATGTTTCCACTCACTTCGGATTATATTGAGAAAAATTTGAATGAACAAGACCCTATTATTCACCACAGTTTGGATTGAATGAAGATGCATTTGCGTGAGCTAAAAACTCGGTTGACGTTTGAGTATTTCTCGGAAGATAAAAATGATTACTCGACGAGATAGGTACTGAATTCCTTTAGTAAAAACTTTGTTGTCGCTGCTAAGTTACCAGTTGAGATTCGCTACCAGCTCATCGAAATGTCTGCTGACAAAATGCTACAAAACTGCAATTTACATCTGAAGTTTGAAATACGCGTTGAAATGAATATGGAAATTTAGTCTCAGAGGCATTGAAAATATTAATCGCTTTCGCCACGTCTTATCTCTCTGAAGAAGGTTTTTCGTCTATGGTTGCGCTAAAAACTAAATACAAGAATCGTCTCTTATCACTCGAAAACAATTTGCTGTGGTATCTTTCTAACGTAGATCCCACGTATGGAGAAACTTTTAAATGAAAAACAATTGCAACCATCACATTAATTTATTTTCTTTACATATGTACTTTTTTCTCATAAAATGATTCTTTCTATTTTGCGTTCGAAATGAACTCATTATGAAACCCAAAACAGTATCGAAATGAGCTTCATTTCGATACGCTTTTTTTCATTTTTCAATGTTGGCGTTGTTCGAATACAGAAATAAATATCATTGCTGTCATTTGATTTTAAGAATTTATGTACATTTGACATATATGATATATGTCCGTATTTTACACAAACAACGTATGTTGTATACAATTGACAACAACATGTATATGTTTCTATGTCACTCATGTTTATATTTTTAAATGAAATATCAAGTAATGTTAACGAAAATTAATAAATAATATGTAATATAATATACTTCGCGGATAGCAAGATTTAAATTTGAAAATGTCAAGTATCAATGTGACCAACTGCATGCTTTATATAAAAATGAAACTCTGAACTTTCAAATTAAATAATTCCAATTTAAGCAATTTATTAATGTAAAAAACGCAAAATAGAAAAAATAGTATAAAAAACTCGTTTCATAAGGCCTTTTGCCGCACTCGCTCTTTAGAAAACTCGCCGCTATCGCGGCTCGTTTTCTAAACTGATCTAGTGCGGCAAAATGGTGCCTTATGAAACTTGTTTTTTAATATACTATTTCATTATTGTTTAGGCTATTTCGCGACCCCGCTTTAATATCACTGCAACACCCTTGGAAGTCGCGACCCCCAGGTTGAGAAACGATGCTCTATAGCATACTCAAATATAAACAAAAAGTTTTCCAATTTAATTTATTTGCATAATTATAAAATTCAGGTTTACAAAATGTCAACCAATTTAAATTATTATAAATAAATCAATTTCAAATAAGCTGATCATGTTTGCTAGTGATTATTTTTAAATTAATTACACATTTGCAAATAAATACAAAACTGTAACATAGACAAATACGATGCACAATTGGGATTTAAAATTTAATTTGATTTGATGAGATCAGGAGTCTCGGCTAGAAATTTGGTTGGGGAAATTAGAAATACTCTTTTAACCATCACATTAATTTCTTTTCTTTACACGTGTACTTATTGTAAGTAAAATGTTAATAACAAATAATTATTTTTGATGAAGTGGTTTTTCATTATTGTTTAGGCTATTATTTAGCAATCCCCCTTTAATTTCATCGCGACCCCCAGATTGAGAAACGATGTTTAACTAAAAAGTACACATAGTACAAGGGTTATTTTTTTTCAAATTCCTCTGAACTGGCAAATAAGGGCAATGAGGTACACAAGGGTTACACATAAGTCTAAACTATTTCTCCAAGTAGTCACCACCGACATTAAGACATTTATCGTATTGAAAAATTAGTTTCTGTATACCCTCCTCTTACCATTTTGCTGCCTGGGTTCTCAGTTAATCTTGCACACAGGTTTTCAGCTCATCAGTACTAAACCGCCGCTTTCTCAAGCACAATTTCATTGTGATAACAAATGATTACTTGATACCAAGGCCATTGGCGGGTGGACGGACGATTTCTATACGAAGTTCTTGAACAGTTTCTTTGTTTGTACGGCTGCATGAGGATGTGCATTTTCATGACGAAGGACAATTCCTGTTAACTTTTCTTTTGTTTCGTATTGCTCTCTGTAGACGTGTAAATGTTTCACTCTCAGAACAAACCACAGAAAGTCAAACAAACCGTGTCCAACAGAAAGTTTAGAACTACTGTGCTTTTGGACTGTAGAGGAATTGTCGTGTACACCACCAACAAAATTCCTCTACGATGGATATAAACTTTCTGTTGGACAGAGTTTGTTTGGACTTCTGTAGCTTGTTGAGAAAATTCTTATGCATCGTTTGTTTCAATTACGTTTTCGTCTCAGTGTGCACAAACTGAACCCACGTTTCGTCTCCCGTTACATGCTGTCCAAAAAACTTCTCGTTCCTTTATCGCTGCAAAAAAATACACACACACACTGGCCAACCCGGTTAGAAAATACTAGCAGATAGATTACTAAATAGTCTGCGCAAGCACCGCGTCAGCATGGCAACTGTTGCCTAACGGAGGTTGAAAAAAAATAGCTCTCGTAATTAAAGAAATTAAGTATACATTAGTTCAAGCATCTGCTAAAGAACATAGATTCTATAAAATGCTTATTGAATCGTGAAATTGACATTTGGTTTAGAGAAATAGAAGCCACTTGATGGTCTATGCGCTGCGTAGGCCACAATAAAATTAAATCCGTCGATTTTGATGGATCACAGTAGTAATATAATGGTTGTTTAGTGAAAAAATAAACAGAATCGGTTAAACTATTAATTATATTATTACATATTAGGGAAACTCTGATATTTTTTTATCCGCGCCAAAAGTTTCGAAAATTATTGGAAAGATAATGGAGTTCCATTTTAAGTGTTAATTTATTCCTAAGAACGTTTAAAATGTTGCTTATATTGAAATATTTTATAAATAGGAGAATATAACAGAGTATAATAATATATAATAATTCAAGCTCACTAAATTAGTATTTCAACAAGGCGAATTGATACTAAACATTTTTTTCATAGATATAAGTTTTATCTTTGTAGTTTTTTCCATACGTGTATCACTCTGGATTTTATTGATGGTTTATCCTTGTTAAATTAATTAAAACAATATTATATAAATACGGATTGAATCAAATTGTCAATGTGCCTACTAGAATTACGAATCATAGCAAAACATTAATAGACTATATTATAATTAATAAAAAGGATTTGGCACACGAAGTTCATAGAACTCCTCGGATTGGTGACCACTGCATTTTGGGCATTGCCGTAGAAGAAGAAAAAGAAGCCCACTTAGAAAAGACTGTAATAAAGAAAAGAAAAATGAGAAATTATAGGAAGGAAAGTTTACAAGATAGCTTATTTGGTATCAACTGGAGCTATTCGGTGGTAAATGTTGATGTCATCGCGGATGCTTTCATTAGCAGCATAGGTGACATAATGGAGAAAATGTGTCCTATAGAGGAACTCACACTGAGGAAAATTTATTTGAAGAAGAAATGGATGAATAGCGGTATAATAGAAATGAGTTAAGAGACTTGAACTATAGGCGGGTTGTGTTTACTGACCAAGACTGCGACTGGGAAAATTACAAAATAGCGCGTAACAAAGTGACACAGCTTATAAAAAAGGAAAAGGATGAATATTACATTAAGATTATAGATGAAAATAGATATAATAGTCGTAAATTGTGGAAAAACTTAAAGAGCATTACTACCGAATAAAAGTAAAAATATTAACAGTGAAATAAAATTCAGTGACGGAGCTACGGCTATCGCGAAGGAGATTGCTCATAAATTTAATAACTTTTTCGTTAACAGTATTGAAAATATTGTGAGAGATATACCTAGGTCGATGGATTATCCAAAGTTACTCGATAATATTAATGCCCTCGTACAAATGGATTGCTTTACTGCTGTATCGATGGGGTCTTTAAAATCTATATTTAAATCTATGAAGTGTACTGGAGAGATAGGTGACGGAATATCAACAAACGTTTTAAGAGATTCCTGTGAAGTAGTTGCTGACAGGTTTCTCGATGTTATAAATACGTCACTTCGAACTGGTAAATTTCCTGAAGATTGGAAAACGACATGTGACGCCAGTACCTAAGGTTAACGGAACGTGTCGGCATGAGGAATTTAACTTAGTAGCTCCATATGAAAAAGTTTTGGAAACGTGTGTAAAAGTCCAATTAATGGAATATTGTGAAAAAAATTCTCTAATTAAGTCGAATCAGTCGTGGTTCAGAAATATCATTCGTGCGAAACGGTTGTGCTGAGTGTTTGCGATGCGTGGGCGAAAGTAATTGATAAAGGCAAGTTTGTTTTGACTGTATTCTTAGACTTTAAGAGGGCTTTTGAGACTGTTGACAGAGCCTTGTTGTTGTGTAAATTAAATAAAATGGGAATATCTGGGTTAGCGTTAGGATGGTTTGAATCGTACCTAAGTAATAGATATCAAGTAGTCAAGTATAAAAATGAGATGTCTGATAAGATTATTACAAAATACGGAGTGCCCCAGGGAACAGTGTTAGGTCCACTATTGTTTATTCTGTACATTAATGATATAGTCAAAGCGGTTGATAATTGCAAAATATGTATGTTTGCTGACGACACCATGATCTATATAGTTGGTGATGATATTAGGGAGATGGTGGATAGCATGACTGTCCAATTAAATAAATTGTATAAATGGGTATGTGAGAATAATATGGCACTGAATTTCAGTAAAACTAAGTTCATGATAATTGGTACTAAATATAAGATTTCTAAATTGAATTTTAATGATACAGATTTGTATATGGACTCCAAGAAAATAGACAGAGTTGAGAATATGAAATATTTGGTGGTAATATTGAATACTAATTTAGATTTCAAAACTCACGTTCAATACCTATCTAATAAAATTTCCAAAAAGATATTTTTCTTAAATAGATTTAGTCATAATTTGTCACTGTATGCCCGACTGTTGTTGTTTAAATCTTTAATAGCACCACATTTTGATTTTTGCTCTGCCATTTTATTTAGTATAAATGGGAATGAGATGCAGCAACTCCAAAAACTACAGAATAAAGCTTTGCGAATAGTATTAAAATGTAACAGGTATACCCCAATTAATCTAAGCTAGAAACTTTAAGTTTATTAAGTGTAAAACAATAAATTCTTTCAATGGAGACTGTGGTTAAATAATAATTTAAAAAGGTATATAACCCCTTACCACAATTATTAGTCGTATCCTAAATACGTATTTCGACAACTAAGTTGTCATCATCAGTAGGTAAAAACTACTAATTAAAGTCACACGGGGCACAATAAAGTAAGATAAACGCTTCCGCACAACTACTATACACTGCAACCCTGTAAAGACTAAATTTACCATGCACATTTCAAACTACGAGACAAAACACTTGTCTCTTTGGAAAAGGTTCTTAAACATCTGTTAAAATATCGAACAAAGGGACGGCAAAAATTCTTCTCTAAAGACGGCGCCAACTAAAAACGATTTTAAAGCTACGGTGACCTACTAATAAACTAAATGAAACACCTTATATTTCCACAAAACACTAGTATAATTAACTGTATGAGCATTTCATGTGCAATGTACAAATTAATAGTTATTATTAAACGTGTTATTTTCAAGTACGCAGGTAGTGACAAAATCTATATTGGGTCCGATTGTAAAAACATTTTCCATTAACAAATGGTTAAAAAGTCGTATAGTAAAGGCCGAACTCTCATAGCAATTCTGAGAAAGACAAAATTAAGAAGAGGCGTTATATGTGAAAAACCAGACATCCGGCTTGTTGTATTATATTAAATGAGAATACAATCCTCGTGAAAAGGGTCAATAAATAATTAGATATTGTAGGTGTATAATTTAGAAGTTAATTATAAATAGGTGACAATGTGTTATATTAAATGGGAAACCATTCACGTGAACAGGGGGTCTGTGAATAATTAGATATTGTAGGTATATAAATTTAAAAGTTAATTATAAATAGGTGACAATGTCCTAGTTAAGGAGTTAAGCAAATTAATATAATGTATAGAATTCACGGTAGGCTCTGGGTGTGTAGGAGGTAATTTTGCATATTAAATGAGAATTCAATTCATGTGAAAAGGGTCTTGAATAATTGGATATTGTAGGTATATAATTTAAAAGTTAATTATAAAAAGGTGACATGTCCTAGTTAAGGAGTTGCGCTATTTAATATAATGTATAGAATTCACGGTAGTCTCTGGGTGTGATAAGGAGGTAATTTTGCATATTAAATGAGACTCACTTCACGTGAAAAGGGGGTCTATGCATAATTGGATATTGTGGGCATTTAATTTAAAAGTTAATTATAAATAGGTGGCATGTCCTAGTTAAGGAGTTAAGCAAAATGAAATAATGTATAGAATTCACGGTAGGCTCTGGGTGAAACATGATAAATAATTTAATAAACAAAACATCCGGTACATCTGTTCCCCAAAACGCGAAACAAATTTACATTTCGTGAAACAAACACACCGAATGCTTCATTCAACAACCATTGTTTAGGAGGTAATTGTATTATTTCACGTGTATGGACTCCCACATGTCTATAATTTCTGATGTTACATCCCCCACCCACTTATAAAAATGTGAATAGACAGCTGAACGGTATTGGAGATTTATCGCTATTCAAGGAGGTATGTTTATTTTTCGCGATAAATATACTTTCGTAAGCATCAAGTTCATGGGGTTTATTAATTCCTTTTATCAATTTCAAACCTGTAATCGGTACATTGTGTAGTGTGCTCAAAGCGTGATTTGCGACATTTGATTTATCCGGTCTATTGTATTTGATATGTGCTATGTGTTCTTTAAAACGTGTTATTATAGGTCGTTTAGTTTGGCCTATATATTTCAAATTACAATCCGCGCAACTAATTTCATAGATCCCTGATTTCGAATTGGAATTGATTTTATCTTTAGTATTCCCTAGCAGACTTTTGATGGTGTTTTCAGACCGAAATGCTACCTGGAGACCTCTTTCTTTCACAATTCTATTAATGTTTTTCGTGACAGGGTGGTATGGTAGACATATGTACTTTTTCTCTTGGTTATTTTGGGGTATCAAACTCGTGGATTCGCGGATCGTATTTTTTTTTTTTTTTTTTTTTTTTTTTTTTTTTAGTTTTTCTAATTAATTTATTGATTATTTCTATGTCAAAGCCATTGTATGTCGCAATATTTTTAATGAAATCTAGTTCTGTTTCATATCTCTCCTTTGTTAACGGAAAATTTAGTAACCGATTGACTAAAAAGTTAAAGGAAGCTGTCTTATGTTGATAACTATGATTTGAATCCGCGGTGATGAATCTATTAACGTTGGTTTCTTTCCGGAAAATATCGATTTCTATTTTATGTTTATTTCTAATCAGTAAAGTATCTAAAAATGATATCTTGCCGTATTGTTCCTTTTCCACCGTAAATTTAATAGTCGGATATTTCAAATTTAATTGATTAACAAACATGTCTAATTCGCATTTCCGTGTGTCAAAAATCGCAAGAATGTCATCTACATACCTAATCCAGACTCTAGGGAAATATTTAGTGTTGTTTTTGAATTCTACTTCAAATTGACTCATGAATAAATTGGCTATGAAAGGAGATAAGCAGTTACCCATAGTTGTGCCTTGTTTCTGTTCATAAAATTTTTCTCCTACTTGGAAACAATTCTGCGCCATGCACAGAGTTGTCAGTCTCATGTATTCTCTTATTTTTGAAGGTTCAATGTTGTTCTTGTGGAGCAAGCTTTCTAAATATTTCATAGTCTCTGGAATAACGACGTCACGTCGAATGAAACTAAAATTTCCCCGGTTTCCAGTTCACAGTCTTTAATTAATTTAACAAATTCTAAAGAATTGCTGACTGACAAATTTTCTGGTTTAACGGGTAAGAAATGTCCAATTTTAATACCCAAAAGTATAAATTTGAATGTTAGTAATCCTGTAGTACCAAGAATGTATTGTTTACCGAAGATACATAAACCAGGTAACTCGATGAGACCTATAGTTTCAGGTATTAACTCACCGACTTACTTGATTTCCAAATGGCTAGTGAATGAATTTAAAAATCTACCCGTTAAACCAGAAAATTTGTCAGTCAGCAATTCTTTAGAATTTGTTAAATTAATTAAAGACTGTGAACTGGAAACCGGGGAAATTTTAGTTTCATTCGACGTGACGTCGTTATTTCCCTCGGTACCTATTCCAGAGACTATGAAATATTTAGAAAGCTTGCTCCACAAGAACAACATTGAACCTTCAAAAATAAGAGAATACATGAGACTGACAACTCTGTGCATGGCGCAGAATTGTTTCCAAGTAGGAGAAAAATTTTATGAACAGAAACAAGGCACAACTATGGGTAACTGCTTATCTCCTTTCATAGCCAATTTATTCATGAGTCAATTTGAAGTAGAATTCAAAAACAACACTAAATATTTCCCTAGAGTCTGGATTAGGTATGTAGATGACATTCTTGCGATTTTTGACACACGGAAATGCGAATTAGACATGTTTGTTAATCAATTAAATTTGAAATATCCGACTATTAAATTTACGGTGGAAAAGGAACAATACGGCAAGATATCATTTTTAGATACTTTACTGATTAGAAATAAACATAAAATAGAAATCGATATTTTCCGGAAAGAAACCAACGTTAATAGATTCATCACCGCGGATTCAAATCATAGTTATCAACATAAGACAGCTTCCTTTAACTTTTTAGTCAATCGGTTACTAAATTTTCCGTTAACAAAGGAGAGATATGAAACAGAACTAGATTTCATTAAAAATATTGCGACATACAATGGCTTTGACATAGAAATAATCAATAAATTAATTAGAAAAACTAAAAAAAAAAAAAAAAAAAAAAAAAAAAAAAAATACGATCCGCGAATCCACGAGTTTGATACCCCAAAATAACCAAGAGAAAAAGTACATATGTCTACCATACCACCCTGTCACGAAAAACATTAATAGAATTGTGAAAGAAAGAGGTCTCCAGGTAGCATTTCGGTCTGAAAACACCATCAAAAGTCTGCTAGGGAATACTAAAGATAAAATCAATTCCAATTCGAAATCAGGGATCTATGAAATTAGTTGCGCGGATTGTAATTTGAAATATATAGGCCAAACTAAACGACCTATAATAACACGTTTTAAAGAACACATAGCACATATCAAATACAATAGACCGGATAAATCAAATGTCGCAAATCACGCTTTGAGCACACTACACAATGTACCGATTACAGGTTTGAAATTGATAAAAGGAATTAATAAACCCCATGAACTTGATGCTTACGAAAGTATATTTATCGCGAAAAATAAACATACCTCCTTGAATAGCGATAAATCTCCAATACCGTTCAGCTGTCTATTCACATTTTTATAAGTGGGTGGGGGATGTAACATCAGAAATTATAGACATGTGGGAGTCCATACACGTGAAATAATACAATTACCTCCTAAACAATGGTTGTTGAATGAAGCATTCGGTGTGTTTGTTTCACGAAATGTAAATTTGTTTCGCGTTTTGGGGAACAGATGTACCGGATGTTTTGTTTATTAAATTATTTATCATGTTTCACCCAGAGCCTACCGTGAATTCTATACATTATTTCATTTTGCTTAACTCCTTAACTAGGACATGCCACCTATTTATAATTAACTTTTAAATTAAATGCCCACAATATCCAATTATGCATAGACCCCCTTTTCACGTGAAGTGAGTCTCATTTAATATGCAAAATTACCTCCTTATCACACCCAGAGACTACCGTGAATTCTATACATTATATTAAATAGCGCAACTCCTTAACTAGGACATGTCACCTTTTTATAATTAACTTTTAAATTATATACCTACAATATCCAATTATTCAAGACCCTTTTCACATGAATTGAATTCTCATTTAATATGCAAAATTACCTCCTACACACCCAGAGCCTACCGTGAATTCTATACATTATATTAATTTGCTTAACTCCTTAACTAGGACATTGTCACCTATTTATAATTAACTTTTAAATTTATATACCTACAATATCTAATTATTCACAGACCCCCTGTTCACGTGAATGGTTTCCCATTTAATATAACACATTGTCACCTATTTATAATTAACTTCTAAATTATACACCTACAATATCTAATTATTTATTGACCCTTTTCACGAGGATTGTATTCTCATTTAATATAATACAACAAGCCGGATGTCTGGTTTTTCACATATAACGCCTCTTCTTAATTTTGTCTTTCTCAGAATTGCTATGAGAGTTCGGCCTTTACTATACGACTTTTTAACCATTTGTTAATGGAAAATGTTTTTACAATCGGACCCAATATAGATTTTGTCACTACCTGCGTACTTGAAAATAACACGTTTAATAATAACTATTAATTTGTACATTGCACATGAAATGCTCATACAGTTAATTATACTAGTGTTTTGTGGAAATATAAGGTGTTTCATTTAGTTTATTAGTAGGTCACCGTAGCTTTAAAATCGTTTTTAGTTGGCGCCGTCTTTAGAGAAGAATTTTTGCCGTCCCTTTGTTCGATATTTTAACAGATGTTTAAGAACCTTTTCCAAAGAGACAAGTGTTTTGTCTCGTAGTTTGAAATGTGCATGGTAAATTTAGTCTTTACAGGGTTGCAGTGTATAGTAGTTGTGCGGAAGCGTTTATCTTACTTTATTGTGCCCCGTGTGACTTTAATTAGTAGTTTTTACCTACTGATGATGACAACTTAGTTGTCGAAATACGTATTTAGGATACGACTAATAATTGTGGTAAGGGGTTATATACCTTTTTAAATTATTGTAAAACAATACATAGTATATAAGACAATGGTTTTCATCTATAAAATTAAAATTGGAATAATGCCTCCTTACTTAAGTGGCAAATTGACAACGGTCGATCAAATTCACAACTACGGAACCAGAAATACCAACGATTATTATATTGAAAACTATAATAGGGTGCAAACAACCAAGAATGTGTTTGTGAACGGACTGAAACTGTTTAATAGTTTACCTACGTACATGAAATCCAGTGGTAGTTTGAATAGATTTAAGATCCTTGTAATTGAATTTGTTAGGGAAAACTTTTAGTTTAAGTCTTTTGTTATTGTTCTAACTTTCATGATTTATATTTTCAAAATTTATTGTGCATGTACATAGCAGTTGCTAAATAAAGTTATATTATATTATTATTATTATTTATCCAATATATTCCGCATTAACACATGATTCAGATAAAATTACTTCGTTGCTCTTATACACATCTTCCTAATAAATTCTAATTAATCAATATCGTTTATAGTTCCTCAACGACGTCGCGTATATATAATATAGTATAGACAGGCTAATGCTGTTGAATAGTTCATCTTTGTGTATCCGTTCTTCTCTAGTTCTTCGACATGTTATTCCTCCTTTTTACGTGTCCGGCATAGCTAAGTATTGTCATTCTTGTGTATGATTGTAACAAACATCAATCAATAAAAGTACAAACGGAATTTTATCTATTACTTTCGTTTTATGTTATACTTTTGATTTTGAAATTCTTTTGATATATATTTTAACTTTTAAGGGGTTTCGTTAGATTTCTTTGAATTTGTTATTTCTGTACATATTTTTCACAAATTTTTTGTATTCGATCTTCTCTAAAAACCTTGTTCTTGGTAAAGTTTTATTCCTAAAATTATATTTACAATCTCATTCCTTTTTTCCTTTGCAAATTAAATTACATCTAATTTCTCTTTATATTCTTCCTTTCTGCCCTTTCAAGGGTCGAATTTGGATTAAGAGTTCGGCTCCTCTTTCACCCATTTTCCATTGTTTTCTATTACTTGCCATAACTCTCATGTGCTCCACCCTTTTCTTACTATCCTTTTCTATCTCAACTATTTGTCGAATTCATTAGTTCATAAGGCTACGTATCCTCCTTTTCTTCCTTCTCGCTGTCTTCATTATTTTCCTTGACAGACTTTTTGGGGGTATATGACAAAACTATTTTGTCTTCTCTTTAGATTTTTGAATCTAGGTTATTGTTTGATCATTTGATCAACGGGTTTTTCAATAAAAAGAATATGTTTTTAAATCGAAACGAAACAATTAATAAAAATAAACCAAAACTTATTATTTTTTTTTAAGTGTCAACAATGCAATTAAGTTCTGAAAATAACAACATTTAAATGAGTACCTCTGCTTCTCCTGCAAAACTGAATTCCATAAACTCAATTTTCAATATGCAATAAATTAGACTTGAATGTTCAATTTTAATGTATCAATCGTATCCGATCTATTCTAACAAACAGTAGACTCCAAATATCCCGACAAGAAGAAGACTAAAGATCTAAATCATTCAACAGGTCCATTTCTGGAAAAACAGTCAACTCATCAAACTTTTGACACAATAAACCCAATGATTTCACGGGCCGTGTGGTCCTAACGCTGTCTTGTAACGATATGTTAGTTAAATCATTCAGTTCAGGCCATAAAATGGTAGTTATCATCGATCTGTAACGCTCACCATTGACAGTAATGGAATCTCGATTTTCATTTCGGAAGAAAACAGAACCGATAATGCCGCCATGCTATAAACTACACCTAACAGTCACTTCTGTAGAATGTAAAAGATCTCTCGTGAACGACTTCTGAATTATTTTTACTCCAATAACGACAATTTCGCTTGTTTACCATTTCGAGAGATGAAAATGAGCTACGTCCAGGATATAATGTTTGCGCCAAAATCATTACCATTTTGAAGTTGATTCAAGGCGAAATCAGCAACTGTACGATGTTTAAGATGGTCAAAAGGCTTTAGTTCTTGCGTCAGATAATTTTGTAAAGATGCAAGCCCAAATACTCACACAAAATACCCCAAGCAAATCTTCTAGACAGCCGCAATTGTTGTAAAGGTCTCGAAATCGATATATTAAGGTTTTCATAAACACTGCACCGCATCAACACCGCAATATTCTCGACATGTCGAGGATTTCTTTGTCTTACTGGTACGCGAGCATTATGTAAAGAAAAAATACTACCGAAATTTTTTAATGCGACGGTTGGTCAACATACTAGATCGATTATAACGACCATAAATTGGAAGAAGTGTTTGAAATAAGTTGCAATAAAAGAACGGTTATTTTGGTTAAAAAATTTGATAATTTCAGAACATCGCTAAAGCGTATGTCTTTCCATGATGTAATTGTAGACTTTACTAAACACTAGACAACGACAATCAATATTGACATTTTAAATATGGCTGTATGTTAATTTCAAAACAAACTCCTATTCCTTTCCATCCTTTATTATAATACTACAAAGATGTTTATATGTTGATAAGGTTTCTAGTAAGATTTCAGTTTTCATACAAAACCATAATTTTACTCACTTTGCTGATTCACCCCCATTTTTAGGTTCTCCATTTCAGTTATACATATATGCATTTAAAAGTTTTTGCATTTTATTTTTAGAGTCTGCCATTGGTACTATATCATCATTAGATTCCGATTCCCAATCGTATGCCTTCTAATTTTGATTATTTATTAAGAGATATGACATTTTATACAATTGTCGAGTATGTACTTAAAAATTTAGCAAACAGCAATAAAATCCCTATCAACTTTTCCAGCTACATTTTATATATTTTGCAAAACAAATATCAAAATAGCAGGTGTTTCACAGTTTATGGTCTATTTGAGTCGCATCGTAATAAAGTAAAATAGTCATTTTCTAGAATATATTTCGTGTAAAAGCAACACATTCTTCTGAATAAATCTAAGCAAAAATGACCATGTTAATCTATTGGGATCATGGCCAAAATTTAGTATTAATAGGCCATGTAGAATACAATTTGCTTACGAACATTATTATTTGAAATATATTTTAAACATATTTTTCTTGGTACGTCTTTATTTGCATTTAACGATATTCTAAGAAAGAAGTAATTAAACTTCTAGTTTCAAAAATTCTTTTATTGTAAATACCACTACAATATTGTTTCGCCATACAATGGCTTCATCAGGTGGATGAAATACTGAAACAATATTGTAGTGGTATTTACAATAAAAGAATTTTTGAAACTAGAAGTTTAATTACTTATTTCTTAGCGTTATAATGAAGTTTCAACAAGTATCTCCTTCGTCAATTAACTATTTAACGATATTCGTTGATTTGTTTCTAATACAAGAATAAATTCCATTATTTAGTTGTAAAAAATCTCTATATTAACATATTGTTAGCAAGCAATTTCACGAACAAAACTATCTCATGTCATCGGCTATTATTTTGTAATTGAGTATGAATACAATAGCCTCAATAATCTTCAATATACTTAATTCATACGAGGGCGGATTGATATATAAGGTCTCCGACTCTGTAAAATAAAAAGAAGAGAATATAATAATGGAACCATTCTCAAAATGAAGTAAATTTGTTGTACTATCAACGTATAATTATTTTTCCATATAATCACCATTTAGTGCAACACATTTCTCCAAACGCTGAACTCATTTCTTCATTCCGTCCATGAAAAAACTTTCTTGTGTACTGTTGATCCAAATGCGAACAACAGACCGAACTTATGAAAAATCTTAACCTTTTAATATCTTCTTCAACTAGGACAATAAGCAGAGGAGAATGCGAAGCGTTTCGTTTCTGCAAAGTGGTCTAGCATTGTCGTGGTGCAAGAAAAAATTCATTCATTCTGACCTTACTCTGCGGATACCATTCCTTAGTGATCGTAAAGTTTTGCAGTATCTTATTGAATTAATCGTTGATCTCTTCGGCAGATATTCGGTATGAATAACCCCTTTGAAAACACCCTTTGCATTCCAAAAAATGGTGAGGATAGCTTTTTGCGCTAATGGAACTCTTGAATTTTCATACACGCGGAAAATCAAGGCGACGATATTCCATTGATAGCCGATTGTTTTTAGGGTCAAAATGATGAACCCAAGACTTGTCCCCGGTGATAATGTTCATGAGAAAATCATCTCTTTCGCTTTGATACTGGTTAATAAGTTCTTGGGGAATGTGTTTTCCTGCTTCTTCCATTGCATCCGTTAACTGTCACGGGGCCCCACTTCTGAATAATGTACTTGACTCTTTCTTAGCCAATGTCCAAGTCTAATGTCTTGTTCTTTTTTTGCAATTCGGCGATTTCCTTGAATCAGCGCAGAAATTTAATTTTGAAGGAATTAAATAATAACTCATTGTAATAAGTGTTAACACTTTTTAATGTGTTCAATGATGGAATCTTCATCTACAAAAGAACGTACAGTATTTCGAACTATTATTTGAAATTTAATAGGTTTCTACACCTTTCCCAAAATTGCTGGTTCCAAAACGTGAATAGATTTTTTCCTTGTAAACAAATATCAAAATTTTAAAAATTAAAAAAATTCTTCCATTTAAAATTTTTATCTTTAAGACATGATAGCAAAATGTGTTAATGTAAGAACAGAAGAAGAGCTTCTAAGCAATAACGTACAAATTCTGTACCTACTATTGACGAAACAATATTTCCATCTTAATGTGTAAAGATGTGCTAGCTAGCTGATAACGCAATCCTAAGTCACGACTTATGTGCCGGATTTGATTTAATTTGTTTGTTAGGTTCTTACTTTATATAATGTAGCATGAAGATATCGTTTACAAACATGTTTGCCGAGAACATAGCCCCTCGACAATTTACAAATTACCAAATCCATCTATTTGTTATTAGCCTTGATTCGGTGAAGATACATAATATATTCCTTTATCTGTAAATTAGAGACATTGCACTTGAAAATATATACTACATGGGCGTATTTTTTTATAGTTTAATAAACTTACCACATATTGGTTTAACCATAGCACAGTGGTAAGTCACTGGCATATTGTGGCGGAGCTACCGGGATCAGATCCGGAGCTTGCTGCGCGAGGAGATTTTCGTGGTTTTCCTTCTCGTGGTGAATGCCGACATCCAAGTATCTTAAGTGACTTCACAGACGCGGACGTAATAACTTATGGCTAGACTGCGGAAACGGCGGTATCCTGTATCGGGTGTGATTGATCGGTGCCGACAATGTATAATCGATCAACTTAACATTTTTATATGAATGTTATAGCGCGATGATATTGATAAAAGTTGTCTGTTTCTACATATTTTAATGCAAACAGACGGAGTTGTGAAATATTTTCGCCAGAGTCGTAATAAAGGCAATGAAATGTATTATTAAATTAATTTAAATTAACTTGAATTGAATTGAAATTAATTCAAGATATATATACAATATGCATTTGCTTTATACAGTGAAAAAATTCAAAATATTGAAAAAGTATAAACTTGAAATTAATCATATCACCTCTATAATTAATGTAAATGCTTAATCACACCACAGTAAACATTTTTTATTCACATTAATTATTACAATATAGTCTAAACTTTATTTTGTAAAGTACGTTATTTTATTAGACAGTATGTCTTTAAATATAGAAAAACTTCGCTCAACATCAGAGCTAGTGAGTGGCGCATAGAAATAATAGCCTTTAAATTTAATATATCTACCGATTTCTGTATGTTGAACATTACTACAAAAGCCTTTCAGGACATTAAAATCAGGGCTACGAGCGAATATTGCATCAATCTTATTATTTAAGCGAAACCGACTCTGTCTCTGCGCCTGCATGACTCATTAGAAGGTAGCGTCAGTTCCGAAGTCTACTTATACCTACCATGCCCCCTGAAATGTGCGTTAAGCTGTTGGGGAATGCCTTAGCATTCCTTAGCTTAATTAATTAATTATTATTACAATGTAGAATAGCCTTCGTCAAGATGCAACTTATAACTAGAGTGGACCAATCCGGAGCGAAAGCAGAGGCGTGACTAACGAATTGGTTCACGATTACTTAGTATGTTGTTCACGGTCATCGTTTGTACACGTATAATAGCAGCAGGAAAGTGTATTCTGTGTATTTAATAATGTTGCACAACTATGTTCGATAGAAGACGCAAGAAATGAGTGTATTTTAAGTAAGTTTGAAAGTCACGCCTCTGCTTTCGCTCCGAATTGGTCCACTCTACTTATAACCTTTATTGTCCTAATTATCTTCAGTCCTACGCTAGTGTTTGGAATAAGATTTCTTTAATGAAAACTAACAAACTTAGCGTTCAGAATCTGAACGATTATTATATATAAATAAAAATGTATTTTTTAATCAAAATAATGATTCCCTCTACCGATATCCTCTAAAAGTTCAGAATTAAAAACAAAATTATAATTTTGAAAGCACGTTAAGCTGTTGAAAGATACTAAGGCATGAATTATTATTACAATGTAGAATAGATTTCGTCAAGATGTAAAATTAGTAACTTTAAGTAAAATTAGTAGGAAATGTCTTCAGTCCTAGGCTGGTATTTGTAGTGGTATTTTGCCTTATGTTTATTGATAAACACTAACTACCGTTAAGAAACCCAAATGGTTATATCATATATACATAAAACAAGTTTCTATTTTGGTCAAAAAATAATTACCTCTACGTATATGCTTTAAAAGGTCAAAATTTCAAACAAGATTATAGTTTCAAAAGTAAAATATAAAAGCAGCATAATTTCAAACACAGATACTAAATATGCCGGGCTCGAAATATTTTACAAGGCATTAACGTTAATGGATTTTCTTTTAGCGCATTCTAATTTTCTTTTTTTTTTCCAGGTAATTTCCACTAGTTCGTGTAAAAAGGATTTAAAGGTGGGATGCAGTAAAATATATGTTTACATTTTCAAATATGCGTGCGAATGCTCTCAAGTCAATAAGTTGAAAAAAAGTGATGAAAATCCCTTTAAAGCTCGATTTATTGAAATATATGTATGTACGAGGGTATATCAAAATATAACGAGAATGACGCTATAACTTCTTTTACGACTAGAATTTTAGAACATAATGAATAGAACATGAAACCCCCCTCTCTAATGTACTTATCCTCAAGTAGGCTTTGATTTAAATTTTAACATTTATTTATTACAAATTAATTACTGAATTGTCAGTGTTTGATGTACCCATCGAAAAAATGAGAGTGGAGCAAAGATATGCGATAAAATTTTGTATTCGGTTGGGTAAAACTCCATCTGAAACTTTTGAAATGATTAAAACTGCGATGATACCCAGATGATAGTTTATCTCTATGTAAAGTGTTTGAGTGGCATAAGAAATTCAAAGGCGGTTGTGAATGAGTGGAAGATGAACCTCGACGCGGGCGACCACCAACTGTACGAATTGATTCAAAATTTCAGAAATTAACGACTTGATCCAAAAAAATCGTCGTATTGACATATATCGACTTTCTGACATTGTTAATTTGCCTTATGGTTCTACTCGAAAAATGATTAACGAAGATTTTGGGTACCGAAAGGTTGCAGCAAAATGGGTTCCAAAAGTGATGACCGATGAACAAAAATCCAATCGAGGGACAATTTGTCGGCAGTGGAAAAGGCAACTGCAACATAATCCACAATTTTTAAACAATGTGGTTACATGTGACGAAAGTTGGTTTTATAATTACGACCCTGAATTGAGGCCTCAAAGTATGCAATGGAAGCCCAAAGGCAGTGCAAGACCGCAGAATGTGAAAACTCTGCGCCGGTAAAGTAATGCACTTAATTTGTTTGGATAAATCTGGCGTTATTTATGATCACATCCGTACCTAGAGAACACACAGTAACTGGAGAATACTATTCTAATGTACTTCGAGGAACCCTAAGGGCAAAATTAAAGAAAAGCGGCCGCTTTATCAAGACATCGGTTGAATTCTGCATCACGACAATACTCCGACTCACAGATCAGAGATTTATCAACGACCACTTCAAGAATTGGGAGTGAAAATTATAGTTTACCCTCGCTACTCACCTGACCTTGCACTATGTAAATTCCATGTGTTTCCTCAAGTCAAGAAAGAATTGAGAGGTCGAAAATTTCAGTCGAATTTAGAGCTCAACAACGTGATGAGTATACTAAGTAGACTCAAAAAATGGTTTCTCAGATGTTTTTGACAAGTGGACAAAACGATAGGACAATTGTATTGCACAGAATGGAGAGTACTTTGAAGGCTAGCTGTTGAAGTTTTATAAATAAATTTTTTTCTTCATTTTTGAACTACAGCACCAGTCTCGTTATTTTCTGATATTTCCTCGTATTTACAGTTTTATCTAATATTTTTATGGGATTATATATTAAAATAATAGACATTTTTTTGGTTTAGCGACCTTTAATGAATTTCAGTTTTTTACTACGACGTTTCGACTTTTTTTAATATAAATTAAGTCTTTTTCAAGTGATTAGAACTAAAAAATTAATACAACGAAAGGTAAGAAATATATTTACAATTTGTATGAATGAATTAATTAATTTTCCTTACTTTAATTATTATTTTAATTTTAATTCATTCATACAAATTGTAAATATATTTCTTACCTTTCGTTGTATTCATTTTTTAGTTCTAATCAATTGAAAAAGACTTAATTATATAAAAAAAAGTCGAAACGTCGTAGTAAAAAACTGAAATTCATTAAAGGTCGCTAAACCAAAAAAATGTCTATTATTTTAATATTAGAACACGGCCAATAAAATAAATAAGAAATAAATTTGAATTCTTATTAACACTAAATATATACAGTGTGGCCCATTAGTGCGAGGAAGTCCAATATATCGTTTATTACAACACATATTAAAAAATGTTTCAAATAGAAGTTGTAGCAAATGCAACACTGCATATTTGTATAATAATTGGAACTATACAGGGTGCTCAGATTAGTCGAGGCGTTTAACCGAAACATTTTTTTAAATTGCATGGTAGCTATATTTTTACATTATCGCAATCAGTATAACGGTGTACATAAGTCACTAAATTTTTTCGACAAAATTTTACCGCGTTGCCAAATTATTGCGAAAAGTATGAAATTTTAGAGAAAATTGCATGATCATAAATGTATCTCATAAAAGTTGACTAATAACATGTAAAGCGAAATTCTTCTTAATTACAAAGAGAAAGAGTTTATTAAACATATGACACAAGAGTATTTTTTTTTCATACACAGGGTGTTTAATATGAAGGCACAAAATCATCACATTTTAATAGGTCAAAACGTTTTTTTTTTCAAATGAAACACCCTGTATATTATTGCCCAATTTTGTAAGGCTACTAAATCCCTTCAATTTATGTATATACCATATAGCCTCTAAAACCAATAGTTTCAGAGAAATTACCGTTTTATGAAATTCTTATTCTACATAAATTAATTTCGAAATGCGACATAATTTATAAAATTTATTAACCCTAAGTCAAATATAAAAACATAAATTTCTTTTCTTCTAGATATCTACAAAACAGTATTTTTTGCCTAATGATTTTTATTTGAATAATAAATAATTAATTTGGCAGTAAAAATAATAATATTTATTGGTCATCAATTATAACTCAAATACCGGAGGTAACTACCATATGTTCTAGGCCTGACTAGCTTTCCGATGTTCAAACCTGTTCAAAGTTTGTTGTGTCATTGTTAGACATACGTTAAGTCTGCTCTATAAATAGTAAATTTCTACGAGCGGTCGTTATCAATCTACAATCAGGCAATGTAATGCAGCTAGTACATAAAAATTCCTCTCAGTTAACAAAAATCGAATACCATGCGATCATTTAATTTTTAACAAGGGAGAGGAATACGCCTAATCAAACTAATAAACGTTCAAACGACGCTTGTGGTGTAGAAACGTAGACAAAATTTTTACGTTTGAGATAAGAATCCCTTGAAGATGATGGGTCAATAGACGTGGTAACACCACAAAAGATTTCATTTGTTGAAGAATTGATATTCGAAGATCGCCGTTCAAGTGTGCATGAATTATCAGTAATGTCTTACATTTATGAAACAAGTATTTACCGAATTTGCATGATCATTTGAGTATATATAAGATTAATGCAAAGTGGTTGCCATGACTCCTCAATATTAACGTCGGGTTCATGTGTGTGCTTGTTTTTAAACTGTATCAAGACGTCCCAAAACCAATTTTAAAGTCTATTATCACGGAGATGAAATAATGGTTCTATATTATAATCGTCTATCTAAAAAGGAGTCGATGAAAGAGCGGCGACCAGAGGAAACTTGCCCAATAAGGCCAAAAGCCGTCCAATCAAAACGAGGAAGATTATAGCCGCGCTATTTTAGCGTTGTAAAGGCATTTTACTCTGATTGACTTTATAGATCGCAATAGAACTGTCAACAGCAAACATTATGCTTGTTAGTGAAAAACGTCGAAGTAAATTCGATTACTGCATAACAACGCGCCCGTTCGTACTGATGCAGTTTCATAGACTGCAATTCGCGAACGCCTGTTTCAAGAAATTGAACATCCGTCGTATGCCTGCTAGTGACCATTATTTTATTTTCTTATTAAAAAAAAAGGGTATAGAATAACTAATTAATCAATTAAATATTGCTTTCTACATTTTCCGACGCTAATTATTCGAATTTTTCATTGAAAAAATTCGCTCTTAAGTAGGATTCGAAGTTACGTCCATGGTTTGCCGGACCATTGCTCTGCCACTAAGCTATTAAGGACTGTGGTTCCGAATACATCGGTAAGCCTTAAGTTACATTAAGGAAACAGGTGTTAATATTTTTGCTTGTAGTCGGCACTTAATTGCATTTTCGTGGAGTAATGTGAATGAATTAAATAGCTTTCTACATTTTACTACGCTAATTATTCGAATTTTTATTGAAAAAAATCGCCCTTAAGCAGGATTCAAACCCATGTCCATGGTTTGCCGGACCATTGCTCTGCCTAATTCAAATAATTAGCATCGTAAAATGTAGAAAACAATATTTACATTCACATTACTTCGCGAAAATGCAATTAATTTGCAACAAGTGCCGACGACGGGCAAAAAAAATAACATTTGTTTCCTTAATGTAACTTAAGGCTTTCCGATGTATTCGAAAACACAGTCATTAATAGCTTAGTGGTAGAGCAACAGTCCTGCAAATCATGGGCGTGGGTTCGAATCCTGCTTAAAGGCGAATTTTTTCAATAAAAAATTCGAATAATTTGCATCGCAAAATGTAGAAACCAATATTTAATTCATTCTCACATTGCTTCGCTAAAATGCAATTAATTTGTAATTAATTAATCGTTATGTTAAATGCATTGAAATTAATGGAAATTGTATTGAAAAATAAAAATTATAACATTTTCAAAACTTTACTTTTTCTATCGCGCTGAGAACACATGGAGCCTATCTCGTAAATGTACGTAAATTAAAGAGTGATCTAAATTGATTTTTAGAAATTAAATTCTACGCCGTTTGCATTCTGTGAATATTTGCATTTTTTGGTATTTAAACGTATTCATCATGTACACTGTGCAGCATCGCGTCATACAAATTTGTTGTGAACATATGCCATCCGTTACGCCCACCCGATGAAAATTTCGACCACTTGCCAAGTAGTCGAATGAATTGCACAATGAATTAGTTACTGCCAACTGAACGTGCAATTAATGATCTACCGCTAAAGTTTGTGAATCGCCAAAATTGTCGCATCTGAGGTAGCGAAACATAGTACACGTACTATTAAGAAAAAACAATGCTTTTTTGAGAATAACCTAGCGACTCTGTAACTGTCAGTGGTGTACCCTATCGGGAAATTGCTTTTTTCAGTGAAACGTATCATTTTGAACTTGAGTGTTTGTTACGTGGTTTCAATAGGATGGAGCAACATGTCACACAGCACTAAAACACTCGCTTTACTCCAAACCAAATTGCCTGGTTGTGTTATCTCTCAGAAGAGTAACAATGATTGGCCACTGAGGTTATTCGATCGAACACTTTTTTTTTCTCTGAGACTATTTAAAGGAAAGGATTTATGTCGACAAACCTGCTATAGTGCCAGAGCTAATTTCTGGAATGAACCCCTATTTATGGCAAACTTTAGCTATAAAAATGGTGTTATATCAACGAAGTCGTAGAGGACATTGGGCTGAAATCATAAATGCTAACCCCGTAATTAGATTTTTCCAATGTTTTGTCACGTCATCAATTTCACTAATCCAGGTCTACCAGATATTAATATACTACTGCATCAAGCCCCCATATACTGGATTACAGGAGTGGGCCACGCTCCCCCAGTCTTGTTTTATTCAGAAAATTAAACCCAAAGATCAGTTTGAATTATTATTTAGAATTAATACTTGATAAAAAAAAACGACAACGCAAAATATATTTAACATGAATGTAGGAATAACAACAGTAAATATTACATCATTGTTTACTAAAAAAAAGCGTTTAATATATACGTATGTGAACTGTATGTTGCGCGTCTTTAGACTGTTAGTACTGGCACTAGAAATATAAAATATATCAAACGGACGAGTCGTGTGTAATGGAGCCAAGAAGCCAATTTTAGATAGTAAGGAAGGTGAATCTACGCTATTTGTGATTGGTTTCATTAAGAATTGTACACTATCATGACTTCTCCTAACTGAAATAGCCGTAAGAACGTACCCGTTTAAAACTTTATACAATGTACCTTCGGGGTAGATAAACTCCATCAATTTTGAAACAGAAGTTTGAGAAATCTCACACATGCGAATTCAATATTATGATAGTAGATGTCAAAAAATAAATTGCTACTCCGACTTAGGACAAATACATAATAAAATGATTTTAAAGCAGGTATTTTACTGAAATTTCAGCAAGTAAATGACGAACTTAAGAACCTAGAATCAGTAGTAGAGGTGAAGGCAATATATTGAGAAAATTTTAAAACCGAAGTAGAAGAAGATTTCAAAATTTATTACTGTTTGCCTTAGTTATGGAACAGTAATTAATGTTATAATTTAATTTGATTATTCTATTAGATTTAGTGTAAGTGTTGTCTTACATTAAACCTAATAGAATAATCAAATTAAATTACAACACTCATAGCACTCGTCATAAATAGGATTTTGACCGCGCTTTTTCCATTTGATTTGCGCTAATGACATGTTGACAAAAACCAGCTAAGCATGCCGGTGGTCCCGGGATTTGATCTGGGGCTCTGGCGGTTCGAAAAGATTTTCGTGGTTTTCCTTCTCGTTTAAAATGAATACCGAGTACTAAACATCTTGTCACTTGAAGGGCGCGAGTGAAATTATAGCTTGCGACCTGCATATTTCCTCTGTAATTAGCGTTGAGCTATTGAGGAATTCTAAGGTATAAATTATTATTATTATATCATGTTATTGACTTTGTAATCGTTTCAAAATCAGTAAATTTCTATTGTACACTAAACCCCTCACACGAAATCAGTTGACATTTACAAGTAAAATTTCAAACATTAGTCACTAAGCAATTATTTTTACGAATTATTTCTTCACTCATATTTGCTACTAAAACATGGTAGCGTCGAACGAACTGAAATGATATCTGCAGACTAATATTCTTTTCGAGATTGTTAAGTTTCTCCACTCTTGGGTTTGTGTGTATTCAGTATTGCCGTCCTAGCACCGCCTACACACCCGTAATCTGGCACTGACGTTGCGAATCCTAATTATCATTAAATAACAGTTGTTTTGTAATAGGCATTAAATCTACATTCATTTAGTTAAGTAGTACATGTATGTATATCTAAAAGAAGGATTTATAGATTTAGGTATATCGACCATTCAAATCTACATTCATTTAGTTAAGTAGTACATGTATGTATATCTAAAAGAAGGATTTATAGATTTAGGTATATCGACCATTCAAATCTACATTCATTTAGTTAAGTAGTACATGTATGTATATCTAAAAGAAGGATTTATAGATTTAGGTATATCGACCATTCTATTGTATTTAAAACTATTTACGTAGATCTTTACTACAGACTAATTACCCCAAATCTTTACCACCGAATTTACATAAAAGGATTTATCTGTATTGAAGTTTAAATAAAATCTTTTATGTTGTGTAGCTGGCGTGTTGTAATACTATCTTGCTACAATTTAGACATATAATTCAAGAAATTATGATCATCAAATAAAGCACTAGAATATCAGGATACCTACGAATAACGATATCCAATTAGCCACGAGAAAAATCAAAAATTAACAGATAAACAGAGGTCAACACAAACACACAAAAATGTAGCAAAACACACAGCATTCCATATAGGATAAACAATCGTAACACACAAACACACAATAACACAAAACATACACAACCCCGGGTAATGAAATTGGAGTGGAAATGGAGGCAACTTCGACCGCCAAACAAAATCAAAAGGACTCATATAGGATACCTACGAGAAATAATATGACGGAACAAATTCTTGAGTAAAGTAAATAAAATCAGAATATATAAAGCCTGCATAAACCTATGCCGCTGAAACAAGGACCGAAACATCACAAACAAAAAGAACAATGAGAACAACAGAAATGAAAATACTTAGGACTATAAATGACAACACGCTTAGAGACAGAATTAAAACGAAGACATATTAAAAGAAATCTAAATGCATGACGTAAGATAGATAAGAACGCGACGCCGTTTCTGGAGAGATCATGTTGATAGGATGGACCCAGAAAGACTGGCAAAATAGGCAAAGACACAGAAACCGAACACTAAACGACCGATAGGAAGGCCACTTAAGCGCTGGGCGGAGACTTGGACATCGCTATCATAAGAGGGAAAATGGCAGAAAACAACAGGACTAGGTCCTACTAGAAGATGAAGAAGAAAAACTTACAGTTAATATTTTCAGCTATTTTTCTACATAGTTGCCAATAAGATTGAAACATTTGTCATAGCGATGAACTAGCTTTTTAATGCCCTCTTCATAGAACTCTGCCACCTGTGAATTAAACCATGTTTGACTGTCCTGCAGTTCTTCAACGCTCTCAAACTGTTGGCGCCCAAGCAATATCTTCATTGGTAGTCGCTAGGAGCCAAATCAAGGCTGTAGGGAGGATGCTCAAACACTTCCTACGTAAAACTGTCTAGTAGACCTACCGTGTGAACGGCAGTGTGCGGGAGGGCGTGGTCATTAAGAAAAAGCGATGTCTGAACTCGCTTGTGCTGAATATTTCTTCTGAGCTTCTTCAAAGTTTTACAGTAGACTTTAGTGTTTATAGTGGTGCCTCGTTCCATAAAGTCTACAAGATGGACGCCTTTCGTGTTCCAAAAGACAATGACCATGACTTGTTTCGCAAAAAAAGTCTGACGGTACTTTAACAATTTCCTCGTAAGCGAGTTAAAGCGAGCCAAATGCATTGACTGTTTTTTCGTCTCAACGTTGACATAGGCGACCCAGGTCTCATCACCTCTTACGATATGCCTGGGGAAATATTTACCTCAACAGCGTAACGTGTCCGAAAAGCTAGTGCCGGTCCGAATTCTCTTCGTTTTATGGTCTTCGTTAAGAAGTTTTGGCATCCATCATGATCAAAATTTGTGATGAATGTTCGGTAACAACCTCGTACAAAACTGTACATGAAATTTGAGGAAAAATGGAACTCAGTTCTGTGATTAGTTTTTTCTTTGACATTACTCACAAGTTCATTCGTCACAACATATGGTCTTCCACTCCGTTCTTCATCATGGACATTAGTTAGTCCTTCTCGAAACATAGGCAGCATCTTCTAACCATAATGTCACTTATGACATTTTCACCATAAACAGAATACATACGATGAATCTCAGCAACCTTCATGTTCTTTGTGCACTAAAATTGGATACCAGCACGCAATTCACAGTCGTCGGGATTTTCAAATTCAACAGCCATTTTAAGCGACTAAAATCACTCTCACTAGCACTGCAGCGTTACGATCGCGCCGATATCCCGCTCCTCTGCTCACTAGACGGAAACGGAACTTACTTTACGAATCGCCCTCGTACAAGTAGGTAATAGCTTTTTTATTTACAAATCATATAATTTCGCAGTAAGTAAATATGATACAAAATATCAATAAAATTGTTTTTTTTATTGCGAAACAGTATTGCGAATCATAAAAACATTTAAAATAATCGAAATGTGGATATTACAACAAATTTAAATGCAATAAAAGACATAATCTTAAAAAATATCTCCAGGATTATTAGCAGATGTAGACGAATCATCACTAATTGAAGTTATGATTAATAGACTATGAGATTGTAAAGTTTCTACAGTTTCATCTCTGTTTGAGTAAGGTAAAATCTTCTCTTTGTCTTTCACTGTAAAATGTTTTAAATGTTTCTTCTTAGGACAGGAATTTTCCATACTATAAGTTTTCCATACTAAGTTATACGACATCACAACAAGAAAAAAAATTTTTGGAAGAAAACGATTCTTCAATATCAAACTAGATATAACCCACAAAATAATAATTCTTTGATAAAACAAAAACGTTTTTAGTAATATAAAATATTATTCAAAATCGGGTATGGAGAAAACAGTACAAGTTCATATTTGTGTGAAAGTATTTCTCCAGATACGCAGACTTACTACAGAATCATCAGTACGTATCACTGGAGATACTTTCACTAAAATAACACATTTGCGATATTACAGAAGATATATTAAGAGCGTAGACAAACATTCAGCGCTGCTCGTTAGCTAATGTCAACATCACGAATGCCAAAAACACATAGCAGGTGTAAAACTTATCCAGGGGTTTCCATCTGACGGATACAACCGCAACTTGCAGAAACTGTATTAACATGCCTCCAACAGATAGCGTATAATAATTCTTTGCATACAACTTTTTTTTATGTACATTTACACTAGTACGATGATAAATAGTTTTTTGGAGACTATTTTATAATAGATTAATGACCAATGTACAAATAAAATAACCAAACGCTGGATTAACATTTCATCAATATTCTATTGTGAACGATCTGTCTGCAATTGCAAACGGTGACGTATAAATGACGACATAGCGCTACATAGTTGCTACTGTATCTATTCGACGATTTTGGTATAGTGTGAAGTGCTATCAACAGTTCACTCATCACATATCATATATCTTTAAACATTGTCTACATCGTGACCAGAAGACAAAAAAAAACTATTTCATTATATTTTTTGGTCCTACTAAACTGGAGTAAGCGTGTGTGGTTTGGTATTTTCGATATACATATTTATCATCAAACCCATTCACGGAAGCGTATTGCAAAAATGATGATAATTCTTGAAGCTAGATGGCGTATAGTCGCATAATGGCATTGACTGCTAGAGTTTACTAACGAGGCATGACTTCATTTCCCTGAACCAAAGAAGGGATGGAACTAGTGGCAAGTTCTTGATAAAACTCATTAACAATAATGTTGATTCACCTTCGCTGCTCTAACAAATTAATTTTCTGGTGCCGTAGTATAGCGTTAGGTGATGGGATTCGTCCTACGTATTCCATTATGATATATGTGAAATAAGCTTTATTTTGATCTCTTCTGGAGAAAATTGTTTTTTTTTGTTTTTCTTATTTTTCTGTAATTTATTGATGTTTTAATTCCATATATTGGCTTATGCATTCATTTATTTGTTTCAGTTTCATATAAATAACTTTTTTTATTTATTTTTTGTGTACTAATAATTTTTCACTTTTTCCATTTTTCGTTGTTTGGCCTGTAATTGAATTCATATATTGCGCGAATAAATATTAATATTATTATTATTAAACAAGTTACTTCTAAATATTACATTAGGCAAAATACTGTTTACATGCATTTTTAAATGATACTTTAAATATATATATCTATTCCTTTGAACTGCTTTCATTTACACTAGTTTATATTATGAAACGTTTCCAGTAAATTTGTTTTTCTGACCTGAATATTTGAAAGTGTTTGTAGAAAAATAAAGCGAGGCAAAAATCGCAATAAATGTCTCGGAAATAACTTCTTGACGGTTTCCATTCATTTTCTCTTCATTGTTTGAATAGACAACTTGGAATAAAAGTAGGCAATTTGGATTTGAATTTGTAAACTTTTTCAATTGTTTTTCCCCTAATAGTTGAAGATTTTGAACCCGCATAAACATATTTATTATTGAAATTTTAAAATGTAAATGTGCTTCATTATACCGGATGTCCTTGAAATAAAAAGACAACGTAAAAAAATGGAAAGAGTAAATTATATAAAATATATACCCAAAGTATTTTCCCAAAATTCTCTCTCCATAAGCGAAAAAAAAGTGACGAAGATATTTAAATAATTTTTGCCACACCACTGTACGATGGACTATATTATAAAAGACGATATTTTAAAGTTAAACGACCATAACAAAAAATAGCTTTGTTATTGTCCATCTCGCTTTAATTTCGTTCAGTTGTCGATCGTTACGTGTATTCGATACAATGTTTCGATTAAAGATAGATTGTTATCAAATAGGACGTTAAATGCCCGCTTTTAAATTCAATAGTCGCATTCTATTTCTAACTTCTAACAAAAAAAAAACATTATCGTAATACACATGAAATTATCAGTCTGTTCTACTGAAAGTCCAATAATTATTTTTAGTATGATTTTTAAAATGGGTTTGTAAATTAATGTAACGCACATCTTAATTTTTAATAATTCACTTAGCATACAGGATGTTATAATTTTTATAACATCGACAGCTGTTACGTATGTAAATAAAAGGTGCATATATACCTTCAATAGAGGTACATGTTTATTATTTATACACATTCTGAATTCATAGGCGGAACAGGATAAAAATTTCAGGGGATTTTTAAATTTGGGGTTCCCGTCGTAATTGACTCAAACTTTTTCATATTCTGTAGAATAGTAATTTTTTAAACACCAATGGACAGTTTATATAATAATTAAGTCAACATTCTAAAAATTGTATTAATATTATATAATTTATAATATTATATACAGTGAAATCTCTCTTGGCCGGACACCTTCGGGACCAAAAAATTTGTCCGTTCAAGGAAGTTGTCCGCTCAATAGAAACGAAAGCTAAAAATTGAAGTTTTTAGTTTTAAATGATTAAAAAGGCATTTGCTCATTAAAAATATCATTTACTTAACTTCAAATACAATACTTCATATACTATAAGTAATAATACATGTATCATGTGGCTACTTACACATAAATAACATACACATATGAAATAAATAATAATGCTAATAATAACAAAATAAAACTAAATATGTATCTATGTATAGCAAGCGCCAATTAAGTTGGCGCGAGGAGGGCGTGCGCAGAAGCCGACCGCACAAACGTCCACCCCCACTACTTAGGTATTTGTCAGAATACATTTGTCATTGATGTTTGACAGAACATAATGTCTTTGCTAGGTGATCATAAAGTGATACTCGCTCAGAGGTTAGAATTATCTGACATTTGATGTAAAACCAAATACAAATCTCCCCACTACTTCTAATCCTGCGCGAACTTACCCCTCCTCGCGCCAATTTAATTGGCGTTTGCTATACATACATATTGCTATGGATTTTTATTTAAAAATAAAATATTTAAAAATGTACAAATATTTGGGAAAAGAAAATGTATATAAATTTAAAAAGGGAAAAGCTTGTTATCCGAGATTTCATGTAGAGATCGAAGTTGCGTGGAGACGAAATTTATAGTTTGAACCAGAAGGTTGCTTTGTGAAATATATTTATATATATATATATATTAATTAATTCGCGTTGATTGATTGAAAGTGATTTTGTTATATTGTTATTAAAGTCCCGATATTTATAGATATAAATTATCGTTGTATTTTTGATGATTAAAACTGAATAAGCACCTTCTTCGTCTCCATTAAAAATTGTAATTAGAATAAAAATTATATGACGTCATCATAATATATAAAATTATTGTAAGTATATTTCTATTGTAGCCAAGCTTGTAGTTAAGAGAATTAATTAAGAATATAGATAATACAGTTAAATATTAAAATTCTATGTTAATATTATAATTTGAAAAGTTTGTTCGAGAGGATTCAAGAGTTTTTGTGCGTGTCGATAGTACACGTGTAAGTTTTTTGTTCGTGTATCAGTATCTGATTATACAGTGTGGTTCTCTGGGGAGAAATTAATATTAAACTTGATTATTTTTAGATAAGTTTTGATCGGTGTCATTTAGAGGATGTTTTCCATTCATTTAGCTGTCAATTTTCAATGAATGTTTTTAACTTAAGTATTTTTGTACAGGGGTCGGCATAAGTCAGGCAACAAATTTGCATTAAAAGAAAAAATGCAGCGTCAAAATGAATTTATTCAAAGAAATTACAAAAGGGATTCGAAAAAGGGTTACTGTAAGTGTTCATATTGATGGCCATCTTGATCAATGCTTCGTTTTAATCTTTTTCGACAGCGTTGCCAGACTTATGAGCGTTGCCGGACTTATGCCGATTTTTCGAGAGCGATACTAAATATATGTACTACTGTGCGTATAACTGTTGAGGAATGCCCAGCAGATATACGGGGTTGGGCAGAAGTAACGCATCAGTCTAATAATTCCGTAAATATATACTTTAGAACGAAATGTTGTCAACAAAAGTTTTTTGACAAGTTATTTTGTATTGGCTTCAATCATTTGCGTTTTTTTTTTCATGATGATTACATATGACAGCAAAAAAAAATTATTTTTTTTAAATGGAAATAATATTTTCTTTTAGAAAATTCGGAATCTTAATTAATTTCTGAATATGAATATGTACTTTTTTCATGGAGTTAGATAATAAAAATATTGAGAAAAAAATAAAATTTAATAAACGTACATTTGGACTAGTGCAGTGTTTTGTAGATTGCTTTGGAAATTGTAGATTTTTTGACTGTCATTGAATTATTGACGTTTCACAATAAAATAGTTTCCATAGTAAAACTTGCTTTTTTTAATACGTGTTTTGTGTGAAAATGGTCAAATTAACTACTAAAGAAAGAATAGAAATTCTTATGATGGTCAGATATGGTGACAGGCAACGTTCACATCACGAAGTTTGCACTTTATTCAATAATGTTTATTTGGATCGAGATCCTATAGCTCAATCAACAGTTTTGAGATTGGTTACTAAATTTAGAGAAACGGGCGATGTTAGAGATATACCTAAAGCTGGCCGACCAAAAGAAATCCTTAATGAAGACCGATCTCTTCATGTTTTACTTGCTGTAACGGAAAATCCCACTACGTCAACCACTCAACTAGGATTAGAAAATTATATGAGTAGCAGATCTATTAGACGAATATTAAAAGCGAACAAATACAAGCCCTATAAGATACACTTACTGCACGAACTTAACGAAGATGACCCGGACAGAAGATTACAGTTTTGTGAAACAATAATGGAATTGTCCAATAACGATCCAAATTTTTTAAACAACATCGAATTTTCTGACGAAGCTACATTTTGTCTAAATGGATTTGTAAATAGGCATAACTGCCGTTATTGGGTGACTGAGAATCCACATTGGATGCGAGAAAATCATACACAGCATCGCCACAAACTTAATGTGTGGGCTGGCATTGTTGGGCAACGAATCATAGGTCCGTACTTCTTGGAACACAACCTAAATGGTGATGGTTACTTACATTTATTGCGTAACCATATTGTACCAGATCTGTTGATTTTATTTCCTAACGACAATCAACCAAGCATGCCAAACCGTAATCTATGGTTTCAACAAGATGGAGCACCACCACATTATGCTATTAATGTTCGACAGTATTTAGACACAATTTTTCCCGGTCGTTGGATTGGACGTCGGGGTTTTATTGATTGGCCCGCTAGGTCTCCCGATTTAAATCCATTGGATTTCTTTCCTTGGGGACACTTGAAGTCGCAATTATACAAGGAGAAACCTAGAAACCTAGAGGATTTGAGAGCAAAAATTACTCGTGAGATACAAGCCATACCACCTAATAGTTTACAAAATACAATTCGTCATTTTTGGGAACGTTTAGGACACTGTCAGGTCGTAGAAGGACGTCACTTTGAGCATTTAATTTAATTTTGTAGTTTGTTTACTTTAATAAATTTTATTTTTTTCTCAATATTTTTATTATCTAACCCCATGAAAATAGTACGCATTCATATTCAGAACTTAATAAAGATTCCGAATTGTCTAAAAAATAATATTATTTCCATTTAAAAAAATAAAAAAATTTTTGTCTGTCATATGTAATCATCATAAAAAAAAAACAAATGATTGAAGCTAATACAAAATAACTTGTCAAAAAACTTTTGTTAACAAGATTTTGTTCTAAAGTTTATATTTACGGAATTATTCAACTGATGCGTTACTTTTGCCCAACCCCGTATAATCGCTACGACGCTGTCCGTACAGGAGTTTTGTTGAGCAATGTTCCATATAAAGGACTGTCCGCGTCCGTTCGAGGGAGTGTCCGGTCAATCAAGTTTAAATTCTTAATAAATATAGGAAGTTCAAAGGACTAAGAAAATTGTCTGTCCAAGGGAAGCGTCCGGTTAGTGGAGATGTCCGTTAACAGAGATTTCACTGTATATAATTATACATATTAATTATTTAAAATTTTAATTCATAACTTGCTTTATCACATAATACCATTGACCATAGTATTCTGCTTCACAAACTCTCTTCTTTTGGTTTCAATAATCCCTTGATTCAATTTGTTAAATTGACAAACATATGGAATTGTGTGTACTATAACGGTTATAAATCTTGTACCTACATGGCCAAAGATTGACTTCATCAAATCAGATGACTGGCTACGTCTAATCGGTCGTCTAATATCCAGTCTAATTTTCTATATCTAGTAATTTCTAGTAAATTAAGTTTTTTCCCTTATTTTCATGTGCAAAATTTTGAAATTATACTTATATTCTAAGCAGTGGCTGGTAAATATTGACTCAGCTTATCCTTATAACTTCTCGGCTATTGTTTCATGCTTAATTCAATTGTTCTTCTGATTCGACACACGTATATTGTATGAGGATCTTCAAAACTTAACTTATAGACGCCCGAGTTCAACCTATTCGAAGAGGATTATTATAGTTCTATTCTAGCGACAATTAGTCTTAAGCAAATCCCCCTACTTAATTTGCATTGTAATTTGCAAGCCTCTCGTTTCGGTCTTACGAAATATTCAAATTAGGTGTAATCTGTAGTATTTACGTATGTACATATATGTCGAGCACCTGGCTAAAGAATGGTCCTGAATTAAAATTATTTTAAACGTTAAACTAGTTTATTTAATTACGTGAATAATCAAAAATGTTACCGTTGTACAAAACTATATATGTATGTATAATCCGTTCGCACCTTAGACAATAGTACAGCGCTTATGGGAATACCGTAGAGTCGCTAGGTCTTGTCGTGAAAGATATTTTAATAAAATATTAACGCAATGGCAATATAATAAGCTTACGAAACTTTAATTAATTCCAAAACGTTCGGGAAACTAATTTAAATTACTATTAAAATAGAGATTCTAATATAATAACAATAACTTATTAAAGAAAGGATTATCATTGGAATTTGTGTACTTTAATGTTTATGGTTGGCATACTTATGCGATGTTGACAGGCGGTGTTTGTTATTGTTTGTTAAACACATAAACAAAGCTTAAGTTATAAAATTGTCAATATATACATTCTACTTATAATACAAATTTAAATTAAAATTCCAAAATAATCGATTATACCGAAGTCTCTGGATATGATGGATATCTTTTTTAAAGAGCTGACTTATAAAATTCTGATTTATCCATGTTTATCTAATGAAAGTATAGAAGTCAGCTACACATTGAAACTTTGTTTAATGCTTAACGTAACAACTTATCATTTACAGTTATTTATGAGCCACCACAAGTCGATTTTAATATTTTAAAATATTTCCTAAAACATAATATTATCAACAGGAAGAAGGACCACATAATAATGGGAGACTTTAACATAAATGTCTTAGAAAACAACAGAGCAACCAAGGAATATTACAACATATACGGGGAAAGAAACTATAAAATAATAAACAGAAGATCGGAAAGGTATTTCACCAGAAAAAATCAATACTCGATCATGTAATAACAAACAGAAAGAAAAAAATTCATTAAAGCAAAATAATACCAACAGATACATCAGATCATAATGCTGTGTTGACTACACTCAATACTGGAAAGGAAAAAAAATGCTACAAGTACGAACTTCTCCAGAGGACAAACCGCAAGGGAATACGGGACGAAATAAAGAGACTCAATGAATCTCAAATAACATCTTTCAGAGAACTATCTATTACACTACAAAAAATCATAGAAAACAACCAAAAAACAGTATCAATACGTAGGAGGAGGGAATGCCCATGGATAGATGAAAGCATCATAAAAACAAATCACAAACAGAAACAAAATATACAAGACACATAGTCGGCATCCAAACAATGAATCCTATAAACGAGAATATGAAAACCAGAAAAAGTATACAAAAGAACTACTAAATAATGCTAAGCATATAATAGCATATATATATATATATATATATATATATATATATATATATATATATAATAACTTCGTGACCTTGGTATGATATGGTAAACCTAATCAGTAGACGATTAAAGGTCTTTATATTACTTCAAAATATATGTATTTAAAAAACTCTACGTGTTTCGGCAGTACGCCTTTATCAAGAGAATAAAAAATATAAATGACAGGATATAAATGTCAAGTAATTAAGTTGCTATGGTTTAAATTATTCAAAGATACATTCTAGTAATAATAATATCTATTTTGCTATCTATTTTTTGGAATACTAAGGCATAATTTATTATTATTACTAGAATGTATCTTTGAATAATTTAAACCATAGCTACTTAATTACTTGACATTTATATCCTGTCATTTATATTTTGTATTCTCTTGATAAAGACGTACTGCCGAAACATGTAGAGTTTTTTAAATACATATATTTTGAAGTAATATACAGACCTTTAATCGCCTACTGATTAGGTTTACTATATATATATATGTATATATATATATACAAGGTGTGTATAAATTGTCGCAAAAGCTACACGTAGCGACATTCTTCGTTCGGTTCTGAATAAAAAATCTTAATGTTAAAATGCATGGTATCATGCTTCGTAAATTCGTAAATGTCAAAATTTGACAGTAATGATTTTGATTGATATCACTTTGAAATACAAACTTATTGTTCTACAACGTTGCCAAATTTGTTTTTCGTGGAAGTACGTTAATGAATAAATGTTTGAAACAAGCTTTTAAATCAAAAAGAAAACTTACGAAATAATACTAGTAAAATTTTTTTCTTTAAACTAAATTGCATCTATCTCTATTAACAGATATCGAAGAGCAAAGGTTAGTTACGCACTAAAAGTCTGAACTTCAAGAACCCCGTGAAAACAAACGAAGCATGATACGACATTTTAACATTAAGATTTTTTATTCAGAACCAAACGAAGAACGTCGCTGCGTGTAGCTTTTGCGACAATTTATACACACGTTATATATATATATATATATATATATAAATATATATATATATATATATATATATATATATATATATATATATAAATAAATATATATAAATATATATATATATATATATATATATATATATATATATAAGCATATAATAGCATAATGCTATGAATAGTGGTTTGTTGCTTTTATTGTGCCACCATCCACAACTAAACTTCCCAACTAGGATACTCAGCCGGTTGATTTCCAAAAATGGGACATCTTACTTCTCAGGGTTCCAAAAAGGAAATACGTGGTCTTTTCTACAAAATTTCTAAGGCGCCAGTAAAAGAATTCACGATGATGTATATTTATATTTTCTGAGTTACTTATATTTTAATTAATTAATTCATTGTAAAGGCCAGAACACAAAATTAAACACAGTACAAAATCAAACTGAAACTTTAATACAAAAATTTAAAAGAAAAATAAACTATCTTTATAGAGTATAAAGATATTATTCAACAATTCCTGAGGTAAAACAATTCACTGACAGCTAGGTGAATTAAAACTTCCTCTTAATACTTCCGATCATACTTATTTAAAAATAATAAAGTTTCTCCCCAGAGAATCACACTGTATAATAAAATTTAAAACACAAACAAAATCTAACACATGCGCAATCATCAAACGCATACAATAAATATCCTTGAAACCAACGAGCAAACTTTTACAATTATAATTTTTTACGTAGAAGTTTAATAATACTCTTTATTATTTATTCTTACTAATAATAAATCTCTTAAGTAACAATATTGAATACAATATAAATATTCTTATTATATTAATCAAAGATTTATGATATCATAAAAACAAACTTACAGGAGACTTACAAGACACGTTGTTTAATCTTAAAATCAACAAATTACGAGAATACAACTCTCTACAATATACAGGAATTGAATATAAAATACCATCAACTAATTAACACAATCACATCATCCCGAATTAAATTAAATATATATATATATATATATATATATATATATATATATATATATGGTAAATCCAATCAGTTGGCGATTAAAGGTCTGTTTTTCTTCAAAGTATATATATTTAAATAACCCTACATGTTTCGGCAATGATGCCTTTATCAAGGATATAAAATATAAATTACAGAATATGCCGAAACATGTAGGGTTTTTTAAATATATATACTTTGAAGTAAAACAGACCTTTAATCGCCAACTGATTGGATTTACCATATCATACCAAGGTCAAGAAAATATTATATTTATATATATATATATAAATATATATATTTCAAAGAAATACAACGTTCTTGTCTTAGGGCAAAACTTCGTCTCCTCCTCAATACCTCAACTTTCCCATCAAGTCGACCTCGGCCTCGGAAAAACAAGTTTTTTATCTAAGCACATTTAAATACATATCGGATATACAATCAAGTTAAAAAAATCTGTACATTTATTGTTAATTAAATTTTAAATATTATTTACGGAAAAATCCATAGCAATATATAGGATGCGCCAGATAAGTTGGCGAGCGGAGGAGTAAGTTCGCGCAGGATTAGAAGTATTGGGGAGATTTGTATTTAGTTTTACATTAATTTGCAAGATACCATAGGTGGCGTAAACTACACATCTATAACTTAATAAATTAATAATTTATTAGCGTACAATATATAACCTGGACGTTTATAAAAACGGCTTCTGCGCACTCCCTCCTCTCGCCATCTTATTTGGCTCTTGCTATACCTGAAGAATATGATAACAAAATACAAACAGGACTCGGGCAAAGTATGGAAAATCATAAATCAGCAAACTCACAAAAAGCAAAGAAGCAGCAAAAATATCACAAATATATTGACATAAAATATAGTGACACCGTAATAGATGCTACTGACATTGCGAACGAACTTAACAAATACTTCGCTACCATAGGAAAAAAACTAGCAGAACAAATACTTAAACATGACAACAACCACAATAATACCATAATAACCAAACATATACCACCATGTAGACTTGAAGAAACAAGTAAAGAAGAAATAAGGGAAATAATATCTAGATTGAAGAAAGACAAAACACGTGGTTTCGATAAAATTACAGCGAACATGATACAACACAACAAACAAAAACTAGTTCCTATTCTAAACAGATTTATAAATAAAACAATAGAAGACGGTATCTACCCGGATTACCTGAAGAGAACAATAATTGTTCCAATACATAAAAAGGGTGATACTAACGACCCACAAAACTACCGACCAATCTCCCTACTATTTACACTAAATAAAATCCTTGAAAAGGTCTTACAAACTAGAATTATGAGACATATGCAAAAATACAGCATTATACCAACCAAAACGCATTCCAAGAACAGTCAAGTACAACATCAGCAGCACGATCTAACAAACACAATAAATAAAGAACTAGATAAAACCAAAACTGTGGTGACTCGCTTCATAGACATGAAGAAAGCTTTTGATACCGTACCCAAGCGAAGACTAATAGAAAAATTGAAAAGATATGGATACACTAATGGGACTCTAAACCTGATTAAGACATATCTAGAAAACAGACCACAAACAACAAAAGTAGATAATACTGCTACTAATATTACTTATACGCCGAATACGGACTGCCACAGGGCAGAAACATCTCGCCAACCCTCTACATACTATACACAAATGACCTTCTACAACTCCGCCTAAGAGGACACATACATTTATACGCTGATATATATATATTGTATATAAAAGATATAATAGAGAGAATGATACTGGAAGACGCAAAAGTACTAGAGGAATGGTGCCTCGACAATCTTCTTACCATCAATGAAACAAAATCAAACAATATGATATTTACAAATACAAAGGCAAAGCCGAAACTAAATATTACTCTAAAGAACAAGCAACTACAAGAAGTAAAAGTAACAACATATCTAGGTTTAACTATACAAAACAATATGAAATGGGATTCGCATGTCGAGAAGATAATAAAACAAAATAGTAAAGTAATAGCAGCGTTAAATAAAATAAAATATGTAATACGGATACACTACAGGAAAGCTACCTACCACGCACTACTATCATCACATAATATGTACCTAATAAATATTTGGGGAAATACGTCAAAGAACAACCTGACAAAAATACAACGGCAATAAAACAAAATTATAAAGATCCTTTATAAAATAGACTATATAACACCAACAGAAACAGTATATCAAGAAATTCAAGAACTAAACATCAACAGAACAGAAGTGAAATTATATAATAAATTATATAAAATAAACAAGAACAAAATGAAAATTAATATACATTTACACATATACAGAACACGCAGGATATCCCACATCAGAACGGAAAGATTTATCCACCAAAAACACACAACTACTAACTACAACAACAATAACCATATAGAACAACATGCCTAAAGTAATAAAAGATCTTCAATATACAAACTTTAGAGCAAAAATAAAAGAAATGTTAAAATCTAATGAAATAATTTGACAAAACGCACGGACTCTGCCGCCCACTTCTTATTTCACTTTAATGAAAAACATGAGGCCCTCAACTCCAGTAGTCCGAGAAGGTATCCCGTGGCGAAGAAGAGGGACGCATGCGTGTATATAATATATGTTATGTGTATTGTATGTATGTTGTGTCATAAGATAAGTGTACTGAAAATAAACGTATTATTATAAGTTAAAAAAATTCATTCGTAATAAAGTAAAGAAAGCAGTTATGTATAGAAAACATAATGAATTTTATGTTATCAGTTAAGAAGCATATATTCAATAAGAACATAATACTTAACAATTAATTTAATTAAGTACATATTGTTACTAAATACATTGATGGACAAAATTAGCGCACCGCTTAATAAATTTTGAATTATTTTTTTCAATCTTAGTATACCTATCAAAATTAATTTAATTTATTGAAATAAGAATACAAGAATTGGTATTCAATGATTTCGACAAATTTTTGTATGGAAAAAGTACCAAAAAAGTAATCTATATTTTATTCAAATTTTCGATGAAAACATAGGAATGAAAAAGATTGAAAATAAACAGAAGTCTCAGTTTTTAACAGTTTCAATATCGTGTATTGCTGCCTCTGGATTGAGCTTCCCTCAAACGTCTTTGAATACTATTTATGATGAACATATTTATGATGAAATCTTCGGAAATGTTATGCCATTCTTCAAGAGTCGCGTTTTCCAGCTCAGCCAAGTTTTCAGGAGCAGGATTTCGACGTCTAATGCCTCGTTTCAGCTGATCCCGTCAGGACTACGCGCTGGCCACTCTAAATGTTGAATGCCAACCTCGTTCAGATATTCGTTTACGATCTGGGTTCGATGCGGTCTGGCATTATCAACCGTTAGCAAAAGATTGTAGCCTAGGTAAGGTGCAAAAGGTATATGTTCTTCCAGAATCTCCTTGATGTACCTGGGAGCGTTTAATGCTCTTCCTCGGCTCACTACAAGATCCGTACGAGCCTCGAAATAAATGCCACCCCAAAACATTGACACCCCACGGAAAGACACTTGGGGAACCATACATGCTTGTCTGTATCTTTCTCCTGGTCTTCTCCAGATAAAAGTGAGTCCATCGGGAAATCTTAAGCCTATTCTGACTTCATCAGTAAACAAGGCTCTCTTCGAGTTATCCAAATTCCAATCCACATGTTCCCGAGCAAACTCAAGCCTAGCTTGTTTATGGGGTATGATTAAGAAAGGGTCTGTTGCGGGGTGTCTTGCACTCAATCCAGATTCCTTGAGCCGTCTTTTTACTATTTTGGAAGAAATTGCAACATGTCGAATATCTTGAAGTCGAAAACGATCGTCCATTTGGTTTGTGGGCCTTGTTGCCTTAAACCGTTGCAGACATCGACCAATAGTCGTATGATGAACAGCAAGCGTCTGGCAACCTCACGTTGGCTATACCCTTCTTCAATCAAGGTGACAATTTTCACAGCATCATGCTCACTTACATTTCTCACTGGAGGCATTTCAACATGCGACAATAACAATGCAATATTGCAAATAAGCGCAAAATAAGTCTTAACTTGCATAGAAATTACTTAAAAGAGAACTGCTTCAAGTGACAGTACAGGGTTACTTGTTTTTTTCTAGAAAATGTGTGATTTATAACACTCCTTGATAAACAAATTTATATATTCATAAATTTATAGGTGGTGCGTTAATTTTATCCATCAGCGTATATAAACGAAATTAATGTTTCAAGTGTCACTGCTTTTATAGGTCATAGAGTCCAAAGTAGTGAAATTCTTATGAATCTTAAAGTGTTTAATTTTCGCTTATTTTGGTCTGTCATGTCAGCTAAATCGGAGTCACTATACTGTATCCTACTTCTATATGTTCATAAAAACAACAAATAATTACTTTTGACACCAAAAAACAAGAGAATAAACGATCCAGCTAATAGCTTCATAAGAGCCCGTACTTTTTATATTGCGAATAGGTTGTACATAACTTAACTTACTAAAATTTATGAAAACATATCGAATCTAACTTTCCTAATTTAATATTTAAAAATAACTCGATTAGAAATAATAGTAGCTTTCAGTACTTTGTCAAAATTACGTCGATTATCTTTGGACTTGAAATAACTTTCCAAGTTTATTTTCTTGCAGTTGCCAGCTGCTCCAATGCAGTAATTTTTACGTTGTCGAACTCTATATTGAAATTTCTGACCTATATAAACATCGACACGTTGACTACAAATAATGAAGTAAATTAGTTTTTGATTTTAATAAATTAAGTCTTAATTCTTTTATAAAAAGACAACAGTTTCAATTCTGTATTTGTCTATATATAGTGTGATTGAGGGTAGCTCAAATTTGCTGCCATAATAAATTGTTGAAATGTTTCTGTTATGTTGTGTTCAGTGGTGACTCGTATTCAATTTTTTATTTTATTATTAAAAATGTACGGTCATAATTTTAATACCAAAACTAATTTTATTTGAAAAAATAATATAATCAAATAATAATATTATAACAGGAAATAAAATTTTAACTTCAGTTACTTTAAGCAGTTAGAAAATTCAAGGAGTTACATATATTTATAATAAATTAGACTTAACATTAACAGAATACTACCACTACTTAAAAAAAAAACTTCACAGTAAATGTTTGAAATGTCTACCGTTGGCATCTAAATATAAATTAATCCTTTTTGCACATTTTGAAATATTCGTTCGAATGTTGGTCGATCAATCCTATCTATTTTATTTGTGATAGCTTCTTGTAGTTCTTCTAAAGTATAAAGTCGGTTTTGAAAAACTTCAGTTGTTAGACAACCAAATGGATAGAAATCCTAAAAAATCAATTGCAAAACTATCGAAACAAGTTCATTTGTCAGTGGGAACATGTCATCCTATTAAAAAAAAAAAAGAACCTAAAGTTGTTTTCATATAAAATTCAAGCAGTTTCGAACCTCAAACAGGTAGATTTTGTTACGAGAACACAATATATCTATGGTTTTTGAATAACATAAATAATAATGACATTCTAGAAAAATGCTTGTTTTCGGATCAGGCTTGGTTTCATTTTTCAGGATATTCAAACAAGCAAAATATGAGAATTTGGTCTGCAGAAAACCCTCATGAATTTGTGAAAACTACGCTACATTTACAAAAAATAGGCGTCTGGGTAGCAGTTTCAAGAAGACAAGTTATTGGGCTTATATTTTTTAATCAAACCATAACTGCTGAAAGATATTGAAATGAATTATTAGAGCTGTTTATTAATAAACTTCATGATGATGAATTTACGGAAGGATATTTCTAGCAAGATAATGCACCAGCGCACAAATCTCGAGAACCAATAGCTTTTTTGCAACAATTTTTCAACGATAGAATTATGAATTTTCCTTCCAGATCTCCAGATTTGACAATTTTAGATTATTTTATTTTTCCATATTTAAAGAAGGCAATTTTCAAGACCAGACATCACACAATCGAAGAGCTTCGTAATGCTATTGTGAATTCTTTTGCTGACATAACCCAAGAAATCCTAATAAATGGCTTTGAAAGCTTGAAGCGTAGAGTTCAACTTTGGATTTCAATAGCTTTGAACCTTCTCCGGGCAGCGCGAATCATTTTCCAAAAAACCGCGCGTAAATCCGTGTGGTTGGTGTTAGTCTATAGCGGACACACATACGAACATTATAACGGGTGACCGTTAATGACTGAAGCTGACTGAGAATTATAGTTGTCAATTGGTGTTTGACATCTTTTGCCACATTCGTACGTACTATGGCGGCATTTAAAATCCGGACGATTAGATATTTATTTTCACTATAATTAAGCATTGTAATTCGGTTTTTGTATAATTGAGTTGTTGTGTAGATGACAGCATACTGACATTTATCTGTAACCTCTCACGCAAAATTATGTTATACATTTTGCTATAAAATTATGTTACTGAGTGAATAAATGACAAGGCAAGAATTTATTAATCAGAAAAACTACAATTATTTGGTTTTAATTTTTAATACTTTATTTCAGCATTTTTTCTGTCTAACATCTCTTGTAAACGTCTAGGAATAGATGTTACGACATTATGTACAAATTCTGGTGACAGATCATTCTAAATATCCTCGATCTTGTTAGATAATTCTTGGATGTTGGCTGGCCTAACATTGTTCCTGATCATCGTCTTAACAATGTAACTCCACACGTTCTCGATGGGGTTCATATCTGGACTTCTAGAACACCACGGCAAATACTATATTATTTCCTCTAATCCACTGAGAAACGACTCTTGCAGTGTGGACTGGACAATTATCGTGTTGAAAGATGAAATTTCTTTCAGGATACTTATATAATTTCTGCTGAAGGTAGAAAAACATTTGAATCTTTTTATTTTCTCATATGTGATTTTTGAGTATACTTTTCGTCAAATCGTGAATTAGGTGGTGGTCTATAAACACGGATTCGGCCATTATGAGACTAAACAACTTTTTCATCTATTTTCCCATAAACTAAAATTATGCGGCATAAATTCCAACGCAAAACCGATCCTTACTTCTTTATTCTGCGCATTAAGACATGTTTTTTTCACGGACGCCTGATTTCTCAAGTCTGAAATTTGTCTCAGCCGTTTTCTTACTGTGTGGACACACCCTGGTAAATATGTTGCGGTCACTACATTTACTATTGTTTCGAACATATTATTTCTTATAAAATTAATAAGATTTTCTTCCTGTTCGGGAGTTGACGCATGGATACCACCGGAGCCTCGTTTTCTATTAATAACTCCCCGACGCTGCCTTTTAATTTTGATATCTGAACGTAGTAACGTAATTATTTGAGTTTTAGTTTGAATATTCAAATGTGGCATATTAACCTTATATTTTGACAAACCTGAATATGACACTGAAATATTTGTAAACAGAAGGAAATACATACCCTATCTACTCTTAAAAAGCCATATTCAAAACAAACAAATTAAGTGTCCGATTTTTAAATGTCGCGATAGTACCTGCTTTCCGTTAACGTTTATTATAATTTTTCAATCACTATTCATTATTGTATCAATTAATTTTCCATTATTTTCATAATCAGTTATTTTCATTAACTCCTAAAATAAATTATTCAAATTTGCTTTTGAATTCTTGTGTTATGTTTAAAAATACCATGTATTTCAGGTTTTATTCACAATTTTACAATGCTGTTTACATCTGAGCAAGACGCCTTCATCTTAATGCCCCTTTTCGGATGTATTATATTGAGAATTAATATTGTACATAATTGAAAATATTTTTTTTCAATTATAAACATTTATTTATGCTTACAGAAGTATTACAAATATGTAAACACATATCTTAATGCTACATAAACTCCTATAATAATTATTTAATTGTAATAGGAATTACAATAAAAGTCAAGAGAAATCACAAGTTTTAATTAATGAACACGTGCAACTATTTGTTACTGCATAATCAAAAATATTTCTGCTAAAAGAAGAAAGCTTTCTATGTGCTTGGATTCCACTGTATTTACACATGTGTCTATTAATTTTCTTTCGTCAGCTTCCAAAAAAAATTAACAGCAGCACTAAACTTTAGCATGTACTTTGCTATAGCCATCATCGTCCTATTGAAATTAGTAGAAACAATACACAAACAGTATTGTCAGCAAAACTGTGGTGAATACATCGCGACAGATATATTGTTAGTTCTTAAATTATTATATTGAAACCATTTTAAAAAAATGGAAAAGGATACATAACCTTATTATATTTTGGTTTATATTTTTAACACAAAGCTATTTTTGCGTCAAAAATGTGTTTTAGCCACAAGTTGTTCACATCTGTATTCAAACAGAAATATACTTAGGTACCTTTAAAAAGGAACGGTCTTATTTAAGAAATAAAACACATTGAAATTTGGCTACACATTAAACAATATAGTGCAATTTTTTGTTGAGAACGCGACAGGATATTTAAACAAATAAAATGTGAGAATTTGGTCTGCAAAAAACCCTCATGAATTTGTGAAAACTACGCTACATTTACAAAAAATAGGCGTCTGGCTAGCAGTTTCAAGAAGACGAATTATTGGGCTTATATTTTTTAATCAAACCATAACCGCTGAAAGATATCGAAATGAATTATTAGAGCCGTTTATTAATAAACTTCACGATGATGAACTTACGGAGGGATATTTCCAGCAAGATCAGCGCACAAATTTCGAGAAACAATAGCTTTTTTGCAACAATTTTTCGACGATAGATTTATGAATTTTCCTCCAAGATCTCCAGATTTGATAATTTTAGACTATTTTCTTTTTTCATATTTAAAGAATACCATTTTGAAGACCGGAAATCACACAAACGAAGAGCGTCATAATGCTATTGTGAATTTTTGTGCTGACATAACCCAAGAAATTCTAATAAATGGCTTCGAAAGCTTGAAGCGTAGAGTTCAAGTTTGTCTTCAAAATAATGATCAACATTTCCAACATCTGCTTTAGTATTATTTTCTTTTAATTTTGCAATAAAAACTATGGTAATAAAAATTTTTTGAAAACCTAAATTAAAGGCACGTTACATCTAATCAAAATAAATAAACCTGTGTTATTCATTTCTTTTTTGCGAAAATGCTTAATCCATCAATAGGTTGCGTTTTTAGCTGTAACTCTCTGTATATTTTAGATAAAATTCGAGATATTTGGTAAATTTTTAAATGTTTTTTTATAATTTCCTAAAAAACAATTTAATTTACGGAAAGAAACTGTAATAATATTCAAGAAAGTGCTGTAAAACTAGGGCGCCAACTTGAAAATATTCTTACACCTATCTAATGTATAATAATTATTTTAATGTGTCATTGTCTCCGACTTCATGCTATTAACATCTTTTCCCAGAACTGTACTCCATCAATATGACGAAAAGTGATATTGATATTATTTTGTTTGGTCATGTTTTTTATGCATAAACAATGCTCATGCATGCACGCATGATTCGTTTTAACAAACAACAAACCTTGCTGAGAAGTATCGAAGTACCATGACCTTGTTACTTTTAGAGCCGATGGAAATTCAATGTTGGAATTTGAATATTTAAAGTTTCTCACAATTAGACCGAAGACAATTATATCTAGAGATACAATAATATTTATTATTTTTTGCGTGAAGTTTAATTAAGACTGTCTGGTCAATTAAATATTACCACATTACAATAAATTATGTGCTTTCTTCTAGTCTCTTTTCCACAGTCATTTAATAAGAAGATAATCGACAATGTAATATATTTGTTTGTGTTCTCGGACAATATACCGCTCTGCTGCATCCTGTAAGCATGCACAATACCTTAAGACATAAACATAGTGGTTATTAACCATGTATATTATGCATATATGAATATAAAAACAAACAATTAAAGATAAATAAACGTGATAACTAGGAATGGAAATGCGTCTTACATCACAACGTAACGAGCCATTGTCGAACCTTTACCAATTGTACAATTCAACAATATACGCAGTTTTTTCTTTTCCAACAATAAAAGACGTTTAACGTGGTCACTCATAACAGTCATAACTACTAACACTTTCTTTTTGTTTGTTAACATTTAAATTTATTCTTTAAATTATTAAAACAATGCGGCTGTTAAATTGTGATGAGACTGATGAGTTTTATATTTCGACATGTTACACATTGAATGAGCAGAAGAACGGTTCCTGTTTAACTACAGCCAGTCATTAAAAACTTTTACTTGCTTTCTTTCTTTTTGGTCAATGAAACAAAATTTCGTTAAAATATATCAGATAATTACTGTGATTATACAAGTCATAATATATTATTCCTTATCCCTCTACTGCACTAATAAATGATAATCAAGGGGCCGTCCTTTTGACTAATAATTGATAATTATAAAATATAAAATATAAAAATTTATTTTTATATTTTATATCCTTGATAAAGGAATCATTGCCGAAACATGTAGGGTTTTTTTAAATATATATACTTTGAAGTAAAACAGACCTTTAATCGCCGACTGATTGAGTTTACCATATCATACCAAGGTCACGAAAATATTATATTTATATATATATATATATATATATATATATATATATATATATATATATATATGTATATATATATATATATATATATATATCAAAAATTAATTAAAATTCGGGTAAGCGGTCAATTAAAAAAAAACTCCTTTATTCAATTACCCTATATTTCGCAACACTTTGTCGCTTCTTCTGGGGTAAAAAATGTAGAGTTAAAAAAAAATTTTAATTTTTTTTTTTTTAATTTTTTTTTTTAACTCTACATTTTTTACCCCAGAAGAAGCGACAAAGTGTTGCGAAATATAGGGTAATTGAATAAAGGAGCTTTTTTTTAATTGACCGCTTACCCGAATTTTAATTAATTTTTGATAATATATCACGGTCGATAATTTCTTTTCAATTATATATTATATATATTTAATTAAGTAAAATATAAACAACAGAGTTACAACTCTTAATTAAACTCTTAAAACCTATAAAATAACTAAAAAAACAATAAATTAAACGAATTTGTAAGTGGTAATTTGTAATAAACAGCGGTATACAACTACGATATTGCTGTTTATAACGTATTAGGTAACATTGCAACGCTGTTAAATTTTGAATCATGTTTCCATGGTTACGAAAACAATTATTTGCTGTGATTGGTCATAAAATTCATGTATATATTTTGCTTAAAAAAGGTACCTAAAATGCATGCTTACCCAAAACTACATTTGGTCACGATTTATGGAATTTTACAAATTTCGATCATAACGCACAACAGAGAGGACCTGGTGAACATTTTACAAGACCGGGCTTTCAATATGCGTAAAAAGGACGGATCAGAATATAAGGAAAGAGTAGTGAAACTTATGGAATGTTACGCAAAATTAGTACAAAAAAAATATTTTGTATTAATTTTATGAGTACAAATGCTTAATAAATCCATTTAAAGTTAGTATTTTTGAGAAATCCAGAAAGGAGAAGGATACCAAACGAAAGTAATTACAAAACATTCCTGAAGAACGCAAAGTAAGCGCCACAGCTTTAATTGTGACGGAAATGATGAATATAGCTTCATGTTATGACAAATACAGTCCTGACAAATTACAGAAGCAATTCTACCACATAGCAGCTGTCGAATTAGCTTGGCGTGGAAACGAAGAAGTGCGAAGTTTTTTTTTTCAGAAAGAAACTAACAATGACGGTTCTGAAACTGAACGTACAGAATATAACTCAGTATTCTCCAAAACCGCGAAAGGTGCAAATACAAATTTGAGCGACAGTAAATGGCTTATTCCCAAAAAAGAAAATGAAAATTTATGTCCTGTTAGTCTTTTTAAAAAAATAATAGAGAAAAGATCATCAAATATCACAAATAGGAGATTATTCCTAACGCCAAATAAATACTGTTTAAGTAATAAACCCAATATGGTACAAAAACAGTCCCGTTGGTATAAACGAGCTGAATAAATGCACAAAATAATAAAAATAACAGGCCATACTACAATTCATTCTTTGGAACCTTATCTAAAATTAAATGAGCAGCATCATTCTAAGATTATTTCTAGCATAAGAACAAGCAATAATAATGCATCGACATTAACAAATACATAATTATCAGAAACTAGGTCTAATATTACTTATAATAATTGTACGTTCAATTTTTGCAATAAATTATTAGTGCAGTGTTTCATACTTTTTGCTTTATTCGTGGTACCGCGATATCATAAATTTTCTGGGTCCAAGATGGCCATGGGGTGAAAAACGTCTGCCTTAATTTATATCATCCTTTTGAGAAAATTCGGATGAAATTTTCAGGTTAAGTGTCATGCTGACGTTAAAATTTGTCAATATATTAATCTTAATGTCAGTATGACACATAACCTGAAAATTTTATCAGATTTTTCTCAAAAGGATGATATAAATTAAGACAGACGTTTTTCACCCCATGGCCACCGTTGACCAAGATAATTTTTGATATCTCGGTATAATGTATGATTAACTCATAATGCTTGTCAGTGATATGACATTTCCTATGGAGTGAGACACAAAAAGTTTTCCATGAGTATGCGATGGATTAAATTAGTTATATCTTAGATTGATTAAGTGATTTAACCTACCTGTCGTACTACTAGTAATAGGTTAAATCGTTAAATAAGAGTTCCAAATGGCATTCATTAAGCTAACCGATAAAGACGGCTATTTAAAAGTTTTAGTTGTTGACATATGTGAAATGCAATGATTTATTATAAAAAATATAGTTTTTTTTTTTGGAGTGCTGTCCGTTTTAAACGAATGAAAATGTTTAAAATGAATGAAAAAAATACCGAAAAATAAAAGTTGAGAACTAAAATCAAAAACCAAATCATATTAAACAACATTATGTGTGTAAAATCTCATAATATTCAGAATAAAAATGAATTAATAATTAAAGTAAGCACAGCAATTTATTAATGTAGTATACAAAACAAGCAAGCATGACATTGAAGCAATCATTAATTTTTTCTTTTAACACAAATGTGTTGGTTCTGAAAAGAAATGTTTTTTTATTGGAGAAATGCTTCGTCATCTGTGAGATCATCCATTGGAGTTTGTCGTGTGAGGTTTTGATGATCCGTTTACCCTATTGTTTAAATCAAAAGAAGAACAAAACAATCTATTATGTAACAATATTCATTAAATAAGGTGCGCAATATGCTCACTGCCTTCATCTCTACAGTGTAAAATTCTTCGCTTAACAGTGTTAATAATATTTCCTAGAATCCAAGGTGAATTATTAATTTCTACGATCTTATTAGTGATCCTTTGTTGCAGGTCATTAGGATCAAAAACACGTGTTACAAAAATAGAATTTTTTAAGTACAGCCATAAAAAGACATCGCAGTGTTAAATCGCAGGAACGAGGTGGCCAAGTTATGTTTGTATTTAAACTAATAAGTCGATCGCAAAAGAATTCTCTCACAAAAACAGTTTTCATTGGTAGTGTGTACACGAGCTCCATCTTGTTGGAAGTAGCCTTCCTGTAATTCATCACCATGTAACATATTTACAAATGATATAAATATCATTTTTTGGCTACTATTTAAAATTTTGTATTTTCAAACGACATACCTTCAAAAAATATAGATCCTCTAATCATTCTCTGACAAACAGCTGCCCAAACTCCAATTATCTGTGAATGCAGTGGTGCTTTCACAAAAAATGAGCAGATTATTTACACTCCACGGCCTCATGTTTTGAGAATTTACGTACTCAGAGAGATAAAACCAGGATTTATAAGTAAACATAAACTTTTTAATGCCGTCATCATTAACAACAAAATGGTCAATAAATCTTTGACAAAATTCCTGTCGTTTCGGTCTGTCCACAGGAAGTATTTCATGAGTCGCATGCAAGCGGTAGGGGTGTAAATGTAGATCATTCTTAAAAATACGTCTGGAAGTGTTATAAGAAAGATCTAATTCTTGGTGTAAATGTCGCACAGAAAGCTGAGGACGTTCTTCTACCAGGTGCCTTTCCTTTCAACATTTTCCTCAATTCTAACTGTTGGCCTACCACTGCTCTTTTTTTGCGATCCACGTTTTCTGTTTCCCTGAATAATTGCACAAAACGGCGAATGCTTGTGGAAAACTGATCATATGGGATAGCAATATCTGGAAATTCTCATTAATTCTACCACCATTTCTTAAATAAATTTCAACCATGTGCCGTTTCTGTTGTCCGTTAAATACAAAAGCCATTATTAAATAGTTAATAAATTCCAAAGATATCTTCCAAATTGTCAATACAAGTGACACTTCGTCAATTTTCTAAGCTCAGACGTGACTTATGTGTCTATTTCAGTCGTTCATGGCCTACCTAGAATACCAATTTTGTGGTTCGCTCGATAAATTAGTACGTACCCGTAAGAAATTGACTCAAAATGTCGCAATTTGACGAAATTTTGCTTAATTCGTTGTATAATCATATATTATACAACAAGACACTTGAAAATACTCGATTATACGAGACGTATTGCCGGAAACACCACGAGACCAAAGCTCGAGTAGTGTTTTTTAGGCAATACGTCGAGTTTCGAAAATTTTCCAGTGTCGAGTTGCATACAGGTAGACTATATCATGAAAATAAAAAGAAAAAAAGTAGTGCGAAACGACCCATGATGATAACTAACAAATCTGACAATTCAGTACTGTCAAATTATTGAATTCGAAATAATAGTAATCTAATCGTAGTTTTGGCAGCGAATATACAAGAGTTCGTATATTTGCGTCATAATACGTCAATAAGCACTATAATACATGACAACTACGAAAAACCCTGTATTTTCATTGGTTCATAATTTTAGAATGATATAGTCTAAAGAACGCAACTATTGGTATTGTGAATATCTACAATCGCTGGATTGACACTCGACATGTTGCCAAACAAAGAATTAATGTTTGGCAACATATCTCTTGTCAATCCGACGACTATCGATAATCACAATACCACCCGTTGTATATGTATATGAAAATATTGGAAATACAACAATAAAAAATCATTTTGATGTGAATAATTTTCAATTGCTAAAGTTTGAGAAAACTTTGTGCTTGTGTGTTTTATCCTTTTGAGAAGAAATACTCGAGCCATCAGTATTTAATTGCCGATGAAAACGCAGATCTATCATAATATACAGTGGGTTCAAAAATAAACTGGGCTAATTTACAAAGAAAAGCTATTCGAAAAGATTTATCATTTAGTTTTCGATATACAATTCACTATACTCCATACAAAAACTACATCCTTGACAAAGTCTATGGAAAGTTTGGGAAAAGTTGTCTGCTAGAATCGGTTTTAAGACCGTCGTCACCCGTGATTTGTAGTGTTTGTAGTATGCTGTATTGATTAAGACACCAAACGGAGCGAATTTCCTGTCACTGTCCCACCTGACAGAAATATATTTACAAAGCCTAAGCAACTTGTCTCAAACTCCAATAGATATATTGGATCATTGGACGCGATGATCCAGACTGTTCTGAAACCAGTGTGGACATATAGAATACATTATTATTTTTGTGTTTTGGATTACATAAATTGTAATTACTAATGTATTCAACTTTAAGTTCATTGCAATGTTCTTGAATATACAATGTTTAACCTTCACTTTATAAAAGTAAGAATGCAAATAAGTCCAATTGTCAAAGCAACAGTACTCGAGCTTACTTTTAGGCATGCGCGATAGCATTTCTTACCTCGCGAACTTCAATGTGAGAAGTACTGTCTCGGAGCGCCATCTACATTTAAATAACAATACTGCTACTATTGATATTATATTATTATTATTTTAACACCTGAACAATTTTACTATATTAGAAATGTTTCTGGTTTTCATTGCCTAAAAATAAAATTAAACAAGAAATTTTATTAAAATATTTAGAAGTAATTGTAATAACTACCTTTCTTCAATCAAATATGTATACCCTAATGTTACGTTCTCAAATGTTTATATGTTCGATTGATTTGAGTTATAATTTTAGAGTTTAAAAGTTATGAATTAAGAAATACTGAAAAAAACAAGTCAATTAACGGGAGGAAACGTACAGACGGCGTTTCGTTCTGGTTGGAACTTTTCAATGCACGGCATTCCTCGAAGACGGACATTGCTTTTTCATTTCTATACTTTCTGTATATATAGTTAACATTTGGAACTTACTGCAAGTGAGAATTAATGCATATTAAGTTATGAACGCATCACATAAGTCGACATTTACATGTAAGAATGTGATTTAATATTCATTAATTCTCACTTGCAGTAAGTTCCAAAAATTTAAAAGTTATAAATGTTATAATTATAAATGGAGTTTCTCCCAGGCGAAAATTTTTAAAAATAATTACAAACACGTTTTCGTTACGTTAGTATAGTATATTTTTTGTACAGTATATTTCTAATTGAATTAGAATTAATATATTAAAGTCCTATTGGGATATAAAATGCAAGTATTATTGCATCATATAATTTTAAATTCAAATGAATGTCTATTTATTTTTCTATACTCATACTTTCAAAAATCTCTAAACTAATACAGAATTAAAGCACTCAAGGATCTAATTTAATTAACATAGTCATTACTTTTTATTCACTGAATAAAATAGAAAAAAAATCAAATTAGTTTCCTATGCAGGTAACTGTATAAGAATGTTTACTTTTACCTCATTTGTATCGTATTACCATTTACTACAATAATTATCGTGTACCCTAGTAAATATAGTAAGCGAAACCACATATCTAAACTTAAAAAAAGAATTTAAGATGCTAAACAAACCAATGTGTGTACATGTTTAGCGCCAGATTAGGTAGACCAAATATATCTTGATGTAGTTTTTTTTATCGAATCTAAACAGAAACGGACCATATTTTCTTTCCCACTCGATGATATGAACCGAAGCGCTCTTCCTAAAAATAGCATCGAGTCGCATTTTCGAAATTCCACGATTAATTTGTCTCTGGTTTGGCTACAACGAGTCCAATCGTTCTTTTTAAGATATGTTTATATGCTGTCTGTTCCTTTGACCAGTTTCTTACAAAAACCAAGCAGAAACTATAACTCTGAAATACATCGCATTCTGGTGTTGCCGTTTATACGAGGGCTGCCGGGAAAATTTCTGGAATCTATAAGTTTAAGTAGTGCCCGCATTTCTCAACTGTAGTAATTGTAAAATTTGTCATTTGCAATTATTCAGTTGACCGTTCATACTTAAGTGGATTAGTTTTGTTTACACAGTATTTAAAAGAAAATAAAGAAGAAAATTTTTGGACCATGATCTTTTATTATTTCAATGCATTGATTAATTTCATTTGGCATGTGGGAACGAAGCTCCATCCAAGAGTAGTGTTTACAGTTTGCAATGCGAGAACGTGCATAAAAATCGCGCAAACTGGTCTTTTTAAATTTTATTTAAACTCAATAGCCCTCCTTGGACTTGCCTTACGTGGGCGGGTTGCTCTTAAAAATACAAGTCGGCAGACCACTTTCACGGCTACAGCTCGAGTGAAGACGACGTGCGATTCTTGACAAAACATGAACTTTACTGATCTAAATTTGAAAAGAGCGCCACCGCGTTTTGTAGGCTGCTTATATCAGTGAATATACGTTACGCGGGGGACGTACATGCGATAACGTACCCACGCTGATCCAGGTGGTATCCAAGGAAGCTAAATTTGCTGAAGGCTCTCCAAATTTTAGACAAAAGCAAATAAAACGAAATGATAAACAAAATAAAACGTAACCATATTTATTATGAACGTTTCTTATAAACAAATGATAAATATATCAAGCATTAAAATAGAATATTGGATGAAGCCCTGTATATATATATTTAAATGATGATATATAAACAAATGCACAAAAATAGAAAATTGTAAGTTAAAAGTTGGATTAATGTATGGTTTTCGACCGTGCCTATATATTACATACTTTCACAACAGTAAAATAATATATTTACGTTTACGAGATCCCAGAAGCGTTTACAAAACAATGGAACAACTTTTAGGCACAATAAAACTTAATATTCCAACAAGAATATGACGCTAAATAAGTTTCAGAAAAACGGTATACTAATTAATTTGATAATTAAAGGTTCCAAAATGAAATAACAGTTAATCAGATTGAAATTGACTAATTAATATTTGGAAATATACTCCTAAATGTAATCTAAATGAAGATATTAAACAAGTATCTACCTACTTCAACAATAAGTATAAACAAAAACCTGGCCGTTATGATTTCTTGGCAAAGGCGGTGTCTCTTTCCGTCTCATCCGTCCTTCGCTACCTCACACTATGTTCGACGGCCAACGGTTGTTAGTAACACCATCAGTAATTAATCGCCGGGGAGAAGGACCCTACCATATTTTTATATTACAAAACAGAATATGGAAACAATGAACATAAATCCCGCGTGAAGGAAAAAGAAATGGCGTCACATCTCTTACCATTTAGAGTCAAGGGTATATTAAATCACGATCCCAAACAACATGTAATAATTCAAGTGTCTTTCTTGGTGATTAAACAGTCCAAGTGCGGTCATATCATCCACTGAACAGGTGTAATTTTCAAAATTCACAAAAACTTACGATACTAAAAGTGACTACACAAACACGCATTATCTGATCGGAATACGAGATCTAAGTGTCGAGGTCTGTTGTTGCCACTAATGTTGATGCTGTGGTGAAATGATTGAACGATATCGGTATACTACATACCATTATATTGAAGCATCCTTGAATACTGGCAAAACAAAATTTAGACCAATTAAATATATACAATTTTCTCTTTGCTTCAACTTAGTATTATTCAAGGTTATTTTCACTTTCTTTCCTCTATAAGTTAAACTTCTATTTTATCAATGCTGATAGATATCTTTTTCTTCAGCTCATCGCCCCAAATACTAACATTCTTCTGTAAATCGTCTTCGGAGATTGCTACCAAGAGTAAGTCTTCAGCATACATACATTAATTCGGACATACATATAAACTTGCTGTGATTTAAGCATTCATAATCTTACTGCTCGTGTTTCTCTCTTGTACGTTTGACATATTTACTTTGAGATTCATTTATAGAGGGCTTCCAAAACGTACCGGCAATATTTCAAGAATGAATTGTAGAACTTATCGAGAGTTGAAAAGTCCACATAAAAACCTGTGTCCTCAACTTAACCGTTAACGAGTTATTGTTTATTTCATAATTGATGTGTCTCAAATTTTAGTTCGACAAAATTTACAATTTTATTTGATTTACAATAAATGATCAAAATTATCACCATTCTGTTCGATGCACCAAGCCGCACGTGGCAAAAGAGATCGCTGCGTTCTTAATATGAATGCAAAACAAAATTTGTTAATAATTATGGCACTAGATTAGTATTTCGGAAATCCGTTGAACAGCAGTCTGCCGATATTATTAGGTGTAACTCAGCAATCATATTTAGAACCCAGCGATATCTTCTGCAACTTGCGGCTTTGGAGATCATTTAGAATTTTTATTGTAAAGAAATTAATAAAAAATGTATTTCATAAATTTCGTAGAACTAAAATTTTACCACACAAATTATGAAATAAACAATAAATTGTTAACATTTACGTCTAGGATATATGTTTATATAGACTTTTCGACTCTAAATCAGTTCTGCAATTAATCCTTGAAATATTGCTGGTACGATTTGGGACACCAGGTATATTATCCGTCAATAAGATGGACAGGAGAGGAGTTAGTACCTTATGCCCGACATACCTGGCTCCAGCAGTGGTAAAAAATTCTTTAGAGTATATTATTCGTTCTTATTATGTATATTTTTCGTAATTTGGTAAATTAACTTCTGATTGTCTTACACTAAATATCAAATCCGTAGACCCCTTTTTCAACTAAAGCTGCATTGGTAATTATTTATAGTAGATTCTACAATTTACTTTAATCTTTTTCCCAAAATTGTTTCACATATTTTACTTGTTTACTTCGTTGTTGAATGAATAATTCAAGAAACATAGATTACAGATTCTTTAAAACATTGAAATTAAATTGAACTTTCTCTTTAGAATTATTAAAACAGCAAAACTCTCTATGTTATCGTGCGTTGATTTTATATCAGAATTAATCAATTTGAATTTAGAACTGTTGTAAAGTTCCAAGGGCATGTTCCAAAAAAAATTCTTGAAGAAATGTTTTGGCTGTGTCCAGTGTCCTTCCAATTCGACTATTTGTGAGTAGTTAAAATTGTTTAATCATGGCCGAGAATCATTGAATGATGATCCATGTCCACGTCGACCTAATGATGTGATCACTTCAGATGTTGTTGGAAAAAAACAAGTGTTTGGTACTAGAAGATGCAAAATTAAAGAAACAGAAATTAGCAGAATAATTAAAAATTTGTTAAAAGCCACGTCCATCAACAAAACTTACAGACGCGTTTCGCTCTTATTGAAGCTTTTCAATGTACGGTATCCTGAACAAATATGACTTTTCACTTCTATACTTTGTGTATATATACAGTTAACATTCTGAACTTATTGCGAATGAGTTAAAGTAAAAATAAGATTTAATATTCATTGATTCTCATTTGCAATAAGTTTAGAACGAATTAGCAGATTTACTAAATGTTTCTGAAAACACAGTCTTTATAATTGTACACGAGTACCTTGGAATGACAAAAGTTAGTGCAAGGTGGATTCCATGAATTCTTTCGTCATTGCAAATGCATGTCCGAGTAAAGATGTGTGACTAATTCTTAGTGCTTTGTGGGAAAAAATCTGATTTAATTATCTACCGATTTGTGAATGGGGATGAAACTTAGATCTCTCTGATCCAGAGTCGAAACAAAAGTCGATGCAGTGATATGCTAAGGCCACGAGCTACCTCAAGAAGTTTAAGGTCGTGCTTCTGCAGGAAAAAAATGCAACTGTTTTTTGTAACTGTTAAGGAATTCTGCTGATTGACTATCTGAATAAGAATAGTAAGAATAGTATTATGCAAGCTTGTTGCATGGTTTCCAATATTCTATTAAAGTGAAAAGACGCTTAAAAATTCACGTAAGGTGTCTTGTTACTCCACGACACTGCACCAGTGCACAAGTCAAGACTTTCAAAAGCTGCTTTTGCTGATTGCGCCTTTAAATAACTTGAACATCCACCTTATACTTCAGATTTAGCACCCAATCGCTACTTTTTGTTTCCGAATCTCAAGAAAACACCTTGGTTGACAAAATTTAGAAACGATGACGCACTTGCAGGAGCTGTAGAGAACCATTCTGCAGAGAAATATTTTTTAAAGCCTGTATGACACGATACATAATTTGGTGTAGAATTCCTAACAGAATTAGACACATAAAAATTATGTACGTAGCATACCTATTCTGTGCAGAAAAATTTCATTCTGTACAGAAAATTAGAACTTGCTCTATATTTTTGTACATAATGTGGGAGGAGCGTATGAAATACGTGAATTGCGCTTGCGTTACGAACAATAGTTCGATAATGACCCACTTCTTTTCATAACATAACCACAACACACAATATAGTTCAGAGTGTTCAGTGTAGAATATCTATATAAAATAGAAAGAAAATGTCGTGGTCACGGGCACAAGTTTCCCAGTTAATTGAATTATATGAACAGCATGAATGTTTATATGCAATAAAAAGCAAGTTGTATCATAATAGAGTAGCCAGAACAAATGCTCTAGAAGTAATTAAAATGCAACTGGTTAAAGCAAAACCTGATGTCACCATTGCTGAAATAAAATCTAAATTTAATGCCCTACGAACCAACTTCCTAAATGAATATAGAAAATATAAGGAATCAATTAGCAGTAGCATAGGTGAAGATGAGGTATGTTTACTCTGAAGTACATGTAATATCATTTCATGTTGTTATTGTGTTGATTAAATATGTAAATATTTATCTACAGGTGTATAAACCTACGATATGGTATTTCGATTCAATGCAGTTTCTGTTAGATCACAGAAGTTGAAAATGTAAGTACAAGTATTGATACATTATCGATAATAGTTAAAGCAAGTAATGGAGTGTTTATTTTTATTCCAGGATTCTCAAGAAAGTACTACATTTCATACTTTGGAGAATATAAATGTAGAATTTCTACATGAAACTTCTGAACAAAATCAAAGAAATTCTAATGATGAGTTCGGCACAAATAGTAGAACTACAGTACATTCTCCAATTCCATCAACAAGTGTAACACCAACTACAAATAAAAAGCGAAAAAAGGACCACAGTGATAGGAATACAGATGAAAAACTTTTGGAAAGTATCGGAGGTGCAGTTAATATAATAAGTAAATCATTAGAAAAAAAGGAATCTAGGGTAGTAGAAATAAAATCATCAGAACATATTTTTGGGGAATTTATAGCAAGCGAGTTAGCTAAAGTAACTGATGAAGATATTTTATACGAAGCCAAGCGAGATATCATTCAGATAACATTTGATGCTCTTCATAAAGTGAGACAATTATAAAAAAAACATTAGATTTTATAAACTGAACATATATTAAAAATTTTGTCTTTATGTAAGTAAATTAAATGCATGTTTGCTTGTATATGTATATTTTTTCATGTTGGTTTTTAAACAATATTTCCTTTCAATAAATTTTAAAAAAACAAGGTATTTATAATTTTATTTTCAAATACAAAAAAATACATTATTATGGTGAAATAGCCTTTTCCTGCCATTCTACGGCTCCCAGTGGACTATTAAAGTATAACAGAAATTCTTCTCGAATCAGCTGGGCTTCATTGGTACTACGATTAACATTTTGCCAATTCACACATGGCAACTTAGATATATATGATTGGTCATTTACTATATTATTGGACTGTTCATTTTGAGTAATTATTAAGAAATTATGCAAAGCAACACATGCCAGTGTGATTAGCTCGACCTTATCTACACAAAGATTTATAGGATTTAATAGAACTCTGAAACGATTTGCAAGTATTCCGAAACTATTTTCTATTACTCTTCGTGTTCGAGATAATCTGTAATTGAAAATTCGTTTCTCTTTTGATAATCCTCTTTGTGGATATGGCTTCAATATTCTAGTATTTAAGGGGAATGCTTCATCAGCCACAATTACAAATGGACTTCTTAATGTTCTTCCTGGTAATGCTTGGTTGATAGGAAAATTCAGGGTGTTGCCATTAATAGCTTTAGATAGTCCGCTTTGTCTAAAGACACCTCCATCACTAATTCTTCCATTGACTCCCACATTTAAATAGGTAAACTTATATTTTGCATCTGCAAGTGCAAGAAGAACTATGGAATGGTCCCCTTTATAATTATAGTAATATGAACCATCAGATCTTGGTGGCTTAAACTTTATATGACGACCATCTAAAGCACCTAGACAGTTTGGAAATTGCCACAAATTATTATACTCCTCCGATATTTCCTTCCATTCTTTGGTAGTAGCAGGGGTCTGAAAACATGTAACGCTGATAAATATAAGCATGTATTTTGACTTATTACATGTTGTTTGTTTTGCATTGTAAAGCTATTGTAAGGGTTGTTAAATAATATATACATACACTTAGATATGGTTCTCGTAATTTTACATAAATAGCTTTACAAACCTTTGGAATTAATTTCGAAATAGTTGTTTCGTGTATTCTCGTGCTATACATCAAAGAGCGATATGATTCTCCAGTGGCTAGGAAACGTAAAGTTAGTTCCAGTCTATAAAAAAAAATAGTGGTTCAATTCATAAATAGAATAAGAAAAAATTATACATACCTATTCCTTGGAGAGATACATTGTCTCATATTTGTGTCGATAGCATGAATTTCAGGTTCGACAAATTTTAAGAGTTGCTCAAATTGTTCTGATGATAACCGCAAGAAATTTTTATTTGCTGGCAAATCTTCACAACGTAATTCTCTATTTAACATATTCAAAATACCAAGTCCATGGCATTTTCTTTGCAACCAATGTCTTGACCATGACTTGTTTTTCCTCCGTTTTTTTATTCGCCGATTTATTATTATACCAGCTGCATTCAATAATACACCACACGATTCCAATAACAATATTTCATCCATTGTACATTTATAATACTACAAAATAACAGCAACTGAACTGACAATGAGCGAATTAGACGTGAATATGAGCCAAACAAGCAGCGTTAGGTTATGTTTATTTATTTACATCAATTTGACACAGCTTTAAAGCGCATGCGTCCACAATAAATTTTGTACACAATTTTTTTTCAATATCATACCCAAATTTTTATTTATCAAAATATGAGCAAATTTTATTTTTACATAATTTGATACGTAATTATGTTGAGCATTCCGTAACAAATTATGTATCGTGTCATACAGGCTTAAGATGAGTCTATGATATTGAAACGGTGTAATATCTGCATTCAAAAACAAGAAAACTATATTTAAAAATAACTTTTTATGGATGCTTTTAGTCTTTTGTTTTCATGCCTAGTCCAGGAAGATAAAACGTCCCCTTGTAGGTAATTCATAATTAATTCAATTAATTTGTTTATCATATTATTATCTCTTATTATATTATAATAAATTTATTTCACTAAACAAAAGACGAATTCTAGATAAATATCCAAGGATTTCTAGGTAAATTTTCTAAACTAATAATAATTAATTAATTGGTGATATTCAACTCATGGATTTAATTTTGTCTGTAGAACACAATGCTATTTGTATTTATAGTATGCAGCTTTTCTATAAAAGTCATTCTTATTGACGTGTCGGAAACGTGAAACTTTTACAAGCTATGACATCACTTTATTTTAGACACAAAGAATGTTTCAATTCGTAATATTGATTACTTTTGATATTTTTTATTAGTATGTATAATACAGTGAACGTGTTCTCTTCAAATTATTCGTTTCAATTGTTTTACTGTTTTTATTTACACTTAGTGCTTTCACTTCTTCGGTGGCAGGTATGAATTGTAAATATTTATTAATTTAGAAACCATTGATACTGTTAAATTTAATATTTAACAAATTTGAATATTATTCATGAATCAGCTAATTATAATTAATGAAACTTTCTTCCAACATAGAAAAATGTTTTTGAATATATTTCGTTCATTAAAATAGAATGCATATTTTTCTAAATCCTTTCTACAATTAATTACATTTATCCTTTCATTTTACAAGACCTATAATAGTTTGCTTCGCAATAAGGAGTGGATCAAATATTCTACAAAAATTCAGTACACCTAGCTTAAATGATTTGACATGTTAAATCTAAGTACATAGTGCTAAGTAGTTGTTTTATACCGGTGTCCTTCAAATAAAAAGACAACGTATGAAAAATGAAAAGATTAAATTATATAGAATATATACCCAAAATATTGTCCCAAGATTCCCTCTCATAAGCGAGAAAAAATGACGTATTTAAAAAAAATTGTCACACACTGTACGATAGACTATATTGTAAAAGACGATACTCTAAAGTTGAACGACAATAACAAAAAATAATTTTGTTATTGTCCATCTCGCTTTAAGTTCGTTCAGTTGTCGATCGTTAAGTACGTTCGATAGAATTTTCCGATTAAAGATAGACTGCTACAAATTGCACATTAAATGCCCGTAAAGCATACATCTTACATGTTTTTTAATATATCATCTTTAAAAATTCACACTGGCCTTCATACCAGGATATCGAACCCTTACCATAACAAAACTTAGGCACAATGTTATAAACATAAACATTACCGCTTTTAAATACAATATCGGAATTCTGAATCGATATTATATTTTATATTACTTACTTCTCCTAATAAAAGCAAACATTCACTAAAAATAATTTGCGGATTTTAGAACTGACAACATTTCATGTGAATGTATGAAAAGCTGACTTTGTATGAGGTTATTGACCTTAGCATATAGTTTTTATAAGATCGATAGGTGTTACCTATGTAAACATACTCTGTAGTGTATGTGTGTGTATAACTTATTTTGAATTTATATTCTATATATGTAGTTACATCTTTCCCTTTACGTTGTCTTTTTATTTCAAGAATACCCTATATATATATATATATATATATAAAGATAATTATTTCGTGACCTATGTATGCTATGGTAGATTTAATAAGTTGGCGATTTAGGGTCTGGTTTTACTTAAGTAAAACCAGACCTTAAATCGCCAACTTATTAAATCTACTATATATAAATCTACCTGCTCAACAGCCAATGTAGTCACTCGCTCTTCTTATTTTGAGACAGTGAATTAATAGCAAAACAATGGTAAAGATCTAGTAAGTTTTCTTCTACTGAATGAATTAAGATGTACAGTATTTTGTGATTTGACAAGACATTTTTTTGCAAAGTTTCGTATTTCGAAAAGCGTTGAACTTTAAATTATAATGCAAATTTCGTCCGAAATGTTGAAATTAAATAAGAAAATTCTATGCCCTACATCTTCGTTTTTCTACCTGGGGTGAAGAATCATTTTCTAAAAAAACATTTATTATAAACATTTGACTTAGAATAAGTAAACATGTGAAGAAAAGAAATTAGTGTAATGGTTGCATTTGTTTTTCATTTAAAGGTTTCTCCATACGTGGATCTACGTTAGAAATAAACAAAAGCAAATTGTTTTCGAGCGATAAGTGATAAGAGACGATTCCTGTATTTAGTTTTTAGCGAAAAACCCTTTTGACAGAGATAAGACGTGGATTAATATTTTCAATGTTTGTGACTAAATTTTCATTTCGACGAACAAGCCAAAACGTAATTAATTCTTCAGATGTAAATTGCAGTTGTAGCATTTTGTCAGCAGACATTTCGATGAGCTGGTTGTGAATCTCAACTGGTAACTTAGCAGCGGAAACAACGTTTTCACTAAATGGGCTCATTACCCATCTCTTCGAGAAATCATTTTGATCTTCCTGGAAATATTCCGTCAATTGAGTTTTTAGCTCACGAAAATGCATCTTCATGCAATCCAAGCTGTGGTGAATAATAGTGTCTTGTCTATTCATATTTTTCTCAATATAATCCGAAGTGAGTGGGAACATATATAAATTTCTGCTTTGAAGGCCAATAATACAGATAATAACAATAAGAAAGGCGTTTGTTTACCCTGGAAAAATATTAATTCACCTCGCAATTCCAATACCCGGGTTAACACTTTCCCTCGCGATAACTATCTAACTTCTGTGTGGAAAAGAAGAGATTTTTTATTTTCGGCCATTTTATCGCATAGTTTAGCAAATAGCCTGTTCTGTAACGGTCGGCTTTAAACAAAATTAATCATTTTTGCAGCTTCACAAAGAATTTGATTGAGATTTTCCGGTATGCTTTTGTAACAAGAGCATGTCTGTGAAAGAAGCAGTGCGTCCATTCTGCCCTTGGTATAAGACGATCTTTTAATATTTTCATTAATCCACTATTCTTTCCTATTATCGCTTTTGTACCATCACTACATACTACAATACATTTTGTCCAATCTATGTTATATAGTTTCTAGTCTTCATAAAAATCATCAAAAAGACATTGTTCTTGTTGCATGATCCGATACTGTATTGCAAAACAACATATTTTCTTTGATTGATGTGCTGATGTGAAAATTCACTTAAACATACTCGCTGAATTATCTGATCGCGAAGATCGGCAACCATGTCATCGATTCGCCTTGATATTGTGTCGTTAGAAAGCGAGTTTTTTTAATTTTTTTTTGCGTGCACTGTGAGTTTCCATGCAATGAGGTCAAACCATAATTTAGGTAACTATCATTGTACAACCTTGTCTTTTTACCAACCGATTCACTGGATATAGATGGCTCACTTCTTTTTTCACAAATTCGTCCATTTCGCATAAAAAATCTAAAAACAAACAATTTAATTTCACGGTTGACCGCACACTGAAATAAAAGCACTAGGCGCACGCTTCGCATTTGAAATTTAACTGAAGTTGTGCAATCGCAAGCGCCTCTTTTATATTGGTGACACCACGACTTGTTCAAACGTACCCTATGCATGTTCAAACATGGTCTCACAGCGAGTATTATGGGAGACCAAATTACCAAGAGCACGTACACATCAAGTTGGAACTTGTAAATTGCTCATGTATGTACACGTCATACATGTATATTCATAACCATCGCTATAAACTCAGCGACATAAAATAATAGGAATAGGCGTATTACATTTTTATACTGTCGGTTATTTTCTTAATGTTTCTTAATGCATCAAATTAGTGTAATGCGATTATATAATACTAAATATTTTTTTACGTTTATAATTACAGTCAAAATTAAATTAGTAATAGTAAGGCTTACTGTTATTATTCCTTTGAGTGGGAGGTAATCGCGAAATATGAATTTTATTTGCATTTACTATTTGGGCGGTCGCGGAGCTAAGAAGGTTGAGAATCGCTGAAGCGGGAGCAAGTGTTAGCTTCGTTCAATAGTTGAGTAATTTGTATCCACTTTGTGATTTTTTAGGCGTGACTGAAACTAAAGTGGATTCAAGCGCCGAATAATATTATTATTCATTTTTTTTACAAATGAAGGCGTGAAATAATCAGAAATTTATTTATTTTTATATAAAAATTAGATTAGTGAAGAAACGTTTCAAATATAACCGTCTATAAATGGCGCAAAGCTTTTAAAAATAGCCGACAACATGTGGAGAACAAACTACATTCTTGACGGCGGATTTCATCAACTACAAACAGAATTAATGCACTTATTCAAAATGATCGTGGAATTACAGTGAAAAGTGTTGTGTTTATATTGAATATTAATATTGCCAGTGCAGATAACATTGTCAAAAATCAACTGTTAATCGACCGGCATAAGCAAACTCCCTTGAACATCACTCATCACTGGCACGATATGAAGAAGAGGGGGATGAGGTTCTAGAGTCTATTATGACTACTGATAAAAGTCGAGTGCACCATTTTACTTCTGAAACCAGAGTACCGGTGCAGTAGAAACATTTTTCTGAAACCAAAGAAGGCAAAATCCAGGAAAAATTATTATTACATTCTTTTGCGGTATGAGGGCTATTTTAGATATAGATTTTCTGGTAAAACACGGACAATAAAAACAGAGTGCTATGCAGACTCTTTAGAAGACCCAGTGAAAATCGTCACTCGGAACAAACTCGAAAATGCAAGAAATCTGAAGATAGCGCTCGTTCTCATAACGTTTACCGTGCGATGGCTTCAATTCAAAAATTCTTCATCCACCTTATAGTCTACACTCTGCTCTATCAAATTTCCACTTGTTTCAACTCTTAAAAGAGTTTTTAGGGGAAAAATTTCTCTCCATTGATGAAATCACTAGTCATTCTAAAATGGATGCCTTTGCAGCTACCAGATTTTTTTTCAAGTGGAGTACAGTTTCCTGAAAGATTACAACATTTATTCAAAAAAAGAGAAGAGTATATTTAAAAATGATGACTTGAAAGCAAGCTAGTTCTATTCGTAAATTTCTGTATAATTTTGAATTGAAATTTAAATTTGAACGTTTCTTGTATCATAACAAAAGACACCAATTACAATATAACAAAAGTCTTTCTTTGGAGACTGTGGTTAAGTAAAAACTTAAAAAAAGGTATATAACCCCTTACCACAATTATTAATCGTATCCTAAATACGTATTTCGACAACTAAGTTGTCATCAACAGTAGGTAAAACCACAAATCAAGGTGTCGCACATGGGGCACAGTAAAGCTAGTAAACTGCTTACGCAGCAACTTTACACGGCGTCCACGTATACACTGTGTATACGCAGTGTAACACAGTGTACACAATTTATAAATTTAAAATTGCAATTTACGTTTGAAAATATTCTGACATTCTAATACTTTGAAGTAAAATAGATTATTACTGCGTAACAATATGCTGTTTAGGAACTGAAAAGCCTATTAAATTTTTATATATATATTCAACACATCTAAAGTTTAATTTAAGCAGAACTCCCTTTGATATTCACAAAGTGTTTGAGCTTAAATTAGAATTTAAATTCATTAAAGATGATTTAATTATGCTTATAATTACTTATATACAAGAAATTATTTAATATTACATGTAGCAAATACTAAAACTTTTGCCAGCTAATAAATTTAGAAAAAAAAAATCAATGAATTTATTCTTGTTGTGGATTATAATTATTCCATAAGCGTATTAAATGTAATCAAATATATTACTTAATATTCCATAAAAATGAGTATTATAGAAATTCTCTTTTTAATTAAAATGTTGCTCTATTTATCCGATATGAAAGGTCATTATTTAATTATAATGGTGTTCGTACTATATTTAATCTCTTATTTATGTGTAACAAACATCATACATGTGTGTACAATTTTCTGAAAAATTAATGCCGCCCTCTAGAAACAGCTAAATAACTCTTCTATCTTCTATGGCGGAGTACATTGCCGTTTTGAAATACATAAACACTAATAATGTGATGAGTGTGTCTTTGTGTAATACAAAAAAGGAAACTACATATTTAGAAATTCCTACGTTATCCTCTAGTCTAGAATAAATATAAATATTTTTATTTAATGTAAAAGATAAAATTCACTTTCAGATGTTTTATATAAATTTCTATTATTTAATTGTTTGCGAAATTTCGACGCAAAACTAACTCACAATATATTCAAATAGAAATTAGTAAATAAAACTTTACTGATAATTTACAAAGTCTACATGAATACATTAGAGTGCACCTTAACCATATGAGGAAAAAAAAATTTATGTCGTATTGTGCATAACTCCCACCAAAAAGTTTCGTTGTGGTGTAAGAACATGTTACGGAAAAAATTAGGGTGATCGATAAGGGGAAGACGTACCTCATGGAGGGTAAAATTCCTACATGTGCCAAATTCCTACAAACAGTGACACAGGCTGGCAAACAAGATATAAAGTTGATTATTATTGTATTGGACCTAATGTATTTTGGCCACTGAATCTAAATTTGATTTTAAGAGTGGCATATCTCAACAAGATTTCGAGATATACGTCTATTTTGTGTATGTCTATGCTTTTATACAGCTTTTAATAGCTAAAAAAAATTAAAATTTTTTATTTTAAAAGATCAACCTCCAATACACATCCTTAAAAAGTTGATTGAAAATAGAGGGTGCAATTTAAAAAACCTTAATTCACTTTGTATTTAGTTTTTTGTTCAGTGTTTTCGTACTCTTGTGAAATGAAAACATATTTTTTGATTTAAGATTTTTATAGTAAAAGTGTAAATTTTTTGGGTCGGGATACTGTTTTCTATAATCTGCTACAATTTGCATAATAAATTGCTTTTCTTCTTCATTTTTTGATAAGACATTATTGAAGTCTCCATGAGCTTAACTGCTCTTTTAGCCTAGTCATTAACATTTAGTTACATTATTGTGGCCAACATTATAAAAGGAATCGTTCTTCCGTATTGCAAATCTTCTCTTTTATAAGAAAAACAAATTAATATCTGGTGTACTACTACGGTGTATTCACTGACACAAACATGATGAGTTTGGTCAGTAAAGCGAAAACAGGTTGTCAAGCGACAAAATTTGTAATATACAGGTAACAGGTGTATCTATGTATTTTATAATGGGGCTTATATCTTCTACTTTCATTCCAACTTCTGGGGCACAGGGCTCTAATCTGGGGGCCACTGCTTTTTGTACTGTATATTAATGACCTACTCACTTCCTTATCGTGGTCGGTTTTGGCTTATGCAGATGATTTAAAAATCTACACTAGTGTCCATTCTCTGGGCGATTTACATCAACTACAGCGCGATTTAAGCACTGTAAGTGCATGGTGTTCGAAATTTAGTTTAAATCAAAATATAAGCAAATGTTGCCATGCTACATATTATAGAAAAGTAAACTCGGTTGAGTCGGCGTTTACATTACGTGGTAGAGATTTGCGCAAAGTTGTAATAGTGACAGATCTCGGAGTGTATTTTTTAGTCACTGTTCTTTTTCTTATCATATCCTCAATTTGTGTATGACTGCCTCTCGTAGTCTGGGTTTTGTTCTCCGTTCCTGTAAATTCTTCAATGATGTCCGAGTTTTTACGAGTCTTTTCTATAGTCTAGTCGTAAGTAAATTGGGGTATGCGTCAGAAGTATGGTCGCTACACTATGTTTATCTCCAACATCGATAGAGAAGATCCAGCGACGCTTCCTCAAGTTTTTATCCTTTAGGAATGATGACGTGTACCTTCTTCGCGGTAATGATTATACCACCCTTCTGACCGAGCATGACATGGATGCCTTAAGTTATCGCCGAGAAAGACATAGAACCTGTTTTGTATGGAAACTAGTTAATGGTGTCATTGATTGTCTTTTTCTCCTATCTTCCGTCAATTTCATGGTTCCTAGATTATGTTCCCGTTATTCAGTACTTCTTCCATCCCATTTTCGAGAACTAACATGCTGCAGTCATCACCACTAACAACGATGTGTGGAGCTGCTAATTTGCATTATAATGATATATTTGTTTATTCTATTAATCGATTCATGTAACTTGCTTCTTTTTCTCTTTTATGTATGTATGTATTTAACTTATCATTTTGTCCTGTAATTAGTCTTTGCTATTGGATAATAAAAGCCTATTATTATTATTATTATTATTATGTTTGTAACTTTATAACTATAACATACCCTGTAAACTGGCTATTCGCATCTACGTTTTTATGTATCTCGTCGAAGAATTTGCCTTTTTTCTTTGAAGAATTCTTCTGAAACTGAAACTTCTGAAACAAGGCTTCAAGCTTTAAAACGCTCTTATCAACACTCCTAGTAGGAATTCGCGCTTTACTCCAAATAAAACTTGATTGATTGATAGTTTGACTTTTATCATGGCCAAGAAAAAATTTTCTTCGAGGCGAGGTAAGCACTGGATCGAAGTTTTAACTTCACTTTGCGCAAATTATAAAATAACACGTAAAACTTGCTTGTTAGGCGGCAATTTAACACCGATAATTTAAGTTTTATCATGGCCAAAAGGAAATCATCTTTCTCGATCTCCTGTTTCCATTTTCTTATCTTCTTTAATGTAAATCACGGAAGTTAATCCACTTCAAATACTCAAATACTTTTTTAAAACACGCAATCACGACTGTCCGTACTCGACTGAATGTTCATATTAAATAGTTATTTACGAACCAAGTGCGTGAAATCATATTTCGCGAATGAGTGACCAGTTTAAAGCGCGAGCCGTAGGCGAGCGCTTTATGGACACGAATTCGCGAAATGTTTCACGCACGAAGTTTGTACAATATTTTTTGTACGAGAACTATAATAATAATACATATTGTTAAATACGTTATCGTTTATGACACACTACTAATCTCTTGATATTAATTAAAAAAATTTTAGTTGGCAGTATTGATTATTTGAAGTGACATTTAATTTAAAATTATCAAATTCAAAAAATTCCATACAAAATAAAAACCTTACCAACAACATGAATTCTGATAATGAAATGCAATGTACACCGCCTGAAATTCGCGAAGCTGACAATATTGCAGTGGCTAATTTATTACCCATAAAATCAAAAAACATATACAAAAGCACTTATACTAAATTCGTAACTTGGGCTAGATCTAAAAATATACAAAAATACTCCGAAAATTGTTTATTAGTTTATTTTCAAAATTTACAATCAAATAAATCATTATGGTCCACTTATTCTATGTTAAAATCATGCTTAATAATATATGATAATATGGATATATCTAAATATGCAAAACTCATAGCGTATTTAAAACAGATAACGAAGCAACATCAGCCTAAAAAATCAGCAGTATTAACCGAAGAACAAATTACTAAATTTATTGTTGAAGCACCAAATTCTTTGTTCCTACTAATGAAGGTAAAGTCATTTCCATATATTTAAATTCCATACAACACTATATGTATTTATAGGCTGTATTAATATTGGGTATTTCTGGAGCGTGTCGACGTGAAGAACTTTGCAAAATGTCATTGCGAGACATATAATTCAAATCGAATTTAATTATCGTAACAATTCCAGAAACTAAAACAGGTAACAGCCGTACATTTGCAATCATTAAGCCTGAATGGATTGCATTAATTCGGCAATATGCAAATTTAAGACCGGACTGCCAGCAGCGATTCTTTTTAACATATCGCAATGGCAAGTGTGTTTGTTCACCTGTTGGCCTTAATACAATTGGCAAAATTCCAATGCGAATAGCTGAGTACCTTTAGCTTGATAGCGCAAGTAACTTCACAGGTCACTGTTTTCGAAGGAGTTCAGCGACTTTGTTGGCAAACCAAGGAGGTGACTTGCTTTCAATTAAAAGGCATGGTGGATGGAAATCATCTACGGCTGCAGAAGGATATATCGAAAATTCTCTGCATAGTAGAATTCAATTAGCTAAAACAATGACCCCGTTAGAGATATCGACTCCGCCTGCAACTTGTTCGACATCTGAAATACAAGATATATGTAATAATACAATCAACGTTACTCTACCTTCGCAATCAAGATCAATTCAAACAATCCTGTTAATTCCTGGGGTATCAATCTCTGGTTGTCAAAATTGCCCAATCAAAATTTTTAATAATTGTTCCGTTTCAATTTCTGAAAAGAATGAATAATGGTAATTTATATAATATTTGTTGGTGTTCTGACATTGAATTACATTACATACCTTCCAAATATAACAATTTCTATTTCATTTCTTTTTATTTTCATAGAAAAACAACGAACTGGGTAGCATATTATTAAGGTTAGGGATTTATGATTTTAAAATGTCACTAAATTAATCAAGTTCCAGGAAGTACCAACTTTACTTTTACGCACTCGTGTTTAAAGTGACTTTTTACGCACGCAAATCGAATCGTGAAATGACAGGTTTTGATAAGCGAGTACAAAATAGTATATTAAAAAACAAGTTTCATAAGGCACCATTTTGCCGCACGAGATCAGTTTAGAAAACGAGCCGCGATAGCGGCGAGTTTTCTAAAGAGCGAGTGCGGCAAAAGGCCTTATGAAACGAGTTTTTTACACTATTTTTTCTATTTTGCGTTTTTTACATTAATAAATTGCTTAAATTGGAATTATTTAATTTGAAAGTTCAGACTTTAATTTTTATATAAAGCATGCAGTTGGTCACATTGATACTTGACATTTTCAAATTTAATCTTGCTATCCGCGAAGTATATTATATTACATATTATTTACTTATTTTCGTTAACATTACTTGATACTTCATTTAAAAATATAAACATAGACATAGATACATATATATGTTGTTGTCAGTTGTATACAACATACGTTGTTTGTGTAAAATACGGATATATATATTATATCTGTCAAATGTACATAAATTCTTAAAATCAAATGACAGCAATGATATTTATTTCTGTATTCGAACAACGCCAACATTGAAAAATGAAAAAAAGCGTATCGAAATGAAGCTCATTTCGATACTGTTTTGGGTTTCATAATGAGTTCATTTCGAACGCAAAATAGAAAAACGATTTTATGTATAATTTTCTCAGTAAAAATTTCGACAAAACAAAGTCTCCTTCAAGTAAAACACAGGTGTTCAATTTAAATAGTGGTCTTGTTGGAAACCTGTAAAATGTATGTATGTATGTAAATGGACTTTAAGAAATCAACAAGTGTGCCACAATTTCTGGTAAAAATCACTTGTATTTCAAAATTTAGATGAATTGCGGCTTTTTGGTATCATGTTTCGATTCAGTGGACAAAAATACACAATAATAATCAACTTTATATCGTGTTTGCCAGTTCGTGTCACTGTTTGTAGGAATTTGGCACATATAGGAACTTTACCTTGTCACTTGTCACCTTGTCACACTTTACCTCAATGAGGCACGTCTTCCTTTTATCCGATCATCTTAATTTTTTGTCTAACATGTTTCTACAGTATAACGAATATTTCTAGGAATTAAGCGGGGCACAGATATACACGGTAATAACGATGGCGGTCAGACTCGGTTTGTTAAATCAAATACGGCCTTGCAGACATGTCGCTATATGTCTGGCGTTACGAGCGGTGGTACTGCGTTCTAGCTAGCGGTGGCGGTAAGATGCTGCTAGTTGTATTTCACCGCTGTTGCCGCTCATAAATGTACATACAATGGCAAGTGAAGAAATAACTTTATTGAAAAGCTGATAGAAAATATCAGAAAAATTTCTGTTCTATATGATATGTCGCACCTGCAATACAAGAACTTTCGTATTAAGAACAAAAAATGAGATGAAATGAAAAATCTTGTTTTCGTTTTTGATTGATTTCATGTACCTAGACTCTTCTCCTTTTTCGTCTTTCTAAATAAATAAATTGCAATTTAATATTACAAAATCAAAATTAAGTAGATAACCGTTTCTAACACGCATTACTTGTGCTTCATCGTCATTTAGAATTGCTAGAATCACAGCTTCTTCTTCCAAATTCATTTCAACAAAATATAATATACAAACAAATGAAATGAAATTGGCATGAGTAAATCATGCGCCACCGCGTAAATATATTCGGCGAACGCTACCGCTACTACCGCCATCGTTTCTACCGCCACCGCTGTGACCGCGTACATTTGTGCCCTGCTTTATGCCCCGTAATTGCTAGTCAAAAAATAAGGTGCAGCCTAGAATACATATTAACAAAATTCTTTACAATACAGATTTGTTGCTAGTATTCGTGATCGTGAAGTTCCCTGCAGTGAAATACCAAGATTGGTATTTATGTCTTTGAAATAACAAACAAAAAGAAATATTTATCATTGAAAATGGTTTTATTGTTTTTCAAAATATTTTTCTTGATGATCGGTGCACTTTTGCATATATCTGAACCTATTTTCACACCACTTCTTTCATTCCGGTTGAGGTATTTCCACAGTATGCATTTTGAACGCATCAACCGCTTCCTCTGGCATCGAAAATCGTTGACTACATGGTTTATTTTTTATATACGGGAAAAGAAATTATATGATGCCAAATCAGGACTGATGTTTGCTGTTTTGCCGGTCGAATATTAAGTTGTTTGTGCTCATGTGGTAGAGCCTTGCATTTCCCATGGTAAAGAATGAACCTGTGTCGCTGGTAGTTTTCGCTTATTTCCCCAAAGACTTCTGGCAAACTAATTGTTGTGTACCATTCCGAACTGACAATTCTACGATCCTGTAGCGACACTATAGCCGCACGTCCCTTTTCCTTCAAAAACAGACGGATCATTTGCTTTGAAGTGCTTCTTACACGAACAATTTTAATTGGGTTTGTTTAATCTTGGAATACCTACACCGTCGACAGCTGTTTGCTTTCGTACGCATAGACCCAAGATTCGGTACCACTGCGCGGCTTAACACAATCGTGTACGTCACATGTCATGAGAATGTACAAAATTGTGTTATTAGCAGCGACGCAAAGCATTTTGGCGTACTTCTACTCTCTTACACTGACGAGAACTAGGATGAATTGGAAACTCGTGTCCGTAGGTAGAGATCACCAACATTTGTCTAAAAATATACTGATCGAAATGTTCCTGATGAATCCACCTTACGCAAATATTATGTTTCTAAGTGCTACACGAAAGCAATAGAACGCTAGGAGCCATCTTTCAAATCAGTGCCTATGGATAAGTGCCGACGAAACTGTCGATATATTAGGACGCTGTGTAGTAAATGTTGTAGCTGGTGTATTACATCCAAGTATTCCATATAACGCATATGTAATAGCAACAAAAGTTATAAATGCAGTTGATGCGGAAACAGTAGCTAAAACCATTGCTGCATTCATATTAAAAACAGGCAAGACTATTAAAGGAAACATATCCTAATATGCTGCATATTACTTGTGTCGCACATACTCTCCACAGAATCTGTAAATATATCAGAGACACCTTTACAGAAGTTGATAGACTTGTACTCGCTTTTAAAAAAGTTTTCAGAAAAGCACGATTGAGAGTAGCTCTTTATAGAGGAAAAATACTAGTTTTTCTGCAGAGAATTTCGATAGTTTACAAAATTTTGATACATATTTAAATGACGAGGCTCGATGTATTTCTGAGTGCAAAGAATTAATACAAATTCCAAATTTAAAAACTCAGTTTTACTTTCTTCAGGAACACTACGGAAATTTGCCGAAACTTATTTTGAAAATAAAAATCTCAAATTAAATGATGAATTAACCACATTAGTTATGCACCTATAACCAGTTGTGGTGTAGAAAGGCCGTTTTCTATGTTTTCGATGTATTTCATTCGAAGAGAACAAACTTTAAGAGGAGAACCTTGAGAAAGTATTGCTAGTTAATATTAATACTCCTTCACTCAATTTGAACTACAAAACGAACAAATAAAAATGTATTTCGTATTTTATAGATCACCACCCGTTTGTTTTCCAAATATTAATAAAATTAAAAACTCTAGTACGCCCATGGGCGATGAGTCATGGGCCTCTCGTGTCAGGTCTCTAGTAATAAGTATGCGTCGTATATATCTATATAACGGGTGTTCATTTGAAAAGTCAATCTAGTAGCATGTGATTTACTGAGAACATTTTGAAGTATGTCGTAAATTAACATTTACCACTTAACCTACGAAGTCGTATATTTCGACAGTTTCATGCATACAAATAAATAACAAATGTGATTGACATTATCAAATGTCATTTGGATTTACGTTTACGGAACAACAGACACATACTAATATATATGCGTCTTATTCTATCAAAATTTCAAAGTAGCCTAGATTGACTTTTCAAATAAACACACGTTATACATATTGCAGTATATTGTAGAAATATTGAAGATAATCCACAATGCACCACTATGAGTCCGGGCTACCTTACGGAGAGTTTATTTCTTTTAATAGAGTCCTCTAAAGTCTCAGGTTCATTTACGAACGTGGACAGAAAAACAAAATATAAGCATTAAAATAAGCACTTTTCCACAAAATTTTTATTAAAAAAAAAAAAAAAAATCGTCTTTATAAAGACGTGCTACTGCGACAACAATGCAATAAGCAGAGGAAAACTTGTATGGTAAAGAACTCATACAATGAAAAAATCTCTTATTAACGCGAGCAAAAATTACACTAATTAAATAGGTTGGAAAACTTTCATATTCAAATATTTACTTTATTCCCGAACTCCAAACGTCAACAGAAACAAACTGTTAACTACGCGTATCACTGATCAGATCATGCACAACAATAACATGATTAAAATATTCTATTATTAAAATACACTATTAAAATATGATAGCAAAAACTCCCTCCTAAAAAATATGAAAATTTTCCTTGCTATTCATCTACTACTTAGAATACATCAAAATTAAATATAATCAATTAAACTATGAGCTCAAAAATCATGAAAATTATCTTCAAGAATAATATCAAATAAATTTAATTTGCAAAAGGACTACTTACATTAATTAATGTAACCTTAGCACACACAAAAACTTAACGAGAGATTTTTCTGATGAATCATACATTTCAAGTAAAAATTACAAGTTAAAACACTCGTAATAAATCGATAATTAAATTGAACACATCAATAATCAAAAACTAAAAACATAAACCGAACTTATTCAAATATTTTAAATAAAGAAGAAGTCATTATTCAAAAATTAACACGTGTGAATCATCTGAAGGTACATAAATCTCTGGTGCGGAAATAATCTTCGTCCAAGAATAAAAAAAAATCAAGCTACAAACCTCGAACGATGCAACGTCCGGTAAAAGTTCCACGACGTATATCAATACAATCTTCGAACAATATACAGTCTAAATATAAAATACTCGCCAATTTAAATTTTTAAATGAAATATTACCAATCACTAAATATAAACCTGAAAATAAATTATACATAAATAATAATTATTTTTAAAATTATTCTTCCGGGAAAAATCCACAGATATATTTTTTTAGCTTTTTTGTATTGTATTTTACAGTTGATAGTGAAGCATCGATATGTTATCTTTTACAAATAAAATAAATTCGGAAACAGCTCATAGTGTAATAGAAGCCAACCACATTATTACAAACTGGGCTTCGCTGGATATTGGGATGTGGATGTGCCGTGCTAATAATAATGAAATTATTCTAAGATAATAAAATAATTAGTGGTGCTTGTGAAGTTTCATCAAAGTTCCAGGACGTGTGTGATAATGGTTAATTAAATAAATATACAACAACTTACTTACTAAATAAAAGACAGGAGCGTTATTCTTAAAGTTTGTATTTATATTTACATAAGAAGAAATTGAAATTCGTATATTTAAAAATAATATATACACGAGGAGCGGTAAATACGTAATTAAAAATCAACACAAAATACACCGAAACGAACGTTAGATTGAGCAGTAAATTAAGGGTTAATTAATGTATATAAAATAACCTCTGTATAGAACAATACAGTTACCTTTGAGTTGCCAAGTTGATCACGTGGTCTTAGAAGCGAAAGACGCCGGGCGGCATCGTGTCGTGTACTTGGACAGTACGATGAGAGATGTTTTACTTTCGAAGGTTCTAAAGAGAAGATGGACTGATAGTTTTGTGTCGATAGATCACTGGTCTAGAAAAGATCTGTTTTATGACCTAAGTCGAAGAGAGGGTCGATATCTTGAATAATAATTAATAAGAAGCGCGACCTGAAGAGATGTTCTATCGACGGCATAAATATTATTAAAATAGCCCTTATGAAATAAGCTTTCTAATGATATGAAACACCATAGGGGATGTATGTAATTAATTAAAACAATTTAAAATGAAATGTATATAGAAATTCCACAGTAACGTTATCGGGTCAGGTAGAAAACCAAGGGTTTGTCGGTCAGGATATAAGAAAAGAAATGCTTTCTCTTTGTAAACGAATATGTACAGGAAAATGTCTTAAGTTTAAATATTTTAAATCGAGATATTTAAAGAAGAAATATATTATTTAAAAATAAATTGAAATATTCTTATATGCGGAGCGTAACAACATGTGTAATAAATGTAAATGAAAAAGAGAAAAAACATATATAAATCCACCAACGGAAACAATATGATCTAAAAATAGAATCTACGGAAGTTAAACTGCTTACAAGAATGTAATTTCTTTGATCAAATTCTTTTTCATTGTTCAATGTATTCCCCTACTAAGTGGATGTGGTTATTCCAAAATATTTCCAATTTTTTTATCTTTTCCCTATAACGCGATTTCTCAAATCCCTTAAAGCATCTATTCATAACGCGAATTATAATGAAACTTAGACTTAGAAAGGAAATAATAATAGCTAAAGGAAAAATACGATAAAATACCGGAATTTATAGCAATTTTGTGATGGAAAAGTCATTCTTATTTCTATATTTCATCATTTTTATGTCAGCAACTACTTAATCCTATAACGACGAATAACCTTTCCGACATTCGCTGTTAATGAAACTTTAACGAGTAAGGTTTTATTCAATTATTTTCTTTTATTTTTATGTTGTGTAGTATGATTGAAATTTGTATGTTACACTCTTTGAAATGAATATTAACATTTCGCCTATATTTAACAAGTATATGCTGTTTCCGTGAAAATTTAAGTTGGTTTTAATACTTAAAAACTAAATTAAAGTTCAAAAAATTATTAAAATCTTTTTAAATACCTAAAATATCATTTCATTACAAAACACTAAACATTCCAATTCTCTAAAACCCTAGATGAAGCTTTATCAAAATCATCTAGAACATCGTTTCTCAACTCCCCAGGTTGAGAGGTCGCAGTGATATTAAAATAGCCTAAACAATAATGAAAAATCATTTTATGAGAAAAAATCATTTATTATAAACATTTTACTTGCCATAAGCATACATGTAAAGAAAAGAAATTACACACAAAAGCAAATTGTTTTCGAGCGATAAGAGGCGATTCCTGTATTTAGTTTTTAGCACAACCATAGACGAAAAACCCTTTTCACAGAGATAAGACGTGGCGAAAGAGATTTAATATTTTCAATGCTTCTATAACTAAATTCCCATATTAATTTCGCAAGCCAAAACGTATTCTAATTTTCAGATGTAAATTGCAGTTGTAGCGTTTTGTCGGCAGACATTTCGATGAGTTGGCCGTGAATCTCAACTGATAACTTACCGGCGGCAACAACGTTTTCACTAAACGGATTCAGTACCCAACTCTTCGAAAAATAATTTTTATCTTCCGGGAAATACTCCGTCAACTGAGTATTTAGCTCACGCAAATGCATGCAATCCAAGCTGTGGTGAATAATAGTGTCATGTTCATTCAAATTTTTCTCATAATCCGAAGTGAGCAGGAATATGTCCAAATTTTTGCTTTGAGTAAAGGGGGATAATCCAGATATCAAGCTTCTTAATGAAAGCACTAACTTTGTCATTAATAAAATGTTTTTATCACGTCCTTGTAAATGAACACTCAAGTCGTTTAATGCGAAAATACATCAGTTAAATAAGCCAACAACAACATGAACTCATTATTCTGTAAAAACAATGAGAATGGCGTTTGTTTATCCTGGAAAAATATTAGTAATTCATCTCGCAATTCCAATACCAGCTTAACACTTTCCCTCGCGATAACCATCTAACTTTTGTATGGAAAAATTTTCACCCATTTCATCGCATAGTTTAGCAGACAGTCTGATCTGTAACGGTCGGCTTTTAATAAAATTAACCATTTTTACAGCTTCACAAATAATTTGATTGGGATTTTCCAGCATGTTTTTTTTGCGACAAGAGGACAAAAGCATGTCTGTGAAGGAAGCAGTGCTTCCATTCCGCCCTTGGTGTAAGACGATCTTTTAATATTTTCATTAATCCACTGTTCTTTCCTGTTATCGCCTTTATACCATCACAACATACTGCAATACATTTTGTCCAATCTATGTTAGTATAGTATAAAAAACATAAAAAAGACATTGTCCTGTTGCATGACCCGGTACTGTTTTGCATGACATATTTTCTTGGATTGATGTGTTCCTATCATATTCATTTCTCACAAAACATAAGAACTGAGACATAAGTTGATTCTGGTGTGAAGAACACAAATACAGGTTCACTATTAATATTTTTTGTGAACGTGTCCGAATATATCCTATCCCCAGAGACGTAGATACGTATTTCACCTTTCTACAGGCTCATCGGTACGCCCCTGCTGGAGAAAGGATATTCCCAAACACATTCACAAAAAAGAACCACATCGGCCTATCACCGTAATTATCCAGACCGGGCGCAGGGCTGCCTGTTGTCAGACAGCCGAACTACCTCGCCTCGTCCACATAACCAATGTGAAGTAACGACGCCCTTCCAAAGGTGGCACAGCCAATCTCTCTAGAAAACTGCATTTTGTTTGTGTCTTCACTCATACTACGGCTAACCGCATGTGTAATGTATCAGAATAATTGAAACATACATGAGTAGGTAAACCCCACCAGTTTTGTATAATACAAAGGTATTTTTAATAATATAAAATATTATTAGTATAATATTAATAGTGAACCTGTATTTGTGTTCTTCACACCAGATTTTTAATAATATTTTATATTATTAAAAATACCTTTGTATTATACAAAACTGGCGGGGTTTACCTACTCATGTATGTTTCAATTATTCTGATAAGTTGGTTCATCAAATTGAATAATAAAAAATTCACTTGGACTCATTTGCTGAATTACCTGATCGCGAAGATCGGCAGCCATGTCATCGAATCGCCTTGATATTGTGTCAGAAAGCGGACTTTTAAAATTTTTTTTTTGCTTCTTCCACGCCTATTAAAACACTGACCATATCAAATGAGTATGAGGTTTTCGGTGATTGTATGAGTTTTGGACATCTTAGCTACTCTTAATGCTACGATATAAGATGCTTCAAGTACACTTTTGTCAGTATGGCTTGACTTACAAATAGAAGTTTGTTGATTTCTCAAGGTATGTAATTTTCTTTCGAAAAATTCCAAGGGTTTGTTTTTATGAGCCGGATGTTTAGTTTCCAAGTGTCGAACTAATTTTGATGGCTTCATACTTTCATCGGAGAGAACTTGAAAGCAAACAACGCACTGTGGCTTTCCATTCAATGAGGTAAAACCATAATTTAAATATCTTTCATTGTACAACCTTATCTTTTTACCAACTGATTCACTAGATGTAGATGGCTCACTTCGTTTTTTAACAAATTTATCCATTTTGCATAAATTAAAAAAACAACTCAGTTTCACGGTTGACCTCAAACACCAGACGCACGCTTCGCATTCGAAACTGAACTGACGTTGTGCAATCGCGAGCGCCTCTTTTGTACTGGTGATCAAACGCATTCATATACATGTTCAAACATGCTCTCACAGCGAGTATTATAGAAGGAGACCAAATTACAAGGAGCATATACACATCAAGTTGGAACTTGTAAATTGCTCATGCATGTGCACATCTTACATGCATCTTCCTATCCGTCGGTATAAACACAGCGGCATAAAATAATAATAGAAATAATCGTATTAAATTTTTTATACTGTCGGTATTTTCTTAATGTATAAAATTAGTGCAATGTGATTATACATATAATATTAAATATTTTTTACATTATAATTACAGTTAAAATTAAATTAGTAATAGTAGGGTTTCTGTTACTATTTCTTTGGATGAGGGAGGAGGTCGCGAAATATTAATTTTATTAACATTTACTATTTTGGAGGGTCGCCAAGCTAAGTATTAACCGGTGTTTGAAGTTTCACAATTACGAATTAAAAAATTTAATAAAATGACAACCATCACAGAGCTTGTAGGCCGTATATTTTGAACTGTACAATACGCACTTAACACAAAATACGCACATAACATCAATAAATATTTATATTGTTCTTAAAAGTTAGCTAAGAAAAATCAACTTTTTTACTAATTAAAATAAATATTGAGAGAGAAAATCTATTCATGGCATTATACATACTTTTTTACGTTTTTAGGATAGCAGAAGCTAAATATAATACAAAAGAATGTTCTCTTCGAATTAAGCAAGTTGAGCAGCAGTAATTTTCTCTTAAGGTTTACATTTATTTTCAGTTCTTTCACATTTATCGGTACAAAATATGATGCAAAACCAGTTTCTTATTTTTTTTAAATTTACTCGCCGTTTGAGTTTTTAAACTTTTTTTCTTAAACACATATGAAGTAAGCGCCAGAAGTTTCCGGCCTGGCTATATTCTGGAAGGGATAGAAATAAAGCAATATAATTATTTTTTAATATCTCCGTGTATTTCAATGCATTTTTCGGATCTTGAAATTCGCATTTTAATACCCTCAGAAAAGTACTCTGGAGTTTTATCCGCAAAATGGTCTAAAATCACTTCTTGCACTTCTTCGTCACTCTCAAATTTTCTTTTTCGAAGATCTGGACTGTAAGGTGGGCGTAAAAGTTATACAAAAGCACAGTCCTGCATAATTGTAGCCTTATGAACAGGAGCATTGTCACGTAGAGGGCAAACAGTTCGGCGCAACATGCCAGACCGTTTTTTTTTTATTACGTCTCGCAATTAATGCAAGAAAGTAGCGTAGTATTGTGCGTTAACAACTGTCTTCCTTTCTTTGAAATCAATAAGCAGGATTCCTTTAGAATCCTGAAAGATTGTTGCCATGATTTTCTTTCTTGATTAGGCCACCCTTGCCTTCCTTGGCCCATTTTCTTCTGGCTTTCCCTATTCCATTGACTCCCTTTACCATAAGGCGTCATAGTATAGAACCATAGTTTCATCTCCCGTAACGGATTGAAAAAATTGTTTTGATTTTCGCGACAGAGTTTTAAAAACTACTCACAATATGTCATGCATTGCTGTTTCTATTGCTGATAATAATCGTGGCACCTACTTCGCACCGACCTTATTCATATTAAGGTATTCATGAAGGATTTGTCGTATGGTTGTATCAGAAAGCTCACATATTGTTGATAATTTTTTGACCTTGAAACGCCTGTCTTACAACGTCGTCTGCCTAACAAGCTCGATGTTTTCCACCGTACGCGCCTTAACTGGCCGACCGGCACGTGGCTCTTCTTATACGCTTTCTCAGCCCAAACGAAATTATTTTGCCCATTCTTTTACAGTAGAAAGAGAAGGAACAGATTCACCGTATAAACCACCATCCAAGCGTTGTTTAATATCCTTAGAATTAACACATTCTCTTGTCAGAAATTTAAACGCAGATATTCAATTTCCAATATCATGAAAAATAACGCGGCACGACCAACACAAACAGCTGTTACTATGCGACTGAGACAAATACGCGTCTAAAATTTCTACACTACTTCACAAAACGTGGCGGTACGTAAGGTTACCGATATTAGTTTTCTATCATTACCGGAACATGGTTAGGCCGGAATCTTCTGGCGCTTACGTCGTACCACATTGATACTATTCTCATTACAATTGTTGAGAAATTGCTTGAAATTTGATTGCTCTTTTCTTAAAATGTCCAATCTGCGAAACGAAACAAATTTTGATAGGTTGAAAATAATAATCAAAAGGAACGCGTACGCGGCTTTTTATTTGCAAAAGTCTTGATAAATGTATTAGAATTTATTAAATAGTAGTGTTTACGATTTTATTATTTCATAATCTCATTCTACTTTTTTTTTTCAGGTATGTAAATCTATGCCCTATCTGTGTGGTAGTTACAATTATAGCTTAAATTGTAAATACGTACGAGGATGATTTGACGGAGAGAGTAACCTTCAAATTAAATACTTATTTTAAGGTAAAAAAAAAATTTTATTATTATGTAATAAACTTGTCTTTTGGGACCTTTTTAAATAAAACTAACGGTAATTGAAAACACTATATTAATAAATATACACTAAAAACACTTAGGAACTAATAACAGTATTTATTTCACAATATTTATATATCAGTATTTATTTCACAGTATTTATATAACAATTTCGTCACCGGTCGCTTGTTGTCTACTTCCAATTTCTTTCAAGCGCTATATTTATATCTTACGGGATATAACAAGAATAATCCGGTTTCTTCCCTTAACTTTTCGAAGCTTCCGGCGTCTAATGTTCGGTGAATGACATCACCGTCTACCGCGAGCGGCATGACTCACATAAAAATTACATACTTCTCATACATTCTATCCAGCGATTTTGTAATTTTTAAGCAGTCTAAAAAGTAATCGTTCGGAAGCTCGTCAAACTAGGCATTTGTTGCGGCTATCACTTCTTATTTTGAAACTCTTTCACCAGCTATTCATATTCAATAAAGACTGCACTTTTGAAATCCTAAAAAATCGTAGCCATAATCTCATTGGCCGAAAAAAGGTTTATGCCTTGAGCACGGAGCACGTTCATCAAAAGAAATCCATCGTTTTGACTGTGGTTTTACCTTTGGAGTAAGTTAAGCATTCAGGTTTCATCTACAGTGATATATCGACGAAGAATTATTGGGAATTTCGTTTGAATTTCGCCAAACAGTTATTTGAAATTTTTATTACAAATTCTAATTTTTTCAGCAATAACCAAACGCAGCACCCATCTTGCGGTTAATTTTCTTGTATTTAAATATTGACTCAAAATGTGTACCCGTTCGGTTAAGATGTTTATAGCGTTAGCTATCTCACACACTTATTCGGTGGTCGCTCTTTGCATTGATGAAGTTTATTAATTATTTCTGAAGAACTGACTGTAAATGAAAACATCGAACGTTTGGCATCGCCTTTGCTAATATGACCACTATTGAAAACAATGAACCACTTATAAATTATTCCATGCGCAAATTTATCATAATATTTATGTAACTTTTTTCAGTTTCTTTAATGGTTTTTTCCACGTGAAAAATAACGTTTAATTAAACACAAGAAATTCATTTATGCATATATTAGCACAAAATCAACAAAAACGATTGCAAAAATTTTTCTTTCTGTCAGATTTGGCCGAAATTTTTGACAGTTAGCTTCTAAAACATGACTGACGAGAGGGTCGTAAACTTTTAAAAAGTAACTTTTTCACTATCGCTTAAAAGTATTTGGACATCCTTAATACAATAGGGAAATCGAGGACATCGAGTAAACTGGGCTCGAGAACACTTAAACTGGACTCGAGAACAATGGTCGACTATACTTTTTTCTGACGAGTCGCGATTCGGATTAAGACCAGATACTCGCAGATTAAGAGTCTGGCGTCAGCCTGGTAATGCAGCAAGGCTACAGAATGCCCAAGAAGTGCACAGCTACCGAGGTGGTACTGTAATGATATGGGCGGGAATTATGCTGGGTAGGAAAATTGATCTCGTTTTTCTAGATCAATTCTTAAATGCTGAGCAATATATCCAGAATATTCTTGAACCTGTTGTTCAGCCATTTGCAGAAGCGTTGGGCCGAAATTTAACCCTTATGCACGACAATGCACGACCACATGTGGCAAGAGTTGTTACCGATTGGCTCAATGAAGCAAGAATTGAGGTTTTGCCATGGCCAGCTCAATCCCCAGACCTCAATCCCATTGAGCATGCATGGGATATGCTTCAGAGAAGATGCCTGCCACATATGGACGATATACAAAATCGACGGCAACTGCAAGAACTTCTTTCACAACAGTGGAATCTTCTTCCACAAGAAGACTTGGACAATCTTATTCTGTCTATGCCAAGAAGATGTAGGGCAGTTTTAAACTCCACTCTTTATTAATTCCTTAATCTTAAAATTTTTAAATTCAATATAAGATTAATTTTGAATTGTTGTTTAGTTCCATTTTGTAGAATTTCTAATTTCTAATTAATAAATTATTATTAAAATTGTGTTAAATATTAATTTAAGTTAATTTCACTCATAGCTTATTTTACATTTACCTTTCAAGACAAAAATGGGTAAAAAGATGCACTAAATTATTTTTTTAAAGCAAATAAGATATGTATATCCTTAGATTATGTTGATGTGTGTATTTAGAAAAAAATAACATACAAATTTGAATTGTGCTCGTATAAAATTCTTGAAATTATTATAGTGCCTAATTGTTAAGGTTGGCAAAGCCGTTCCCAGACCACAGGCGTGTAGAGAGACAGATAATATTCCAGTAAGACATTTATTACGTACACATATAGGAGGGGAGAAACTTTACAGTCGCGTAAACAATATTAGTTTGTAGATATCATGTAAGCTCTTTCGACGTTACCGTGTTTTAGTAGTAAATATTAGTGAAAAAATAATTAATAAAAATAATTGCTTGGTGATATGTTCAGAAGTATATTTAAAAATTCCAGACTTCAAAAACAACGGATCTCGTACGAGGTATTTGGTGTGTAATAAGGATTTAATGATTTGGAAAAGACTCACTATTAGTACTATATTCAAGAAATACATTTTCTTACTACTAAATAGTTCTCAGATACGTACTTTAAAACTAAGGAAATAATAATAATCAAATTATTTGTTCTATTTACCGGGCTAATCCGATAATCCTTTTTTCTTCCTAAAAGAATACATAAATTGAATTTCCGCGTTTAGAAATTCCTGGAATCTAGGTAATAATCACACAGGTCAACACAGTTTTTGCTAAAAGAAAACTGTTGATATTTTCTGATTCCTTACCTGATGACAACTCTCAAATCAGTCCTAGTTTTGTTTCATCAGGCTATATTTTTTCAGAAATCGCTGTTATAGAAATAAACAGTTTTAATAATACAAGTCTAAAATTTTTTTTATGCTTTTCTTAACTTTTCCACCTAGATACACATAATATGAATACTCTAAATTCAGTTGTCAGTTTTTTTTCTATCGGGCTAGGTTTTCATACAAAATCAAATGTAATAATGTACTATGTTTTTAATGAAATATTACAAATATATTAAACACATAACGCTAACACAAAACGTTTTCTGCAATTTGTAACTGCTCTGAATAAGAACAGTGATTGTTTCAAATTTCTTGTTAGAAAGTTCCCACAGAAATCTGAACCTGCAGGTATTCTCGAGGGACCCCAGATTCGTGTCCGAGTTAGAGAAGTCAGCATGGTTGGCACACATACGAGTGACAGAAAACTTTTTTGGCAGCAAGAAGTCTGAGAACTCTAAGGAAATTGTGGAGGAAATGTTACAGCATTTTAGAAATCTAGGGTGTAGAGTGAGTGTTAAAGTGCAATTTTCTCAACGGCCATATTGATTATTTTCCTGAAAATCAAGGTGAACGGTTTCAGAAAGACATTAAAACAATAGAAACCGGCTACCAAGGCCATCAGGATGTGTCAATGATGGCTGACTACTGTTGGTTTTTGAAAAGAGACACTAGTGAAGAACATATGAAAGCTGTGAATCAAGTTTTCTTTTCCCCAACAATGAAAAATGTAGAAATTCATAATTATTGGCATATAATTATCTTTTTTCAATATATTCATTAATGTTTCAGTTAATTAATTCTGCAGAAATAATTTTGTATTAGCTTTATGTGTTCAATATACAGTGAAAGCATTCATAAGCGGGCACTCATGGTGCCAGTGTTTTCGTACAGCTATGGGAGATATCCGCTTATGGAATAGGTCGAAGAAAATTCTTTATTTGACGTGCATTTTTAAGCTGAAGAATAAAAAACAATATTTCCCTAAATTCGATTATAACAAATAGCTTTTGTTACAAATTCATATGTGTTAGTAGATAACGTGTGTTCATTTGAAAAGTCAATCTAGGTTACTTTGAAATTTTGATAGAATAAGACGCATATATATTAGTATGTGTTTGTTGTTCCGTAAACGTAAATCCAAATGACATTTCATAATGTCAATCACATTTGTTGTTATTTATTTGTATGTATGAAACTGTCAAAATATACGACTTCGTAGGTTAAGTAGTAAATTTTAATTTACGACATACTTCAAAATGTTCTCAGTAAATCACATGCTACTAGATTGACTTGTGAAATGAACACCCGTTATAAGTAACATACTATGTATGCATGTATAGTACATAGATATGTATAGCAAACGCCAATTAAGATGGCGCGAGGAGGGGTAAGTTCGCGCAGGATTAGAAGTAGTGGGGAGATTTATATTTGGTTTTACATCAAATGTCAGATAATTCTAACCTCTGTGCGTGTATCACTTTATGATCCCCTAGCAAAGACATTATGTTCCGTCAAACGTCAATGACAAATGTATTCTGACAATTAGTTGAGTAGTGGGGGTGGACGTTTTTAAAAACGGCTTCTGCGCACTCCCTCCTCGCGCCAACTTAATTGACGATTGCTATACGTACATATATGTATGTATGTATATACTAAAAGTTTAAAAAGAAATTTACATGGGTTGAAAAAATTTATTAATTTTCGTCTGTTGAAATTTAGCTTGCTTCCATTCCGATGATTTTCAAAATGACTTTCTAATTTTTTCAGATGTTGAAATGCTATAAAGTCATTCAGCGCCTCATCATATGATTTTATCGAATCAGGGGCTTGGTCATCGACTTCATCCTCTTCTTCCTCTGAATCTTTGAATCTTTTACGTCCATAATGCAATTTTCATTTTCTAATTGAATTTCTATGTTGCGATCTTCAATGTGGACTGTTTCATCGATATTTAAAAATTCTTCCAAATTTTTATAACTTCAATCGACAAACCTGCTTTTTAGATTTAGAAGTGTTGACAATGGTAGTATATCTTCGGCATCAAACTCTGGAAGAATAGAATTATCTCGTATGAATGCTACTTTACGAAAGCAATTTTTAATAGTCGCTGCTTCGATTTTATCCCACGAAGCTTTAATGAAGTATAAAGCGTTAAGTGCATTAATACATTTTGCTAGCTGTGATGCATCCATTTTGATAATATGTGCCTTGGCTTATGCCCCGATCTAAGGGTTTACATACTGCAGTTGTGTTTGCAGGTAAAAGAAATTATATTAACGTTCGTTAACTTCAAATCTCTAGGATGAGATACTGCATTATCCAAGAACAAAAGATTCTGTGATCTCATTTTCTTATCAAATTGCTGCAACCATTCAGACATGATATTTCGCATCATCCATGCCTTTCTGTTGGATTTCCAGTGTGCTGACAATGGATTTCCAGTATGCTGACAAGTCTTAATTATAAGATTTTTGATGCTCGAGGACGAGCCGCTTTACCAATAACTAACATCTCTTTTTCCCCTGCCATGTTTACACAAAACAAAATAGTGAGTCTTTCCTTCGCTAGCTTACCACCGACACATTTGTCAGATTTCAAGGCGAAAGTTTGGTAAAGCACGGAAGAATTTTCCGTTAACTGCGATTTGTAGCACACTACGCATAAGAGTGTGTAAAAAGGAGAATAACCGAATTCATTACGATTCGTGATAGACACTGAGCATACTACTATGTAAAAAAGGGAATACCGGATTTATTACGATTCTTTTTTGGTATTACATACTTGGAAAGTATTTTGAGTCCGCTTATGAAAGATGTTTTGTAAGAAATGTACAGAAATATAGTGTCCGCGTCCGTCCGTTAGAACGTCCGCTTATCGGATAGTAATTTGTACTAAAAACGTAACAAAATACTTGTGTATAAAAAAATTTGTCCGGTTACGAGATATGTCCGCTCATAAGAGCTGACCGCGAGTGGAGCTTTCACTGTATTTGTAATACTCGTATTTGATTGAAAACATAAGTACATTATTACATTTGATTTGACTTTGTATGAAAACCTAGCCCAATAAAGGAAAACTGAAAACAGATTTGTATTTAGAGTATTCATATTATATCTATCCAAGTGGAAAATGAAAACAAACACGCAATAGTATATTAAAAAACAAGTTTCATAAGGCACCATTTTGCCGCACGAGATCAGTTTAGAAAACGAGCCGCGATGAGCCGCGATAGCGGCGAGTTTTCTAAAGAGCGAGTGCGGCAAAAGGCCTTATGAAACGAGTTTTTTATACTATTTTTTCTATTTTGCGTTTTTACATTAATAAATTGCTTAAATAGGAATTATTTAATTTGAAAGTTCAGAGTTTAATTTTTATATAAAGCATGCAGTTGGTCACATTGATACTAGACATTTTCAAATTTAAATCTTGCTATCCGCGAAGTATATTATATTACATATATATTATTTACTAATTTTCGTTAACATTACTTGATACTTCATTTAAAAATATAAACATGAGTGACATAGAAACATATATATGTTGTTGTCAATTGTATACAACATACGTTGTTTGTGTAAAATACGGACATATATCATATCTGTCAAATGTACATAAATTCTTAAAATCAAATGACAGCAATGATATTTATTTCTTTATTCGAACAACGCCAACATTGAAAAATGAAAAAAAGCGTATCGAAATGAAGCTCATTTCGATACTGTTTTGGGTTTCATAATGAGTTCATTTCGAACGCAAAATAGAAAAAAAAATTTTTTGTAAACCTATATCATTTAACGATGTTAGAATAAAAGGTCTCAATTCCGGTCATTTTTACTTTTAGTTGACTTCCGTTTTCATACTAACAACGTTGCGATTTGTGAGATAGTGTAATACAATTGTCAGAAATGCCTAAAATGAAAGAGTTAAACGTTGAAACACGTACGCATATAACAAGTGTTTATTTGAAAAGTCATTCTAGGTTACTTTGAAATTTTGATAGAATAAGACGCAAATATATTAGTATGTGTTTGTTGTTCCGTAAACGTAAATCCAAATGACATTTGATAATGTCAATCACAAATATCAGTTAGTGCATAAAATAATCGTTCGTCGATTCTGGTTTAAATAAATTGCTTCTCAGTTTTACAATGGCTTTCACTTTAGAACATAAAATTTTTTTAGTCCAGGCTTATTTTCGATGTGGTAATAAAATTGATGGTTTATGGGTTTATTCAGTTCAAGATTGCATGGTAGAATTTCAAGTTGAGTTTCCACATTTTGTAATAGATTATATGCAATTTAAGAATACTTTGGATAGAACTTTAAAACTTTTTTCTGAAACTGGTAGTCTCTTAAGAAAATCAGGCAGCGGAGCAGTTAAGAGACGTACACCTCAAGTTGTCAATCGTGTTGAAGAAATAATGGAAAATGAACCACAAACATCTGTTCGACATTTGAGTCAACAAATAAACCTTTCCGTTGGTACAACTCACAAGTTATTAAAAAAAGATATGCAACTTTATCCGTACCGTGTCACAGCAGTACAAGAATTGTTAGAAATTGATTACCCACGTAGACTACAGTTTTGTAATTGGTTTGTAAATATGAACAATAATGGAGAACTTTCGCAAAGAGTCATCTTTACTGATGAAGCATGGTTTTATAAAACGGGATACCTAAATTCACAAAATACAAGAATTTGGAGTAGTGAAAATCCACATGTAATTAATGAAGAATCGCTACATCCAGAGAAAATTGGTGTTTGGGCAGCGATAAGTCAAAGGCGAATCATTGGACCAATATTTTTTTAGAGAACGTTAAATGATCAATGGTACCGTACGGAAATTTCACAACCGTTTGTCAATCAGTTGCATGATGATGAACTTCAAGATGCATATTTCCAACAAGACGGAGCTTGTCACCTTGTCACTGTACTGCAGAATCTTTGGATTATTTAAGAGAATTTTTTGATGAGCGTATAATTAGTCGAAATACTGAAATTGCCTGGCATACACGTTCATGCGATTTAACACCTTGCGACTTCTTTTTGTGGCCTTATCTAAAAAATAACATATTTCGAACACCGATATTGAATTTGAATGATATGCTACAGAGAATCGAACAGAAATGCATGGAAATTAATAACAATCCAGTAATGTTGCAGAATATCATCAGAAATTTTGAACGGAGGATTTTAAAGTGCATTGATCTTGAAGGACAACATTTTCAACATTTGTTATAGTTTTCAATAAATACCTATTATTTGTTATTTATTTGTATGTATGAAACTGTCAAAATATACGACTTCGTAGGTTAAGTAGTAAATTTTGATTTACGACATACATCAAAATGTTCTCATTAAATCACATGCTACTAGATTGACTTTTCAAATGAACACTTGTTAATAGCACATCACAGTGCTGGTAAAAGTAATCGTGCAATTGTCAAACAATTAAATTAAATAATCTTTCTACCGTGGATTGCAATATAAAAAATTTTGTGATAGGAGAAATTTTCTCAATAAAAAATGTAATCAGAGGCCAAGAGCAACAACATCTACTGAAGATCGTGCCATAGTAGTTTATTAGTAGTTACCAGCAAACGAACTACTAATAAGTTACCAGCAAACGAACAAATGAACCCCCCCCCCCCCCCCCCCATATAGCAGTCGAAAATAAATACAAGTAGTAAGAATCCAATAAACGTTTTCTACTATAAAGCGTCGCTCACAGAAAGCCAGTCTTCGTGGACGAAAACTATGAAGAAGGCGCTGCTACGTTTACAAAACAAAAAAGCGATTAAAATGGACTCGTGAACATCAACACTGGACAGTAGGAGGCTGACATAAAGTGCTGTGAACTCATGAGTCTAAATTTTAGATTTTCGGTTTTCGAAGATGTGTGTCGTGAGAAGATCTGTAGGTAAACGTGCAACAGACGACTGTAGTACAACTATCGTTAAATACGGTGGTGGTTCGATAATGTTTTGAGGTGGTGCACTCATTGGTGATATTGTTAAAATCGAAAGAATTTTAAAAAAGTAATATTAACATATTTTGGATGTTAACGCAATACCTTGTAGAACCGGAATTTTGGGTCAAAATTTTGCATTCCAACAAGATAATGACCCGAAAATTCTTCCAAAATTGTTCGAGAACATTTAAAGCAACTGGAAGAAGATGAAAGAATAAAAGTTATGGAATGGCCTCCAGAGCGGGGAGGCCCTTCCATTATGATTAAAACTTTTTTAATAAGAACCTGATTGAGATGCATTTTTAAGGTTTAATTATCAAAGGAGCGTATTCATTGACTGGGGCATTAGGTAGATTAAATTTGTTTGTTATAGAAACAATAAACTATATAAGCGATTAATCTGAAATATCTATTGAAAATGACCGAATTTATTAAGCAAAGGTTCCCATCAAAATAGCGCGTTCTATCATTCATCCGCTATGGCAACCACTAAATTTGCCGAATGAGGATACGAATTGCTGCCTCATGCAGCATACTCGTAGATCTGGTTCCGAGTGATTTTTTCTTGTCCCTAAACTTGAAAAAATGGTTTGGTGGAAAAAATTCGGGACAAACGAGGAGCTGATAACCTCAACGAATGCCTATTTAGACGATCTTGCGAAACATTACTTTTTAGATGGCTTAAAAAAATTGGAAAGCCGCTGGGCTAAATGTATAGAATTGGATAGTAGACTCTTCTAGCAAATCACCCTATAAATTTTTAAAAATATTTATAATAATTCATAAAATAATGGATGATCCAATTTGAGTTTCCTATATTGGCTGTACTGTAAACTACTTAATTATTAAATGACAGTTGTGATCAATGACACATCAAATATTATTTTGAAACAATACACTTAATCACCGCTCAACGTGTAAAACTTGTTCAACTGGTCTACAGTAATAACAATTATGTACGAATTGTGTATCAACATTTCTGGGAATATTATAGTCTATTTTATCGTCCTACTGCGCAAATAATTCGCAACGTAGTGAAAAAATTGAAGGAGGCTGGAAAAATTGGCAATAGAGTAAGCCGCGTGCATCATCGCGGTGCACGTTCAGCGGAGAATGTAGCTACTGTAAGTGATAGTGTGGCTGAAGACCGGAAATTATCGATTCGTCGCCGTTCGCAGACTTTGGACCTTTCTTATGGCTTCCTTTGGCGCATTTTGCATAAGGACTTACACCTACATTCGTATAAAATCCAGTTGCCACAATAACAAACCCAGAGATAGTGGATAGCTTACAACTTACGTAGATTACGTGTAAGAGCAGCAGAATGTTGATGCTAATTTTTCAAAGAAAATTTTCTTCTTTGATGAATTTCGCTTCCAACTCAGTGGATATGTTAATAAACAAAATTTCAGCATATGGAGCGAGCAAAATCCCTACATGATACACGAAGCACCACACCATACTCAAAAATAAGGCTTCCTTTGGCGCATTTTGCATCTACACTCGTATAAAATACATTTAACACAAGTGAAACCCAGAGATCATTTATAGCATAGACTTTCGCAAATTGGGGAGCAGCAGGAAGTTGGTGCTGATTTTTCAAAGAAAATTATCTTCTCTGATGTGGTACGTTCTAACTCTCTGGGTATGCTAATAAACAAAATTCCAGCATATGGGGGAGCAAAATCCTTACATTATACACAAGACACCACTACATTCCCGAAAAGGTAACGGTTTGGTGCGCATTGTAGTCAGTCGGGTAATTGGACCTTGCTTTTTTTAAAACGATGAAGGTCAGACGGTAACAGTCAACGGTGAGTGATATAGGAGCGTGTTAACAGATTATTTTTGGCAGGAAATCAAAGAGTTTGATGTTGAAAAATATATGGCGCCACTTGTCACACATCGCGTGAAGCGTTAGATGTTTTGCTTGAAAAACTCAGAGGTCCCATTATTTTAGCTAGCGGTGACGTCAACTGGCCGCCGAGATCATGCAATTTAACGCCATTGGACTTTTGAACTTTTTTGTGGGAATTTCTGAAAAGTTGCGCCTGCGCCAACAAACCTGCGAGGTTGGAGCAACATCCACCAAGTTATAGCCGAGATTGTCCCCGAACCTTACGAAAGGTCATCAAAAATTATCTCGAACGAATCAACTACTGCAGAAGGCCCAGAGGCAGACATTGACCTCACATAATTTTCCATAATTAATGAATAATATCAAATATTCGATTAATTAAAGAAAGTAAGATAATGTTACATTACAAGTTAGAAAACTGGAATTGGATCTTCCATTATTATCAAATTTATAAAATAATTTAATGTTTTATTTAGTGTAAAAGATGTAACCAAAACAGAATAGTTTATTTTTAGTTAAATCAGACCGAGTATGTCTCCGGTACTAGATATTTTCCTCTGAATAAAATAACGAAAGAAATTTCCATATAATGAATAGATTATCTGCAGACACATCCCAATGAATTGCAGCGAGTAAATGCACCAGAAACCGTTCGTAATTGTAAATGTCTGCAAAACAATGACTAAAACGACAATGGCAAGAATTTTAGGCGTTAAAGAAAAAGACCGACAAACATTCTATTGTCACGGCATTGATGTAGAGAATATTTTTTCATATAATGAAGTACTGCCGATAAATTAAATTTAAAATAAGAATAATTAATATGCGCTAACTTAATACAGTGCTGGATATAAATGTTGATTCACGGGCAGTAGTTTAAGACAAATCTAGAATCTACGTAATTTGAAATGACGAATCGCTGAATAATAAGCGTACTCTAGCGAACAGTTATAATTTATCGGTTAATGGGGCGAGAATTATTATTGGAATTTTTAAGATTCTCTTGGTACTGTGCCAATACTTGTGCGGGATAATATTTTTATATACATAGCTTAATATTTCGTAAACATGTAATTGCATAATAAATAGAAAATGTTTATAATAACTGCAAAAGAAGTGATCTTAAAAAACCTTCTTTGTCATTTATATCAAATAACTAAGATTAAATTTCAAAACGATAATAATAATAATACAATAGAAAATTACAATATTCAATTCGTTCAATATAAAAATAAGATATCATTTTTTAAATATATTACTTACGCAAAAAATATATTCATTTACTCGAGACACAATGCGTAAGAAAGTGTTAAAAATCAATAACGAGATTCACAAACTCGTAAATAAATCGGTAATGATATACGCAAGCACAAAAACACAATTAAATCAAAAATAACCCGAAGTTACTTAATAAAAAGAAAAAGATTAATCTTTTTATCAACACGACTTTCTTATTTCACCTAACACTTGTGTCTGAGCATACAGCAAGCACGCAGGCTTCGCATAAAAAAATACAGTTTTACAATCGTCCACAGCAGAACAAACGGCTTGCTCCAACTGCGCAAGTCAAATATTTTTAAAATATTTATGCGGAAAAGTCCACAGCAATATGTAATCACTATATTCTTAAAATTTGACATTAAATTTGTCAATGAGAAATCCGCGATAGCTTAGAAATTGAGTCAGTAGTTTGTTGACAGTGACAGTTTTAAGACAGTGAGTTTGTAAAATAATGGAGATTACTCGTGAAGGTTTTCGTTGGATGATTTTTTACATTATAAAAAAAGGCCTAACTCCACAAGAATGCATTATATCGCTTCGGTCAACTTTTGATAATGAAGCACCATCAGAGAAGACACTTTACAATTCTTATGCAGAATTTCGTCATAGTCATGCCTCTGTGAATGATTAATCACGTAAAGATCGACCAGAAACTGTTGTGATTCCAAAAAAAAATCGATGCTGTCCGGAACATGATAGAACACGATCGACATGTGACTTACACTGAGGTAGAGGCATCTCTTGAATATCTCAGACTGCAATTCATTCGATTTTACATGAACATTTATTTTTAAAAAAAATAGGTTCCAAATGGATTCCACATAACTTGACCGTAGCACAGAAAGCAGTTCGTGTGAATTGGTGTAAAGAGATGCGCAAAAAATTCGACGTAGGAATCGCAAAATTCGTATACAACATCCCACAGGTGACAAAACATGGATATATGCGTATGAGCCGGAAACCAAGCTATTGTATAGGTGTTTCAAGACGAACCGTACCCCACAAAAGTTGTTCATGCAAGGAGCGCTTCCAAGAAAATGATCGCTTGTTTCTTCGGCTGTACAGGACACATCTTAACCATTCCTTTAGAGGATCCACAAACTGTTAACGCTGAATGGTATACAGTAATTTATTTGCCAAAATTTATGGACAAAATCAGGAAGAACAACCGAAAACGTCTCATTATTCTTCATCACGACAATGCGAAGTTCCCATACAGTACGTCTAACTGTTAACTATTTGAAGGAGAAAAGTGTTTGAAATAATGTCTCATTGTCCATATTCACCTGACTTGTCACTGAATGATTGCTTTTTGTTCCCAACTGTTAAACAAAAAATGCGTAGACAGCAATTTTCAACACTTCAAGAAGCAGTCGAAGTCTTTGAAAACCATGTTTCTGAGATACAACCTTCAGAGTGGAAAAAATGTTTTGAGAACTGGTTCGTACGCATGCAAAAGTATATTGACCATAAAGGCGAATATTTTGAAAAACAATAAAATAGTTTTTACCCAAAAATGTTGTTTTTCTCCCAGATTTTGTAAAAATATAAAAGGTGACCCTCGTACTCCTTGAATTGTCAATTCCACAATTATCATATTTGTAAAATTTGACATTTTTAACCTATAATTCAGTTGACCAAAAATGGAAATTTTGAATCGTGATGTTCGAGTGAATATTTTTTACGATTTTCGATGCGGTTTGACACCAAAGCAATGTGTGGAAAAGCTTAGTTCGATATTTGGGAATGAAGCACCATCCAAAACTATGGGTTACAAATGGTTCGCAGAATTCAAGCGTGGAAGACCAACTTTTGGTGACGATGTTCATGAAGGGCGTCTATGCACCTCTGTTGTTGCGAGAAATATCGATGTTGTGTGTGAAATGATTTTATAAGATCGACTTTGATATACAGTGAGATAGAGGCGTCCTTAGGCATTGCGGCGAAACAAATACATATTTGTACGATTTTGTACGATCAATTACATGTCAGGAGGCTTTCCAGTTTTTGGATCCCTCAAAATGTAAAAGACGAGCAAAAACAGGCACGTGTCAAGTGGTGCAAGGAAATGTTAAAAAAAATTATTGTGGTCGTTCAAATTCTGTATATAACATTGTAACAAGTGACGAATTCTGGATATACGAGATTCATATGAGCCTCAAACTGTATGGGTGTTTCATAATGAACCTAAACCAACAAAAGTGGTGCGGTCACGAAGCGTTTCGAAAGGAATGATTGCTTGTTTCTTCGGAAAAAACGGGTCATATTGCAACTGTTACATTAGAGGATCGATGAACAGTTAATGCTGACTGGTATACGTCAATGTGTTTGCCGGAAGTTATCGATGGAGTCAGAAAAAACAACATAAACCGCAAATCATTGTTCATCATGACAATGCAAGCGCTCACACAGCACGACAAACTATCGAGTTTTTGACCAACAAAAACATCGAATTAATGGCCCATTGCCCATATTCGCCCTTCGCCCGATTTAGCGCCCAATGACTTATTATTCCGGCGGTTTTCATCGCCTGAAGAGGCTGTTGAAGAATTTAAATCACTGGTTTTGGAGATACCTCGCTCAGAATGGAAAAAGTGTTTTAAAGATTGGTTTTATAGGTTGCAAAGTGTATACATCTTAAAGGGGAGTATATTGGGAAACAGTAAAGCGATTTACATATATACATATATATAAAGTAAGGTAAACTTAATAAGTCGGCGATTAAAGGTCTGGTTTACTTCTGTTTTGCCGAAACATGTAGGGTTGTTTTAAATATATATACTTTGAAGTAAACCAGACCTTTAATCGCCGACTTATTAAGTTTACCTTATCATACCAAGGTCACGAAAATATTATATTCATATATATAAATATATATGGTTAATGTTTTCTTTTTTGAATTTGACTTTAATTAAATATTTTAAAAAATACACTGCTGTTTGACGTTTCGACATTTTATTGTTTTCTTCAGAAAAATAATCTTTTATTTAAGTTGGTGTAACTGTAAAATTTTAATACATAATAATATTGTAATTAATTATTAATTTTAATTATTTCTAGTAATAATTTTTCAATTATTTAAAATTTTAGTTACAGAAATGATCTACCAACCCAAAATTAAAGATTTTTTTTTGAAAAGTCAGCAAAATGTCGAAATGTTAAATACTAATAAATTTTTTTAAGTATTTCATTAAATTCGGATTCCAAAAAAAAACATCAACCATTTATACTTAAGTGAACGGCTATGAAAAAAATAAAAACAAAAAAAACAATAAAAGGTATATTGTGGAAGGTATGATTTTACCAGAACGCTTAAATATTAACAAAGTCTAATCAACACCGATTTCAACGATTTGTTAATGACACGAAATATCTAAAGTATTATATTTATCAAGAACTTTTTCCTCTAAATAAATTTATCTCTTGTAATTAAAATATGTGAAGAAGTGAACAAACACATTTATATGTTTCTCTTGTACTTATCTAGAAGATAACTTTATCCTATGTTACCTTTATGTATTTCAAAATATGAATTTATTACATAATCATTTGTTTATATGCATGTATATCCTTGGTCATAGGTAACAGCTATCTTGTGAATTTCACATCAATTCAGTTTCTTTTTTGGAAGTGCACGTTTTGACATTGGTTCTAATTAAGTAAGTGGCTGCCACAAATGCTCATTTAGGTCAGAATATTTTGCACAACTTATTTTACTGCGTTGCACGGGAAAGTGTCTCGAAATTTTAAATATGCAAATAGCTTCCGAAATACTTTACCAATTAAAAGGTACAAAATGCCTTCCAAGAAAGAATATATATATATTTAATTTTCTCCGTCGCATATAAAAAGCCGACTTATTGCTAGAGTTGTAAATTTTGTCCGTACAACAGAGTCAAACGCGCCCCCTGCTACTTGAACACATTATTATACAGAGTCAGGAAAATGTGTGGGAACACCAGATTTCTGGCAAAATTATGTATTCTTTTAAAAAATAACCTTAATAAAAGTTTTTGTAGTACTTCTATTCTACTCTATCACATACTTTGTTTTTCTACAACTTTCACTTGTTTCGAGATATGGCGTCATCGGTAGTTTCTTTAAATGGATCACCCTGTATATTTTGATATTTTTGGATAGACACATTTTCAAGAATTACAATGGTATACGGTTTATATCTTATAATATATTGGAAAAGGTTAGCAACAAAAAAATATTGAAAACAAGACAATTCATAATAAATGTTCAAACTGATGACCTTCTGCAGCCTGACAGTATCCTAGTCTATCAACGAAGGACCTTAATGACTTCTGAATCACGTCTTGTGCTATCTCTTAAAAGGCCATCCTAATTCGATCTTCCAACTCTTCGAGCGACTGAGGTTTAGTCTTATAGACATTAGGTTTCAAATGCCCCCAAAGGAAAAAGTCTAAAGGACTTAAATCGGGCGATCGCGTAGGCCATTCAATATATCCTATTCGACCTATCCAACGCTGTGGAAATACTAGGGCTGGGCGAATTATCGATACATCGTCCAATACCCGATACCTCATATAACGAAGGTATCGACTCTAAGGTATCGATTCCAAAGCATCGATACCTATCGATACTTTACCGATTCCAGTACTCGCTAAGTATCGATGTATCGGGTAGCTTACCTTTATGCATTTTTTTAAATAATACATAAAAGATGCGATAACTAAGTAAAGAATTTTTAAGGATATATAGCATTATATATATTATATAGTATATATTTCAAAGGATGTTGTTGAATTTTATATTATGCGTAGCAAATATCCATATTATAACATAAACATAATAACTATAATTATTACAAAAAAAATATCACAATATTGCAAATTTCATACCGTAGATATGGTACAATCGATAAATTAATTTTATATCTCTTGAAACCGATATCAAACAAACGATACCTAGAAAACGGGTTATGAATACTGATTCCTAGGTATCGAATCAAGATATCGATTCCAAAGTATCGATTCCAAAGCATCGATACCTATCGATACTTTACTGATTCCAGTACTCGCTAAGTATCGATGTATCGGGTAGCGATTTATCGGGTAGCGATTTATCGGGTAGCCATGTATCGGGTAGCTTACCTTTATGCATTTTTTTAAATGTACATAAAAGATGCAATAACTTTTTAAGTAAAGAATTTTTAAGTATATATAGCATTATATATATTATATAGTATATATTTCAAAGGATGTTGTTGAATTTTATATTATGCGTAGCAAATATCCATATTATAACATAAACATAATAACTATAATTATTACAAAAAAAAAATATCACAATATTGCAAATTTCATACCGTAGATATGGTAGAATCGATAAATTAATTTTATACCTCTTGAAATCGATATCAAACAAACGATATCTAGAAAACGCGTTATGAATACTGATTCCTAGGTATCGAATCAAGGTATCGATTCCAAGGTATCGATTCCAAAGTATCGATTCCAAGGTATCGATTCAAGGTATCGATTCCAAAGCATCGATACCTATCGATACCTTACCGATTCCAGAATTCGCTAAGTATCGATGTATCGGGTTAGCGATGTATCGGGTAGCGAAGTATCGGGTAGCGATGTATCGGGTAGCCATGTATCGGGTAGCTTACCTTTGTGCATTTTTTAATGTACATAAAGGATGCAATAACTTTTTAAGTAAAGAATTTTAAAGTATATATGCATTATATAACGTGTGTTCCTTTGAAAAGTCAATCTAGGTTACTTTGAAATTTTGATAGAATAAGGCGCATATATATTAGTATGTGTTTGTTGTTCCGTAAACGTAAATCCAAATGACATTTGATAATGCCAATCAGATTTGTTATTTATATGTATGTATGAAACTGTCAAAATATACGACTTCATAGGTTAAGTAGTAAATTTTAATTTACGACATACTTCAAAATGTTGTCAGTAAATCACATGCTACTAGGTGACAAATGAGCACCCGTTATATTATATAATATATATTTAAAAGGATGTTATTATTGTGTGTAGCAAATATCCTTATTATGACATAACTATAATTATTACAAAAAAAAATCTCACAATATTGCAAATTTCATACCGTAGTTATGATAGAATCGGTAAATTAATTTTATATCTCTTGAAACCGATATCAAACAATCAACACCTAGAAAACGGGTTATGAATATTGATTTCTAGGTATCGAATTAAGGTATCGATTCCAAGGTATCGATTCCAAGGTATCGGTTCCAAGGTATCGATTCCAAGGTATCGCCAAGGTATCGATTCCAAAGCATCGATACCTATCTATACTTTACCGGTTCCGGTACTCAGAATCGATACCGTGCACAGACCCGATACATCGGTAAGTATCGATACCTCGATTGGGATCGGTACCCGATACCGAAAACGTCGGTATCGCCAGCCCTAGTACTGGTACATTGTGTTATGACCAAACTCTGAAGTTAATATCAGTAATATAGTGGTAATTATATTATTTTGTTAAAAAGTTTTAAGAATAGGAACACCTTGATGAACCGTGGAATGGCCATTAACTAATTGACTGCATGTCCACTTCATGATCTGCAAATTACAACTTCCAGGCATGCGTACCTTTGCAAATGGTTTGCCGCTATATTTGCCCAACTTGTAGAAATATAATTAATACTATTCCTTTTAATATTTTACGAGGAAAGTAAATACAGATGTATAGCAAGCGCCAGATAAGTTCGCGCAGGATTAGAAGTATTGGGGAGATTTGTATTTAGTTTTACATCAATTTGCAAGATACCTTAGGTGGCGTAAACTACACATCCATGACTTAATAAATTAATAATTAATTATTAGAGTAAAATATATAACGTGGACGTTTATAGAAATGGCTTCTGCGCACCCTCTCCTCTCGCCATCTTAATTGGTGCTTGTTATACTTTATTTTAAATTTTATTCACTTGTCATTATCTTTCTTATTATAAAAAAATATTTAATAAGTATTGTTTTGCATGTTACAAGAACTAAAGTTTCGATTTTAATAATTTTTGTTCATCTTAACAATTCTGGAATCGGGCATATGTGTATCTAAACGTGTATAAGAATATATTACGATGTTTGTGTTTACTACTTTAAATCACTGTTCTCAATTGCTTATCATTAATGTCAACGCCAGCTAAGAAAAAAACTAATAAATCTAATTTCATTAATATGTATGATAGAACTTGTGTACTTACTATTATTGCGAGACACATATTTCACTTAAATTAACGATTAGCCTAAATTCATAAACTCATATGTGTAATTATTAGATTTACATAATAGTAAAGCAACTTACCAGTGGCGTAGTATATGACGATTAATGTTGAAATATATAATTAACATTTCTGTAGTAATTTTTCAAGAATTTTACAAGCTTGTTTTAGAAATGATTTCAATGGTTCCATTAGTTTTTAAAATAAAATATGTATATGTAAATATATAATATCTTTCTTAAAAAAATCTAATTTGAAGGCAATTTTTGTAATAATGGAGGTATAGATATCTAAAATTTCCTATAATATATTCACGAATTAACCGTATTTAATTGAGAGCTTCCTGTATTCTTTTTAAAGTTTGTGTTATATTTATATACGCCATGTATAGTCTATTTACGCTAATAGACGAGGTACGTTATAACTAGAGACCGGACACATCGGGCTGAAATGACGTCATTACGACGGACGATATAAATAGTCTTCAACATCTGTAAGTACATCGCGCAGTTATGAATAGCACTATTCATTCGGTTAACCGCACACAAAAAATAGATGTGCAGTTAACCGAATGAAGAGTGCGTGACAACTGCGTGACGTACTTACAGATGTTGTAGACTATTTATATCGTCCGTCGTTTTGACGTCCATTTCAGCCCGATGTGTCCGGTCTCTAGTTATAATCAGTAATATCAGACTCAGTGTCCGGAATGCAGGGATGTATTGTAGGGACAGCCGCCCGATGCGAATCGCAGGAGTAGAATAGTTTGGTCCGAGCTATAGCATTATGTGGATGTTTATTTCACAGATCGATAATTGTTAGGCGGTAAATATAATAATTACTACAGCTGTATTATGAGGCCCGCGTACTGTAATAAATTAAGTAATTTTTCCCGATAAATTGGTTTACTTCGTCGACTAAGGGCCGCTCTCTACCACGTCGTTTATTAGGCATTACCACGCTGCGTAATACATTAGTTTGCACTGTTGAATACATCGAGTCAGACTGTTACTCGGCTCGACCTGTTGTCTCACAATACAATACATCCCTGCATTCTAGGTTAAGTTTGCAACTCATTACAGACCCTCTTATTGTTATATTTAGTATATATTGTTACCCTTTACAACGCTGATAAAGTGTTACATGTCATAAAATTGTTATAATTGGCCGTCCATACCGCCTAGTTGCTTACTAAACATTTAAATGTATCAATCACAATATAAAACATATTCCAAAAACAATTTGAAACATACTTGAACGGGTAAAACCTCAAAACTTGTATAAAATCAATCCAGACATGCAGACACGGGTTTTGTCCTGCTATGTACTCGTCAATGCATGATATTACCTATTTTATGACTTGACTGTATGTGATAAAGGACTTGTTGTGAAATTTGCCAGATTTGACAAAATTGCGATAGTAACTAATAGAAACACAAAATAATTTAAATAATATGTTCAAATATACAAGTGATCTCCATTTGCGTAAAAACTTTACTCATCGTTGTGTAAGGAGAGGAACTATACAAGTTCTTACAACTAGGTTGTAAAAAATAGATTGCATGTCGATGCGATAATTCACATCAAACTTTGATACAAAATAATACAAATCTGTATAAAAACAAATTTGTATCTGTATATGCATGGACACACAGTACGTATTTACCAGCTTTTGCTTCAACTACCAGACGCATGCGTTTCTGTGTAACCACTTTGTCAATGATAGATTTACGAAGCAAAAGACTGCAGTACACTTGCGGTCATGTAGCAAGTTTTGTCCTATCCGAAGACATCAGATAACCTCATGCCATCTGACGGACAAAACCGACCACGCCGGTGCAAAGTGTTTCTTCTCGAATAGCAAAGCTATTACTGGGTAAGAAGAAAAATACGCATATTACTGTGAGTCCATTAACTCGTCGCCAGGTGGCGTAGTATAGCAAAAAATAGATTGCATGTCGATGCGATAATTCACATCAAGCTTTGATACAAAATAATACAAATCTGTATAAAAACAAATTTGTATCTGTATATGCATGGACACACAGTACGTATTTACCAGCTTTTGCTTCAACTACCAGACGCATGCGTTTCTGTGTAACCACTTTGTCAATGATAGATTTACGAAGCAAAAGACTGTAATTTACTTGCGGTCATGTAGCAAGTTTTGTCCTATCCGAAGAGATCAGATAACCTCATGCCATCTGACGGACAAAACCGACCACGCCGGTGCTTCGTAAATCTATCATTGACAAAGTGGTTACACAGAAACGCATGCGTCTGGTAGTTGAAGCAAAAGCTGGTAAATACGTACTGTGTGTCCATGCATATACAGATACAAACTAGGTTGTAATCATCAACAATAGAAAAAGGGTTACACTCTGAGTCCTAGTAATAATACTGTATCAGTATTAATATATGTTGATGACATAATGATGTGCTTTGGTTGCGTAAAAGGCTTCGAGTATAATACTTTTTCTACTGTTAGAGATGACAACTTCTTGTCATCCCTAATGGTTCGAGAAGAAGCTCTTTCTTTTGAGGCAAATACGGACATACTTTTATGAAATGAAGACCAGATATTTAGTTCGTTGAGATTTATGCTTGAAGCAACCGTCGCTGTACTCATAGCTAGCTGATCAATCAACAGTAGGGTGTTATTACGTGCTTCTTTAGATCGGAGGTAGACGTTTTGTACATTGCACATACATATTACAATTGGCAATACTTTCATATTAATAAAAGTTCAAAGAAGCTTCACATTTCACTAGTTCTCTCTTTTTTTAAAGCTGACATTTGTATAGGTGTCCCATTAAGAGCGCAATATTTAATTTTGTAATAATATCATCATATATTCAAAAAATGTAAAAACTTTTATTTCAGTATAAAGTACACACACTGCGGTTAAGCATGGAACACATTATCGAACAAATATCCCCAACGATTCTGCTGGCACGCTCTTGCTGTTACGAAATTCTCGATGACTTTTACGCATAATTGTGATTCGCTTTCGCCAATAACACGTCTAATCTCCGCCTTCAACTCAGGAATTCTTCGTAGATTGTTGGCATATACACGAGATTTCACGTACTCCCAAAGAAAGAAGTCGCACGTGGTCAAATCGCACGAGCGTGGGGGCCAATTGCGTAAGATGATTCGACCAGGAAATTTTTCTAGCAACAAATCCATTGTTTCGCGCGCTGTGTGACAAGTTTCCCCGTCCTGTTGATACCTCATTCCTTCGATATCCATTCTATCCAGCAGTGGTCACAAAAATGCCCTCAGCATATTGCGATAGCGAACGCCATTAACTGTTAATGCTTATTCAGCACCATTTTCGAAAAAGTAGGGCCCTATTATTGCGCCAGTCCAGGATCCACACCAGACAGTAACTAGTTCTGCATGCAATAGCTTTCCATGAATCACTCGAGGATTCCCCTCGTCTCATATTCGACAATTTTGAGTGTTCACGTACCCATTAAGTCGAAAATTCGCCTCATCGCTAAAGATGATTGCCTTCGAAAAATCGTCGTCCTCTTGTTGGGTTTCCAACACCCAATTAACAAATTGTCGACGTTATCCATGGTCTGTTGGCTTGAGTTCTTGTAACAACTGCACCTTGTACGCGTTCATATGCAGATCTTTGGTGAGTATTCGGTGCAGGTGCTTCTCGAAAAGTTGAGAACGACAACGAATCGATATTTTTGAATTTTCGGTAACATTTTCACGCAGTACTGCAATATTCTCGAGAGATCGGGTGGTGCGATGACGTACGGCTACTTTTCTGTTAACAGTTGAACCAGTTTCCTCGAATTTCTTACTTAATCCTTGAACTGTTCGTCGGCCAAAAATTCCACGAAGTCTGCGAAGTGTTTTCGCATAACATTCTCCATACTTATATCCTTTTTCACAACAACAATGTGTTGTTCCGTCGTATAATGCTCCATGACTACTAATCGCAACAATGACAAATAAAGGATGTTGTGGTTTCAATGCCGCCAATCTAACTAAACGAACATAGGGCACATATTAAATCTTGCACTCTTAATGGGACACCCGATATAAACGCTTATAAAATGAAATATTGGATTTGGAAACTTGTAAGTAGTAAGTGGTATTATCGTGATGACATTTGAGGGTATACGTAAAACCACGTAGTTTTGTGATTCTCATAAACAAAACCCTAATTTCAAGATCCCCCAAAATACTCGGTACTTTACTCGGTGAAATAGTATGTTTCTTTACAGAAGGCTTTATACTATAAAGTACGCATTAATTTTTGTATATATCACTAAATGATGCAAAATTACATAAAATGAAGGCTGCATTACGGTTACTTTTCCCTAATTGTGACGTGATATAAATCAACCAGAGAAATTTAGTTACATTCTTGCGTTAGCGTCACCATAAGAAAAATCACGGTCACCATATTTTTTTTATTTTACATCGCCGTTGCCAACCGTCGCATTTTAGTAACCGTGAAAAAATCACCAATAGTGAAATATCGCTCATCTCTATGTAACAGCTGCCCTCGTAATAATTACACAGGCCTGCAAATTTGGAGCCATGGCGTTCGCTTTTGAATTCGGTGACTGATTCTAAAGTATTTTGATCTGCTGATTACGAATATGTATTCAGTTTTTCTCCATCATGTTCAGACTTTTCAGAATAGACCTAGGAAGAAAATTGCAAAAAAAAACACCTGTACTTAGAAAAAAATATATATTAAAAAAGTACCTACTTAATTCTGAAACTTAAAAACTATTGAAATTTTACAAACTATTACTTGTTTATTGCGTAAATATGTCACTTATCTTTGTGAAACCTTCTCCTAAGCTTTTATTTTGAGATTTTCTCTTAAATTTTCGGTTTGGATAATTTCGCCTCAGTAGCCAACAATAGTTCGCCAACATGTTAGTATTCCACCTTCCCTAATATCTCTTTTTCATATCTTTTAAATCTTGGTAAAGTCTTTCACCTTGCTCTTCGCTAACGGCTCCTAAATTTTCCGGAAGGTAGTCAGTGTGAGAATTCAGGAAATGAGGTTTTCCTGCTACCGATCATGTAAATCAGTGATATAACCCTAGTTACATAGCATGTAAGTTTTGTAGTTTCGTCTTGACAACGGAACTTAATATTATCACGAAAACTCCTAGGATAATATGATTTGGGTTCATAAGTTTATTTAGAGTAAAAATTAGGATATCAAACCTGAACGTTTTTATTATGAAATATATACAAAATTATGATTTTTTAGGGCTTTTTCTATGTCATCAATCTCCATTTCGTATTGATTTCCAACGTTTCATGCAATTTTCAATCATCTTGTCGGTTTGTTTATAATGTCGACTATTTGTATGACATGATAACACAGGTAACACGATTCACGAAAAGGGTTTCAAACCAAAATTAGTTCTGGCAGGTAACAAACCAAAACATTTTCTTAAAAAATATAGATTAATTTATGACGGCAGTAGAAAAACTATAATAAATCCCACGAAATGTATCAACTATTAACATTCTCGGTAAGCTTGCCTACCTCGAATGTTAATATGTCCTTACATTCCTTGTGATTTAAATAGCTATTAATACTCATAGAACAATCCATTAAGCTTAAATTTGCAATCATATTCGCCACAATTTCTTTATAATCAGGATTTTTATTATTTCCTAAGAAATTTTTCACCACCTCAAAAAATTTCTATACTTCTAACTCAATTTGGCTGAGTATTTTTCATCGAATTTGCCATCCTTCATTAATTCTCTTATATCGGGGCCAACAAAAATTCCTTCTTTCAGTTGAGCGTCTGACAATGATGGGAAAATTGTATGCAGATATTTTAAACCTTCTCCTTCTTTATTTAAAGCCTTCACAAACTGTTTCACCATTCACAGCTTAATGTGTAAAGGGGGTAGCAAAACTTTATTTGTCCAGCTATTTTCTACCTTGAGAATTTTCGGTATACAGTGGTACGTCAGTATACGACCTTAATCCATAAGTAATGTAAAAATTATTAATCCGTTCAAAAAAACTATTGATATAACTACACTAATGGGATTTTAAAATAATTTAAGCACTGTTTAAACACATAAATAAAAAATGAGATTTTATTAGAGGTTTAAAAATTTAAACTTTGTTTAATACTAAAATACAAAAAGAAAAAAAAAGTGATTCTATTCTGTGGTAGAAAAGTTCTCTTGCAATAAAACCTGACATTCTGGTGTTTTTTCTGTTTCCGTTTTCTATCGGTCTTCACTAGTCAGCTGGTTTGACTTTTATTAAAAATAATCTCCAAAAGAATTTGTTTCTGTCTTCTTCCCAGGATGTTTCTAAAGTGTGACATTGTCTGGTCTTCCCAAACGATGCCATTGCAGTTTGTTTGAACTTTCTTGGGGTAGTATTTTTCTGAAAAATTTTTCACGCCCATCTAATTTTGCAAGGATTGCTGGGGATTCATGGGGAATATGCTTCCTTTTATCTCTTCTTCCTCTGAATTTGAAGAGAGTGTATCCATTCTAGTCTGATGATCATCCTTCTCCAGTTCCTGTAACTCCTCAGTGGTCAGTCCCTCCACTTCTAATTCTTCTATGTCATCATATACATCCAGATCCATGGATCTGGCCAGAGAAACGAGATCCTCCACTGTAGAGGGCACATATTTGATGTCACTTTCAGTTACTGCTCGTGGACACAAATTTCTCCAAGCGCAGTTCATTGTTCTGTGGGAAATTTCCTGCCAAGCTTCGTCAATGGGTGATAAGGAATGTACGATATTAAAATGATCTTTCCAGAACTCTCCCAGGGTGAATTCTGTCTCAGAGGTTACTTGAAAGCACCGTTGGAATAATGATTTAGTGTTTCTTGAAATTACTTATGATATGACATTCTGATCCATGAGCTGAATAAAGTCGTACTCGGGAAGACATAATCCTTCAAGCTACCTGGTTGAGCGGGAGCATTATCCATTAGGAGGAGAGCCTTTCAAGGCAAGTCGTTATCCTCTAAATAACTTTTTACACTTGGTCTAAACCTTGCTATTTGACCTCCGCATCATAGGTAGCTGACACTTTTGGACAATATGATTTTTAAATGTCCTCGGCTTTTCAGAGTGGTAGATCAGTAAAGGCTTTATTTTGCAATCTCCACTGGCATTGCCACAGAACAAGAGAGTTAGCCTGTCCTTCATTGGCTTGTGCCCTGGCAATAATTTATTTCATTTCTTGTGTGATATGGGTCCTGTTTGGCATTTTCTTCCAAAACAGACCAGTTTTATTACAATTGAAAAGTTCTTGGAGAATAAAACGCTCATTTTCTACAAACTCTCCAAACTGTTTAACAAATACATTTAGTGGCAACTTTATCGGCACTAGCTCTTTCTCCATGCCGCACAACACTGAAACCGATCCTTTTTTTGAAATTCGCAAACCAGCCATGGCTGGCTTTAAACATCTCGCTTTCCTGGCTAGTTTCCTTTCATTTGACTTCTTATAATTCATGATTAATAAAAATAATAAAATTTTACAAATTAACAAAAAGTTTGCGTTTGAAGGAATATTGTTTACTTCTATAACACCAGCCGTATTGACATTCAACTATTCAACCGATTATCTCACTCGCGTCTACGAGCCTTAACATGTTCAGACGATTTTTAGAAATACATTCTGATTTTGTATTTGAGAGTTTGTAATTTGATTTAATATTCGCCTATTTAACTTTGGCATATAATGAAAGATTATATTTATCAAAAGAATAGATTTTACTCAAACTCAAACCACATAGAAGCTTAACAAATTAATAAATGAACAAATTAAATTGACAGCTTAATGTTGGGACGATCATTTATTACATTACTTAAAACGAAGTCACATAACCTTTGGCCTTTATAACAGCTTTTACTCTGGCTGGCATGGATTCCACAAGCAACCTGCAATAATCTGGTGTAAAGGATTCCCTAATTTCTGAGAGTTTTCTTTTTAATTCACTTATTCGTCGTTAAGGATTATTCTTGAAGTAACTTCTCATGCGGTGCCACTAGGTCTCAAGGATAGGATGATTCCCATCCTGTTGGAAAATGTAGTCTCTGTCGGGATAGAGCTCTTCTACAATAGAAATGAGGTTATTGTTCAGAATTTGTTGATATTTACTGGCATTAACAATTCCATCTATTATCTCCATCTTTCCTACACATTTTCCAGATATAAACCCCAAATCATCACACCCTTCGCAAATTTTACAGTCCTTTTTAAACAGTCCTTATTAAAAGCTTCAGTTTTATCCCGAATAGTACGTTTTCTATTGTCACCTACAGAAACGACGAATTTGAACTCATGGCTAAATATGATTTTGGACCAGTCATCTACTGTCCAGTGCAATTTAGACTTGACCCAGATTAGACGATTTTTGATTTTAACACCGGTTTTTCTTTCGCCTATAGTAGAATCGTTTAAAATTAAAGAAAACTCAAATACATAATATATTAGTATATTTGAATTATACCTTATAAAAACCGACTCCTGATTTGCGGATCCACTGCCTGCAACATTGTTGCGAAATTCTCACACCGGTTTCTGTATTGAAGCGAGCAGTTACATCCCTTAGAGTGGCTCTTTGGTGGGTTTTACATATTTTTACAAGTTGTCGCGTCATTCTATGTCACTCTTTTTGGTTGTCCAGTACTTTTACCTCGATTATCGTAGCTATTTGTTTCTCCATAACATTTAATAATGTTCCCTACAGTGGATTTCGCCAAGTTCATTTTTTTCTAATTGTACTCATGGTTTTCCCTTAATTGTACTGCTTCACCACAATTTCACGAATTTTTTTTGAAGTAGCTTCACCTTGATCCATTTTTAATAGCACAAATTGAGTACATTTATAAATCAACGCTTACGAGAATGTCAGATCTGCCATAACAATCGTTGCCATTTTGTTAAAAATAAAGTCGTCCGAATATTAAATTGTCACTGTCATTTACTAGGATTTTAATTTCTTTATTTTAAAAATTATGCTTTTTAAAAGAGAACAGTTATTTTTTCAAATGATTTGAAATTGTGTATTAACCAACTCAGAAATAAAAATTTATTATTAACAATTTTCAGTATTTACAAAAAATATTAACTATAAAAATTAGTGTTGTCCGAACATTAAGTTGTTAGGGCTCGTATATACCAACCCTAGTGGTCCATAATGCGCATGCGTTGTATTACAAAACATTCAATTTTCATGGAAATTAGATAATATTTAAAAATAATTGTTTAAAAATTATGCATAATTCACACAAATAATGTATGTCGTATACCGAACAGAAGTCGTATACCGAGCAAAATTTGTCACGTCCAAACAGGACGTATTCCGAATTAGACGTACATATTCTAAAGTAGATGTATGCCGAGGTATGGCTGTATTCATATTTCATTAAAAAGATTTAACAACCCATATATTATTGATATCATTACTTAATGAGACTAAAATCACCCACTTTTAGTGTAATAAAAACATATTACTTATACTAATTTTGATATATTTAACAAACTATGAATCGGCATTTAATCTATTATCCTAATAGAGTCACTAAATCATTAACAATTAGTTAGAACTCGTTTAAAAAACTTTTTCGTCATACCTACCGCGTAAGTAAACAGTTATGACACCTTTTTTTGAAACGTAAGTGACACTTTACATACCGTATTGACAGTTGCTATGGTAGCGGGCTGTAATATTTCATTACGACCCTAGGTAAATAATAGCAATATTAGAACATTTATAAGAAATTTATTTGAAACATAATTTTAATTAACAAAAACACATAACTAGTAAAAGTAGAACCTTGTACAAAAACTTATCACTTTGTAATATTAAATGTAAACGAACAATTAGATCTTTCTGCCACGTTGGAAGAATTCCATGCGCCGTATCTTTTCAGACCAAGAACATCAATTCCTGAATCTGCTAATAATGTTGCCAATGGTTTTAGACCGTCTAAAACCATAATTTTCATGTTTCAAAAATCCTTTCAATTTAGGAAATTGTGAGATATATTCACGACTTCTCCAGAAAAATTTCAGTACAAGCTATAATAGCCTCCATCTGTATTTGATCCATATTTATAAAGTTTATTTAAAAGCAAAAACTTTTGAGAATATATTGCATGTACTTTGACATTTATCAAAAATATAAATTTATATTGACACAAACATGGTTACCATAGATACGACATTCCTGACTTGATGTTACTAATGTGTATACATAAAATAAAAGTAAAGTGCAAAATTATCAAAATTCATTTATTTAAAAAATAAACGTAGGTATGACGAAAAATCTCATATGCACCACGGTTCGTACAATACAGTTTTATGGTCTCGAATATATGCAAACCTCGACCCTACAGGTCTCGGTTTGCAAACGTATTCTCGACCATAAAACTGTACTTACGAACCTAGGTACATAAATAACTATTATCCATTTTCGAGTTGAACCCTCCGGGCAATTTTCAGCAAAATCTAAAATTCTGAATAAAAAAATATTCTGACTTGATGGATTTTTTGAATATTTTTCTTGTAATGTCTTTGTTATTACTGCAATGTAAAATTAAAAAAGTTACGAATATGAAAGACTAAATTTCTGTACATGATGCACTCTAAATATTTAACACAGCAGGTATATCTACATCAACTTTTTTATTATTTTTTATCTACAGTAAAAATTATAAAAGGAGCCTGGCATAGGATTCTCGTTAAATGGAAAATCCAATTTACATTATTAACTTTCTTTTTGTTACGCACCTTCCATGCGAAACACGTACCTCGTCAAGTTTACTGTGTCTCCTCTACAAAGTGTCGTAAATACCTCTGAACGATTCATCTCCAATGAAATCAAATCTGCTTTTAGAGTGTCAGAATATCCTCGTTACGCCACTGCGATCACTTACAAATCAAACATTATCGGCATTCATTATATTAAGCGATCGTTTCGTTTAATTAAATGTTCGATCATCTTTTCACTCTTCATTCGTCCGCATTTATACGATCTCGTATGTTTTAGTCGTCATGGACTTGTTGATCTTCTCATATTGTGTATGTGTGTGTGGCTGTATACCGACAAAAGCGAATCGCGTACGCATTTGTTCGTCACATATTACGGTGTTAATTCATTGCATCCGGTCTTTCTTCAATATCAGATCTATCTATGTCCCTATCTCTTTTGCTCTTGCGCATATTAGATTTTCTTGTACATGGAGGGTCTCCTCTAGCGATAATTACTTCGGTACTCTTCTGTAATATATAGAAGAGGAAGCAACGAAAGGAGTTCGTGAGTTTAGTCGCCTTTGGACCTTGAGAATTAGATTTATATGCATGTTATATTATTAAATGGAAGTGTTAGGGTTATTAAATAGATTGTTCAAGTTCAATAGTTTAATTTCATTCGAATCTTAATTGGAGCTGAAAAACTTATAAATTGAGAACAAAGAATCGAATCTATTCTCATCTAATGAAAAGCTCCGTCTACAATCTTAAATTACAAACCTAATGAAATAAATAAATAAAATATTACTATGGGTACAATTCACTTACAAACTTGACGGTTTTATAATATTTGAACGAACAGTATTAGTTCTAGAGAAACTAGAACCAAGAATGAAATTACATAGTTCAGGTTTACTTTGACGATTAACGTGTGTTCAATTAGTAGAAATCTGGCGAATGGAACCAACCATCTACATTGCTGTCCGTTAAACGGTGTGAGACGCTATTAATTATGAATCCTGAGCAGTTTAATAGACATTCAAGGTACTCTTACTCCACAGCACTCGTAATAGTTATCGTGGAGGTTGAAAAAACATCTAGAGCAACACTTCAACAAATTAAAACTAGGATAAAATGTTCTCCATGCTGGGCTTGCATTTATGACTAGGGCTAGCGAATTTGCGCCAACAGCCAGTAGCGTTCGCATAAAAATTTACACATAAAATAAATTGTAAGAAATAAATTATAAAACGTACTCAAATTAAGAGTCTTGCGTGAAATCACAAAGTGGATGTCATCTGTTAAATATTTCAATCAGTAGATATGTTTCCACAGTTCTTCCAGCTAGTACGACGTGCGGAATAAATGTTTTTAGTGCCGAAAACGATCGTTCTACTTCTAGTGATGTTATATTTGCATATTTAAAATAATCTTTGAAGCAACTTAATACATATTTAGACACACCTTTACAAATTTGTCTTAATATGAGAAAATCGGAATCTTTGTCAAAACACTTTTTTTCTATTACACTAATTTTTTCACCTTCATATAATATAAATCCGACATTTCCGCTATAAAGTTTGTAACAGTGTTCGACATTGGTTGTTTTCGCGACGTATGTAACTGCGACATTTTTAAAACTAACGTAGAACTACGAAATAATACTTACGGCTGCATACATGAATACACAACAGATTTCGTAATGAGTCGAAGTAATACTGAAGGTTTTATCACCGCCGGCGCCCAGCCACTTATTGTCGAACCTACACAGTGCCTGTTGGTGCTATTAGCTCCCTCTATTTATTACTGAAAGCTAAAGTATGAAATACTATCAATCGCCGATCTATCCGACGACAGATAGTTGACTCGGCCAATTGAACAGAATTTCCAAATCAATCCACCTAGAGTGACTCAGAACATCATTACATCTATATGTTTAGTAGTTCATACATAATTAGCCTAACTCGATTTTTTCAAATTTTTGTTTTAATTTGGCAACCATTTTATACCGAGTATATTTTTGCAATGTCAGCATTTGAGAGACCGATTTTTCCAGCTAAGGATGAAATTACAAATTCAGCCCAGGACATTTTTCCTTGAATATTTTGTAAAAATTAAATTTAATCTCTTCCTTTAGGCGAATACATTTCGAAAATTCGACGGTTTCGTATGTAGATAATTTTTATTATAAAATTTCAAAATACTAATGGAATTCGGGCTGCAACCACGTCCTATGGGGTCTGTTCCGTTTCAGTGGAGCGTTACAATTACGGTTGAGTTGTTGAGAGATACGAGAGTTTGCCAGGGATGCTTTAGGATTTCTATGGATAAATTTCTAAATGTTTACGGTCCTTAACAGAAAAGGGGGGGGCCAATAATGTGGAATTGGGTTTTAAAATGGTTTTGATGTTTTGTTTGAGAAGGATTTTGTACATAAGACAAGTGGGATTTATGAAATGGCAGAAATGGAATTGGGCAGTCTTGGATTAAAACGTTGATTTATGACTGGATATTATTGCCCGCACGTAAAATCATAATTTCATCCCCCTTCTTACCTTCCCCACCATAAGGGAATATATTGTAGGAGTTGGGATTGGTACATGCGCATTGACATCTCACCCCCAAAAATGCAAAATGAACCTCCATAAGAAAATACATAGGATTTTGCGCCAGAACCCCCATAACTTATCTACTTAAGTTGTATATAATAGAAACCTCTTCATGTATTGGTGTTTCTTTTAACCAAACGAATTTATATTACGAATCGCCCTTGTATAAATCTAGATTTATATAATCGAACACATCGAAAATATACTATGAAAATTAACACAAAAAAGGCTAAAACTATAATCCTAAACAAAAAAGAACAAACCCGCAAATAAATGAATAGGACAACTAAAAAGGTTTTAATATATACGAACAATTAAATGATAAATGAATAGATAATGAAATTACAGAAAGAATATTAAACACTGGAAAATTCTTTAATGACATAAGACCAACTTTCTTAGGAAACAAAGACATACCAGTAAACAAGAGTACAATTATTCAGTAAAGTGAGCGTCCTCATATTATTCGATGACTCAGAATCATGGATAATAACGAAAATACACAGGAAAAAGACCAGGGCAATAGAAATGAGATTCCTGAGAGGAATTGAAAATCAGACATGTTTAGATTATATCTAAAACAATACATATCAACAAAGACAAAACAGTAGAACAATTCATTGAAGAAAACTAACTAAGATGATTCAGTCATTTAAAAAGGATGGATGACAGAAGTATAACAAGTATATTTGAAGCAAGAACAACAAAAAGGAATAATAGAGGAACATCACGATAAACATGGCTAGATAAAAAGCAGTGAGAAGAGACGAGAGAAACTACAAGAAGTACTACCACAAAGAACCGGAGAATTTTGGAAAACAGACTCCGGGAAAAATTCAAGGCTTCTGGAAAAATTCAAGACTTCGGGAAAAATTCAACACCAGTGAAAGCTAGAAAGATTTTAGGAGTAGGATAGGACTTCTCATTAACATTAACTAATAGTCTAAATGTAAATTTTTCTTTTCCTTCGCATGTACGTCCATACTGTTCATTATTTTGAATGTTCTATTTAAAATAAGTTGTTCTTGATGTCAGGTATATTTTATCTCATTTAACCAATTCAACATCTCTCCTCGCTTGACAGATTCTAATAGTAAACACGCTAATTGGGACAGCCGTTGTAATTATAGAACATCAAACAGAGCTCTTAATTTATAAAGGAGTTTATATTCAAATCATATATTTAGCACAAATCTTAGCTATTAATTTAATAACTAATCGCCATGAGAATTTTAGGTTTATTTTTAGCTAAGGCATAAGTGTTTCATTTTTGTGTTTTTAAATTGCTATCGCATGTTTTCACTAAAATTTACATGTAATTTCAGAAAATTTAAAATTCTTATATTTACTTCTTCGAATACAAATAAAATACAAAGTCTTCCTATATACACTTTGTTATGTTTGTGAAATAAAATTTTTAAAGCTAGTCTCGTCATAAACCTACAGTCGTCATGCGATATTTACGAGTTAAGTGATGTACGAAACGAAAATTTAATTTACACCCGAACGTTTGCCAAAACCACTAAAAATCATTGCTGATTCACGTTATTTTAGCATATAACCGCGACTATTTTTTATTTCTTATTTTTAAGCATTAAAGCACCCTGTGGCAAAAATATAATTTATCTGTCAATATAAACTAAAGTAACTTTTTATATTCGTGGTTGTGTATGAATATATTGGATATACAAGAGCGACACTGAAAATTTTTAGAAAATCAACAAGGATTGGTTTTTTTTAATGAGGGGAAAAATCTTCGAAAGACATCTGGCGGTCCGTGTCGCCGGATAGTGTCGAATTTCTACCGACTAACCCCCCCCCCCCCCCCCCCCCCTCTTTTGACTAGCTATTTTCTCCTCGGAACTACGACAGCATTACTTCAAGTAGAAGGTCTTAACGATGTTCGGGCATCTCTCAATCTCCGCGTTGAGGCCGGTTATACCAGCTCTACTTCTTTGCTTGCTTTCCTTCCCTGCCGTAACTTCTCTTGCAAATTTCTCGACCACTATGCTATCCTCCGATTCTATCATTTTATTTATTAGGTTTTCCCGGTTAATTCTCCCTAGGTTTTGTTCTACAGTTGCTCTTTGCATAAACCATTCGGGGCGGCCAAAAAGCGTATGTTCAGCCGTGTCCATCTTTCCACAGAACAAGCATGCGTCCGAGTCGCTGATCCGAAGGCGGTGCAGGTACGCCCGGAAGCAGCCATGTGCTGTTAACAACTGGGTTAGATAGTAATTAATCTCGCCATATCACCAGGGTCTTAAATCTTTGATTAATTTTCTCGTCCATCCTAGCGCGTTATCTGCACTCCTTCACCTATCATGCCATGTGTCTAGCACATCCTTCCCTACCATTTCCTCCGCCACTCTCTATCCGCATTCTATATTTTTCGAGCAGATCCATGGGAGGCACTCTAGAAAGGACCCGCAGTGCCTCGGTCGACACTGCCCTGTATGCGAATAACCGATCTACGCTGCACATTAGTATAGATATTCCTATATACTTTTTTGCCCATGGCATTTTCCCATATGGAGGCCCCATAAAGCATAATGGAATCCGCCACTGAACACAGTACTCCTGCTGCACTCTCTTGGGCCACTCACTTTCGGCATTAGACGGCTTAGGGAGGTCAGTGTTTTATTTGCCTTTTTCGCTGTTCTCCTTATATGCACCAACCTAATGTTTCTATCCAGATTAATACCCAGATATTTTATTACCACCTGACTTCTTACCTCCACGTCGTTCAACCTTTACGCATCTCTATGTTCCTGCCGATTAATTTTAAAAAAATAAAGTGTTTTTACTCTGTTTCGAAATACTTCCCTTTAATATCAATACATTTTTGTATTCGATGAAACCAGTACGTAAAGCAATGATGCCACTCTTTCTGAGACAGTTGAGAAACCAGACTACGTTCTGTTCGAAAGATCTATTAAGCCAATTGACTTTTTTTAGGATCATAACAAATCCATGATTCATCGCCAGTAACGATATTCCAAGCCGAATTTGAAGTGCTGCCTTGGAAGATTCCAGATCGGGAGTCAGCTGATATAGATAGAATCCATCGACAACCTACCTTAACTTATATTTTAAATCATTATTCTTCTTGTTATAAGTATAAAAATAAAATGATAAATAAGTCTGGTTAGATTAAATATTCCATTTTATTTTTATACCTATAAAAAGAAGAATAACAATAATTAGCAGTGAGTGGACTTCAGCGATTAATGATTCATAGCTCATAAGCGTCTGCCTTGTATTCGCAATAAATTTGTTTCTGTAAGCGATCCGTGAGTTTCGAACAATTTGATACGTGTGGCAACTGCATAAGTGGCACATATCTACATAAGCAGTTAGTGTGTATCTGTCAATGTACAACAGAGCGAATGTAATAAGCGGTTTGATAACCGGCAGCAACTACTGCTGAAGCAAAAGTAATGCTGACAAGCGAATTGCGTATCGAATTTTGAATAAAAATAATTTACAAAGAACAAAACTATATATTTTCTGTGAAACATAGAAAGTATAAAACATTACTATGAACAACTAACATTTATTTAAGGTGTTCCTGTGTTAAATTAGTTCTTTCAGATGTTAAAACCTCTTTAAAAATAGAAAATGTCCGTTCCACATCACAACTGGTGAGGTGTGCGTGATTAAAATGTTGGAAAAGTGCACCATACTTCAAATGTATAGATTTTTCAATCAGCTCTGTGCAGAATTAATATAATATATTCAAATCTGGATTTCTGCTAAATATGGCATCAACTTGTCTCAGCTTATTTCCAAATTCAGAAGGCATACCTTTCATTCGATCGATAGCGGTTTCTAAGTTCATTATCGCCTCTTTTAGGTTAATATCTTATTTTGCATGTAAGTAATCGTATCTATGAGACACTAGAAATTAGCTTTAATAAAGTTTAGCTGATTTTGTAAATTTTCAATTTGTATCAGGTGTTTACAATTAGAAATGCTTTGCGTATCATCATCTTGAAGATGAAAAAACAAAGTTTTCTAATTCATCCAAGTGATGTGAATAGAAGAATGCTGCTTCTAGCCATGTTCCCCACCTAGTTAATACAGGAACTGGGGTTAAAGGCAAATTTGGAAGTATTTCTCTATATAATGCCACTCGTGAAGGTGCTTTGAGAAATATCTTTGAAACTAACTTATCAACATTTGGAAAATGACCCCTCATGTATTCACATACTCTGTGTAGTGCATATGCTGCACAATTAACGTGGGACGTCAACATATTGGGATAAGTTTGTTTTTATAACTTTCCTGTTTTTAACATAAGCTGCCGCATCAGACAAAAATAATAGCATCTTGTCTTGTTGTTATCCGATGACAGAATATTATGGCTATATTGATCAATTACTTCTGCAACTGTTTCACCATTTACGACTGGCAATATTTTAGTTGCATTAAGTATGGTTGGTATGAAGTTGTCTGATGAAGAATCCCAACAACTACATTTAACACACCGTTCTTTCGTCTGAACTTACCCAAAGATAAAGACCAGATAAGTTGGTTCGTATTTTTTCAATGGTTCTCAAATAACATTTTGGTAAGTAGAATTTACGTAAAGTAGATTCATCTGGTACATGACGATCAGTATATTTTGTAAGAAATCTTTTGAGCACTGGATTGTTAAACTTTTTGAATGGGATATTGGCTGCCATGAAAGCTTCATACAGGCCTTCGTTAAAAGTGTCTGGTGCAAATGGTCATATGTTATCTTGATGAGCTTTCGAAGAAACATGTCTCTGCACATTACACTTTTGTGACCCCAACAGGCACTGCAATATATCTCGGTATCATTACGAATATGCAACCAATCTGTATGGTCTCTAATCCATTCTAACATGATTGCCCTACGAGAATTCTCCATAATTAATGAAAATAAAGAGAAATACTAAGAACAGAAAGAAATGGACTAAAAGGAAGAAATGAAAACTACTTCAAAAATAAGGTAGTAAATTAAAATTATTTTTATTAAAAGTTATAGGATACATATACAATATAACAATACAAAACGGATTTTTTAAAATACTAAACGTTGTAACCAAATAACACTGAAAGAGTCGAAACCAGAAACAAACCTTTATAGAAGAGAATAGAAAATATGTATACTATTTCAAGAACAATAAATACATATATGTACCATCATGTAAACACGAGAATACACTTTGGAAATTAGCGGATATAATTTTTTAAGCGATTATTTCAACGAAGTCAACGAAATAATATATAAATACACACCACTGTTAAATTGAATTTATGACAGAATACACACAATGTACTATTCATAACGACGGAAATAAAAACACCCGCTCCAGGAATGCAATCGAGCAAGCAAATAGTGGGGCTGATATAACATGCATATAATACCCGAGACAGTCACGTTTTATCGGGGAAATTGGTCATTCCATCCCTTGAGTCCGCTCTCTGATAATAATAAATAATGAATTTCTTTCTTGTTTTATGTATAATAAATTTAAAAAAAAACTTTATTTTTTACACATTTGTTGTATTTTTCTTTAAAGAAAGAATTTTTTTAGAAAAATTCCTTCTTTTGGTCTTAGATGTATGGTCTAGCCTACGACGAAAAAAATTCATACATTAAACTAATATTTGTTAACTGAATAACATTAAAGCATTACAAATGATTAAGGACCGGTATTCACTGTCGGCTCATAGAGGCGTGGACAAATGAGAGGATCGCGAGACTTTATAAGCGCTTCGGGTGATGTATGTATGTAGTACATGAATTCGTGAACAGCTATCATGGTGTGAAGTTGTTTATGGACGTTCTTATGAATACGCTTAAGTGTAATTCGAACGGAAAGGATTTTCTTAATAACGCGCAGTATTATTTCGGTAAACCCCACTCAGTGACGCCAATGCTGGCCGACCTAAGTGCCTGTCTCTACAAATGATATAGAACGTGTCCAAAATGTCCCGCACCATAGAGATTTATAACTAATATAAATACAATACAAGCCAATAACACACTTATTTACAATATATTTCACAAAATTTGTTCAATATGACTTCCGTGTAAGTCAAAACGTAATTGAAAACGATCTCCGGCGTTCCGGAGAATGTTCGGCATTAATTTAGGCAGAATTGAGCGACAACACAGTTGAAATGCGCTCTCTTAAATGGTCTTTGTCTCTAATTTTGACTGTGTACACTTTGGACTTAACATAACTCCGCACAGCACTATCCATCGGGTTTAAGTCCGGACACCGTGGGGCCTTCTCCACTCGTCCTCTACGACCAATCCACGGGAAATTTTCATCTAACCAATCACGAACTTGTATACCATAGTGTGGGGATCAGGTAATTTTCACTGTTAACTGTGCCATCAAAGAAAAGGGGCCTATGATCCAGTCTTTCAACAAGCCACACCAAACCATGATGCTATCACCTCCTTGCTCCACTGCCGATGTACCAGTGAGGGTTACTGTCAGACCAATAACGCAGGTTATGTTGGTTGACCTCTGCATTTACATAAAAATTAGCTTCGTCCGAAAACATAACTTTAGACAAAATCTGTGGGTCTTCCTCCAACTTTGTCAGAAACCACTAGCACATTTCCATACGACGATCAGGATCGTCTTCTGATAAGTGATGTAACAATTGTAACTTGTAAGGATGAAACTTGTTATTTTGCAAAATATCCCATACTGTGCTTCGAGGAACGCCAAGTTCCAAGCTGTTACGGCTGATTGATTTTTTGGGATTTGCAATAAATAACCTGTGCCAAAACTCTTTCCAAAACCGCTTCTGAAGTGCTCAGACGGCCACTTTTAGCATCAGCTACACTACCTGTAGCTTTGCACTTTGCTAGCAATCTGCCAACCGTTGTGTGCGACACTGGCTCTCGTTCAAGATGCCTCCTATTAAATTCATCTGCAACTCCTCTGTTAGCGATTCCTTCTCTTCCACAGACAAGAATAATCTCTACTCGCTCTTCAGTGGTCAACATTTTTCAGTCCTGAAACAATAAGAAAAAAATTAGTGAAATCTCAATGGTGCGGAACTTTTCGGACACACTATAGAAAGTGTGAATTTACTAGGGCCTATACAAAAATAGTTAAAAACTACCTAGTAATAAAATATCTTTGCCGATCATTATAGTACTTTTCATCTTAATATTAGAGCAAGGGCTTTCTCATACTATTGTTAGAATTATATTACTAGAATCAATAACTGTTTCCTTTGAAATATCTTCTATGACATATTTTGATGTAGATGGAACATTTGGAACAGTTAAATATGCTACAAAGGATTACCTACCTACCTGGTAATAAAGTGTTGGTTGGTATGGCCTTTGATATTAGTCTATCCTAGTTAAATATTTTGCCTCAAAATACTTTCTACAATTAGTAAATAAATATTGTCTATTCTAAATGAACATATTACTGTAGCATTAATCAACTGTTGAAACCCGCATGATATTGGTTTTGAAAATTCATGAAATATAGACCCTTCTTGCTTACAATTGCCACGTAACATCATGACGTGTTGAAAACATAGTGAAAATCGATTGGTTGCCTTAAAATAGGTTCAAACTTTTATCAAGTTCGACCACGTTTTTACTTTATCTACGAAGTTCAGTTTTCTGTTGACTTTCATGTACGACGGCTGATCCCTTTGCTCCGCCCCTGACCCATTTATAAACCAAAAATTATTTATCTTCACATCGCATTGTAGCGTGCTATGTATAGACTTATACTAGAAACTTACAACTCTGAACCTGTTAAAGCGTGCCTACAGGAGACGCCCGAGGTCGAAAGAGTCACATATCAGTATCAAAATGGATCATGTCGAGCAACCAACTGTGATTAAATAATAACCCCAACTCAAATTCATCAAGATTTGGTGGATACATTAGGGAAATCTGCAGTATCATATAACATAGTTATAGGTGGTGTCGTTAGTTTAAATGTGGTAGACGGTTGTGTACAGACTAACATGCACGAGGAGCGCCCGTAACCGTCACTACCCAAGAAACTGTTAAAAAGGTCCATGATCTCTTGCTGCAAGATCGTCGTGTGACCATTAGATAAATAGTTGAAGATACTAGATCTCCCATACCATTTGCTATATAAATTTCATTACAGCCGAATTGAACATGAAAAAATTGTCTGCAAGATGGGTACCACGAAGCACACGAAAAGACATTTGGAGTCGTCCTTTAATACTGTATAGACACGACGAAGAAAATTTTCTTGCAAGATTAATGATAATGGAGGAGTCCTAGATCCATCATTATGATGTAGAGACCAAAATACAGAGTAAGGAGTGGACACATTGAAGCTTACTACCGCTGAAAAAATTCAAGATGAAAACCTTCAGCAGGGAAGGCTATCCGTATTTTGGGATACTGAAGGCGTAACTTTAATAGATTTCCTGCGGAAGGGTGGCACAGTTACAAGTGCTTATTATGCCAATTTAATTCCCAAATTCCGTGACTCTTGCATCAGGATAACGCACCCAGTCACAGGTCCGCCATTACAATAGCTCCAATAGCTAAAAGCAGGCTTTGAATTAGTTGAGCATATTCGCCATATTCGGCCCCCAGCGATTACCCACTGTTTCCAAAACAAAACACTTGCGTGCTAAACGATTTCCGTCAGATAATGATGTGATACATGCGGCAAATCAGTGGTTTGCAGAGGTTGAAGAATCTTTGTTTTGGCGAAACATTAGAAATGCGAACATCGATGGAAAAAATGCGTTCACCTTAATGGAGAGACTATGTTGAAAAATAAAAGTAAGATATTTGCCAATTTTTTATTTTGAGTGGGTCAGGGATGGAGCAAAGGGATCCATCCTAGTATAAAGTAAAATTAAAAGAAACGGTTTTCCTCAAGTTTACCGGCAAGAGTTTCTGTATTTATTGCCATTTTGATTCTATGGATAGATAAGCATTAAATTACACAGGTCTGCAAAATTTTTTTTTCAGCTGCATGAGATATTTTTGCTGAATTATATGTTTTAAAGTACGCTGATTTCAAAAATAACTTCTATTACTCTCCATCACGTATAGTTTTTTTGCAAAATAAGTACACAATAATGAGCAAAATCAACTATTTATTACAACAAACACACAGCATAATATTTATCAAAACCTATCAACCATTATTTTTCTTATTTAAATTTATACACAACTTTATGTTTACTCTTTTTCCTTGTGAAACCTTTTCTTCTTTTCTTTGATGCTTCTCCGAACGTGTTTTTGGTTTCCTTCTTTGGTTTCTCGCTTAAGCATCCAACAGTAGTCCGCTAACATACTGACATCCCATCTTCCTTAGTAACGTCTTTCGATACCACGTACATCCAGGTGAAATCTTTCACCTTGTTCTTCACTGTAGGCACCCAAGTTTTCAGGAAAATATTCAATATGTTAGTGTAAGAAGTGAACTTTTAAGCTCATCTTGCACCCTTGAGCTTTATACGCTGTCAGCATGCGCTGTACAATAGTTTTATATTCGGGATCCTTATTGATTCAGGAAAAAGGGGATCAGACAAAAGTTTTATGTCGGGGCCAGTGAAAACTCCTTTTAACTTTGCTTCAGACAATTTCGGGAACTTGGAACATATATATCTAAAACAATCCCCATATTTTTACAGTGATTTTACAAACTACTTAGTTAGCCCCAATTTAATATGAAGAGGTGGCAGTAAAACCTTTTCTGGCGGAACCAAAGTGGTATTGATAACGTTTTTCTCGCCAGAAGTTAAACCGTGTCGTGGTAGCCCGTCAGTTTTTGTCCAGTGTAGCTCTCTAGCTCTACTATCCCATAAACATAGAAAACAAGGGAATTTTTTATAACCTGACTGTTGACCCAACAACATTGTTAGTATTTTCAAATCTCCACAAACCATCCATTGATGTTCTTGATATTTGATTTTCTCAAGAATCGTAGCTAAGTCATTGTAGTTTTCTTCCATATGAACTGAGTGTCCCATTGGAAGAGATGCAACTACATTTCCATTATGCAGCAAGACTGCTTTGAGGCTAGTTTTGGATGAATCAATGAATAAGCGCCATTCTGATGAATCATATTCTATTTCAAAGCATTTCATGAGCCCACGAACATCATAACAATAAACCAGATTTCCCTCTTTAGTGAAATACTGAGTAAATTTTCTCTCTCGATGTCTGTACCAGGAAAATGAGGTACCAGATGATAAAAGGTGTTTGTCTTTTAGCCTTGAACCTAGCAATTCGGCTGTATCTTTTGAAAGACCCAAGTCTCTGACTAGGTCATTGAGCTCAATCTGAGAAAAAAGTTGAGGTCCCTCGTCAACTGAAAAATCTGAGCTAGATTCGTTCTGGGTCCTCTGCATCACTCTGGATGTCATCTAAATTAGGAGGTGCGTGCGGAACTGGTATTTCAGAGCTATGGGACACTGGACGAATAGCTGAATCAAGGTTAGGGTAAGATATTTTCTTCTTATTTTTCGTATTAAAATTCTTTCACGTCTACCGAACAGAAATAGCAGTCGGTTGTGTGATTTTTCTGTTCACGCCATATCATAGGAATGCCAAAACGAAATGCAGTTTTCTTACCCTTAAACCACAAGCGCAGATCTTCCTCACATCTTCTGCACACCTTATGAGGAGCCCATGCTTTGTCTTGATCACCAAGTATTAATTTGAAGTAAGCAAAATAAACCTTCACAAAATCACTTATATTTCTTTGTTGACTTTTCACTGTATATTCACCACAAATATAACAGAAACTACACAACCTCTATGAGCCATAACTAAAGACGGCAGACATGTGCCCACACTGTCAAATTTAATAATACACGCACACAAAAATTTAACAGTGTATTAGATAAAAATGTAGATTTTACAAAATTAGGGCAACTTTTTACCAATACTGAAGATCCATTGTACAGATACAAAGAGCACTTTAACTATGCAAATATAACATCTCCCAACGTCGAACAATCCTTCTCAGTATATAAACATAAATATACGTCGCTACGTACGAACCTTTCCGAGACTAATACAGAAACATATATTATGGTGCAGTTTTTTCATCGCCGCACATCCGCATTTTTTTGCAACAATGTAAACATGTTGGGTAAGTTATTTATGTTTTTTCTTAACGTTTTGTATAGGGATTCGATATATTTATTTTTTAAAAATTTAACCGTGTAATATTAAATTTGACAGTGTGGGCACATAGTCTGCCGTCTTTAGCCATAACACACATATAAAAACAAGAGCACAGTAGTGTTTGAATGCTAGATCTCAACACGATAATAATGCAACCGTCTGCCTAACACCAGAAATTCTTTATCTCCCCCCCCCCCCCCCTTTCACTAAATTTTTTACGTCCATTATTTTTTTCTTTATTCCCAGATAAATTTACTATTAAAATTAGGGTAAGAAATCTTAATTTTAATTAAATTTGAAGCTTAAAAAATAAAATACAAAATTTTAACTAAATAAGAATTTTACACAAAATAAAAATATAAAAATTAGTATTGTAAAAAAAATTGATGAATTTTTTAAATAATTTTTTCGGTTTTAGGACATCAAAATCTATAAGAAAATGTATAAAAAACCTATGCAGTTTTTTACTTGCAGACCTGTGTTATTAAAACCTATCAGTACCTATCTAACATTATACCCCCCCCCTCTCCCTGATTAAGTACTTATTTTTCGAAAATACATGAAAGAGGTATGTACCAAACTTATAACATTTATTTCCAACAATGCATTAAATAAATACAGTGCTCGAAAACTTTGCCGGATTTAGATGTACATATATTGATTATATTCCCCCATAGTTTAAAATAATAACTGCTTTCATACTGTAATGCAATCAATGAGTGATTTTTAACTTTGTTAAAAAAAATAAAAATACTGGATCATAATAAAATGTTTAGAAATTATGTTCTTTAACATTAGGTAGGTGTACGAAAACTTTTGTGACTGACTGATACCCATATGTAAATCGTCCTGAATTTTAAATTTCGCAAAAGTCAAGTTATAACTTTTATCGCCCGTCTATACATTGTACCCTTTCAAAAAAATCATGTCCACTTTACGATTACATCTTCTCCGCTACCTTTCCAAATTAAGTAAGCGATAGCTAAAGGCTACTTGATATTGAAATGCATTCGCTATAAAGCAAACCCCGTTCAATGCCGCTTGTTCTATGCAAATTATATACCGCTCTGAGACATTTAAATGGATACACGAACTACCAACGATAATTGAAAATGAAAGGACCGAAACAAACACAACTGGAAAGCAAAAGGGTCTTTATTGTCAGTTGTAAATGGATTGTTTGACGGTATTTAAACTGAGAGATGGTAGAGTGTATATTTGTTTATCATTATGTGATACCCAGGTTTTTGTTACATATTCCGATCCAATGTTTACACATGTTGTTATGGTTAATGTTGAATATGAAAGAGAAGTTTATGCATGTATAGTACTTATTATTTCTGACCAGTATTTGTATTAGGCACCAAGCTATAAAATAAACATTGTAAACTGTATTGAATCTGAGTATAGTACATATTTTAACAAAACAGATTAAATCTATTGGAAAATAAATAAAGTCGATTTGAAAGCTTAGCCTTTTCAAACATCTTTTAGTAATATTAATATTAGTTTTTTACTAAACATATCTTTTTTTCTTAAACTACATCAGGGACAAAAAAAACCCGGACACTTGTTTTATGTCAGAAATTGTTAATTAAAGATCTAGTATGTTATAAAATTTAATGGTTAAGTATTTTAAATGATAGTAAAACGCATTTCAAACAAAGGTTCATGAAATTAATCATAAATACAGTATTAGAAAAAAAATCTTTTCGTCAAAACGGAAATGGCGTAAACACAGTAACATCATTTTTCAGCTGTGGCTTAGATGTTTTGTGATTGTAAAATTGAAATCACATTTTTAGTAACGCGTGTTACTCCCTCGGCGTTGGATAACTACATCCATACGTCTTGGCATGCCTTGAATCAGGTTAGAAATGGCTTCTTGGGGAATGTTTTCCCATTCTTCTAGAAGTGCTTCTCTTAACTCCTGTAAGTTTTCCGATGGTCTCTACCGTCTCCTAATACGCCGTCCCAACATGTCCCACACGTGCTTAATGGGATTAACGTCAGTACTCCTTGCTGGCCATGGCAAAACGCGAATCCACACTTCTTGCAGATAATTTGTGGTAACGCGAGTGACGTGTGGGCGCGCATTGTCGTGCATTAGAAGAAAATCATTGCCTACATATGGACCAAATGGCACCACATGATTCGCCAAACATTCATTTATGTACCTATCAGCTGTCTATGAAAACCAACTCCGTACGATCGTTCATACACACTCCTGCCCAAACCATCACTCCACCATCTCCAAATGGCGATCGCTCGGAAATACAGCACTGCGGATATCGTTCCCCTATCCTTCTCCAAACTTTTTCACGTCTATCAGATGAGCGTTAATTGAAACGGGATTCGTCTTTAAACAGAACACAGCTCCATTGTTCATTGCTCCAGGCTTTATGATTCTGTGCAAAGCGCAATCTTTCGAGGCGATGCATCCTTAGTAATCTGGGACCGGTTGCAGGTTTAGCTGACATCAGTCCACTTGCTTTCAACCTTCTTCTAATTGTTTTGGCCGATATTGGACGTCCATGCATGTTAAAAAACCGTTGAGCTACCATCGTAGATGGCAGGTTGCGCTCCCTAAGAACTGACAACACCATGCGCCTGTCTTCATTTTGCGTTGTGCATCGCGGACGACCCGAACCTGGTCTCCTGGTGTATTCTTGCGTCTCTCTAAAACGTTTAAAGGCATCATGAATGGTACTTCTAGCCATATTCATGACATATGCGATGTAACGCACACTGCGTCCATCATTATGTAAAGTAACGGCTGCAGCAATATCTTCTAGTCTCATTGTGTAATAAGATAAATTGTGACTACCGTCTTAGACTCAAAACACTGATAACACGTGAAAATTAAACAAATAGTGATAATAAAGAATAAAAAGGCAGACACAAATTCTGCAGTGACTGTGACTTTCGACAATTAAATGGCGTATCTCATAACAATGGCTTGTTTACACGTATCCATGGGAACAAAATTATCACAAATTCATGCATTTTAAATTGCATTATCTACAAAAACTCTGACTAACATACATCTCATTTTTCTTTTTATAAAATAAATGTCCGGGTTTTTTTTGTCCCCGAGTGTATATAAAAACTTTAGTTTTAAAAATTGACTAAGAACTACAATTAGTACCAATGTTCCAAAAGTACATCGATAATTTTAGTATGATTTTTAAAATGCGGTTATAAATGAATGCCAAATTTGTGTGATATATAGAGCTGAGGATGTTTGCGGTATAACCATGGTTATATCATGTAACCATAGTAATTTACTATGGTTACATGATATAACCATGGTTATACCGCAAACATCCTCAGCTCTAGTGATATAATTATGGATCAGTAGTCAGGGATGGAGCGAGAACATCATGAATCCCGATTTAACATTTTTCACGCGCGAATCAAAGTACGTATAGAGAAATAAGTACTTACCAAATAAGAGTAAATACATCTTCTCCAAAAGAAATATTGCAGGGTTTATCAAATATATCACACATCCTGACTGTGCATTGTTTATATTCAGAGTTCAAATGATAGTAAATCACCAATAATTGTTCCATATGCTCATGGGTAAATAATTGTCTGTCACCGTAAATGCATTCGTACATTGAAAAGTGTTCAACATCTCCCGAGGAAATAGGGGCATATTTAAAGTAAATAAAGATTTTTAGTGACAACACATTTATCCGCGATTCGGAAAAATCTGCTCCTTTACCATCAAACAAGTCAATACTCCGGTGTACAGCACGAAATTCTGGATCGTTATTTAGAACTGAATCAAATTTTCTTTATACATTATCAGCAGCAGCTCAAGGTAATTGGGAAAGGAATTGACGAAGATCATATACAATATTCATGACATTAGTTGCAGAATATTGTGGGTTGGTCGAAGTAACCTCTAGATGGCGGATGGCTATAGGTGTTATGGAATAACGTTCATGAATATTGGATAAATCTACTTGATTAGTTGGGTCCATAAATACTTTAAACAGCATCATACGGATCCTGTAGCTGTATTTATCTATGTGTCCCAGCGCTTTGTAACAGGTTCTGGTGGTAGTGGCACATGTGGCAGTTTTTCACGAAATAAACCCTTGTGCAAACTTTCTTGGCAGAAGATATCAATTTCTCTGCTTTCGGGTAGTATTTTCTGACTTCCTCTGATACTCGATGGAGAGTATGTGCGAAATATGTAATATGCGTCATACTACTGTATGTTTGTTACGAGAGCTGGCCAGGTGCCCTTCATATATGCAGCTTCCATCTGTTAAAATAATAGTTTTACTTTATTTATATCGTGCTTTTCCCCCATAGCGATTTCAATCACAAAGTTACGTTACGTGCTATAAAATCTGCTTTAGTTCTTTCGATTCTTTTAAATGCAAGTGGATGTGTAGACGTTGCCGTGTCTTTGTCCATCGCCTCAACCAAAACATTTGCAATATTGCGTCCTTTAACGTCAGTATTTTCATTTACTGACACCAAAATTTGTTTATTATTTATGTCATTGACAATTGAAGTCATAATTTCATAATACATCGAGGACATATAATATTTTCTCAAGGTGAATTCGGCGGGCACATTCAAGTCACTATATTTCCCGTTTACACAATTTTGTAAAAAGCGACTAAATTCAGGATGATTCACCGTATTCCATGGAATGTTAGACGCTATTAGCATTTTAAGTACACAGTACTACAACATTGCAAATTTTGCAACGAAGTTGAATACCGTTGGATTCTAGCGCAGGCAAATCTGTTATCTACTTTTCAACAGTATCTCGCCATCTTGTGCGAAACATGTAATATGGTCAATACTAGGGCTGGGCGATACCGACGTTTTCGGTATCGGGTACCGATACCAATCGAGGTATCGATACTTACCGATGTATCGGGTCTGTGCACGGTATCGATTCTGAGTACCGGAATCGGTAAAGTATCGATAGGTATCGATGCTTTGGAATCGATACCTTGGAATCGATACCTTGGAATCGATACCTTGGAATCGATACCTTGGAATCGATACTTTGGAATCGATACCTTAATTCGATACCTAGAAATCAATATTCATAACCCGTTTTCTAGGTGTTGATTGTTTGATATCGGTTTCAAGAGATATAAAATTAATTTACTGATTCTACCATAACTACGGTATGAAATTGCAATATTGTGAGATTGTTTTAAAAATTGCAGTATATACAAGAATAAAGTTTAAATGTATGTTAAGCAGCTATTTAATTAGTTTTATTTACTTAGTTGTGTTAATAAAGAATAGACATTGTATATTTACATGAATATTGTATATATGCACAATCAAATGATTATTTATTCTCTCATTGATGACATGCGGTGTGACTTTTACAGTCTATACACTCGTTCCAAACGATCTATGTGCAAGTTATAGTCTATTTTTAAATTAAGAGGAGCGTTTTAAATTAATCGCGCCAAAATTACTATGCGTGATTGGTTGCTTCAGAGGTAGGATTACGTTATGCAAAAATTGCGTGTTAACCTATCGTATACCTATACATAATATTAATGTATGTTTGCATGTAAAGGTGGCGCTCTTGAATCTAAAAGCGGTCACCCATCCACGTACCGACCCCGGCCGATGTTGTTTGACTTCGGTGATCGGACGAGAACCGGTCTTTTCAGCGTGCTATGGCCGTTGCCAATTAATTTAATTTCTACTGGTAATATTAACTAAACTATCAAACAATATTATATAAATTTGCATATTTTCATTAATTGTATTTTGTAGGAAGGGCTAAATTAAGCGCTAAATTAAATGTTGCCTTTGAGCTCAATGAATAAAGAAAAACTAATAAAATACGAAAATTTAAAAAAACATTCAGAATGTCATTGATTTGGTAACTTTTACAGTGTAAATGTGGCTTTTCCATTTACTCCTCTTAGTTTAAAAATAGACCATAGTATCGGTCGATCCACTGTGAGTAGCAACCATTTCCTATGATCAATGGATCCACTGATGGTAATCTTAAGGGCTTCTGAAATTTCATTGAATGTAAGTTTTTGAAACTAGAACGTTTTTGTGGATTATGTAAAACATAGATATTTCAAAAACATCGATGTCTAAGGTACGATGTTTTTTTAATATTGATATTTATATACAAATAATCTCTAAAGGTGTCCCGTATCGTTATGTTCAAATTTTAGGAGTGTAAAGTGGACTTCATTTCAAGTATCAAAAACGCAAAACTTGTATATATTTGTGAATATTTGTTTCAAAGTTACAGATCTATGAATGTGATTGTCAGATCATGAAAAAAAATGTAATCCTAAAGTCAATAAAAACTCATTTTATTTAAAAAAGTTCAATTAATAATATTTTCGAAATGTCCACCTCCTTGTTGAACCCGTAAGCCAACAGAAGAAGTATAAAGTCAAGGGACTTAAGATCGGGTGATCTGGGTGACCATGTAACAGGACCACCTCGACCAATCCATCTTGGATAATTGACGTTAACCCAATTTCGGACATCAATTCCGAAATGTGGTGGTGCCCCATCCATGTGAAACCACATGTCTCGTCGAACATTCAGTGGGACATCCTCTAAAAGACCTGGCAGTTCGTCATTAAGAAATTGAAGGTAATTGCCTGCATTTAACTTCCCAGGAAGAACGACAAGACCAATCAACAAGCCATCGATTAGGACCGCCCAAACATTAATAGAAAATTCATGTTGAAATTTAGATGGGCGTATAGCTTTGGGATTTTCTGATGACCACCTGTGCAGGTTTCTCAGATTTGTAACAACAATTCTCGTGAACGTAGATTCATCTGTCCAGATGACTGTTCTGCAGAAATTAAAATGACGCCGTGACTGTCTTAATATCCAGGTAGAATAAACTAGACGATCATAGTGGTCTGTCTCAAGCAAACCGTGTCCCCTGCGATAGTGATATGGATATAAGCCCTCACGTTTTAAAATTCGCCAAACTGTCGTTCGTGGAACTCCTAGTTGTCTAGCGATTCGACGTACACGGAGAGTTCGATCCTTTTGTAACAATAGCTATTGCTTCTTTCTCTACGTCTGCTGGCAAATTTACTCCTCGGTCGAAAAGATAATCACGCAATCCGCATTCCCGAAATTGTCTGTGTACTTCCAGAAACGTTCTGTAATGAGGAATGCGCTTATCGGGAAACCGATGTCGGTATTCAATAATTGCTTGACGTCCCGTTACAGTAGCCATACACAAAATGCATGCATACTCTTGAGAAGAAAATCGGTAAGGCATTTTGAATAAAGAAAACGTGTCCACTCACTAATATAATAAGCTGTTGTATGAACTGAAACGTAATGAAAAAATGCAACGTTAACAGTCATCTGAACATTTGTTTATTGTATAATATTCATGGTTCAGCACTTACGAAATAAGTAAGAACCTTCTTTATCATAAATAAATTTCCAGTACTCTTTTTTGTAGATCTCCAAGAAATTACTGTATGCACTACGACACGTGTTTATTTATTTTAGGATAACATTTTATTATGCGACGTTAACAATCACAGGCCTGTTATGGAATCGTATAACTTTTTTTAAATAAAATCAGTTTGTATTGACTTTAGGATTACATTTTTTTTTCATGATCTGACATTCACATTCATAGATCTGTAACTTTGAAACAAATAAAAATGGATATACAGTTTTGCGTTTTTGTTACTGGAAATGAAGTCCACTTTAAACTCTTAAAATTTGAACATAACGATACGGGACACCTTGTATAAATCGATATTTTTCATGTAAATGTAGTGCCCTAATCATATTCATGATATGTGTAGCACAGCTGTGAAATTTTTAGGTTTCATTATAAGATCTTGTAGGCATTTTTGTAATCCGTTAACATTAAAATCTCTTTATTATGCTTATGTAAGAAATAGATTGGAATACGGCACTTTTATATGTTATTTTCATTACTTACACATGCGACTGGCAGTGGAGAATGTTCAGAGACGTTTTTTGAAATATCTGTCATTTAAGTGTGATGAATCATATCCAGAAAGAGGCATTGTATACATATACTTGTCTTCTGGAATGCCATTCTTTGAATTGTCTTAGTGATGGTAGAGAACAACTTAATCTTAATTTATTAAAAGACAAGGTTGATTGTGCAAATCAATTGCATTTTCGCGAAGAGATGTGAATGAAATAAATGCTTTCTGCATATACGACACTAATTATTCGAATTTTTTTTTACTGAAAAAAATTCGCCCTTGATGCTAAACAGAATTCCTATCGCGTTCAAATTCCTTATACCATGGACAAATTGTAGCCAAGGAAGGTGCTTGTTCGCTAAAAACTGAATCTAAACTCTCTTTGCACTCATAAGCGCTTCTTCCTCTTTTAAAATCATAATAAATTATTATTCGAAAGTGCTCTCTGGTTAATTCCATTTTGTTTTACTTTTAAAAAATAAGTAGCTGAGTAATAACGTAACTTCAACAATAAAACGTCAAATCATAGTCAAATGACAGATAAAGAGTTGCTCTAAAAAACACTGTGTGATGTTTTTCAAGATTTTCTTATTCTCAATAAATTCAACTTATCCCTTGTATTTTTAATGTAATTTGAATTTTGTTTTAATTCTGTCGGACAACAAAGAATATTAATTATTTTATTATTATCGAAACTTAATAATTAAAAATTCGTGAATGAATTATTATTACCCTAACAACCAGGAAGGTACTGGTACAAACTTAGTTTTTGTCAAATTGTAGTAATTAACGCAAGATATTAGGCGACCTTTGCATGTAGAAATGAGATTTAGCAGTCATTAATTCTCATTTGTGGTAAGTTTAAGGCTTAATAATAAAAGAAACTCTGTTTTCCACTCGCTTTATAAAATGCCGAAATTTACCAGCTATTCTAATTTAATAGTCAAAGACCTTCAATCCGTGTTATCATGTAGATTTCGATCATAACCAATTTTCTAAAAAAATATATGTACTGAGTGCAATAACTTCTATATGCAAATATGAGCAAACGTCTCGTAGTGGCTTAAGTAGTTGTTTGGATATCATGCAAAGTCGCTCTTGGGACTGACGGAAATACCATGTGTTGTTACTGCCACAAACATAAGACTAGAAACAAAAATAAAAAGGCGAATGTAATACGGTATCCTTTTCGTGCGAACACAAGTATTTGAATGTGTATATACTATCGTATATATACATAGTCACATACATATATTCAGTTGATTTGGCACATTTACAACATTATAAGTTTGAATGTATTCTTACATTATAATTGAGCTGTCTATTTTTATTCGATGTTTATAATTTTTAATTGTAGCTGATATAATATAGCTTACAACAAAATCTACTATTTTTGAATAAGCATTTTCGTGACATATATGAGGAAATTACATAAGATTGGCAGCAAATATGTGGTACAAATTCGCTAAAATTTAAATAAACTATTTTTTTATATGCAGTGGATTTCTAATAAACTTGATTCAATCTAGTTACCTATGAACGGAACAGTGATATAAAAATGTTTTTTAATATTATTCAATATTAATAAGATAATAGTTCTGGATTTCTATGAAAATAGTCGCAGGTTCCCGCGACCTCTTTTACTAAATTACTAAACGAAAATAATTAAACTTAGGTTACTAAAAGGATGATGTAATTTTTGAAACATGCAGTCGTAAATTGCACCTTGAGCAACAATAAATATTACAGTTTTGAAAAAAGCTCTATATATTGTACTGAAACGTCATCATAAATTAAATATTGTTTTAATTACCTGACCACTACTCCCAAAAAACACTTAATTTTATTAATAATCATAAAAAAAGAACCTTTTTAGAATTGGTGCACATTAACTTAGACACAAATAACGTAAATTATAGGTCTAATACTAATGGACTAAGTATAATTTATTTCAATATACTCGGTTTGGCAGTTAGTTGACTTTCTAAAATTGTTTGTTAATTGGTCCTTGTATTGTTAAATTTATAGTGTATTGTTTTTGGTTTTGATATTTAAATATATACATGTCAAAGTACACCAGATCTTAAATCGCCGACTTATTTAATCTACTAGATACATATATATATATATATATATATATATATATATATATATATATATATATATATATGTTTTTTGCTGATGTGGTCCTCTACTGGGTTGTAGCCTAGCATATGCGCTACAAAACTCTAGGGGGGTCTGCTCGTTGGGCAGTCAGGTGCCATTCCGCCTTTCCGGCAAGAGTGAGGAACCATGCTACGCGGCGCAAACACGGCGCCGCGCAATGCACACACCACTAGGACCGGTCCTGGGCGGCAACCTGGCTAGGCTGCCGTTAACAGCACACACACGTTCGACGTGTGTGCTATGCCCCCGCTTCGGCGGAAAACGTTAAGATGGCACAAGTGTAACCATCGTCGACCGAGGTAGCCACTAAGAGTGTTCCCTTGGTTAGCGATGAGCAACCCCGTACAGGGTGCGCTTCGCTGGTCTGCGCCTTACCTCGTTGGGACGGGGGTCAGGCCGTCGAAGTACTGCACGGAATTGTAAAGAAGTTGCCGGGAAAGGGTTGGCGGCCCTACGCAACGGCTGGTTATCCGACCTCTCTAAATTCACGCGACCGGTCACTAAACACACGCACGAGCGCACCGACATACAAAACCCTACACTTACGCTCTCACACAAAACCACACATCCATAGAGAGACGCAAGCTGCCAGCAGCAACCAACACACAAGTTCATACCCAGAAAGAGACACAAATTGCTAGCAGCGAACAACACATATGTTCACACCTTGCTATCTATTTTTTGGAATACTAAGGCATGATTTATTATTATTACTGGAATGTATCTTTGAATAATTTAAACCATAGCAACTTAATTACTTGACATTTATATTCTGTCATTTATATTTTGTATACTCTTGATAAAGGCGTACCGCCGAAACATGTAGAGTTTTTTAAATACATATATTTTGATGTAATATACAGACCTTTAATCGCCTACTGATTAGGTTTACTATATATATATATATATATTTAGTGTTTATAAGAATTTTATTTTTCTTATTTATTTTATTGGCCGTGTCTTAATATTAAAAATAATAGACTTTTTATTGGTTTAGCGACCTTTTATTGAATTATGATGTTTTATTCTACGACGTTTCGACTTTTAGTATTTTTCAGTCTTTTTCAAGTATCTAGAAACAAGAATTAATACCATGAGAACATATTTTTGTGTTTGCTTTTGTGAGATTGAGTTAACAATTAAATTAAAAATTAAAATTAAAATTAGATTAAAGACTGAATTACCAATTGGATTAACAATTAAAGTTAAAATTTAAAATTAGATTAATAATGAGTAAGGACAATTAAAGTGGTTACATCTGTATAAATGAATAGAAAATTTGAATTAAAATACAATACAGTAAGGTAACTAGAAGCAAGAATTACTACAATGAAAACGTGAGAGATGTGTTTGCTTTTGTGAGACTGAATTAACAATTAAATTAACAATTAGAATTAAAATTAGATTATTCAATCTTATTTTAATTCTAATTGTATTATTATTAAAATTAGATTATTCAATCTTATTTTAATTCTAATTGTTAATTTAATTGTTAATTCAGTCTCACAAAAGCAAACACATCTCTCACGTTTTCATTGTAGTAATTCTTGCTTCTAGTTACCTTACTGTATTGTATTTTAATTCAAATTTTCTATTCATTTATACAGATGTAACCACTTTAATTGTCCTTACTCATTATTAATCTAATTTTAAATTTTAACTTTAATTGTTAATCCAATTGGTAATTCAGTCTTTAATCTAATTTTAATTTTAATTGTTAATTTAATTGTTAACTCAATCTCACAAAAGCAAACACAAAAATATGTTCTCATGGTATTAATTCTTGTTTCTAGATACTTGAAAAAGACTGAAAAATAATAAAAGTCGAAACGTCGTAGAATAAAACATCATAATTCAATAAAAGGTCGCTAAACCAATAAAAAGTTTATTATTTTTAATATATATATATATATATATATATATATATATATATATATATATATATATATTGATATAATACGAAGGGGCTGTGCAGAGAAAAGCCTCACGTTCTGATGACAATAATGCAATAATGTTAAATATAAGAAATAAATATATATATTAAGCCTGAAAACTACTCAATCTCAAATGGTCTCGGAGCAAGCTCTCGATACACAGACAGACATCTACTAATACATGAAATAAAACGAAAGCGTCAAATTTATGTATATAAATATATTTAAATGATATTATTTCAATTATCACAAGATACAAATACATATAACTATCAAATCTGACATTTAAAAATAAATTTAAATGACGTTTGAGATGACGTGAGTTAATGTTATATAGATAAGTGATTTCAAGTATGTAATGTTATATCTTTAACAAATTTATATATTACAATTTTCACTTAGATACCTGATAAATACATTAAATTTTGAAGTCCACAATTTCATAATGCTCTTTGTATGTAGTTCTCAGGAAAGTTTCCAATTATAACATCAAGATTGGCTGTCAGTTGCTTGATTCAAACTACTGGATAATCTCCTAGTCGCTGCGATGCTTATGATCCAATTTTGCAGGTTCTCCCACCAGGTTATGTTCAATATAAGTTCCTGAAGAAATGTTCTTATACCAGAATAATTCAAAAGATATCTGTTTTATCTTTTGAATTATTCTGGTATAAGAACATTTCTTCAGGAACTTATATTGAACATAACTTCTTTAAGAGCGTTCTTTTCATATAAATCTATTCTTCGGTAATCACATGCATATCTATGTTCTCCTTATAAGGGTAATATATCCAGAGTACTTATTATATCTCTTCCTTATGTACAACAAATGTCCATAAACATAAAATATAAGGTATATTAACGGAATATTGATAAAATTAAATTTTTATAATGCAGATAAGAATCTTTTTGATCTCCGTCAGAAAAATAATAATAATCAATAATAATGTTTTTCGTCGTCAAGACTCCCATCAGAAATTTTGTAAAAGTATAAATCAGATATTCTACGAAATTTATACAAAGGTTTCTAAAATAATATAAAAGATAATATTATAAGAAAATCCACTCACGTAATCTCAATTACAAATCTTGTAAATGAAGTTCACATAAGTCAAACAAATAACAAAATTTACAGATATTTGCTCAAAAGAAAGATAGAACATAGTTGGTTTTTTAAAATCCAAAAACCTCGCGAAAATAAGTCGAAGTAAATTTACTAATAAGCAAAACATAACCATAAATTAAATATAACATACAATATTATATGGTATCATGATTTCAAAACCAATTATGAACCCATATCAAAATTACAAAATTCTTACTAAAAAGTAATACTTCACAAATCTGAACATTCAAGATATAACATTCTTAAAACTGATATCTTATTAGAAAAGAATTAATTAATTAAGAAAGTTGACCCACAACAATATATATATATATATATATATATATATATATATATATATATATAATATTTTCGTGACCTTGGTATGATATGGTAAATTCAATCAGTTGGCGATTAAAGGTCTGGCTTAACTTCAAAGTAAATATATTTAAAACAACCCTACATGTTTCGGCAATGATGCCTTTATCAAGGATATAAAATATAAATAACAGTATACAAATGTCAAATAATTGAGTTGCTATGGATAAAATTATTCAAAGATACATTCCAATTGAATAATAATAAATCATGCCTTATTATTCCAAAAACAGATAGCAAGGTGTGAACATATGTGTTGTCCGCTGATAGCAGCTTGTGTCTCTTTCTGGGTATGAACTTGTGTGTTGGTTGCTGCTGGCAGCTTGCGTCTCTCTCTGGGTATGTGGTTTTGTGTTTGTGTGAGCGCGTAAGTGTAGGGTTTTGTATGTTGGCGCGCTCGTGCGTGTGTTTAGTGACCGGTCGCGGGCGGGGGTCGAGCCGTCGAAGTACCGCACGGAAAAGTAAAGAAGTTGCAGGGAAAGGGTTGGCGGCCCTGCGCAACGGCTGGTTATCCGATCTCTCTAAATTTATGCAACCGGTCACTAAACACACGCACGAGCGCGCCAACATACAAAACCCTACACTTACGCGCTGACACACAAACACAAAACCACACACCCAGAGAGAGACGCAAGCTGCCAGCAGCAACCAACACACAAGTTCATACCCAGAAAGAGACACAAGCTGCTAGCAGCGGACAACACATATGTTCACACCTTGCTATCTGTTTTTGGAATACTAAGGCATGATTTATTATTATTCAATTGGAATGTATCTTTGAATAATTTTATCCATAGCAACTCAATTTTTCTTTCCCTTTTCAAAAATGTATAATTTGTTATACCTGAACCAGAACTAATTTCAAAAATTAAAAAAAAACAACATATTGTTACATTAACAGGTTAGAGCGGTTGTGATATTTGACAATAGAAAGTTTTGTAAACAAAGAAAGGAAGAAAACTTTATTTTGCAACAATTATTTATTAAATTAAAAACATAGGCAGCTCCAAAAATATTTAGATATTATTTAAAACAAAATTATAATAAGAAATTATAAAAGATGTTCAAACATCATTTTCCAAACATAATAGGATCTACGAATAGTAGATTTAACAACTTTATGTAAAATAAGCCTTGAAATAGTTCGACATTCATGAACCACGCTTTCACGAAGTTTATTTACGTTATTGTAGCTACAGGGATACACTTTGTCTTTAATGTAATCCCACGTCGAGCGTCAGATCAGGAGATCTTGGTGGCCATGCAGCTGGAAAGTGGTTATAATTCTGGAATTATGTGCTAGAGCACCGTCCTGATGAAACCAGCAATTATGAGCCTCTTGTAAAGGAAATTCGTCCAGCAAGTCTTCAATATTATTTTGCAGTAAATAAACGTCGAACGTTAGTGTTTCATTAAAAATTATTGGATCAATTAATCGTGACCCTAGTATGCCACACCAGACATTAAATCCAAAACGCACTTGATGTCGAGCAGGTCTGAATACCTGAGGGTTTTCTGTAGATTGTCTATTGAATAAATAATTTGTGAATCTAGCTTCGTCTAACCATAATATTTGAGATGAAAAATTATCATTATCATCGCATTGCCTAGTGTACCATTCACAAAATTCTCTTCGTCTTTCATTATCCCCTGGTCTTAAAGATTGACATACATTGTATTTAGATGGATGACATTTATGGGAGGCAAAAATCTTATGAGCAGTAGATTTGGGAACGCCGGTGTTATATTGATTTTGTGTTATGTGTGTTATGTTGATTTTCTTTAACAACTGCTTGTAAAACATTAGTTTTAGTTTCATTACTTATGCGCTGCGGTTTTGTATATGGCTTAGTAAATTATCCGTGATGTATTAAATTTATCTTTAAATTTCAGTAGAAAGTAGAAATATGGGGTTGTCTGCGTTCTGAATACTGGTTTATGTACATTTCGGCAGCTCCTGTCGAATTGTTGTGACACAGAATGTAACAGGACAACATATCAAATTTGTCACTATTACTAAACGGCTCCATGACAGCAAACTTATTTAATAATAATCACTAAATTTAGTATTTAAATGGTACTTTATATTTTATTATGCTAGGTATTTATTTTGCTATTCGATTTGTAAATTTCACGGAACATAAACTAATTTGTCAACTATAAACAAACACTAACAATGACACTTGTATCTTAGATTGTTTTATGTTTCCAAGGTTTCCTATTGTTAAATGTCACAACCGCTCTAACCTGTTAATGTAAGAATATTTTGTTTTTTTTTAAATTTTTGAAATCAATTTTAATATCAGGTATAACAAATTATACATTTTTCAAAAGGGAAAGAAAAATTCTTTTCGATGGAGTCATAGCCAACTATGACCTCCATAAGAAAAATTAAACTTGACCATTGTTTTCAAAAATCTAAATACACCACCAGATTCCTATTAAAAAAGTGCCTTAAGGAAGTGCAAATTAAATTTGTCTTACTTTAAAAATAAATGAGTTATTAAAGAAAATCGAAAAAACAAAAATTCACTTTTTTGCTATAGCGCCCGAAATATGTAAAATATTCAAAGCTAGTGTATAGGGTTTGGTATAACTTTGCCTATGGAGTATTTAATCCCATTTAACCAAATCTCTATCTCTCATAATAAGCGAGATCCCCATGTTGAGAATGAATCTGTGGACACACTGTATATATATATATATATATATCATACAGTAAATAATAAAAATAAATTAAAACACTTGGCTTGTTTCACTATGAGATTTATTTAAATACTCTAACAATTGTTTCGGCTGTTATGCCATTCTCAAAGAGATCTATAAATCTAACTTAAAGACTATCGCACTTGTTCTTATATGTTGTCTGTTCTTGTGTGTAGTGGGGGTGGTATTATATTGTGTATTACGGTGTCTATAAAGGGTGTATTGGCATATTCTATCTGTGTGTTGGTGATTAATAGATTTTGTTTTTTCGCTATTTTTATTTCTAATATTTCTAGGAGGTCCAATCTCTTGCTTTTTGTGATATTGTGTATTAATTCGCAGTTATCTATATCGGGGAAGTGGTTGAGTTCTATACAGTGTTCGGCAAAGCCTGTGTTTTTCTCACTATATAAAATTGACTTTTTGTGTTCTTTAACTCTGTTTTTAATGGCTTGTCCACTTTGGCCGATATAGATAGCTTCACAGTCTTTACATTTTAATTTATAAACACCTGATTGGTCCATTTTATCTCTTTTATCTTTGTTGTTGCTAATCATTGTTCCTAAATTTGTTTTATTTACCCAGCTTATTTTGATATCTAATCCTTTTACTATTCTGTTTATTCTACTCTACTTTATTTACTATTCTGTTATAAACAGAATAGTAAAAGGATTAGATATCAAAATAAGCTGGGTAAATAAAACAAATTTAGGAACAATGATTAGCAACAACAAAGATAAAAGAGATAAAATGGACCAATCAGGTGTTTATAAATTAAAATGTAAAGACTGTGAAGCTATCTATATCGGCCAAAGTGGACGAGCCATTAAAAACAGAGTTAAAGAACACAAAAAGTCAATTTTATATAGTGAGAAAAACACAGGCTTTGCCGAACACTGTATAGAACTCAACCACTTCCCCGATATAGATAACTGCGAATTAATACACAATATCACAAAAAGCAAGAGATTGGACCTCCTAGAAATATTAGAAATAAAAATAGCGAAAAAACAAAATCTATTAATCACCAACACACAGATAGAATATGCCAATACACCCTTTATAGACACCGTAATACACAATATAATACCACCCCCACTACACACAAGAACAGACAACATATAAGAACAAGTGCGATAGTCTTTAAGTTAGATTTATAGATCTCTTTGAGAATGGCATAACAGCCGAAACAATTGTTAGAGTATTTAAATAAATCTCATAGTGAAACAAGCCAAGTGTTTTAATTTATTTTTATTATTTACTGTATGAAGTTAAAATGTTTCACCAAGAAGTATCTGCAACAACAGCCGAGAATATATATATATATATATATATATATATATATATATATATATATATGTGTGTGTGTGTATGTGTCAGTGTGTGTATACCAGCTGCATAAAGCAACTACGCAATTCTTAGCTGCTAAATGTGACAATACCGATTATATGAGAACAATGCACGGAAAACTTATTTCAATTCTATCGTATTATTACAAAATCATTAAACATTTTATGTTTGAGCGTTATTCATTGGACGTTTTCATCTAACTTTAATGTTTTATCTCCAGGAAGCAAATTAATTGACTTAATAAAATTAGATATAATTAACTGTAAAAGATCTCCTAGTCCGCTCCACATTGCTTTTATAGAAGATTAACCAATAATAGACGAAATGTTTTATTATTAGAGTCTTCCTGTCTATATCCTATTACAACGGTTATCGGAAATTATCAGCTTATCACAACGCTCGATAATATAATTTACATACTTTATTTATTATTTATTGGTACTAGAGATAATCTGTTCACCATAGTGCCAATATATTATTTCAATTTGATTATGTGGCAAAAATCCCATCTATCTTAACAAATCTCTTGTTTATACAACGATAATAACGTATGGATACATCTATACCATGAAACAATAATTTTTTTAAGCTTAAAACGTATTTTATATTCTGTTAGTAGTTTACGATAATTACACTGACTCAATTTGTTTACTTATGATGAGTTACCGGATTTGGGTTTTGCTATCGTAATTTATCAAACGGAAATAAAGTAGGCTTTATAAATTCAGGTTTTAATCTGCTTGATTTTTAGTAATTTGCGGATCATTTATAAGTAATGTGTTATTTTTTCAAACCGATATAATTTATTGTGTAATAATCAGCCTAATTAATATTAAATTAATTGTTAAAGAAGATTAGTGCTGTGCTTCATTCAAGAGTAAGTAAGGCAAGTTACGGTGTACAGGTAAATTCCTTTTTTTCTAAGAAATACTTTAACATTTTAAACTAAATGATTTAAAACGAATGAAGAAACAATAGTGAGTCTGTTGTTTGTGATACTTCTTCTAACTATCGACATTTCTAGTGTCTCCCATTTTACAATTACTAACGATAGTCTAAATACACCAGTATAAATATCCACTTTACTATTTGATATTTTTTAACTAAAAATATCTAGAGTTAAACAATTTAAAATAATAAATAGTTGACATCAAAAACCTTCAATAATACACATATAAAATTTCAAAAAAGTCTATATAGGTGTGATAAAAGGCTATACACAGGGTGTAAATTAGGGCTGGGCGAAGTATCGATACATCGTCCAATACCCGATACCATAACTGGTATCGGGTACCCGATACCTCATATATCGAAGGTATCGATTCTTAGGTATCGATTCCAAAGCATCGATTCCAAGGTATCGATTCCAGGGTATCGATTCCAAGGTATCGATTCCAAGGTATCGATTCCAAGGTATCGATTCCAAAGCATCGATACCTATCGATACTTTACCGATTCCAGTACTCGCTAAGTATCGATGTATCGGGTAGCGATGTATCGGGTAGCGATGTATCGGGTAGCGATGTATCGGGTAGCGAGGTATCGATTCCAAAGCATCGATACCTATTCCAATTCCGGTACTCGCTAAGTATCGATGTATCGGGTAGCGAGGTATCGATTCCAAAGCATCGATACCTATCGATACTTTAGCGATTCCAGTACTCGCTAAGTATCGATGTATCGGGTAGCGATGTATCGGGTAGCCATGTATCGGGTAGCTTACCTTTGTGCATTTTTTTAAATGAGTATGCGTACATCATAGGTATATAAGTTGTTGTTTTATGCAAAATGACAATTTAGAATTTTCTTATTTTTCATGCAAGGATTAAAAAAGAACTACATACATAAGTCTGCAGCTAGTATAATTATAATTTTACCTTTCGGAGGCCAATATTTCAACGTCAGTAACTTCACTATCACCGTCTCTTTTGTCTTTCTTTTCAATAATATTAAAATATGTAAAAGGATGAACACATTTTATATGCTTTAGCATATTTGTAGTATTACCAGTATACTTATATTCTTTTTTACATACATTACAACTCACGCCCTGGTCGTTAATTTTATCAAAGTATTTCCAAACTACACCATTTTTTTTCGACATTTTGGTACGTACATATCCACTTATTACACCAAGTTATAAGAACAAAGTGATGAAGCTTAAAATGATATGAAATATAAGTGCTTATATTAAACTTTAGACGACGAATAAAGGTAGGAATTATAATAAATCAAAACTAGGGAACAGCAAAAATTTGTTGACACATAATTTGTATAAAGCAGTGTTGAGAGAAATATAGGTGACATTCATATTCATATAAATATAAAACACTTTCCTGTTCTATAGAATGCACAATACACAATACACGACTGTAAATTGGAACTAAAATAAACAAAATATAATATAAATATGTAGTATTAATTAATATAAAGTAAAAAAAGTTGGGTCAAGAATTCTTATCAAGCTATTGTAGGTATAAAACGTGCTTGGTTTGTTTCTATTTTGAAATGAATATTTTAGGCTTTTTGTATAATTTTGTAATAGCACGCATATTTGCCTATATTATTTTATCTTTCTGCGTTTTTTAAATGTATATAAAAATAACTTTTTAAGTAAAGAATTTTTAAGTATGTATGCATAATATATATTTTAAAGACGTTGGTTATTATGCGTAGCAAATTCCATATTATGACATAACTTTAATTATTACAAACAAAAAAAACAAAATATCACAATATTGCAAATTTCATACCGTAGTTATGGTAGAATCGGTAAATTAATTTTACATCTCTTGAAACCGATATCAAACAATCGACACCTAGAAATCGGGTTATGAATACTGATTCCTAGGTATCGAATCAAGGTATCGATTCCAAGGTATCGATTCCAAGGTATCGATTCCAAGGTATCGATTCCAAGGTATCGATTCCAAGGTATCGATTCCAAGGTATCGATTCCAAGGTATCGATTCCAAGGTATCGATTCCAAGGTATCGATTCCAAGGTATCGATTCCAAGGTATCGATTCCAAGGTATCGATACTTTACCGATTCCAGTACTCAGAATCGATACCGTGCACAGACCCGATACATCGCTAAGTATCGATACCTCGATTGGTATCGGTACCCGATACCGAAAACGCCGGTATCGCCCAGCCCTAGTGTAAATGAAATATGCCGACGTACGCCAAATATATAATACATACATAAGACAGTAATTCAAATCTACACAAAATGTTATTCTATCGAAACTTTAATTTATGCGGAAATTTAGGAACACAAACTTTTCACATATGGTCCGGTATTCAGATTGAGTCTAAATAAATAGAAATTATATGTTTATATCTTGTCGATTAAACAAACAAATGGGCATTTATTTATAGAGAACGGACACGCTTACCACATGACGCAAAGCCCAGTGCAGTACTGGCGAAAGGCTGTATTTCTAAAATATTTAATTTTATTTATATAATTGGAAAACGAACGGGTGGTGATCTATAAAATTACGAAATACATATTTATTTGTTGAAATGTTGTATTTATAAAGTTTTTAATTTTATTTATATAATTGGAAAACATACGGGTGGTGATCTATCTATCTAAAATTACGAAATACATATTTATTAATTAATTTTATTTATATAATTGGAAAACTAACGGGTGGTGATCTATAAAATTACGAAATACATATGTATTTGTTGAAAAGTTGTATTTTTAAAATTTTTAATTTTATTTCTATAATTGGAACATTTTTGTTTGTTCATTTTGTCGTTCAAGTTGAGTAAAGGAGTATTAATATTGACTAGCAATAGTTTCTCAAGGTTTTCTTCGGTCAATTTTGTTCTCTTTGAATTAAGTACATCCTTATAAATAGAAAACGTCCTTTCTACATCGCAACTGGTTATAGGTGCATACTGGAAATATTCTTTTATTTCTTCATATTTAGCCATTAGATTTTGTGGAATTGTCTCCATATATAATTGCTGCAATGTAATTAAATCTGGATTTCTATTAAGAATTGCTCCAAACTTTTGCCGAAGGCCACATCCGAAGTCACTTGGAATACTTTTCAAATTATTAACAGCCACATCTAATGTGGTTAATCCGTCATTTAATTTGAGATTTCGATTTTCAAAATAAGTGATTAGTTTTGGCAATTTTCCAAAGTGTTCGTGAAGAAAGTACAACTGATTTTTTAAATTTGGGATTTGTGTGAGCTCCTTGCACTCACCAATACTTCTAGCATCCTCCTTGAGTAGTGTTACGAAATGTTTTAGACTATCGAAATTCTCAGCATAATAACTAGTAGCTTCCAGCCATGTTCCCCATCTAGTTATTACTGGAGTGGGAGGCAGTGACAGAGATGGAAATTTTTCCCTGAAAAGAGCTACTCTCAATGGTGCTTTTCTGAAAACTTTTTTAAAAGCTGATACAAGTCTATCAACTTCCGGAAAAGTGTCTCTGATATATTCACAGATTCTGTGGAGAGCATGTGCTACACAAGTAATATGCAGCATATTAGGATATGTTTTCTTCAATAGTCTGCCTGTTTTTAACATATACGCAGCACTATCACTGACAAATAAAAGTATTTTTTCCTTTGTACGTGGCGTCCGAATGAAGCATTTTTTGCATATTCTCCTTAATGGTTTCAGCAACTGTTTCCGCATCAACTCTATTTATAACACTTGTTGCTATTACATATGAGTTATAGGGAATAGTTGGATGTAGTACACCAGCTACAACATTTACCACACAACGTCCTAACATATCCACCGCTTCGTCGGCGCTTATCCATATGTATTGATTTAAAAGATGGCTTCTAATGCGTTCTACTGTTCTCGTATAGCACCTAGAAACATAATATTTGCGTAAAGTTGATTCATCAGGAACATTTCGACCAGTATATTTTTTCAGAAATATTTTTAAAGTGGGATTGCTAAGTTTATTTAATGGAATATTAGCCGCCATAAAAGTTTTACAGAGTTCAGATGTGTTTGCGATCCTAAGTGACGAATTTTTGACGATATTTTACGGATTTTGTAATAAATTTCGGAATCACTGACAATGGACATACAATCAGTATGACCGTCAATCCAACTCGCCATTGTTTTACAATGCCGTTCTCGACATTCTTCCATATCATGTCTGAAAAAGTAACTTAAACAATGCTCTAGATCTAAATAAATGAAAACTGAAAATGTGTGCGTAAGTTATTGAAACTGAACGAAATTCAATGCACACTTACGTCGAAATAATTGGTAGGAATAGATTCAATCAAAAGATATTAAACAGGATCTATCACAAAAATTACGATGTAATTAACTGTTAAAACTATGAAAACAAGAAACTTACTCACAGCACTTTATTTATCTTACGAAATATAAACTAATAAATAAAATTCATGATAAAAACCCCGCTTCTATCTACGCTCATGAAAACACTTTAAAAAACACTATATTCTCCGAATACAATAGCTGTGTTGTCCATTGTTATCGTGCGAGACCAGGTGGCCGAGTAAGTCAAACAAATACTTCATTGAATTACGCCGGGATGTACTGAGCGACGTTATACACAATTCCAATTGCCGATTACGTTTTATGGAAATTGCATCCGTTCTCTACTTATTTATTCAAGTTTACAAAAAAATCCTCTTCACGTTTCAGTAATGTAATAATGCGTCTTTGTGCAAAAAGTTTAATAAACACTTATTCATTCATTTCCTAGATTTTCTTATGCAACAGCTGTTTTGTTGTTATTTATAAGTAGGACAATGGCCTGACCCTTGTAATATTCCGAAAAATATCCAATATCGAGTTTCTTTACAAATTTTAAACCGTATAAGTTTTGTGGTAATTGGGATTTGTAATCAAGTTGTCATAGTATCAAATTCACGCCAAGAAATAATGAATTACATTTGTAATATTTAATTTAATTACAAATGAAACAGACATATAAAATACACATCTGTAACTGTAAACATTGACAACACACCTCGTATTTTCCAGCTTTTTACTTCTGCTTAAGACATATGTTTCTGCTATTACTATTAAGCGTCGTCAGTTAAGCTAGTCAAGTAATTTAAAAGCTTAAATCGCCTATTTGGTATAGCAAATTTGGTCCTATCAGGTAGCACTATATAATATAGTGACATCTGACGGACGAAAGAGACTATGCCGAAAAAACGAATAAGGAAGAACTAATTTAAACATCAATATAAATCTTGTCAAAAGTCTTACACGTAAAATAGACCGATGACTTTAAACGTGCATTGGTCTTCGCTCTAGGTAATTAAAAATAGTATATTTGCGAGTGTTAGAAGTGCGTACGTTTATGTCAATATAGGCTAATATCGTTGGACAATCGGTTTTGTTTGATAAAAGATTTAGTAACAATTTTGCACTATACATCTCCTGACGACAAGATAAAGATTGCATACTATGGCACTCCAAAAGACTATTCAAGTCCGTTAATAGTTCAGGGTAAATGCCAATCATTCTGAAGGATAGGTATTTCAGAAACCTCTTCTGGATTCTATCAACGGAAATTTGTTGATAGGTGTAATAAGGAAACCGCACTAAAAAGGCCTACTCCAACTTGCATCGTACTAAGGCATAATATAAATTCTTAACTGAAGCAATGTTGTTGAAGTTTCTACACGACCTAATAAGAAATTCCAATAATTTTGAAGCCGAGGCCGATTGCTGAAAGTCGAAACATGTTGAGAAAATGTAAGTTGCGAGTCGAAAAATATGTGCCCAGATCATGTACCTCAGACTTTCTAGTCACCAACTCTAATTTGGCAGAATAATCAAATATTTAGGGCCAGTACATTGTCCTCAATCAAATTTTATTATGGTTACACCATTCTCCAATTATAGAAAGATTAATTTGCAATTTGATGTCTCATTTGCGGATGATGTAGATTTTAAGAACATAGCAGAGTTGTTATTTTTTCCCACGTTCCAGAGTCCTACTCAGTACAAGTTAATATGTCAATTGTTTTCAATATATATCGAGTTTTGCAAAGAAGACATATCCGTAAGAAATATTATAACTCAGCGATAGATAAAAAAGCACTTATCAAAAATGAATGAAATCGACAAAAAGCCTGCACCATTAAATAAGTTTCTACATTTGTTTCGGTAAGCAATGTTCGCCGTGGTGAGGAAATTTTCTTATAATTTGAGAAAGATCGTTCTACATCTACGGATGAACACAGGCATAATTAAAATAATCTTTATAAATAGATAACGGATCTGTAGATGCAGCATCACAAGTTTGTCCTAATATAGTAAAATCAATACCTTTGTTCAAAATACTATCGATCTTTTCTACTAAACGAACATTTTTGCGTCTATATTGTGCAGAAATGCTTTCACTTCAATACGCTTAACTACTAAAATATAAACATCTTGCCAGCATATACGACCTAACACAATGCATCCAATGAACCTGCTTATCTTCAAATTCGCAATCCTTCTTTTGTAACTGGGTGCATCTCGTAAAAAAACAAAACTTTTCGCAAGCATCTCTTACAATAAGTAATTTTTTTTAATACTTAAATCTTATCGGATTGTATATATTAACAAAAATGGTGAGTTGTAATTTCATGCGAACACGTGTTCCTTATAAAACCTGTATGTTTTGAAAACGTTGGTACGTATATATTAACTTATACTGAGTAGGATCCTGGAATGGGGACAAATCTAGCAACTCTAATCATCAGAATACCCCAGAAATTTACAGTTTAATTTATCCAAGAGATTATTAATAAAGATGTTAAAAAGCAGGGACCCAATTTCAACCCTGAGGTATCCCTGAAGTAACAAAAAATTTTTAGATAAAAATCTATTGTAAAACACATAGCCAGAATGATATACAAGGTATGTTGACATTAACCTAAACAGCGCAGGAAAAAAATCAAATAAACCTAACTTTGTAAGGAGGATACCATTGTCAATGGAATCAAAGGCTTCAGAGAAGTTTGTACATATGACGTCAACTTTAGTTTATTTAAGGAGTTTTCTAAGTAAAAAATAATGTTTAGATAACACACGAAATAGTTTATCCACAACAAATACCAAATATCAGAATAATTGAAACATACATGAGTAGGTAAACCCCACCAGTTTTGTATAATACAAAGGTATTTTTAATAATATAAAATATTATTAAAAATCTGGTGTGAAGAACACAAATGCAGGTTCACTATTAATATTTTCTGTGAACGTGTCCGAATATATCCTATCCCCAGAGACGTAGATACGTATTTCGCCTTTCTACAGGCTCATCGGTACGCCCCTGCTGGAGAAAGGATATTTCCAGACACATTCACAGAAAAGAACCACCTCGCCCTATCACCGTAATTATCCAGACCGAGCGCAGAAGTAACCTGCATTTGTGTTCTTCACACCAGATTTTTAATAATATTTTATATTATTAAAAATACCTTTGTATTATACAAAACTGGTGGGGTTTACCTACTCATGTATGTTTCAATTATTCTGATACATTACACATGCGGTTAAGCCGTAGTATGAGTGAAGGCACAAACAAAATGCAGTTTTCTAGAGACATTGGCTGTGCTAACCTTTGGAAGGGCGTCGTTACTTCACATTAATTATGTGGACGGTATGCGAGGTACTTCGGCTGTCTGACAATAGGTAGCGCCGAATTTACTTCTGCGCTCGGTCTGGATAATTACGGTGATAGGGCGAGGTGGTTCTTTTCTGTGAATGTGTCTGGAAATATCCTTTCTCCAGCAGGGGCGTACCGATGAGCCTGTAGAAAGGCGAAATACGTATCTACGTCTCTGGGGATAGGATATATTCGGACACGTTCACAGAAAATATTAATAGTGAACTTGCATTTGTGTTCTTCACACCAGATTTTTAATAATATTTTATATTATTAAAAATACCTTTGTAAAATACCAAATAGTTTATCCACAACAAATACCAAATAGTTTACTTTAAACGATTGTAAAAACTTATCTATCCGATAGGTTAACGCGAAATTTTTACAGTAGGCTTTTAAAAAATGTCTGAAGTCAGTATGACGAAAGTGTTGCCACCTTTTGAAAAAGTACTCTTCCGTTATATCAGCGTTACATTTACTAGACCAATCGTATACGACCTCTGGATCCTTCAATTAAAGTCATGCAAACTAAAGTACATTATTAATTACAATAAATATAATATAGCATATAACACTGAAATTAAAGAAATTGTAATGAAATTATTCCGCGAATTTCGGGTTTGTATAAAAAACTACAAATCAATAAATTTTATACATTCTGATGGAAATTCGTCTCGTTTAACAATACCATCAACATTATTTGTAGTCTTAGAAGAAACTTCTTGGAATTGCAGAGGCAATGGAATTCCAATAAATCTTCTTGTATTGTTCTCGAGTTTCGATTTTAATTAAATTCTGTTCATGTTACATTAAATATTAGCAATAACGGTTTATTTTATTGTAAATTTTCTATACTTATGTTATAAATCAGAGAATTATATCAATTAAAACCGTATTTTAAAAACCGTTATTAGATAATAGTGCTAAGTACTGAGTTTAATTTATAGTGTTAAATATGAGTAGCTAGATTTTTTAATTCAAAAAAGAACTGAATTTATATATTATATGAAATATTGTTTATCTAAACTTCAGGAATTTTTTTTATCGCAGTGCTGATATTAATTATTAAAATAGAAACGAGATTAAGTTTGGCCTTACAACATATTATTTGAGTGTATCCCTTATTATTAGAGACCGCCATTCTCAGTCGTCTGTCAGAGACGTGGGCGAGCAAGAGGTTCGGAAGACTGTATGTAGTACATTAGTACTTGAACAGCTATCATAGTGTGAAGTTGATTATAGTCGTATTTACGAATATGCGTAGATGTAATTCAAACGGAAAGCATTTCTCTAAATAACGCGGACTTATATTTTGACGCCGCTGCACAGTGATTTAGGATCTGATATACGCGATCGAAACCTCTAGCTCTTTAAATAGTTGACCAAATCAGGTGAAAATTTAACCACAGGGACTTCATGTCATGTAGAATCGACTGACAAAAGGTGTAATTATAACGAGTATCAGAGGTATAATTATTATAATTAGGTATAATTTCAGTTAAATACGCAAATTTGTATTTTTTTTAAATTTTAATAATACCCTTGGTAATATGTAGTATGTATTAATAATAATATAATAATAGTAGTAATAATATAACTATACATATTGATAAAACTTTTAGAACGATTATTCCTCTGAAAATTCTTCGGCACTTAAGTCTATTTGTTCCTCGTCGCGGGACAAAGTTTCTTATTCATCTCTGTTAATTACCACTAATTACAACATTTTGTCGTCTAACTTCCTATGTGGTCTTTACTTAACACTAAATGAACTTAACAATGGGTCGGAACTAAGGATGAGTGTGTGAAATAGATCTTCCTTTATTTTTCCACAATAATTTTTTGATTCTTGAGCCTCTTCAGATAGTTCACCAATAGGAAGAATTGCCTAATTGGACCGTGGATCAATAGTTTGTGGACGAAGGGTGGCATGTAGTACTAGTTGTATAATGAAACGTATGTCTCGGCAGTTTTTAAAGAATACAACTCGAAATTATCTATATTTATTTTAATTATAAAATAAATATCAATTGTTGATTGTACGCAAAATTACACCAAAGCGTTTAATCAATTCTTCGTCGATTTCAGTAATTGATAGACATGGATTTGAAAAGAAATGTCTTGCAATATTTCCATCGTTTGTATTCCCAGATCAAGTTTTGGGGATGTATACAAGAAGACCCATTTTTCCTCGAAATTCTGATTAATCTTTTTCTTCCGTGTCTCGAAAGTCTCTTTGTGAACTTTGCTCGCTTTCTACATTTGCAGCACAAGTTTATATGAAATATGTAGTAAACATTCATAAGAACGAATATACAAATGTAAAGCAGAAAGTCCAAATTGTAAAGCGTGCGGATCAACTGGCAGTTGCCGAAGAGACACTATAATGCTCATTTCTGAAATTTTTGCTAAACAAACGTAGCAAGTCATGCTTGAAGTGTTTGTCAACGCACTGCACATTTTCGCGACCACCATTGTTAAACACAATTTAAAATGATTTGCCCTACTGGAGAGTCTTGTGGAGTTAAATTTTCAATTTCACTTTTTACAGTTTTACAGCCGCTTCTTCCTGTGCTGAAATATCCGCAGTTTCATGACCCATTGAAGTCTTATTGGACGACAATATCTCTTGGAGGCAGGTCGTGGTTTTTCCATTTAATATTTGTGATTTTTTCATGGATTAATTGGAGCAATACCAAGGATGTCGTAAAAATACTTTGATCTGCCCGTGGTGCATTTTGACTTTGCTGTTTATACGCGGTGTATCACGAACTGCCGTGAAACCCTACTTACACAATAGAAGTAGTGAACTATCTCGTGCTTCAAGCGAAATACACTTTAAAATGCTTTCACAAGTGTTATTCAATAAATTTTGCAGGGTCACTTCACGCTTTTTTTCAGAGATTTTGCGGTGGATAAAAAAGTTTCTTCCTTTCTAGAACACTATAATTTGACGGATACAAATCATGTTCGTGCTGGTTAGGTGCACCTCTTAATTTGTTTCTTCGTAAAACTTGCGCAAATTAGAAGAGCTACGGCTTCTTCTAATAAATAACTTGTTGTAGTCATTTCGTCGAGAAGCTGTGTTCCAGCTGGATCGCCACTTTCACTTAGCTTCATTGATGTCGCAAAAGCCAATTCGGCAATCGATGTATCTTTTCTAAACAGTTGAGTTTTTCGACGTTCAACTACCACTGAAGCGTCCTTAAAATCTTTCTATGGTCGGCCCCCGCTAGTAAAAGAAGGGCCAGGAATGCAACGAGAAACCACATCAGGAAACTTTATTTCTTCTTGCAACCAGGCGCTAAATTTTGCCAAGAAGTGATTGTTCGATCTCTGCGCACTTTTCTAATTTCGATAATAGGGAGAAAAAAAGGTTTTCTGGTAAAATTCACAAGAGTATTTGTTGCAAGTTCGTCACCATTTGTTTGAAAATGCTCTTTCAAGAAATCGAGAACTCTATTTGTTCGGATTTCCGGGGATTCTTCATGAAATTCCATAATTTTTTCATGCAAGACCACCATACGTGTGGCTGGTCGATTCGCCATGACCACAATACGGCGTTTCAAAATAAAAACTCAAAAACACAAAAAATAAACAAAGTTTACAACTGGAGACACCGATATGAAGCCTCATAAAAACACACTAATTTCACAAGCAAAGCTCTACGAAATGATTTTATTTACCCATGACTCGCCACCTTTTATAGGCTCTGGCACCTTGAGAGTAGGTAAGGGCAGGTAAATAAACTTTTGTTATATTTAAAACTCATTAGGAAACAATAATATCTTGGCCACATTCCGTACTAAGTTGTCCTCCACAATGATTCTTTGACCAATTACCTAATTCATAAAAAAAAATGCATACAATTGCTGGGACGTAGGTAAACAACTGGGTGTGTTAGATTTATAGGTAAATTAGGCGCAAGACTTTCTTTAATGATATAAAGATTAATCCAATTTTAAATGATCCGATTATTAACATTAATCGATTGTAAATGGCTCGATTATGCAAAACCAAAATTAGTTTGGTTCCATGTTTTCCTAGTTTAGTTTATTTATTTTCTTGATAGCGAAAAGATAGAAATACACTACTGTATTTTCTTAGTTTAGTTCAAAAGACAAAGTGTTGAAAAGTGGTGAAACGTTGTGAAGATGTTACCAAAAACGACTGCATTGTAAAGCCAAAATTTACACAGTTAATAACCTAGTCACAAGAGAACACGATGTTCACAACCATGAACCAGACGAGCAAAATGTAACAAGAAAAGTAATTTCAAATACTTGCAAGAGAAAAGCTGAAGAAGACATATCCGAAAGGCCTTCAAAAATTATTAGCAAAGCACTAGCACCTATTTACCATCATCTCTCACAACTATTGATGTCGGTTACATTAGACGACACATTTATTATAACTGTCGCCGAAAGATACTACCAGGTTCAGTGCCTAAAAACAGTGCATGGAACTCTCAGTGAATATATATTGAAATTATTAACCAATAAAAATGAACATTTTTTTGTTTATTAACGACATAGAAAATAATATTGTTGTGTTACATGTGAAACAAACATTGATATTTTAACAGAAATGGATCAACTCTAAATGGACTGCAAAATGGCCACTATTACTCCCTTAGTTTTTTGTTTGTCCGAGTAAGACTACTGAATGTTACAAAACTTGTTTTTCTTTATTAAAGTTCAATATACAAGGTGGTCCATAAAGATATTAACTTTTTGAATAGAATTAAAAACAATACAAATTGATCTACTTGAACAAATTTATTTTTAAGGCTTACAAAAATTACGGGAAATTTATTTTTTAAAAATTACGTTATCTAAATGTGCCCCATTTGTGTCCAGGCACTCTTGAAGACGACCTCTCCAATTTTCCATAACGCGGCGGCAAGTGTCTGCAGTTATGCCTTCGATTTCTTGTCGAATATTGTTCTTCCTCCAGAGTGGCAGGGCGGTTGCTGTACACTCTACTTTTGAGATAACCCCATAAAAAAAATCACAGGGACTCAAGTCAGGGCTTCGGGGGGGCCACTCAATATCCCCTCTTTGAGAAATCAGTCTTCCCGGAAAAAGCCCCTGAACGACAGGCAAAGAAAGATTGGAAGTGTGGCAGGTGGCTCCGTCCTGTTGGAACCAGGTGTCCTGAGTGTATCCTTCAAATTCTTGAAGAGCAGGAGTGAGGAAAGTTTGAATCATGTCTACATAACGCCGAGAATTTACAGTGACTGTGCGACCTTGTTGGTCTTCGAAAAAAAAAGGGCCAATTATTCCGGATGCCGACATTGCAGCCCATACTGTGACCTTCGGACTATGCAAAGGCCTTTCATATTTCCGTTTAGGGTTTTCACTACTCCAGTAGCGACAATTTTGAGTATTGACGTGGCCATTTAGGTGGAAATGGGACTCATCGGAGAATAAGATGTCGACTGCTGCTGGAATTCGGTTCCTTATTTCGTTAGCGAATAAAACTCTATTAGCGGGATCTGTAGCCTTCAGTTCTTGCACTATTTGAACCTTATACGGATGCATGCCTAAATCTTTGTGAAGAATGCGAAGCACCGAGGTTCTCGTCACATTTAAAGCAGCTGCGCGCTTTCGAGTTGATACGGTTGGTTGGTCGCGCACAGACTGACTCACTCTCTCGATGTTCTCAGCGGTTCTCGCCGACCTTGGAGTCCTAAAACGCGCTTATTTAACGTTGAACCAGTTTCCTCAAACTTATTAACCCATTGCTTAATCAGCTGAATGCTTGGACATTGCTGAATATCGTGCAAATTGAAGTGTTGTCGATATCTACGGCGCGCAATGGTGGCAGAATTGCTGTTACGGTAATATTCGCGCACACAAAACGAGCGCTCCTCTCCTGTGTAGCGCTGCATGATGACTAAGTTTCTCAGAGCCGAGCTATCGTTTAAGACCGACCCCACCTCTCTACCTTGCGTATAAAATTTTCTACATCACAAGCAAATATAAACAACTTTTTGGACCACCTTGTATATGAAATATATCGTCGCATGTTTAATCCAAATAAAGTTTTTGTAGATTTTGAAAAGGCCATACATGTAGCATTACTCAATGTTTGGCCTAATGTTGAAATTAATGGTTGCCGGTTTCACTTACACCAAGCATAGTACAGAAAGCTAAAGTCAATTGGATTAGGCTCAGAAAATGAATCAAAAAGTGAAATTGGCAATTGGCTAAAAAACACATTGGGATTAACCTATTGAAATAAACTACAAAATGTAAAGTATACTATGTGTTTTTTTACAGTGAGGCTCTATTAAACTAACAATTTCTATTTGCGCCCAGTTTACCTATAGGATTAAAGGACTCCTAACATACTTGCGCCGAGTTTACTTGTTCAAGTTATGGACTAGGTAAGGCTTCGCGCCCAATTTACCACCGCCGAATTGCAGATAGGGCCCTGAGCAAACAAAATATAAATTTCTAACACCTTTAATCGCACTAAATGATTCTATTAAGATAAGACTTTCATTTATAGTCATAGAACAGTTAGTTATATTTACAAATAATTTCGCTGGACAAAGCCAGAAATCTGAAGAATTTATAACATTAAAATCGTATTATTTAAAAGATGTGAACTTTACGATGTTTGAAAGCGCGTATCTTTAATCTGGATGTATGTATTTGCGTGTTGATGTATCAGTTGTAATTTCTAGCCTAAAACTTGATTTAATGTTATAAAAATATCATATCACAATTTTGCTACGTTTGGGAAAACTTGAAATTGTATATCAGATCCTAAACCACTGCTCTGCTTGCCTTCCTAAGTGGTGGTCTTTACGTATTATATAGGTAAATTAAAACACCGACTTTTTCAAAGAGTGTTGTTTCGAATCATAAAATTATTAACAATAAATTGAACAATAAATATTTCAGGGTTTTTTTTTAATACGCAATGACAACGTATTGTTTGTTATCGGGTAATGTTAAACGAATATTTCTTCTTAATTGTTGCAAATAACCTGCAGGAATATTAGTTCCAACAGGACGGTGCTACATGCCATACCGCCAACGAATTTATCGCTTTACTGTGAAGTGAATTTGGTGATAAAGTTATTTCAAGGAATGGCCCTGAATTGTCCGCCGCGATCTTGTGATATGACGCTGTGTGACTCCTTCCTGTGGAGTTATGTGAAGTGGAAGGTCTACGCTAACAACACAACAACAATTGAGGATTTAAAATCTAACATCAGAACTGTTATTCGTGAAATACCGACCACAATATGTGAAAACGTAATGAGAAAACTGATCGAATATTGTCAACAAAGTCGTGGTGCTCATTTGAATGACATTATCTTCAAAACATAATTTTAATAAGATGCTATTTCGAATAAAAGAAAATATTTTGTGTCGCAGAACAACTTTTACGTTTTATGTTCAGTTAAAATAAAACATTTCCAGATATACTCAAAAAATCATTAAATTTACACTTCAAAAGCTTGAATTTATTCAATTACAAAAACGAGTAACAAATATTTAGATAAATTAGACTTTGGAGGCATTTTTCTCACTTCATCTTATTTGATCACAGTTCTAAATCGTAATCAAGCTTTTAACGTTGAAGAGTCTGAACGTTGTAGGAATTATAGACGGTTGACTTTCCCTAAACTTAATTATCCTGCAATTTCTACACTCAGGAAGAACTATTTGCCCTAAAGAGACTTACTAAATTGAAAAAGGCAAGCCCTAAAAGGTATTTCCATGAAGAAAATCAATACGCACTTTCGCAGTTCATAAAAGCAAGCCTCCCTAAATATGTATGTAGCGTAGAAAAACGAATGAAAAGAAAAATGCCGACGAGAGCCGCCAGGTACATGAACATCCTGCTGTAAGTGTAAACAATCATATTTCCGGAACACTCATAATGAGTTTTACCGTACCTAAACTAATTGATGAGAGAAACCTACACGCATTTCATAATTAACGTTGTGCATTATTTTATTTTTCACATACAAGGTTTACGGTAATTTTTAGATTTTAATAAAAATGTTAATATATAAATTGAATAATGTATCCTGACAAGGTTAATATTATAATTAAATACACCTAATGACACTAATTTACGCCCACAAATCATGTAAATGTAGTGATTTCATTTAATGAAAAATTTCATAGAGTAAATAATAAAAATAAATTAAAACACTTGGCTTGTTTCACTATGAGCTTTATTTAAATTCTCTAACATTTGTTTCGGCTGTTATGCCATTCTCAAAGAGATCTATAAATCTAACTTAAAGACTATCGCACTTGTTCTTATATGTTGTCTGTTCTTGTGTGTAGTGGGGGTGGTACTATATTGTGTATTACGGTGTCTATAAAGGGTGTATTGGCATATTCTATCTGTGTGTTGGTGATTAATAGATTTTGTTTTTTCGCTATTTTTATTTCTAATATTTCTAGGAGGTCCAATCTCTTGCTTTTTGTGATATTGTGTATTAAGTCGCAGTTATCTATATCGGGGAAGTGGTATCTATATCGGGGAAGTGGTTGAGTTCTATACAGTGTTCGGCAAAGCCTGTGTTTTTCTCACTATATAAAATTGACTTTTTGTGTTCTTTAACTCTGTTTTTAATGGCTCGTTCACTTTGGCCGATATAGATAGCTTCACAGTCTTTACATTTTAATTTATAAACACCTGATTGGTCCATTTTATCTCTTTTATCTTTGTTGTTGCTAATCATTGTTCCCAAATTTGTTTTATTTACCCAGCTTATTTTAATATCTAATCCTTTTACTATTCTATTTATTTTATTAGTGAGTTGGGGTATGTATGTAATTTTGTGCCATCTTTGTATATTTTCTGTTATTTTCGGGTATAGGTATTTGTTCTTATTATTTTGTATTTCTTTACGTTTTAACAGTTTATCTACGATTTTAGGGTCATATCCATTATTTCTTGCGATTAATTTAATTGTGTTTATTTCTGTATTAAAATCTGTCTTGTTTAATGGTGTGTTTGTGGCTCTATGTATATAACTATTGAATGTTGACATTTTTATTTTCATCGATTGTTTAGCGTTTAGTGTAATATGTTGTCTGTAAAAGTGGGTTTTCTGTAGATTTCAAATGTAAGCTTATTATTATGTCTGTTTATTGTAATGTCTATAAAGTTTGTAGACGACGTAATTTGCATATGGAAGGGTACAGATAGGCAATTAACGGAGTTCCTAAAAGTAACAAATTCTATAAACCACAAGATACAATTTACAAAAGAAACAGAAAAAGACAAGAAAATAAACTTTCTAGACATTACAATAAACAGACATAATAATAAGCTTACATTTGAAATCTACAGAAAACCCACTTTTACAGACAACATATTACACGCAAACGCTAAACAATCGATGAAAATAAAAATGTCAACATTCAATAGTTATATACATAGAGCCACAAACACACCATTAAACAAGACAGATTTTAATACAGAAATAAACACAATTAAATTAATCGCAAGAAATAATGGATATGACCCTAAAATCGTAGATAAACTGTTAAAACGTAAAGAAATACAAAATAATAAGAACAAATACCTATACCCGAAAATAACAGAAAATATACAAAGATGGCACAAAATTACATACATACCCCAACTCACTAATAAAATAAACAGAATAGTAAAAGGATTAGATATCAAAATAAGCTGGGTAAATAAAACAAATTTGGGAACAATGATTAGCAACAACAAAGATAAAAGAGATAAAATGGACCAATCAGGTGTTTATAAATTAAAATGTAAAGACTGTGAAGCTATCTATATCGGCCAAAGTGGACGAGCCATTAAAAACAGAGTTAAAGAACACAAAAAGTCAATTTTATATAGTGAGAAAAGCACAGGCTTTGCCGAACACTGTATAGAACTCAGCCACTTCCCCGATATAGATACACCACTTCCCCGATATAGATAACTGCGACTTAATACACAATATCACAAAAAGCAAGAGATTGGACCTCCTAGAAATATTAGAAATAAAAATAGCGAAAAAACAAAATCTATTAATCACCAACACACAGATAGAATATGCCAATACACCCTTTATAGACACCGTAATACACAATATAGTACCACCCCCACTACACACAAGAACAGACAACATATAAGAACAAGTGCGATAGTCTTTAAGTTAGATTTATAGATCTCTTTGAGAATGGCATAACAGCCGAAACAAATGTTAGAGAATTTAAATAAATCTCATAGTGAAACAAGCCAAGTGTTTTAATTTATTTTTATTATTTACTGTATGAAGTTAAAATGTTTCACCTAGAAGTATCTGCAACAACAGCCGAGAATAATGAAAAATTATTAATACCAAATATCTCTTTCTAATTGAGTTATGATTTATGATAGACGTCTGTCCTTAAAATAAGTTCGTTCATATAATTGAGAGATATTCCAAGATAGAGATATCGATTTTCGGTACTTCCATGTAATCGTTACTATTCGCCACTCAAACCGTGAGTAATCGTTGGCTGTATTCGTTACTTTGATTATTTTGTTTATTTTGATTACTTTGATTCATATACGTATTCATTTTGCATAAATACGCGTTTGATGTTCGGTTTATCTTATTGGCCTTATTGTATGAGTAGAGCTTGGCAAATTTGCATTAAAAAAGTTGAAGAAAATGCATGCAAAGATACAAGATTAAAACTATTAAATTATGCCCTTAAACATGCGTTTTATGCTTTGAAAGATGCAATTATTGAACTAAACTTTATAGGTAATAGAATAATTATTATATTAACAATAACAACCTCTAATATCATAAGAAAAAAATGTAGTTGTTGTCGATGATCTGCAAATACTTTTTATCTCGAATCCATTTTCGCAATAACATCCATTTGGACGCTGCTTTTGGCATTTTTACTTTCACACTGCACTATGATCAGTTGTGAAAAGTACGTATTGTGTGATCAATAACTTTATTTTTAACTTCTATTTATTTATATTAAGTTGAAGCAAAAAGAACGGGTAACAAACACACTCCTTCAATGCGACCGTGTAGTCTGTGAATCTCCGCTTTCAAATTAATCATACAATAACCGACAAAGTATCTATATGATAAAATGTATATGTTAGCATTAGTTAAGTATGTAAAGACGTTTGCATTGACTATGTGAAAAAATACTAACGTTCGGAAATTTACGTGGAAAATTTACATTCAAATTTTGAACAGAAATTTAAATATACAGCGGAGATTTACATCACATGTAATAGTGATCTAGTGTGCTTTTACAAAACTATTAACAAAACAATTAAACATGCTCATAAAAAATCGTTAACAGCGGGAGACAAATTACAGGTGAAAGGGTCATCTTTGCAGGTAATACTACAGTCCACAATAAAATATTTTAAATGAATAAAATTAAATTTTTGGATATTTGGATAGAAACATTCTTATATGCATTACTGAATTTTGCATTTGCATTTTAGAAAAATACTCACAATATGCCGTTATGCACTTAATATGCATTTTGCATATTTTTCAAGCTCTAAGTATAAATTGGTTCTACGGATTTTACTCTCCAAATTTAGTCCCCAGTGACTTCTTCTCGTTTCTCAATTTGAAAAACAGCTGGGTGGATTGGGATTTAGTTTAAATTTTGAAGTAATGCCTGAAACTAATGTCTATTTTGAGAGCCTCCAATAATTTTACTATACGAAGAATATAAAGAAGCTTGAGCGCCACTGGACTAAGTGTGTAGAATTGGAAGGGGACTATCTAGAAAAATAAATGCGTACTTTAGGTATAAAACTGTATTTCCTTTATCAGACCGAAAACATTTCATCCCCATCTCCGTAGCTCAGATAAACAAAATATACAATCTCCGGCCATTAAATTAGAGCCATGTAACACAGTTATAATAGAAAGTAAGTTTTTCTAAATTGTCTGATTAAAAAACATTTATACATGCATAAACTAATATTTTGTATGAGCACAAATTTTTGTTTAACTTCGCAACAAACAACTCTTTTTATGTGTCCACTGTCTTGCAACACTTTTTAAATATTTCACATTAATTTTTGCAATGATACAACACTTTGAAAGTATTCCATGTCTATTTTGAGAGCCTCCAATAATTTTACTATACGAAGAATATAAAGAAGGTTGAGCGCCACTGGATTAAGTGTGTAGAATTGGAAGGGGACTATCTAGAAAAATAAATGCGTACTTTAGGTATAAATAGTTATTTTCCCACTCCCCTTATAGTAAGCATACCATTAATACATTGTTTCTATAGACGTAAGTTGGTTTTACTGAAATGATTGTGATTGTTATGACAACGGGGCGTAAGTAATTTACTTACGTCCTTTAGGGAAAAAAAGTGCATCAAAACACGTGTTCTATTAATTTATATTTATGGTAATATTACAGTTTGTACAATTAGTAACATTATTAACAAAATTGGGATATTTATTTATATTTCTTGATAATTCAATGTTATTATCACCTATTTTATCAGCAACACTTAATGTCTAATTTATTAAATTCCGAGGTTGTTCACCGTTACTGTTTATCATGATTACATTTAATTTTTGAGGATTTTATTGTCTGGGGAGTGGGAAAAATGTTATAAGCAATTCGGGAGGTAACATTTACCAGTCTCGAACTCTATTGCAAGTCCTCGGGCAAACCCTCGGACGCAAACTAGTCCTCGACTAGTAAATGTTACTTACCTCCCTTATTACTTAATAGTTATTTAAGTAATAAGGGAGGTAAGTGTCACGCCGACATCTTCGATAGTTAGGAGGATTTTTGCTTTCATTTGATCTCCTTAATTTCTTAGAAAGTTGTTTTTATATATGTACTTTGATTACCTACATTCGCAGCAGGCACATCCGCACGATGGTGCCGTGTCCATACTTTTCCAAGACCAGAACTTACAGCTCATCCAAGTTTTATCCATAAAAAAATGTCACAATATCGCACAAGTAGTGATCAAGAACATCCCATACAGCTGAAAAAATATTTTTTGCAGACCTGTGTAATAATAAGGCTTAAGAGTGGTATTTGTTAATATATAATTTTGATTAATTCTTTATATATCATTAATATTATATTGAAATATTTTGTTTCATTTGGAAATTCACAGATTGCATTACTGCTAAATTTTTATGACCCCTGAAATTCAAATGTAATCAGAGCAGCTCAAGAATAAAGGGAATATTACTACGTAAATCATCAACGGCGTGCAACAAATATTATTTAATAGACGTTCATGTAAATTTACAACTACAAAGCCATACAAACTAGCATTCGGAAATCGTAAATCAAAGTATGAAGTTTCGAACATAAACGCAGTTTTGCACCGCCGCATATTGTCTGACCAAAAACTATTAACTTCAACTTAACATCTTTGAAGTCATTGGTTATTCATACTCTACAATAATTATCCGTAAAAGCTACCTAATTTAGAGCGTCTGAATTCCCCACAAAGTGCCTCCAATGTTCCGTTAAACTGATTAACAAAGTTGACTTGAAGAAAACTTATTAACTTTCGAGAGATTCGTGCCCTTCTCACGAGATTGCGTATTAATAACCTCGTCGTAGCATGACTTAGTTAAGACGTGTTATTAAAAACATGGAAGGATAATTTAAATATATAAATATTATAATATAAAGTGGCAATAAAAACGGTGGATGAAGATAACTTATTCATGACACTCTCCGAAAGAACAAAGTTGTTTTTTGCAATACTTGTAGTAAGTAATTCGCGCTAACAACAATAAAATTAGAAATTAAATAAATAGCTTTTTGACTATTTTTGCTGTCGCATTGTACAGTATACCGTCAAATGAGGTTTTATATAAGCACTGTACCCCGTAACATATTTTCATAATTTTGCTGCTATTTTTATTATATGTGAAGATTAGTTCCTTTGTAAAATTACTTTAAACACCTTTCAATATTTTTCATTGTTTGCTTCGCACTCGGTGTTACATGATGTACCCACTCTTTATGCCTTGTAACAAAAAGATGCAAGAACTTCTTCCTCATGAAACTACACAGTAAAAGTATATTAGAGACAATTCCATCCCTTCTGATCTTCTATGAGTTGCATTACTATCCAGCACACGTTTCAGTAGTACAGTCGCTTATGATTATAGGGACCGGACACGAGAGGCGTATGACTCATCGCCCACGGGTGTACTATTAAAAAATACGAAATACATTTTTATTTGTTCATTTTGTAGTTCAAGTTGAGTAAAGAAGTATTAATATTAACTAGCAATACTTTCTCAAGCTTCTCTTCTGTAAAATTTGTTCTCTTTGAATGAAATACATCCATGTAGATAGAAAACGTCCTTTCTACATCGCAACTGGTTATAGGTGCATACTGGAAATATTCTTTTATTTCAGCGTATTTAACAGTTAGATTTTGAGGCATTGTCGACATACACAATTGCCGCAATGTTATTAAATCTGAATTTTTATTAAAAACTGCGTCTAACTCTTAACGAAGGCCACATCATTTTCAAAATAAGTGATTAGTTTTGGCAAATTTCCTCCATTTGGTCCCTTTGCAAAATTTTAATATAAACACCTTTCAATATTTTGCTTCACATTCCGTGTCGTATGATGTACCCACTCTTCATGTCTCGTAACAATAAAATGCAAAAATAATACTTCTTTCGTATGAAAATACACTGTGTATTAAAGATAATCCCATTCTTTTGAGTTGCATTGGTATCCAGCACGCTTTTCAACAGCACAGCTGTTTATGAATGATATTGCGCACACCGCCCACTTTGATGTTGCGTTCCTTAGTTATATTGCGAAATTGAATATGTCTATCCATGTTGTGCTTAAATGTTGAAATCGTTTCACGATTGTCAGCGTAACATCGATCTTTAACAGCAACCTAAAAAAATATCTACCTGCGTCAAATCGCAGTTCTGCGCAGGCCAAGCAACATCACTGATTATAATTATTGAACTTAATGCGCAAAAGATCTATTGTTGCATTGCTTGCGTCATCTTGCTGGAACGAAGGCTCCCCAAATATCCAATTCAACGATCTCTGGCCCAAAAAGATCATAACTTTATATTGCTTTTTGTTCACCGTAACATTTGTTATCTTTATCATCGAAGGTTATCTTCACCTTCAAAGAAAGAAAAGACCAATAATGCGTCATTTCACAAACGACACACGGTCACATGCTGAGGATGAATGCATTGGCTTTTCTACGACTTTGTGTGAGTTTTTCGAGTCCCAAATATGGTAGTTTTGCTTGTTTACATCGCCGCTAAGATGCAAATATCCCTAATTCGAAAATATCAATTTCAAACTACTCTTTAGCCTAAGCAGACAAGCGATAACCATTATTTCAATACGAAAAAGACTACGAAAAAGTATAACAACATCTATTGAATGATTCCAAATAATACCACCAGCTGAACATAGATATTCTGGGTCACTTTGCGACAATGCCTGAATGAATTGAACTTTATACAGAATTCTCGTAAAATCGACGTAAATTGGCCCCCAGGAAACAATCGCCATTACTTTGCTAGCCGATGAGTGTTTTGAATTTTTTTGGATGGGGGTGAGCTTGAGTGATACAATTCCATGCCAACATTCTTGCTTTCTGGGATATAATTGTGTACGCATGACTCATCAGTTGTTATGATATGTGACAAAAAGAAAGTCATCGCCTTCACACTCGGAGCGAAGCCGGAGTTCTCTGCAAACCTGAAGTCGTTTCTGTTGTTGTTCCTCGGAAAGTTGTTTTGGAACTCACCTGGCATTAGTTTTCTAAATTTTAGCTTATCGTGTGAACACTACCAAAACTAGTGTTTATAATCCTAGCAATAGATATTCTCCTAGCGCTCTGGATTAGCTGGTTAACTTTTTCAATGTTCTCAAGATTCACAGCAGATGCTGGACGGGCAATATGCGCAACCATCCCAGGGTTTATAGAACGTATCACACATCCTGACTGTTCACCGTTCATATCCAGAGTTCAAAAGATAGTAAATCATAAATAAGTGTTCCATATGCTCATGCATTAATAATTGTCTGTCACCGCAGATCCATTTATACATTGAAAGCGACCGTTCATCATCTACCGATGAAATAGAGACATATTTAAAATACATAAAGTTTTTTAGTGAAGACACATTTATCTCCGGTTCGGAAAAATCTACTTCTTTACCATCAAACAAGTCAACAATTTGGCGTACAATACGAAAGCCTGGATTGTTATTTAGAACTGCTTCAATTTTGTTTTACCTTATCAGTAGTAACTCCAGGTAATTGGGAATAGAATTGACGAAGATCCTATACATTATTCGTGGCGTTAGTTACATAATATTGTAGGTTGGTCAGAGTAACCTGTAGATGGCGGATGGTTACAGATAATCTGGAATAGTGTCCATGAATATTGGCTAAATCTACCTGAATAGTTGTGTCCATAAAGACTTGTTGAACGTGTCATTATAGCATCATTCGGATTTAATAGCTGTATTATACTTTATTTTTCACTTAAGTATTATTTGTTCATTTCACCTTGGATCCGGTCCATAAACACGGTTATAACGCCCGTGTGCGTAATAACCGGGCATTATGGCCCATAATGCCCAGTAATTTGCTTACAGTTTTTAATGTTGTGTGAGTATAAATAAGGTCGGAGAAGAAAGGATATACATTTTAGGGAACTAATAATTTTAGTTTTTAACAAAGTCTAAAGATAGAAGCAAAAGTTTAGTATTCTTTAATAAAATTAAGAGTATCTAAACATTGACAACTTGAAAACATCAAAGTGTTAACAACTGTGATTTAAAATACATAAAACTTAATAGGTGTTTATTTTCAACACTTTTTAAAGAAATAATCAAATTCTTAACATTATTTAGCAAAATTAAAAATACAGTTTTCAAAATGTCCTGAAGAACTATGTATATGATCCGAAGCTTTCCAAGTTTGTTAAAGGGAAAACATCTCCACTAATACTTTGACAAGCCAACGAGGATTTATCTGATGCTGTAACAGAATTTAATATCATGCTGGATACTCTAATTCTTAGAAGAAATGCTTTCCTCTATCGTTGATTCAAGGAATTATATTAGATGCGTAACTACTGTCACCGACATGACAGTTGACAGAAATCTCGGAACTTTTCCAATGTAATTTGAATTTTCCGCTTAAGAAATTTATTTTTCGTGAAAAAAAAAATCTTATATGAACCACTATTATGGCAATTATATTGGCCTCGGTCAACATTCATCCCTCGGACCGAAGGCCCTTGGGCTCAATTAACGTCGACCTCAGAGCAATATAATACCCATAACGCCCTTGGTGCATAAATAACTATTTAATCTCGTAAAAATGCAAGTGATAATAGTATGCTGCTTCTATCCATGTGCCCCAGCTCTTTATAATAGGTTCTGATGGTAGTGGCACATGTGGCAGTTTTTCACGAAATTAATTCTTGTGTGCAAGTGCTTTCACAAAATCTTTCTTGACGGAAGATATCAATTTATCTGCATTCGGATGGCAGTTTCTGGGTTCTTCTGCTACTTTATGAAAAGCATATGCGAAACATGTAATATGCGTCATACTACTGTATGTTTGTTGTAAGAGGCGACCAGGTACCTTCATATAGGCACCTCCATCTGTTACAAATAATAACAGTTTTACTTTATTTATGTCGTGCCCTGTAGCGATTTCAAACACGAAGTTACGTTACGTGATATAAATTCTGAAATAGTTGTTTCGATTCTCTTAGATAAAAGTAGATGTTGTAAACATTGCCGTATCTTGGTCCATTACCCCAACCTAAACATTTGCTATATTGCGTTCTTTAGCATCAGTGATTTCATCTACTGACACCCAAATACGTTTATCATTTATGTCATTGACAATTAAAGTCATAATTTCATCGTAGATCGGGGACATATAATATTTTCTCAAGGTGGATTTCGCGGGCATATTCCAGTCACCATATTTCCCGTTAACACAATTTGGTAAAAAGTGGGTAAATTCAGGATGATTCACCGTATTCCATGGAATGTTATACGCTATTAGCATTTTAAGTACATCCGAATTAAATGCTTTTTGCCGTTCATAAGCAGTTGATATGCCATCGATACGTGCTTTATGTGTATCCGACGACACACATTTTACTAAGCAGGTTTTCACTCTCCACGACACTATTAGATTGCAAATTTTGCATCGAAGTTGAATACTGTTGAATTCTAGCGCAGGCAAATCTCTTATCCTCCTTTCAAGAGTATTCGACGATGGATGTGGATGAGACATATTTACGCAATAGAGCTCAAGCAACTAATAAAACTAAACAATAAGTCGGCCTGCTACAAACGGCGCTTATGATTTAACTAAAATACTTGCGGTACAATAGATGGAAGTACTTTTATACATACATATCGTATCTTGTAAGCATAGTCATTGACGGCGTGGAGGAGGAAGCCAGCTGCGTCGCATTGACAAATCCGTATAATATGTACATTACAACACTCCTTATATAATGTAAGCTTGTCGCGTATTATTGTATTACTGTTATTACTATGCCAAATTTCGAATTACATTGTTCATTTAAGTTCGCCTCTGGAATGTACCCCTGAGTGCCGATCTCTGACTTTATTAATATTGTTCACAGCAAATTGAACCTGCGAGATCTGCGCTTTACAATCAGAACGATGAAAAAATTAAAACATTTTGTAAATTATGTATAATAGTATATTAAAAAACAAGTTTCATAATTTTCGTTAACATTACTTGATATTTCATTTAATAGTATATTAAAAAACAAGTTTCATAAGGCACCATTTTGCCGCACGAGATCAATTTAGAAAACGAGCCGCTTGCGGCGAGTTTTCTAAAGAGCGAGTGCGGCAAAAGGCCTTATGAAACTTGTTTTTTATACTATTTTTTCTATTTTGCGTTTTTTACATTAATAAATTGCTTAAATTGGAATTATTTAATTTGAAAGTTCAGAGTTTAATTTTTATATAAAGCATGCAGTTGGTCACATTGATACTTGACATTTTCAAATTTAAATCTTGCTATCCGCGAAGTATATTATATTACATATTATTTATTAATTTTCGTTAACATTACTTGATATTTCATTTAAAAATATAAACATGAGTGACATAGAAACATATATATATATATATATATGTTGTTGTCAATTGTATACAACATACGTTGTTTGTGTAAAATACGAACATATATCATATCTGTCAAATGTACATAAATTCTTAAAATCAAATGACAGCAATGATATTTATTTCTGTATTCGAACAACGCCAACATTGAAAAATGAAAAAAAGCGTATCGAAATGAAGCTCATTTCGATACTGTTTTGGGTTTCATAATGAGTTCATTTCGAACGCAAAATAGAAAAACATTTTAATATGTGTTAGGTTATAATGTACTTTTTATTTATTTGTGTTTTTCTTTATTTCAGATGGCTGAGACAGTGAAGAAATCTAGAATAGTAAGTGACGATGATCTCGAGGAAAGTTTAATGCAAGAATTCAATATTCGACTAAAGCATTGCATGAGTCAAGTGTGTATTTGTTTTTCTTTTGTTTTTTTTTTATTGTTTTATGTTAACAAATATCTGCCGTTTTTCGTCATAATTTAAGTACAATTGTATTATTAACTCAGTATCGATCAGATACTGCAAGAATATTTTCATAAAGTGTGCGTTCTTCAACAAATTACTCAACTTGCCCTTTTTAGCAAATTAATTATGTTGAAACGTTTTTTTACGACGGGTTTTCACATTACTCTTTTACGAGCAATAACTTTAGCTTTTATAGTCTACCTATAATTTCCGATTCAGACTTAATTTCATGAGTCTATTCGTGTTTATTTTTCAGAACAAACAACGTTTTTGCTGTACTTTTAAAATTATTAAGTAATATATTAATTTCAGTTGATAACATTGAATCGCAATCTTTTGAAAACATCTGATTTGGACATCATTTCAATTAAGCATATCAACCTTTCAAGAAAATTTATGTGGATAAAAAGAGATTGGATAAATTTTTGAAACAGTATCCCCGTGTATTGTAAACACTACAAAAAGTATATTTTTTAAATTCTCCAAAGAATTTAGAATATATTATAGGCGGGATTAATAATTACACCATTTCAGTCGTTAATCTATAAGGGTGCAATGATTAGAAAAAATAGCCACTTCGCACTCGTCTGGGTTGAGTATTCCTTTCAAGAAGGAAGTGTTCTATCTGTCTAACTAATACTTTGAGTTGGACGACAGTAAGTCGAGGCACCTCAGCATAGTGTTCTTTGTACCACTCCCAATAGATCTCTTAGTTCCACCCTGTTAGTCTTAGTGGCTCGATAACAGCCACTATCCTGCTCAGGGGAAATTTGAGTACTCTCGTAGGATCCAATAGATATTTTCCGAAGCGTTTCTGTCTGAGTCCCTTCAGTTCCTTAAACGTGCATATTACATGAAGGCGAGTTTCCTTGTGTTTTTCACATATCCTACACCAGGGCTCGCTAACCAAGCGCATGCTGTACAGGTGCTTTCTTAAAGGACTGTGCGTTCAGTTCCTCTAGTAGTATTTTAGTATAGGATTGACCTTCCGTTAGCATTCTTTTTTTTGTTTGTTTCTGGAATTTCATCAGTCTCCATTACCAAGGGAGTCTCAGACTCCTCAAATTCTGGATTCACTTCCGACTCTTTTTGAGTTTATTTTGTTTTATATCTCGGTTCATTCTGTTCCCCTGAGTATGGAAGAAGTATGAAGTCAGTAGCCTCAGATCTTCCATTACGGGCAAAAGCTGTAAATACAAGGGGGTGCCGCCTGGCACCTCCCAGGAGAACGTTCGAGATCACATATACCCAGCTACCATTCAGCTTTGAGTATGTTCCCTTACACCGTCGCTCTAAGAGTGAGATGGTTTTAGGCCTACTTATCCTGTTCATTACTGCCACTAAGCAGGTTCCCCAAAAGAGGTATACACTTAATTTTTCAACAAACGATCCACTTTAGTATTTGTTTGGGCTATTTCCATCGTTTGTAGAATTTGAATAATCCCACGTTTCGGAGTCAATCTACTGCCGTCTTCAGGGTAGCCCTGAGAAGGGCCAGTTCTTGCCGAACTCATTACACAGATTTAACTTATCCGTTACCGAAAAAATGCAGATCTTTAAACGGAACATGTGGCGTCTAACACAAACCTATCGTCTCGAACACGTAGTCAAGATGTCAGAAGCTTAATCTAACCTCATCAGCGTGGCCTCTCAGAGATTTGTACCCTAATCAGTTAAAAAAATACCGCGAGTCTTAGCGATAAAAAAATACAAACAAGGGGATTAACAATAATGAAAAAGATAACGGAGTTTACCAAGTGAAAATCTTGGGATTCTGTTGCAGTTGCCGTTAAATTAGACAATCAAAAACGAATCCTTAATTAGATAATTAGCATAACGTCAAATCCACCCTTAAGAATGCTTACTTTTTTCCAAAATCTCAAAACGATAATGGTAAAATCATAGTCACAAAGACGTCACCTAATTGAAGCGCCACGTACAGCTTGCAATATTGCTATCACCAAAGTGCCGAAGGTCGCGCATATTGCCCGTAACGCAGCAATATGATAAAAAGGCTAAAGAGTATACGGGGACCAATCGATAAAATATTCTAACAGCTTCTATGTTACAACTAAATTTCACTCATTTTTGGGTTAAATAAAGCTCTGTAAACACAGCAAAACTCTTTGGATTTGGACTAAACTTGGTCGGTATAAATCCAAATGTGACAACTATTTGACAGCAAACGCTTGCTATTGTCACTTAATTTTTTCATGGCTAGGTAGATAATATAAAGATTTTCCCTCGTATTATTACTCTAAAGCAGTTCTAAAAGACTTCTTGGCCATTCTTCGAAATACACTTGTCGTTCCCATGCCTGCACTTGTTGAACTTACACATATTATTCCAAAACGCTCCTTAAATATTCGACAGACTTTAAGTCAAATGAATATGTTCGGATTCACATCCATTAGGTATGTAACCAGCTGTAAACAATACTACCTCGGTATGACTACACATCACTCTTTAAAAATATAGGTACTAATTTGTGAATAAGGAAAAGGTTCCGAAATCTTGCATTGGTAACTCTGTACATTTAGAACTTCACAAAATATATTAATATAATTCACTAATTTTAGTATATGTCATTACAGCTTTCAGAAACATTCTTTCTAGCACTCTGATACAAAATTAAATTCCAATCTTTAATTTTATATTGAAAATAAGTGAAAAATAGACCAGATTTCTGTGGTAACATTTTACTTGGTCTGTGGCGATATCAACCTTGTAGTAGAAATCTTTCAATGCGTCAAGTAATAACATCAAATATCGATCATCTCTTACGAGTTCATTACGATTGACCTTGTTCTTAGAACACGTAATTGCGTTTCCACTGTAGATTACTGGGTTTGATCGTTTCAAGTCTATTAACACCTCTTTTGTAAACATATCGACTGAATAGCACCAAGGGCACTAATTTGTGTACATGTTAATAACAAACTTTTAGAGAAAGATAGTAATTTGTCTGATCTAATAAGTTTTCGGCATTATTTATATGCAAATTGACCTTAATAACCAAACAATCTTAATATTTAAATATTTAGATTGCTGCAATATCCTCTATATTTAGTGTATTCCAATGGGAGCTCCGGCAGAATTAGAAATTGACAAAAATCTCTCGTTCAGTTATATTAGAGTGGGGAGGTAAAACTATGCAGTGATATGTTAGCCGCTAAATAAAATTTAGTAAATATGGCAGAGTAACCAAGTAAACATCAGGCATTTGTCGTAAAATTGTATTACAAAAATGGTGGTTTACTTTACAGGTGTACAACGATTACTTCCGTAACAATTTCAACATCGTGGTTTAAAAAGTTTCTTATTGGTACCGAATGAAACTTAAAGCCACCCGGATTCGAAAAACGGTACCCACTAACCTGCTTCACAGATATTTATCGCAGGAATTAGCTAGAATTTTTAAATTAAGTAGTTTCGACAAAAAGCGCTATAAATTTAGATACTGGAGTGTCTAAAACTATTTTAAAGGAAGTTTTTGCAAATGATTTAATATCCAAAGAAGAAGCCATTGTTTGGCTAGCAAAATTAGCGTCATTTGATTTTTTCTGTAGCAGAATCTCAACAAAAACATATGCAAACAAGTGTATAGTCGTCACTCACATGCTATTGTTAAACTTAAACTAAAAATTCAAGAAGAAATAGCTAAGATTGCACTTTATCTCGTAAGATTTAAGATATGCTAAAAATAGTGGAAACTTGCCAAATATTATTTTTCGAGGTGCTACTCAGAAATTTCCGAAATTTGAATGTGGCGCGTGAAGGGAATATTGCTCTATAGCGCTAGATGGTGTGAGCTATGTCTATACTAAGTTAGTCTGCCAAACGGTACTTTCTTAGGTGGTGTCAAACATTATTTGTGTTTATATTTGTTGAGTTGTGTTTGAGTTATTCTGCGATACTATGAAAGACCATTAAATTCTGCTTCAAACTTCGTAAAACGGCAGCGAAAACTCTGAAAATGCTTAAACAAGCGTTTGATGGAGATGCTCTATGTCAGACGCAAACTTATGAGTGGTACAACCGTTTTAAAAAAAGGCATGTGTCGGTTGATAATTATGAACGAGAACACGCCACAAAATGTGGCAAAAGTACGTAATCTATCCTGCAAGACCAAAGGAGAAAAATCCATTACATTTGTAACATACCCCGGAATTCCCGGAACTTGAATGTGACGCACGAAGGAATTGTAGCACAGCTCTATAGCGCTAGATGGTGTGAGCTGTGTCTATACAAAGTCAGTCAATCAAACGGTACTTTGGGTAGGTGGTGACAAATATTTTTTGTGTTTATGTTTATTGAGTTGTGTTTGACTTATTCTGCAACATTATAATGCCTGATGTGAACGTGCATCAGATTCTGCTTCAAACTTAGTAAAACGGTCGCGTAAGCTCTGAAAATGCTAAAGCAAGCGTTTGGCGAGGAAGCAAACTTATGAGAGGTACAATCGTTTTAAATCTAGACTTGTGTCGGTTGATGATGAGTGTTCCGGTCGTCCATCGGAAAAACGACACAAAATGTGGCAAAAGTGGGTGATGCTACGCACGATGCTAAAGGTGCACATGTGTGCACAGAGCTGAAAGAAACTGCCGAAAGGGAGGCGAACTTCAGTATCAGAATCATTATTGGCGACGAATCATGGGTGTACGGGTATGATCCTGAAACAAAGCAGTCATCGCAGTGGAAGACGCCATCGTCATTACGGCCGAAGAAAGCACAGCAAGTTCGAAGCAACGTCAAGTCGATGTTGATCTTCTTCTTTGACGCAGATGGCATCGTGCACAAAGAATTTCTCCAACAAGGTGAAATAGTTAATGGACGATTTTATTGCTATGTTCTCCGGTGACTAAGAGAAAACATTCGACGCAAGCGGCCTGCCAAGTGGCGCAACAATTTGTGGATCCTACACCACGACAATGCACCAACCCACACGTCGCTTGTGCGTCTGTTTGTAGCCTCGACGAAGACGGTAGTACTACTCCACCTTCCCTAGATGTTTCTCCATGTTTCCTAAGTTGAAACTAAAGGTCAAGGGGCACATTTTGAGACGATTGAGGAGATCCAAACCGAATCGCAAGCAGTGTGGAATATGTTAACACCCATTTAGGACCCAGCACACTACCTTGCGGAACCTCCGCATATATTGGGTAAATGTGAAATAATCTTGACATCTCATATGGATATGCTTTTCTGCAAGATAATTTGATGCTAGAGTGTTCGCGTTATGTTTCTAATCAATATATAAAATTTCCCTCATTACATTGTATTTGTATTGCTGGTGGTATTTGCATTATAAAAATTTTTAAGCGTTTACATCTACATCTGTAATTTTCGCATGCCAAAAATTTCGGGGAAGCTAGGGGATAATAAGCTATCTTTTATATAGATAGTAATTTAATTACACACCGATATAATTAATAATATATAATTATATAAAAAATCTATGCCATAATACATGCCATATGCGGGCAAATAATTATGAATTGTAGTGTAGATATGAGAGTGATTTGACGAAAGATGAGACTTGTTAGTGTTTATTTGTACAAAAAAAATGGCATTATTTTCGAGAAGGCCATGCGTTTACAAGAGGCCGTTTAAATTTCCACTTTCGTCTGACGTTTAGTTTGACAGATACAGTTGCTTAAAGAAGACGTGTTTGGTGAAAATTGTAAAATGTTGAAATTCGTGATGCAATTCAGTATTTCTTTTTAAGAAGATGGGTACAACTGAAATTTTGGCGCAAGCATTGGACAACGATGCTTCTTCGAAGGCCACAATTTGTCACTGGGTTCCTCGCTTTAAACGTGGCGACATGAATTTCGAGGTCGAAGAACGTCCTGAACTTCCAAAACGTGTTACCATTCCAGAAATAGTTGAAAAAGATCATGGCGCTGTATTAAGTGACCAAAGAGTGAAAGTGAAGGAGATTGCAAAGACTATGGGTATGTCTACTGAAAGTGTATACCACATTTTGCATGTCGAATTAGGCATGCCTAAGCTATCTGCTAGGTGGGTGCCGCGTTTACTGAATGTTGATCAGAAACGTGAAAGAGCGTGAATTTCCAACGATAATTTGAAGCGTTTCAACATCAAACCAGTAGATTTTTTGCGTCATTTTATTACGGTCAATGAAACTTGGCGCCATTACTATATGCCAGAATCGAAACGGCAGCCTCAACAGCGGAGGTATCGTGACCCTTCGTCTGGAAAGTCATACCCGCAGTATTTTGGAATTCGAAGGGGATACTTATCGACAATTTTGCATGCCAAACTATCAACGAGATATATTATGCTGCCCTTCTGAGCTTTACTTCAAAGTAAAAGTTGTCATTACCGAAAAAGACTCCCCAATTGTGCCCCAATTATCCTATTCACTGTATCTTGCCCCTACAGCCTTCCACTTATTCCAAAAACTCAAGGTGTTTCTCGCCAGAAGAAAATTCAAACAGACGAGAAAGTTTCTATAGAAATCGATAATTAAGGATCGGACACGAGAGGCCAATGACTCATCGCCCACTGGCGAAATTTTGATATATTCACAGCTTCTGTTGAGAACATGTGCTACACAAGTAATATGCAGCATATTAGGATATGTTTCTTCAGACACCTTTCCGGAAGTTGATACGACTTGTATCCGCTTTTAAAAAAGTTTTCAAAAGAGCACCATTGAGAGTAGCTCTTTACAGGCAAACTTTCACCTTTATCACTGCCTCCTTCTCCAGTAATAACTAGATAGGGAACATGGTTGGAAGCTACTAGTTTATATACAGAGAATTTCGATAGTTTACAAAATTTCGTTACATGTTTGAATGACGATGTTCGAAGTATTTCTGAGTGCAAGGAACTAATACAAATTCCAAATGCAAAAAATCAGTTATACTTTCTTCAGGAACACTTTGGAAATTTGCCAAAACTAACCACTTTATTTTGAAAATCAATATCTCAAATTAAATGATGGATTAATAATTTGAAACATATTCCAAATGACTTCGGATGTGGCCTTCGGCAAAAGTTATATGCAGTTTTTGATAGAAATCCAGATTTAATAACATTGGTGCAATTATGTATGGGGCCAATACCTCAAAATCTAACTGCTAAATACGCTGAAATAAAAGAATTTTTCCCGTACGCACCTATAACAAGTTGCGATGTAGAAAGAACGTTTTATATTTACAAGGATGTATTTCATTCAAAGAAAACAAATTTTACAGAAGAGAACCTTGAGAAAATATTGCTAGTTAATATTAATACTCATTTACTCAACTTGAACTACAAAATGAACAAATAAAAATGTATTTCGTATTTTATAGATCACCACCCGTGTGTTTTCCAATTATATAAATAAAATTAAAAGCTCTTTAAAAATACAAATTTTCAATAGTACGCCCGTGGGCGATGAGTCATCGGCCGTTCGTGTCCGGTCCCTAATAATGACACTCCAGTACCGTTAGTCCAAGTACATACCGTGTGCACAACGTCGTGCGATCGATGGATATATAAGTAATGACTGGCCAACTGCAAGTATATTCGCCTTGCTTGAACACAATGAGCGACTGATAGGAATATTCAATGTGTTAGAGAGAGATTATTTGATTCGTACTTAGATCGTATGTAGAATGTGTTGGATAAAGAAATGGAACGCCCGTACAGTTAGACAGTAGAACAGATTGAATATACTCTCTCAACCCTAACCTCATAAACTCGCTATTCGTCTTCGTCTTACTACATTGTGGTAGATCAATCACTCCCCGGCGTTCATACGGTATATGATTAGTGTTGAAGGGAATATGTTGAAAAATTTAAAAAATCATTGCTGTAATGCAAGTGTTTCATCTTCCGTTAAATCATCGTGTTTATTAGTGATTTACTGATTAATAAACGGATATGATTATACAATATTAAATTATTTTTCCCTAAATAATGATTTATTTATTTATTAGATTCTATCAACATTCAAATCGTCTTTAGTTTTTGTGTTCTTAGCGACTTTTTCAGTTTGCTATTGTATAATTTAAAAGCATTTTGTACTACTGATTTAAAACGAATGCCTACATATTTGAAAATGAAAACTAAAGATCAAAGCAAAAGCGAAAATATGTGGATCAGACAAAGGAATATTTCTCTGCATGTTTTAAAATTGAATTTAATGTTTATGTCAATATTTTTAGAGGCAAAGATTCACTATTAACATTTGTCTAAAACAATGGGATTTTCATATTATAATTGTTAATATTGTAATCAGTTTTACCAAAACAATATCATTTTATTAAAACCGCTTTTTCCTGTTTCGATAAAATTTCATATTTATTTTTCGTGTCATTGTAATAGTTTTTAATTTCCCAAATTTTATTTACTATTAAAGAGTAAAAAAGAAAGACGAAAAACGGCTAGATTATGTACTTGTTTTTGAGCTTAAATTTACTAACCCTTAGGAACAGATGCAGGAACCTTCAGACGACGAAGAAGAACACGTAAAAGAAGTTATAAAACTGGAATTCAATACCATCACCACAAATGGAAATCAAGATGATAGTATATACGATGAAGTATGCCCTATAAATTCTAACGAAAGGTTTCTATTTGAAGAAAGAAATGTGTACGCTGACACAAATGGTGTGTCTTTCAAAAATAAATTAAATAATGTACACGATGAAGAATTACATCCAGAAGAGGACTCTGTAACAGATGTCGAGGGAATCCCTGAAAAAAAGCCTCCTCAAAGTACCACCGAAGAAGTCATTTACGACGAAGTGAAAAATGTCAGGCCTGTGTTACAGTTACCCACAACCTGCTTGACGGACATGTCTGATACCATAGAAGAAGATAACCAAGATGTAAAAGGGTCAGTAAAAGATAGAATGTTGCTGTCAACTGATGACACATCCTGTCTCCTTTTTACGCAAACCGTTACCTCGCCCATGCTCACCCCATCAGAAGAGAACATAGACTTCCTGAAAGGCTTCCAAAGACAATCCAGTCAAAATACCACCTCCACCTCTGAAAATACCCAGTCCGAAAATATTGTTTCTTCAAAAATCGAAGATGTCGACCAACAAAATGAGGATATTACGGAGTCTAGCAATATATCAGATAAGTTAGATGTAGAGTATGAGAATATTCCACAGATTAATATGGAAGGTGATATATCGGAAGTGGATAACCTAGGACCAAGTACTTTAGGAACTAATCAAATTGAAATGATACAGGAAAATAGTGATATAGTCCGAAGCGAACATATATATGAAGCAATCGAAGATGACGGCGACGAAAAACAAGAGGAAATTTACGAAAATATGGAAATATTGCGTAAGCAAAGTCTGGGAAGCCTGACTGATAATCAGAGAGTAACTAAAGAATTTTTGGAAAGGGAAATATTTGAAGAAGAAAAAAATAGATACGAGGAAAATATATACGAAAACATTGAAGATACTGAAGAAGAAGAAATAGAATTAAGCAATGCTGATAGTGTTGAAGAACTTCAACGGGATGCTCCCGAAAAGAGTATACCTGACGTTTGCCTGGAAGCTAATGAGAAATTAGATAGCCAAATCAAATGCTCTTCAGAAGAAGACAGAGCTGAAGCAGTAGAAGATAATAAATCTCCAACTCTAATTTCACCAACTGTTAAAGAAGAATTACAAATTAAAGAAGATGAAGATTCGAATTATATCGTAGTGATACCCAACGAAAGCGAAACTATTGTGCTTCAAGAAGATGTTAAATCCGAAGAAGAAAATGAAGAAAACTTATCATCAAAATTTATAGAAATCCCTGAAAATCAACTGGATGTAGAGGAAAGTATTCCTTGCAGAAATAAAATCGAAAACTTGGTAAACGAGTGTATAATAACCGATTCAGATATTGATGACAAATCCATAGATAATCCCTCCAAAATGGTTGATGCATTAAAAACAAAATTCATGACCAATGCCACAGCCGAAATTGTCAAAACCGCCTCTATAGAAAAAACCGAACTGAATCAGTTGAAAACGATCGATATCATGAAACAGATAAACAAGTTCGAGAACAAGAGTCCAAGCAAAGACGATGGCGACGAAGAAAACAGTATCAGTGTGAGTTTCCTTTTTGTTTGTATTACTTTACGGGGTAAAATACTAGTTTTTCGAACGTAAGCAATATGCCGTGGTAAAACAAACGAAATTCGTTGTTTACCACGCCTTCCTATCATATCTTGTTTTAAAAGGTTTTAACATTAAACAAACAAAAGGGTGTCCATGCCGAGATGAATTCAGTAAGTAAGTGTTTTGCTTTATATAGGTGTTATCGATACCTGTTATTTTGCGATATTAATGCGTGTTTCGTACTTTATAGACAGGTTCAAATGAAAAGTTGTAATATTTATGGCAGATTTTGATTTACATACTTGAAAGTAACAATCTGTATTTGTAATATTTCTTATTTAAGAAATAATTTCACTGATCATTAAGAAATGCTATAACAACGTTAGTGAAATGTTTGACTTCGATAATTAATGATTACTAAACTTTTGCTTCTCACATTTCCATTTGTCATATTTTCAGGTGACTGTTCTAATTAAGTAGTTATCGGAAGAATTTTAATAAATTGTTTGTTTCAATAAAACATAGCTTGTTAGGGATAAAGTCCATATAACAATAGTATATTAAAACACAAGTTTCATAAAGCACCATTTTACCGCACGAGTTTTCTAAAGAACGAGTACGACAAAAGGCCTTATCAAACAAGTTTTTTATACTATTTTTTCTATTTTGCATTTTTGACATTAATAAATTGAAATTATTTAATTCAGAGATTCAGAAAGTTCAGAGTTTTATTTGTATATAAAGTATGCAGTTGGTCACATTGATACTTGACATTTTCAAATTTAAATCTTGCTATCCGCGAAGTATATTATATTACATATTATTTATTAATTTTCGTTAACATTACCTGATACTTTATTTAAAAATATAAACATGAATGACATAGAAACTAATATATATTGTTGTCAATTGTATACAATATACGTTGTTTGTAAATGGTACAGTAGTGAAGTTATACCTAAAGGTAATTCTTAAAAATTTTAACGTTTTGACGTTGCTAACGTATTTAAGATCGTAGAAACGTGCAAAAGTTATTTATGACACTTCTTATATGTTATTTGACACTTATGTGTTATTTGAATATTTAAATTTGACGCCTACATTTAATATATACCTTCATTCACGCAGTCTAATTTAAACCCATTAAAATATGACTGGCAAAAAATTAAAAAGTTGTGAATTCATTTCGTTTCTTAACTTTTACAATGAGTGATAGTGAAAGCGAAAAAACTATTGTAATTTCAGTACTTTTTTTAAAGTAAAAATGATGACGCGGGCAAGAAAACAAGTAACTGTACTGTATTCTGTTCTGCTTAATAAAGCATTCTACATTTTGCAACTATTTAATTTCAATCATTTCTTTTATGTTTTTTTTGCGTAAAAATTATGGTGCGGGCGAAAAAATGGTGTACGCAACACGGGAGCAAAGTAATATCACAGTCTCGACATGGTTACTCTCTTGACTTTCCCTCGAGTGCAATGTCCATATCTCGACTACAAAACATTACTTTACTCCCTTGATTCGTAAATAACTTCGAAACATACTTAAGTAGGTAAAACCTCACCAAATTTTGTATAAAACAAAAACATTTTCGATAATTTAGTATTTTATGCACTGGGCATTTAATGATGGCTATTAAGACACGAGTATGAAGATCGTAAAGAATCCGAGTATCTTAATACCCAGTAAATGCGAATTGCTTACACTATTTTTTTCTATGACCAACTGTAATAACGACAAAATTTGTATTTTATTTTCAAAATTTATTTATTTCAAATTACAACTATGTTCAATATGGTTATATCTAACGAACTGTTACGCAAACTATGGCATATTAGACACATAAATGTCTGCAAATCAAGTTTAAAAAAGGATCCCCAATAATTTTCACATAAATATTCAAACTTGTTGTACATATTCAGTATTTCATCCACCTGATGAAGCCATTGTATGGCAAAACAATATTGTAGTGGTATTTACAATAAAAGAATTTTTGAAACTAGAAGTTTAATTACTTATTTCTTAGCGTTATAATGAAGTTTCAACAAGTATCTCCTTCGTCAATTAACTATTTAAAAAAGGAACTATTATTTTTCGTTTATGATTACATTATTTATATGCGAACTGTTAAATAAACAGTAGGACAACGACAGAGGCAATAGAGTAGGTGACTGAATTGTCAAAATTTATAAATCTATAATTAGTTAATATTTACCGAATCAGCCCCAGATCAGCGGAGATCTAAAGAAACAAACTTTATCCCTTTTAGTTCTTTAAATAATCCTCAACTGAACAAAACAACGGCATTTTAGTAATTTTTCAAAATTTCAAGTGTTATTCCCATAGCATGTTATTCTTTTGCGATATATGACATTTACCAACATTTACTGGGTAGATCACGTGTGTATCCTGGTAGATGCATTAGCATGCAATGATGCAATAATAGAACATTATGTCATCTATCGTAGTGAAATACATATATGTATCGTAATGAATCTTGTTAGAGTACAGGTAGTAAATGTCTAATAAATCGCTTAGAACATGGGAGTAAAAAAAATATTATTAAAAATCGGGTGGAGACACGCTAATACAGCTTCTGCAGTTGCGGTTGTATTGGTCAAATGGAAGCACCTGGCTTAGTTTTGCACTTGTTATTGAGACAGTGGTAGTTGTTTTGGCGTGCGTCAATGAGCAGCGCTGAATGTTCTTCTACGCTCTGTCTTAATAACTTCTGTAACATAAGCAAGGTTGTTGTTTTTGTGAATGTATCTCTCGAGTGGTATCGCACTGACAATTCTGTAGTATGATAAAACACGTGTCTGCGTCTCTGGAGAGATGCTTTCTCAAATATATGAACCGATTATTAATAATATTTTCATATTATTCCAAATGTTTTTGTTTTATATAAATTCCATAAGTAAATATTGTGTTGTAACTTAAAGAAATATTTATTTTATGTTGTTACTAGCTGAAAAATGCTTTGCTATTGCTAGATTTGCGTATCTACGACTATATAGATTAAAAGAACACAATTGAATATTTGATATCAATTATTATATTTAGTTAAAATTAGATATTTACATATACATTATTATTTTTGTGTTTTGGATTACATACAAAGCAAATTCCTTGGTTTTCCTACATGGGAATATGTAACGTATAATCATCTATGAGAGAACTTGCGACAGGATTTCTTACCTCGTAAACTTCATTATGAGACGTACTGTCTTGTGATATTAGTGGGGCCTTAAGCCCTAAGGCAGAATCGCCATGTGATATTAGTGCCGTTTGTGCACGTTCGCGGCAGGACGCCACGTGATGTTAGCCTGGTCCTGAGGGCTACATCGTTGAGTCTTCACGCAGATATCGTTGTCCCGTTAAATAATACACAAAGTTCGGGTAACATATAATTTAATACATAACACTTATAAATTGGATAACAATTATATACATTCTTACTAACTAGTATGTAGACTGAATGTGTGAATGTGAATGTCTCAATCTGAATGTGAATACATGTCCCTTGCATTACTCTCGTTATATATACATCAGATGATCCTCGTACTACTTAGGGAATATTATACAAACCCTGACATGTAGTTTGTGTTTGCAAACAACTCGCGTTAGCGAGGACGTATTTGTAACACACGTTACACTTGCGTTACGGGAACGAGGCTGTGACCTCATTGAGAATGTTTGCATACACACAACTGCATTGCGTTATTACACCACCCTTCCTGGGGTTAAGAAAAAAAACGCTGAGGTGTTTGTTTTTCTTACATTAAAATCTATACCTTTCTTATTCCTATAATATGGTGAACACTGTTTGGGATTATACATTTACAATAGTAATACTTAAATAATAAATTTGCTAAAACTTATGATAACTAAAATTCTACACGGTAAAATGATGGATAGTCTTAATCTATATACAATAATATTTAACGAATAGATATATAATATAAATCTTAAAATGATAAATATCCTAATAAAAAACTGTTAATTGATAATAATCGTTAATTGATAATAATAATTAATTGATAATAATCGTTAATTGATAATAATAATTAATTGATAATAATCGTTAATTTATAATAATAATTAATTGATAATAATCGTTAATTTATAATAATAATTAATTGATAATAATCGTTAATTGATAATAATCGTTAATTTGGTTGGGCCTTTGTAATCTGTGAATCAGTGAATGAATGTGAATCTACAATTAAATAGTAGTACTGCTACTATTTATATTATTAGCCCCTAACTTTGTTTCTACTGGTCAGATCGAGTATTTCAATTTAAACCTTCTCCGGACAACATGGATCATTTTGCAAAAAAAACCGCGCATAAATCAGCCCAGTAGTTTTTTACTCTATAATGAACAATCATACGAACATTTGCCTACATATTACATTCTGTATATATGTAGATTTATTTCTAGATTAAAATTACATGTTACGTTCCGAGCTGATTTTGACAAAATGAAAATTACTAGACATAAATAAATTTTTTAAAACTATTCTTCATCTTCTAAGTCTTGAGGTTGGACACAAATAAGTCTAAGGCACTTAAGCAAAATGCGCTTTGACCATCTCAAATAAATCTCTCAATTCCACTATGTTAATACTGTGTCCTCGATAAAAACCATTATCATATTTAGGGGAAATTTTACTACTCTTGCCGGATCCAATAGATTTTTACCAAAATGTTTCTGTCTGAGTACTTTCAGTTCCTCGCAAGTACAAATTACATGAAAGCTAGTTTCCTCCTGTTTTCACATCTTCAACACCAGGCTTTGCTAACCAAGCAAATACTGTAGGTTGTCCGGTTAGCAAGTAGGTGATAGTTTTATTTTCTTTTTTGTTGCTTCTAATTAGGTTAGTTGAAAACCTAACATCCAGCTCTCCTAGTAGTGTCTTAGTATGGAGTTGACCTTCCGTTAGTCTCCATTTCTTTTTGTTTTCTTTCTAGCCATAACTATATCTATGTTCCTATGTTCCCGTATGAGGTTTCTTTGGCTAATTCGCCGGCCATCTAATTGTCTTTAGCATGAATGTGTATTATACAATGTCATTAAGATTAAATCAGATATAGTCTATTCCTAAAGCACTGCCATGTTTTATGGAAGATACTTAAATAAAATATTGCAAATACAATAATAAGCATCATTAAAGTACATGTTACAATATTTAAAACATTCACACATACAATATTTACAAGTACACAGCAACAAAATTGAAAATATAACGCTATGTAAAGACTGCAATACAACAAATATAGAAAGGATATCACACAATAAGCTAGACTATAACTAAACAATTGCCTAGATACGGGCGACGTCGGCCGCATTTAGCTTTGCTGCTATAAAATCTTCTAGTGCATTGTGCGGGGCACAGTGGACAGGTGTACAGATGTAGCGTAATTTTAGGTACTCAGTTCTCGTAGAGGTTAATGTCTACAGGTAACTCCATTTTTTGAGTATCTTATCGTATCACTCGATTTTTTGTATATGTCTCGATCGCTTCTATCTCTCGATCCCTCGTACCGCTCGATTTCTCAGTACCCTTCAGGTTTCCCAGCTATTAACTCAACCTGGTGCATGTTCTTCCACCGACTCCATCCACTATTGATTTGGAGTCATGCTCTTCACGATCTTAATCTGGCTCACCAGAGATTAAAATAGAGGAGAAGCTTTCTGAGATCGACGAAAGACTATGGAGAACCGAGAAACAAAGTGAAACTTTAGAGGAAGATTCGATCCTTATACTAACCCATTTGCAATGAAATACATTGAATACCCTTCATAATTTTTTTAAATATATTTGATAGTTCTACTTGTTTTAAACATCCCCATATTATTTTTCTGTTCGCTGCGTCAATCGAAAAAGTCAGGTATTACTAATTTCATTTAGTTCTTGTTTGCATAAATTACTCAAATATGTCAAAAGCGAACATTAAGAACAATACCATGCTACAGAGGCGGTTGTATATTTATAAGTAAGTTATGAACAAAATTTATGGTAGATGAATCATTTCATTAGCATAATCTAAATTGGAAATAAAAGTCTTTATTTACTTTATTATAATTTTAAAAATTCGTTTGTATAGACCTTGTGAAAATCCACTTTTTGTATTGAAATTTATTTCATGAAAATTTACTTATTGCCTACAGTTGAGAGTTAGGCAACTTAAATAGCACTTCTGAAATTAAAATTATAATCATACAATTATGGTTTAATAATAACAATAACTATCAAAAAAAATTGTTTTCTTTTATAGCATTTTTACTTGTTTGATTTTTGATATCATTTTTACTTTTTAATTATCATAGTTTATAGAATTATATTTATGAACATTTGTGATTCTTATTATACATATTTAATATCTAGTTTAACATTAAATCATAAGTCCCACTCGTACTTTAAATATGTGGATTCTTCGTATCTGAACTTTTAACATATTAAATGCCACATCGATCATTAATTGACTGATCACTAATTATGCTATCGGGCCATGACTGTCATTAGTAAAATTCCAAAAATTATCTCATACTTTACGGGAAAAAATATATTAAAATTGCCACAGTGTTTAATGTGTTGAGTATTCCTCAGTATTGCAAAACAGTATTGTACAAAAAATAGTAAGATGAAATTTCGCTTTACTAATCTCAAGAGATTAGTTCTGGAGAATTAATTTGAAACACAACGTATGGCATATGTGATAATTTAATGTGGAATATTTAAATATGTTTGTCCATTTTACTGCAATATAATTAGATTTAGTCCAAGTAAAAAATTACGATGTAATTTAACTCTTGAAAAGTAGATTCATTTATTTTATTAGAGAATGTGTATATTATTAAAAGTTTATTTACTACTGTAACTTCAAATTATTTCTCGGTATCAAAAGCAAAGAGAAATTAATCATTCACAAGCAGATTAAATGCAATAACGCAAAGCTTTAGTGGTTGCCCATGTATTAATTTGTATCATCCCCTTCCATTACTTGTTATCTGCCATGCACACAATATAAAGGTAGATAGATATTTGTAAATAGTTTCTAATTCGACAATTAATTTTGCTATAAACCAACTTTGCCAGATTTCATGTATACTATTACATACGACGAATAGCGTTTGAATATATGTAATTTCAAAATTTTCACATTTTAATAAATTAAATATGAATCAATTATTTCTTACTTTATACCTAGAGAATAAGTATATAATAACAATAATTTCGTCGTATATATATATATATATGTATATATATATATATATATAAATATATATATACATATATATATATATATATATATATATATATATATATATATATATATATATAGTGTTAATAAGAAATTAGAATTTATTTCTTATTTATTTTATTGGCCGTGTGCATAATATTAAAATAATAAGCTTTTTTTGGTTTAGCGATCTTTATTGAAATTCAATTTATTTAACTAACGACGTTTCGACTTTTTTGTATATAATTAAGTCTTTTTCAAGTGATTTAGAACTAAAAAAAATTACAAACGAAAGGTAAGAATTATATTTACATTATATGAAAGAATTCAAATTAAAATAATGATTAGAGTAAAGAAAATTTAAAATTTAAAATTTAAAATTTAAAATTTAAAATTTAAAATTTAAAATTTAAAATTTAAAATTTAAAATTTAAAATTTAAAATTTAAAATTTAAAATTTAAAAATTTAAAGGATACAAAAACTCACCAAATTTATTTCGTGTTAAAACACATGCCCAGTGCAATATGCATGGTCGGAAACATGTCGACCCTTCACTACAGGGTCCGACAGCGTATCTCGGAATCTTAAGTCTTAATGTCTTGTTATAGAAATGAAATTATTTTATATTATTTCGTTTTAAAATTTGTTTGGTCAGGCCATGTGTTTGGGAAAATACAGTATGTTTACAATGGAAAAAAATTTTTTTTTTTTGTGTGTGGGTGGGGTTGTCTTCTATTGTTTAATGAGCGGATAATACAGTTTTGAAAGTCCATCAATCTCGTTACGGTCGTTGATTGTTTTGTTATTTTTGAAAATGTGAATCATTTCTAATACCTCCCTAGCCTTTGTATTTTTTTGCTTGGTTATTATTTTTGTATTTTCAAAATCAAAATTGTGTTTTAATGTTATCTGGTGTTTTTTATACCAATAGTAATTATAATTTATGAAATACAAAACACAAAAATAATGTATATGTAAATATCTAATTATAATTAAATACAATAATTGATATCAAACTTTCAATTGTGTTCATTTACAAATATACTCAAATCTATAATAGCAACAGCAAAACATTGCCGGATTCAGCTAGTAAATTATAAACCATAACCACACGCTGTACCTTTTAAAAAATCTTCGTTGGACCTATTCAATCACATTAATATGTACTGCTTAAATAGGAGACCATACCGAGGAATCATATTCTAATTAGGATCTCACAGAAGCAGCATACAGCAATTTTAAGCAGTGGATATTATTCAAATTCCTCCAATTTCTGTATATATAAACCATAACCGTGATAGGCATTCGCTACATTTTGTGCTATGTGCTCAGTGAAGCTAAATTTCCTATCAAATACTATACCCAGATCTTTGTGAATCTCACAATGATGACATTTCTCATGATTGATATTATAGGTAATTGTAACAAGTTAATGAATATTAAAAAAAGGCATTTATTGTATATCTTCTGTAACGGTTTAGTATTCACGTTTTAAATACTGATGCTGTTTAATGTCACAATTGCCTTAATTTTTTTTTTGTATATAAATTTAAAACCATTAATTACGCTGAATAATAAAACAAAGATTAAGATACAAAATTTCTCACCATTACTTGAATTTTCTTGACAGGCATGTTTAACTAATTTATTACTTTGAATGGCATGAAAAAAATAGCTTAAATAAGCAGTAATGTACCGCCCAAGAAGTAACATTCATTAACTTATTACAACTTTTGGTAAATTAATGCCACAGCCTTCTAAATTTCTAATTATTGGCAGCGTTTTGTATTTATGCCTTACAATGAATAAAAAATCATTTAGTTCACTGTGATAAAGTTACTGACCTAGTGTTTAATGTTTTACATAAAAAATAGCTTACAAGACGTCTACGTATGAGGGATATTTGAGAGGAACGTGACTTTTGGATGAAAAACTATTGTTGGTATAAAAAAGTTTTATTTCTTTACATAATAACATTTCAACTTTATACACTTATACCAGCGATATTCCAACTTTTTTATGCCTCTAAAAAAGTATAATCATTGAAACTCTTCGCCCACTGAGCCATTTCTTTAGGTTCGGAAATAAATCACAGGGAACCTGATCAGTCGAATGTAGAGGATAAAACAGCAATTTCAACCAATTTAGCGGTTACAATGGCAAGACGAATGAGCTGGTGTATTATCATGGTGTAATAACACTTCTTTCATCGCCAAATGCTGCCATATAATGCACTATAAGAGATGCTCAAAAGGACATCAACCCATTTCAAGATAGATATTTGTACGTCTTTTCAAAGTATTAAAAGGGTTTCTTTATAAACAAGAAAAAATTTAATATTTACAAGTCTGTTGTCATAACATTGTTCCAAATAATTAATTATTATAATTTGTGCAATATCTGATGAAGCTTCATCTTGTTAGAAAACCCCATTTCTTATTTGATCATGCAACTGATTAATAAACGGCTCTAAAAAGATTTCTCTAGAACGATCAGCATTTATCGTAAAGAAAATAGGTCCTATGCTAAAGTCTTCTGCTAACTGCAATCCAAGCACCACTTTTAATCAGAGAAGATCTGTTTCGAGGATTATCTTTTGACCAAGTGCAGTAGTTCTGTGAGTTTGCGTAACCTGACAAGTAAAACCACGCTTCATAATTAGAGCCACATCTGTATCATTAAGGATATTATTAAACCAACGACAATAACTTTGTCGTTGCTCAAAGTCTTGTTCACGTAAGGGATAGAAAACAGATACTTTGTACGGAGCATGCGCAATCGTTTTTTCAATACAATTCAACATTTTCATCTAAAAAAAAAATTAAAAAAACAGTGCAAAATTATATTTTTATTTCTAATATCGTACTTGTTGTAGCAGATAATTTTCTAAGAGACTTGTTTTGATTAATTTCTATTATATTTCGAATATTTTTCACAATATCATCTGTCAACACTGTTGGCGATTTTTCAGATTTTAGTTTCAAAATGCTACCGCTTTCTAAAAACTTTTGACTCAGTCTTTTGCGATGATGTTTAGATGTGCCGAGGACTACGTCCCGATCAGAATATTCTGCCGAAAACAAGTAAACACAATCGCAGAGAATAATGCCATCTCTAAATTTTACGTGTGTATTTCACTTTGAAAGTGAACCAAAACAATGAATGTATGTTGTTATACCACAAACAACATTATTCTTAATGTCTTTATAAAGAGTAATCTAAATTGAACTTCCGGATTCCGGATTTCAAACAAAAAAAACAAAATATTGAATAAATTAGAATTTCATTGCTATCATTTTAAAGTACAAACTCGGGAAAAATTATATCAGCCAAATGCCCTCCACGACTCTCTGACATGACAACATTCTTTTAGTGAAGATAAGAAAGCATTATTTTATAATGCTTTCGCATAACCGCGGTTCTATTTCAGCAGTTGTACGCCTGATATTCTCCTTTAGGTCTAGAAACGTAGCAGGTTTATTGCCGTAAACCCTTTCCTTCAGATAGCCCTATAAGAAAAAGTCTAGTGGGGTTAGATCACAAGACCTGAGTGGCCAATCGATGTCGGCCCTCTGAGAGATAACATGGCCAGGAAATTTGGTGTGAAGTAAAGTGATTGCTTCACGTGCTGCGTGACATGTGGCTCCATCTTATCGAAACCGCACGTCATCCATATCCAAATCATTGACTTGATTGAAAAAAGTCGTTTAGCATTTTCCGATAGCGTAAGCCATTGACAGTGACAGCGTCGCCATTTTCATCATCTAAAAAGTACGGGCCACTGATTCCCTCAGCCTATAATACCAAACAGTGCATTTTTGGAGATGCATTGGTTTCTCTTGAATAACATGTGGGTTTTGGCTACCCCAGATACGACTATTTTCGTGATGTTTCCTGGTGGTCTATTTCTTTAAATTCTTTCGTCATTTGGATTTTGTAACTTTTGTTTTAAACTTTTACACTAGAGTACGGATCGCATGCTTACTTGGCACATTATTGCGTCCAGGAAGTGGTCGATGTTTTCTTGTACATTCGTCATTGATTGCTTGTTTTGATAATAAATTTTTATGATTTGTAAAGGTTGCTGCAAATACACCATACGGCGCTATGATGAATTTGCCATGTGTCACCATACTAGAGATGGGCGAAATCGTTCCTTTTGTGGACTCGTTCCTTCTCGTTCCATTCTGCAGTTGGAACGAGTCCAGAGGATTCGTTCCTTGGAACGATTATAACAACCTCGATGTTAAATGCCTATCGGAGTTGTAAAGTCCGACAAGTGACACATTCATTTCGATCAAGCTTTATTGTATCGGAGTAATTGCCTGTTTGTTTAATTTATTTATTTAAGAGCTGCATGAGTATGTATATGTATAATATTTATGTAGGAAAAGAATGTATAAGTACTCATTTTATATTTTATATTTACTTGTACACTGACATGTTTTCATGTGAATCTTACAATAAATACAAAACAATAAATATAAACCTCTATAGTACTGGTGTACAAAAATTACATTAAGTTATGATTATAATTTAGAAATATTATTTTTTCATAAAGGTATATAAATTTATACCTGTCTTCCCACCATTTAAGAGGATTTTGATTCCTAGTTAATAAGGATTCTTGAACATATTTATCAATTTCACTAATTGCTTCTGCAGTAGGGTTTAATGTTGTTCTTATTTCCGAAATCTCATTATCAAAGTTACCCCGTATGTTATAGTCTGCTGTATCTACACTTTTTCTATTGCAATAGGCTCACTGCGGTTTGCATTTTTCTTTTCAATTAAAGCGGCTCTTATCCGGCCAATAAAATAAATAAGAAACCTTAGATTCTTATTAACATCGAATATATATATATATATATATATATGAAAGAATGTGTGAAAGTCGTATCCATCCGGGATCTGCAGACATCGATGTTTCATACTCATTAGTAATTGTCAATACACCTTACCCAGAAATAGATACGACTTTCATTTCCATACTGCGTGTATATATACTTATGATGATAAACGTAATGCTAATGAGAACTCATAATTATTGAATTCTCACATACATGCCATTGCCGCTTTAATTCCTTGCATCAATTTCTACACATGACAAAATCACCTTTGTCTAAGAATGTAGCTGCAACGTGTCACGGCGTCAACCGTCCAGGTTGTCCGGGAAAATGAAAAAATGTGTGAAAGTCGTATCCATCCGGGATGTGCAGACATCGATGTTTCATACTCATTAGTAATTACTAATGAGTATGAAACATCGACAACCTGGACGGTTGACGCCGTGACACGTTGCAGCTACATTCTTAGACAAAGGTGATTTTGTCATGTGTACAAATTGATGCAACGAATTAAAGCGGCAATGGCATGTATGTGAGAATTCAATAATTATGAGTTCTCATTAGCATTACGTTTATCATATATATATATATATATATATATATATATATATATATATATATATATATATATATATAATTTAATTGGAGTGAGAAATAGCAAATATTCAAATCTCCTCTCACGTAATTGTCGCTAAATTTGTGCAATTTAGCACAAATTTAGCGACAATTACATGTGAGAGGAGATTTGAATAATTGCTATTTCTCACTCCAATTAAATTCAATATAATTCGTATATATACACGAAAGTATAATAATAAAATCATGTCCATGTTAGAATATCGTGTACTGATGATCTGTAACGACAGTGAAATATCGATATATGCACGTTTCTGGACGGATGTGGTTTTTTTCATACAATTTTTTCATATATATATATATATATATATATATATATATATATATATATATGTATATATTATTGAAACAAGCGATAATTGATGGAGTAGATAAGAGCCAAAAGTTAAAATAAACATAAATAGAGAGACTCATGTATTAATGATTTGTTTACATTATGAAAAAATACATGGACAATATATACATTTATAATTTATGTCTTAGTAAGCAAGTATGTGAAAAGACCGACAAATGCTTGACGACGTGCCATTCTATCGTGGTTATAGATTGAATAAGCTCGATGGAACGAAATAAAGGAACGACGTACAGTTACAATTTCGGTTTCGTTCCAATTCGTTTCACGGATGGATTCGTTCCTTTGGAACGAATCCATCCGGATCGACACATCACTACATCATACTAACTGTCAAATCGTAAACTTCCAATATTTTCACAAAGCAAATGCCGCCCAATTCAAATCCGTTCAATTTGAATCACTTTTAAATATATATTTTTAATCAAAACACAAGAATAAATAGAAAAAAGATCAACAAAAATACAATACGATCAATAATAAAGAATAATGGCAGGTAAGCAAGCACACATACAAGCGTGAGCAACAATTTCCAAATATTAAAATGTTGTAATCTAGGGATTTTAATGCAGCCAACGGCAATCAGTTGATTTTGATCGCGGTGTATAGTCTAGCTTTCAGAAAAGCTCATTTATTTTGAAAAATGAACGGAAAATATGATACAAATACAAAATATAAAAGTAACAAATGAAAACTTAAACACTAATAGAAATAATAGACAGGTACAGTCCAAATGAAATAATTGATCCCAGTTTCCCTAAAGTTGGCAACATCATTTATGTAAAAAAAGGATAGCTTTATGTAACTCTTTATGATAAGAGTGAAACGAGATGTATTGTCTTTAAGAGTAACACTTTGAATAAGATTAATACGGATTATAGGATGCCACTGACAGTTTTATTTTTACTCTAACAAAGATACTATATTTACATCTTCTTGAAAATATATCGTAAGGATTACTAAAGAAGCTTTCGTGTATTTGATTAAAAATTATGCGACATGAAATTCAAGTTCTTCATAAATACATAATACACTTGTGGACAAAAAATTCCGGACACTGAAATAAATGTCTGTTTTATTAATTAAAATTCCTTTTTTTGTTTTTTTTTCACAAGACATGAAATATTATCTGTAAAATAAAAATTGGAAATTAAAGAAGATACAAAAGATTTAATTTATCAAAACAGCCAAAAGAAAAACAAAAATAATGACGAACCCAAAAAATCCAACCCAACCAAAAAATCTTGGTATGCTCTTTATTCAGCTTTTATCTATTGTGTTGAAAGGTCATTTGAACTTTCAGTACTGAAAAAATGCAAGCTGAAAATGTAACCCGAGCAGTAGCTTTGAATGAAGATGGACGCAGTATTCGCTACATCGCTGCTGTCTTGAATATTCCCAGGAGTACCGTCACATCGTCAAACTGAGGAGTGCACAAGAAGGCCAGGATCAGGCAGACTTTGCACCATAAATCGGCGAGACCCCGTTTTATGGTGTTATCTACACTACGCGATCGTGGTTTACCATCAACAATTGTGTCTACCCAAGTCGAAGACGTTTGCGGTACTGCAGTTTCTGCGTGAATCGTCCATTTTTGCTCCCAGCTTATCGTGTTCAGCGACTATGATTTGCCCGTCAACATAGACATTGGGCAATGAATCCATGAAGCTCCGTATTGTTCACGGATGAATCTCGTTTTTGTCCGCGTTTACCAGATGGAGGAGAACGTGTCTGGAGAAGGTCTGGTGAACGATTCAACGTGTTGTATATCTTCAAGAATGGCATTTAGGGGAGGCGGTATAATGGTTTAGGCTGGCATTTCACTGTACGCAAAAATTGAGCTTGTTCTCATTGAAAATGGTACCATGACGGCTGTTAGGTAGACCAACGAGTGTTTAGCTGATCACGTCGTACCATTTGCTCCATTCATAGGTGAGAACTTACTCTAATGCACTATAACACGCGGCATCACACCGCACGGGTAGTTGAGCAATATTTGTATGCGGTTAACCTTCACCGTTTGTAATAGCCAGCTCGAAGCTCGGACTTGAATCATATCGAAAATATCTAAGATTTATTAGGGCGACGTGTTTGGCATCGACAACCAATACCGGTAACCATTCGAGATCTTCGAATAGCTCTTCGTGAGGAATAAGGAAACATTACACAAGAAGAGGTCGCCAATTGCATTCAAAGTGTACCACGCCATATGGAAGAAGTTATTAGTCTCTATTAATCGCTTAAATTGTTTGAAAACGTAGATGTAAAACCTAGCTTATAAGACCAATGAATTAGTTAATTTTGCACAATTTACAGTTTCATGACTTTTTCTTATTGAATAAAATGTTAAGTACTTTTTTTATTTCCGTTCTTGCTTTGTAGATAATGTTTCATGTGTAAAAACACACGCATTTACTTCTGTGTCCGGAATTTTTGTCCATGACTGTACGTTCTTAGTTAAAGTTTCATTGAAGTTAAAACTTAAGGCTTGAAATCGCAAAACTACTCGTCTCGCGTCGGTTTTCACCCTGAAACGACAAAGCATTGTTTTGCGCTCTTGCACAAGTAATGGCTGCTCGTTTCCTATAGCAACGAGCGAAAAAATATCTTAACCCTCGACAAACATAAGATTTCCTAAGGTAGAATTCAAGTTCACAGATATGCGTCATTATATTATTGTAGTATGAATCAAATTAGTACTACAAAATCAAATGTCTGTCATTTTTACCCGATTGCCAGAATTGGCATTCATGCTTGACAGGTTTAGTGATATGGAAAGATTAAATTTAGATCATTTATTGATGAAAATATATATAATGTTTGTGTAAATAGTTAGAATGGAATTGATTAGTATTTCTAGGTATTTTAAAATAAAACTAGAATGCGGAGAAACTACCTGAAAGCTAAGAAAAAGCTTAATATAAATCAATAACAACCTAATTATTCAATTAAATCTAGAAGTAACTTTAGATTATTATTAACTGAAATTTATTAAACAAATTAATTTATGTTAAGAAGAATTTCGAAGAAATACATGAAATAATCGTAGACATTATTTCCAGTAAAACTTACCTTCCAGAGTTAGATTTGAATATTCTCGACATTAGCTTTGTTAACATATACGCCTTAAGCATATAACCATTAGAAGCCAATCATAAATTTACTTTAGCAAATCATAAATTCCTTTTAAGCAAAGCTGTAAAGAAATTTGCTATTTAGAAAGCCAAAATTTAACAAGCCAATTTAGAAGAATAAGTGAGATTCGTAGTTATTAGATAAGGTCGTATTAATTTTTGAAACTGACATAACATCTGATGTGTTAGTCAAGACACTTCCTGCAATTTATAAAAACTAAATCAAACATATTTGATTATTATGTTTCATTTTGTCGCGGCAATAAATATATGTTTAATTTGAAGACAAACTTTATGTATTTTTAAAGTCAAGTTCATATAGTTACATTAAGTCGTTTATTCTACTATATTTATGAAGGATCTATAATCTTTGGCGAATTCAATTGTAAATTTACCACTCCATTGAAATTGGAAAATAATGTTTTCCATCTGAAAATGATAGCACTTAATATATGTAGCAAATCTATAAATAATACAACTTTTCATTAATATTTTTGTAATTATTAAGACTTTACGAAACATCAATATAATAAGACACCTATATATTACAGAACACAAGGCATGCTTAACAGTAAATATTTTTAGCTTTTGATGTCGTTTGATTTTAGTGTTTTTTTTAGTCCGTCATGTTATAACTAATAATTTTTTTTTTATAATTTCATTTGTCTTTTGACATAAACCATTCAAAATCTGACGTTGTCATCCACCATTAAATTCATTGTTCATGTTTACTCATAAATTTTTAGTTTTTACCTTGATGCAATTGGGACCACTTTTTATTAAATCAACGAAGTAAGAAAATTTTATATTTGTTATGTAATTTATTTTTGAAATGCTAACTTATGAATTATTTAGATTAGAAACGTATACCGTAATCGACAAATTTTAATTTCTGGTACGAAAGTAGAAGAGCGCGACAGAGAAAAGTAAAGAAAGACATATAGCGAGGTTGCCAATGTGTGTATGCAAGTAGATTCGTGAGATCGTGAGGTACGATAAGGTTCAGTCAGATTATAGCTAGTCAGTAAGTATATTGCTTCAGAGGGCTGTAGAACGCATCTTAGAAATACGTATAAAATTCGCCACGAATATTTACAGAAAAATATTTATTTCATAGCGTATTACTTTTATGAGGATGTACAACAAAGCTTATATTTTCCGCGTATAAATAAAATGAAATGAAATATTAATTCTAAATTATGTAAAAAAATAAATAAAAAATAAATCTTATGAAAAGAAAATAAATGAACTCTTCTCCGATAATAATAAAAACCAAATATTCTAAATTAAAGGTTCAAATAATCCACCACATTGTTCTTGGCAGTATGCCAACCTATAATAAAATTCTTGGCGGACATTACTGATATGTCCCTATAGAAAGAACCGACAATTGAATTATTTAAAATACCAGCCCATACATTTAATTTTTGTGGATATTGGGTATGTACAGGTACATTGAGGCGTCTACCAGCATAATACCATTTTATGATTTGTGTCTTTTCTTGAGTTGTAAAAACATGCATGTTAAAATCGACTATTAATATACGCACGTAGAGACATAAGTGTTGTACACCCGGTAAGTGTAAGTGTTTGTTAGGTAATAGGGCATGTTAAATGTGTATGTGTGTCCGCCACTCTGCTTTTCCCTCCACTGTTTCTAAAGCTGACATCGTTGGATATAACAAGCATACACTATATACGCAAACAGAAATTAAAATTTGTCGACTACGGTATAATGATTTAAAGGGATAATATTATTCAATTTTAGTTTTAATAAAAATTTGCTAAATATGTAATTGTCATGTATATAATTTTCTTGTGTTCACTTTAATGATAATAATTTAGAAGTTTTGCAGAAAACAATTTTTCTAATCAAAACAATGTCTATCCACTTGAGAATACCCTTCAGCCACCGACTAGCAAAGCATGGATACAATTTTTTAAAATATCCTAATTTCCGAAGCTGACGAAAGATTTAAAAAAATTGGTTTCATTTTAAGAAAGTATCTTTAGAGAAATGATAATCTGTTGAAGATTAGTCTGGTGCATGTGGTGAATGCTCTAGAATTTAATAATTTAACTATGTGCGGTCTGTGAAGTATTATAACGAGCCATCGAAAAGATTCATAATTGGAGTAGACTGTGAAATTGGGTTGGTACTTTAGCCACTTCCACATAATGACATTTATTATTTGACATTGAAGCTATAAGTTTGTGTAAAATTTTTCAAAACTCTTAATAAGAAAATTAAATTTATTTAAAAAATGGTATTCAACATAGAACAAAAAGCAAAAATTATCGAATGTTACTTCCGTACAGGTGTGAAAGTAATTGGCGAGTGGCAGTATTCAATTACGGAATGCATGACTGATTTTAGTGAAGAACATCCTGAATTAGTGTTTGTCTACAATGATTTTTACAATGTTTTGACAAATTGTGTAAAGTTATTCAGAGAGACTGGTAGCGTCGGTCGAAAAACTGGAAGTGGACGGCTATCTAAACGTACAGCTGATAATATTGAAGCCCTTCAGCATATTATTGATGAAAGTCCAAAAACATCCATTTCAGTAGTGACCCAACAAACAAATTTATCTTATGGTACGTGCCAATTCATTCTTAAAAAAGTCTTACATTGTTATCCATACAAGCTGCAATGTTTTCATGAACTTTATCCAGTGGATTATTTAAGACGAGTGGAATTTTGCCAATGGCTTCAAAATAATCTACACAATCAGAATATCCGTAACACAGTTTTTTTCACGAATGAGGCCTGGTTTTATCTTTTTGGATATGTTAATTCACAGAATATGAGGTGTTGGTCCTACGAAAATCCTCATTTTTTTGGTTGAAAAAACATTGCATCCCCAAAAAGTTGGTGTTTGGGTTGGAATATGTCGAAGAAGATTGGTGGGTCCCATTTTTTTTTAAGGTACACTTACTGCTGCACGATATCGCAATGAGATACTCGGCTCATTCATAAATCAACTGGATGATGTAGAATTACAAAATGGGTATTTCCAACAAGATGGTGCAACAGCACATACGACCAGAGAAACACTTCAATATCTCAGAGAATTTTTTGATAACAGAATAATAAGCAGGAACACTGAAATCCCATATCCAACTAGGTCTTGCGATTTAAACATATGTGATTTTTTCGTATGGCCATACATCAAAAATTCGATTTATTCAACGCCAATTCATAATCTGGAACAACTGAGAATTCGCATAACAGAAAAGTGTGAAGAGATCAACAACTCACCGCAAATGCTGCATAAAATTTTTGCTGGATTGCGGAGAAGAGTTGGTTTGTGTTTAGATGTAAATGTAGTAGTATCATTTCAATGCCATAACCTTTTTTTACAATGAAATCAAATGAAACTGTCAAGCATCAAGTAATGTGTCATTATGTGGAAGTGGGTAAAGTACCAACCCAATTTCACAGTCTACTCCAATTATGAATTTTTTCGATGGCTCGTTATTATCGTGTAACAAAGAAAATTGTACCCTTTTTCATTTATCGTACATTCGTAGAATATATTAGACGTGTCTGTTCTTTGTTATCTTTTCATAATTCGGTAAGTAGAATAGTCAATTATACCGTGTTCACTTCACTAAACTGTTACCAGAATTTTCTGCAAGTGCTTGAAGCTAGGCGTCTCGTTAATCATTAAGTTGTTCTTCTGCGATTGTGGTACAATAAATATTCAATTTTAATGAAACCTGATAAAGATTCGCAGTTTTTTCTTATCAAATTATACTTTTCAGAAATCCATCCACTTATACAACATTTTAAAGTTACCTATGGTAGAGATGACTTTACCACATTAGTATGATTAATGCTTAATCTGTCTGCAAGTTTTCTTGAAGTTCAACATTGATTTTCTTCCGCTAAATTCGTTCACATTTAATTTTTTATATACAGTATTCTTTATTATTCATAAGGTGTAGATACAAACATATTTAATAAGAACAATCGCGAACTTTTGATTTACCGATTAATAAGCATGTCGCACCCCGGCAAGAACACAACTCAAAAATGCAGCATTTGAGAAAAATAAACTAAAAGAATTCTATAAAACTTATATTGAAATAGTATAAGCTTCTTTTATAATTTAGGCAAGTATTTATGACGGTAAATTCTATTATATTCTATAGAATGTGAGATGTTATCAGGTAAATATTCGATGAGGGTTTTGACTTTTGTCACTTTTCTTGCCGGAGTGCGATGTGATGAAAAATGAAAATTATGAGCGCAGGGAGTTACTTTCATTGGCCACTTATCCGGCAGTTGTTCACGATAAGGTCTGTCCATTATCTTACAATCATTACCTTAACTACATTGGCTCAGTGTTGACTTCGAAAACATCTCAATGATTAGATAAATATGAAGCTCTCAGGTATGCTCTATAGCAGGGGTGGCCAAGAGGTCGACCGCGGTCTACCGGTCGACTGCGAAGGCGATTTAGGTAGCCCCCAAGAGATAAATAAATAAACTGAAAAAGAAGACAAAAAAAATCAAGTATATTCGCGCCAATAACTACCCACGCGCTTTGGTCGTAGCGCAGTGCAAGTTACGCCATCTAGTTTCACTAGGTAGTACTAACTTGCCTAGAACAATATCGACGGCGGCTATGGAAGATTCGTGAAGACGCGCGAGCGAACGCTGTGTGGGTTCGCGAGTTGTTTCTCGAAATTTCTAGATGTCGCTAATCCCATCATATAATATAAATAGCTGGCGGAAGCCACAGCCAGTCAGTTTGAATTCAGAAGCGATACGAAACGATAAAAAGTGCGTGAAGAGTCCTGGACTGAGTGCGTTTGGACAGACGTATGCGTTGTGACTGTGAATCCCGAACTCTCGGTCGACATCGTTCGTTCGTTCGTTCCTCACGTGAAATTCGTCAGGCAGCGGCGTAACAATACTAAGTAACGTAGGGACCTTTGTGAGTTTGTGACTTTTATTTAATCAAAATGAGTGTGCCATCTGGTTCAAGTGCAAAAAAAAGTAAGACTTACCATTATCACAGTGAGTGGGAAGAGGAATTTTTTTTCGTTATGGTCAACGACAAATGTGTGTGCCTAATTTGTAATTCAAGTGTAGCATTACCGAAAAGAGCAAATGTGGAAAGGCACTTTAAAACTACACCTTCCAAATACGCCACAGATTTTCCACTTGGCAGTGAAATTCGGAAGGTAAAAGTACGAGAATTAAAAAGCAGCTTAAGTGCGCAACAATCTTTTTTTACGAAACCAGACTTGAAATCAAAAGCTGCTACACTGGCGTCATTTGCTGTTACGAAAATATTGATTAAACGAAAAAAACCTTTTGAAGATGGAGAAATGATCAAGGAAGCCATGCAGAGAGCTGGAGAAGTACTGTTTATGACTTTAAAAATAAGACATAAATTATTTCAGCCATAAATGCCATTTCTCTGTCACGAAACACTGTGATGCGACGAAGTGAAGCCTTAAGTGGAAATTTGGAACAATTGCTTAAGGAAGACAAAAGCAAAAATGTAGTTTTTTGTCACTACAATTCGATGAATCCACCGATGTAACGGACACTGCTGAATTGTGTATTTTCTAGTTTTTGAAGATATGACGTCAAAAGAAGAATTATTGACGATGATTCCATTGAAGGGGCAAACAAGAGGTGAGGTTATCTACAGATCTTTTAAAGATTTTGTAGAAAAAACTGGGTTTCCGATTCACAAAATAGTTGCTATTACGACAGATGGAGCACCCGCTATGCTGGGACAAAGAGTTGGTTTTATTTCATTGTGTAAAAATGATGGCAACATTCCAAGTTTCACCAACACTGCATCATACACCAGCAAGTTTTGTGCTCTAAAATTCTTGACTCGGATATTATCATGAAAATTGCCTTTAAAATAGTTAATTCTATTCGAGCCAGAAGTTTGCAAAGGCGTCAATTTCGAGCTTTACTTGAAGATACTGAAGCCGAACACTCGGATCTTTTGCTACATACAGATGTTAGGTGGCTTAGCCGTGGTGCTTTTTTGAAGAGGTTTCGCCAATTACTGCCAGAAATAAAAACATTCATCCATTCGAAAGAAGAAAATGTACCTGAGCTTGATGAAGAAAAATGGCTCATGAAGCTCGCCTTTCTTTGTGACATAACGGAGAAACTCAATCAGTTGAACTTAAATCTTCAAGGAAAAGACAGGAATGTGATTGATATGACAACTTTGATTAAAACATTTAAAAGTCAAATTCAAGTGCATGCATCTCAATTAAGACGAGGTGAACTAAGAAACTATAAAAACATGGAAGAAGAATGCAGGCACATCTCAAATCGGGACTTTGAAACTTTCGCCAGACAGCTGGAGAACTTGCACCTGGAGTTCGAAAGAAGGTTTTTGGATTTCTTCGCTCTCGAAGAAGTGCTAAGTTTCATGACATTCCCTTTTAATGAAAGCAATGACCTTCACAGCTTGACTGCAAAAATCGGCAAGTTAACTGATTCTGAATCTGTTGTGGTGGAAGAAGAAATAATTAAAATGAGATGCGACATATTTCTGAAAGCAAGAGCATTTGGCAGTAATACTGATTTTTGGAAACTGATTTGTAAAGAAAAGTTCCCATGCCTAAGAAAGGTTGCCTTATATTTGACTTCGTTTTTCGGTTCCACCTGTCTTTGCGAATCGACATTTTCTACTATGTATACAATAAAAACCAAACATCGTTCTCGTTTAGCAGATGCCCACTTAACTTCCTGTTTGCGCATCGCAGTTACTTCTTACACTCCTCAATATAATATACTTGTGGAGAATATGCAGTGCCAAATATCCACCCAAACACCTAATACAGAATGAACATTATGTATTTTGTTTTCAACGTATATAATAGAAAAATACTTACTAACTTATCGCTAAAATGTTTTATTTCTCTCTTGTAAACTCTACCTTAGAGTCGCCCGCAAGAAACATTTTTGAACACAAGTAGACCTCAGAGGTTAAAAGTTTGGCCACCCCTGCTCTATAGCCTCCATTGCATCCACACAACTGATAACAATTTGATGGAGGGCATACGATATAATTGATTATACCTTCTCTCCAAATGGTGAAAGGATAGTGGCAAAAAGGTATTACAAATCTATTCTTCAAGTGCACCATAAATTGAAAATGTATTTATTTAGCATATGGCATCTAAACACATTTGTACAACTTCGGATACATGTACCTACTCCGTAGGTTCGATGATAAGTAGCGTCCAATAAGTCAGTAGCTATGTACTCTTCCTCTTGGAGAAAAGTTTCTCTTCACTTTCTACATCCGATTCTTGGCTAGCAACTCCAGCAATGTTATTTTGGGACAAATATCCTCTGAAAACATTCACGTTTGCTCCTACTTATGTCCTCAATGTTTATATGGTATACATGGACTACTGGTCCAAGAGTTCTAGTCAGACTCTTAGGAGGGCCGTTATCTCTGTTTATATCGTGTTTATATCTTGATGATGTGTTTATAGCCAGGAGATCCAGGTAATTCAGGACTATCTGCCTGCCCTTTGTGCAAGTTCATTTCACTACGGATGTGAACTAGCTCTCCACCCTATTGAAAATGTAGTATCAGATCTTATAAATACACAGAGACAAAGTCTGATATAGCTTAGTTTATAGTGGTCCCACGAGTCCCAAAAGCACAGTTTCGAAATTTAATAATAATATAACATTCTAGAGCACGTAGATGCTTTCTTAAAGAGAAATTAATTTCTTAACGAAATATAGTATTTATGACCTTGTTAGTCGTTGTCAGTGTTCAAGCGGATTGAAATCGTTTTGATTTATAAAAATGTATTTTCTATAAACTTAATACAAGTAATCCTTGTGTAGTATGGTAAATAGATTCCTAGAAAGTACAGTGTTGTGAGAAACTCTGCTACATGAGGCTTAGAACCAGTACTAAGAGGGAGGATAGATTTGCAAAACTTGTTAAAAAGTTTTTTTTGAATTTATACAAATTAATTTTTATTCAAAATATTAATAAAAGTATGTACAACAGAACAAAATAGACTTAATCGACAACTTTTGACGCTATTTCTATCAAATCCGTTTAGATAATTTCATCAACAAATTTTGTACAACCTGGATAACTATATCTTCAAAAAGATTACCTCCGATATATTTAACAACTACTAATATGTCACCAACTTATTTTATGACGATTTAAGCCCGATTCCTGTTCTTCAAAGTTATGCGGGCCAAATCTTTTTCCAACATGCATTTAACGTTAATGTATTTAGTTCTTCAACTTTATACAGTGCTTAATCGAAAATTGCTTTCAAGTTTTCCTTACACTCATTAATCTCGATTTAGTTGTGTTTAAAATCCATTATATTGATCTGATGTAGCAAGCTTTAAAGGTATATATTCCTTGATTCGATGTAGAAACAACTATTCGGACGTTGGAATGACTCAAATCTTGTGGTAATCTGGAGGGTTATCGAATTTTGACCTTGAATTTCAAATTCTTCTTCAAATAATTTTCAGTTTCTGGCCCAAAATACGAGGGCGATTAGTAAAGTAAGTTTCGTTTGATTATTTAACAAAACACCAATGTATGAAGAGGTTTTCATTATATACAACGTAAAACTACTACTTTCAGCAATTTTTCTACGTAGTTGCCAATAAGATTGAGACATTCATCATACCGATTAACTTTTTAATGCCCCCTTCATAGAACTCTGCTCCCTGTGAATTAAGCCATTCTGTAACACTGACCTTCAGTGTTTATTGTGTTCTCTTGTTCTATAAAGTCTACAAGAAGGACCTCTTGCTTCTCCAAAATACAGTGACATGACTTTTCTCGCAGAAAAAGTTTGACGGCACTTTAAAGGTTTCATCGTAGGCGAGTTAGAACGACCGCACTGTATTGACTGTCTTTTCGTCTCAATATTGACATAGGCATCCCAAGAGTCATCACCTGTTGCGATATGCCTGAGGAAATCTTCACCTGCAACATCGTAACGTTAGTTAACAAGTTAGTGCCGATGCCATTCTATTTGCTTTATAGCCTGCAGTGAGAAGTTTTGGGACCCATTGTGAACAAAATTTGTGGTAACCTGAACGTTCACTAACAAGCTTGTACAAAACTGCACGTGAAATTTGAGGGAAGAAAACACTTTGTTCTGTGATTGTAAAATCACCAATTTTCACGAATTTTTTCTTCGATATTACCCACAAGTTCGTTCGTCACAATAGTGGGTCTCCCACTCCGTTCTCCATCATGGGCAGAAGTTCGTCCTTGTCGAAAAATACGGCACCATCTTCTAACCATACTGTCGCTCATGATATTTTCACCATAAACAGAATAAAGTTTACGATGAATCTCAGGAACCTTCATATTCTTTGCATACAGAAATCGGATAACAGCACGCAATTCACAGTTGGCAGGATTTTCAATTGCAGCAGCCACTTTAAACGACCAAAATAGCACGTAAGAATGTCTAAACGATTCTCTCACTAGCATTGCCAGACTCAACACTGAATTAGACTACACCGCAGCGCTGCGATCGCGCCGATATCACCACCCCTCCTCTGCTCACTAGGCGGAAATGGATATTACTTTACGAATCGCCCTCGTACTTTCAAAACCATTGTCTAAATAAATCTCCAACTATCCAAGTGTTTGAATTTGCTCTGATTTGGCAATGTTTGATGCCTTTTCTCCTTTTGAACAAAATTGTTTCAGACTGCAATTTAATTTACCAAAAATTGGTCTTAAAAAAAAGGTTAAAACAAGTTCCATCCAAAATCACAAACGCTGAAGCTTCTTTAAATTATATTTTTCGCAATTCAAGAACTGAGCACTCGAAACATAATTATATACAGGTTGCGGCAAAACTCCCTCCCTAATTTAAAGGTTGAATAAAAAACAGATGGCACAAAGTAAAGAAACTGTATTAACATGAATAGAATCTACAGAATGGGATGTAACATGTTTTACAAATTTCATTTTTTGAACAGTATATCGTTCAAGTGTTTTCCTTCGTTATCAATGCATTGCCGAATGTGAGTTCAGAAGTTCGCCATTACTCTAACCAACATTTCTTGAGGAATACGAGCAATCTCTTCTTGTATCGCATATCGTAGGGCTGGCAGAGTTCCCGGTCGATGTTTGTAAACTTTAGTCTAGAAACCCTCATAGAAAAAAATCACAGGGGGTAAGGTCTGGAGATTGTGTTGGTCAGGGGACGTTACCACGCGAAGACATCAAGCGTCCTGCGAACAGCTGTCCCAGCTCTTGGAGGGATCTCCTGCTTGTGTGAGCAGTGCCCCCCGTCCTGCTGAAACCACACATCCTGTTGAATCTGCAACGCATTAAGCTTTGGTGTTATGAAAGTCTGAATCATTTGAACGTATCGATCCGAGTTTACGGTCATTGCCACTCTTCCCTCTTTAAAAAAGTAGGGGCCAATAATCCCGACACTGCTAATCGCGCATCAGACAGTAACATGTTCACTATGCAGAGGCATTTCATTGCGTTCCAGAGGGTTTTCTGCGCTCCAATAACGATTGTTTTGTCTCAATATTTTCTGGAGTGCGAGCGTTGCGTGGCATTCCTCCACTCTTTTTTAACACAGGACCACTTGCTCGAAAGTTCAATACCCATATTATGCTTTTTCTATTTGGAACTGCCGCACGAGGGACAAGCGGAAGCGTGTGCGAAAGGCACGCTGGACAGCGACAACGGAATTACCGTTTGTGACAACTGCTTCCACAGTGAAAGCGCGTGGCTCTTCCGTCTACGGCATGGCGGCTACTGAACTAACTGAACACTGGCGCTAAACAAAACTTCCCCCCTCCAGCGCCCTTCTCAACCGGTACCCCTTAGAGTTAATACTCGCCTTTCTATACGTGAACTAAACTAGGGAAGGAGTTTTACCGCACCCTGTATATTCAAAGATGCATTTATGGTATTATGTGTTGTGTGCAATTCAGATTTCTGAATACAAATATACTACATGCACGCACACATACGTTAAATATTAGAAGTACAGTATAGCCTCGGTTGTCCGGGTCGGTCGGGACTAGGAGTTTCCTGGATAATTGAAAATACGGATAATCGAAACACATCATTATTTACATTTTAATGTATTTTATTTGGACAAATACATCTAAGAAAATCATTAAAAATTTATTTTTATAGTAAAAACATAAGAAGCTTTGCTCGTAGTAATAGAAAATGTGTAGATTTTAAATACACACTATGTAAATAAATAAAAAATTAAGGTACAATTTACTACTTGAAAAAATTAGTAATTTGTCTTTTTCTTGTGATTCGTATATTCTAGCCCATATAAATTCCGTCATTTTTCTAAGCTGATGAACAGTAGATTCGAGTAGTACATTCACTGCATCTCTTGCTTCTTGATGACTTCTCGTATTCCATGGCGCTTTTTAAACCAGAAGTCGCAGAAAAGTTTCCTTTAATTTTCAACTGTTTACGAAACTTTTGGGCTTGATTAGCACACATAGGCCCTGATATCGGAACTCCTCGGGCTCTTTTCTTTAAGAACCAATCGGACATCAAGTTCTTGAAAAATATTTTTCCAGCTACAAAGCTCTGCAATTCGACTTTTTTATTCACAATATCGCGCACCGTTTGCTTGCCTATATTATATTCTTTAGCCAGTTGTGCAACACCTATCCACTTTTCAAATTGAAAAATATTCAATTTTTGTTCAATAGACAAAACATTGCGCCTACGACTTTGATTCGCATAAATTTATGCACGGATAATCCGCCGCACAGATTAACCGCGCACTGTTAATCGGGGTCCACTGTACATGTTGTAGGTGACAGTATTATACGAGAATTTCCGCAATTTATCTTATTATGTTATAGCAAAACCATATTGTAGGATACCGTATTGTAGAAGGGTTACCTGTAGTTTTAAATTTTGCTCATAAATTCTGATATTTTATTTAGAGCAACCTAATATTCTTAAACTAACAGAAAACCAATATATCGTAAAAGAAAAAAAAGCTGACGTAACAAAAGCAATAGAATTTTTCAAGATTAAATCAAATCAATGTATGTAAGATAGGTTTATAATCATTATGTGATACTGTAGTATTAAGGATTAAGTGAATCCGTCTTCCTGTCTATTTAAATGATTTACGGTTATATGATTTGGCTTCTTTAGTTTTTAAATTATATAAACAGTCTTTTGTAAATTTTTATGGAAGATAACCATTGTAAGAAATCATTGTGGATGAATAGAAAAATTCCAGTATTGAATTGGTCTCTGGTACAATAGAAAATAATTCTATGATTAATTTAATCGGGTCCTAAATATGTATTTTCGTTTCACAGAATGCGATTTTTAATTCCATCAGAAATTGGGCGAAATTTTAATGTATCCATATATAATATGCGAAAATTTCGTCTTTTATTAAATCATTGTACGATTTACATCAAACTGAATTTCACGAAAATAAAAAAATAAGAATACTGTGAAATTAATAACATTCTAATAAAAAGAAATATGTATTCAAAATGAATTTCATCTTTTATTTATTAATATCAGTCACAAGAGGAATTTAATGAATATCTTCGTATAAATCAAGACAATAATTTTTGAAAATGGCGAATTGACTACTTTGACTGTACCCATCACAGCATATAGCGGGTGTCCTTGAAATAAAAAGACAACAGCTAAAAAGATTACAGCTGATATTCGTACGTAATGGTATTGAGGCTAAGTAAACGAAACTGCTCCATTGTCGAGGTTTAATAACAATGACACTCGTCTAAACAATGTGATCCTTTAGAGTTTTTATAAACATAAACATTTCAGCGTTATGTTTGCGTGTAAATTCCATCGACATTTTTTTTATAGACATTCTCATTCATAGGCGGCACATTATTTAATTTTCAGGGGGTAATTGCCTCATAATATTTTCGATTTATATTTTATATAATTGCATCTCTTCATTTTTTATACGTTCTTTTTATTTCAAGGACACCGGTATATTTATTGAGAAATATCACAAATATAGTGTAAGAGATATTGATTTATATTGTTTTTAGAACGATTTCCTGTCATTTAGTTTTCACGGAAGTTTGTCAACCGAAAACTCCTTGCCTAATTATATGGAGTTTAATTATATCGGTGCTCAAGAATCAATATTAATATGCGCAGGATTTATTTGTTTACCAATAACAAAGTCAATTTTTTAAATTATTATACAGCGTGTTTCTAAATGAATATCGGGGTTTTAACGCTTTGCAGTATTTATTACGTAAAACTTAAAATCTTAATTAATACATGAAATGAAAGAGCAATTCAAACAGTTCTGTTTGTTGGTACGCGCATGTGCTAGAAAGGGCTAGTAGAAAAATGGCGACTAGTGAACCGAAAGCTTTTGTTCTGCAGTTTGCAAAGACCGAATCAGTAGTTACTGTGCAACGTGCGTTCCGGATTAAGTTCAGATGTGATCCTCCAAGTGATAATAACATCCGTAGATGGTATCATCAGTTTGAAAATACCGGCTGCCTTTGCAACGGAAAGAGTACGGGACGACCAAGGACTTCTGAAGAGAGTGTTGAGCGAGTGAGAGAGTCTTTCACGCGTAGCCCGACAAAATCAGTTCGGAAGGCTAGTCGTGAATTAGCAATTCCGGTGACGACTGTTTGAAAAGTTATATGGAAACTCTTACAACTACGTCCTTATTGTTTGCGGTTATTACAGGCTCTAAAGCCTACAGGCCATGGTTTACATGCCAACTTTGCTTATGAAATGTTGTTGGACGACGATTTTCTGGATCGTGTTGTTTTCAGTGATGAATCGACATTTCACATAAGTGGACATGTGAACACTCATAATGTGCGCATCTGGGTACAGAAAATCCTCACGAGATGGTACAATTGCAACGAGACCCCTAAATTGAATGTTTTTTGTGCCATATCTCGGCGGAAAGTTTATGGGCCTTTTTTTTGGAGAAGCAACTGTAACTGGTACTTCCTATCTTGAAGCTCTACAACTATGGCTATTTCCCCAATTGGTAGAAGACGAACCAAATAACTTCATTTGGCAGCAAGATGGTGCACCCCCTCACTGGCATAACGACGTACGCGTTTGATTGAACGTCACTGTACCCAAACACTGGATTGGCCGCAAAGTGACCAATGACAGAGCTTGTTTCGCATGGCCTCCACGCTCACCCGATCTTACGTCATGTGATTTCTACCTGTGGGGGGTTCATAAAAGATCGTGTGTACGTGCCTCCACTGCCAGCTGACCTACCCGACCTAAGAAACAGGATTGAAGCAGCTGTTGGAACAATTACACCACAAACACTAAACAACGTTTGGGAAGAACTGGGCTATCGACTTAATGTGTGCCGTGTGACGAAAGGTGCTCACATTGAACACTTGTAAACTTGTACGTATAACTGTTTGAGTTGCTCTTTTATTTCATGTATTAATTATGATTTTAAGTTTTACGTAATAAATACTACAAAGCGCTAAAACACCGATATTCATTTAGAAACACCCGGTATTCCATAATTGTAACCGGCAATATTGTTTTTCAATCAAAAAATAGCAATTATGATGTCGTCTACATATCTTTTAAAGAAAATGGGGTGGAAGTCTAATGAATTGATGTTTTGTTCCATATGTTCAATTACCAGATTTGAAATAGGAGTAGCTAAAGGAGAGCTTCAACCCCATTTTCTTTAAAAGATATGTAGACGACATCATATCATGCATACCGACAAATAAAACCTTTTACCTTTTAAATAAATGCAACAACTTTCACAACAAATTAAAATTCACAATGAAGAAGAAATTAATAACAGTATTAATTTTCTTGATATTTCTTTAACCTATGACCTATAGACAGGGTATTATTTATACGAATTGGTACAACAAACCCACAGATTCTTTTCGATGTATGAATTGCCACTCAAATGCACCTACAGTATTCAATAAAATGATTATAAATAATCTGACTGATAGAACAGTTAAACTATCACATACTCAATACAGAAAAGATAACATCAAGAAAATTAAAACGATCTTAACTGATAATAACTACCCATCACAACTTATATTATTATTATATTATTATATTCTACAGCAATTTCTGGAAATTCAATTCGAAATTCTGCTAAACATTCTTCCATTGACTAAGACCAAATCCCGTCAATCTTACGAGCGTTTCGAAAATAAGACTCAATCATAAAAAAAAATGTGCTCGTCAGTAAAAGAAGTTATTTTTTCAACTTTAATGTAAAATAGAGAATAAAACACCTAACAGCCTTAATCCAACTTAACCCTACAATTTTCTAAAACCATCTGTTATTTAGATGTAACTGTCATTTAAGAAATTCGTATTATATTTTGATTTCGCTCACGATATAACAATGAAATTTAAAAAAAAAGTAAAATAACTAATAGTATACGACAAAATCGAACAAATTAACACAAACACGCTTAACAATCATTTAAATTAAAGTCGATAGTTGCACAAAATATAACTACTGTCACTTATCAAAACTTTAATCAATTTTTGGACAAAGTTAAAAAAATGTCCAGCACTACAAGATGTTGCAATTTCTATGTCACTAAATATATTTCAAAGTTCAAAAAGGTTAAGTTAAATTTGATTAGTTAAAACCATAATACTATTTGTTTTAATGGACACAAACGCATCCGCCCACCCTTCTTTAGTCATGCGATATAAACAGCATAACAGGTTAATAATAGAAAATAGAATGTATTTTACATTATTTATATATTTTAATTACAATATAAATTTATCAGAACTAACTCAAACGTTAAGTGCAAATATTTTAACTATTTTATTTGTTTTTTTTTTAATGTTTTTGACTGTGAGCCGCCTTATTAAAATAGTAATCTAAATGCTATCGCGTAAACTTATTTTTATGAAATACTATTAAATAAGTGGAAATACAGTTTATTATAGTTTATAATGGCCTTACAAAATTTTATCTAAGTTATTGTTAAAAACGCACTTTTTAATTAGATATAAGAGAGCCAACTTTGAGCAAAATACACCAGCATAAAATATACAGGCTATCACACAAAAAACGCCCCAAGCTGTAACTCTGTTATTTATATTTCGATTTTCATGAGATAGGTACCAAATGAAATGGTTTTATGAGTAATATGTTTGAGGCTACATTTGTTTTTTCCAGCGCCATCTTCAGTCTCTAGCGATTGTTAATTTTTTTTTTCAAATTGCACGGTATATATTTTTTTGCATAATAATAGAGATTTTTTTCCTGAATCCATTGATGTGCAATACATCAATTTTAATTAAATTTAGAAGAAAAAAATTATTAAAACACTGTCCGTATATGCTCTTAGTCACTTCTGTTATACTAAAGTGTGCGATGGAAAAATGACGCATTACGCATATGTAACTGTCATCTTTGACTTTTCTGTACTAAGCAAGCATATTTTGACAGTTTTGAAATAAATCATGAATTTCAATCAACTTACTGACATACTATACAACTGACAATATAGTGTCGCTGATATGGGTGCCAGGACATGAGGGAATTAAAGGCAATGAGATAGCCGACAAACTGGCCAAAGAAGGTACTAATAGGAACTTCATAGGACCTGAACCTGTATGTGGAATCACTAAGGATTCCGCTAAAAGCTAGATCTGGTTATGGCTAGAAAAAGAACATAAAAATATATGGAGGTTAACGGAAGGTCAACTCCATACCAAAACACTAGTAAGGGAGCTGGACGGAAAGTTTTCAGCCAACCTAATTCGTAGTAGCAAAAAAGAAATTAAAATAATTACCGGGTTAATAACCGGACATTGTCCTTTAGGAGAGCATTTGTACAGCATGGGCTTGGTTAGCGAGCCCTGGTGTAGGAGATGTGAAAAACAGGAGGAAAGTAGCCTTCATGTAATATGCACGTGTGAGGAACTGAAGGAACTCAGACAGAAATATTTCGGGAGAGATCTATTGGATCCTTCGATTGTACTCAAACTTCCCCTGAGGAGGATAGTGGCTTTTATCGAGAACACAAGACTAACAGAGTGGAACGGAGAGATCTATTGGGGATAGTTCAAAGAGCAGTGTGTTCAAGTGCCTGGACGCGATGGCGTCCAACCCAAAACAGAGGAGAAGAAGAAGAAGAAGATACTACAAGTTTATTTTGAGTATAATACATGTCACTTTAAGAGAATGTTTGGAAAGTGTTTTAATTTTTTTCTCTTCTAAATTTACAATTAAAATGAATGTATTTTACATCAATGTATTCAGGAAAAAAATCTATTCAATTATGCAAAAAAATATATAGGTACCGTGCAATTTGAAAAAAAAAATTGACAATCGCTAGGAATTGAAAATGACGCTGGAAAAAAGTAAATGTAGCCTTAAACATTGTACTCATCAAACCATTTCATTTGGTACCTATCTCATGAAAATCGAAATATAAATAACAGAGTTACAGCTTGGGGTGTTTTTTGTGTGACAGCCTGTATATACACTATGTCCAAGATAAGAATGAACTGCATGGGGATCTCGGGAACGGTAAAAGATACAAAATTGTTTAAATGAGAAAAAAGTTGAACACTTTAGTGACCTTTTACATAGTATTTACGTAATTCAATTAATTTTTTGTTTTTTGAGATATTTAGGAAAATGTGTTTTTAAATTGTTGTTTTTATTTTTTTTCTGACTTCATTTTACAAGTTATCAAAAAATAAAGAGGACTTCTTCATTGGCACTTTTAAAGCTCGACAAGATGGTGTTACATTTTTAGTCCGACGTTTCGGTTTTGACAAACCATCATCAACTTTATTTGTTTATATGGGCGGATAAAAAAGTACATCTTGTATCTGATGACATTTTTTATTACGAATTCGACGAAGTATCACACATTGTCTTTTCGAAATTAAATTTTGCTGAAAAAGTAAATTTATTATTTTCTTGGTATTTTTAGTAGTAGGTAGTTCTGCTCTGGTGATAATAACTCGCTATGATAGGTAGCCTAGGTAAGTTAATTGGACCAAATACAATGTTTCAATAAAAATGAACACAATCTAAAATAGTATTTTGAGAAATACGTATTTATTATTTTATAAATTGCATGCATATTTTACAATTCTGAACTCGCAACAGATATTCAAACAGATTACTATTGCTTTCCAAACAGTATTATCTTCTAATGCAAAACATAATGTAACATCTGTTGTAATATTATTAAACGCTGCCGTTACAGAATCTAACAATTGTTGCCCATTTTCAAAAGAATGTCCATAAACTTGTTTTTTTAATGTAACCCCAAAGAAAGAAGTCCAGTGGCGTTAGATCGAGCTGGTCAGGACACTTCGCTGGGAGTTCCAATCCAACTTCTGGGAAACCGCTGAGAAAGATACTCACAAACCTGTCTAGAATTATGTGGTGGAGCACCGTTATTAACCCACTGCCAAATGTAAATGGTCTAAACTGTCTTCTAAATAATTTTGCAATAAATAAAGAAATCGTGCTGCATTTAAGGGGTTATGATAAATAAATGGACCCAGTATTTTTGTACCTAGAATTCCACACCACATATTGAATCCAAAACGATGCTGGATATTTTTTAAACACAAGGATTTTCATGAACCCAATATTGTGTGTTGCGGCGGTTGCATTATTGGTAACCATACTTTCATCGGCCCATATAATTTTAAAAGGAAATTTGAAGTCTTCTTCGCACATTCGACTGTACCACTCACAATAATGTCTATGCCTCTCGTTAAGCTAAATAAAAAGCTAAATAGCTTCTCCCGTATTATTCTCGATTTGTCGAGTTGATATTTCAGGGTTTGCAACCACTGCTTGTAAAATATTATTTTGAGTTTCTTCCTTTTCATGTTTATGTCGAGACTTCACAGGCTTCTTATATGAGCCATATTCTTTTAAATTGTAACACAAACGTCTAAAAATGTTTTTTTTTTGGTTGCCTTTGCCTTCTTTCTGGAAATCTATAATAGTACCTTGCTGCCCTTGCTGGGCATTCACAGATTTTGGTGGCACAGAATATGGCATGTATTGACAAGTATTAATATTAAAAATTGTTGTAGAATAATAAATCGTAGTTTTGTAGTGCCTACCCAGATACAATTGAACATCTGTTGTGAGTTCAGAATTGTAAAATACACATGCAATTTATAAAATAATAAATACGTATTTCTCAAAACACTATTTTGAATCGTTCCATCATTTTCATTAAAACATTGTATTTGATCCAATTAACTTACCTAGGCTACCTGTCATCCTGTCAAACCTGTCAAAAAGTCATCAGATACAATTTTTTCTCCGTCCATATACAAATAAAGTTGATGATGGTTTCTCAAATCCGAAACGTCGGACTAAACATGTAACACCATCTTGAAGAGCTTCAAAAGTGTCAATGAAGAAACTCAACTGATGACGTCTAATAGTAGATGGCAGAAGCACGTGTCTTAAGCAGAAGTAAATGCTGGAAAATACGAGGTGTATTGTTCATGTGTACAGTCACAGATGTGTATATTGCATGTCTATTACATTTGTAACAAATGCGTAATACGTGCTTAACGTATTGATATATTTAAACCTTTTTTGTATATGAAGAAGTCTTATTTATTTTTCGATAAATTGTATAATAAAGTCAGAAAAAAAAATAAAAACAACAATTTAGAAAAACACATTTTCCTAAATATCTCAAAAAAACAAGAACAATTAAATTACATAAATGCTATGTAAAAGGTCACTAAAGTGCGCAACATTTTTCCCATTTAAACAACTTTGTATCTCCTACCGTTTCAGAGATCCCCGGGCAGTTCATTCTTATCTTGGACAAGTGTATATAAGTATGAAAGAAAAATTGGAAATAGGCTTTATAGGATTTAGAGATAATGAAAATGTTTTTCTATTTTGCGTTCGAAATGAACTCATTATGAAACCCGAAACAGTATCGAAATGAGCTTTTTCAATGTTGGCGTTGTTTGAATACAGAAATAAATATCATTGCTGTCATTTGATTTTAAGAATTTATGTACATTTGACAGATATGATATATGTCCGTATTTTACACAAACAACGTATGTTGTATACAGTTGACAACAACATATAATGTTTCTATGTCACTTATGTCACACAAAATATAAACATGAGTCATGTTTATATTTTTAAATGAAATATCAAGTAATGTTAACGAAAATTAATAAATAATATGTAATATAATATACTTCGCGGATAGCAAAATTTAAATTTGAAAATGTCAAGTATCAATGTGACCAACTGCATGCTTTATATAAAAATTAACTCTGAACTTTCAAATTAAATAATTCCAATTTAAGCAATTTATTAATGTAAAAAACGCAAAATAGAAAAAATAGTATAAAAAACTCGTTTCATAAGGCCTTTTGCCGCACTCGCTCTTTAGAAAACTCTAAACTGATCTCGTGCGGCAAAGTACCTTATGAAACTTGTTTTTTAATATACTATTTTAAAATTATACAGATAATAATAACACTAATTATTCTCTTTATATATTGATCTTAAAAGTGAAATTTTTCTTTGAAATAAGATACGTAATGGTGGATAAAATCAAAATCTAGTAATTGAATTAAACTTACGGTATTCGATAATTTTTTGTTTGATATTAGCTTCTTTATGCATTTTAGCAAGATATCTTTTCTATTTATTTATTATATTTTTTAATAGTATGCTTATTTTCTTTTATTTTATGTTCGTTTTTCTTTCTTTTATCAAATTAGAGCTCCGAAATGACCGAATCAAGATTCGTAGAAACGACGACGACAATAGAAACGTCCTCATCTTCAGTCCAGGATAAGTCACTGAAAAAGAAAAAATCCAAAAAATCAAGAAGTCATGATAAAGAAAACATTTCAGTTGTAAGTTTTCGATTTTCTTTTTGTTTTCTCGAGCTGGATGCATTAACCTCTTAAGCCGCGTTTGTTTTGATTTGTTGGCTTTAGTTTGTTTACATGTTTGTTTTTGGATATAGTTCACTGATTATTCATGCAAACTAAATTTGAAGTCAGTAAGCTTTTAAATGCTTCTAACTAGACGTGTATTTATGTCTTAATAATTACGGAAAATATTTATTTTCTTAACGTGTTGTGAAATTTTAGATGCATACATGTTTCAAGTGAGTATATTTGATTTTATTCGTTGCGTAATCTAATTATTAATTTAACTTATATATAATGTCAACTTGGAATATATGTACAAGAGTAAAAATATTGGCGTAAAAATAATAGTATGGGGATATTTTTCGTTTTATGCTAGGTTCATACGCCATACATTAAAGAATTTTAATTCAAGGTTGGTAGCACTTTATTTAATAAATTATTAGATACACATCATAATCAAGAAACACACATTATGTACTATATTAATGTAACTAAAGCTTTTCACCGTAGGTTAGAATAGCCGTTCACATAATACAGGATGGGCAAAAAGTACTGTATATCTCTTAAAATTTTTAAATAAGCAATTTAATTAAAAAATTTCTTATACAAAAGATGGGTCATATATAATATTTGGCGTAATTTGGTTGCATTCTTTTTTTTTTTGAGACCACTATTTTAATGCAAGACAAACTAATTTTTTTTTCTTAAATAGCGTCATGTATTTTTTTATGTATTTAAAAGACAACATATTATTGTCAAATTATAAAATTTTAATGAAATTAATAAAAGAAACCATTGCTAAAATGAAGTGTTATTGTAATCCACAAATAAAAACGGTGAGTTAATTTAAAAACTAGAAAAAAAAGAACTTGACCTAATTAATTGTTTAATTTACGACCATTTACGACCATTTACGACCTAGTCGGTATCTAAACCCCTGCAAAGCATTTTGGAGTGCAATTGGTGAAATCCTATTGACTTCAGTCTGAATTCTAAGCTGTAAATCCTCGAGATCATTCGATCGATTTCGGTAGACTTCAGTCTTTAAATGGTCTCACATAAAAAAATTAAAAGGATTTAAATCTGTAGACCTAGCAGGCCATTCGAGCAGGTGAATTGGTAAAAGTGGTCTCTCTTCTACCAATTCACCTGCCAAGAAACACCTCATTTAAGTCCTCCTTTACTACTGCTCCATAATGAGATGGAGCAGCATTCTGTTGAAGCCATGTGTACTCAGGAATCCCATTATGTATAGGAAACAAGGTTGGACAAACAGGAAACAATTGATTTTGTAACAGATGCAAGTACATTTTAGAGGCTAAATTTCCTTCTATGAAGAACGGGCCAATAATATTGGTCTCAATTATGCCCAACCATGTATTTATTTTTTGGGGTCATTGTATATGGACTTCCTCTGCCCAGAGCGGATTTTCTGTGGCCCAATGTCGACAATTATGTCGATTTATTGAGCCATTTAAATAAAATGTTGCCTCAGAAAATAAAATATTCTGAAAAAACTGGAAATTATTTTCCCCTTTCAACAAAACTTCACAGAATTTACTTCTTTTATCGAAATCATCGTCATTCAGTTCACGTAGAAAATGTATCTTAAAAGTGCAAATTTATTGCATTTTCGCGAAGTAATGTAATGTAAATATGCTTTCTACACTTTACGACGCTATTTTATTCGAATTTTTCATAGAAAAAAATTCGCAATTAAGTAGGATTCGAATCCACGTCCTCTGGCTTGCCGGACCATTTTTTTTCTATGAAAAAATCGACTAAAATAGCCTCGTAAAGTGTAGAAAGCATATTTACATTACATTACTTCGCGAAAATGCAATAAATTTGCACAAGTGCCGTGCTACGGGTAAGATATATATCATTTATTTCTTTGATGTGACTCAAGACATCCCCACAAAGATTCGAGATCACGGCTTTTAATAGCTTAGTGGTAGAGCAATGGCCCGGCAAGCCAGAGGACGAGGTTTCGAATCCTACTTCAGGGCGAATTTTTTTTCTATGAAAAATTCTAATAAAATAGCGTCGTAACGTATAGAACGCATATTTACATATGTCTTAAAAGGTTTAAACTTTTCTTTTTTTTGAATTTTCCGAACGGATTTTGGGCTCATATTATATAAAGCTAGAGTTCGGGTAGAAATTTTGGGATTCTCCACAAAATCTAATAATACGTCTAGAGCCTTATCGCCGTCAGTTCTTGGTCTGCCTGTTTTGGGAACGTGTTTAACGGTACCCGTCTCATTAAACCGTTTTACAATACGGCTCACAGTTGTTTGGTTAATCGACATCCACTCAGGATTCTTATTATTAAATAAATCACATATCTCAGCTTGTGTAAGTTTCCTATTACCATAATCAACCATAATTAAAACTTGGTTCTTTTTCTGTTAATTTTCCATTTTTTACATAAATTAACCTTTTACAACCGAATAAATTTCAAAGTTTTCGAATCGAATGAAGCGTGATTGTCAAGTTTTTTTATGTCATGTTGACAATTGAAAACTGAATAATTTATTATATCAAGACAACTGAGCTATCACTCGGAATCATAAAGGTTTTTGACCATTTTCTAGACAATTTTCTTATACAATATACGTTTAGCGAAAAGTGAGGAATCTTACTGGCTGGTTTGAGCATGTTTATACATGTTTGCTAGGGTATTAGGAATGAGTATAAACAAGCGTATTGTCAGACTTGATCATGTTTCAACATGATTAATAATTTCAGGATCTTGGTTGCTGTATAAGCCACACTCAGTTTACATATTACCTTCAACCATGACTGTGCTCGTGCTTTTAGTTATATATTATGGCTCTAAAAAGTGGTGTTATATCCTGACAACTTTTCTTATGTTTATGGTCAGTAACGCGCCAAGTATCTTCGGCGCCGTCGTGCGAAATACTGATAGGCGCCTTTACCCTATATGTATTGAGCCAAAATTACCAGCCACTCTCCCACAGTTCAACATTGAAATTTATGACGAACTCTTTAGACTTGTTTGTACTGGTAGGTATTTTTTATTTGAGGCAAACAATAGGTTCACATACAAAAAAATATTATTAAAATTTTTATTGCACACTGAAACAACAGTAACAAAATAAAAAACAGTATTCCAAATTATTAAAAAACAAAAGGTCAAGTACACTCTTTGAAGTAACAATAAAATTATTGCTGTCAATGCTAAAATAATTGTAATAATTGTTTTATGTAAATTTGTTGATTTGTTGTAAACTTTCAAAAAATGTTTTTAATATTTTTAAAATTTAACTTATCACAAGTGGCCGTAGGCGCCTTTAAGGCCTTGGCGCGGTTGTGCGCTGCACGACCTTGCCCATATGGACGGCGCGTCACTGTTTATGGTGAATACATTGTTAAAAATCAACAAAGAAACATAAATGATTTCGTGAAGAAAGTGTATTTTCCTTACTTTCAAGTCGAAACTTGAGAATCAAGACAAAGCCTGGGGATTCTCAAATTCATTTTATTTAGGAAACTGGATATTTTATATAGAAGAGACTGTATATATTTTTATAAATATTGAATTAAATACCAAAAAAAATCGTTGTGCAGACTATTTACAAGATTTATATAATCTGCATTTTTGTAGATTCAAAAAGTCCAAGTAACGCTGAAAACTTCAGAATAAAATAATTTAATTGAGAATCATCATCAGGTTAACATTTAACATCAGGTAAAACTTTTGAGAAGCACTTATTTAAAGTTACATTTTGATATTGTTTGTACGTCATACAATTATAACTTGATTGTATATTATTTAGGTTGCATATTCCTTGATAATTTTTTAATATCGAAATTTCCTCTGTACATGCATTTTTAAGTACATAATTTAATAATATCGATATTAGCATTTTACTTTTATGTCCCCGTTGTCTGCGTGCATTGAGCAATAATGCAATAGTGAAATTTATTTCTGGAAAATAGCATTCCAGTCATATCTATCTATTAAATGTCAATAAATTTTGCAATACAAATATTATTAACATAAGCCATATACCAATGAATTGTAACATTTATAAATCAAATATTTAACTACGATCAATGAAATCATTAAAGAAATTACTATCTGCACAAACTATTTGCCGTATGAGTTATGCTCTGATACTAAAGAAATAATTACTCAAGCTGATAACTAATGTCTTTCCGTTCAAATTGAAGAAAATATTACGTTGTTTGTCGTTTAATGCGTCGCCCAAAGCAATTTATTTATTTAAAGATGCGAACGAGTAAAGTATGATTTTAACAAGAATTATTAAGTTAATGGGAATATATTGGAAGAATTTGTTATTGTATTACATGTAATTTGTAAAGTTGATGTTGAAATTACACATACGAGGGATGTCTTTTTAGTGTACATATAACTATAAAATCAAGCAGTGGATCGACTTTATTCAAAATATTTTCCACAAAAATTGATATACTTCTGCATTCTTTCAAACCAATTGTTAAAGCAGTTATTCCACTCTTCAGTTGGGACAGTCAAAATTGCCATTTTGAAGGCATCTACTGCTTCTTTCGACGACTGAAATCGTCGACCAGGCGTTTCATTCTTGATCTTTGGGTACGTAAAAAAATCGTTGGGCCTTAGGTCGGGACTATGCGGAGGATGATATAATAATTCGATATTTAGCTGCTCCAAAAACTCAATTGTTTTCGAACTGTGTGCGAACTAGCACTGTTTTATGATTCAGGATGATTCGTCGTTGCGGGTAGGTTTCTCGGAGCACGGCGATTATTTCTGACAAACAAACTGTTGTGTACCAATCCGCATTAACCGTTTTTCGATCTTGCAAAGGAATTGTAGCTGCATGACCTGATTTTGAGACAAATGTTGCTATCATCTTTTTTAATACAGTTCGAGAACGATTAAATTTTGTCGGATTCTCTTCTTGTTGAAACACCCAAACAGCGGACTGACGTTTATTTTCGGGTTCATAGAAATAAATTCACGATTTATCGCCACTAGACGTTGTTTTAGGTTCCGTTATTGAACCGGTTCAAAGTTTTTCGACACCAATTAACGCTAGCCGACTTTTTCTTTTCGGTTAAAAGATGCGGAATCCAACGGAAAACTAACTTTCTCAAACCCAGTTCATCATGTAGGATCATTTGGATTGATGTTTTTGAAATAACCATGGATGTCTCAATTTCACGATATGTCACATGTCTATCTTAATAAGGCGGCGCACAGCATCGATGTTTTTCTGGATGACTGCTATTCTTGACGGACCTGTCCTGGATTGTCGCTGATACTGGTGCATTCACGTTGGAATTCACATTACCAACGTGGAATTGTCTATTGACGTGATGCTTCATAACGTTGTCGTTGAGTTAATCCTCTTCGAAATTTTTCGGCCAAATTTAAACTTCAAAAATTCACTAAATCTCTTGTCATATCTTGATGAAACTTTATATTTAGGTTACTGAGAGATTGAGATTAATTTTGACACCTGACGTTTTATTACTGGCGCCCTCTATGAGACTATATACAACACTAAAATATCATCCCTCGTATTTAATGATGCGGCATAATATACGAGGGTTTTTTGACTTGGGGCTGACTTTTCAATTAAATACTTATTTTAAATTGTAAAACTTCCTCTAGATTCTAAGAAGCGGCATCTTTTATATTTGCAGATTTATTACTTTATTATTTAAACAGCTTGTTTTACTACCTTGTGTTATCGGTGAAGTAATTCAATTATACAGTGACATCTGACTATCTATTTTTAAGATCACGTTTCCTAAATACATATTTATAAATAAATTCCATTACAAAACAATGGCATTTATTCTCAACTGTACACTTAGATTTACAACCAATACTTAATTAATAATAATATTTTAAGATTATATTTTTAAGACCCTATTGTAAAAACGCTGGTATTGTTGCCAGTACTACGATTACTCCCCATAATTGGGAGAATTTCCATGTGATCGATTGATCACATGGAAATTGTGAGGTCAACCAATACAAAGTACAACCAATACGATCGGCATTGAATTATGTAATAGTTTGTTGGAGTAGTGGTGGATTTTTACCTATAGTCTTAACACAACAGTCTCATTCTTAACATCATAACAAGAAAGAACTTTCTCAACCAGAGTCTCACATTAACAACAAGAAATACCAGTCTCAACATCAGTTTTATGCCAGTATAAGTCGTTATAGTCGGTATATAATAAATGTATTATTAGTGTAAATAAAATGTGCTAAAACTTTCCTCATTATAACGGTTTTTTTTAAGTAATTAAGTAATCAAGGATTAGTGCACACGCAAAGCTTTAGAAAACTTCAAATTCTGACAGTTGTCCATAAATTCAAATTACATACATTTACATGACATAACCAAACTATCAAAATTATACGTTTTTGACAGATTGCGTGCACTGTCATCAACCATTAAAAGAAAGCATGGCCGTTAATTTATTCATTTAGTAAGTATAAAGTGAAGCAACATCTACGCCGTGATTCTATTAACCGGGATTGAAGCATCAACACCAGAAACCATAGTTATCCCAACAAATGTTATATCGCTTCTTCAATCTTTCAACCCAGGTTTTACTAAATTTAGTTTCACTTTATTTTAACAGTTTATTGATGAAATTATCAGTTTTTATCTGTAACACAGCCCCAGTACCAATTAGAATGTAATTTCGTTGTTGACTAAATCACTTTAATAAGCTTTAATCGACTTGCGAGTTAGTACATTTTTTTACTTTTTATTACTAGAATTTAATTGTATAAAGTTCTTTAATATTTTGTTTCTTCTCTTCCAAATTTTTGTAACCGTTAATTTACTTAGGGCGAATTCGATTGGAAGGAGTAAGGCTCGGTATGAGTGTGCTACTGATACTACATCTAACCGTTCAAATTCGATTGAGAAATTATGACGTCACGGTTAGGTTCGGTCCATCAAGCTTGTAACCGCTGTTCAAGTACGGTAGCAGCTTGTGTGGGACGATATACGAATATTAAAAACACTTGCAATAACTTTTAAGAGGTTAGAATTTCTAACGTTTTCTTAATTATAGAGTTTAAGAATATTAAGCTAGTATAAACACCGAACTGATATTGTTTAAATTTACATAAGTATTTTCCGAATTTTTAAGGAAGAAAGTGCTAGAAAGATAATATGAAATAAAATATATTTTTTTTGATACATTAAATTTTTTTTTCTAAATACATATATAAAAAAGTAAATAATAACTAAATTAATAAATAATAATCGTATGAAAATCTAAAATGTTCATTTTATAATAAATTAATTTGTTTTGAGGCTAATATTGATACATGTGTAAAAGGCTGCTGCAGGGTGTATAATAATAACAAAAATATTACATGAATAATATATAATTCGTATTGTGTTGGAGATGACGACTTCACATTGGATTACATCCATAGATCCATTAATTTTGGGCACGTAGAACATGTATCTGTTGACGATGTCTCAATGAACACCCTTACTAGCTGTGCAAATCCATTGTAATTTTACAAAATTCCTGAACCGTCGGTCTATATGCCTATCATGTTTAGTGCATACTTTACAGAGAATATTGCAACAATAAACTGCTCCAAAGATAACAGGATTATTTTATATATATTTTTAAAAACTATTCTACTTATCAGAATAATTGAAACATACATGAGTAGGTAAACCCCACCAGTGTTGTATAATACAAAGGTATTTTTAATAATATAAAATATTTATTAAAAATCTGGTGTGAAGAACACAAATACAGGTTCACTATTAATATTTTTGTGAACGTGTCCGAACATATCCCTCCCCACAAAAATATTAATAGTGAACCTGTATTTGTGTTCTTCACACCAGATTTTTAATAATATTTTATGTTATTAAAAATACCTTTGTATTATACAAAACTGGTGGGGTTTACCTACTCATGTATGTTTCAATTATTATGATACATTACACATGCAGTTAGTCCGTAGTATGAGTGAAGACACAAACAAAATGCAGTTTCTAGAGAGATGGCTGTGCCACCTTTGGAAGGGCGTCGTTACTTCACATTGGTTATGTGGACGGGGCGAGGTACAGGGTTATTCATTATAAATGTCCCAGCCCTTACCATAGTTATTATTGCATAAAAGAAAAAAAATTTGAAATAAAAGTTGTATGGTTATAGACTAATTTTATTATAACGTTAACAAAAGTACAGTGGCGTGCGTAGTTTAGGGGACACAAAAAATAATTGTTTTTTTTAAATGAGACACCCTGTATATTATAAAATTTTTATAAAGATCTTTCTCTTCTGATTTCAAAAATATACCATATCATACCCCTGTCTTACACCGTTCTTATGTTATTAAAGGATAAATATAGCAAATTAAACCAGTTACTATAAATATTGATTTAATTAAATGTTGATCAAAACTCATTCGTAGATACAAAACTTTTATTTAATAACTTAAGAACGGTGTAAGACAGGGGTATGATATGGTATATTTTTGAAATCAGAAGGAAAAGATCTTTTCAAAAATTTAATAATATACAGGGTGTCTCATTTAAAAAAAACAATTATTTTTTGTGTCCCCTAAACTACGCACGCCACTGTACTTTTGTTAACGTTATAATAAAATTAGTTTATAACCACACAACTTTTATTTCAATTTTTTTTTAATTTATGCAATAATAACTATGGTAAGGGCTGGGACATTTATAATGAATAACCCTGTACTTCGGCTGTCTGACAACAGGCAGCGCTGAATTTACTTCTACGCTCGGTCAGGATAATTTCTGTGATGTGGCGATGTGGTTCTTTTTTGTGAATGTGTCTGATGATATCCTTTCTCCAGCAGGGGCGTACCGATGAGCCTGTAGAATGGCGAAATACGTATCTACGTCTCTGGGGAGGGATATGTTCGGACACGTTCACAAAAATATTAATAGTGAACCTGTATTTCTGTTCTTCACACCAGATTTTTAATAATATTTTATATTATTAAAAATAACTTTGTACTATTCTACTTATTGTTTGGCGAATAAAAAAATTAAAAACCCTTACCACAAGCTTCTATTGTGGTAAAGGTTTTTAATTTTTTTTATTCACTTAAAAGCCACAGTCTCCGATTTTTCAGTTATTGTTTGGCATTTATTCTCGTTAAGCAACATTGCATATTTAGAGAGTAAGTACACAATTACAGAAACAATAAAATGCGTTGTATCAAATGTAGTTGATTGTGATACATTAAATCTATCGGCGATGGAGATATGAGTGTCTCCTTTACAATGTCGTTAATAAACTTTTAGACAGCACGAATTTTTCTTTATCAACAAGCTGTTGGCTACCTTCGCGTACATATGAGGGATGTATCATTCTAAATAATTTGTAAAAGTAAATTTCTATATATTGTTCAATCCATGTTACGTGGTAAAGGGATATGCAGATATGATCCTCTCTAATTACATAAGGCTACTAATGCGGGTTCAGCTGTACTTAGTACAATTTCAAAAAGTACGCTAGTCGTATTTAACGAAATTTTTGATAGTTTCATTTACAACGGCACTTAACCCAGTTTCGATTTTTTTATCGATGGGATTCTTTTATAACTAAAAAAAATTGATAATTTAATTATTGAAGAACTTACTAAAACAAAAAAAAATGTAACTTGCAAATTAAGTCAGCATATTTAAATTAAATTCAATAAAGTGTATGGTTAGCACGTGTTTGTAATGGACGTCAAAACATGCGGCAAACAAACAAATAGGTTATGGTCTCTGTCATGGTGTTTGGCGCGTTACAATTTAAAATTGATGATTAGTAACACGCTCATACCGAACCTTACCATTCCCAATCGAATTCGCCCTGAGATTCATTTCGCGACATATCTATTTTGTTTTGCACCTGTTTGTAATTGTTTTATAATTTCAATGTTGAAGATTTCCGTATAGCGTCATTCTTTTTTGTATTCACTATTATATGAATACAAAACAAACATATTAAGCACTTTGCTAAACACAAGACTGACTGAATTGCTGTGAATAGGTACTGATTGGTAGTGGTTTATGAAAGGAAATATACTTTATTCAGGAAAGTTCCTTTCATTCAGAAATCTTAAGAATTTTATCTCTAAAATAAGTTTGTTTTAACCGAAATATTGTCATAAATCTGTTCGTTATATGAAGGAAAAAATTAGTACTACAATTTGCCATACTTGCCTTACTTCGCACTTTTCAAATTGATTCGCTTTAACCGAGAATTTACTTTATCCAGGTTCACAATAAGTGAACACTGCTGCGTATGTATTATCGTATTTTATGTTTATGAATTTCCGTAATTTGAATTTAATTTACATAAAATCGCATTTATGGCATCGTAAGTTAACACGATGAGTCAGACTGACATTTTCATTACTCTTTCCTTTTCTGATATCCACGGAAGCTTCGTAAGTAAAGTCATGAAAGGGATGGACAAATTTTTTTAAGCATGTAATTGTATGAAGAACGACTAAGCTTTTTACATTATGACAAGTTGACAAGTATGCATCTAAAATTATATAATTGTAATTTTGTTTGTTTTGTTTTCTTTTTCATTAACATTGTGTTATTTTGTTTTTTTTTAATTTAGAACGAAACTAACATAGATGATGATACTAACATGCAAGAAGAAAATTTCTATAATGTCAACGTTAAAAGTTTGGTACGTAAGCTATGATTTCATTTTTCATTTTAGTTTATATTTTAATAATTTGAAAAAATAATTGTAAAGTTAAACAAGTAATATATACAATTTTCGAAGTAATTATGTACAGGTGATTTTATATATTTTTATATAAAACTTCATAAAATTGTTTTCATTATTTTATATTTATATTTTGTTAATATTAAAGAAATATTTTACTATTTAACAAATAATACCTGTATACAAGAATATTTTATTAAATTAAAATCATTGAACATATATAAAAAATTGCCAATATTTTTGCTTTGTAATATTAGCAATGTTTTGCTTTCTGCAACAAACATTTCCCATTTTTTTTTGCTTTGCTACGTGTTGCATTTATTTTTAAAAGATCGGCCTGTATATACATACTTCCTGTTCATTATAAAATGTTTAATTATGCCTAGATGTAGTTTCTTTCAAAAGATTGACGAACGTTACATATTTTATAATTACGGGAAACTACAGTTTTTCTCTCCAATAAGGTGAATATTAAAAATTAAATTTTACTGGATTTTCCATGAATACAAATTTTTGCATTATTGACACAGTAATTATCATATTATTATATTATTATTATTCGATTTGTTATAGACTAACAAATAGTAGAGGTATTATTTACACATCTTCAAGAGGTACTTATTGACTTTGTTTTTACTTTACTTTGTTTGAATATGTATTCTTTGTTTTACTTTACTTAAAGCCATAATTTGAATAAAATCTCTCTTGTGCCATCATACAAAATAAGTATCACTTCAAAAACCAATATTATATCTATCTATCTATCTAATTCTTTGTGTCGGATGCCAGGCAGGCACTTGAGCACCATGATCTTTGTACCACCCCCAATAGATGTCTCAGTTCCACTCTGTTTGTCTTGTGTCCACTAGGGGAAATTTGAGTACCCTTGTAGGAGCCAATAGATCTTTTCGGAAATGTTTCTGTTTGGATCCCTGCATAATACATTAAGGCTAGTTTTCTCCTGTTTTTCACATCTCCTACACCGGGTCTCGCTAACCAAGTCCATGCTGTACAGATGCTTCCTTAAAAGACAGTGTCCGGTTATCAAGCCGGTAATAATATTAATTTATTTCTTATTGCTACGAATTAGGTTGGCGGAAAGCCTCAGCTCCTCTAATAGAGTCTTAGTATGGAGTTGATTTTCCGTTAGCCTCCATTTCTTTTTATGTTACCTTTCTAGCCATAACCAGAACTCTCTTCTAGCGGAATCCTTGGGAATTCCACATACAGATTCTGATCCTATGAAGTTCCTCTTAGAACTTTCTTGACCAGTTCGTCCGCTATCTCATTGTCTTTAATCTCCTCAAGTTTTGGCACTCATATCAATGACTATAAGAGTTGTTATTCTTCCCCATATTCCAGAGTCCTACTCAGTACAGCTTAATATGTACAAATATTTTCAATATACATCGCGTTTTGTAAAGAAGGCGTGTCCGTAAGAAATTATAACTCAGCGATAGATAATGCCTACACATATCAACGGTTTATCGCAAGCTTTGCATAGAATTTTACAAACCATTATAATATAAATCGGGAATCGATAAACTTTTTCACTATGTCAAACATTGAGATCTACGCTTAACTAAAATATAAACACCTGGCCGGCATACGCGACCTAACACAATGCATACAATGAACCTGCTTATCTTCAAATTCGCAATCTTTCTTTTGTAACTGGATGTGTCTCGTAAAAAAAAAAACTTTTCGTAAACATCTCTTACGAGAAGTAATTTCTTTGTTAATACTTAAATCTTATCGGACTGTATATATTAATTAAGAAAAATGCTGAGTTGTAATTTCATACGAATATGTGTTCTTTATAAAATTCGATGTGTTTTGAAAACGTTCGTACGTACACAGTAAAACAACTTGAACTACGAAAGCCTATTGATAGGGGAAGGTAGTGGGAGGTAAAATTAAATGTATCCACTAATATTATATTTTGGAAACATTTGTGTTTTTGTATATATGTTTGTAATTTTTTGACACAAAAACTACTGGACCGATTTCAAAAATTCTTTCACCATTAGAAAGCTGCATTTTCACTGAGTGACATAGACTATATTACATTTTCAAAAAAAAAGGGATCCCCAATAAAAATGCATTAATGTAACCCAAGGTGTGAAAAAATTAATCACAAAAAATCTGTCATCGCGTACGCTGCGGAAACTATTGTTGATAGAACAAAAAAATGTGGAACAGTATTATAGAACGTATTAATATCTACAAGAAAGTCCGCGAAACCATATCTCCAACTACTGTAGTTATGCCACTATAACTACTTTTTTACATTTTAAAAGTTAATAAAAGTGCCGACAACAATCAAACCATATTATCCATACCTCTGTATTATTCCTTATCCTATTAAATGATATTTTATTAAAGACCATTTCAATACCAGTAAAGTACTTTTCAAATTATTAAAATCGGACATTCCATTCAAAAGATATAACGAATTTAAAAATGTCAATCTAAAGAAAATAATGCTATAATATAATGTAGTGGATATATAAGTAGCTAAATAAGCTAAATGAATACATTTAATTTTACCTCCCACCACCCTCTCCTATCAATAGGCTTTCGTAGTTCAAGTTGTTATACTGTATATTAACTTATACTGAGTAGGATCCTGGAATGTGGGGAAAATCTGACAACTCTATCAATGACACAGTATTGTCTTGCGCTAGTCTATTGAGTATTGTAACAAATGTTACATTTACTTCACCAACTTAAAAGGCTTAGTCCTCTTGAGTCTTCTTACAGTCTCTGTGTTGTCAAGGAACTGAAAGACCTCAACCTGTCCAACAGTATCAGGATGCGATGTGAATAATATGTGACCAACATCATCAAAAAGTAGGGCCCGATTATTCTTTGTGCTGAAATTGCGCACCCTACTGTAACCTTTTCGCTATGGATAGGTCTTTGGTGAATTACTTGTGGATTCCGTGTATCCCAATACCGCGAATTTTGCTTGCTTAGAAAGCCACATAAGTGAAAATGTTCCTCGTCTGTCATCCACAATTTGTTTACACAACTTTCCTCTATGTCTGCAAGATTTAATATGGTTCGACTGTATTCTAGACGCGCATTAACGGCTTGTGGACTCAGATGTTGCACCAGCTGGATTTTATACGGAAGCATGTGGAGATCTTTCAAAATAAGCTGCAGTGTTCGTCCTTTGGTCTCTAACTGCAGAGAACGTCTTCGTGTGGAAGTTGTTGGCGCTTCATGTACACTTTTCTGTACACGTTGAATATTTTTAACAGATATTCCTGTTTGCGGTCTTCCCACCCTTCTTGCGCCACCTGTCCCTTCAAATTTGGCTACAAGTTGCAATATTATATGGTTAGACGGAGCATATCTAAAATTAAAACATCGTCGAAAGTTTCTCTGAGTAGAAATAATGCTTCTTCTGTTTTCAAAATAAAAAATTACGTTTATTACCCTTTCTGCAGGCGTATATCGCTCCATAAAAGAGAAACTCAATAAATATTAATTCCAGAAAGAATTATTGAAATTAAAAATCGTGAGGCTTCTTTGGCGCTATACCGTATATAGTATCGAATATCTTTTTTTTTATCCTGTCAATATTACATAAATTACTAGATTGGTTAATGTTATCTATGAGTCCTCATAAAAATTTCTGTTATTGTTGAAACTTTAGATATTTAATTTATTTAATTGAATGATACATAATTTTAAATTTAATCCATATAAAGCAAACGTAATGATGAGGGTTCATATATATATGTACATATATTATTCCTTCCGCATATATCTAAATTATCTAAATATATGATAATTGTTATGTCAATACTGTAATTGTTTGCGTACGAATTTTTATAGTTTTAGAACTTTTTAAGTTTATATCTTATCAGTTTTCATATATTTCTATCAATTCTTAGTATCAGAGAAGTAAAAACTGGAGTAACTTGTGTATAACGGACTCTTAATAGTTTGTCTTTTTTGCTTTAATTTTTGTTTTATTTTGTGTATTTTTCTTTTATCTTTTCTCTGCGCCATTAGTGTAGGAGTTTCGGAGATCTAACAAAAATAGAAGACGATAAACAACCAAAAGAAAAACCTATTAGAGATGTAAGTTTTTCACCACCTCACTCATTCGTTTCACATTTACATTGCAAAAGACATTTACTAAACTTTTGTTCATTCAAAGTAACGTACTTAACATTAGAATAAATTTAGTAAAATTTCACGTCAACGATATAATAAAAAGCAGTTGATAGAAGAAAGTTTGTAAACATTTTAAATAATAATTATTATAGAAAGAAAATACGTATTAAAAATCATATTCTTTCTTGTTTGGAAAGAAATCACACATGAAAATTTGATTTAAAATATTTGGAAATTCGATAAATTTTCAAAAGTAGCAATAAATATATAAATTATTATTCATCTCTTAATACGCAAAATGGTTTAAGTTGATCAGAAAACTGGCATTATCGTATTTCCAGTAATTATTTGTCGCCAAAAAAGAATCGTAAGGTTGGTACTAGTTCAAAAGAGTTATCCAAAACGAAATTGAAAATTTCAACTAGAAGTTAATTGTATTTACGAGTTACAGTGTGTCACAAGAGCATGTGGGCGATTTTTCAGGGAAAATACTTGATAAAATATAAAAAATCTATACCATTAGCAACCTTTTCTAGAGTACTAAATCTCAATTACCTAATCTGCAGTCCAATCACCGCAATATCAACAAAATTGTACGCATAATATGTACTAAGATATAATAAAAAAAATAATATCCTTTAATACCCATAAGCTAAGCCCAATAACAGGGTACGAGGGATAAGCTACAATTATTGAGAATAGAAAAATCTAATTACCTATGAAAAACAAATTGTTGTTTATTAAATAGATCATTATTTTATCTGTCAAATGCAATTTAATTTGTGGAATTCGGTTGAATAGTGTCTGAGAAATAACCTATATAATACGTTTCCGCTATCGAAAAAATGGAATTATCACGAGAGAACTTTCAGATAATGATTTACTATGATTTCAAGAAAGGCTTGAGCGCGTATGAGTGCGAGGAAAGTTTAAAATCGGCATTTGGGGATCTCGCGCCATCATTGGCTACTGTTTATAGATGGTATAAAGAATTTGAACGAGGTTGTAACTCGGTTGTACACAGAAAAGGAGCTGACCATTTTTTAACTGTTGTTAATCCAAAAAATATTGCTACAGTCAAAAAAAATTGGTGGAAGAGGACAACCGCCATTACCTATGCAATGATAGAATCCAAACTGAAGATTGGATTCTCGCAAGTGAGATCAGTATTGCATGAACATTTACATTTGAAAAAGGTTGTAGCTCGGTTTGTACCCCATCATCTGATAGATTTACAAAAAGCAGAACGTGTTAGAATTTGTCAACAAACGTTAGATATGTTGAATGCTGGAGGCCATCAAATTATTTCTAAAATTGGAACTGGCTATGAAACGTACCTACCGTTTTTTGATGTTCCCACTTGCCAAGAAAGCCTAATCTAGATACATGAAGATGAGGAAACCCCTACGATGGTTGAAAAACAGCGAGCAATGAAAAAATAATATACGCAGTATTTTTTAGAAGTACGGGTTTGGTGGCCGCAATTAAATTAAAAGATCAGAAGATAGTTACCCCTAAATGGTATGTTGAAAACTGTTTGCCTATTGTGTTCAGTAATGTGACAAAGGGAATTATGTTACATTATGATAACGCATCGTCCCATACAGCAGGGATATCTGTTCAGTATTTAGCTGAAAATAAAATAAAAGTTATAGAATATCCTCCTTACTCACTGGATTGGGCGATGTGTCACTTCTGGCTATTTTTTGAGCTCAAAAAATATTTGAGAGGAAAAAGGTTTCAGTCAGAAGAAGAGATTGATATCGCCGTTAAGTGTGTTTTTGATAGTACCCCTAAAGACAGCTGGCTGAACGCTTTTGAACTATGGAAGGAAAGAATGGTTAAGTGTATTATTGTTGATGGCAATCACTTTGAACATATTTAAAATAAAAATTCTGAAAACTTGTATCAATCTTTCTATTCTCAATAATTGTAGCTTGCCCTTCTATATTATATAAATAAATATGAATATACATATTACATTACTACACTGTGGATGTATGCATTATCGTCTATCCGGTGAACCCTTTTCTATGCAAACCATCCAGCATTTTATTGGCTACTTTGGACAGAATATGTAGCCGTCTGTTTCATAATGTTCGTCCATGCAAAGGAAAAAATGAATCTAGAGTCGCACCTGGAGTTCGTACGAGGAACCAGAAACGAAATTCTTTCAAGTATGAAGGTTCAGTCACTATTGTTCTTAACAGATTTACATATGATTTTCCCGCAAATATTGTCTATTCTCGTGGTCAGAGATGACATACTGTGGCATATAAGCAAATCATCCTGGGATACAGTCCGTTCGTTTTTACCTAGGCGAATTCCGGCGCATGTCGATGTCTGCTTCGGTCATATTCGGGTTATGCGAACGACAAACATAAAGTAAACAGGGAAGTATTGGTATCATGCAGTAAAAATAAATTCACACTGATGAACACTTTTGTTAAGGTAAAGAATTCACACAATAGTAGAACAAAATATCCGCAATTAATTATAGCTTAACTATTTACATTTATATAAAAATGTTCAAAAGAAATAAACGCCGAAGTACAGTATTGTATGATGATGATGACATATTAATTTAAAGAAGTAGTAAATGATACCAAAAATGTAGTTAATAGGAGAAATATTTTATAGTATAGTTACAATATGTTATCAGTTATCGTATTTTTTTTTATTTTCCCGATATTTTCTTTCCACTTGTATTACATGATCACAACACTTTTTTCATTCATTGGCTGTTGCTAAATTAAATTCTTATTTTGCCAGTTCTAAAATCATGCCTAGTTTAAACTTGGTAGTGGCAAAGAAAAACTTCGCCACTCTTCTTTTAACGGAGAGCCGAATCAACTCTATGGGATTCAAATCTAGATGATAAAGGGGTAATCTCAAAATCGTGTATCCTTTCTCTTGTAGTATACTATCAAATTTATATTGAATATAATCTTTTTTGTAATATTTTGATCAGAGAATATAATTGCAGTTTTAACATTTCTGGTGAATAATTTATGTTTTTATCGTTCAATCAAGATATCATATCTCCTTTTCTAGCAGTGCTATTCGAGACGCGATTACTTTGACATCGTGATAAGTTGCATTATCGACAACTATCACAGAATTTTGTGATATATTAGAAAGTAATTTTTCTTGAAGCCATTTTTCTTAATTCATAGCATTCATTTTTGAGTGATAATCACCACTTACGGTACCAGATTTAAATATTTGCAAACAGTTTGGAACGAAGCATGCATTATAATAACCTTTGGAAATAATTGAGAATAGTCCATTGCTTCAACTTTTGGACAAAGTATTACCAGAATGTATATATGTTTCATCCATATACTCGTAGATTATCGGCCTAATTTTTCCCCGGAAAAAAATTAATTTTTTTGTAAATACTGAATTCGCAATTCTCTAATATCATTTCTTTCGATTAATAACTGACGATTATTGATGATGATACAAAGAATCTCAGACCGCAACTTTTCTTGTAACGCCATCAATGTTATGCGACAACCGTCAATATTGTGGAAATTGTATATAAACTAACGAAATAAAGTTTTTTCATAATTTTCAAGTTGAAGCCTCCCAAAATTTTGCGGAGTACGGGCACAATACAATTCAATCTACGCAGTAAATATGATCTAATTCGCATTCATCCTTCGAATTCAATTTTACCTAACACATAAGCATAGTATATTGGTTTAAGCTAAGCGATATCTTTAAAGTATTTTGATATACGCATAATAAATCCCAGAGATTTGAAGGCATCAGATCAAATATTAATTATATCCGATCTAAAGTTAAGATTTGAGCCAAATAAGATTCCAAGAATGATATTTCAGTTCTACTTGTTAAGATATTGCTTTTAATACAATAAGAGGATTTGCATGGTATGGCGTATGGAGTATAAATAACCACACAAAATTTATCAATATTTAATTCAAGTTTAAAGCCATCACACCATGCGAATAATAAGGTAAGATTCTGCTGAAGTTTAACGTTATCATCAATTGAGGGAATCTTGGCATAGATTTTTATATTATCGGCGTACGCGATAATGGGACGCTTGACTTAGAGAAGGGGAACATTTATAAACAAAAGAGATAGCAAAGGGCCCAAATTTGATTCCGTAGCAGTACCAGAAGCAAAGATGAAATCATTGGAGCAGTAACCATTATATGTCACCTAGCACTTTGAAAATACATCGATCTGTCATCGATTGTCCAAAATTTCATCGACGCCAGATTGTTGAAATACACAAATTAATTTAATCTGATACAATAGCTGTTTTAAACTTGATAGGTACTTTCCTCTTAGCCTCATTTTCATATAAGCCTACACAGTTTTAATTAAATTAGCTTACAGTGACTGGAAAACCAATCAAATACTGTTATCCCATTTTCGATATTTCAGGATATTCACAGACACTTTCAGTGGTTTAGATCATTTTTTTCTTGAAGTATCCGATTTGATGCCACCTCACCAAACTCCTTTTTTGGCGTACTTCAGTTAGTAAACACCTATGATCAGGTTCCACCATTTCTTAACATCCAAATTCTCGGGAAACAAATATAACGACTCGAAACCGCGCTCACTAAAGCAACCCCATATATTAATTTTTAAAAGGTTTTTAACAGTTCTTTCAATCATTGGTGAGTAGAGAGAAAGCGTTGTAAAATGTGTAGCAAGCAAGTCAACTACTACCCATGTCCTTCTTTTGGAAGTCCGCATACGTAATGAAACTTTATTTGAAAACACTACTCGCTTGTAATTTTCTTGTGCCCACAGGAATGGTGCTAAATGCGTGAGTGAGAAGCGGCATAGCTTTAATATTTAATGTTTGCGGCTTGTAAGCTTCTGCTCATTGTTTTTGCTAATGTATTTAATCCTTTACTAAAAATTTCCTTTGATCTTGACCCATTGTTAAATTAAGACGCCGATAACATCGTTATGATCATTTTATCCTGCTTTTTTTATTACGAGACAGAAATTTCGCGTTCAGTATAATACTAAAGTTTTGTTGAAAGACGGCCAAAAGATCATCGTTACCTGCCTAATCGCTATTTTTATTAATGTTGGTAGAATCCTTCTTGGCAGCAATCGTCCATACACTTTTGTGACACAGACTGTATTACTTTACATAAACAAAAATTCATTCGACTTTGTTAAAAGTGGTGATATTTGTAACGGCATGACCACTAGGACACACTTTAATCTGATTGTGAGTAAAACATGCCTGGTCTTAAAACTAAGCTTTTTGAAATGACTCTAACTACATGCCAATAATTTTCTTTATTTAACTATCCAGGCGTATTAAAGGAATACTACAACAGATCAATACCTGTTAGACAACATGTTTTAGAATTTGGATAAATTTTTAAATCTCTAGAATATTTTGTTCATTTTTGGTCTGTGTAGTTATATACCCAACGCATTCAAAAAGTTCTGAAACCGATTTCTTATGAACAGAAAGAACCAAGACACTAAATTACACAGAGCCCCTTCCCTATCTTTCACTATACACATTTTCGAGCAGCAGAGCCAGCCAGACACAATGTGAATCATTAAAACGTTATCCTAATGCAATTTACTATTTTTTAAGCAAAAAATAATGCACTAATAGATATTCGTTTTTAAGGTTTTACTTGTTAGTAAAATTTATGTGCTCATTTTTTTACGCATCAGTGATTAACCACCTACTGTACTCGCCAGATCTAACTTCAACTAATTTTTTTGCTATATAGTAGTCCCCGTATCTGGCCTTGCAGGCCCTTGGGGTAGTAACATGGTAGGCTTGTTACGACTTGAGCCATTCGGTACATTAGGATGGTAACGTAGTTAGCGCTACGTACCGACTGCCTATTATTACCCCGGAGTTACCTCTAGGTACTCATTTTGTGTCGGCCTGAGTTGAGCGGGGACCGAAAAAACGTCATTGATATTATTGGCTAGACCAGGGTTTGAACCCTGTTCATCAGAATCATTTAGCGACCTAGCCACTAGACCAACATGCTATATAATTGTTTGCTACCTTAATTAAAAATTGTATTAAAAGGGGAGCCTTCTGTCTCGGAAGAGGATTTCGCACAATATTACATTCATATGTACTCATTATTGTGAAGAAGAAACTAGCCAGCAGAATGGGAAAAATTTGGATGCTCTCTGCATTCACTCCAAAAAAGGACCTGGAACCTATCTATAAAAAATATATATTGACCGTCTGCCCTGAAAGGATGAATTCAAAGTGAATTAGGTCTTGAGCAACAATGCGCCTTTTTTTATTTCATAGCACGAATTGGAAACATCATGAGTCGTCTCTGGTAATTGCGCTTCTTAACAGATTTTTATGGTTATCCAACCATTTCAGAAAGTTACTCGTTCATCAGTTAAAGTGTGTGGAATACACTTGGCGTACTAGTTTTCCTTGCCCAAAACACTTACACTAATATGAACTCATCTTACACTAATATGGGTTACTCCAGGCGCGGCTCGTGATGACGTATTTGGGGGTGCACGTACAATGATGCGAGTGCTTCGTGTATTCTCCTTTACTAACTGTAGCGTTTTCTTAGTAAACACCGAAAACACACGAGGCACTCGCATCATTGTACTTGCACTCCCAAATACGTCATCACAAGCCGCGCCTGGGTTACTCCCATAGCACTTTAATATTTATTTGCCTGTTAACAAAGACGACAGCACACACATGGTCTATTCTTTTCAGTGTTGGAAGGGTATTCTTCCCGAGGATTCACTTCTAGTAATTCACGGCCATTTTAAAAGCGTGAATACCATCCAAATACCTTCCTACGACTTAAGCAATCGTTTCCGTATGCACTTCTCATAATTGAAAATGCTTTAATAACACTTTTTCAACACTTAAAGCATAACTTTATAGCAGATCTTCGTTTCAATGCAGAAATTAAAACACGTAAATTTAAACACATACTTTTCAAACAGACATACGAAGTACATTCAATCATTGTTCCGAAATCTTGACAGTAATTGGAGAGGGGAGGATCACGCTAAATAATTAGCTCGGCGAACTGCAGAAAGCGCTATTTTTACATTCAGACAGTGTTACGTCTTGGAACTTTTTGAATGCATTGTATAATATGACTTTTACTTATACAGGTTGGGTCAATAGTCACTTTACCATTTAAAAATAAAATAACTTTTTTAGTACTACTTATTTAATAATAATCTTTTTAACATTATAATATACACATCTTGGATATTTTTTGGCCTAATCATGAATGATAACATCTTTTAAGTGACACCCGTTTTCCTCTTCACAAAGGCGAGTTCTTTCTATGACACTCTTATTGCTTGCAAAGTGACTCTTGTTACGATTCCAATTTCCTGACGAATATTTTTCTTCAACTCATCAAGAGTTCTGGACTTAGTAACAAATACTCCCTGTTTCAAATATACCCATAAAAGGAAATCGAGGTCAGGGGAACGTGACGGCCAACGACACTCTGCATACTCTCGGACTTAGTGAACGGTTGCCCCATTTTGCTGGCACCACAATTCAGGCGTGTTCCCAACAGCAGGAAACATTTCTTAACATTTGGCGATATCTTTCGCCGTCAATCATGATCGTATTCCCATTATTATCCTCGAAGAAGTACGGACCTATCATATCACTCTTTCTGATGTAATTCCGCACAAAACCGTGACTTTGAGAGGAAGGTGCAGCTCTCGTTAATGAATGACTGTGTCTGTTCACAAATCCATTTAAGTAAAAATGGACTTCGTCTCCTGTTATCATTTTGTTAATAAAGTTGACTTCTTCACTGGACTTCTCTTGAATATGATCATAATAGTTTACCCGATCGGCTTTAGCTCATGTACTAATTGGAGCTTGTATGGAAACATGCGAAAACTTTGTATGCGTCTGAAAGTACTGCGGGTAATTCCAAGCTCTGGAGAACGCCGTCGAGTGCTCTTCATCAATAGTCTGCCGTGCCCCTTCAATATTTTCCTGTGAACGACCTGAGCGGAGTCATCCAGTCAAAGGAAGATCCTGGGCAGCACCACTCTGTTGAAAACGCTGAACGAGAGCCAATATCGATGGTTTTGACGGATGATTTCTTTTGTTAAAATGTCGCATGTATACTCTCTTGAGTAAGAACAATGGAGCGCTGATGTTCAAAGTAAAACTTTGAACATTGTTCTATCGTCAATTTACTTATAATTTGCTTCCGAATTTTGCGTTTTAAAATTAAAAAAGTTATTTAATTTTTAAACAGTAAAGTGTGTTGTATTATATACGAGTGGAAGTTTTTATGTAATCTGCCTAGCCATGAAAACAATAACCAATGATAATAATTTTTAAATGTCAAGTAGTGTCAATTTTTATAAGTATCCAAGTTGTGTTGAAATCGAAAGATTTTTGTAGTTTGCGTAGCAGTTTGAATAGTGAAAAACTAGTGATTTAAAATCTGGACGCAGAAACGATTTAAGATTTTTGATTAAAGAGGGAAATTATCCAAAAATTATCCATGAGCGAATTATTCCTATATATGTGAGAGTATTCAAAATACATTATCAAGTAAAATCTGGTCGAAACAATTTTATTGGTATCGAGAATCCATTGAGAATGATCCAAAATCTGACACAATGAAGAAAATTGAAGGTATTAACAGATAGTAAATAGTATTAAACTTTCGGTTATTGCAAGAGGAGTTTAGAGATCAAAGACACAGCAGTTTTGAAATTTTTACGTGAAGGTTTAGAAATTCATAAAATATCAGCAAGATGGTTTCCCAGACTCCTCTCACCAGAACGGGAACTTGTTAGAAGTTTGCTACTTTTAAAAAGTCTACGACTTTCTTTAAGACATTATTACTGGGGATGAAACCTGGATGTCACTATACGTCACTCCTACGTCACTCCTACGAAATAAGAGTCAACGCAACGGGCGCATAAAGAGCCTGGGCCACCAAAAAAAAAGGTGAAAATTTGAGCGAAAATATCTCATAATTTAACTGAAATAGACACTGCCGCACGAGAATTGCAGGGTACATAAGACTGGCACAAGACAGTGACAGTAATGTGTCATTGATATGGATGCCAGGACAAGGGAAGATTAAAAGCAATGAGATGGCCGATGAACTGGTCAAGGTGGGATCAAAAGTAGAGTTGAGAGACATTGGTGGAAAACATCGATGTTACGACATTTGTCGATATAAATGAAAATCGATGTTGAAACATCGATATTATCACGTCGTATTATCCTGTGATATATCACTATCACCTAGTGCTATTTTTGTGTAAAATATAAATATATTCATTATTAAGGAATAATATAGATTATTGATTAATGAATAAGAAATTAAGTTAGATTAAGTCAAGTAGAATTAGTAATGTTTTTTCCGTATTTTTAAATTCAATTTTAGATAAGTTTAGCAATAGGCAGTAATTTCAGTTTAATTAATTTATTATTCAAGCTTTGGTGTAAGAGGAGGGAAGGTTATCCCATCCTGAATCTCGTCTTAGGGTTTTGAAGTTACTAAAAATTAATATTTGAAAAATGTTACCTTGGATGTGTCTCTTAAATGGTCCTTAAACATTTATGTATTTTACTTAAAAATTGGCGTGTAAAGAAGTATCAATAATATCAAATAATAAACAATAAATAAGCTATGAATTATATGTAGTAATCAAATATAATACAAACAAATTGCAAGTCACTGCAAATCCAAATATGTATACTTTTTCCATTTGTAAAAAAATTAAATTAGGAACTGATGTTTTCCCTAAATCATTGATATTATCGATATTTTGATAAGAACGCATGGATGTTAAAACATTGATATTTTAAGATCGATGTTTTCAAAACATCGACGTGGATGTCCTAACCTTAATCAAAAGGGATCTTCATGGGACCAGAACTTGTATATGGAATTGCTAAAGATTCCGCCAGAAGGGAGGATCTGGCCATGGCTTAAAAAATAACAAAAAAGAAAAGATTACTAGATGAGCTGGTTGCTAGGATTTCAGCAAACCTAATTAGAAACCACCAAAAATAAATTATTGCTATCACCGGCTTGATAACCGAATATTGTTTTGTTGAGTACATATGAGGATTGTTCGGAAACTACGTGGCCTAATACAGAGATGGCGCGAATTCGCAGGAATCTTCTTTACCACTCTGTAGAATCACCCATTAATAGGTTTTAATATGACAGTTTGTGACTCACTTTGACAGTACGCCAAAGTGAACATCTTGTGTGATGTAATAATGGATAAAACTGAGTTGAGAGCAGTGATCAAGTACTTTCATTTAAAAGGCTTAACACCAATCGAAATCTAAGCAGATCTGTATTCCAAATTTAAGCGTGGTCGTTTGAGCACAAATGATGAACCCCGTAGTGGACGTCCAAAAATTGTTACTGTTCCGGATATTAATGAAAAGTCCACTGTATCGTCTTGGATGACCGTGGAGTAAAAGTGCGTGAGATAACAAACATTGTAGGTATCTCAAATGACAGTGTGCACAAAATGTTAACTGAAGAATTGGAAATGAAAAAATATTCGGCGCGTTGGGTGCCGCGATTACTCACACTGGAGCAAAAATTGAATCGTTTCACTGTTTCTCGCAACCTTTTGGCACGTTTTTGCCGCAATCAGGAGGATTTTGTACACCATTTCATTACCGGGATCCAAAGAAGCCAAAAACGGTTTTGACGTGGAATTATCTTGGTCGACTACTTATAAAAAGGTAGTATTGTGCCAATTTGTTACTACAATTAAGCTACAAAATCAAAGAGAAACTGCCTCATTTGATCAAGAAGAAAGTGCTTTTCCATCAGGATAACGCACCTGCTATTTGCTATTGTAATGGAAAAAATTCATGAAATAGGATTTAAATTAGTGCCTATTCCCCAGATTTGGCAGCGACTGTCATCTCTTTCCTTACCTGAAAAAATGGCTCGGTGGTAAGAGATTTTCGTCTAATTCCGAGGTAATCGCTGCGTAAATAGCTACTTCGAAGACTTGGGATTCATCGACCTACAATGAAGGCATTACTAATTTGGAATATCGTTGGAATAAGTGTGTTGAGCGAGCAGGAGGCTATATTGAAAAATAAAATGCTTTTTGTCAAAAAAACGCGCTTTCTTTGTTAGACCACGTAGTTTCCGAACCACCCTTACGTTACTCAATTTTTCCATTAGGAGAGTAGTGGTTTTTATCGAGAACACAGAACTAATAGAGTAGAATTGAGAGATTTGTTGGGGTAGTGCAAAGAGCTTTTTTTTCCTAACTGCCTGGTCCATCCTAAAGACGTAAAAGAAGGTGAAAAACGCACAAAAAGTTTAATAACTTAAGAGAGAATCTTGTTATTGCAGAAACTTTAGAGATAAGTTTATAGATACTGATGGAACCATATGTAGACACACATTTTTTTTTAATGCTTTAGGTCTTTCATGTCTAGGTAGATATATAAAATCTCCCCTCGTATAATTCATAATGCCGATGCTCATTGATAATAAATATAAAACAAATAAAAAGGAAAATAATTTCTTTACACAAAGAATTATTGTTTTTTTATCTAAAAGCTTCAATAAATTTTTGTATTACGTTTTGTCCATAACTCTTGTAAATATTGCACTGAAACTTTTAACATACACTGAAAAAATATAATAAATTGTAAAACGGAATCGATATATTCGTGACATTTAGCGATAAAACATGTATTTCAAAACCATATCGAAGGGGTTCCGTGTTTCGTTTTCCATTCGAACATACATAAATAACTTCCACAATAATTCATTGAATTCATTTACTTACCTTGGCCTACATCATTTGTATTTACTAATTACAAGACAGTACTTTAATAATTATCAATCATCTGCTTCAATTAACATTAACCTGTTAACTTACTAACGACGCGTTATTCATTTGTTCTCAACGACGTAATCACCATCTCTCAACCTTTTTGTTTGTTTACATTTCATATCAACTGCGTTGATGTCATTATCCCTCTACAGCGTTTAACAAATATTTTTGCATGTTTTTATATTTTTTTTCTTTTTTTTTTAACCTACCCAAATTCGACACAAAAGCGAACAAAATCATTGGGCGACGCTAGATCTTTTGAAATACTGAAGATGGTGGACAATGTCTTCAGTGAAGTGTCAGTAAAAGCCCTGGTAAGATTTAAGAGCTGACCATTTTTGTGTTAGTAATTGTGCACTTAGATAAATAGATAAGAAATAATTGGCATTTATGAAAAAATTAAATGAGTTTTCCTAATATTTTTTGAGTAAGTATATATGTACAAGATTAATTAAATTATTAAATTATAGACTTTTAAAGTAAGCGTGATTCCGATGACATATTTTTTAATTTCGCGGATATTTTGAGTTGGTAATAGGGATGGGCTTAATAGTTCTATTTAGTGAACTAGCTCGCGAGAACTAACCCACAAAAACGAATTAGCTCTCGAACTTTTAAGTTAAACTATATAAAAATTTAAACGAAATGATAACTGAAATCAGTTGTTCTTATTAGCCTACGGATTTAATCTTCAACCTTATATCGAATTGTCAATAAGATTGAAAATTGCTTGGGCCCCATAAGCTCATCATATAGCATATTTCTAATAGATACGAGTTTTATTTCAAGTTTTGGTTTCGTTTTTTAACAAAATATGCATCCATTAACTGTTGTAACTAGTAACTGTTGTTCATGGTGTAATAAATGGTATATTAAAACACAGGTTTCATACGTTACCATTTTGTCATGTTTGGAAAACAAGCCGCCCTTAAAAAACTTGACGCGATAGCGGCAGTTGGTCAGATTGACACTTTCAAATTTAAATATTGTTATCCGCGAAATATTATTTATTAATTTTCGTTAACATTACTTGATATTTTATTTAAAAATATAAACATGAGTGACATAGAAACTAATATGTCTTATACTCCACGCCACTTACGTACTTAAATTCTTAAAATCAAATGACAGCAATAAGATATTTATTTCTACTATTATCGGGATAAAATAATACAAATTTTGATGAATTTTACAATTTTTTACTTAACAAAATTAGTTATATGTCTGACGAAGCTCCTGTGTGAGTGAAACGATCGTAACTTTGCGAAGTAAAGAGTAATGAAATTCATTAAATTTTGTTTTATTTTATCCCGATAATAGTTATACATAATAGAATTTCATCAAGTAAAGGCTGAAACAATCCTATATTTATTTCTATTTTCGAACAATGTCAACATTGAAAAATGAAAAAAAAACCTATCAAAATGAAGCTCATTTCGATACTGTTTTGGGTTTCATAATGAGTTCATTACGAACGCAAAATAGAAAAATATAATTCTCGATGTACTGACTTGTTCTCTGACTTTCTTGGAATTATTTCGCTCATACGTTCATAAAGACAATCAGAAAGTTTTTGAAATAAACTGTTCGTCATTTTAAAAATGAAACGATAACACTTTTAATAGGTGGTGTGACCACCACGAGCTTCTATAACTGCTTGGCAACGTCTCTGCATACTTTCCACTAAATTGTTTAGCACATCTTGTCTGATTTGCATCCAAAGATGGCAAATGAGAAATACATAGATTTTCTCAAGCTTCAACTACCCTGACACATCGATGCAGTGTTGCATTATCGTCAAGGAAAACGAAATCTTGACCGACAGCTGCGTGAAAATATGGAATCACATTGTTGATGACTTGCTCTCTATAAATCTCGCCGTTCATATTCCTATCCTAAACTAACAAGTCTGTGCGTCCATTAAAACACATTCCTGCCCACATTGTAATCGAAACCCCCTTGAAATGGATGAATTTCCTGAACAAGTCGACGATTTCTGGGCATTAACGGATTGATCCAAACTCTTACACGTCTACTATCAGAATATCTTCTAAAACGAGACTTGTCGGTGAAGAGTATAGATTTCCATTCTCCCTGACAGTTTTGATGTTCTTGTGCTCAAGTCAATCTTGCACGTTTGTTCTCTGTTGTTAGGGGAACCCTTGTTAACAGACGCTTTAACTTCAAATTCCTCTCGTAAAGCCTCCGACGTACAGTTGAGATTGAAATTGCAATTGGAAAACCTTCGATTCAGCATTCTACAGGTATCGAGTGCATTTTTCGAGCTAATAGTGTAATATAGCGATCATGGATGGGAGTAGTAACTTTCGGCCTTGTAGTTCTAGGCCGTTCTGCAACAGTTCCAGTGTCGTTGTAACGTTTAACTATCCGAGAAAGTACACTTTGCGAAACACGAAAACGTTCTCCCACATCCGCTTGTCTAGCTCCGGCCTGAATCATACCAATGGCCTCAAACTCAATAGCAAATTTAAAATAGGAAATGTTTCATTTCAGTACTAGCAAAATCCCTAACTTTTGACGAGCAGTTTATTTAATAGACAATGGCATAGTGTTTTTAAATGCCATTTAGGAAAGACTATTTAGTTAATTGTTATTCAATACACCAAATATTATTAGTATCAATGTTAATCCCTTCATTTAAAGCGTTTTTGCGTAAGCGTACGCGAATGCGAATTTAGGGTTTTTATATATTTTTGATATTCAAAATATTTACGATAAGAAATGAGTACTAAACTTCTAGTTTCAATTTTTTTTTATTGTAAATCCACTACAATACTGTTTCGCTATACAATGGTTTCATCAGGTGGATGAAAAACTGAATATTTAAAATACAAGTTTGAATAGTTATGTACAAATTATTAAGAAAGAATCATGGTGGAGAAATTTTTGCAATCTTAAATTTAGTAGAGGGGAGTTGTTTAAATCTAATTGGTCATTTAAAGCTAATCCTAAATTATTATATCTATTAATTTCTAAGTTTTCTAATAAGTTAAGTTTTTTGCTTTTATCTTGAATATGTAAAATTTTGAAATCTGTATTAAAGCTACGATTGATATCTAAACAATGATTTGTGAAAGTTGGACCTTCGGACCTTGCGTACAGTCCAGATTTCTGATGATCCTTAAGTTGGAGGAGCTATTGTATTCAACATTTTTCATCAGACACTGAAGTTCGGACGGCTGTTCGCAATTGGATCAGTAGTAAACAGGAAAGTTTTTTCGTGGACGGAATGAAGAAATGGATTCAGCGTTTGGAGAAATGTAACGAGCGATCAAGATAATTTGTAATTGAGTCATTCATGAATTTGAGTCCGTATGTCTTTTCCCATTGTAACCATTGCATAGTTATACTGTAACCGCATGATCGTGCTGGTAATGGATATATTTAAAGTAGGTGTTAATTGAAATTCATGTGTTGATTTAAATAATTTCTGATACAGTTTAAAATGAACTACGAGTATTATACTCCTGAAGAAAAACTGTTTATAATTAAGCAGTTTTATGGCGGCAATTCTGCAGTGACCAGGGATTTATTTGCAGTAAATTTTTCCAAGAGGAATATTCTTAGCGCAAGTACTATTCGTAACACGTTTCACCGTTTTTTGAGAAAACATTTACTTTGATAAATAATAAAAATAAAGAAGCTTCTGTTGAAAATTTTAATGCGCTAGACGTTCAAGTATGTGCTGCTATAGAAGGAGGTCTTTTTCAACATTTAGTTAATAAATAGTTCTAGAATTCAACTATTATATTTAGTACGAAACTTTTGTTATTGTTAATTTATCTTATCTTTTGAAATTCCTTATTATATCTGCATCTACAAAATTTTAAGAATTATGTGACATAGGATCGTTTATGTATATAAATAAATAAAATTCACCACATGTATTAGATCAGAGCCTTTTTTTAATTCCTGAATACGACATAATAATTTACTACCTTTACTACTTTGGAAATGGATAACCTTCAACCAACATTCTAAATCTGACTTGACATATCTATGTATACTTGACGTAAATGACGATTGCAAATCTTTCGTGACTTAAACACTGCGAGCTGTTGATAGTATTTTCCATGTATTATTTCTACGTTATCTCAGTTAAAATGATATAATAAGCTATTTCATTGGTTAATTTGCATGCGTACAAGCGACCAGAAAAACAGTATTAATATCCCTTTCATGTGTTAATAACGAGTGATCATTAAAATTTTCGCTCAAGTAAGCCATGTAAAATGTTGACCATTCTCCACCAAGCATAATCGCACTCTATTTCGTAGAGCATTGAAAACATTGATCAGTATTTGCGGTGAGTTATTGATGTGTTCACATTTTTCTATGATTTTATGTCTTAACTCTTGTAGATTATTAATTGGTGTGTCATAAATAATATTCCTTATATATGGCCACACAAAAAAATCCTGACTGTTAAATCACACGATCGTGGTGGATATGGAATCGCTGTATTTCTACTTATTATCCTATCGCCATAAAATTGTTGCAAAAACTGAATATTTTCAAGTGTAACGTGAGATATATCCCCATCCTGTTGAAAATGTCCGACCTGGAGTTCATCATTAGTCAATTGATTAGTAAAAACACAGAATTTCGTTACGATATTTCTCCGATGTTATCGTGCCCTCACAGAATATTGGTCCTATTAATCGGTGACGACTCATACCTACACATACGCCTATTTTTTCTGGATGTAGAGGAACTTCTCTGTAGAAATGAGGATTTTCACTGGACCACATACGCATATTTTGCGAATTAACATAACCTTTCAAAAAAAACCAAGCTTCATCGGTGAAAAAAGTATGATTTAAAATATTGTCTGTCATTGTTTGAATAAACCATTGGCAAAATTGTGTTCTTTTTTCATAATCCGTAGGTAATAGATTTTGTACAGAAGTTAATTTATATGGATACATGTGCAAGTCCTTTTTTAAAATTTTTTGACATGTTCCATACGAAAGCCCTACTTGTTGCGAAACTCTGCGAATAGATGTTTCGAATAGAGATTCGTTAATAATTTGTCTGACATTTTCAATTACGCCGCGACTTCTCTTGAGAGGAGGACCGCTTCCTTTTTTCCTTAAAATACTGCTTGTTTGACGAAAAAGATTTACACAATGCATTAGCGTATCACGGAAAGTTTTATAGCTAGGAACAGTATTTGGATATCTCTCTTCAAACTCCGCAAGGCAATTTTCTATTGAATGCTGCCAAATACCATCAATTTTTTGAGATGTCAGGAAGTAACATTCTACCATAAACGCTTTATGCATATCATTAAAGGCCGTTACTTTTTCTTTTGATGAAACTTTAAAATATATACATATTTGACACTGACAAATGTTTGAAATAACATCTTAAGGACTAAAGCTACGACATAATTTTTATATACGCGGCCAGCTACGAGTGAAAATTTTAATGATCGCTCGACGCTCGTTATTATGTCTTATGACTGGCGCTGTCTTACTAATGGTATTATTTTTCGACAACTCGCCTGTGCTCACTTGGTATATTCGACTGACATTTTACTTGACGTTTGTAATGTAAGTGCAGTTCAAGTAACGACATGATTTCGGACGAATGACTCGATTACAAATTATCTTGCTCGTTTTTACATTAAATGGTGATTATGTGGAAAAATAATTATGTACATTGCTAGTACGATAAATTTACTTCATTTTGAGACTGGTGTCACCATTCTGTCTTCTCTTATTCTTATTTTAAAGAATTGGATACCTTATATACCTATCGATCCGCCCTTGTATAATCTTATATTAAATACATTTCTTCTTTAAATAAAATTTCTTATACATTTTGTTAAATAAATTAAACTAAAAAATATTTTTCGATGAATCGTCTACTGCAGCGAAAAGTTGTTCAAACACTTATTCAGTTTAGAAACTAGTTCTTGCAATTAAAAACTTCTAGAGCTTATAAATAAAATTACAAAAAGTGAATTTAGAAACATCAAAGTGAAACTTATATTTTGTATATTCCATGGCGGTACACTTTGATATTGAATTCAAAAAGTACATACAGCTTTTTGAAAAGAGTCACTCTTGACATAGTTTCAGGGATTTTTACAATACCCTTTTAAAAATCGCGAGTTATCTAAAAGGATATTTCCTATAATAGTATCTATAAATGCAGTCTATTCATTTAATTATTTCTTTAATCTAATAAAACTGGAATAGAGTTTTTTTAGTAACACGCTTAAGTAAGTAACTTTTCAGATTTAGGTGAGTTTATATTAAGTTGCATTTTGAGCCTAATTCATTTCAGTTATTACCTTCCTCTATCTAGCCTTCTGTATTATAAAGCTATTTGCAAAAAATTCATTTGGGTTATATTTATCTATTTATAGTATAAATAGATAAATATAACCCAAATGAATTTTATGGCCGAGACGAAAGGTATAAATTTTATGCCTTTCGTCTCGGCCGTACCTCTAATCCACTGTCATAATTTTAAACTTTACTTTTTATTTTTGACATGAATATAGGTGAATTGTATCATAATGGTGAATTTTACGATCAATATATTAAATCCTTGCATTTAAATTTTTGTTTCTTAGAACCGGTGTAGTGTCTGTGAATAGTATGATGTTTATCAAACATTTCTGGTCTAATTATTTATTAGCTGATAGTTTATTTACCATCGCTTTTTATAATTTCATGGTACCATATATACGTAAATACAGTAAAATGATATCACGACTAGTATTCAACTTGAATGAGAAACCAATGTTTATCATTAAATTCATTAAACAAAATGGACTTATATACAAAGGGTACTATACTCTATCCACTCAACAGAAAAAGTGCAAAATCAGTTCGTGATCACAAAAACTAACTCTTTGATTGGTTGGCTAAAATTAAAGAAAAGTCAGTTACAAATGATTTATATTTCAGCAATTTAGCGACATAACCTAACTTTGTCAGCTACGTCAGCTTTCATAGGATTTTGCCGTGATTTTGAAACTATTTGCATTTTATTTTTTGTTGTAAAATTAGTCTTGTTGTAGGAAGCACATAGCGTGGTATCGATTCCTTTGAATAATAAACAAAATTAGGGTAAAATATTTTATTTTTAGTGTGCATGTAACATATTAGTTAAATAAATATTCACACATGTAATTATTAGAAAATGCCGAATAAATTATTAGATCGACTTTTTCAATTCAATAAATCTAAAGTTAACAAAATTTGCTCATGATAGCATCAATATTTTCTAAATATCGATACATATGGAAAAAGTGTGTACTTATATGTCAGTAAAGCTCTTATGTATATATTAGCACTTGATTTTCAACAATTTAACACTTATTCAATCTTTATACGTCAATTTGGAGTGCTTCAATTTTCTTTATGTATAAATGACAAATTATGGTTTGTATATACAATGCATTTAATACTCTATTTATTTATCTTCTGGGGATAAGAATTTATTAATATTTGGAAGCCTCAATATTTTCTGGTTTGTTTGTTCGTTTTATTATTGTCTTTCCCTTCCCCCATGCTTGATATCAATTGCTGAACATAATTTTTCAATTCTTCATATCTATATAAAGGTTGCGTTTATATACATCTATACAGAATATATTTTAATAACGGGTGTTCAGGAACATTCGAAGTCAAAGTAGTCCTTGAAAATATTAAGTCATGTCTGAGATAGATTGATTTTTGACAGACAACAGAAATGAGGTACAGTTGACATTTAATAATTATTACAAATCAGATACTTAAGTAAAGATATACGATTTTTTGTTCAGAGCCCACTTGACTTCGAATGTTTCTGAACACCCGTTAATTTGCTTTCTCAACTGTCAAAAAATAACACCGGTGTAGCGACATCTATCGCCTATGAAATCAGCGAGTATTTTCATTCGCTTCCCGCCTTCCCGCATAGCCTTCCCGCTCGCCCGTCCTCCAGCGTGAAATTTCCTATTTGGTATTCTCTATACCCTCGGAATATAGTAGTACCATGTGGACAAACATCACCTAGTGCGACGAGAGTAATTTATTCTTAGCACTAGTCTACGGATAAACCACGCGCGAAGTTATACCACAAAACTGCCCATGTCTCAATTCGTGACCACGATGCCACAACAAGCACTTCACACTATCACTGCTAATGAATAATTGGACCCACAGACGTGAGGCGACGGTTACTGTGCTCGTATGAATATGCCGCAACACACAGCGCCAAGCAACCTCCTGCGACTCATTGTCACGTCACATTGCAAAACTTTTCTAGTACCCTTTGTATAATTGCTCTAAAATTGCTAATTATATTAATCTATAATCACTGCCATAAAGCTATTAAAGACTCTTAGTATTTTGAAATATCAACGATATGTCCGTTGAGTGTTAATGATTAGTTGGTTATTTTCAAAATAAATCTAGTTTAACCAAATATTGTTAGACCAAAAAATGATTAAAGTCAAATCCCGTCGTCCTTAATATATCATATTTAATTTATATCTTTCATTTTGGTTAACTTTAATTAATGCTTTATCATGTTAATCTATATAAAAGCATAATCTAAACGATACTGATTAAGTAACATTTGCTCATCCAAATTAATTGCAGAGCATGGCATAAGTAAATTAGAAACAGACACGCCCTGATGAAAAATTAGCTGACATATTACATATATAAATATGAATTCTCACATATAAATGCTGATAAATACGAAAGATTCTTTTAATCCAGATATTTCGGGGTAAACTTGATATGTTTTACGAGATAAAAGACCAGTAAACTATAACTGCATATATTTTATTTATGTGAAAATACAAAATTTTTGCTATAGTATATATAGTACATTAGGCACATACACAACTGTCAATACCAAATTAAGTAATTGTGTGGTATTGCATAAAACATTTAGTATGTAGTCCTACATTATACTTAGAACATCAGGTCGTTGTTCTCTCATCATAATGTCGGCAACGCGTTTGTTTTTCCTAACGAACTACCAGGTGATCTAGCCGATCATAGCGCAAAATCAGTGTTATGAAATGAGTGTCGCCCTTTTTGATATATATATATATATATATATATATATATACAGATTTTCCAAGCAATCCTTGGTCTAAATGCAAGATAATTTAACTATCCACCATTTTGCATATGTATCTGCCACGCCTTTTGAATTGACATGTCAATGCAATGTGCATTAAGAGGAAAGTACCGCTTTTTCCCTCGTATTGATATGCAGTACAGGCTAATATTTTGATAGAGAGAATAAATTGACTAGATGAGATAGCTGTATCTAGAAAAAGAATTGTAAGAACTTACTGCACATTCTCTCACAAATTACCTGAATGTTTCTCTGTCTTTTCGAGAGTACCTCTTTACTGAATGTTGAGCATATTTGTTGCTTTTAGTGATAATCATTTCTTATCAAATCTTTATCGAAGAAATTTGCAATGAGGTCTCTTGTGTTTCAGACACTTCATAATCGTCGAAATAATCCTTTACAGTCTGTAAGTCCTCTCTAATCCACTGATAAGTTTACTTCATCTTTTTTTGATAGTACCTCTTGGCTTGTTGATTATTAAGGTTTTCTGAAATTCTGAGGTACGTGATCTTTAGTCGCCGCCAATATCGTTTTCAAAAACTATTTCAGTTGGAACTTTTAGCTGTGATCTGGGTAAATTATTTATACTCTTATCGTCATCGCCTGAATCTTCATGTGTTAGCTCGGATGTTGCATTATTTGGAGAAAAAATTGTAATTTTTTGTTTTTTTCCGCTTCGGCTTCATCTTTTAACATAGCAAACGCATCTTTAAGTGTAAGACCTCCAAAGTAAAGAAAACGTTCATAGGCATAGATTAGCCTAATGTACTATATATAATACACCTTACAAAAGCACAAAAAATATCAGCCACATTCCTTTTGGTTCCAAAAACGATAACCTGAATTTGAACTTGCCGCAGGCTCGCCATATAGAGGATTTTTGGGCTTTACTGTCGTGGAAGGTTTATCATGGAGGGTGGCCAGCCCAAAATGAAGAACAACTAAGACGGTGAATTTAGAAAAACTAAGAGAAATTGATTTGTAGTTCGTTCAGCGCCAGATAAAAGCCATCCGCAGAAATTTGCGTCTGGTATTAGAGAATGGGCCACTTCACATGATTTCAGAATGTAGTTTAGCTAAGTATTAAGTTGCACTTTATCATAACTAATAAGTGTTTGAATAAATTTGATCGTTAAAAAATTCATATTTTGTGCCAAAACTATTACGTTATAATGCAGGGTGTCCGTGAAAATGTGGAAAATCTCTTGGATGTAGATAGAACATGAAAAAATAAGATGACAAGTTCCAATAATTTTTGTCCTACAGGCCCTTCCTACGGAGATATGCGTCCCTGAAGGACGCCGCTGGAAATCGGTTTCTCTTAAGTACTAAATATAAACGCAGTGGTGTCCCAGGAGGCACCTTAACGAAATTATTGAAAAATTTCATAAGAGGGTTCAATATGAGCTCCGTTAAGTCTGCTACACTCGCGGGGACGATGTATTAAGGACTGTTGTACCCGCAACAATAACCCACCCGTATTCCTTATCACATCACAATGAAACGTTATTATCTGTAGAAGTTCTTCCCTAGTATCGACCGGAGTGGAATATACCAATTTTTTGAGGTGTCCCCACAGGTAATAATCCAACGGCGTTAGGTCGGTAGATCGAGGAGGCCAGGCAATAGGTCCTCGTCTACCTATCCAACGGTTTGGATAGACGTTATTCAGGTGCTCCCGCACACGAACGCTGAAATGAGGTACGCCATCGAGCATGAAGTACATGTTTCGTCGGGTTTCAAGTGGCTCTGCTAAATCTCGAAAAGCGAAGAACTCCAAATAAAGTTGTCCATTCAATCGTTCTGGCAATACGAATGGTCCAATCAAAAAATTGTCAATGATTCTTGTCTAAATATTAATTGATTGGAACTGATGTTGATGATGCGAAACAATAGTGGCATGAGGATTTTCATCAGTCCATACATGTGTGTTGTGTAAATTGGTGATACCATTTTTGGTAAACCTTACTTCACCCGTGAAAAGAATAATGCTCATGAAGTTTACATTATTTCGTTGCTGATGCAATACCCAGTTTGCAAATTGCATTCTACGAGGATAATCTTCAGGAATCAGTTTATGTATTTTTGCAAATGATGTGGATATAACAGCTGTTCACGAAGAACTTCATGTACTATTGTTTTCGAAGTATTAAACTGTGCTGATAATTGTCGAGTGCTCATTGATGTATTGTAATCTACAGCATTTAAAGTATGTTTTAAAGTATGTTCCTCTAATCGCGGCGTAGGTACGGTTCTTCTCACACCAGCCTCATTACTATTTTTTCCAAACTCTCCTAAAACTATGAAGAAAATCAATAATATGTATTATATTATTAAGTGGAATCGCCCACCATTTCCCATTAGACGTTGGTCAACTCGTTGAAATGCCTTCTGGTTTGGTAGAGCACGATTAGGAAATCTTTCGTGAAATATCTTCTGGCTTCTAAAGCATTGCAACACGCAAGACCGTACATCAGATGCATATCTGCATACTCAATAAACGTGTATTCCATACTTTGAATAAATACATAATTAAATTCACCACGAAATCAATGTGTCAGCGATGTGAAAGATTACAAGTTCTAAAATGCCGGGTATTTTATTTATTTCGTACCATATTAACGTTTACAACAGCAATAGGTTTTTTTGGTGCTGATAAAAACTAAAACGCACATTTTTTACGAACATAGGTCGAACTTTTTCTTGTAAACGGTTCATTTTATCGGCAATAAGCAAGAGTCCTTTTTCTTAATCTAAGGTTCAAGTTATCCAGTTTTATTTTTTTGAAGTCTTAATATATTGAAGTCTATATATATATATATATTAAAAATTTAGACATTCAGTTGTAAAGTTTAGCCCGCCTCTGGTAAACTAAAAAAGCTAAATATGGTTCAAGGACACTATTTTAGGAGGGTCCTTACTAGTGTCCATCACATTAAATTTTTATTAAGTACTTTTAAAGAAAATTCAAGAAAAACCGATATCCAGCGGCGTTCTTCAGGGACGCATATCTCCGTAGGAAGGGCCTGTAGGAAAAAAAATTATAGGAACTTGTCATCTTATTGTTTCATGTTCTATCTGCATCCGAGAGATTTCTATTTTCCCTCACACCCTGTATATTATTAAATGACGTAATCTTTTTTTGGTCAGTCACTTTGATTAAACTTAAATATCATAACGGAATTTGTATTAATAAAAAACTGTTTAATGGTTAGGCTTAAGATTAAAAGTACATCCCTGGTCTAAATGAATAATTACTTTGACGTGGACGTCTAATTAAAAAGGCACGTTACGCTAAATATGGCACGCGATTATGAAAGAAGAAATCTGGAGGATATTTAAAATTATAATCACTTTAAATTTTCTTTAATCAGCGAAGACGTATTTCATGTTTATAATAATTTTAACTCTATTAAAAGAAACATACATTTATTACTAATTTTTTGAAAAATATGGGAAAGCATAAATTGTATTCTGTTTGAACTACTGCGAATGTAATACATGATTATTAATTTATATTTGAAAATTATGAATTAGACTTGAACGTTAACACATATTAGTCATGGCAAATAAACTCTAATAACAAATACATTATGTTGGTAGTTTCTTAGCAAATAAATTAATTGCAGCAACACATTTAATTATAATACATTATTAAGTTAGTACCTGCTGGTAATTATTTGTGCTGATTTTCATCAAACTTATTAAACAGTTATAACAAAATCACCATTAAGTTAACAATAAAAGTTAATAGTAGTCATGACGAATTACTATTTTAAAAACTTTTCATTCCATTTTTTTAACTCTAAAAGTGGGACAATTTGTCTTTATTGAATTAGCGTTTCTTGTGACTACAAAAGAGGACTTGCGCAGTATGCGTCAATTAGTATAGTCATTATATATGCATTAATATTAATTGTTAATCAATTACAATTGGAATGTAAATTAATGACTTCTGGTACTTCATCAAAGCTAATTATATAATATTCTAATAGTTTGTGTTTCTAGTAAACTTGATCACTAAGTCAGATGGTTTGAATTTCTTAATTCTTTGCACTATTTCTGTTTCGAAAACAAACTTTTAGTTAGCACGTTTGGATGAATTGATATTCGTTCATAATATTTTACATTGGTTTGACTAATTATTTCTTGCATTGAGTGAATTGATAATTCTCGTTGAATGGCATAATTAAAAATGTAATAAAGAACGGCGAGGATCATCCGTAATACTATATTCCGAAATATCTGCAGTATATATACTTCAGACTGGCTTTATAGATAAGTAGTTTGTTTTCCAGGGAGGTTTAAAGTTTCTTCCGATAACCCAGTAGTGTTGGCTCAACTCCAACATGTTTCAGATAATATTTCAAAGAACTAATTCCAGTTGACATTGCAAATATCTTGCTGTTAGAAGGTGGTGGAATATATGGAATATAACTTATTAAAATAGACTTATTTAAATATTAAATCGAAATACTTGCAAACTTGGTTTGGCTTTTTGGTAGCACCTACATAATTCCACTTTTTATTGATATTGAAGTGTTTCCTAACTTCATCTGCCCCCTTTACAATCTTTTAATTTTCACCTTAGATCCTTCATTTGGACAGGAACTTTTTCAAGTGTACAACGTAAGCATGACGTTTACCCTTCCACTTAATTTTCTCGACCTGACAGGCTTATAATGTCGAAACACGAGTTTAAACCTCAATATGACCAGTAGAAAGAAAGTTAAGGGCCTAATAATATAATATCAATAGCAGCAGTACTATTATTTAAATGCAGATGGCGCCACATAACAGTAAAAGTTCACGACGTAATAATAATAATCTTTATTATTAATTAATTTGTGATGTAGATTATCATTACATAAAAACATGTACAAAATAGTATTTAAAAATATATAACAAAAAACAAAACAAATTAAACGTAAGAAATGCTGTCGCGCATGCGTAGAAGTAAATTCGAGTGCTGTTGTTTTGACAATTGGATTTACTTACATTCTTACTTTTATAAAGTGAAGGTTAAATTTTATGAAGTTCCGTATTACACAGGCCCGCATTAAACACAAGCCCGTGCCTACCTATAGGAGAGTGTGTAACAAACACGCAGGCGGTTGATTACGAGATTAAATTATTAGTAGCTAACAGAATATAAAAAGTATAGTAGGTATATAGAAAAACATGTGGAATCTATAAAATGTGTACATATACTGAAATAAATATATGAGGATTCTTTACTGTAAAAGAATCCATAGTTTATACACCATCAGTGCTTCTGGTTTTAGGTGTTTAACTAAATATCTTTGAACTGAGATAATAAATAAACATAAAACATCTGAAACTGAACAAGGCACCCGACAAGATCGAATTACAACGAGATACTTCATATACTAGAGGGCGACGGCCTTGAAATAGCTAGATATACGTACAAGGTATGCTATACACAAAAAAGGTTCAACGAAAAATTGCGAGAATTATAGAATGATTGCCCTCATATCACATGCGAGCAAAATATTAAGATCAGCGTCTGACTCAGTTTACACAGCCGCAAATACCACCGGAGCAGGCAGGCTTTGTAAAAAGAAGAGGCACGAGAAACCAAATTTTTAACATAAGACAGTTAATAGAGAAAAAAAGAGAGTTTAATGCACCACTAGTACTGTGCATTATTGGTTACAAGAAAGCTTTTGACTGTGTTTAGTGGCGAAGTCTGTGGGTGGTATTGAAAGAAATGGGAGTAGCCTAGCCACCTCATTAACTTCATATCACAATTGTACCACCAAAGTGAAACTTGCGTAAAACTAAATAACAACATATTACAGCCATTTAAGATACGAAAAGAAGAACTACAACGGTGCATAGTCTCTTCACAACTATTTAGCACATATGGAGAATACATTATGAGACGAGCACTAGATGACTTTGAAGGAGGAGTCTCAATTGGAGGGAGGAAACTTACAAATCTAAGATATGATACTACATTAATAGCGAATAACATAGACGAGATGCAAACAATGCTAGAGCGGGTGTCGAGAGAAAGCACGAAATTAGGTCTCGAGATTAATTTGAACAAGACCAAACTCATGATCATTGACAGTGGAAACATACTTCCACAAGGCAATAAATTAAATGTGGAAGAAGTCAATGATATCATATACCTTGGATCACTTATAAGCAATCAAGGAGCATGTGAGAAAGAAATTAATAGACGTATCTCAATGGCGAGAGGTGCAATGGCGAACCTGAACAAGATATGGAAAGACCGGCAAATTACCAGAAATACTAAAACCATATTAGTTAAATCCTTGATATTATTGATTTTTCTGTATGGAGTTGGGTCGTGGACAATTAAAGCCTCGGCAGGAAAAAGATAGATGCATTTGAGATGTGGTGCTGACGGCATATGCTACGCATATCTTGGACCGAAAAACACACTAACGCATCTATACTGGATGAACTTAAGGTTCAAGATAGACTATCTAGAATAATACTGCAGTACTTTGGACACGCAGCTAGACGAGGGGGGGGGGGATTGAGGGTAATAAACCAAGAGGCAAATCGCCAAGCAGGTGGATTGATCAAATGAAAGACATTACAACTAAAGACCGTGAAACGTGGAAAGAAAACGTGAACAACTGTACCTAGACATGGGATCACGATTTCTCAGTCATGAGAACACGACAAAGAAGATAATAAAATGTATACCGTTATAGATATTATTGTTTTTCGGGAGCGTACACATACCTTTCGCACTGACTAAATACAATAATTGATATCACACATTCAATTTTGTTCATTTAATCTATATATTTATACTCAAATGTAGCAATAAGAAAGCATTGCCGGGTTGAGTTAGTGTAAAGTCCTATGAACAATAGTTATCAATCTGCAATCAGGTAACGTCACTAGTGCATGAAAATATGTCACTTAACAAAAAATTGAATACCGCGCGGTCATTAAATTCTTAACAGAGAAGGAGAATACGTCTAATCAAATGAACTAACGTTTATAGTTTCATATTCTATTGTAAAAAAAAAGTGGGGAAAACGTTTCTGTTTGGGGCAAGAATTCCTTGAAGATGAAGAGTGTCCTGGTCGGGCAATTGAAGTGGTAGTCACAAAGTATTTCATTTATTGAAGAATTGATTAATACCAAGATCGCCGATTGAAAATGAAAGAATTATTAGCAATATATAACATATTTGAAACAAGTATTCGTCAAATTCTGCCAGACCATTAATTATGAATAAGGTTAGTGTAAGATAGGTACCACGACTTTTTTCTGCGTTATGCGTGTTTATTTTTAAATATGTATGAAGACGTTCAACAATAGTTTTTGGAGTCCATTGTTACAGGACAAGAAACAATGGTCCTGTTATGATCCTCTATACAAAAAGAAATCAATGGCATAGCGGCGACCAGATGAATCTCATTCCGAAAACGCAAAAGTCGTTTAATCAAAGAGAAAGATTATGATCTCAATATTCTGGAATTTTAAGGACTTTTACAGCTTAATTTTAAAGATCGTTACACAACTGTCAACAAAACATTGCGCTTGTTGCATAAATTAAGAGACAATATTCGTAGAAAATGTCGAGAAGAATTGTTAAAAGGTGTACTATTACAGTATGACAATTCATACTGTTGCAGTTTCACAGACTGCAATTCGTGAATGTGGCTTTCAAAAAATTTAGCTACCACCATATAGACCTGATATGCCTCCTAGTGATTATTTATTTTGCTTTTATTTTTTTTATTTGAAAGATCTTTCAAGACGTTATTTTCATAACGATATTGAATTGCAAACAGCCGAAACACAAACATATTGAAGGAAACACATCATATTATTTTTATAAGGGTATACAATTACTTTTGTATTCTACAAAACTGGTGGGGTTTTACCCACTCATGTATGTTTCAATTTATTCTGTTATAAAATTACTATTTAATCGTTGTAATAAATGCATTATTAGTGGAACTATTGAAATATCAAAATTATAAAACTTTCTTTTTCTACCAGGCCGAAAGCACAAGGCGCTTATCTTGAATATATTTCTATATTTAGTTGAATATATGCTTTCAATATCTTGTCTCCCCATTTTCATGCACTTTGTTTTAACGCCTTTAATTTCTAAATGATATTGTCTTGCTTGTCATGTCGTCTGCGTAGTATATTATTTGATTCTGGTTAATTATGATATTCTTCTTATGTATATTTTGCTTTTCTTATACATAATAGCTTTCAATATAGATTAAGTAAAACTAGATTTATGGGGTTTCTTCTTGTTTTACACCAACGTTTATTCTAAATTCCTGTATTATTATTAGAGTGGATCACTTTTGTCTACACGCCAGGATAGAAGTTTTAGATATGTATACATATTATATTACTCATTAGGGTTTAACGCAAGTATATATCCGGCATGAGTAATGTTAGTTTATCTATTTAATTATAAATGTTATATTTAACCCACTTGCCTTATTTATGTAGCACAATTTGGATAAGATTGTTGAAGTAACGGGTTATCGCAAACTTTACACACTAATTTTGCACCATCATAATATAAATCCGGAAATTTACCGATATACTTTTTTCCATTATCAAGCGATGGCCACATTTTGCCCTTCTGTACGCCCAACATACTATGACTTACATTATTTAGAACGCGTAAAAGGTAACGGTGAAACGTTCGACTATCTCCCACCGAGACCCAAGATGAACTAACACAAAATGTGACTGCTTTGCTTTCTGCGTTGCGCGCAATGATACGAACTGAATTCACCTGATATGCAGACACGCTGGCCCATTCTAGTTATTATTCCCTCAAATCACATTTTTATCATTGCGTTTATTAAGAAGTGAACAATCATAATTATTAAACCTGAACAAGCGAAAGATATACGATACTACATTATTGCATCTGACTTGTTACATTTTAGATCAATATATATTTTTTCTCACAAATAAAATTTCTGTAAAATACTGCTTCTATTACGTTGTCTTATATTAATATTCCAACTCGTAATCTAGGACACAGTAGAACCATTCAATTCAGATTACGTGTCCGAATATTAATATATCACAACACAATAGAAATATTCAATTTAAAATCGGTATTTACAGAAATTTTATTTGTGAGAAAAAAAATATATAAATTTAAGTTGTTACATGTGCAACAACTAACATACATAATGTCGTTTTCCTTTTGCTTTGTCCGGGTTTCATAATTATTTTTATCATCGAACGTTGTCTCTAGAATAGAATAGTTGAATGTTAATTCGTCTTCAAACACTCCTAGTTTGACGTGTCGAAAAACTAAACTGTATGTTTCATCGCTTGTTAGAATTTCAGAAATGACCTGGTAACCGTAAGGATTAAGTAATTGCTAAGTGCGTTAACCGACTCTCACGCAGTCAGCTTGGTATTATTCCATGACTTGGTATTGAAAATATTTTTTGAAAAAGAGTAGTTTCTATATTCAATTGCATTGGTCGTTGTCTGTTGTCATTTTCCAAACAAGGATCGAATTTTTTGTTGATATCGTAGCGACACTTTCTGTATATTAATCATCTGATCGTGAGCTACGGCTCTTGTGAAGTTTCCCAAACGATATACATCAGTTGGTATTCTTTTCCAATCGTCAAATTTAACCAGCGTGTGAAATTACTTTGATTTCAGATCGTAAAAAATCATTTATTTTAAATTTTAAGAAATATACACTATGTAAATATGCTTCTATACTTTACGACGCTAATTATTCGAAAGCAAGGGTCCGGCAAGCCGTGGACGTGGGTTCGAATCCTGCTTCAGGGCGAATATTTTTCTATTAAAAAAATTCGAATAATTAGCATCATAAAGTGTAGAAAGCATATTTACATTTACATTACTTCGCCAAAATGCAATAAATTTGCAGAATTGCCTACTACGGGCAAGATACATATCATCTGTTTCCTTGATGTGACTAAAGGCATTCCTACAAAGTTTCGAAATCACGGCCTTTAATAGCTTAGTGGTTAAAGCAATGGTCCGGCAAGCCATGGACGTGGGTTCAAATCCTGCTTAAGGGCGAATTTTTTTCTATTAAGAAAAATTCGAATAATTAGCGTCGTAAAATGTAGAAAACATATTTACATTACTTCGCAAAAATGCAATAAATTTGAATATACGGGGATGTATTGAAAAATTCTTAGCCTACTATAGAAACAAAATACCTTGAGATAACTTTCCGCGTCTCCTCTCCATAATTTTTTCACGTAGAGTGGTCAGTAACGTCGAATAATAATTCCCAGTTATTGTTCTACCCTTATCCAGATAATCAATCATGATTACTCCATGGCAATCCCAAAAAACTGAAGCAAGAACTTTTCCAGCAGATTTGGAGAACCAGAGTGTCCCCATTCCATCGATTATTAGTTTGTTTCTAGGTCGTAGAAATGCACCCTATTTTAATCCATAGTAACAATACGGCTTAAAAAGTCTGCATCACTTTCAAACCGAGCACAGATTAAGCGATGTTTCCACCCTTGCGCGCTTCTGGTCAACATTCAGACATTTGGGATCCATTTTGCTGAAATTTTCCCATGTCCAAATCGACGTGAACTATATGATGGACGCGTTCATATGAAATATTCAGTGCTTCAGATATTCGTTTTAGCCCAATTCGAAGGTCTGCATCAACATTTTCGGGGACGGACACACAAACTGGCCTTCGCGATCGGTGTTCATCTTCAATGGAAAATATACCCCTTTTGAAGCTTGCAATCCAATTTTTCCGGTCGCATATGAAGGACATTGATCACCAAGGGTATTAAGCCATATCTTCGTAAATCTGCTTACCTCTTAACCCCTTCAAATACATGTACTTGATGATAGCTCGATACTCCAATTTTTCGAATTTCCCAATTTCGATCGACATCCTTTTTTTTCAAATTTTATTGCGCAACTTTGGTTTGACTTTTTGACGTGATACTTTACACTAACACTTCTAATATGTTATTTTTCGTTGCTATGGTATCGCAATATTTTTTTTTTCCACGGAACCGGTCTAGGCTAACTAGATATCAGTACCCCCTCGTACACTATATTTTTCCTCCAGAATCATATAACCACGGTTCTAGAAGTTCTTCCCAAATATTTCTTAATATATGAATGCAATTATAAAAAGCTTTTTTACCGTTTTGTTCAATTAATCCTTCAACTACCTGAAACGCGCCAGTAAATTTTAATAGGATTTTTCAGAACGAATAATTTCATCATTTTCTATGCAAGAAAATAAAGCAAGACTCTTTACTCCGAAGAAACAGGTATAACTAATTTAACTTCACGATTCCGTATATCGAAAATAGACCGAAACAATTCAATTTCCTTCGCATAGGAAGGTTTATATTTCATAAACTCAAACCGCCATTCGTCGGTATACCACCTCATTTCATAAATCTTTCAGATACTAGAAAATTTATTAGCGTGATTTCTATTGCTAACGTCGCTTCGTCTCTGGTAAAGATCAAAACCATTTCACGGAGTCGCCGAGAGGGCAATTTAGACGAGTTAGAACGTCCCAAACATTTTATGTACTGTATTTAAAATAGGCATCATGCATTTTTATTTTTGTCGTGTTTCCGGGTTGTAGCTTTGGATGTATATCGTCGAAAGTTTCTACTAACATTTTGTTGAATTCTAGCTAGACACTAGACACTTTGTTTAATAATGTATTTTGCATTGATTAACTGTATTTTTTCTGTTGTCATGTTAATACGTTAATAATAAGTTGGCGCACTAAAAACTCGAATAAATAATTAATTACACAAGCAAACTGAATAGTATAATAATTTTAGCAACAAATTATTACACTATATATACCTTTTTTAAACTATTTTCAACTAGAATTACGAGATAAGAAAGTTTTGAAAATTAATTTTTTTTTTCAATATACGAGGGTATATCAAAATATAACGAGACTGGTGCTACAACTTCTTTCACAACTAGAATTTCATAACACAAAGAATAAAACATGAAACCTCCATATCTAATGTACTTATCCTCAAGTAGGCTTTGATTTAACTTTTGACGTTTATTACAAATTAATTACTGAATTGTCAGTGTACCTATTGAAAAAATGAGAGTGGAGCAAAGATATGCGATCAAATTTTGTGTTCGGTTGGGTAAAACTCCAACTGAAACTTTTGAAATGATTAATAAAACTGCATACCCAGATGATAGTTTATCGCGATGTGGAGTGTTTGAGTGGCATAAGAAATTCAAAGACGGTTGTGAATCAGTGGAAAATGAACCTTGACCCGGGCGACCACCAACAGCACGGATTGATTCGAAAATTGCAGAAATTAACGACTTAATCCAGAATGTATTTTGATGTATTTTAAATATATAACATATGAAACATTGAAACAAAAAAAATATTAATTAATATAATTTATTACACAGAAAAATAACAATAAAATCTAGATATAATAATAAAAATATAATAAACTACATATTCAAGTTTATTATATTTTTATGTTTCATATGTTATATATTTAAAATACATCAAAATACATTCTGAATTAAGTCGTTAATTTCTGCAATTTTTTAATTAATCCGTGCTGTTGGTGGTCGCCCGCGTCAAGGTTCATTTTCCACTGATTCAAATCTAGATATAATAATAAAAATATAATAAACTACATATTCACATATTGAAGCACAACATATACAACGAAAAATTATTTTCTTCTTTTAGGACTTATAGCAAACAACAAAGACAAAGTTACAAATTTGGATAAATGTGGTGTACCTATATAAAATAAATTGTAAAGATTGTGGTGCCATCTATGTAATATCAGGTTAAAAGAACATAAAAAGACTGGATTTGCGGGACATTGCATCAATAATATTTACATTCGCAATACAGAAGGCTACAAACTACTGTACGTAAATAAAAGCAAAAAACTGGATACTTAGAAATATTAGAAATAAACAAAAGCAATTTTCATGAACGAAAATCTAACAAACACGCTGAAAGAATTTTCGAACAACGTAATAATAGACACAATCATACAATGGTTAAAATAGCCACTATACCCACTCACACAAATTCATACATTACATGGTAAATTGTGCCCCTATATTTAGTTGAATACGATCTTTACTTGAGAATGGTAAAAGTTACCAAAACAATATTATCAGAACAATAAAATAAAACAATGAAAGTTATCATGTGTTTTTTTATCATTTGTATTTCGTTTATCTAAATACAATGTTTCACGAAGAGCCGTCTGCAACATCCATTACCAAGAACTTAAATAACATCCGAAGAAATGCATTTAATTCTCAGTTGTAAATCGTTTTTTTTAATAGTTCGTTTATGGACTATACATCTTTAGTACATACAATGTAAGACATTTTTATCAAAAAGAATATTATTTATAATTTTATTCTGTTTATCTTCGCTAAATTCTTCTCGTAATTGTACTTGCCCAGAAAAACATGGGCATAGAAATTTTTCAAGCTTGATTTTCTTTGAAAATCTGAAAGAAAAAATAAGATGCTTGTATTTATTACATTACTATCACAAAAATTCAATAGAAGTGTATAAAAAGTATCAAAATTTCTTGGCAAATTTATTGTAAGCAAATTTCTTGGCAAATTTATTGTAAGAAAATTTTGATGCCTTAAACATATAGATGCATCCAATTCACAATGTTTGGAAAAATAGAAATCACAAATTCCCTTCTTGTATGAATTTTGTTAGATCTATAAACAATAATTCTGATTCACCAATTCTTTCCAACTATATCTAGTATATTGTGTTCCACACCCGATTTTTAATAATATTTCGATATAACAAAATAATTTTAAACATACATGAGTGGGTAAAACCACTGGTGGTTTTACCCACTCATGTATGTTTCAAATTATTTTGTTATACATATACGCATTCGGTTCGCCCGACAAGTAGTGAAGACACGATAATACAGTTTTTATAGATATGGTTGTTACCGTCTATAGAAACACGTTGCTTAGTTCGGCAGTTATTATGTAGACAGCGTTGAATATTCTTTCACGCTCTGTCTTAATAATTTCTGTTTGATAGCAAGGTAGTTATGATTGGTTGAATGTATCTCTTCTCCAGCAGGGGCGTACCGACGATCCTGTAGAAAGGTGAAATAAGTATCTGCGTCTCTGGAGAGGAGATACATTCACAAATATATAACTGGTATTGTGTTCTTCACACCCCATTTTTAATAATATTTTATATTATTAAAAAATACTTTTGTATTATATTTCGATATTATTATCAAATGTTTTTGTTCTATACAAAATGTTGAAATGTTGAAATAAAAGTATCAGTAGATAACGCTAAATCAATCATTAATGATAAAGAAAAATTTAGACTATTTTTATCTAATCTTCAACACCCTGAACTCTTATTCGTTAATTAAACTTCATAAAAATAGGTATCCAATTAGACCGGTAGTGTATTTTTTACGGCACCTTCTTTTAAAGTTTCAAAACTTCTGATAGATATCATTTCTAAATTTTGTTCTTTTAAATCTCAATTTTCAATAAAAAACGAATTAATTATAAAATCCAAGATATCAATTTAGCCTATAATTCCATGTTTATATCGTTGGATGTAATAAATCTATTTCCTAGCATACCTCCTAAAGAAACTATAACACTTGTTGATAACTTACTTACGTTCAAGAGGGTTAACCCTGTAATTCATGCTGATATTATGGCATTATTAAATGTCTGTTTAAAGTAAAATTATTTTCGTTTTAACGGGGAAATTTACAGTAGTAATGATGGTTTGATTATGGGTAACCGCCTCAGTCCGCTACTAGCTGAAGTTTTTATGGACAATATTGAAAAATTAATTCATAAACACCCTATGAGTAACAAATTTATTTACTGGCACCGATATGTGGATGATATTTTAGCCAGCTTTACTGGTACCACTAGACAATTAGATAGTTTCGTAACATATATAAATAAAATCCATAGTAATATCAAATTCACAGTAGAAATTGAAAAAAACAACTCTATAAACTTTTTAGACCTTACTATTTCAAAAATAAATAATAAACATGACTTTTCCATATTTCATAAACCATCACATACTGATATAACAAATCATAATAGTGCAATCCACCCATATAACCATAAATTAGCAGTTTACAATAGTATGATACACAGCCTTTTAACAATTCCTTTAACGACTAATAACTACAACAAAGAATTAAATATTATTAAACAAATAGCTGTCAATAATAACTATGCCCCATATTTAATTGATAATATAGCTACGAAAGTGTACAAGCAAATGTTAGAACAAGTATTTCCTTCTGATAAGAGTAAAAATAATCAATTTAAAAGTTTAACGTACATAGGAAAACCTTCAGTTAAAATTAAAAAATGTTTAGAAACTTCAGACCTAAATACATGCTTTAAAACAGACAACAATTTAGCTAGGTTCATTAAAAACAATAAATCCAAATCCTCAAACGTTAATAAATCAGGGGTATATAAATTAAAATGTGGTAGTAATTGTGACGAAATTTATATTGGTAGAACTTTCAGAAATTTCAAAACTAGAATTTCAGAACATAAACTAGATTCTAATTACTCAAATCGCTTATTATCTGAAAACCATTCATTCGATCAGTAGTTTGAAATCTTACATGTACAAAATAAATCGCATAAATTAGACCTCTTAGAAGCCCTGGAAATAATTAAAAATAAAAAGGCTGGGAATTTACTGAATGACCAACTAGATATAAATAGTTCTCCTTTACTAAACTTATTTAATTAGTGTTTTTCCATGTGATTGTTGTGTTTGAATGCCTAATCTCTTCCTTTCTTTGTTAACAGCTTATCGTTTCTTTCTTTATATACCTGTAATTACCAAATTTATGTGCATACATTCATTTCATTTGTAGAATAATCATTATACCATCGTCGTTTGATAAAGCTAAAGTGTTAGCGAAACGCGTCACGTTTTTGTAAACGTTTAGTAAATACGTTTTATATAGTGAAGATTAAACAAATTAATTGTTTTGTTTTATTTTACATCGTATTAATATGGATCTTCACCAAGTAACAGCCTCATCTATTCAATATATAGTATACTCAAAATTTTAGTTAATTAGTATATGTGCTAGATAACACTGGAAAAAAATATTCTTATATTCTTCACATATAGGAAATTTCTGCGAACATATTTTAATTATCGCATTTGCTTAAACCGCCCATTTTTATATTTCGTATTCCGTAGAACGTAAACACACTTAAATAACAAACATTTTATTAAAAAGAAGATTCAAATTGTTTAAAAAAAAATACTTTTATTTTACAATTAATTGCGTTTCACATAATTTTTTTTAGGATAGCTCGCTTTTCGAAATATGAACTTTAAAGGTAACACCCTATCAATAAACGACATAACTAACTTGCAGGTATATTTTTCTCTTGGAAAATGTCAAGCATGAAAAGATCAGCAGGACATTTTCCGAGAGCGCAGAACAAAAAATCATAATGGAAAACTCATTTAATTTTTGTCTCTCAAAGTGTCAATCGAATAGCACATTTAAAAGTACACGTTGACATTCACTATTATTCGTACGCCGCTTATAGTTCTGATCATGTTTTAAAACTTAGAAATTATCATTTGAAGAAATAAGAAAATTCTATTAAGCGGTAAATTTTAAACAAATATTATATGTAAACAGTTATAAAAGAAAGCCCTACGCTCTGTTATGTAAATTCTGTTAAATGTAGTTGTCTCATGATAAAATATGACAGATATTTATGATATTTACTCAATTAACTTTCTCATTTGTTATACAATCTTACTCTTTATTATTTTAAATTTTTATTGAACTCTTCAACTTGTTAATTAATGGAACAAACATTTACGTTTTTGTTTGCTATTTTAAAGTAAATTTTAACAAATAAAATGCTAAGTAATACCGTACAGCAGTGATTCCCAATCTTTTTCTCCTTGCGAACCCCTTCTAAAGACCGAAAAGAATAAGCGAACCCACTGTGTAGTCATTACTGTCATTAGTAACTGTAAAGAAAACTAATATTCCTGAATTTGACATGTAATTGATTTGTCGTTCTTTTCATTTTCATTATTGTGCAGTGAATGTGTGTATGTAAATTTAACGTTTCGTTATCTTTTTTTTTTGTTAGGGATTTAAAATTCCGCCATTACAATTTTATTTTTGCGAATTCGCTTTATAAACCTTGCAAACCTTCACGTGTTCGTGAACCACCGGTTGAGAACCGCTTCTATACAGTAACAATGCACAATTTTATCAGTTGTTTTTTGTTTCTTTCTTGCAGTTAAAAAATCGAGTGATTACTTCGAAATGTTTTCGCCCATTTTAGAATCTTTCTCATGCACGCCATCTAAACATTATTTAATTTAAATATACGATGTTGGGCTTTAACTGTTAAGAAACTTTAACTCCTCAAAAGTTCTGCTTTGGATACTTGCGTCATTGTGATACTTACTCGACTTTTATTCACATACTGATATATCTTATTATCAGTATGTGAATAAAAGCCATAAATTTTTACGCTACTTTATTAACTTACTTACTTAAGATTGGTATTACGGTCTATGAAGGACTTTAACCTCCAATCAGGGTTTCTAAACTATTTTCCAAACACCTCGTGTTGGTTTTTATCTTGACGTGTTAGATACTAGAATCTATTCTACCGACCCTGAATTCGTTTAAGTAATTCGTATAATTAGGCTGTCTTTTAAAGAAAACATTGATCATGCTGAATACTATGTTAAATTAGGAATAATGCAACCCAATTGTCGGGGGAAGAAATTTTACTTTCCACATCTTGCCCACTTTTTCTTGTAAACTTTACGGTGAATATTTTAGTATAGTAAATAATTTCATGGCAAGTCAATGTTACAACAATAAGAAATTTGTTTTGGGAAAGCCTAAGAGAAATCCAACCTCAAAAATTAACGGATAGGACCTTGACAAGAAAGCAAAGGGTAAATATTATCTTAAATCGTGTAATCTGTCTCCTTATGTATACAGTAACAAAAATAGAAGTAATAGTTCTATTTCTAGAGTGTCCGTTTTAATCGTAATCTTCAAAGGAGTGTTAAACTGTTTTATATCAGTCGTTGAATATATGGTATGGTATTATTGGCATTTAATGGTACTCGATTGCTTCTATCTAGAGCTTCTATCTAGAGCTTCTATCTAGAGATCTATCTCCATGGTACTATCGTCATTTTAGTAAGAACTATATATTACTGTACAGAAAACTTCAAGTTTCTTCTTTCTCCAGAACATCTAACTATCACGACCATTATGAGCCCATGAACAAAATTTAGATTCGTCACTAAAGACGACTGAATTTCATTCCTCATTTCAGTACAACCATTCGTTACAGTACTCTAGCCATGCAATTTTATTCCGCGGAGTTAGAGGTAAACAAAGATATTGGTTGTAGGATCTAAGCTCAAAAGATTGAGTTCTTCGAAATGTAGATCGTATGGAGATTTGTTGATAAATTAACATCATCATTAACCTCATTATTTTCTGTCCATTTTCGTCACGCGGAGCGATTGTAACGACACTGTGTCTATACGATCAGCAATGTTACGAATAGATGATTCGGCTTTTAGTAAGTCCATTATCCTGGCACGTTCAAATTCAGTTAATTGATGAAAATTCGCATGTTGTTGCATAGTAGGAGGCATTCTTTAACACTCCACTAGGAGTAAATGAAGCTATAAATATACTTTACAGTGACACTTAAGTAAATAATTTCAAAAGAAAAGCTAAAATATTTTTGAGTTTATTGCCAAATTCTACCTTCAGTAAACGAATATATGCTGAAATGTGCATCGTTAGTACAAATACAATACCTCTTTCCTGAGAATTTCACTAAAATATATCAGAGTTTACTGGCTTTATAGTGTTATCCAACTGGCGAGTATATCTTCAAAGGTTGTACCTTAGCCAAAGACGCTACGTTTAACACTATCTTTCTTTTTCATATTCTTCTACTAAAGATGACAACTTAGTTGCCAAAATACGTATTTAGAGTTTATTAATTGTGGTTAGGGATTCTTCTTGTTTCTGTCTGTTTACTGGCTGTTCGTATTTATGGTTGCCAGCATAATATGGTACCACCACACCTAAAATAATGGAAACACCAGCGTTAATTATCGCTTAAGTTATGACGTTATTATTAAGTTATCGCTTTTTTATAATTTTACAGAGTGTAAGTGCGGGTTTGACACTATAAATTTATTAAACGGTCATAGCATTAGGTTAGATTCGTTTTTGATGAGATAAAAATCTGAAAAGGTGTGTTTTAGATTCAAAATCAAAATAATCTGTACAAATAAAGTACCTAATTACACGATAGCAACAATAAAATAGAAACAGTATTTAGTAGTATTTAGTTGATACAAAACATTGTGAAGCCTTGTATTCATAGACAGTATTATATTTCTTACATCTTCTACATTAATTTCGTGGCAAGCTTACTGAATAGCTGTCTATACTCGCGACCTAAATTTCCGACTGAATTTTTCGTAACAGTAAAGCCCACAGATTTTCCAACGGGTTCGGATTTGGGCTTCTTGCAGGCTAAGAAATAGAGATCGGACACATCGGGCTGAAATGACGTCATTACGGCGGACGATATAAATAATCTACAACAAATAGATGTGCAGTTAACCTAATGAATAGTGCTGTTCAACAACTGCATGATGTACTTACAGATGTTGTAGACTATTTATATCGTCCGTCGTAATGACGTTCATTTCAGCCCGATGTGTCCGGTCTCTACTAATAAAATATGAATATCACTTTCCACTAGCCAATTTTTTACATATCTCTATGTATGAACTGGGCAGTTATCTTGCTGGAAAATAACATTTTCATTTGGAAAGCGCTCCTTAACTGTTGGTAACATGACTGTTTCGAGTACCTATATTTCTGCATGTTTCTCTTTTTAAACAACCTCCATTTCTGAAACAAGCACCTACACCTTCTGCACTTATCCAGGTCCACACACGTACAGAAAATCGTCCGCTATTTTGCAATTTATAGGTGTTTCTTTCCTCTAACCGTTGATTTGGAGGTCTATAAATACGTACGCAGCCGTTGAAACTGGCCTGAAGAACTTTCACCGGAAAATACAACTTCATTCCAGAAATTGCTATCTTTATTAAGATACTGCAAAGCATATCCAACTCTGGCGTTTTTATTTGCTGTATAAGAAATGGTTTCTTTTCAGTTGACCTATTTTTAGGCCACTTTTGTTTATACATCGACGTGCAGTTCTAACTGACCCTGGAAAATTTGAAACTTCTCGCTCTAACTGCGATATAAAAAGGATCTTCTACAACATAGTTTACTAAAAAAAGCATCTTCTTCGGTCGATACTTTCGGACGGCCTGATCCTTTTGCTCGTTCAATAGTATGAGATTGATCCCATTTTTTCTTAATTTTTGAAATACAGCTGTGACTTACGTGTAAATCTCTTGCAACACGCCGTAATAACCAGCCTTCTTCCAACATGAAAATAGTTCTTACCTCTTCTACATCAGTTAAATTTCTAGACATTTTCACGTTTCAAACACTTTTCTTTTAACAACTGTATTAAACAATATATCAGAAATGTTGATTTAACTTATTATACCCATTTACAGTAGGATAAAAATGGTGTTTCCATTATTTTAACTGCGGTGGTACAACGACATAAGCTTGTTCAAGAATAGATAATCGCAATAGATCGAGAATATATGGAAATTATATAATAAAAAGATGTAAAGAGATGGGCTATACACTTAGAAAATTAACCTGTCTCTGTTGGGCAATAATAATTAAAATACAAAAATTTAATAAGTACGCGATATTTCTGTCATATGGCATTAAATTTAATTTTTAGCAAAGAACATATACCGGGTGTCTTTGAAATAAAAATATAAGGCATGAAAAATGGAAAGATGTAATTATATAGAATATACATCCAAAATATTTTTCCAAAATTCCCTGTCATAAGCGAGAAAAAAGATACCAAAGATATTTAAAATATTTTTGCCACGCCACTGTGCGATCGACCATATTATAAAACTATACTTAAAGTGAGCGACAAGTATCCTCTGTTCGATATGTTTTACATTTACGACTTCGATTAAAGATAGACTGTTACCAAATAGTACGTTAAATGCCGTAAAGCACACATCTTACATGTTCTTTTAATATATCGTAATAAAAAAATAAATATAATCGTAGCGTAAAATTTACACAAAAGTATAAATTTTTAACAGCTGACTTTCGTACCAGGTTACGGAATCCTTACCATCGCAAAACCTAGACACAATGTTATTTTCTAGCGTTTATAAACATAAACACAACCGTCTTTAAATTCAGTAGTGGCATTCTATTTCTTACTTCTCCTAACAAAAAAAAACATTCACGAAATGTTGCGAGTTCTAAACTCCACAAATTATTTTTAGTATGATTTTTAAAATGGGTCTGCAAATTAATGTAACACACATCTTCATTTTTAATAATTCACATGAATGTATAAACAGCTGACATTGTACGAGGTTATTGACCTTTTCTGAATTCATAGCCGGAATGTGATACAATTTTCAGGGGGGTTTTAATTTTGGAGTTCGCGTCGTAATAGACAATATTTTGTATTCATATTATATATAATTACATCTTTCCATTTTTCATATGATATCTTTTTATTTCAATAACACCTTGTATAATTTTAATACAGATATAGGGCTTTCTGTAATAGCTTTTTCGAATTTATAGAAATTGCTTTATATGCTTTGTATATTTACTACTTAATATAGCATTCATCCAAAATTTATTTAGACTTATAATGATGCTTTAGCTTCTAAGCAATGATTGCATATTTCATTGTTCATTTATTATAGTAAACCAATTTAAAAACCAATTAAATGCGTACATAATAATTATGAATGACAATATTTTCCTAAAAATTACCCCTACTTTAGTTTTTGTGTTAGAATATATTTTAAGTTACTCCTTTGTTTACTGTTTATATTTTATTTTAGCCAGCTTGTTTTTTAATTTATATTTTTTATGTTTTATTTTTGTTAATTCCCGCATGTTGTTGCATGGCCTGCTACTAACCAAATTTTAGAGGGAAAAATTTAGCGGTCCTAGATCCAAAACTAACACAAGCGTTGTAGTAAATGTTAGAGCTAGCGAACAAAATAATAATTTGGTGAGTATTTTTTGGGTACGTAACATTTTTTCGAGTACATATATCCATCATACATCATTTGTTCTTTTTCACGTTTTTCATCTGGAATTTAATTTATGGATTTGTGGGGGTGAATTACAGTGGAACACGTTTCATTTGTTCTATTCGGAATTATGAATGTATGTATATGTATTCGTTTATCATTGCAGAAATCGAGCTTCAACAAGTTCGACGCCCTACAAAAAAAGAACGTCCTACATGTCAGGTCAAGTGATTCGTCCACAGCACAAGAAAAATTCAATGTAAGTTTTTCTTTTATTATATTTTATCGCGTATTAGATTTTACAATATAGATAAATTGTAATTAATGCCTTCCGTAATAGTAAAAATGTAGTAAATTGTATGTATTGTTATACAAAATTGGCAAATTCAGATTTGAATATAAAGGAATTCGAATAGGTATCAAATTATTTTAAAAAAAACGAGTTGTAAATTGCTTTTATTAGTCTTAAAACATGTTGCATAAAATTACATTTTCCTATAAATATATTGATAGTCGCTGAAGAAATACTTTTTACATCTGTGTTATATGAGCGTTACAGTTTAGTAATGAATCCCATTACACCACTAGTGGTGTAATAAAAAATTTCCAATCTTTATTTAATCAAATTTTATTAAAATGAAAAATTCACAATAATAGGTACTTAATTTAACTAAATAACAATTCTTTCTGATAAATATTAATTAAAATGCCAGTATTAGTTTTTCTATTGCTTCATTCTTAACTTTCTTGGATGTACACCAATCAGTGAACCGTTTATAAAAATTTTCATACTTCGTTTGCGACTTATCTGGTAAAAGTGAAGAGACAACATTTGCAGCAGCTTCTTCAATTTCCAAGGGCAGATTTTCCGTTTCTGATTCACTCATTATTATGGGGATTACACTATTGATGAACAATTTGTACCAAAAATTGTTGACATTTAAAAAATCGAGTACAACAAATTTTAGCGGTTGCCATAACACTCCGAAAGTTTCCTTGATTTTTATTTTGAATAGAAATTCTAGGTTCAGATTTTTTTAGAGTTTTTGCAACTAGGCAGATGTAGATAAAGTTTTGTATATCACACCTGGGCTAGAGCATATTACAGTAACTCGTGTGATTACAAAGGAAGCTCGGGCTGACGCTCTCGTCATTTACAATCATTCACACTTGTAGTGTAATAATGCTTCTATCCCACTATTAAGGTAAGTAATTATTATCTATATCTGTGTTATATGAGCGTTACAATAGCACTCATTTGAGTTGAGTAATGAATCCCATTACAGCACTAGTGGTTTAATAAAAAAATTTCAATCTTTAATTAATCAAATTTTATTAAAATAAAAGATGCAGAATAATAGGTACTTAATTTAACTAAATAACAATTATCTCTTGTAAATATTAATTACACAATATTTACAATCAGTAAAATAAATGAGAAATGAAGCCACTTGATCTGAATTCTTGCTAATGACATTTAAATTTTGTTGGGAAATGCCTGCTATAACATGTGGAATAGCAAGCTCTCTTCGAAGAAGGCTGAAATCTTGGTAGGAAGTGTTGGAAGCATTTGTGGTAGCCTCCTCCAAGATTTTTTGAGGCTGTTTTTTTTCTTATTTACAACTGATGTATCAATGTAACCCTCACATGTAGCATTAGAACGCCAACCACCATGGCGCTTTATTGCTAATAGATCTGTTCCGGTATTTGCTAAGAGTGAAGTGGACGATTTTTGAAAACAATGCTCTGTGTATTCTTGAGCTTGTGGTAAATTAAGGAAGCTGGAAATCTTCTTTGGCAATGTGTTAATACCAGCGGCGGCTCGTGCATCAAAAATGTGGGGGTTGCAAATTTAGTGAATACTAATACTTTTTACAGTAGGTAAACAAGGTAGGTCACTAAGTATGTTTTATTAAAAGTAATTTTGCTAAGGTACATATAAAGAAGAAAAAAGGCTTTTAAAACTCACTGATTCTGATCCTGATTTTATTGAAGCAAAAAATCCATGCGACGATCTTTCGCAGTCGCAAATTTATCTTTCTTGAGAAAGCAAGTTCAAAAGCTCCACAAATACTTACACAATTAATTATAATGTTCACTACATATCGATTGTACTTAACTTTCTCGTTGTGCAATGCTATATTTCTTCGATATGCACTATCCATCTGAGCAGCAATATCCACATTCCCAAAAAGCGATAATTGGACTACATTTTTCATATGCCTTTGTGATATACTGTGTTCTTTAATTCGATCGCTTGAATGATTTAAATCAGTTAAACCCATTTTCGTCCATAATTCTTCACCTTCAAATAGTAAGCAAGGAAAGCAGAATAATGCATTTTTTATACTACAACCGCAAATCCACAAATGTTTATTATAAATATCCTTATTAAATAGTCTATTAAAAGTTCGCGTCTTACTGGAAATCGTTTGTTTCAGATTTAAATTCGGAACAGGTCTGCCCAACCGCTTTATTTCAATTTTTTCGGCGTACGTTCTTTTATAGAACGGATCCACTATTAAACTCTGCACTGAATTCATTATTATTTAAAAATAAAGAGCATAAACACTTTTAAACACACAAATACAACTTTTTTATTCGCTTTTATACCGTTGCACCGTAAGCAAGAAATATGTCTAATGTTTTGGTTGCACTGCTGCTGCAACACTATTGTCGTTTATGGAGATATACCCGAAAGACGTTCGACAAAGTTCGTCAGCCGTATAGGGATATATACGTTCGTGGATTGCAATGAGTCTGCAAACCAAGTGTGTTATTCTCTCATTTATTTAACGTATTCATATCCAATTAGATATACCTATTATAAGTAATTTATAATAGTTCATTTATTCTGTGAGGTCGTACAAATTTTTAATTTAAAAAATGTAGAATTACGCTTTTTTTCATTAAATTAAATCTATTAGTTTTGGTGGTTGCGCAAACTTGCAAACCATAGCAGAAACCGCCACTAATACCAACGGGAAGCTTTATGCAATTACCACCTCTGTACCCGACAAAAAACCTCCAATAAACAGCATGATTAGTACACAGCGCAAGGTATTTTTGAATTACTTTAACCATGTTCACTCCTTCGATACATCCGCCAGTAATAAAAAATTCTCGGGATACTTTCGTCTTTGTAGATATGAAACAGCCGTCCCTCTTTTTTCACATTTTCTAATTGCAGGTTAGTTAGTTCATGTACTCTGCAAGCGCCTCCCAGTCCAATTATCAAGACAACCTTAAATATGAAGTTATTAGTTTCATTATAACACACATTCAAAACGTTTCTCCTTTATTAACAAAAATTCTTTATCTCCAGGTTCTTTTAGAAATTTTGCAATATCCTCTTTTGTGAATACTCTGGATTTCTTTGGCCTTTGTCCCACTGATTGCTTTTTCAAAAAACCAATTAAAAAGATTAAATTTACTAATATCAACATTGTAGCTCGCAACATTGAATAGAAAGCCCAAAGACTGGAGCTCTTCAATAATTTTTCAAAAAATGCCAGTATTTTTCTTTTGCTTTATTCTTATCTTTCTTGGACGTACACAAATCAGTGAACCGTCTATAAAAATTTTCATACTTAGCTTGCGACTTATCTTGTAAAAGTGAAGAGACAACATTTGCAGCAGCTTCTTCAATTTCCAAGGGCAGATTTTCCCTTTCTGAATCACTCATTATTATGGGGATTACATTATTATTGCACAATTTGTACCAAAAATTGTTGACATTTAAAAAATTGTTTACAATAAATTTGAGCGGTTGCCGAAAAATTCCTTGATTTTTATTTTGAACGAAAATCATAGATTTAGATTTCTTTAGAGTTTTTTGAATTAGGGAGATGTAGATAAAGTTTTGTACATCACACGTGGGCTACAGCATATTCCAGTAACTCGTGTGATTACAAATGAAGCTCGGGCTGACGCCCTCGTCATTTGCAATCATTTCCACTCGTATATAATTAGTGTAATAATGCTTCTATCCCACTAATAAAGTAAATAACTATTATATTGTTACGTGAATGCTAGTTAGGTTGTGTATTTTACCACGTGGGAGTGCCAAATTGTTAAGAGATGGGCGCTTATGGCTTGTAGTGGTGTATTTCGGGCTAACTGTAGCGTCGTAACTATAATGAAAGAAATTTAAAAAGAAATAATTATATTGAGCATCAAATGTCCACGATGTATAGGTATAGTATGCTGAAATAAAACTTTATTAAACATAGTGGTTGGTTTTTATTGTGCACTCAATATTTTCGTTGAGAGTATCATATTTAAAAGAAATCAAAATGTATCCGATTCTATTTTTCCTCTCTTTTCGATCTGTGAAATAGATTGCTATCACTTGAAAAACAAAAGATGATCAAATGAAATCTTGTTTTCAATTGAACACCTGCCACATTATTGGCTATTTAGCTAGCTTATATTGAAATATTATTAATAAAACTCGTAATGTTTTCCACTGTTTTATTATTCAGACTCCTACAACGGGAACTCTTCATACAATTATAACGCTTAACTGAGTTACCAACCCATTAAGGATCAGGATTGCCAACTTACATATATTAGTAGAATTGAACTCACTTTCAAATATAACAACAGCTTATTCAATTCATAATACAGAATATTTTTTTCCTTGGGCAAATAATAACGATATAATAACAAAATAAAAAAGCACATAAGTAGGATATGTATTGGTTACAGAATAATAATACGATAAAGCTAAAATCCTATGGAAGAAATTGTTCAAAATGTCCACCATTTTTGTTAATACACATATGAGCTCGGCTTAATAAATAATGTTGGGATCTTCGGTATAATTTCCTGTGCTGCCAATTGTATTTTATTTTTAAGTTCTAGGGTATTCGATGAAGTACAATAGACTTTATTTTTTATAATTCCCCAGACAAAAAAAATCTAACATTGAAAAGTCAGGTGATCTCGGAGGCCATAAATGTGGCCCTTTATTCCAAATCAACTTATTTTCAAATTCTAATTGTAAAAAATTTGTTACTAATTGCGCTTTATGCGGTGGTGCGCCGTCATGTTGGAACCACATTTGTCTCCGGAGAGCTAAAGACAAATGGTCTAAATATTCCTGAAATTCAGTTTAAAGAAAGTTTAAATATCGGTGTTGATTAAGTGTGCCGTTATAAAAATAGGATCCTAATAACTGATCCCCTATCACACCTACTCAAGCATTTGTAGAAAAACGTATTTGACATTGAGTTTGCTTGATCCTACGAGGATTCACGTCATTCCAAAAGTGATTATTGTGTTTATTAAACACACCATTCCTATGAAAATTTGGTTCATCCGTCCATAATATGTGTGACAAGTATTGTCTTCAAATATTTAGTAACCAATTGCAAAAAATCACCCGTTTTTGCAGATCGAGTGGTTGTAAATGTTGCATTAAACGAATTTTAAAGAGTTTCATTTTGTGTTTCTTATAAACTTTCATAATTTTATAGCTGGTGATGCCAGATTTTTGTACAGCAAATACGTCAAAATATTTACGTCATCATTTTCTTTGGCATCGTTCATATTTATATCTCTATTTCTTACTTTTCCTATTTTTTTTAAACTCCCGTGCCTCAATAATGAAGTTTAGAAATGTATTCCAATGTGGGTGTCTTCGATTAGGGTATTCATTAACGTACATATTTGCAGCTTGGCGGCAGTTATCATTAGATAAATAAAAGCATCCTAACATATCTGCTTTCTATGCATTAAATTCCATATTTAAAGGCTTAAAATGGTAAATAACCCAGGGAAACTAACAATAATGATTCACTAATCGCTAAATTGTGTCACCACAGCAATTGGTATACGAACTGACATTTAAATAATATTTTGTAGTGAAGTAGTGAAGACACGATAATACAGTTTTTTATAGATAGGTATGTTACCGTCTATAGAAACACGTTGCTTAGTTCGGCTGTTATTATGTGGACAGCGCTGAATATTCTTTCACGCTCTGTCTTAGTAATTTCTGGTTGATACCAAGGTAGTTTGTGTTTGGTTGAATGTATCTCTTCTCCAGCAGGGGCGTACCGACGATCCTGTAGAAAGGTGAAATACGTATCTGCGTCTCTGGAGAGGAGATACATTCACAAATATATAACTTGTATTGTGTTCTTCACAACCCATTTTTAATAATATTTTATATTATTAAAAATACTTTTGTATTATACAAATTGGTGTGGTTTTACCCACTCATGTATGTTTCAAATTATTTTGTTATACACTTTGATTACTTTAAAATATGATACTCGAAAATATTGAGTGTACAATGAAAAACCAACCACTTCGTATAGCTTATTAAATCAAATAAAACAGCAAAAGTTTTATTTAATATTTAAAGAAATTACGCTTTGAAACGTGTTAAACTAATTAAATGAACATTATATATACAGGTATAGACGAATACAGGTATGAAAGTATTTAAAACTGAAAAATAAGTTAGTTATTTCGTATATTAATAGCTTGGTGAATGTAATTAAAATAATATATGTATCGAACAATACAGATGTACCTTTGAATGACGTTGCGATCGGACATATGCTTGCTTCACCTTGTATGCTTGAATAAGCACTTGTAGTGAGAGGTGCTTACTCCATGAAGATAGGAGACTAAAGAGAGTTTTATGTAGTGGTTGAAAAGGGCCGTTTTGTGATCTAGTTTAAAGATAACCAATCATGCTGCAAGTAGCAATGTCTAAGAATTAAGAATTAATTAAAGACGCGAACTAAACGGTTGTGATGTCAATTAAATTAATATCATTAAAATATTCCTTGCAAAAAATACTTTAAAATGATAACTCACATGATATGGTTTAGATAAAGGTTACAGAAGTGATTTCAATGGGGCTTATTATGTCAATTTCAATACGGAGTCGGTATAATTGTCCAGGCATCGTGTGAATGGACTTACGTATTTTTTCCCCTTCTGTACCGGCATAGCTGGACGAGGAAAAATTGCTATTTTCGGCAGAGTCTCTTTTGTCCATCAGATGTCACCAGATTATCTGGTGCCACCTGATATAACAAAATTGACTGACGAAGTCTATTGTTGTGACAGAAACAGGTGTCTTTGGCAGAAGTAAATCTTAGAAAATACAAGGTGTATGTCCATGTGTACAGATACAGATGTGTGTAATGCATATCTGTTTCATTTGTAACAAATGCGTAATGCGTGCTTAACGTATTGATGTACTCAAATTTCTTTGGTAAATAAAATTAATATAAATAATGATTAAAACAGAGATTCTGTTATTGTTGTATTTTTTTGGCATTTAACTTGTATATCCAGTGTTACAGGATAACAAAGGTCGTAATTTTGTATATTGCGTATTTATTCAGCTTGCATTTTTGGTATTTTGAATGGCACATTCTTATTTCTATAATGCAAACGGAAACCGAACACTATTATGTCTCTTGTGGATGACCGTACTTGAGTGTCTCTTCTTCAATAACACCCTCGTTTCTGTAAATACTTGGTTAGTCATATATTAGGTACACATGTTTTTCGTCCCTCAATTTTCGTACGACACACGTTACACAAAAATGTGAATAAATATAACAATATGTTTCAAGATTACATACACAATGATGGGCAAATATGTGGAACCATGTAAATATATGTTCAATTGAAAAAGATATTACGAAAATTAGGGATGAAATCCCATTGTTTCAAGTATTTTTAAAATATACAGAGTATTCAAAAAATTTAACGTACTAATGTTTATACTTGTTTAAATTGAACGCCCATGTATTTTTTTTTACATTTTTGGATTATTCTCGATCACACAATTTTAGCAAACTATAATACTTGTAGTCTAAAGAATTTTTTATGGTCATACAAACAAAGATAAACTTAATTTATGAGATTTTCAAAATGGCCGTCACCTTCTTCCTGACAGTAAGCCAATAAATTCTCTTGTGACCCTTGCTATGATGTCTAATGAAATGCTTCGTATCTCTTCATTCATTCTTTCAGTTAAATATTGCAAGTTTCTAGGGCGGATAAGATAGATTTTCTGTTTTAGGTAGCCTCACAAGAAGTGATCTAGTGGATTGAGGTCGGGAGAACGTACCCATTCAATTTCGCCACTCCTTCCAATCCATTTGTAGGCAAAAGTTCGATCTAATCGATCTCGAACAATAACTGAATAGTGAGGGGGTGCCTCATCCTGTTAAAACCAGATATTTTGTGGATGTTGACCTTTTTCCTACAATAGAGAAATAGTATATACCTAATGCTCGGCTAGCGCCTTGGCTGTAAAATGTATGCTGGGCTATAATATGAGCTTTCTCTGCCTGGTCTATAATATACTATTCATCTGATGAACTTGCTCCGAAAAAGGTTTTCCGGACAATTTTTTTCGGCCAGTAAGGTTAAAGCCATGATTTTTTGACACTCCAAAGGCGTAATCTTTATTGACTATTTACAAAAGGGAAGTGTAATAACTCGCCAATATGATGCTGATGTACTGACACGTATCGATGCCGAACTGAAGAAAAAACGATCGTGTATTTATTCATAACAATGTTTTGAATTCATCAGGATAACGCTTCCTCTCATTCATCCAATATGGCAACCACTAAATTTGTCGAATTAAGATATGAATAACTGTCTCATCCAGCATATTCACCAGATCTGTCTCCAAGTAATTTTTTCTTGTTCCCAAACTTGAAACAACTAGCTAGGTGAAAAGGAATTTGGCACAAATGTGGAGGTGATCGCCGCAACGTATGTCTATTTTGACGAGTATCCGAAAAATAACTTTTTAAACAAAAAATTGGAAAGTCATTGGGTTAAGTTGTATAAAATAGAATGAAAATTATGTTGAAAAATATAATTTCTCCATTATATCGTTTGGCTTACAATAAATATTTCTTTGTAGAATCACTTTCCCGTGAGATAATTCTCGTGTAAATAACTAAAATCGATGGATTCTCAAAGCATATGAATAATATATGTTCAATTCATACTCGCGGAACATAAAACTATACAGGGTTACTGCTGAATAGCGCCCAAGCTATGCGAATCTGAAGAATACGTATAAATGTCTAACAGAAAATTAAAAAAGAAATTTATTTGTATCAATAATTTTCAAATTTTTAAGGGGCAAAATGTAGTTAAAGTAGGTCCATATCTTTGTTTATCCTATAATTATGAAAATACAGCTAATACAGCTGGTAATTCAAGTTTTTTTTACCAAAGGGTCTCTGCAATATACTCTACTACACTTATTGGTGCATGGTCTTTTTATTGTGACTTTCTTTTTCGTGGATATCAATAATAGCCTTTACGTCGAATATGTCGACAGACAACGGTGCATTTGTAATTATAATTAAATAATCTGAACGTTAAATTTCTTTTAAAGAAAAATTATGTTTATAATAAAACAAAAATCGTTAATTTGTTAACTTTATGTAGCGTTATATAATGAAACGGATATGCAAAATACATATCCGTAACTGTAAACAAGGACAAACTCCTCGTATTTTTAGCATTTACTTCTGTTCAATACATATGTTTCAGCCATCTAGGCCTCATCGGTTGAACTAGTGAAGCAATGTATACCGATAGGTCCAACTCGCAACGGGCCATAGGCAACAATATACGTATGGAACGTAATGGGATGTGGCAACGTCTGTACGATGCCTATATTGGAGTGACTTTCTTAAAATTTAAATTTATTTTGCAGAATTATTGATTTTTTTACTTTTATCTTTTAGAAAACGTTATTGTTTTTTTATTACTTAAAATTACTTTATATGAAAAATAATATACCATAAAAGTGTAAACAAAGACAGTATACATTGAAACGAATATTCATTCAATTGTATTATCATGAAATTGAATTTGTCAATCGTTGTTAAATTTGTTAGAATGAATAGATATTTATATTTATCGGAAAATACTAATACTTAAAGCAAACAAATAAGGTGTAGTGTTTTGTTATATTGATTATGCAGCTGATGCTTTCGTAATATGCTCATATTTCTATTTCTACTATTATCGTGATGTTATTATAATACAGATACCAAAATCTCACGTAATATTTCCATCAGCCTTTTATTAACAATAAACAAGTAAAGTACAACTTCGTAGGTCGACAAACGCTCCAGTCTTCATTATCACTGTATTATACATGAACTGTAGGCTTAGTTTTTCGTAGAAATTGAAGTACGTGTCTGTTCCTTTGTAAAATTATAATAAGGGCAGGGGTTAATTTTATTCTGGCATTTTTAAAAATGCAGAGATCAGTTTTGCGACAGCATTCAGCTAATTACAATCTAAAATAAGCAACATTGTAACGTATTTTGGAATTGTGAATATCCGTAGGTAATAAAAAAAAAGGAAGTATAGTTTAATTACAACTGTAGCTTCCTCCTGGTTTGAAGGAAGTCGATATGTATCGACCGAAGTATAAGTTGAAATAATACAAATATGAGCATATTACGAAAGCATCAGCTGCATAATCAATATGCAGGAAGAAATGGAATTTGTTTGCTTTAAGTATTAGTATTTTCGGATAAATATAAATATCTATTCATTCTAACAAATTTAACAACGATTGACAAATTCAATTTCATGACAATACAATTGAATGAATATTCGTTTCAATGTATACTGTCTTTGTTTACACTTTTATGGTATACTATTTTTCATATAAATTTTGCATATCCGTTTCATTATATAACAACGGCGTAATACGTGCAAAACGTATTGATAAATATCCGTTTTTTGTATATTTATGTAGCGTGTTCATGGGATGTGTTTATTAAGCTCAAATACCTGGTTTTTTATTATTTGTACGCAATTATTTAATTCTTTTTTGTTCGTCAAATATGTTGTGGTACAGAGAAATACGATGTAGGCAAAATAAGATTAAATAATTGGTCTGTAAAGAAAATTACTGACGCAAGATCTGGCTGATAAACTTCTCTTTACTTCCCGTGCTAGGGTTGTCATACTTATGCCGGGATTCGCTTCGATATCTAAAGTACCCTCTTCTGCTTGTTGTACTCTGCGTGATCTTTGAGGGCCACAACCTGCGAACCGTGAAATTACTGATTCTGTATCCCGGAGTCGATACAATTGTCTTAGTCGATTCAGGAAACGTTCTGCTTACATTTTTTTTACCGCAAGACTATTTTGTCCTGTTTGGTCATAAATTAAAATCATATCAGGATGTTCGTATAGGATGCTAATGCGAACGTACCTAGCCACAGCGAAGACTATGTCCATACTAAATGTAAATCTCAGCGTTGTTTGTAGCGGTGGATTCCCGTATTGCCGCCCGTATATTAACTGCGACAGAGTCGGACTCGAAAAAGAAAAATCATTTTTTCATTACTATGTGAACATCGAACTCCGATTTTTTGTATGAATTTTATGTGTGTATCTTTCATCCCTGTTTTTATTTATCACTATACAAAACTAAGGGTATGTATGCGAAGCTTCTTGATCATAAATACAACCTATTCAATAAAGTACATAAATAACTATTACGAACAATCTAATTAGAAAACTAATTAGAAAAAAGCTAAGGATTGGCTAACTTGTGTAGTTTAAATCATCATTATTCTGTAAACTTATTATGAAATAAAATTTAAAAATAAAGTTAAAACGTTCCCTCGTTTTAGAATACACGATCACCATTCGTATACATATTAATTAAAAATATATTTCTCGAAAAAGCAAGTTATCGCTTCAAGCTGATTGTTAAATTTTCTGGTTAGCAATATTATTGAAAAGGGGGGAAGTTTCAAGGACACTCCATTTAGAAGGCAGGCAATTCGGCAACAAAAAGTTTTAAACAGGGTTTTACAATTGAGTGGTCTGCGATAAGTCGGAATTATATTCAAAAGCCCTTCATGTCTTCCTACGTATCCTTAACAATAGAAGCTCAGTTCGTTAATTTTACCTTGGGAGTCGTTATTTTCATTTTTGTGCTACCTCTCTCGTAATCTTCATAAATGTCCAAACAAAAAAAAGATAATATGCAAATGCCTCATTTTAACATTTCTATTTATACGAGGAATGTTTTCAAAGTTTTGAGAATTGTGTTTTACGAAGTGCTACCCAGAAATTCCCGAAATGTGAAAAAGAAACAATAAATTGTTCTTACAACATATTCACTATCATCCCCTTCAAAGTACTTTCCTTCGATCGACGAACAAATAATACTTGGTATTTTGGGAGACACTAAAAATGTTTATAAAAGGGAAACCTGTTCATTTTGGTTTTAAATTATGGTGCCTCTGTTCAGATGATGAATATCTGTTTCAGTTTATACCTTACGGTGGAGCTAGCATTGAAAAATCAGATCTGGGTTTAGCTGCTGATGTAGTTAAAAAATTAGTTAGCGTTGTAGACAATTTCTCCAGCCACAGGCTGTTTTTGATAATTTTTTTCTTCATATACGCTGTTCAAGGTACTGAAAGACAAGGAAGTTGAGACAATTGGCACCGTACGAGAAAACAGAACTCAGAAGCGACCTTTAGAAGCAAGTCGCGCTCTATCTAAAAAAAAATCGATCATACAACTTTATTTTTGACATTGAAGCTGAAGTATCTGTACCGTAGAATGACAACTCTATCGTAACAGTAATCTCAAACAATTGTCCTGTTAATATCTCACAAGTGAATTTTCGATCATATATTGCTGTTTGTCTAATGAAATCGGAAAAGGAAAATGTAGAAACAGAAGAAACTGAGAATGAAAAGGACGACGAGTCAAGGCAGCCATCAAGAGTAAACATGGCTAGACCTAAGTAGGCCTAAGTAATAGTTTTCTGAATGAAGCTTGGAAAGACAAAGTTGGTTATTTAATAATAAATCATGCAGAAAGTGTGCTCTAACTAAATGCAAGGTTCATTTACACACACAAATAATGGAAGTCTGGACTATAAAACTAGATTTTTATGCGCTGGGTTTTGTCACTTCTTTTCTTTTGAATCACGAGTTGTAAAGCTGTGAGGACTGTTATTTGAATATATTATATTAAAAACACTTATGTACTTTTTTGTTAATTTTATTTACATAAATGAACTAGTATATATATAGAAGCAATGTTAATTAATGTGTATGTAAGAGATGTTGGAAGTGAATACAGAACTACTTTTCTTACACAGAAATGGTTTAAGGTTCAGTCGGTGTTTTCAAAGAGACCCCCAATGGGGTGAACGGCAATAAAATTAAAAGTAATAAAAATGTCAAAATATACATTACGGGGTCAAACCGAAAAAAGCCTATGCCTGATTTGATTAGCAACTATCTATAAACGTACGACAATAAGATACTTATACATAGTAACAAAGGTACATCAATAAAATGCAGATAATCTTGATTGTAATAGCATACAAAAATTCCAAGTTCCTTACAACTATAAACTAAAATGTGATATTTACCTAATCCTTTGACAATTGAAATTATTAACTAAATGCATGTACAAATAAATAAATGAATAAATTCTTTACAAATGAAAGCAATAGTTTTCTCTTAGGTTTTCCGAAGTATTAAATAGATTTCTAATTCTAAACGTTATTTTTAATTTATTGCCGCAATGGCAAAATAAAGATAGTGTAAAAATATAAATAATGAAATAAAATGAACATGTTTATTATAATCCAAACAAAAATTATACATTAGTTGCGCCAAAGGTTCGAAAGCGCACCATTCTTTTCCTGATATTTGTCAACATCAAAATGTTATTTTATGTTGTTTTTGTAACATTTATATTTATTGAAGTCTGGTTAATAAAACATTTAATTTTTGTTTTTGGCTGTTAATGGGTTATCTTTCAATATACCCAAACTTCCATTTAACTATAAACTAACTAGTTATTCAGGCGATTCCTCCCAAAAAACTTTTTAATCTTTGCAATCGCAGGCCATGTGGAGGTGTTTCCAATTCTACAAACAGATCATAGTCGTTGGGTGACAGGTCAGGCGAATAAGGTGAATGAAGGAGGAATTTCCAGTGTAAATTATTTAAAACTTCCATAGTTTCACGGGCGATATGTGATTCTACATTACTCTATAACTGTCACTATTATTCCTCAATAGATTCTCTACAGCAGCGATGTTAGTTTCGTTTACTGCGGTATTTAGTCGTTCGCTACGAGAATAGTTTTCTAGGAATATTCTAGTAACTTTAAATCGAACTTCTCAACGATAAACAGTAATTTTCGATTCTGTAGACTTGCCAAGTGTCTGAAGTATGCTGAGTGATATCGACCAACATCATTGGTAAAACCTATTAGTCTGTACCTAAGAGCATTATTCATTTATGAAATTTATTACTGAGGATTTTTAGGCTTTATTTTCTACAACCACAAGCGTGAGTTAAACTTGCAATCAATTAACTGAAGATGTGCTTAATAGCGAGTCATATAAATTAGCTATTGTACAAGGCTAGTATAATGCATTTTGTTTTAGGCCTGAATCTGAATTACCTAGAAACGCATATTGTATCATTTGGAATAAAGCCATTTCGCTTTGGATTTGAACGAAGATTGCATATTGCTACCTACCTTGTGCAAGCAACTACACTCGCGAAAATTGATCATGTTAAATTTCCGAAATCCAATAACCCCATTCGGATTTATCTTTCGTGTGCGGGTTGCTGTTAAACATACAAATCAGCCGATCAGTACCACGGATTTAGTTCTAGTGAAGACGGATGTGTTCCTTGACGAAACGTAGTTAACCTTACTGATCTATACGTACATGCGATAACGTACCCACGTAAATTCTAGGAAGCTAAAGGAATAAAAAGCAAACGAACGACAGCCAAATTTGGTTTACAAAAAAAAACAAGCCCCACGGCGGAGCGTTAAATTTGCTAAAAGAACGAAATAAACGAAACGATAACCAAGTAAGATGTAATAATATTTATTGTAAACGTTGGTAACTCTAAACACAACGTCTCTATTTATCTATTTATAAAAATATTAAATGGTAACACTATATCAACTAGACAGAATAGCACATTGGGTGAAGCCCTGAATATTTATATATAATAATAAATGTACCAGAAATTATGAACACGTCTGTATATAACCAGACCGTATATTATAGGCATTTACGAAAATTGCAACGATATATACCGTATTCACCAACTGCGTTCGAAAATTACACCGGTGTAAGCGGTGTGGTGTATACACCGCTTACACCGGTTTCTATTTTTTGGATCAAAGTTGATCGTCGTTTATGCATTCGGTAGATAAACATAACTTCTTGCACCTCTATTCGGTCGTCATAATACAGACAGAAAATATGGAAGAAGAAAGGGGTTTATGTTCCATAATAATTTTTTATCGAAACTTTTCTTTTATTGTGTGAAAACTGATATGTTGCAAGAAAATGAATTATCTCATCATCTTCACTATCTAGTAGCTATGTTACTATAGCAAGTACAGTTTCTTGGTACATCGCGTTAAGGACTCGGAATCCAAATAAGCTTGCAGTTATAATAAAAGCGTTTTTATTTATAGGTTAAAAACTTTTATTCAACTTTACCACGGCATTCGGAAATTGGTTAACCCGATCCAGTTACCGTAAATCAGCTGATTATCCGGTACATACCTACCGGTGCAATTTTCGTAAATGCCTTATATATGACGAAAGAAATATACTATATGTGAGATCTCGGTATGCGCTACAAAAATATTACAAGCTTAGGTACGGAACTTACTACTAAATAAAAATTATTTATATGGCTAAAGAGAACAACGCAACGTTCAATACAAAATTATTAATGTAAGATAGTAAGCAATAATACATTATTAAACGCTCAAATGACTTAATAAATAGCCAAAACAAAACTGATTAATTAATGATTACTCCTGTAATGTACGAGTATTATTAAATGTTTGCACATATTATTTAATTTTCAACTGATTAATTTATCATTAACTAAAAACAATGGTATAAATTGAAACCAAACCCTTCGCTGATGTCGTCGTAGGCCGATGTCAGTTTCTAAATGACCTTCGGCGCCACATTGTTTAATTCAACTCCCTCAATTGGTTCTTATTTTCTGTGGTCGTAAAATTCAACGGTCACCAACCACAACAATAGTGGAAGAGAAGAAGAGCCCTAAGATATAATTCGTGCACTAACAAAAGAGAGAACTACGTAGATATTGAACAGGAATGTCGTAAGAATGAGCGCGTCACTTACCTCTAAATGTTTGGAGGGCACAATATATATATCGTCGACAAGAGTGCTCAAATCCGATAAACGGCGTTAAAATAACTAGACAGTTCGGGATTAATATCCACCTAATAGGGGTTTTCTCAAAAATTCTCACAAAATACCTAATGTGACAACCCAAACTTTGTCACACCACTTATCTGTACGACATATGAACGATAAGTGAATAAACGCCTTTCACCCGCGTGCAATACAAGATCGGAAAGTGGGGTAGAGATGCCGTAATCGGACACCTGTGTTCACGATGTACACAACATAAGCTTCCCATGCATTTTATTTTCATACACGGGTAATTGGAATAATCAAACGTAACAATGTACACGCATAATTTAAAAAAACAGTCATCGTGTTAAGATCTTCCAAATTGAGGTTCAATAAAAGTTATTACACAACAGTTTTAAAGGGAAAAAACTAGACATGTTGGAAATCTTAGAAATCAAGAAAGCCAAGACAGACAAAAGGAACGTCATGAACACACGATTAGCTTCGGAAACACCCCCATCATCGACACTGTAGTTAAGTCACTACCACAGACTTATAAATCGTTATTGGTAGCTTTAGATTTTAGTTTGAATTTATAAACTCTTAGATAACGACTGAGAGGTCGAAACACGTGTCGAGTTAATTCTGATTAAAGTGAAATAATATTTTAATTTTATTATCAATAAAAGTTGTTGAAAAAATGAAAAACGAAGCAATATATTTGCTAATTTCTTTATGATTGGGCACGTTCCAACTATAGTTTTACATGATTACGGTACGGTTAATTTTGAAAACGGGTATCCTCTAAGTCCTTGAAAAGATCAGTGATAGTCGATCAAAAATAATATGAAAAAAAGTTTTGAGAAGTGATTTCTTCGAATACAAGAGTGCGAGTAACTGCGATGAAGAATTCGTTATTGTGATCTATAGCATTTCTTATTCTTCTGTAGATGTGTTTAGTTCAATTTTGTATGTTCTTATAATTCTATTTCAAATCTTTCCATTCGTTTCCAATCACTTAATCAATTGTTATCTATTCTACAGCCAAAATGTCTTAAACAAAGAAACTTATTAATAATATTTAATTCTTGATTGATAAGACGATATACTTACATATTGAAATGTATACTCGTTGGATATGATTTTGAACACAAAGCAATATGCATCATTGTGCCCTTATTCTAAAGATTCACACGTATAGCAAGTGCCAGATAAGTTGGCGAGTATTGGGGAGATTTGTATTTAGTTTTACATCAATTTGCAAGATACCATAGGTGCTGTAAACTACACATCTATCACTTAATAAATTAATAATTTATTAGAGTAAAAGACATAACGTGGACGTTTAGAAAAACGGCTTCTGCGCACCCCCTCCTCTCGCCATCTTATTTGGCGCTTGCTATACACGTGTATATAATACTTCTCTGGTATCTTTTATTTTATTAAGTATCAAGTGTTAATATTGTAAATATGTATATTCTTTTTAATTCAGGAACTGTTCGTTTTGAATACATACCATTTTTGTATAGCTGAAATACCGAAAAGCATATTCAAAATGTGTTGCAACTGTTTATAAAAAGGATGAAAATTTCGGAAAAGGATGAAAAATTCGGAAAAATGACATCTTTTAAATAAAGCGTCTGTTAGAGTAAATTATAAGTAAGCCTAGGATTTTGATATAACCAAATGCATAAAAACAAATAGCCTTAATTTACAATGCATTGCATTCATTGTTTTTTAATAAATCTGTTACTACCGCTAATTTTCCATTACGGTTTATTTAAAAAAACGTCGTTTATCTGAATGTCTAATTTACTTAAAATTGTTTGTACAGGGTGCTGCCCCAATTGATAACACCAATTGCAAGGCATGCGGCAAGGTGGTCTTCCAAATGGAACAGATCAAAGCCGAAAAATCAGTTTGGCACAAGAACTGTTTCAGATGTCAAGAGTGCAGTAAACAGTTAACGTAAGTATACAATTCATCTACGTAATTGCACATCATTTAAAAGTTATAAGGCACTTTTTTAAGTTAAAAAATACATATTTAATTTTTAGTGTGGACACCTATCAGAGCAATGAAGGCACTGTATATTGCAAACCACACTTCAAATCGCTTTTCGCCCCTAAAGTCGTAGAAGACGAAGCACCACGTAAGTCGAATTTGACACAATTTCACCTGTTTTTTTTTCTTTGTATATTCTCTTTATTTCTATCTTTCTGTCTTTTCTTTGGTATTGATAATTGAAAGCACGAACCTATATAATAGATGCATTACAGCTAAGCCAAGGAAGCACGAACTTATAATAAGGGAAAATCAACCACTAGAATTACCACCGGATGTAGTAAGAGGTAGACTAAATAACTAAGAGGGTTGTTTTGTGTCATTTCGCTAGTAATGTTTCTGTATTTTTGGCTAATTAACATGCATTACATAGAAATTTTTAATGTACTTGCATAGCCATTATCATTCCAAAAGGCATGGCTTGACGATTTAACATTACCTTCATTAGCGTTTACTTATTGTTACTTTTTAGTAATTTCTATACAGCAAAGCATTAATATCATATTCATTTAGCTGTATGTGTTTAATAAAAAAATAACGGTTTCTATATGTGTTAACGTGTAATTTGTTTTTTGTGTTCTCTCACACTTGCACATTATATTAACACGTTCTGCAAGCTCATTGATTGAACATGCATGTTGAATTGCTTTTTACGGGATGCAATTAATTTGAGTGTAAAAGTTTTAATTAACAATTTTCTATTATCTACGGATATGTTTCCCATAATGACTTAATAACATAAAATAATGGATAATAGGCAACCGGTTATACATCAGTGACTTATTTTTAAAAATGTCATATTTCTGGATTTTTCATTCATCTTAAATCTTAAATTAAATACATTTTATTGAAAAATGGATAATTTATTTAAGACAGTTAATTATCCTAACAAGCGTATACCTTGTGCGAAGACAATTCTAAATATTTTTAACAAATTCAAAAAAGATGGTTGTTTTCTAAATTCCCACAAAAAAAATAAATAAAACCAATCACGTGTTAACAGAACACGTGAAGCTGAATATCCTGTGTTATGCAGAAGAACAGTCTGTAGGATCGCTTTTAGATGTAGCCAGGACATTTTGGAGTATCGTACAGTTCGGTGTTCAAAACGCTGAAAGAATTAAAATATAAGCTATACAAGATATCAAACCATCAAGAGCTTTTCGAGGAAAATAAAGTAAAACGAACTGATTTTTGTCATATAATGTTTAATTTGTTAAATGAAAACGAAGAAATTTTAAATAAAATAATTTTTACTGTTAAAGCAAACAGTTCCATAATAGATTAAAAAAGTTTCATATACATTCTGTATGGCAATCTTAATAATCTCCCTTTGAATGCTTAAACATCATATCTTTAATAGTTAGAAAGCATAGTAAGTGGAAACCCATTGAATTCTTTCTTTGATTAATAGCAAAAGGTTGAGTGTAATTTTATTAAAATAAATCCTTGGTTACTTAAAATTTTTATTTAGGCACATTATCATATTAACATTTATCGGTTTTAGTCTTGCACCCCTTTGTTCTATTATTAAACGAGCTGTACTAAACGCTCTCACTTTCTGCTGAACTTGCTGGAATACAGAAGTATTTACTAGCACATTATTCTAAGGGCTTCAGCTCCATTCCTGTTACCTAAAAGAAAGTCCAAATAAAAAATGCAATTACCCTTTTTTTAACCTACCTTCCAAAATAAAAGAGGATCTACGTCCTGATTTAAATTTGGCCTTTGGAGGTATTGCCTTTTAGTTATTATTAAATCATCTGTAATTGATTTTACTTTGTCTTATTTTTTCTTGCAAAAATCATAACAATGAAAGTGACTTTCAATGTGGACTAATGTCTGCTTCGATTACAGGCATTTGTTCTTTATTTTCAGGATCTATTTTCTTCATAATATTGAACATATCTTGTTCTTGAAAAGAAGCAGCCCCAGTAGCATTTTCTGTACTACGAAAACTTTCTTTTTTAAATCGAGGACCTTAAATAGTTGCTACTCTAATAACTGATCGTCCTTCATATGAAAATAGCCTTGCTTTAACAGATTCCAAAAGTTTGTTGCATAATGTCTTCCCTTCAATCTTTAATTCCAGTAGTGATGCTGTCAAGATAATTGCACAGTCCAAAAATTATTGTGATTATTAAAGAAATAGTAACATATTTATTACCTACAAGAATTTCCCATTACTGCTTTTTAAGATAAATTTCTCCATTTTATAAAACCACTTTTTCGTAAGATACCACGAGATGTTATTGGTTTTTATCGTGTTACTGAAATGGCCCCGATACGTTCGGTAATTCGTTAAAAGTATGATGTAATGTGAGAAGTGAGAACGTTCTACAATCTCATAAAATTGTAAAATCTATTTGTACTTTTTTATTATCAACGTGGTATTATCAACAAATTTCATATTTTCAACTCTTTCTGATACACTAATTATTATCTTAGATATATGTATTTCATCCTTAAAGAAATACTATCCATCTTCTTTGAATTCGTTAAAAATATTTAAAATTGTCTTCGCACAAGGTATTACGCCTGTTAGGATAATTAACTGTGTTAAATAAATTATCCATTTTTCAATCAAATGTATTTAATTTAGTAGTTAAGTGTGAATGAAAACTCCAGAAATATGACATTTTGAAAAATAAGTCACTGGTGTATAACTGGTTGCCTACTACGCCACCAATGCATTGATTTTTCCTTTTTTAGCATAGCATCCCTTTACACATGGGATGTATGTGCAATGATAAAAAAGAACCCGATATAAAACAAATATTTTATTGTACAAAAATATGAAAACTTTATACAAAACAGGGGTACAAACCGTATTATGTACTGAAATATTCTTCAGCAAACCATATATAAATTAAATAAGCAAATAACTTACTGTTTTCATTTATCACTATTTTCATAATTTTGCTATATGTTACAAAGAAAGTACAAAGTTCCCCCGCCAACAGGTTTATATAAATGTCATAACTCAATGTGCTTATTTAAAAAATGCGAACTAGTTCACCAAAATGTTTAGTAGGATAGTGCAGCTTGTTTTGCTCTATTGTTTCATGTTTTAAAAATAATATCCAGAAGATGGCGTCCATTTCCGACGATGCAGGCATCTTGACGCTTCCTGAAGTTATGCGCTATATAGACCTACATCTGCCGTTTTTTGAGCTCCTGGATGGCTTATTCTCGTACACCTTAGACTTCAAGGACCCCACAAAAAAAGACGCAAAACCACGCACCAAAACCTGTGTCCGTTGATTGACGAGCAGTGTGCGCTGTGGCACCATCTTCTTGAAACCACATTGCAATACATTGTTGACGCAACCCGGGGAACAAAAAATGATTTACATGTTGACGTAGCGCTAGAAGTTAACAGTAACAGCCTGATAGCCTTCTTCTAAAAAATACGGTCCAATAACCCCTTGTCCCCTTATTGCATACCATTGTCTTAGGACTATGAAGGGGCCTGTGGGATTATTTTCGCTCCAAAATTTGCAATTTTATTTGTTGATGCAATCGTCGAGGTGAAAATGGTCCTCATCGCTCGTAAGAAAAACTCCAGTCTCGTTGTCATCGTGGATCGCCACCATTCTTTCTGCAAATTGGAGACGATTGGGCATAATCACCTTCTAAGAGTTCCTGGTCGTTGAAATCTATAGGGATGGAATTTGAGATTCTGCTTTAAAATTCGTCGCGCAGTCGTTGGCGGTATTCCAAGGATCTTAGCGCGAACAGAACGTCTCGAACTTTGCTGAGTAGCCACGCTCACTTAGTCGATATTTTCGGGGTTTCTAACCGTATTCTCTGTTGATGTTTTGCGTTGCGGTCTGACAAACGTCCATGTCAGACGACGTTAAAGTGGATCCTGGCCATTTGGTAATATCGCTTTACGGCGAACGCATATTCTTGCGGTGTTTAATCATCGTTGCAACTGAAACTGCCGACGAACCTAACCGCATCTTTCTCACTCCTCTAGGGCCAACTGCAGCAGAGTACTACCTAGTTTAAAAATATAAACCTGTTGGCGGACCTGTATAAGAAGATTGTCTTTTCTGCATAATAGAATAATGGAAAATTGAGCTAAAAACGAAGGGAGACGCAAAAATAAAGGAACAGCTTTTGCAACGCCCCTCCAGAAGGTAGTAGAGCATTCTCACACCCCGTTTATGTAGGATCTGAGCAACCAGAACCCCCAACCGCTGAGGCGAGTTGCAGCGAAATTTTTCCTCAGATAGCAACAACAGAATCGTATTTTGATAAGCCAGGATTTGAAAAATGGCATCACAAGTGACCTGAACTTTCTTTCAAAGTTAGTAACAGGTGACCAGAGCCAAAACCCAAGCTCGAGTTAAGTAAGTGGATGAACAACAGCCACCACGACAAAAAAAAGCAAGACAAGTTCGGTCAAATGTTAAAACAATGTTAACTCTTTTTTTGACATCCGGGGCATTAACTCGGATGTCAAAATGTGCGAGATGCGAGATGTTCTAAAAGAAACAATCAGGACTGTGGAAGGATAGTGAAGGGGTTCTCCACCACGATAACGTTCCCGCATACAGGATAATAATACAAATCATGCATCGTATCCACAAACGACAGTCAAATACATAAATAAATAAATACATAAATTTGGTGGAAAGCATGTCCCGAAGATGTGACACAGTAAAACTAGTCTACAATCAAAAATACTGCACAGGATTTTTATACTATTTCTTATAGATTTTTATTCATTTAAACCGGGTTGTCAGGTTTTCTTGCAAAACTCGTGTTTGTAGATACATTTAGAATGAAATGCTCGATTAGCAAAAAGTGAGGAATCTTACTGGCTGGGTTGAGCATGTTTATACATGTTTGCCAGTCTATTAGGAATGAGTATAAACAAGCATATGGTCAGATTTAATTATGTTCGAACATGATAAATAAGTTCAAGATCTTGGTTGTTGTATAACTCACACTCAGTTTACATTTTGCTTTCGAACGTAACTAGACATGTGTTTTTAGTTATATATTATGGCTTTAAGTGGCTGTATTATTTCTCCTGACAACTTTTGTTTTATTTGTGGCGAATACACTGTTAGAAATCAACAAAAAAAAAACAATTGATTTCGCGAAAGTGTATTTTGCTTACTTTAAGTTGAAACTTGGGGATCAAGACAAAGCCTGAGCTCCTCATAAGGTATTCAGAAAATGCGAGGGAGATGTTCGTCTCTGGTTTAAGGATAAAAAACACACTGCCGACTGCTATTTCTATTCGGTAGATGCGAAAGGTTTCAATACAAAAAAAAAAATATCTTACCCAAACCTTAATTCAGCTATTCGTCCAATGCTTCATAGCTTGGAAATACCAGTCCCACACCCACCTTCCAGTTTGCATGATATCGTGAGTGATTCTAAGGATGAAAGCACATTACCTTCACAGTACGAATCTAGTTCCATATTCTTTTGTTGAGGAGGGACCTCAACTTTTCTTCCCAGAGGGACCTCGATGACTTGGTTAGAGATTAAGCTTTTCAAAAGATACTACCGAATTGCTGTGGCCAAGACTGCTGCCACCCGCATTTTCGTGGTATAACAAAGACGAAGAGAGAATTCACTAAATGTTTCCCAAAGAAGGAAATCTTGTTTTTTGTAGTGATGTTCAAGGGCTAATGAAATGTTTTGAAATAGAATATGATTCATTTGAGTGGCCGCTATTCGTTGATTCGTTAAAAACGAACCTCTAAGCAGTCTTGCCGCATAATGGGAATAAATTTGCATTTGTATTTTGCCAAAAAAAAACTGCACGTGATGGAGGGAAATGGAGATCATTTTGGATTCAACAAATTAAAAAACACATATTTACTAAAAACATATGAAAAAAAATTTTTTTTTGCGGACCTGTGTAACAACTATTATACTAATGTTAGAAGGATATTATTGCCTTTTGATTTTTGTTGTTGTAATAAATGGTTTTGAAATTATGCTAGTCCCTTTCTTGTTTCTATAATAAGTGAAGCTGTAACTTTCACATAACATTGCTTAAATTTGACATCTTTCAAATAAATATTTTTTTACAAACAATTTAAAATTTCTATCATAATAATATTACTGAGCACATTATTAAATTGAAAATAAGCAAACATTTTTTTTGCAAATTCGTTATTGTGATTATATACTTTCCCTATGCATAACAATAAATAAGACATTCACGTCATCTACGTATATCTATTTTAAAATTTTGTTTTCTTTTTTCCACCAGCAAGCGATAAACCAGATCTAGGTCTTGAAGAGCTTCAGAGCCTCAATGTCAGAGAAAGGTTTCAAGTTTTCGAAAATTTCGAAGAAAGTCAAAGTACCAATATCGAGCGGGGCCAAGTCAGTGTGAAAAGATCACCATCTATTCTCTCCAAATTGGCAAAGTACGTAGTACATATATTGTTTTACGTAAATTATAATAATATAAACGATTTTAGTAATATTTAAGAAAATTAATACTGGTAGCCGTAACTTTGTGGTAATTCATTTTGAAATTAAAATTAAAATAAAACAATAACTTTGTTTTACCACTTTATTCACATGTAATAGTGACCGCGGTTTCGACATACAATGTCATTATCGAACTGCAAAAGTTACAGGCCTACATAGATCTTATACATGACACAAAAATATATGGGGGTGGTTTATGATGTTATTTAAAATTACTATTATATACCTAACTATTATATACAACATTGGAAAAGAGGTGTATATATAAGATCTAACTGGCCTTTAAGAACAATATCTATTGTGTTATTTCCGCTTTTAAAAATTTCAAGTGACTCTAAAAGGTTTAATTTACGACCTTCTCGGCCAAGTGCAATATTTTATGATCACCAAATGTATGCCTTTCTGTAATAAGATTCTACATTTGCAAACCATCTTATTACAGAAGGGCATACATTTGGTCATCATAAAATATTGCATTTGGCCGAGAAGGGTCGTAAATTAAATATTTTAGAGTCACTTGAAATTTTTAATAGCGGAAATAGCACAATAGATATTGTTCTTAACGACCAGTTAGATCTTATTATATACACCTCTTTTCCAATGTTGTATATAATAGTTAGGTATATAGTAGTAATTTTAAATAACATCATAAACCACCCCCATATATTTTTGTGACATGTATAAGATCTATGTAGGCCTGTAACTTTTGCAGTTCGATAATGACATTGTATGTCGAAACCGCGGTCACTATTACATGTGAATAAAGTGGTAAAACAAAGTTATTGTTTTATTTTAATTTTAATTTAGTAATATTTTATTCTTGGATTTCTTTATGTTTTTATTTGAGAGTTTTAGAATTTTAAAATACAGGAATTATAATAAAATCAGATTTTATCTTATTTCCACGTTATAATTTATTAAGTAATTTCTGGTTTAAATTTCGTTCCATCTAATGCTCTAGACTTTAGGTTTTTAATAAATTTGCTTCAGTTTAAATGATTTACAATTAAGGCTGTCAGAAAAAGGCTGAGCGCCATAGGTGCACGTATCATAACAAGTTTCATAAAAATAATAATACAAAGTAACTAGTAAGAAATGCACTATACTGTTACAATAATTATAACACCTCTTAACTAGTGTGATCAACTAGCAACATGATCATCAACTTCATGAACTGGAGACGATCCGTAAAAACTTTGCAGCATTAGGCATGTTTCCATACTTGTCTCAGAGAGTGATATTCGCAGTGATGAAAATATGTTCTTATATTTGGAGGACAATCGTTCGGCATATACTGATGTAACAAGGTTTACGTAAAATACTCTTAATCTGTTAAAATCGGTGTCTTTCTTTAACACACTTTCGAACTTTTGGTTGCCGCGCTCATTTTTTGCATGTAAACCGTGTAGCAGTGAATTTACTTCATCCACTATTTGCAGGGACTCCTCTAATGCCATCGCACTATTTTGTTATTTCTCTTATTGCGTCAGCCACTCCTCTATAGTTGGGATTAATAGTTTTTAAATCAGTTTCAATGGAAATGTCTCGAAATTGTGTCGTGACTTTCCTTAATAGCTGCAGTCTCGGCTGGATTAAACTGTAGTACATATAACAGTTTTTATTTGCTGTAAATATTCAGCATAATAAAAAGCTGCCTTCAGCCATGTTCCCCAACGTGTAAGGATCGGCTGTAGCGGTTCGGGAATGCCACGACACTTTTTGTGAAATTCGCGAAGACATTAAGGAAATTTTAGAAAAACCTTTTTTGTACTCGCTATTAAAGCGTCTATCTGCGGGACATATTGTCGAATAGTTTCTGCCACAAAATGGAAATCATGCACTTTACACGAAACATGTAACAATATACAACCGTGTTGTGAAAGAGAACGACCAAACGAACACATTGTTGCGGCGCCATTGATCACAAACAACAATATTTTACTTATTGACAATTGTTCTAACGTCTCCAGAGCACCATTGTAATTGTATTGCCTGCACACTTAGTGAGTTATTTGCTATTTAGTAGCAATGGAAATATCGATTGTCGGGGGTCCAGAACACGTACTAGAATATTGACGATAGAATTTTTTTTTACGATCTGTCGTCTCATCAACGCATAACCACAGTCGTCTATTTTGTAATGTTCATGTAATCTTCTGTAGAACTGTATTTGTGCGAAAATTTTCTAAATGGTTGTTTATCTAATATGCAAAGCTAAATATTACAGGCCACCAACATTAACCATAAATCTCACCTAAATTGAGTTTGCAAGAGGACGTCTTGTTTTCTATTTCGATTTTGCACAGAATTCTCGTGATATGTACGATTAATCGCATACTTTACACATTCGCTTCATCGCAGAGTAAATCACCAAATTCACCAATAAGCCTTTTCACTTGGTGCGCATTTAAAGGTTTTCTGGGTTTTCTAACATACTGCTCCACCGACCTCATTTTAACGTTATCGTACCGTTATGTGAATACCGGTGAATATAGTGCTTATGGCATGCAGCGCTCGTTGACAGCCTTATTTATAATCTATACTACTGTTAAACTGGAATCAAGACTTAAGTGTGCCATGTATGTTAAAAGAAAAAGAAAACAATTCATATGACAAAATTATGGTCATAGAAACTTTTTTTAATTATTTGACCATTGCTGTACAGTTGTATCAATATTTGAGCTACAAACTTCGGAGTCCAATTAAGTATCTTTTCAATTCCAACTTCCATGGCTTGTGCGGACTTCGAGCAATCGTTAATTGATGCTCTGGCTCATCGAAAGAGTTTAGACCAAAATTTAATAATTGACTTAATTTAATATTTGGAATAAAACACTTGCAGTACTAAATGTCAAAATACGCCCATATGTTTATCGGTAAAAACAACTGATTCGGAGGTTCTTTTAAGTAAGCACCCGAAGGTTGCCTTCGAATTGTAGGACATATTGTATACGCAACATTCGTTATTTTTGCAGGTTCCAATCGAAGGGTATGGATGTTGGTGTAACAGACGACTCCCTGAACGGAATTCCAATCGAAGAAAGCTCTAGCGAAGAAGAACAAGAAGAAGAGATCATCGAGGGTGAAGATGCAGATTTAATAAGAGCCAAAAAAGCCCAAAAAGAGAAGCCGTTCCATTTCACCAATATGTCGGATGTTAAGAGCAAATGGGAACAAGGGGAACAGAATTCAAAAGACGTGAGAAGAGAAGAGAGAAAACAGGAAATACAGTCAATTAGAGATAGACTTTTTATGGTACGATTTTTTTAAGATACTTAAATTATATAACAGTAGAACTCGCATTGTAGAATAGAGTAATTTGTAATTTATACAAAAATATTCCTAGTATTGCTATGTAAACCTGTTACATTGATATAAAGCGGTTCATTTATGCTCTGAGTATGTATATTCAGATGCGGAATTAATCATTACAGTGGTAATTAGTAAATCAACTTGATCCATTACTGTGGAATGCACTTGACGTTAATCGTTATTCCGCAATTTCATAAATGCGGAAAATAACTTCGGGATTATTGCAACCGATTATGTGACCTTATTTATGGTATTTTAGAAATTCTATGGATGAAATTGTAAACATAATTTTGTTCATAATTGCCGTTTACGACGTGTTATAGCAGCTGCATATATTCATCTTAATAATGAGTTTCGTAAATAAGAGAAAATAAGATTATACAGGTTATGACTCACCAAAACTATTTTTTAAATGTACGCATACACCATCGCTCATAATACTCTGGACACATGTCGCATCATTCAAATATTAATAAATGATAAATTTCCGGTAAATGAAATGTAAAATAATTATATTAATGAATGAAATAAATTGATAAATAACAATAATGGTAAACTATGGTCCAAAATACCTAAGTAATTACAGGTAATTCAAAAATTGTATTATTTTGATTGAGATTTTATTATTATTAAGTGAAACTGAGAGAAACTACCAGAGTAATAATACAACCTGCTTTATCTGTACTTCAATAATAATTTTAATGAATCTATTATCATTGTTGGACACACAGCTATTATTTTATAAATAAAAAGCAATATACGAGGACGGCTTGATATCGTTGATTGGAGGAATATATAAAGATGCGCAATGATTATGCACTTTAGCGTCGCCAAAATTGGTTTCGACATCTAGGCGTCGCATCGTATTGTTGGTTTCGAGATGATTTCAGTTTACCGCTCCCAGTCGGGTAAAAACAGAACAATCGCAGATCTATGGATTAAAAAGAAGAAATCATTTTGTGGTAGCGCACTACTCCACAATTTATTAATACGAGGGTATATCAGATATAAACGAGACTGATTTTTTTAAACTATTAATGCTTTATTGAACAAGGTTAATACAAATGTACTATTTTTCTACATAATCTCCCGCCCGCGCAATACATTTTTCCCAACGGATTGGAAGCTTTTTAATCCCGTTATCGTAAAAACATTTAGGCCGGTCACACAGCCACTGGAGCACAAATGTCTCTACCGCTTGGTCACTGTCGAAACTCTGGCCTCCAAGAGCTTCTTTTAGAGGTCCAAACAAATGGTAGTCACAGGGTGACAAGTCTGAATTGTAAGCAGGATGTTCCAAGATTTCCCAGCCGAATTGTTCCACTTTTTGCCTCGTAATGTTTGCCGAATGTGGTCTGGCGTTGTGGTGAAGGAGAATGACATTTTTAACGGATTGCGTCTTTCTTTTTCGTCGTAAAGACAATTTTGCGGCATCCAAAACGTCGCAATAATATTGGGCATTAATTGTGCGGCGATCATGAAGAAAATCGACGTGAAATGCACCTTGTCGATCAAAAAACACAGTTGCCATGATCTTCCCGGCAGACAACCGCGTCTTCGCGGCCTCCAGAAAATTGTTTATGCCATGCAAACACGCGAGGTCGTGAAAGGGTGTTCTCCCCGAACTGTGCGAGCAATCTGCGTAAAATGTCTGTTGGATTCACCCCCTCATTGGTCAAAAACTTAATAATTATCCGCTGCTCCACGAAAACGTGCACTGCTTGCTCACTCATGGTCACTGCACTGCTGAACGGTCTCGACGGAATTTCAGACGTTGCTCTCCCCACCCTAAGTGCTTTGTCTACATAGCCACCTACTTCGCCGATTCAAAAAACTTTTGCACGAGTCATTAAAAAATCAGTCTCGTTTATATCTGATATACCCTCGTATATAAAAGTAAACCTGCAAATATGCAGCTATTTCATAAGACAAGAGGAAAGTGACTAAAATAAAAAAAAAGAATTAGCTCTTTCTTTGTATTATAAATTACAAGGAGCTTATAAATTTATGTTACGTAATCGAAAATTCACATTACCATCTGTAAGAACAATTCAAAGTTTGTTAAAAGTGTTGAATTTAATAACAGGCTTAAATAATAATTTAATAAAGAAAATTTCATTGAAAGCAAAGTGAATGACTGAAAGAGAGAAAATATGCGTTGTAATGCCCGCATTACAGATGTATTACCCGCATTACAGATATATTGCAGAAAGCGGTACAAATTTCAATAATATTGAATAATGAAGTAAATTGAATTACATTATAATTATTAGAATCCAAATAATAAATCTATATTACACATGATAATACTGAATTTAATACATATGAGGATTAATAATGATTAAAATCTCATCCCACACACAATTGTCGCTTAATTTGTTGCGTTAATTCTATAATCTGACAAAATTACTCCTGCCGAAGAATGTAAACGCAGCACGTCGCAACGTCAACCATCCAGGTTGTAAGGATAAATGTAAAATGTATGAAAGCCACGTCTGTATATCTCGAAACTTGGATATACTAACCTTCCGTTCTCAATAAAAACTCGTCAGTACACGGTATTCGGAGACAGAAATGACTTTCATTTCTATACTGCGTGTATATATATATATATATATATATATACGAAACATGTTGAACTTAATGCATGTGAAAGATATTAGTATTTTTTACATAATAATACGTTACCAAAAATTACTATAATGGTCCCAGTAACTGGCCTTGCAGGCCCCTTAGGTAGTAACATGGTAAGTTTGTTACGATTTGAGCCGTTCGGTAAACTAGAATGGTAACGTGGCTAGCGTTACGCCCCTTCCGCCTATTATTACCCCAGAGTTACCTCCAGCCTGTCAGCCTGAATCGAGCTGGGACTGAAAAAATGCCATTGATATTATTGGCTAGACCACGGTTTGAACCCGGTTCATCAGCTTCACAATTTAGTGACCTACCATCCACTAGGTACACTAGACCAACACGGTCTAGTGTGTACCAAAAACTACTCCCTTGTTAATTAATGTATTCATTCTACTCTTTCGCATGTAATTAATACTTAATTAAAATATTTAGGGTAAACAAGGTAAAATGAAAGAAGCTTACCAACAAGCCGTAATGGAATCAGAATCATGTACAAATCTTAGGAAAGCAATGTCTCCACCACCAGAAGCTTGCGACACACGCACTCTCAAGGAAAAATTCGAAAAAGGTGAAACCTACGAGGAAGGTAAACGTGAACCAAATAAGGAAGCTGACGACATGTCCGTTTTTGAAAGTGGTAAGTTAAACTCTACGAATAACAATGTGCAAAACATTACATTCATGATGTACTTTAAGGTATTAGCAAAAAGTCCAGGTCAATATTTTTGGAATTGGATGCCAATGCTTCGAAAGCACCGCAATTATCGCCAGTGTCACCGCCTAAGGCTGGCAGTGAAGTTAAAAAAGCTAAAGAGGTGAGTCCCACAGTATTTATAAACTTCAAATTGAAATAAGTTTGAATCTAATCTAAGCTTACTTCTTTTGTACTGTTTACAATTTTTTGGAACAAGATATAGGGAGTTTGATTGATATAGTAAATGTAATGATAAACATTTTTGAAGAGTTTAAAAAATTTTGGGGTCTATATTATTAAGGATAATTTGTAATTGTGTATTTTCACTACTGTTGATTGTTTTATCAGGTTGGGTCATAAACAATGTCCGTATGTCCGTGTTGTTCTACTAGCTTATTCTAAAATATAATCAGAATGGCCATTAATGACTTCTTGTCATTTGATAAGTCGGCAATACCTCTGCCATAATACTTAGTGGTTTTGAGTTGCAAAACATTTGAACAAGCTTGAACCTAATCAGTAATAGCAAAATATTTCCCGTACAATACATTTTGAAATTATTGCAAAAGGTGGTGATTTGTAGGCGTAAGATTCGGTAAGTATGGAAAGTGGAATAAGACAGGCCACTTTAATTCTTAAATTTCCTCATATTTTTACTTACGTGGCCTAGCATTATCGTCAGATTTCGTTTAACAAGTGCGGCAGGTTTTTTCGCTAATTTTTTCCTGATGCATGCTGTAGTCGAAAAATATATAATTCAGATATCATCATTTCATTACGATTAAGCTGCTCGTAATTAATATATGGGTTTATACTTCATCTTTATTTATTTACTCTTATCACACCATTTTTTAATTAATAACGTTTTCGTATTTGATCCATTGTTAACGTTCTGTTTAAGTCGAGACAAAAAACACTTAGAGAAGGCTTGTTGCATAGTGGCCATTCCATCTGCTTTATTTCGCTTAGTAAGTCGATAAACACAAAAGCTTCTTACACGTAATGATTTAACTTATTTACGAAGTATGATAAAAAATACGGTGAATAATTTTATTATGACTAAAGTAATTAGCTTACATCAAATTTGAATTAATCTCCTTCAAAGTACTCTCCTGCTAACGATACTCTTATCTCAACGTTGATTCCATTATTCGAAGAATTTCTGGAAGACTTCTCTCAGAAGGCCCTTCAGCTGCTCCGTCGTAGCCCTTTCAAGGTGTCAAAATGTTTATTTTTCATTTTAGCACGGTTTTTATTTTTGGAAAGAGCCAAAAGTCGCATGGTGGTAAATCCGGAGAGTAAGGCGGATTTGGACAGACAGATCACTTTAATTCTAGCATTACCGTAAGATTTCGTTTAACAAGTGCGGCAGGTTTTTCGCCAAGATTTTCTGGTGCATGCTGTAGTCGCAAAATATAGAATTCAGATATCATCAACAAACCTTTTTTTCTGCCAAAAAGCGTTGTCGTGATGAAGACGACAGCCATTGGCCCATTTTTCTTAGCTCTTTTCTTAGAGCGAGCCGTTTTCTCTTGGGAACTCTGAATTGTTGCCTCAGAGTTATAATTTTTGTCATAAAGTCGGAATCTGTATCAAGATGGTTCTTCAAATTCGTGCAAACTGACACACGATATCCTTTCTGTTCGTCAGTCAAAATTCTGGGAACAAATTTCGCACTCGTCTCATTTGCAAATTATCGATTAAAATATTTACACGGACCCGTACGAGATGTTCATTTCTTTGTAAAGCTGTCGAATAGTTAATCACATGTTTGAATGAACCATTTTTGCTACTATTTGCACGTTTTCGTTTGTTTTTGAGGTGGAAGGACATCCCGATCGTTGTTCGTCTTCAACCGACTCATTTCCACTTCTAAATCGCTCATGCCACTTGCAAACAGTCTTCAGAGTCACCACATTATCGCCATACACTGATTTTAACATTTCATGAGCTTCTTTGGCACTTTTTTGCAATTTCAAACAAAACTTAATGGCACTGGCACTGACTGACTCAACGAATCAGGCTATCGGATTTATTATTTCAAATAAATATAGCGTCAGCAGTTGCCACTATAAAAAAATTATTCATCGTTTTTTTTTATAATTCCTCGTATGTTTCCTGAGATAAGTTGATCTATCACTGATTCAGTAATTGTTTGGAGTTGGTCATATTTCACTAAATCTCCCAACTGATGATTGTCGAAGTCTGTAAACTACTCAGCTATGTCAGTGCCATTTTTTCCGAATAAATTTTTTAAATAATTAATATATTTTTAACCGTCTTTGCAAAATCATTGTCGAATTTATAACGAGCCATCGAAAAAATTCATAATTGGAGTAGTCTGTGAAATTGGGTTGGTACTTTAACCACTTCCACATAATGACACATTACTTGATGCTTGACAGTTTCATTTGGTTTCATTGTAAAGAAAGGTTATGGCATTGAAATGATACTACAACAAAAAAAGAAAACAAATAATTTATTTAATATCAAAATCATAATCAAAATTTACATATAGTTACAGAAGTTGTTGTCCATTTACATCTAAACAAACAATTTTCTTAATAAGAGTTTTGAAAAATTTGACACAAACTTGTAGTTTCAATGTCAAATAATAAATGTCATTATGTGGAAGTGGTTAAAGTATCAACCCAATTTCACAGTCTACTCCAATTATGAATTTTTTCGATGGCTCGTTATTTCGGAAACAAAATATATATTCTCTCATATTTTCCATTTTAAACTTTCAATATGATATTTTCACTTTTTTAATCGTTTTATTAAACAAGAAGTTCTACCAGGACTGACGTGGGACTATGACTACAGTTCATAAAGTATTTCTTTTCAGTCCAAGGTCAAATTTAAAGCATAAGAATACCTTAAAACGACTAACTTGTGTAATATTACAGCGCGTATTTATGGGTGAAAGAGATAAAGTACAATTTGCCGTTCGCAATTTGAGCAGTACGAACTGCAAAGAAATGCTTTATCAGCTGTAGTCTTCTAGTTAGCAAAATGTCTTATAAGACGTAATATTGTAACGTCTTATAAGACATTTTGTCAACTAGAAGACTGGTTATAGTCCCATGTTAATCCTGATGAAACTCTTCCAATAAGAAAAACTCTTTCTCCGTACTTCTAGGTTTATTGGCCAGTTGCTCCTTTCTAGTCTTCTATTGTATAATGCATAAGAGGTTATAGGAGTCGACTGGCATTATTATTGTTTCGTTTTGGTGATATTTATCGCCTCTTTCATAATGGCTTGTGAACTGTACTTATGTTATATTAGAGCTGCACTGGATTTGATTACACAGCGCGCCATGTATGTAGAAAGGGACATAGATTAGGATTTTATTTTCTAGTGATACTTGTCGCTTGCTTCCAAGCAACCAATGTAGTTCCCTCATCTTCTGCTTTCTCTTTCCTTATATTTTCCTTGAATATAGTTTGACGTGAAAATACCGTTTCAAATGCTTTTCAAACTTTTTTTCGTGAGGTCTATTGTTAAGTGCTTTTATTTTCTTCCATTATTATTATTATTATTATTTAGCGTATGGCTTATATAGGTTGTTATTTTAGTGAGTTATACATCTACGCAGAACGGATTTCAATTTTAAAATCAAGACTATTGATCCAGTCTAACACCGAATGAGTAGCTTCAAAGAAGTCACTCATCTCACCTCCATGTGCTGTAAGGGGGCACTCAGCTGTAATATGATGAATAGTCTGGTGAGAACCTCCGCATTCGCAAATCGGTGTCTCAGTCAGTCTCCATTTATAGAATGAATCACGACAGATGCCGTGGCACATTCTTATACTATTGAGTATATTTTTGGTGATATGAGCCACTTGAACGCGTTTCAAAATTTCCCAGTACTCTCTCCATGTTTCTCCATGGGTTGAAATTTTCTGCTATAAGTTCTACTAGCAGTAGTCGATGAGATCTAAACTAAACATCAGTCTCGACAGGCCGGTATCAGGCAAGTCACTATGCACTGGGAAGTGGGGATATTATTTTATCCCATATCAACTGCTCATAAAGATTTGCAGATGCTGACCTGCGTGGATTATCAGAATAACAGTATCATCTGAAAATGTGTCTCTGGTAGCATAATCAAAGATTGGAAGAGGTAAAGGATTGGCTCTAGAATATTACTTGCTACACCTTCCGCAACAAGTTAGTTATCCGTGGTAGCGAGATGTTCTGCTGGGCCACCCCCTTTGCCTTGAACCTACCTGTTGGCAAACGTCTCAAAGGAATAACTCTGCCGGCCAACTCAATCGTTTCTTGGAGAGCGTCGCGGGTCAAAGTCGCGAGGTGTAAAGTAAGCGCCACCGTATTCCTCCGCAGAGCACCCCCGTAATACGGTAGCGGGTGGGATGTAGGTAGCTCCAAAAGCAAAACTTGTTTTGCCCAAACTACTTGATAATGAATAAATATACCTAACACCGCAGTTGCCTAACTCATACACCTGTGGGTAAGGTATCAAACAAATACAAGACATCAACTATAACAAGTTTATTGACAAAAAAACACCAGTAGGCTAAAGCCTGTCTCGCAGACACTCAATGTTAGAATTCCAATAATAATAAACTAGAGCTCAAATTCGGAGCTTACAAGCTCGTATCCACAAGTATAAACTTAAATATATGAATAGAATTGAGTCGGCTTTAAGAGCAATTACGCTTGACCAAATGTCAGCGAAAGCACAAAATTAAAACTCTAAACAAATATCACCAAGACAATAATATTGATTTGAAATACTAAAAATAATGAAATAAAACCACCACGCCACTGGCGCATATCAGTGATTACAATAAACAATATCAATCGAAAGTATAACATCCTGTATCAACAGGTAAGAAATTAAAGTATACAAAATATGAATTAGGTTAAGTACGTGTCTGAACAAGTGATTCACTAGGACACAACTAAGTATACTTAATTCTGGGTCCCTTACAATAAAGTTATAAAGATCTTAATTAAATTAAAACAGCAACGTACCCCAAAATATCACTTAACCAGTACGAAGGCTCATCTGAAGGACAAATGCCTCGTATAGGATAACAATACAAGTTTCACCTGGCCGCTAATGAAGTTAGCCAACCAATATAATTAATATACTACAAGAACATAGAACGTAAATTGGTGTATATACAACCTATCTACTAATCAAACATTGATATTGCCTTGAACGGCCAACTAAATTACATGAAATTAATAAGAAAAGCTGAGCGAATAAACTATTCGCTGTACAGTAATGAATTGACTGTAAACTGCTTAAGAATTAAATCAATTAAAATGCTCATCAGTACAACCAAGCTCTATTCCAAATGAAATGTATTAAACTGACAGCAAATTACGATGCTAACCTTTATGAAAGGTTCAAATTGCATCGAATGCACAAAATAACTAGTAACGGTCTTTCTCTCGAGCCTTTACGCAAATGGAATTTCAACACACATAAATAACCACAAAAGGTTATGAATTGCACTTATATTTAACAATAAAGGAAAGAAATTATAACACCTACTTTAAATCGTCTACGCTACTGCCTAAACTACAACCTTTATGGAAATGCCCCAAAGGGATCCAAGGAAAACTCTTGAATTAAACTATAATATTTCCGCCAAAAGACTCCGGGCATCCATTTCATCTGTAGTCCGCCATGATGCTGACGTCAATAAATTGTTCGAGAAGCTTCCTTTTTTCCTTCACCCACGCCTCAGAAAATTCTACTATCGGGTATGAAATTGAAGCCGTTTACACACGGTTTTCATCCAAATTTAATTCCAATTAGAATTATCCGTGCATAGACTGAATTTCCCAGTCAAATGGAAACGAGATCGCTTACCGCCTGGTATTCTGCGAAGTTCTACCTGAAACGATAGCGTAGGAGAAAAATATTACCCTATACAGGTATACAATAAAAATAAATCCTACAAAGGATAAAGGACAACCATTAGATAAAGTACAATTGATCAAGATATTTCTTACCGTAAACGCCCTAATCGTACCTAATTAAAGTACCACTTGCGCAGTCAACGATCACCGAACGAATGGCAGATAGACCCAAGTCAGCCGGACATGCGCTACACATCGATAAATTTTGTGACCACGACAAAGACTACTCCAATCCCGCGAAACTACTTTAATTCGACACCCAAAATTAATTTGGAAAATAGTTATGAACAGCAGGATAGATTACACGGACCCACATCTAATTAACGTGCAATATAAAATAATTATAAAAATTAAGGGCGACATCTATTGTCGAAATGGTAACGTTCTGGACGATTTTACGCAAGCAAAACTGGTTGCAGAACCACAGAGAACGAAAGATCGATTAGATTGATACGAGTTGAAGGTAAACCGCGCGATGTCACTACAAAATTAATTTAAAGGAATGAATTAATTAAAGAAACCACTACGTGCTAATTAGGTAAAATGTACAGGAATGGCAGATGGACCTTTTTTTTTCCTCAACACGTAACATACTTTCGACACTTGATTAGATTAATCAGATTAGATGATTTTAAATTGAGAATTTTTGTCGTTTGCATTTCTTTTCAAGTATCTACCTGCTAGATATTATTTTAGCAAGTAATAATTTGTTAAGGAAGGCAACGTTTTTATTTGGTATCCCACAAAACTTTGTCTAATGCTTGGCTTACATCTAAAAAAACTATAGCACGATGCTTTTGTTCTTCATAACCTCGTTAATTACATGTATTATACAGTGATAATAATATGTCACTGTGCTGACACAAGAAAATATAAATATATACCGCTTTGCAGTTCGGATTCCAGCAGAAAACAATTACCTATTATTTATGACTCAACTTGATAATTTCTGATTTCTTAAGCAATTGCGGTAGATTCTAGAATAAGTTAGTGTTACCTCCAAGTACTCATTTTACAATAGCATAAGTGGAGGTATCGATAGTACGCCATTTATGCAGAATTCAAATCTGAGACCGAATCATAGTAAATGTTACAAATATATTAAAAAATTAAACTATTAAAAGATTTAATATCTTTCCTAGGCAGATAAATATACGAGATGTGTAAATAAACTAATGATACTGTTTCCTTAAATTTTTCTTATTAAATTCTAATTAAAATTTCACATTATATCTTTAGCAGTCGTTAACTTGGGAAGCCACACGGTGCTGGAGACAGTTGGTTCACTTTTCATAGCAAGAGTAGAACTGGAATCGCTTTCAGATGGTCGGTTACGGCTTCTTCAATGTTCTCCAATGTTCCAAAACGGTGTCCTTTGAGGTGAATTTTCAATCATGGGTAAAGGAAAAAGGCCCCAGAGCTAAAATCTGGTGAATACGGGTCTGCAGAGTCACCGAAGTGTTTTTATTTGCCAAAAAGCTCGTTAATTAAAATCGCTGTGTGGATAAGCGCATTGTCGTAATGTAGTATTTTGTAGTACCCTGGTGTTCATGTTTTCACGCGAAAGACCGTTTTACGAAGTCTTCCAAGAACTTTTTGGCAAAAATTCTGAGTTGCATTTGAACTTCGAGGCACAAATTCCTTGTCAGTATAAAAAAAGACAGCTCAGCATACTTTTGATTTGCTGATTTTGCCTTTTGTTGCCGTGGCGAGGTTGGAGTGTGCCATTCCTGGCTCTGGAGATTCGTTATCAATAAACACGTTCCAGATCACGATGCCCATTTTCAATCTACCCCAAAATGTTCAAGACATGTTTCCCTGCTGTTATCCTTTTGGTTTTGGAACCATTTTCGCGCAGATTTTCTTCAAGCTCAGTTCAATGATAAAATAATGAACGATTGTATGAGTTGAATTCAACTCTTCCTCGATCATTCGGACTGTCAACCGATGATCAGAACGCACAAGATCCCGGATTTTGTGAATATCTTTATCACTTTTTGCAGTTGAAGGCGGCCTTCCACTGTAAGCGTCATCTTCAATGGAGTCTGAACTCCAGATTACGTTGGCCAATATTCAATCTGCCCCAAAATGTTCAAGACGTGTTCCCCTGCTGTTATCCTTTTGGTTTTGAAACCATTTTCGCGCAGCTTTTATTCAAGTCAGTTCAATAATCAAATGATGAACGATTATGTGAGTCAAATTCAACTCTTCCCCATCATTGTGACCGTCAACCGACGATCAGAACGCACAAGATTCCGGATTTTGTGGATATCTCCATCACTTCTTGCAGTCGAAGGCGGCCTTCCACTAAAAGCTTCATCTTCAACCGAGTATCAGCCTTCTGAGCTTAAACCACCTGAAAATCTGGGCCCTTGACAAAACTCCGTCTTATAGGTTGAGGTTGTGCACGGGGGTCAAGTCTGAAACAAAACTGATACCTGTGTACCGCTGCTCGAAATTGTCGTCTTTCATTTTCAGAACGTATTGGAAGAATCCGCTTCATGAAAGGAATTGCTACGAATCAGCAACTCTACAGGGTTCTCTCCGTAGAGTCAGTCAATTTGTACTGAAGAATAGATGTTGATCTGCCTTCCCGCCAGAGAGAAAACTAACAGTGTTGTCGTATTGAACGCCACGCTAGCATCCTTTATTTTATGTGCATACCTTGTATTTTCTAGCTTATCTTCTGCCGTATTAATTAACTTAAATATAAACCTGGTAATGTAATAGTTATAATTTTGGTATTGGTAAACCTGTCTACACAGACGGATTATTTAAGAAGTAAAATATACTTATTGCTATGAATAATGGTTTGAAAATTTAGCACACCACCATCCACAACTAGTTTTCCCAACTAGGTTTCTCAGCCGGTGAATTTTCAAATATGAGACTTCTAACTTCTCGGGTTCCAATTAGGAAAAGCGTGTCTACAGAGTAAATTTAGCGCCAGTGAAATGTTCACAAAAATTTAATTACTTATATAAGTTAAGTTTAAACAGCAATATAGGCATGAGTACAACGCAGGGTAAAATTAAAATGAATATTTAATACAAAAATTAAAAAAAAAAAATCTATCTTTACAAAGTATAAAGATGCTGTATTATACAAAAATACATGAGGTAAAAACATTCATTGTAAATTGACAGCTAAATGAATGGAAAACGTCCTCTTTATGAATCCGAACAAACTTATCTAACAATAATTAAGTTTACTATTAATTTCTCCCCAGAGAACCACACTGTATAATCAGATTCTGATACACGAACAAAATTTACGCATGTGCAAACACCAAGCACAAAAAAAAACCCTTAACTCCCGTCGAACAAACTTTTCAATTATAATTTTTAACAACGAAATGTTAATAGTAAGCTTTATTATCTATCTTTCTAATAATTAAATCTCTTAATTACAAGCTTCAATACAATGGTAATATAATTTAAATATTTATGACGTCATACAATATTAAATACTTACAAAAACTAAAATGGAGATTCTAACGAAGAAGGTGCTTATTCAAATTTAATCATCTAATAACATACGAGAATTTATCTCTATAACGCTCTAATACATCTATAAATCACTTATCAATCAAATAACCGAATTAATTAAATATATTTAATTATATTTCACCAAGCAACCTTCTAGTTCAAACTATCATTTTGATCTCCCTTAATTTACCTCGGCCTCTCTAAGAGACCGACCTTGAATAACCAGTTTTTCACACACGTTAAATTATAAAACATTTTCAAAATACAGACATGTTCACAAAATTTGTATATTTTTAAATTATTCAAATATAAATATAAAAATCCATAGCAATATGTATGTATATATTATTATTAAAGACCGCCATTCTCTATTGGCTCACAGAGGTGTGGAGAAGCGAGAGGTTCGGGAGATTCACTTTACCAGCGCTTCTCGTGCAGTATGTATGTAGTACATGAATACATAAACAGCTATCATTGTGCGAAGACATTTACAGACGTACTTACTAATACGCGTAGATGTAATTCGAACTAAAACCATTTTTCTTCTAAATAACGCGCAATTTTATTTCAGTAAAGCCAACGCAGTAATGCCGCTGCTTGTATATCTAAGTGGCGGTCTTTAATTACTATATTATAGTTTAATAAATAGAGAAGTTCATTCGAGCGCATGTATATATTTTGTCAGTCGCCGCTGGACAACGTTGAGCGTACGTCGCTCGTTTAGAGTAATAAATTATTACTGTTAAAAACCGAAGCGCACCGAAACCTATATAAATAAATGATGAGGTATAAATTTATAAAAAGTAGTGGAACACTTAACGTTTTAAGCGTCTTCCGTGAAGTCACATATCGCACAAATCAGTTATGTATCCTCAGTAATTTCTGCAAACCGAGAGCGTTGCGGAGACAAAATGTGCTTATATGCAGAAAACGAGCGTTCTACGATGTTATATTTGCACAATTAAAATAATCTTTAAAATAACTTAGCGATTCTGTAGACGCATCTTCACACTTTGTCTTAATGTGGCAAAATCTGAATCTTTCTCTGAAACATTTTTAATCCTTTCTAGAGCACAAAGATTTGATTGTACTCGTCTGCAAGCTATAAAAATTGAAGATGACGATTGATGTGTCTCCATTATACATACCATAACATTGACAACTGAATTTACAATCTGTTGTTTCCTTTTCCTGTTGTTTATATTTTTCAATTGGGATTTAATCATATATTCAATACGTTCACGGAGGGATAATAGAAAATATAGTAATCTTTTCCGTCTAGGAAACTTTCTTTTACTCTAGTGCTTCCAAAATAAACGAAATGATTCGTTGTCTACTGACTTAAACGGTACATTACACAATATGAAACAAAAATGTCTCGCCACCTTTTGTGCGATTATGCATTACACTATTTACGAATCTTTCGCCGTACATTAAATCCCTTAATTAAAAATTATTGAAAAACTATTTCCAATCAGCGAGAACATACAGACGCGTTTCGCCTTAATTGAGGCTTATCAATGTATGACATCTCAAAGACAGTCACAGCTTTTCACTTCTCTACTTCGTGTATATATAGTTAACATTCTGAACTTACTGCAAATGAGAATTAATGAATATTAAATCTCATTTTTACATGTCAATGTCGCCTTATGTGATGCATTAACAATTACAATCCGACAAACCAAGTTTGTACTAGCATGTATAACACACCTCGTCGCGACTACGACCTTACAGGTTGTTAGGATAATTAAAAATTAGTGAAAAACTATTTCCAATCTGTCTGTATGTTCTCGCTGATTGGAAATAGTTTTTCACTAATTTTTAATTATCCTAACAACCTGTAAGGTCGTAGTCGCGACGAGGTGTGTTATACATGCTAGTACAAACTTGGTTTGTCGGATTGTAATTGTTAATGCATCACATAAGGCGACATTGACATGCAAAAATGAGATTTAATATTCATTAATTCTCATTTGCAGTAAGTTCAGAATGTTAATTAAATCCCTTTATCAATTTATGAGGTACATCGTAAAACAGTCTCTTTCTGGCTATTTATGACATAAGATTATTATTTATCAATGTAAATTAGCGATGTGCACTGAACGATGTTCGGACACCGATTGACAAAATATATATACATGCTAGCATGAACCACCGTTACTCGAATGAACCTCTCTATTAATAAACTATATTTACTCTTCCTATATATACATTTATTACCAAACAGTACAAAAGAAGTTGAAAGAAATCTTACATATAATAGATTTTTTAGTATTAATGAAATGCAAATAATTACATAAAAATTCTCTCTTATACAAAAAATATTAATTTTTTTCTAAAATAATAAATTAAAATATTAATATTAAATTCGTACTAAATTATTTTAATGTCATAAACCCCATGCTTTAAGGCTTAGTCTTACTCAGTATTAGAACTAAATAAAGCCAGAATTTTTATTTATAAATATTTTCTTAGAATTAGACTTAGCAAGTCACTGATAAAGTGACATACAAATATCAGTATTTAATTTAAAATTAGAAAAAAATAAATGTGCAATATTAACGTGATTTCTTTGAAAATGTGAGAATAATTAGTATAATGATTGCTGTTAGTAAGGTGAGTAATTCTTTGCTATACACATATCATAGTGTACGTTAATATTGTGACTTATAGTAAACTAAATAGATATTTTCTAAATGAAATATTGATAAATAATAAGAGAAACAGAAAACCCATCTCTGCATATTGTAAATAATTTTAATATTACCTAAACTCGGTAAATATTATTATTTATTTTGAACATTACAATACCAGGCGTTAATGGCGCGGCAGTCCTCAGAAGACACTGTCAAGTCGTCAGAACAAGTTGACGACATCAAAGTCGAAACATCAGACATTCAGCAGAGATTTAAATTCTTTGAGGCGTACAAAGAGCCGGAACAGAAGCGAAAAGTCTTTCGCATCACTCCACCACGTGAAGGACAAACCAAGGTCATATATAAATACTTAAAAGAAAACTGCTAGACGTGTTAAGTTGGGTTGTAGTCGCTATTTTACGTACGTTATTTAACGCATAAATGCATTCCTGTCTTTTGTTATACTAAAAATAACAAAAAGCAAAATACATTCACAGCACATCACATCATAAAAAGATTGCTGAGATAAACTCAATAGAATTGAAAATGTAAAAGTTAGCTTTGAGATATTCAACACTTACCTTGAACATTATATTTATGTCTAAAAATATTAGTTATAAAAAAATGTACATAATTTTTACGAAATTATATGAGTTTTCTTGAAAATTTAAGTTGAAATAATAAAAGCAGTATTTTCAAATGAATGTTAAATAATGCATTTTTACATTACAATTGATTCTAAATTCTAGATTCGTTTTTGTCTGCATTTCATTTTGAAGATCATGCTCATTATTTCCCAGTCTACCCTTAAATATCTAAACATCAAAAACTTTCTTTCAAATAGAAAAAATTAAAAAATACAGTCATTAAAGACGATTTTATGTAATATAACAATGTTTTTATTTTCCATTCAAAATAAATAAATAAACACAAAACAAAACATCTTGTTACATTTGAGACGGAAAATCTTAAGGGATAGTTCATGCGGTAGTCAAAAAGTCATCGCCCCTGCTCTTTCAGCAAACCCTTAAAATATTAAAAGTTAACCTATAAAACCCTTACCACAATATAGCTGTAATTCCGGAATACATAATTCGCCAACTAAGTAGTTATCATCAGTAGTAAAAGCAGTATTGTAATACTTTTTTCTACTGCTAATTATAGCAACTTAGTTGTCGAAAAATCTATCCAGAATTTAAAGCTATATTGTGGTAAGGGTTTTTTTAATTTTTAGAGTACAGGCTGTCCTTTAAATAAAGAGACAACGTATGAAAAATGGTAATATAATATTTTCCCCTCTCATAAGCGATAAAAAAAATGATAAAGATATTTATAAAATATTTATCACGCCACTGTGGGACTGACTATATCATAAATAGTATCGGAGAGAATATTCAAAGCTGACCGACAATAACAAAAAAGTAGTTTTGTTATTGTCGATGAGCTTTAAGTATCGTCTCCGATTCAGTCAGTTGTCGATTTTTACTTCTGCACATGTGTTCGATTAAATTTATATTTACGTTTTCGATTGAAGTTAGATTGTTACCACATTGGACGTGAAATGCCCCATCTTAGATCTTTTAATATATCTTCTTTTAAGAATTCACATGCTAAGACATTTAAATGAGGTGTCCCTTGAAGTAGGGCTTCCGAAATTGGTGGGGACTGTGGCTTGTAATCTGAAACAGAAATAAGAAAAACACCCTAACCACAATATATATCAATAAATACTATATACGTACTTCGGCAACTAAGTTGCCATCTTCAGTAGAATAATCTTAAAAACTGAAAAAAAGAGTGTTAAACGTAGCGTTTTTGGCTAAGGTAAACCTTAGAAGATATGCTCTTTACCAAATCGCCAGTGGGATAACACTAAATTCCTAACAACGAAATAAACACTTATATACTACTTAAACCTAGCGTGAAGTTTAGGGAACCGTGAAGCGTGAATACATGAAGCGTAAAAATAATGCTATTGTCACAATAAGGTAGACAAACTGGACTGAGGGATTGGTCCATTGTCAGAATTCATTAATTTATTCTTATTTCTATATATATAAATACTTTCATAACTATCTAATTCTCTATAATTATTAACAGTTTTAATCAACCTAAGGTTATTTGCCGGCACAGAAAGTAAACTAAATGTGATATTTAGGAAGGTTGGTAATACTTTTAAAACAAAATATACGAAGTTAGCACATTCGAACAGTTTGTGCCTGATTTCGTTTTGGTTTGTATTACTTTTAATTCAAAATTAAGAGCAGATCTTTAATATTGCTACATGTTTCCTTAGAACTAAGTTTTAATTCTAAAATGGTTTTTAATTGATGTACGTAGTTTTTAACAGTTGCATTAATATATTAGAAATATTTGCAAGTACAAAATCCACACAACAATGAAATTCTCTTTAAAAATTCACATTTGAAAATATATACAAGTTTTCAAAAAACATAGATAGCCGTCTCAACAATGTTATATTTTAGAGTTTTGGTAAACATAAACATTGCAGCGTATGTTTGTAAATTCAATGGAGGTATTTTTTACAGACATTCTGATACATATGCGGCACATGATACTATTTTCAGGGGGTTTTTAGTTTTGGGGTCCGCGTCGTAATTGACTCAAAATTTTTTGGATTCATATTCTATTATAATTGCATCTTTCCATTTTTCTTACGTTGTCCCATTATTTCAAGGACAGCCAGTATATTTTGATCATAAAAATACAGATTATTCTGGATGTCGTTACTGGTAATCTATTGCGATTCAAAAGACACAATAAGGCGCTTTATTTTTTTCTACCAATTTATTCACTTAGTGTTACAGCGGTTTCGACAATGAATGTCATTATCAAACAGCTTGATGAAAGTACAAAAAACTAAATAAATTACACCTTGAAGTAAAAGACACGCATGCCTGTTTCTGATACAAACACTCAGATAAAGCGGACCTGACAACCGTCAACCCGATAAATTTGAAATGATCTGATACAGGATTAAATAGAAGGTGTCGTACGTAAAAGAACGTTTTGCAATATTTAGATAAGCTGGTAACATAATCCATCCTTGTGTTAATATTTTGTAGATCGCACCGAAATCTGACTTTATTCAATAAATATGAACACTTTCTTAAGAGTATTTTATAATATACGGTCAAAAATACAAAATAATGCGATTTTTCATATTTAGCCTTTGTAGATTTTCTCAAGTTTATGTGTTGGGCTGACATATTTGTGAAAACAAGAAATATATAGCATACATACGCCCTGCAATCTCTTGAACTCGTACCGTATTAACTCCATCCATAGAGTAACTCTAGACATGCATACAATAAAACAACAAAGATAGCATCAGGATTTCGTGAAACATCTTTTTTAATTTTTTAATAGGCAATACTTATAATTTGATACATAATCAAGCCTAATTTTTTTCTCTGTGACCACTGGAATACTACGATTACAAGGGAGTAGCTGAAATTATTGAGAATAAAAAACACTGTTTATATTTTCTAGGATTTAATTTTAAAAATGCTCAGCGTAATTCCCCATAGTTTCTAAACTAGATTTTCCAAACCTTTTCCTCACGTAGTTGCATGTATACGATAGTATCTTAAAAAATCACGGAATGAAAGTGCCCGAAATCGGTGTTTATTTTGGAACCACCTCGAGAAAGCCTTCTACCCCGCAAATTGCGTTTAAGCCCAAAAAATAGCCAAGAGTCACACATTGCTAAATCAGTTGAGTACGGCGGATGTTTTATGAACTTTATTTTTTGCAAAACACATTAAACAAAATACATAAACATGTTCATCACACCTTCCCATTTCAAGTATGGAAAATGATATCGGGCATATAAGCAACTCTACTGCGCTAGCATGGAAGAACTCTGTCCGTGAAATTTGCTATGATTGCCTGACAAGTTTCCACTTGGATCTCGCCAACAACCCGTCGAATTTCGTCGTCCAAGTCAGGGATGTTTCGGGGTTTATTGACATACACCAATGATTTAAGAGCACTCCAAAGAAAAAAGTCACAAGGAGTTAAGTCACATGACCTTGGTGGCCATTGATGATCAGCATTAGGCGAAATGAGGCAATCCGAGAACCGCTCATGGAGCAACTGAATTGTTTCGCGAGAAGCGTGACAGGTGGCACCATCCTGCTGAAACCACAACTCTTGAATGTAATGTCCATTCCATCCAAATAGGCCACAAAAAATCTTTTATCATCGCACTGTATCGGTTTCTATTAACTGTCACAGCTTGTGCCTCTTCTTCAAAAAAATAAGGCCCGATGATGCCGTCCGCTCAAAAGCCGCGCCAAACTGTCACTCGTTGTGGACGCATTTCCCTTTCTTGAATAATGCGAGGATTTTCTGATCGCCAGATGCGGTAGTTCTGCTTATTTATAAACCCATTTAAGTGAAAGTACGCTTCGTCAAGCGCCTGTCGTCTTATCAAAAACCAATCAATAAACTGTCGCCTTTTCTCGTGATCATCCACCGTTAACTGAATTTTATATGCGTGGTAATGGAGATCATACTGAATAATTCTCCATACTGAAGAACATCCTATGCCCAAAACTTAGGAACGGCGAAGAACCGATTTCATTGAAGTAACAGCTACACTGTCACAAACCAGCGCAATGTTTTGCTCAGATCGGCCAGAACGATGATGTCCAGGACTTTTAACATTCACTGTAGAACCCGTTTCATTGAACTTTTTCATAAGTCTTCGAACTGTTGATTCATGGGGTGCTTCATCAAAACCTAGAATGGCGCGCAGTCGCCTGACAGTCGCTGCATAACTTTCTCCGTTCTGATCAAACGTTTTCACAATTAGCACACGTTGCGCAATAGTAAACTGATCCATGGCTAGACACAGACTGAGACAACAATGGATGTCAAAACAGTGTCGCCAACCGACAAAAAAAAATTTACCAAGGGATTCAAAACCTGAAAATTGTATTATGTGCCGCCTATAGATTCAGAATGTCTATAAATAATACCTCTATTGAACTTAAACACACACACATACGCTATAGTAACAGCTGTCGATGTTATAAAAACTCTACAAGATAATATTGTTTAAACAGCTTATTACGTTATTATATATATATATATATATATATATATATATATATATATATAATAACTTCGTGACCTTGGTATGATATGGTAAACCTAATCAGTAGGCGATTAAAGGTCTGTATATTACTTCAAAATATATGTATTTAAAAAACTCTACATGTTTCGGCTGTATACGCCTTTTTCAAGAGAATACAAAATATGAATGACAGGATATAAATGTCAAGTAATTAAGTTGCTATGGTTTAAATTATTCAAAGATACATTCTAGTAATAATAATAAATCATGCCTTAGTATTCCAAAAAATAGATAACAAGGTGTGAAAATATGTGTTGTTCGCTGCTAGCAATTTGTGTCTCCTTCTGGGTATGAACTTGTGTGTTGGTTGCTGCTGGCAGCTTGCGTCTCTCTATGGGTGTGTGGTTTTGTGTGAGAGCGTAAGTGTAGGGTTTTGTATGTCGGTGCGTTCGTGCGTGTGTTTAGTGATCGGTCGCATGAATTTAGAGAGGTCGGATAACCAGCCGTTGCGTAGGGCCGCCAACCCTTTCCCGACCTCTCTAAATTCATGCGACCGATCACTAAACACACGCACGAACGCACCGACATACAAAACCCTACACTTACGCTCTCACACAAAACCACACACCCATAGAGAGACGCAAGCTGCCAGCAGCAACCAACACACAAGTTCATACCCAGAAGGAGACACAAATTGCTAGCAGCGAACAACACATATTTTCACACCTTGTTATCTATTTTTTGGAATACTAAGGCATGATTTATTATTATTACTAGAATGTATCTTTGAATAATTTAAACCATAGCAACTTAATTACTTGACATTTATATCCTGTCATTCATATTTTGTATTCTCTTGAAAAAGGCGTATACAGCCGAAACATGTAGAGTTTTTTAAATACATATATTTTGAAGTAATATACAGACCTTTAATCGCCTACTGATTAGGTTTACCATATATATATATATATATATATATATATATATATATATATATATATATTATTATTATTATTATTATATTATATATATATTATTGGCGAAGTGTGCAACAGCACGTCTTCCAAAATATCATAGCCGTTCTTTTCATGTAATTCTACGTCATTTTGATGTATTGGTCGCTTCGTTGCGTGAAAGCGCGACCGACTTCTCTCTTAGCACGGGATCGATTTTCGAGGAATGATTGACTTTATTGGCGAAGTGTGCAACAGCACGTCTTCCAAAATACCATAGCCGTTCTTTTCGTGTAATTCTACGTCATTTTGATGTATCGGTCGCTTCGTTGCGTGAAAGCGCGACCGACTTCTCTCTTAACACGGGATCGATTTTCGAGGAATGATAGGCTTTATTGGCGAAATGTGCAACAGCACGTCTTCCAAAATATCATAGCCGCTCTTTTCATGTAATTCTACGTCATTTTGATGTATCGGTCGCTTCGTTGCGTGAAAGCGCGACCGACTTCTCTCTTAGCACGGGCTCGATTTTCGAGGAATGATTGGCTTTATTGGCGAAGTGTGCAACTGCACGTCTTCCAAAATATCATAGCCGTTCTTTTCATGTAATTCTACGTCATTTTGATGTATTGGTCGCTTCGTTATTAAACAGCAATATATTTACTTGCAAAAATGTTAACTGTGATTAATTTGTGCTTTCATTTTGTATGCAAGTGAATTATTAAAAAAATAATTAAAAACCATTTCATTGCAATAAAAATACAAAATAAGATGTGTGCTCTACGGGGACCTTTCACGTCCACAACCTTCGTAATTTGATAACAATTTACCTGTTTCTCTTATCGGAACGCGACACCTATTATACAGGACAAATATTTTATAAATTTTGGATTCATGTTCTATATAATTTACATCTTTCCATTTTTCATACGTTATCCTATTATTTCAAAGGCACCCGGTATAGTAATCTGCCTTGAAATAAATAACTTTCATTTAAAGTAATATCCTTGAATAAAATAATTTTTAGTTACCTATCACATTTTTATAATAACACTATTAACATAGTAGAACTAATATTATTAAAGGTGAAAGAATATACAAAGCTAACTTAAGGGATAAATTAGAGCAATCTTTACATAATTCCCATCACGATTCTTTTAGTTTTCTTCATTATCTATATTGGCTGACTGACTGACTAATCAATTCTTCCAATCATTGACTCGAAGAAAAAAAGCAACTTTACAGTCATGAAAAACTACTCTATCCAAACTATTCACCTATATAAATCATCACTACATATATACCTACTACTACTAATAGCAAATGTAACAACTGTTCGCTCCATTTGTTGTGATTTTTTTTTTGGGGAGTAATATTGGTCGCTTTGCTGCTGCTGTTTTGTTCTAGTATTTTATATATACCTATATTACATATTGAACTTTTTCAGTGCAACTCTGATATGTAAATATCTGACATACACAAGTCTGTCGCTTACCTAATAGGGTTCTAACATTTATTTTTGGCGTTTTTTCTGTTGATATCTTTTTTATTTTTGTTGTTTTTTTTTATTTTTGTTGGTACTAAATCAAATTTACAATTAAAATTAAAGATAATTATGAACAATGTTTTTGACTAAAATGTTTCCTGCAATTTTACAGGGTGAATCACCGGAGAGGGAAGTTTATCGCGACCCGGACATCGTGCGATCTGTAGAACAAGTTGAAGATTCAGTCATCGCTCAGGAATCACACACCACCACAAAAGTTTTGAATAAATTCAGACAAATGGAAGAAAACATGTATAGGGAACCATTACCTTTAGGTGGGTTTTTATTTTACAGGCCCCTAATTACATCTCCGACATTCAAAAAGTTCTATACATTTTCATATAAGTACAATTTTTTTTTTTGTAACACAATATATTTCGAATTTAGTAATATTTTATACATATTTGATATAAATTTTGACATCAATATAATTTGAACTTCACTATGAAAGAATAATTCAAATATTCCGCTAAAACTCGATTCACACGGCTTAAAATAATTTGATCTACCGCACGTGCAAACACCTGTGTTTGCCGTAATGTAATTCAATTTTTTTACATAGTAATAAATAGTATAAACAATTTCATGATAAATTTATATTAAACTAATTATTATATGTGCATTACCAAGATGGTTTCGTTAAATATGTCTGTGTGGAAAAATACATTCACAATTTGAATTACACCCCGTACTTAACAAAACTTATTTCTGACGTTCTGAAAAACACAAGCACAAGTATTTCATGTATACCGTGTTCTTCTTTTATCATTACACATAGGTATAATGCATTGATTTTTTTTTTTTAGCTTTACACATAAGGGTAAAAGTATGGTGGCATAGTAGGCAACCAGTTATACACCAGTAACGTATTTTTCCAATTGCCAAATATTTCTGATTTTTCATTCATACTTAAATCTTGAAATACATTTATTGAAAAATACATAATTTATTTAAAACAGTTAATTATCCCAACAGGCATATACCTTGTGCAAAGACAATTTTAAATATTTTTAACAAATTCATTGAATACAAGAAAGGTTTAAGTATATCAATACGTTAAGCACGTATTACGCATTTGCTACAAATGAAACAGACATGCAATATACACATCTGTAACTGTACACATGGACAATACACCTCGTATTTTACAGCAATTACTTCTGCTTAAGACACGTGTTTCCGCCATCTACTATTAGGCGTCATCAGTTAAGCTAGTGAAGTAATTAAAGCTTAAATCGCCTACAAGTCATAGCAAATTTCGTCCTATCAGGTAGCACTATATAATCTAGTGACATCTGACGGACGAAAGAGACTATGCCGAAAAAGGCAACCCTTCCCTTGACCGGCTATGCCGGTACAGAAGGGAAGAAAATACATATATAGGTGTAAGTCCATTAACACGATTCCAGATGGCAGCAAATATACAAAAAAGGTTTAAGTACATATATCAATACGTTAAGCACGTATTACGCATATGTTACAAATGAAACAGACATGCAATATACACATCTGTAACTGTACACATGGACAATACATCTCGTATTTTACAGCAATTACTTCTGCTTAAGACACGTGTTTCTGCCATCTACTAGTAGGGGTCATCAGTTAAGCTAGTGAAGTAACTAAAGCTTAAATCGCCTACAAGACATAGCAAATTTCGTCTTATCAGGTAGCACTATATAATCTAGTGACATCTGACGGACGAAAGAGACTATGCCGAAAAAGGCAACTCTTCCCTTGACCGGCTATGCCGGTACAGAGGGGAAGAAAATCAATTTGTACTTTTTTGTTATATTTTCTACCTTTTTTAATACACTAATTTTACTATCATAGATATATTTCAACCTTAAAGAAATACTATTCATCTTCTTTGAATTAGTTAAAAATATTAAAAATTGTCTTCGCACAAGGAGTAAATTATGTATTTTTCAATAAATTGCATTTAATTCAAGATTTAAGTATGAATGAAGAATCAAAAATATTTGACAATTAGAAAAATACGTCACTGGTGTATAACTGGTTGCCTACTATGCCACCATACATTTATTCCTATGTGTAAAGCTAAAAGAAGAAAAATCAATGCATTATGACAAAAGAAGAACCCGATATATCGTTATTCCTCCAAAATATTGCTAATTTAAAGTTGTAAAGCAAAAACTACATTTAGAATTTATAACGAAACTACCTCAAAAATACAACTTAAGATAATAAAATTATCAAAATAAAATGCATATAAAGTGAAGTACAATAACAAATACAGTAGAAAAGTAAAAGGTGAAACATATGCGCTATTAGTTTGTTTCAGTCATGTTGGATTCTGATTCACTTTCACTATCACTGTTTCCAACATTAATAATAAATGGTTCTAAAATATCGTCCATTAATCCATCTAGATCCCACATTCTACTTTCTACTATAATTACATCTTCAATACAATTTGTTTGCTGTGACATTTGTAAGTGCTTCCATTAAAAGTTTTTGCACATGTGATATTTTGAATGTTGTATTTTTTTGAAGCAACTTTTATTTGTGCCCAAACCAATTTAATAGGGTTAAACTCGCAATGATATGCTGGTAATCGTATTTACGGCAGTTGCCATTTTATCATATAATTTCATATATTATATTGTTAATTATGGAGACGTATTGGATGCAAAAATTCGGCATGTAACATTTCTGCATTTAATTCAATATTTTTGGAATGTAACCAATCTTGGATTGCAGCTTTTCTCCAGGAAGAAGTTGGTACCTCTTCAGCTCTAATTGAATGATATGATGCATTGTCCATCACTATTACAGTATTATCTGGTAACTTTGGCAATATCTTCGCAAACCAATCTTCAAAAACGGTGCTATTCATTTCCATTATTAGTCGTCTGGCTTTACCCTTTGAATTCTTTAATCACGGGGATAGCCCTTCAACAAAAAAGCTTGCGTGCACTTGCTATGCTTGCATCTATCCAAACCTTGTCCTTTGTACGTCCTTTTAACCAAGTTTCATCTAAATAAAATGTTGGTCGACCTCTTCATGTCTATACTGTTTTATTGTCATCAGATACTTTCTTCTTCGTCCGATTTTTCGTCTTTCTCTATCAGCTAATTTTTCCTATTACGCTTGACATATCTGAAATAAAAGTTGCATATAACAATAACCACAGTTTTTTTTATTAACACTTACTTGAAATTAACAAGTTTGAAGAATATGTGTAAGGTTGCTCGACTCATTTTTGGTCCAGGCGCATCTCTCGTAATTATTTCTGCCACGATTTGATGAACAATGAAAGAAAATTCATTGTTCATTGTTCAAGGGAACGTTGAGAGGTTATACTTGTATATTAAAAAGTTAATAAACATGACCGATATCTCTAGATTATTTTCGACATTAAACTTGTCTGCAGAAGAGCCAATGAAATTCCTGAAAAATAAATAGTTTTTGGTACGATATTTCAATCACTCCTTAACAAGCCATAATATCGTTAACAGAAATCCTTCTCAATTTATTTAACATTTACCACTTGTTTATCCATTGAAAATGTATTTTATAATCAGTTGTGATTCAGTTTTAACTTTTCAAGTTATATTAATGAGAATTTTTCTCATGGAATTTTTCTAAATATCATCTGTCCAAATAGAAGCAGAATTTTTCAAAAATATAAAAATCTAGAGGCATCATTGGTTTTCTCTGGTCAACCTTCAGATTACATTGTCTCTACCGAAGAGCCGCGACGCTTCGATTCTCTGTACGTCTTTTCACTTATGGGATTGCACGATTTCTTTGAATATAATTATTTTTAGCGGTCGGTAGGTACCTCATAAAACAGTGATATATCTGAAACTTTTTGATTGTTTCAGTGAGAATAGTTGAAGTTGACCACCATAACACCATATTGATTTAATAGCTCGCACAAAATCATGTATTTTTGGATTTTCTTATTTACCTAATTACAAATCTACAAAACTACCAAATACGAGTAATAAGTAAATGGTTTGTAAAAAATAATGCTTTGACTTAAGTATAATCCCTTGACGGAATACTGGAACTTAGTAATGATCTAGTTAACATCCTATTATTTAGGAAGACAGTTGATCTTTAGTCCTATCATCCAATCTATTTTGTTAAACTCGATGTTTAGTTCTTCCTTGTTCGTTTTAATATGTTGCTTCCAACGAAGTTTAACATCTAAATTCATGCACATTTCTCTATAAGATCGTTATTAGATTGGGTTTTTCATTCGTATACGTGAAGTTAATATGGATTGACTCCGTTCCATATAGGTTTTTGTACTATTTTTGGTTTAATAAATAGTATTGATAGCTCTTTGATCTTTGTTAGTAGCTTCTCTAAGATCCTTTCCAACTGTAAAGATTGCAGTAGTTGCAATGCTCAATGTGAGTATAATATGGGTGTACAATTCCCTCAGTACATTATTCTGTGGTACTACTGCTTATAACGGGTGTTTTTTATAGAGGTATATAACTTTAAGTTGGCAAAACTTTTTTAACTGGCGGCCATTTTGTCAGCTGTCAAGTGATTTATGTTTAGTTTGGTTTGGCATTTCAACATGAATAGACTGACGCCTGAACAACGCTTCCAAATTGTGCAAATTTATTTTGAAAATCATGGTTCTGTTCGAAGTACGTATCGCGCACTACGTCCATTTTACGGTCAACATAATCGTCCATCAGAGCAATTAATTCGATTAACTATGGAACGTTTTCGCACCAAGTTTACTCTAAATGATAATACGCATCCACAGAGACGTCGTACAGTGCGTACAGAAGAAGTCATTGCTGCTGTAGAGCGTAGCGTAGAGGAAGACCCGAATCAGTCTATCCGCCATCGTGCACAGGAATTGGATGTGTCCATCCACTTTATGGAAGATTTTGCGGAAAGATCTTGGTTTGCGTGCTTACAAAATCCAACTCGTGCAAGAATTGAAGCCACACGATCACCTAGCAAGGCGTAGATTCGGTGAATGGGCCCAAAACAAGATTGCCGTTGATCCCGATTTTCATAAGCGAATTTTGTTTAGCGATGAAGCTCACTTTTGTTTGAATGGATACGTCAATAAACAAAACTGCTGTATTTGGAGTGATGGTAATCCTCAAGTGTATGTTGAGACACCGTTACATCCAGAAAAACTGACTGTTTGGTGTGCTTTATGGGCTGGTGGAATCATTGGTCCGTACTTCTTTAAAAACGATGCTGTCAGAACGTTACAGTCAATGCTGACCGCTATAGAGCCATGATTACTGACTTTTTCGTTCATCAATTGAACAACCATGATGTGCAGGAGCTGTGGTTTCAACAAGACGGCGCAACATGTCACACAGCTCGTGCCACAATTGATTTATTGAAGGAAACGTTTGGTAACCGCATAGTTTCACGTTTCGGACCCGTGAATTGGCCTCCAAGATCGTGCGATTTAACGCCGCTAAACTATTTTTTGTAGGGATATGTGAAGTCGCTAGTCTACGCCGATAAGCCCGAAACGATTGACCACTTGGAGGACAACATTCGCCGCGTTATTGCCGATATACGGCCAGTAACGTTCGGAAAAAGTCATCGAAAATTGGACCTCCAGATTAGACTACGTCCGAGCCAGCCGTGGCGGTCATATGCCAGAAGTCATATTTAAATTATAATGCCAGAAGATTATCTTTCGAATAAAGTAAATTTCATGTCAATTTAAAAAATTCATCTTTGTTTTATTCCATTTCAAAGTTCTATACCTCTATAAAAAAACACACTTTATCTCCCGTATGTACGTAATATTAGTCATCGTGCTTTATTCCTAAATATGATGAGACTGTTTTCTAAGTAAGATGCAAGTATCTGTATATAATACTGAGGGAAAGTATCCTGCAATATAGATTAAACCCTCATGCCAAACTTTGTGACATTTTTCGTCTCATGCATATTTTCGATTATGTTGGAATTTCATTAGACCTAAATATAAATCATCTTTCAATTATTCTTAGACAATGATTAGAAAATTGATTTGTATAAAAGCCAAGATTAAATTCACATTCAAATTTAATTTCATTACTAAGCTACACATGAAATTACAATGTTTCTAGTTTGTGACAAGTACATGAAGAATTCAATACAAATATGTATAAGCCTGGACCCCCAATACTGTGTAAATGCTCGACTTCGAAAATGGAACACTTATCGGACGATTGGCAAACAAGTAATACGACAACAATCAACTATGTCCGAAAAAAGTGTTTGGCCCGTAATAGGCAACATGTATAACGCAACGAAAGTTGTCATTCAGAACTTATAGAAAAATATTAAAATTAAAGGTCAAATATAAAATAAAGTAATGCACAATTTAAATGAAGAACAAATAAAATTCTGCTTATTTTAACGGCGTATTAAAACCCAGTCTTATCTTTTATTAGTTTTGAAATTAATCACTTTATTAACAATATATTACCATATCTATTTAGGTCCTAAACCATTGAAGCGATTCACGCCCCCACCAGAACCAACGAGGCCCGAATCCAGCAGTGAAGGTGAAGGTTCCGAATCAGAAGAAGAAAGCGAGGGTATGGAAGAAATTGACCAGAGCAAAATGCAAGACACGGATTTAGTTGAGGCCCAAAAAGCTGCCAGAGCAAGGCAACTGAGAGCCAAATTTGAAAAGTGGGAAGCCAAGGAAATTAAACGCGAACAACAACAGCAACAAGTGAACATTATCGAAGAAATTGGAGATGAGCAGGCTCAGATAGAATCTACGAGAGCGTAAGTTAAAAAAAATACTCAAACTATTAGTCATAATGCTAAAACTAATTGGTCGCTTTTTGTATTTTTAATGGAATAGAGAAATAACGTAATGTTTGTTAGTAAGAAATTTTAAATCTTAGAAATTTGGTAGATTCAAATATGCATTTGAGAAAATAATTTCATAGTATAATTGATTCGAATTATGTATAAAATAGAGTGGTGCAACTTTTTTTTTCATTTTTGTGCATAGTAAGTAGACTGGAATCAGCAAATTACACATCAGAATTCGCATATTTTATATGTCAATCGTGAAGTTGACAAGTATTGTACGATGTATTCGAGGGGTATTGATATATAGTTAGCCTTGAAAGTTTCTAACAGTCAAAATTGAATATGGTTGTTATAGATCAGATGTTAAAAGTCTGAATTGAGATCAAGTGTATTGCAGAAGTATTACATATTTTCTATGACCGTGTGTTTCGTTAAATCAAGATTCGTCTCCGGTGGTGTTCATGAGAAAATTATCTTGTTCAAGTCGAAAACATCCGTGCATTGTCGCAAACTTCTAAACAATATACTGAACTCTTTCTTTGACTAATGCCTAATTGCCAAGCAATTTGTTTTTACGTAATCCGGCGATTTATTTGAATTAGTTCATTTACTTGTCTTTGATTCTTCGCGTCACTGATACTGGTTCACCTGATATATATTTTCGTCAAACACCTTCTTGATCATGAGTTGCGTATGAGAAAGCTTTCAGCGAAATGAATTCCGAAATGTTTCAATGCTTGATAGATTAATAACATCCAAGAAAGTTCTTCAAACTTTTTTGGATAGGCATATTATGGACGAAAAGTGGGTCTGTTACTACAGTACAGAGACTAAACAGCAATACAGAGAGTGGAAGTATTCTGGTTCCCCACGACCCAAAAAATTCCGTGTTCAAAAATTGGCAACATTCCTGAAGGGAGAATAATGATTACCGGAGATCTCTGTTAGTGTACACAAAATATACATACAAAATTTACAAAAACAAAAGTGAACATAAACTATTTAAACTGATGGGGAAACTTGTAAATAAATTATTAACTGTAAATATTAATATATAAATAAACTGTTCATTACAAATATTAAAATATATAAAGTGAACTAGATTTATATGTGTCGCAATAGTTGAAGTATTAACCAAGGTCAACAACCAAGAAAAGACATACTTCTATAATACACATATCTGCGAAAGTGTGATCGTAGAACGGTCCCAATCCACACTTGCGCCAGACGGATAATTAAAAGAAGAGGGCACAGTTCCGAGTTCTTTGGATCGGGAATACTTCGCAGAGAATTATCTAATTAGCGTTCTCTAAGTATTTCGTAACAGTTAACTGCTCCTCTAATGAGCCTTCCTAAACTAGCTCCCTAAATCAATACGAAACGAGCATTATAAAAACTTATAACGTAAATAAGCATAATAAAAATGACGGCTTACTGTTTAGATGAATACAGACATATATCTAGGACTGTGTGTGGTTAAATCAACGAAAGAGTTTTGGCCAAATAACATCAGTATAACAAAGGGTGCCTTTATTCGAAACTTAGCATGATATTGCACAATATATAAAATGGCCTTAAACCTTTACACACACAGCTTCGAAGATATCTTGACGGAAGTGAGACCAAAAGCGCTACCTCATCGCTAGGTGACTAATATGTACGCACACAGAGGCGAGCGACGAGGGTTCGACAAATAACCGTAACAAAGTATTAGGGAAGCATATAATACTGATTTTCTAACTAAATTGTGTAAGAAAATTGGGGAAAAACCCCGCGGAAAACTTGCCAAAGATGTGTTTTTTTTACAAGACAACGTGCCTACGCACAAGTTGTGACTGCACTGTAAAAAAATGGTTTTGGATTGGTTAACCACCCGCGCTAGTTTAGCACCGTCAGACTATTATTTATTCTCAAACTCAAAAAACATTTGAAACATAAAATATTTTCGACAAATAATGAAGTCATATAGTTGAGGAATGTTTTGTAGTGGACAAGGATTTTTATGAGACCTTAGAATTACTATGTAAACGTTCTGCTATATGTGTAAGTCTTAAAGAAGATTATGTTGAAGGATAAAATTTTGTATTGAGATATTGTGGCCCTTTTTATGGTGGGCTAAGTAGTTATCAATACCCCGCGTAATTAATTACTAGCTAGATTTTCTTGAAATCTCCTGATTTGTATTCGCTAATAAAAAAACTGCCCATTATTAGTGTAGAAACAGTCGGACTGTCATCTCGGATCGTATAACACAAAATTTGTTACAAAAAATGTCGAAATTAATATACTCATCTTTAAGAATAATCCTATTCAGGAACTATATATACATCAAGAAGTTTTTCGTTAAAGTGTTGAGATAACTCCAACTCATAGTACGCGGCAATTATTGCAAGAGCTTGGACCTTCACGTCACGATGGACTAAAGGTTGTCATGTTCAACTTAGGGAAGGTAAACAGACAATGTTGTGAAGTACATCACGATCTAACGGCGGAGCAGTGTATGTGCATATGCAATGAACCTCCTAAGACGAATTTTAAAATCCGATAAAAAGCTAAAAAATATTCCTAATTTTAACTTATCAGATCAGTGGTTAAACCCGAACTAGTGCTCAAAGCCTGTTGTAAAATTTAAAGGCGTTTTAACGAAGGTGATGCTCTGTTTGGTGGAATTCTTAGACTGTGCATTTTGAGCTAGTAGTAGAACCATAAGCGCTAAGCTTTACTGTAAATAACTTAATCACATAATACACAATTTTACGATATCCCACATTGACCAATTGATCTTATACTTTTCCAACAGGAGAACGCCAGCCCGCACACTGTTCAAAGTACTTTCCGTAAGCTGAAAGAAATCGATGAACTAAAACTGCTACTGCAGGCTGACGTGGATTTTTCGTATCTAAGACAAGGGAATTTTATAAACTAGGAATTGAAAATATCGTTAAACAATGGCAACAAACTATCCAACATTATGGACTATATTTTGACTTCTAATTGATATTGCCCTTTTTTTTTGTTTTTCTAAATAAAGTTTTATATTTAAAATCGAAAAAAAAAATTGCACCACCCTAATAAATAATTAATATCGCAAGTGTAGACTTTTATGACAAATCCTAGGTTGATTATACACAAAACTTTATGCTTTCTTCTTGGTCTCCGGTCTGGAACTGCGTCCTTAGCACTGCTTTTTTCCTTTGCCAACTTTATATTCTTTACTATAGAGAGGTTTATTCGAATAACATCGCACCGGCGGCTCGTCCTCACACGTATATACATTTTGTCAGTCGCCACCGGACAACGTCGAGCGCACTTTGCTCGTTTAAAGTAATAAATTATTACCGTTAAAAACCGAAGCGCACTGAAATCTATAAATAATATGGTATAAATTTATAAAAAGTGATGGAACATTTACCGTTTTATGTCACAAACTGGGTAAAATCGTTTAAATATTTGCAATGTCAGATGTGTTTTCACAATAATTTCCGCAAAGCGAGTGCGTTGCGGAGAAAAAAATGTGCTTATATGCAGAAAACAACGGGCGTTCTACATCTACTGATGCTATATTTGCATAATTAAAATAATCTTTAAAACAACTTAACGGTTCTGTTGACGCACCTTCACAAGTTTATCTTAATATTGCAAAATCTTAATCTTTCTCTAAAACACTTTCAAAAACCTTTCTAGAACAAACATTTATTGCATCTTCTACCGCGCATAGCTGTTGCGTGAACATGTTGCACTATTTGCAGAGATTCCACTAACGACACCGAAGGATTTTCTAATTTTTCTATTGTCCCATTAGTCTGACGTAATTTTTCTGAATAGTTATAGAATCTGTTTTAACCTATCTTGAAATTTTGCCCGACATTCCTTGAAAGCTACAGCTTCTTTGGGATCGAATTTAAAACCACGTTCTTAATATTCCCCAACGTGTAAGAATCGGCTGTGGTAGTTCAGGAATATCGGCACATAGTCTGTGTAATTGGCGAACACGTTTTGGGGATTTGAGAAACACGGTCTTTATACTTGCAATTAATGCGTATACATCTAGATAATATCTATGAATAGTTTCTGCCAAAACGCGTATTACGCGTGGATTTTACACGAAATATGTAAAAAGAGAGCACAATCTTTTTTAGAGACCGGTGTACAGAGAGCATGTTTGCGGTACCATCACTCATAAAGATTAACACATTATTTCGGCAGTACATTGCTGTACTCTTCTGCAAGCTAGTAGAATTGAAGGTGAGGATTGATGTGATTCCACTGTACGTACCATAACGTTAACAACTGATTTTTTTATTACAATCTGTTGTTTCGTCCACAGATAACCACAGTTTATTATTTTTCAATTCGAATTTAATCATATGTTCAATACATACACGGAGGGATGGTAGGAAACTTACTAAGCTTTTCCGGCTAAGTAACGTTCCTTTACCGTTGTGCTTCCAAAATGAACGAATTGATTCGTTGTCTACTAGCTTAAACGGTACATTACATAATATGAAATTTACACTTAAATGAAACAAACATGTCTCACTTTTTTGCGATTATACATTACACTATTTACGTGTCTTTCTGAAATTTCCTTGAACACATTAGCGGTATATCACGCACTTTACACTTTATTATACTGCCATTGTACATTAAGTCCGGAAATCCATTTACCAATTTATGCGCTACATCATAAAACAGTCTCTTTCTGGCTTTTTGTGACATTAAGAAATGATTATTTATCACTGTAAACAAGCGAAGTGACTGAACGATGTTCGGACGGCGATTGACAAAATATATACACGCGCTAGGATAAGCAGCCGGTGGGATGTTACTTGAACGAACCTCTCTAGCTATAAATATTAATACTAGGTTTTTAGTTGTTGAACCTTTTTAAATTTTAAAATTAATATAAGCTTAATATAAACTATTGGCAATTTTTTCTTTCATTTAATGTAAAATGTTCCACTCTAATTTCTACTGATTGACAAAATTAACAATTGAACGAACGTCTTTAAACTTAAGTAACATTAAAATCAAAATATATCTACGTTCAATTGCAAAAAAAAGGTTTCCGCTTAAAATTAAATAAGGTGAAAATCTTGACGCATCCATCTCTACTTTGTTCGAAATAGTCGTAACCTTATAAACAACGAGTTTTATGAATAAACATAAGTAACAATAGAAATGAAGGGACAATACATTCATACCTATACGCGAACATGATAATTTCGAAAATATGTATATACAATAACAACTCGTAGATATAAACAATAATTTTAGTGTAATAAATTAATTATTGTAAGTATTAACTATTGTAAATATATCAAAACATACAGTACTCAACAATTGCTAAGGATTACGTGTATTTGCTGCGATTTTTCTAATTGTATTGTTGTAATTATATTATTTGTTTCCTGGTAATAAATGTTTTGTTTTTCTTAGAAAATGTGAATCAAAAATAAAAAAGCCAACAAAACAAAAAAAAATTCATTTATTGAAATCGCATTACTTAATGTTTTACTCTTAATAACCTTTGAAATTCAAAAAGTTGTAATTAAAAACAAATATAGAAAAAGTTAATATCGCGCCGACCCACTCCGAGCAAATTTCTCTGACATTTCCTAACTGTTCTAGCCTTTCTACAGGCTGCTATAAGGTGTTGAATTGCCTCGAAATCTGGGCCCAGACATGTTCTATACAGTTAATGTCTGGTGACCGGGCTAGCCACTCCGTGCGGCCAATACCGTGAAATTCTAGGCTAGGTGGGGTCATCAACTAAAATTAAATTTTCGCCGATTGCACCCGCAAATGGAACAATAATAGGTTCAATAAAGATATCTCTATATCTTTAAACGGTCACTGTGATGTGGATTAAAACCACCAAGTCAGTGTGGCCAACAAACTCCTCCTCAAACACAGATGGAACCTTCACCAAAATTAGCGATCAGAACCCCCAAATGTTTATCATATCTCTGATCTTGTTCTTTACATTCCAAAAAAACAATGTCTCCATTCGTTGATTGTCCAGTTACGGTGTTCCTGAGCCCATTGTCGCCTCGCTACCCTATGCTCTCTACTTAACTGTGGACATGGTGCGCATCTTCTTGCACGTAAACCAGTCATGTGCAGTCTTCTTCTAATTGTTTGGTTAGAAATGATTACGCCAGTGGCGTTACGTAGTAACGTATTAATGCGCAATGCAGGATAGGTTGGGTTCCGTCTTGCAGTTATTCGCAAGAACTGTACGGTGTTGTTGCCCTCCACCATGAATGTATGCTACTGTACCATTTATCATATAGAGATTCCAAGCCCGATTTACAGCACTTTGCGTAAAACCTAAAACATTGAGCTACTTCGCGTTGCGTTTGCCCTTCGTTGGTCCATTGTATAATTTCTTGCATGTGTTCAGGCTGCAAACGCCTTCGGGGCATATTTTTCACTAAAATATTACATAAAACTATTTTCTAAGACGACGGAGTAACAACTAACATTATCAGGAAAGTAAATATCAGAAATATATTTTACACTTTTTGCTGCAGTTTATAAAAACGCTCAGAAAAGAAATAGCCACAAAAACAAACTTTATCGTTAAATCGTGTAAACAGATGCAGTATTGTAGTAAATAAATATAATTTTATATTTATTTTATTTTAACCAAAACTAACATACAATATTACTTCGTTCCTTGACAATTGTTGAGCAATGTATATGATAAGCGTATATAAATACAATAGAATATGAAATAAACTAAAACATACATTTGAGAGACAAATATTTTCAATTACTTCGAGGTAATAAGGCATACTATCGCAAGCAAGTTCTTTGAAATAATAATATTGTTCTCCCAAGTGTTTTCGATATGATCTCACAATTGATTTTGATTGCCATATTATCCCGTATAACTTATACGAGAACGGATTGATATATAAGGTCTCTAACTTTATAAAATAAGAAAAAGACAAAGTAATGAAACTAGTCTTAAAATGAAGTAATTTTATTGAACTACCAATGTACATAATTATTTTCCAACACAATCACCATTTAGTGCAAAACATTTCTCCAAACGCTGAATCCATGTCTTCATTCCGTCCATGAAAAAACTCGTTTACTGTTGGTCCAATTACGAACAGCAGCTCGAACATCAATGTCTGATGAAAAATGTTGACTTTTCAATACCTCCTTCAACTTTGGGAACAAGGTGTCAAATTAGAACTATACGGAGGGTGCGAAGCAACCGTGAATTTCATATCACTATCATTATTGTTTCGTTGCTGCAATACGGTCTGGTGCAAAACAACTACCTACGGGTACGATTCTTTAGTGATCGTAAAATTTTGCAGTATCTTATTTGTCCCCGGTAGTCATGTTTATGAGAAAATCATTTACTTCACGTCGATACTTGTTAAGAAGTTCTTGACAAACATTTTTTCTTTGTTTTTTCACGAATCCGTTAATTGTTGCGGGACCCATTAAGCCGATTTTTTTTTTTTTGTAATTAATGTCTGAAAAGTGTACTGAACTCTTTCTTGATTAAATGCCTAATTGCCGAGAAATTTGTTTTTACGTGATCTAGCGATTTCCCTGAATCATTGCATTCACTTGTCTTTTATTCTTCCCATTCTTCACAGATACCGGTCGACTTGATCGCTTTTTGTCAAACACCTTCATTAAGCCTCTATGACAGGGTTTTGTACGTCGAACCCACTGACAAACATTTTTCACGCATTCAACATTATATATACAGTATGACTGAAGTTTCCTTTTGTTTTTTTTGGGGGATATATTCCAAAAAAATCAACAAATAAAATAGTGTAAAATTTTTTCTAATAAAAGTTGTCTAGTAACGCCAAAAAAAAAATTTATAACAGCCCAATGTTTTCAAGTTTCACTGTACAAATTTCATACATAATAGGTCAGTAACCGATGAGTGGCCGTAACGATATTAAACTGTGTCAGGGTCAAGTTTAATATGTGAGACTGCAGTTTACTTGGAACATGTGTTAGAATGAAATGCCCGGTTTATTTGTATACTTAGTGACGTCAACCAAAACAATGCGTGCAATGTTTCCGAGATAAAATATTAGTTCAACTGTATTTTTCGTAGTAATAAGACGTTAGTTTTACATTATTGCTAGTTGAAAAATATTTTTGTATGAACATTTTATTCTCCCTGCTCGTGTTAAAGGCCAAACTTATTTAGAATTCTTACAACATAATTTACAACCGCTGTTAGATGTCCCCCTTAATATTAGATATCGGATGTGGTTTCAACATGATGGTGCTCCGGCACATTTTACACACACTGTTCGTAGACATTTAAATACTGTGTATCAAGATCATTGGATTAGACGCGGGGGTACTGTCGCATTGCCACCGCGTTCTCCTGACTTAAATCCGCTGGACTTTTTCTTCTGGGGCTATTTAAAACAACTGGTGTATGTGAATGAAATAGATCCCATCGATGAATTGCAAAATCGTGTGAATGAAGCAAGTACTTTAATACGGGAGCAAAATGTCCTTCAACTTGTCAACGAAGCACTCATTCGACGTTTGGAGTTGTGTGAGCGAGTCGGTGGGGGAAACTTCGAACACCTGTTGTAGACATGTAAAGTACGTATTAACTATCCTAAAAATATCGTTTTTGTTACTATTATTAATTTATATTTTTATTTTAAATTTTTAAATTAAAAAATGTTATTGTTTTTAAGTTTGTTTTATGTTATTTAAGTTAACAAAAGGAAACTTCATGTATATACATTAATCCGCCCTCGTAGATATAGAAGTACTCGTATCTGAGGCATATGTGAAAAGCACAACTTTTTAATCATTTCTTTATTTTTCTTATTAATACTATTTCACTTACTTCTATTATATTTCCCAACTACCTACTAATCTCATATCCACACGTCATTCCTCAATATCTCTCTACCATCAAACATATCTATGGTTCGTTAGCGTTTTGGTATCTGTCCAACTTTATTTCTCGCTAGCAAAGCTGCTAACTACCAGCAATATTGGCCGATGACTTCTTTTTATTTAAAACATGTAATGCAATGGAACTTTCCGTGATACTACAGTGTATTAAGTAATTGCTTTTTCACAAATCCTTGAAAGATTTTTACGGAATTTAAATTACAGCTTTTAGAGAGGCAGGTTAATATTTCTAGATTTTACGTTCCTACTCCATGCTGAAGTATTTTAGATTGATGTATCTTAGGGTAATTATATTGAAGCACAAAATTCATATTGTGCATTTTTTTAACATGTTTGTATGCAACATAATATTGAACAGTAAATCTTTATACTAATACCAGTCATTTTTGATATGAAACCATCTCTTGTTATTATCGTCATGAGTTCATTAAATGTTGATCGTTCAGTTAGGCATTTTTAACAAATTAATCAAATTCTCGAATTTTGGAGTGCCTGTCTGAACGTTGCTGAGGAAGAGTTAGTTCGCCTGCTTTTTATATTCTGTAATTATGCGGTATACAATTGATTATGCCAGCCTTAAAATATATTTCTTATAATATACCATATGATCAAATAAATTTACCCTCTAGTTAGCCATGAAATTATTTATTCAAAATATGTTGGTAGTAACAAATAAAATTCATCTGTCATTCTGTGTTCTGTATTGGTTGACACTAATCTGTCAACGGTATAACCTAACCTGCACGACCTACACTTAAGCACATTTTTAAACTTATACTGCCAACTTAAGTTTAAAGAAGAAAAATTTCGTGGCCTGCTAGAAGTTAGAAATATTTAATCATATTGTATCTTTTACACTAGAAGTAAATACAAAAATCTACAATTGCTATTGTTCTCATTCTTGGACTTTGAATGTGTTTAAAAGGGTTCGTTTTTCGTTACGTTAAAAATGTGAAACTAACGGTTTACTTGAACTTGCCTCATCTCTCATTTTTGTCTTATATTTAAAAATGCGGATTGTATTTAACAACAGTAACACTTGAAAGAAATCAATAAAATGAATTCAAAGCGCGCATACCGGATACCGTTTACAGGTTTTCTCAATATAAATCTGAGATATAATTTTTCCATATTGCATCTGCTTGCTCAAGAGCCACTTGTTCCAGTTCTTCGGCGCGATATTTAAATCACTCTCTCTCTTTAATTTTGAAACAGAGTATCAAAAACAGTTAAACGACGTATAAAGGTGACAAAATACCCAAATGATCTATATACATATTAAAATAACAGCAGGTATTAATTAAAAATGTTTTTTTTATATATTAAAATATCTAAAAGTGGCATTACATTATATTGGTGATTGGCGCGTAAACGTTTAAAGTGGAAACCTTTTTTGCAATTGACTGCTGATAGCTTAATTTTAAAATTATTGCTAAATTAATTGCTTTGAGTATTTTTCTATGGCGAAAATGAGACACATCATGATTATCAAGTATTAGCTGTACAATTACACAGTCTAGCCGAAAATACTATCAGTATTTTAATGGCGTATAAAAAAAGAATAGTTCATCGCACAATACTAAAATACATATATTCGAAAGGTCCAGAAAATGAGCTTTCAAATTATGCACAATTTATTCTCCTGCATCAACACAGTCGCAAACGACCGAGCTTTCGTCTATCCACTTACGTCCTATTTCTAGTGATATTTTGTTACAGCTTCATTAAATATTTCGCTTTAAAGACTCCAAATTTGGACAACCTTCCTTACAAGCCATACCTTCGAAAATATCCTATAGTCAATAGGTGTTTAGGGCTACAGACTGCCAATCGGGAGCTTTAATAAACTCAGGAACGTAGTTTTCCAGCGATGTTTGGATTTTCGCTTTATGAGCGGATGCTGATATGTACTTTCTGAAACACCAATTTCCCCCCTACCAAACTTAGACTATGCTCAACAGTTTCCAACACAATTTCTCGATACATTCGGACCGATGTTTTCACCCTAATTTCGCAAAAATTAATAGGACAAACTCTTCCGTATTAGACACCCCACCAAACCATTACTGAGACCAAATTATGACCACGCTGAAACGGTGTCATAATCTTTTGGGCTTCTAGGAAACTTCAAATATACTCCTTTGTCCTCAATAGTAAAGATTTTCTCGCCTGAGAGCAAGATATTGTGATAACGTCTTTTGTCATAACCACTTAACTTCGTTCTTTCAACCTTCAAGGTTAGTATTAAAAGATCATCGTAAGCCTTGATGCCAAAATCTTCCCCGATGATGTGAGAAATTGTTTTGGGTACTGTGTTCATTTCACGGGACAAGCTTGTTGGCTACCATAATGGATTTCAACAGCGGCCACAGTGTTTGACATATGTACAAAACGCGGACGTCCGGTATAAGGGCAATCAACGACATCACCATCGTCTCGAAAATGAGTAATGGTGCGATGTATGAAACGTTCGTTAGTATTAAGGAGCAAAAGAAAAGCTGAAAACTGTGGTGCAGTTTTTCCCACTTTGGGTAATGCAAATATATGGTTATGGTATTCGGACCACGCCATAATATAAATGGTGTTCACTGAGCTACCACCAAACAAGTACTGACATGTCACATATGTAGCACATATGTCTGACGATACGTTTATGCCGTTTTGAAATTCCCTGACGCATAATTTCGTACAATCGTGCAACATCGATGGTATTTATAGCTGGACTGTGTATTTACAAAACGCTATTTTTTTTATGGCCATTACGGTATTAAATTATCATTATTAAATGCTTTCACGCCATGTATTTTATATCTCATAGCAAATTCTGTCTTTACAGATTAAGAGCAAGATTTGAATCCCTTCAGGAGAGCCAAAGTCAAGTGAAAAGTACACCGAAAGTTAAAGTGAATAGATTCGTGGTGAGTAGCGCTAACGTTGTTCTAAACTGTCCCTCTAAGCATGATAATTTGATATATCGTTTATGCTAAGCTTTATTTAAACATCAGTACTTCTGTTTTCAGCACTTTTGTATGTTCTGTGTTTCCCAAAAATTAAGCACCTGTTTTTGCATTTTTTTATCGTTAATTTATATCTGCCACAGTATAATTTAACAAATTATTCAATACATGATTAATACTAATAGTACAAGCACTAAAATAGTAGAATTCGACTTCGACAAAGGAAGCCGGTCCTGATATATGTAACGTATACTTTGCGGCATTCTCGATGCTCATTGCACGTTTTAACACTTCTTTATCATTATTTTATTCCTTGATTAGATTCATCTACCCCGCTATCATCATTTTTTTAATTTTTGCCAGTTTTATCATTGTTGCTATTTATTGTTTAACGAAATATTTTTTTACGTTATTAATATTGTTTTTATGTGTTGTTTTCTGCATGCGTTCGTGATATAGAATGTTGTATGAAGTAAGTATACATCTTGTTATATTAAGGTTTTGAAAATATATTATGTTTATGCGAGGGTAACGCTAACTTTATATACTTTAATTAGGAAATTTTTTGTAAAAATAAAAAAAAGAGTAAGGTTCACCTTTAAATTAAATTATTGCTGTACTAAAGTAATTCCACAACATATAATTAATATACTATATAACAATAGTATAACTAAGACTATGTATATCATTCTAAAATTATGAACCAATGAAAGTGCAGAATTTTCCGTAGTTGTCTTTTATTACAGCGGTTATTGACGTATCATGACGCAAATCGTTAGTTATCAGCATGGCTCGTTTCGCACTATTTTTTTTCTTTTTATTTTCATGATATAGTTTACCTGTATATCACTCGACACTTGAAAATTCTCGAAACTCGACGTATTGCCTAAAAACACCACTCGACCTTTGGTCTCGTGGTGTTTCAGGCAGTAAGTTTCCTATAATCGAGTATTTTCAACTGTCTTGGTGTATAATATATGACATATCATTCTGAAATTATGAACCAATAAAAATGCAAGAGTTTCCGTAGTTGTCATGTATTACAGCGGTTATTGACGTATCGTGACGCAAAGCGAAATTAGGAACCTTTGTATAATCGAATATACGAACTCTTGTATATTCGCTGCCAAAACTACGATTAGATTACAATGATTTCGACTTCAATAATTTGACAGTATTAAATTGTAGATTTGTTAGTTATCATCATGGTTCGTTTTGCACTACTTTTTTTCTTTTTATTTTCATGATATAGTCTACCTGTGTACCAATCGACACTTGAAAATTCTCGAAACTCGACGAATTGCCTTAAAAAACACCACTCGACTTTTGGTCTCGTGGCGTTTCAGGCAATACGTCTCGTATAATCGAGTATTTTCAAGTGTTCTATAATACAAGTTGTCCCGTATCGTTATGTTCAAATTTTAGGAGTGTAAAGTAGACTGCATTTCAAGTAACAAAAACGCAAAACTTGTATATCCATTTTTATTTGTTTCAAAGTTACAGATCTATGTATGTGATTTTCAGATCATGAAAAAAAATGTAATGTTGTTGAATGCAGGCTTGAGCCCGTAAGCCAACAGAAGAAGTACTTATCCGAATTTCATACTTGTTTTGTCGGATTTGCTCGGCAGCGAGGTGCATACGATCCAACAACTCTTCTCTTGTGTTCGAAACTTGCGCGTAGACTAAATTTTTCATGTACCCCCATAAATAAAAGTCAAGGGGATTAAGATCGGGTGATCTGGGTGGCCATGCAACAGGTCCACCTCGACGAATCCATCTTGGATAATTGACGTTAACCCAATTTCGGACAGCAATTCCGAAATGTGATGGTGCCCCATCCATGTGAAATCACATGTCTCGTCGAACAATCAGTGGGATATCCTGTAAAAGACCTGGCAGTCCAGCAATAAGAAATTGAAGGTAATTGCCCGCATTTAACCTCCCAGGAAGAACAACAGGACCAATCAACAAGTCATCGATTAGGGCCGTCCAAACGCTAATAGAAAATTCATGTTGAAATTTAGATGGGCGTATAGCTTTGGGATTTTCTGATGACCACCTGTGCAGGTTTCTCAGATTTGTAACACCACTTCTCGTGAACGTAGATTCATCTGTCGAGAGGACTGTTCTGCAGAAATTAAAATGAAGCCGTGACTGTCTTAATATCCAGGTAGAATAAACTAGACGAGCATAGTGGTCTGCCTCACGCAAACCGTGTCCCCTGCGATAGTGATACGGATATAAGCCCTCACGTTTAAAAATTCGCCAAACTGTCGTTCGTGGCACTCCTAGTTGTCTAGCGATTCGACGTACACTGAGAGTTGGATCCCTTGTAACAATAGCTACTGCTTCTTCCTCTAAGTCTGCTGGCAAATTTACTCCTCGATCGAAAAGATAATCACGCAGTCCGCATTCCCGAAATTGTCTGTGTACTTCTAAAAACGTTCTGTAATGAGGAATGCGCCTATCGGGAAACCGATGTCGGTATTCAATAACTGCTTGACGTGCACTGCCGTTACAGTAGCCATTCACAAAATGCATGTTCGCATACTCTTGAGAAGAAAATCAGTAAGGCATTTTGAATAAAGAAAACGTGTCCACTCACTAATAAGCTGTTGTATGAACTGAAACGTAATGTAATCCTTTATTAAGAAATGCAACGTTTGAACATTTGTTTATTGTGATAATATTCATGGTTCAGCACTTACGAAATAAGTAAGAACCTTCTTTATCATAAATCAATTTCCAGTACTCTTTTTTGTAGTCTCCAACAAATTACTGTATGCACTACGACACGTGTCTATTTATTTTAGGATAACATTTTATTATGCGACGTTAACAATCACAGGCCTGTTATTGAATCGTATAACTTTTTTTAAATAAAATCAGTTTGTATTGACTTCAGGATTACATTTTTGTTTCATGATCTGACAATCACATTCATAGATCTGTAACTATGAAACAAATAAAAATGGATATACAAGTTTTGCGTTTTTGTTACTTGAAATGAAGTCTACTTTACACTCCTAAAATTTGAACATAAGGATACGGGACCTGTATATGACTATATCATTCTAAAATTATGAACCAATGGAAATGCAAGATTTTCTGTAGTTGTCATGTATTACAGCGGTTATCGACGTATTATGACGTAAATCGAATATACGAACTCTTCTATATTCACTGTCAAAACTACAATTAGATTACTATAATGATTTCGACTTCAATAATTTTACAGTACCAAATTGTCAGATTTGTTAGTTATCAATAGTTTCGGCAATATTTCCGCGAAGTTAATTGATGAAATAATCGAAAATAGTAAACCAACCAACACGGTTAAAACGGAAGCATACGCTTTGCGGCAGTTTCAAAAATTTTGCGATGGCAATTAAGCTCAATGAAGAACTTTGCCAAATTTTTAATGATTGGGCTGTCGACATGCCGATGGCAGTGAATACAAGGAAGGTGTTGGGAAAACTATTTAGAACCTTCCTGTCAAACTAGTGCAGCAGAAATATTAAAAAGAGTTTAATTCAGGCCATAAATCCACTTAAAGACAATGATTTTCGCACTGCGGTAAATGCGAAAAACGCTAAACGTAGAGAACTTCAGGCTATTCCATCAAAAAGAAAGAGTAGCGCTGTGGCACTAAATATTGAAGATATTAAAAACATACTAATGTGTGTTTTTTAAGATCTTTTTTTTCAATAGGAAGAAACTCTGATATTTAGTTACAGTTAATTTGACAAGTCGTACCTCCATTTTAATCAGTATTGTTTGACATTTCATAATGCAAAGACTTACAACCGAACAGCGTTTACAAATTGTGGAAATTTATTTCCAAAATCGGTGTTCAGTAAAAAATGTTCACAGAGCGCTTCGTTCAATTTACAGCATACATCATCGGCGAACTGAGACAACTATTCGCAACAGAATTGAAAAATTTCGCAGTCAATTTACTCTTTTGAACTCCCGTCCACCAACGAGATTGCGTAGAGTGCACACTGAAGAAAATGTCGTCGCCGTTGAGAACAGTGTTGAGGATAATCCAAATTCATCGATTTGTCATCTGGCGCAAGAACTTGGCCTGTTCCCATCGACTTTTTAGAAGATTTTGCGCAAGGATCTTGGCTTGCATGCCTAGAAGATTAAATTGTTGGAAGAATTGGAGCCAACCGATCAGCGTTTTCAACGTCAGTTCAATAATTGGGCGCATGAAAAGTTGGAAATGGATCCACTATTTTACCGTCAAATTGTGTTCAGTGACGAAGCTCACTTCTGTGAATAAGCAAAACTGACGCATTTAGAGCGACACTAATCCACAGGTGTCTCATCAACTACCGATACACCCCGAAAAATGCACTGTTTGGTGCGGAGGCATAATCGGGCCATACTTCTTCAAAATCGAAGAAAAACGAACTGTCACCGTCAATGGCGACCGGTATAGAGCTGTGCTCAACGATTTTTTGTTCCCAAAGGTGCGTGAACATGGTCTAGAAGTCTTTCGATTTCAGCAGGTCGGTGATACATGCCATACTGCCCACGAAACAATCGATTTATTGAAGGAAGTGATCGGTGATAAGATTATCTCCAGAAATGGACCTGTACATTGGCCTCTAAGATCATGTGATTTGACGCCTTTGGACTATTTTCTGTGGGGCTACTTGAAGTCATTGGTCTACAGGAACAAGCCAACAACTATTCTAGCCTTAGAAACCAACACCGAGCACACCATTCGTGACATAGGGCCTCAAATCCTCGAAAAAGTAGTTGAAAATTGGTGCTCCAGAATAATGTACCTTAGATGTTCACGTGGTAGCCATATGCCTGAAATCATTTTTCATCACTAATGTCATGAAACTATCTAAAGATTAAAAAAAAATTTCCCCAACACCTATATTTTTTATTTCAATTTATAATCTTATAATCACACTTTAGTACATTAGATGAGAACACCCCTTCCAGACTGCAGCGTAAATTTTTTCACATCGCAGCTGTAGAACTAGCTTGGTGTGGTGATGAAGCTGTGTTATGTCTTCTAAACTATTTTAAGAATGAAATAGATAATTACGATAAGAAAACAGGACGTATTGAATATAATACTGTTTTTTTCCAAAACCGCCCATGGAGGAAATCGACGAACTACTGATTGTAAATACACAAAACCCCAATCACTGCGCTGTTAGATTATACACAAAGTTGATGTGTAAGCGGACCAAAAATATAAAAACCAGACGCCTATTTCTAACTGTGAATAAAGACTGCAACAAATATCCGACTAGTTACTGGTACAAAAATTGTCCACTTGTAGTTAACGAACTTAACAAATGGACAAAATTGTCTGCAGAAGCTATTGGGATAGACACAAAGCGGATAAAAATAACTAACCACTCCAACAGATCTACCGCCGATTTGATTTTTTTTTCTTTTTATTTTCATGATATAGTCTACGTACAACTCGACACTTGAAACTCTCTAAAAAAACACAACTCGACCTTTGGTCTCGTGGCTGGATTCAAATTCTATAAGACTTAGCACAGGATCAATTTTGACATTTTATCCCCTCTATTTTGTCATGTGACCACGTTACAGCACATGCGAAATTCAACCCCTACGAACAAGTTCGAGCAGGCAATGAACCAATTCCTTATGTGTTCAGACCTGTTTTATGCCTGTTCCTGATCTGCTCGAACCTGTTCCTGGGTGAACTGTGACGTGGTCACGTGACAGAAAAGCAAGTGGAAAGGATAAAATGTCCAAATTGACACTTGTGTTAAATTTTATGGGATTTTGACCCAATATTTTCTTAGCTATACTACTTATAAGATGTGTAGTTCCGCTCTTGTCGTTAACATGAGGTGGTATAGTAGCTACTATGTATTACATGATTGGTGTTCTCTGAGGTATTACATCCAAAACTGCTGCAGTTCTTGCTAAGGATTTCCAGAGTTTATAAATGATGTGATAAATTTATTAATATCCTCTCGCATATCATCTCGCGCAAATTTTGTGAGAGAAAGGCCGGGAGATGCTAGTAACTACTTTGTTCTCCAATAGGAACCCTAAACATTTCCGGAAATGACCACTAAATGGCACTTGCCGTATATTTCAATATGATTATCTTAAACTTCGACATTTTGTACTATAAACACCATTGACAGAAAAACAGTTGGCTGCGTAGTTTTAATCGGCATCGGCACATCATCCATTCTTTATGCCTGCCTTTACGACAGCGCCAGCTCTCACACAGCACATCAAACTGTGGTTATTTAAAAGAACATAACATGAAATTAATGACTTATCCGTATTCGCCTGAATTATCACCTAGGAACCAAGGGAACATGTTTCGAGATACCCTCTTCAGACTGGAATAAATGTTTCGACAATTGGTTTCTTCGAATGCAAAAGTGCTTAAAACTTAAAGGCGAATATTTTGAGAAACAATAAAGTGTTGTTTTTTTTCCGATAAAATATCTGTTTTTTTTTCTTTTTCCGGAAATTTTTAGTCTTCCCCTCGTATAAGGACAGACACTGTTCTGTATTTTCCAGTCTCTACATATAAGAAAAAGGATGTTGAAAAAGTTGAATCGAATTTTGCAAGTAACGCTAGGTTATTATATAGTCTCGGATGAAGAGCAAATAAATCTATTACCACCTCAGAATGAGAAAGGTCATGCATGTGTAAACCTAAGCAGCAGTGACAACTCTATGCCATTCTATTTTCAAATGGAATATTCCTCTTCACCAATCCAAACAATAATTGTAATATTAAGCGAGACAAATATCAAAATTAGAGTTAATGTAACAGTAACAAATAACTAAATAAAAGGTTAAACAATTGACAAAATAATAATAAACCTAAATAAATAATAAAACTAAATTAAAACTAAAAAATTAACTACTCTAAAAAAGAATTGAAACATTTCTTAAAGAATTTATTTGCACTACTGCATATAATACTGACAATCATCCTGACTTGTACCAGTCATCGGATAGATTCCATCGATTTTAAATAATAGAAATTTCAGAAACCACCTATACATTCTATCTAAAAGTAATTCATACGAGCTATAGAAAGAATACAAAACAACAGCTGCATAATCCATTTTACCGACGACAAAAGTATAATACAACATTTAACTCCATGTTTCTAATATTGGTAGAAACACGAAAAGTAATCGATGCGAGGAATAGAAGGGATACCACAAAACAGCTAGATAGTCCATTTTACTGACGACAAAAGCAAAATACAACATTCAGCTCAACGTTTTTAAAAGTGGTGGAACCATGCATAATCAAGCCTACGCTTTATAGAAGTTTCCAATGACAATTCGGAATAAAACAAATCACCAAGCTCTTTAATAACAGTCTTCCTTTCAATATATATGTTTTTAATAGCGTACGTACTATGATGAGAAATTTAGAGTGTCTGTAACTTACAAAATAACACTTATTAATGTTTGATTAACTATTACATCAATTTGCAATCGTATTTAAATTATCTTGTAAAAGGCAAAATAAATCATCTGTATGTACCAAAACTGAACAGGTGACAGCAAATCGTTAATAAACAGCAGAAAGAAAAGCGGTCCTAGATTAGAACCCTGAGACACACCCGATGTTGTATCGAATTTCATATAATTGGAAATCATTATATGATACGTAACAAATACGATTTGTTATATATGAATTAATGAAATTCAAAGAAGACGGCGCAACACCAAAAGAGTTAAGTTTAGATAGCAAAGCTTTATGGCTGGTAGTGTCTAATGCGTGCGAAAAATCAGTGCAAAGCCACCAGACAACGCTTATAGGGAACCTCGCTTAAAACTTAAGAAATGTTACATAAATTTGTCAAGGTCGAACGCCCACGAATAAAGTCTTGAACTTGAAGTCTTGGAACTTGGAAGGAGTGGCAAGCATAAATCTACAATCTCGCACAAGAAAATTTAATAATAGACCGTCACCAACAGCACTCTTGCTGGTAAGACTGGCTGCAAAGATTCGTTTTCAGAAACCAGAGGAAAGATGAAAGATGGACAATATATGTAAAATATTCGAAATATAGTCCGTCTAGAAAGTATCCGGAAAACAATAAGCACAGCTATAATTTTACGGTATATATTTTTATTACTTGAATAATAAAATCACAACAAATAATTCATCTCAATTACTAATACAACCTCCATTTAATTCTAAACACTTAACTAAACGTTGAGGTACTGCTGAAACTAAGTCACTGCTATACTTTTCGGTGATGGTGGTCCAGGCTTGTAAAACTGACCGAATCAAAATCTTCTTTATTTCGTGGCGCTGTTCGTTCTACTTCAATTTTCATTAATCCTCATATGTTTTCTATGGGACTAAGATCTGGGGAAGCTGCTGGCCATGGAATTGTTGCCAAGTTTTGTTCTTGCATCCAAGCTGTAGTGTAGGCAGAAGTATGGCATCTTGCATTATCCTGTTGAAAACGTCACCCTTCTGGATATAAAGCATGAGCGGTTTCAAGAAGAAAACAATTAAGAATTTCACAATACTTTGCACTATTAACGGTGCCATCAATTATACAGAGAGGTGTAGCACCACGTTGAGAGGTTGCTCCCCAAACCATTATTTTAATGGGAAATTTTGAACGGTAACTTTTTCTCTTGATAATATTTTTAGATGATTTGCACCAAGCTGAAAAGAACTTTCGTCAGATATAAAAACATCATTAAAATTATCGTCTTGAAAACGTTGGCAAAAATCTATTCTTCGTTGCCTTTGTAGAGGTGTCATTGCAGGGATTTTTTTGGTTTTCTTGTTAAGTAACCTTGTCTTTTCAGTTAAATGCGGACGGTTTCTGGACAAACTCTTATTTGACGTTGATTTCTAGTTTTCGAAACCTTAGACGTGGATTTTGTCATCCTAAAGTCACTAAAGCGCTCAGATTGTTTCCAATAATCTTACGCGGTCTTCTGGAAACTGGTCCATAGCTTATATCTCTCCCATTTCTTATCCTCTTTTTTGTCTCATATACTGCACTTTTTTCGAGTTCAGTCAATTGCACTAATTGTTTAACGTTTTGAACACCTCTTCTATACAAATGTTCCACCAACTTTCTTTTTTCTACTTGCGACATTATTTCACAAATACTAAGCCTGTTAACAATCAACAATATTTGACAGCTGATGCTGTTATATGATTTTGGCCATGGCCTACTGTCGCTACAACCTACTTAATGCATTACTTTTGTTTTAGGATGTAACAAAAAATAAATATATTAAAATTAAGAAAAATAATAAATTCCGGATACTTTCTAGACGGACTATAGTTTGAGCTATAATTTTGCAAGTTAGAAAATGTGTGAGCAAAAGCATTAATTTAATGCCATTAACGAGAAATGCAACCTTAATACTCCAATGTGACATTTTTTAATCATAATCTGACAACTGTTTCTTTAATATCTGTTGAAATTCCAGATCAGACTTAGAATTTAGTTTCATTTTAAAATAAAGAATGTTTACTTTTAAAAAAAGATTCACTTTTGTTTTTACATAGAGTTCCTAAGTTCGACAATATTTATATACTTCAAAACATAAGAAAGGACTCTAATGCAGTTCTTCAATATAGTACTTACTTCTACTAATTATTTAGCATTACATAATTGCTTGATTAACTGGCTAATCGGCTGTTGTTCTTTTTTATCCAAGCAAATGCTTTTATCAGTAATACCATATTATTTAGAATATTTAACTAATCAAATATTTTATTTCTTAATTATTAGCGTGACCCCTGTATAATGGTTAATTAGTTATTGCTTCTTTTTGTTACAAATTCATCACATTTCTCTTATCTGCTTTCAGTAAGAAGTACTAGATAGAGTGATGAAGTTTCGTCAACAACCACCAACATCAACTTATTATACCATTATTTATTACTCCTAATAATATGTAATAATTAGTAATAACTAAAATCAATGATCTAGTTTTTATGAAAATTTTAATAATTTTTACTTTTTACCTATATTTCTATCAATATTTAGAATGTAGTGGATAAATTAAGAAAAGTAAAAAAAAGACCTGAAAATAAAAATTAAAAAACAAAAAATAAATGCAGAGTGGTCTAATTGGATTCCTCTGAATTCTTTTGTGATTCATATCATTGGACTGAATGTTACTAACTTCTCTTTACCACTTTTCCTATATACGTATATGTCAATTGTTGATGTATATATAAAGCGAAGGAAGTTAAATTAGAACACCCTGTGTTATAATTTCTTATTATATTTTTTTTTCAACAAGAAGATTATACACAGGCTATCCATTTTTTTTTTGTACACTATGGAGAAACTTATTTTGCTTTACATTTAAGGTGAGTGAATTCAATAAGGTTAAAAATATTTTACACAAATTATTACGAAGCGAAATACGATTTCTCTCTAGTTCGCTGCAAGAACAGCATTACACGTGTAGTTTACATTATAATAGAAAACTCTTATTATGGACCCTGTACATGCATAAATGTTTTAATCTTTTTCTCTTAAAAAATGTGATTATATTAAACTCTTATATACTATTATACTTTTTTAAATGTGTTTTTATGTTAGATCTGATGAAATATTGTTGAATAAGTTTCCCCGAATTTTTGCTTTTGACAACTTCGTGAATTGTTCAATTTTCGGTGCTGCTTCGATTTAGCTTTAATATTCTCTTTCTTGTTTAATCATCATGTGTTAATATGTTACGTTTTACTGTTAGTTAGTCTGTTACAGTGTTGTTATAGTCGAAAAGTTTATTTGGATTACTGTTAATGCCCAAATTTTTTAAATAGAGTCGTCCATATGTATAGAAACTCTTAGTAATGTGTTTTAAATTAGTACTTTATCATCACAGGCATATTGTATTATTGCATATAAATAAAATTATTTCTTTAAAATCATTTATTGTAAAGATTTATATTAATTTTTGTATTGATTGAATTTTATAGAGAAATAAATTTATTTAATAATTAATTCAAAAATAATTTGTATATGACTGTTAAAACGTTTTTAAATTCCGCAATGAGGAAAGTTAAATCAAAACTAAATTATCTAAAAAGGAATGTCATATAAATCAAAACTTTTTCGGTTGTAGATATTAGGTTTGTTCCAACTCGCTAAGAAAACCGTACAGTGACGATCCAGTACATGCGCAATTTGAATATTTCTTCAGTGCACAGGTACTCGACCGTCACTGTACGGTTTTCTTGACGAGTTGGGACAAACTTATTATTTATTACACTGATTTCAAAATACTGCTTAAACTCTGAATTCCTTTCTATGCAACGCCTAGATTTTCAAATTTGCTCTAAATACACACATTCATTTAATTATCCATATTCTCAAAATTTACTTAATATTAACCGTGTTAACTAGGTATTTCATTTCAAACACTGCTGATTCTTAATTTTATTCCAGGTCAGTACTTGCATTTGGTAGTGCGTTATATAAATAATAACGATAAACATGTTACGTTATTTTGTTTTGATGAGATGTTTCAATATTAATCCTTTTATAACGCGGTAAAATGTGATATTTAATAAATTATCTCGTCGATTTTATAAATTTTATGAGTTATATTAGTTCATAACCAATTTTATTACTGGCTAGTATTATGTGACGATTTTGTTCAAGAAGTTAAGAACTAATATCATGCCATCGCAATCACCACCAACGGTTTTCAGTAAAATCTCTTACTTAAATACAAACATCGCATAGGACCTGTTTTATGTCTTTATAGTAAGTTAACAACAAATTCTATTTGATTCTTGACTTATTGATTTAGTATTGTATGTAATGTATGTATGTAATGTATTAATTAAATTATTGCTGAATGTTCAAGTCAGGTAACTTTTCTTTTCAATCAATTAACATATACACCATGAAATTAACAAACCATAAAATCTATAATCCAATAATTAGGGCTAAATTAATAATCTTAAGAATAAGTTACTTAACGTTCTTCCATTCATTGGTTCCAATAGGACTTAAGTATTAGAATATTTCATTATAACAAAAATGGTTTTGTTATGAGACTGACATTGAAAGACAATGATGAATATCAGTGGCGTTAGCAATAGGAATTTAATATTAAAATAATACTGCAGCAAAGATTGATTGTATAAAAATAAGTAAATTTTGTGAATTTCAATTCTCAGTCTATCCCCTCTTCTTCGTGTAAATACTTAGAATATTGATTTTGCAAAGTCGTGGCATAATACCGGGTTGTCCAAAAAGATGCTACGACTTATGCTTATGAGGTCAATCGCATGATTGACTTTTATTTTAATAACACAATGACACACACTATGTGCTTATTCACATTGCCACTGATATGAAATGTGGCTTCATCCGACATAAAGAACACAACATTAGGGTCTATGAGCGTCAAAGTAAGTCGGATGGCTATATTTAGTCTGCAACAATAGAGAATTAAAAATAATGTAGTACCATGTGAGTGGTAACATCTTTTTTGATAACCCGGTATAATTTAAATATTCTAATTTTACTTTAATAGGCTGAATATTTTTCCTAAATATAATGAAAATATAGAATACAATATGCCAAAATTACAATAGTTTTTGTTAAGTTAGATATAACCATTTCTGTTGTTCTAATTGTCTTGTTAGGATATGTATTTAAATTGATCTACATATACAGATGAAAAAGGTAAAAATTATTTGTATAAATAGTAATAATTATAACACTATGCTCATAGAAAATATTATATAAATTCATGCATTATTAATGTTCTGTTCTTCGCATTAACAAAACTAAAAACCTTTCATCCAAGTAAAATTAAAAACTAAACTAAAAAAAATGAGAGTTATTATCCACATCGACGGCATTAATTGGTTGTGTTTTTGAACTATAAAATGTGATTAATGTATTCACTAGAAGTTGTCAGTGCAGAGGGGAAATACCGAAACTCTGTACTCTAGAATTGTACTTTATTAATTATTTGTGCCAAGTCTTTTTCGTTTGTATACGTTTAGAGTGAAAATAAAACATCAATACAGTATGCTCTTTTTATTTATTGCGTTTTGCATGCAATAATACACTGTTGGAAAAAAGTGACGAGCACACCTGTATAATCTGAAGAAATGGTTCTAACGCAATGAAATTTGGTATGGAAGTAGTACTAACGTAGCATAACTTACCCTCACCTGGAGAGCGGCGCAGCCCTGCTTGGAAGGGATGCATTAATAGCGGGAGTATCCCCCGCGAGCGGCGCGTACCATCGCTACCCGACGAGGCATGGAGTCAATAAGTCGTTGTATGGTAGCGGGAGGGATGTCCAACCATGCTGCTTCAACTCGCCTCCATAGCTCCTCAACGTTACCCGGGGGAGCCGGATAACGTTGAAGTCTCCGACCGATCATATCCCAGACATGTTCGATCGGATTGAGATCCGGAGAACGTGCCGGCCATGGAAGAATCCGTATATGGTTCTCTTCCACAAAGGTCTGGGCAACACGTGCAGTGTGCGGTCGGGCGTTGTTATGCATGTATAGAAGACGTGGGCGCCATCGAACGTAGGGAAGCACAACGGGCCGTAGCACCTGATCTACGTAGCGGCGAGCCGTCATCGTATGCTGTATACGCAGCAGACGTGTACGTCCACCATGTTTAATAGCACCCCATACTATAATGCCCTGCTGGCAGTGGATAGGACGTGGTTGGATGCACTCCTCGAGGTGACGCTCGCCACGTCTCCGATGAACCAAAATTCGCGTCACCGGTGCTCAATTCGAATCTTGATTCGTCGGAAAACAAAATGTGCCTCCTCTCGACAACCCACTGATGTCTAGCCTCCACCCACTGGCGCCGTGTACGGCGGTGCTCGCGAGTCACTGGAATCCGCTGCAATGCACAGCACGATCGCAGTCCACTTTCTAGCAATCGCCCCCGTATAGTTCGCGTAGTGAGTACGCAAACGGCTCCAAGTTGCCTTGAGGAAAACGTACGCGACGCTAAAGCGCTGTGCACAAGGTCGCGATGCTCGCTCGGGGCCGTCCCGCTCCCTTACGTCCTTGCTCCATCCATTCTCGCCATGCCCGCTGCACTGTCGATAATGACCGCTCGAAACGGCGCGCGATATCACGGAAGGATACTCCTGTCATGTGCATCCCCACAACCATTCCTCGCTCAAACTCACTCAGATAACGCGAACGGCCTTCCATCACGCACAAAGTACGACTACAACTACCCGCATCCACCACACTAACAATAACCGGTTTCTCCCTCCCCGCATCAGTCTCCATGGCGACAACATATTGCAGTTGTCGCGCAGCGATAGAGAAAGTCAAAACTCGCTGCGCAAACTTGTCTAGAGGAAACCTTAATGCTCCGCTAAATCTACGCATTTATCTTGACACGTTCAGATTATACAGGGTGTGCTCGTCACTTTTTTCCATCAGTGTATGTGTGTCTAGTGATTTATATTGTACAATGTGTTAAAAAAGGTTGTCGGATATTGTACTCAATTATAGTACCGGTGAAAACCCACAAAAAAGTCTTAGTCAACATGGAACCGCAACTCATCTGTTTCTGACATAGTCGAGATTTTCTATTTTTAAAATAAAAAAAAAATATTTTTGGGTTTTAAGTGATCGCCTTTGTGAAACAACTTATTTTGACTTAAAATTAGTTCGCTAGGCATCTAATCACTAAATTACTTATCATTTGCGTCAATTGTTTCAGTTCTCATATTATTCTTATTTATTTAGCGTATGGCCTACAAGGAAAAGATAAAGAACACTTATACACATATCTGCGAAATACAAACAAATACACAGTGTCAACAATTCTAGTCATTTGATGAGAACCATCTGGTATATCGCTAACCACCATTCTTTTCTTTTTCTTTCCCAAGTATAAAGTCAAGATAAATATTGTATGAATTGGCTGCCAGCACTCTAGTTCATTTAGCGTTACCCAGGGTACACCGCGAGAACCCTGTTTTCTAATTATGCCTGAGTACAGAGATGCAGAAATGGCCGGCATGCATTTTATGTGCGGTCGTGTAGTGCTGTCAAAGCATGACGTATTTATCCCGAAGCATTTTCGAATCGGTTGTTATCGAGTGATAAAGTTTTCTCAAGACTTGATAACCGGTTGTCCGAAACTGATTCATTTAAAATTAATAAAGATTCTGCAGTTTCTACTCCCGCAATAGAACTAGATATTTTAAGGTGGGTAGAAAAAATATTACCATTCGAAGACTAACCACAGGAATGAACGATCATCCTCTGAAGAATTCTGCGCGAACAGTAGCTACATCTCTACCACATTCAACGCGTAGAAGTTCTTGTTGCTTTCGATTCTGTTGCGGGTGAAGACCTTGTCAATGGGTTTTACGAAAATTGGCAGAAAGTCCTATTTTTGCGGTTGATTTTATTTAGTGATAACGCTAGAAGAAGAACAGTTGGCATATTCACTTATGGGTAAGTGAAATGAAATGTTGTTAAACTGTATCACCAAAACTGTTTTTCGCTTTTTTTGGTCCAGTATTTCGCTCTAATCGTTTAACGGGACAAGTATAATTGGATTTTTTAAGAAACGAATTACCTGTTTTGTTGAAAGACGTAGCAGCCTTTAACAGATTATGTGGTTTATGCACGATGTAGCTCCTGCATATTTTTCCATCATAGTTAGAAAATGTTTAAATCAAGATAACAACGGTAGATGGATAAGACGGGGTGGTCCAACTACATGGCCTCCTAGGTCCTCTGACCTGACACCTCTCGACTTCAATGTTAGAGGACATCTAAAGTAATTACGATACGCACGCCTTGTAAACAATTTTGAAGAACTCAGTCAACGAATCGCAAATTGTTATGGAGAAATTCGGAGCATTTTCTATGAATTTTCGAGAGAGTACGCCGATAAGAGGGTATGAAGCGTGCTTAGAAATGAACGGAGAACATGTAGAGTATTTTAGAATATTTTTTGTTTTACTGTAAATTATCTTTTGTTGTATGTACATTGTCATCAGAAATTCTTCGTAATTTTTGTCTTAATAAAACATTATTATTAGAAACAATTGAGTTGCGAACCCACCTTGATTACGACATTTATGTTTGTTTCCACGAGTGCTATAACTGGATAATATACCCGACAACTTTTTTTTTAACACCCAGTATATCAAAATAGTGCGCGCAAAATAAGACAATATAATTCATATATATTTTACTTTGTATCACCTATATAAATTTACCATGAACAAAAATACAGAGACGAGGCCGAACAATTCCAGAAGTGGAGAGTATGTGTCTTAAACTTATTTTAGTTCATTGTGACAAGAGTCCTGCGATACAGAGAGGTGGAAATGTGACTGGTGTTACTCGCCTGTTGTTATACTAGAGTTTTACTGTCACTCATTTTTATTTTCTCATCAGTTAGAGTCGAACTGCGACTGTCGATGATAAAGCTTGTAGCAGAGATCGAATCTATTGCTTTAGGTTCATTGTCTAATTACTGAACCTGGACAAACGAAAAAATATGCGACACCAATTCGACATTATTGTATATAACTTGTGTACATGTAGCAATTTGGATGAATGTGTTTTTTTTCACAAATGGAATTTCTGTAAAATACTGCTCTATTGCGTTGTAATATATTAATATTCCGACTCGTAATCTAGGACACAGTAAAACTATTCAATTCAGATCTGCGTCTGAATATTAATATATCATAACACAACGGAAGCATTCAATTTAAAAGTGGTATTTTACAGAAATTTTGTTTGTGGGGAAAACTATATATTTGTTTGGATTGTTACATGTTCACCATGTAACATAGGTTACATGTTCAACATGTAACATACATGTCGTTTTCCCAGGTTTGTCCAGGTTTACTAATTACCTACTAACTTGACTAACATCGCCCAAGAATACATGGATACATAGAAAAATCGAACAATCCAAAAAGGTGACCGAATGTGATTCAAACACATTTTAGGACAAATTCATTACGAAAAGAGTTCTACAATACAAAAACGTGGGAACGTAGTATTACTTGCCATTCGGCTTTTATCACCAAATACTGATTTATTTTCATTAGCTGAAGTCAAGATAGGACCATTAATGTTAGAGGTTATAGCAGATATCGAAATTATTCAATTAGATACATTGTTAAATTACTTACTTGGCCAGCATCGTGTAAGACATGGTTGAGGTTAATAAAAATATTACAAAGTACAGAAATTAATAAACTCATTAGTAGAGACCACCATTCTTGATTCGGTCAGTGTTGTGGAACAGCGAGCGAGAAGTTCGGTGATTCAAAGTTACGCTTGGCTCATTGTTATGTCTCCCACCTAGCCAGCGTTTCGCGTGCTGTATGTATGTAGTGTATGAATAGCGTTGATATTGGAAAGTTGTTCATAAATATATTTTTCTATTTTGCGTTCGAAATGAACTCATTATGAGTATCGAAAAAAACATAACAGTCATTTTTCATTTTTCAATGTTGGCGTTGTTCGAACACAGAAATAAATATCATTGCTGTCATTTGATTTTATGAATTAAGTACATTTGACAGATATGATATATGTTCGTACTCTACACAAACAACGTATATTGATAAAATTGATAAATAATTTGTAATATCGTATAATAGCAAGATAGCAAGATTTAAATTTGAAAATGTCAAGTATCAATGTGACCAACTGCATGCTTTATATAAAAATAAAACTCTGAACTTTCTAATTAAATAATTCCAATTTATTAATGTAAATGTTTTCTAAACTGATCTCGTGCAGCAAAATGGTGCCTTATGAAACTTGTTTTTTAATATACTATTTTCTACGAGCGCTAGTGTAAATACCGAAAATCGCACCAACAACCCCTCTAGTAAATGCTTCATTACGCATGTGTGCTGTAAACTAGCTCCACCCACAAACACATTTAACTGTCAATTGTCAATTTGAAAAAATTAATAAAAGTAGTGAAACAGCTCTCTTTTCGTGTGGTTAACGCGCACTTTTATTTCGATAAATCCAGCGCAGTGGCGCCACTGCTATCGAACCCAGATGGTTGTCCCTAATTCATTAGTAAAATCCGACCATTTTAATTATGACTATTTTTGTGATAAAATATGAATTTTGTTTAATATCAAACACAAAATCCTTGCGCAACACAACAAGAGCTTCCTACACATCTTTACATTATTCGCAGTTGTCCTGTTTGTAACCACTTACGATCACATCTGCGAATTCAAAAGTTTGAAAAATAGGTTTCACACGAGTTAGTCAAAAACAAACGAAATCAAAGAGTTGTCCTTTGCAATTCTCTTTTATCACTCAAAATTGGTTGCCGTAATTGAGATAAATTGTAGCCGAAGATAAAAAATGAGTACTTAACAAATTTAAAGATGCAACCCCAATGACAAAAGTGAAATTCCGCAGCTTTTACTGAAATTTTAAAGGAATAATTTATTTTGAGCAGTTATTATCAACCAAACCATTACAGTTGAGATTTATTTCTAACAACTGAAGGGTCTTCGTCAAGTTTTAAAACAAATGTAATCTGCATTGCTCAGTTGGAAGGGTATAATTTTTTAGCGTGATAATGCCCGGGAATATGAAGCACGAATCAATGCAAAAATTTGGACTGGTATCAACACCTCCAGTTTTATAATAGTGGAATTAAAACGTCATCATTGTGAAGTATTCAAAAATAATAACAATTATATTGCTTTAAAAGCAAATTCCAACAGGGCATTAATTATTACTAAACTAATAATATAGTTAAATATCGCTTCTCTATATGTGTGAATTTTTTGCCGTTGAGCTAGCTCAACGTTGGCCAGGGTATACTACGAGGAGGTAATCCACACTTACACTCACTAACAGAATTAAAAAGCAGAACAAAAAAAAGCAAATGAAAAAGAAACCATAACAAACAAACTAATAAATTATTGGTTAATAAACTAGTATTCAACGATAAATAAAAAAAAATAATGGCTACAATAAGAATTGAAGTAATCTAAAGGTGTCATTTTGACAGCTAACTCTACTAAAGAAACTGGGTAGCCTCGCCAAATTCGGCGAAAAAAAACTAAATCCACACTTAATCATCCCATGTGGTAAATTAGACTAACTTATCCAGAATATGCTAAGCAATCGCTAAACTGGCTAGTCTGACTAAAAAATCGAACTAGTAATGGCAAAATCTCGAAAAATGGCCTTCAAGAATCGGTTTTGACTCCTCTAATGTTCAACATTTACACCAATGATCTCCCACACACAAAATCACGAAAATTTGTATATGTAGATGACTTGGCTTTATGCTCCAAATTTAGAGAATGAAGAATTACAACTTGCTGAATACCTGCAATCTGAATACGAATACTATAAGAAATGGCGCCAAATCCTTCAAAATCCGAATCATGTGTCTTTCAGACAACAGAGAGCTGAATATTAAATTTGGTGGTAGTCGGATCAACCATAACTTCCTTTGACATTCAAGCAACCTCTCTATAAAACAAAAAGTAAAGACCTGCAATAATATATTACACAAACTTGCCAGCAATTCGTGGGAAGCGAATGGTGACCTTGCGAACGTCAGGCATTGCACTGGTTTACTTAATGATACAATGAGGACCGTTACTGGTACTGTTAGATCCACTCCTAGTCTCTGGTTATTGATTCTTTCTAATATTGCCCCGCCGGATATGAGACGTCTCGCTGCAGTGCAGAATGAATGAGCTAAGATTTCCAACAACATTGATCTTCCCATACACGATGGTCTCCAGAACTCGACTGAAATCTAGGGGACCGATTTAGCTGGATACGGAAGTTTAGCATCGCATCAATGTGAATAATTGCTGGGTAGGCCTCCTCGAACAGCACCTTAAATTGACGAATACAGATTTAATTTCTAATCTCTGCCACCACGTACGCAATGGTCTCAATTAAATACCTTCCGCACAGGCCATGAAAGGTGCAACTCAATGCTGTATAAATGAAAACTAGCAGATACTAGCCTTGGGGACTGTGTAAATGTGGAACAAACTATGGCGCATATAGGAAATGACCCAGGGGGATGCCCCAGAAGAAGTTTTCCTGGTGCCATCCACGAGCTGAGCAAGGCAACTCCTGCAGCTTTGAACTGGTTTGAAAAATTTAGATATTAGTGTATAAATTAGTATTATGACCTTTTTTTTATCATAAAAGTGATTTATACACTAATATCTAAATTTATATTTCGCTTCTCATACGAAATAAATAAATAATTCATAATATGGATTATGATTAATAAAATTTTTAAGCGAAAACTTTTGGAAATTACTAATAAGTTGGCAGACCTCATCAACAAATAAAAGTCAAACTGAAAGAATTCCTAGTTCATGAAAGGATCCCCAAGGACAACCGCAAGAATTTGAACTGTACAAATATTAATTGTTCAAGATTCGAGAAAAATCACTCTGTCCAAGAACTTACCAAGGATTATTTCATGAGAACTTATTACATTGTGAAGGTACACCACATTAATAAAAAATACCGATAATAAATTGGATAGACGGTATTTGGTGTCACAACTTCAAAATTAGTTTTAATAGATAAAAATATTCCTTGACAAAATCGTATTTGACTGTAATAAGAGAAGGAATATCTGAAATACATATATTAAATCTATTCTTCTTCTGGTATTTACAATTCGAAAAACGAAAACAATTAATTCGTTTTACTTAGGCGAATTCGGGCACATGCTAATGTCTGCTTTGGTCACGTTCGAGTTATGCGAACAAGAAACACAAAGTGATCAGGGAGGTATTAGTATCGTGCAGTAAAAATAAATTCGAACACATATATGTAATCGCTATATTATCGTTTGCCGAGGCCCTTAAATTTTTTCGGAGTACGGGCACAATACAATTCAACCAACATCTAATGCACATTCATCCTTCTCGCCTACATAAAACGAACCGTCTGTAATATTCTTAATGCGATTGCGTTTCAGCCCATTATGCTAAAGACGGCAGACTATGTGCCCGGTGCATGGTGACATGAATCATGTCACCATGTGTACTAAATATTATTTTTCATTCCTCTCGCTTTGTTTACATATCGGAGCAGAAAAACATATATTTAGTAGTTTCCTAAATATTTCCATATATGCATTTATCAAAGAGATAACAGAATTTGAACATATATTATTATTTTTCATTCCTCTCGCTTTGTTTACATATCGGAGCAGAAAAACATATATTTTGTAGTTTCCTAAATATTTCCATACATGCATTTATCAAAGAGATAACAGAATTTGAACATATATTTTACAGTTCTAAATCAAAATAAAAAAAAAACATTATTTTGTATTTCTAACAATGAACGAAACATTTATTCTAAAGAAAAAGTGGTATTATCGGCAATAACAGATGCACCTTCAAAACATATTTATATTATAGTAACCAAAACAATATTTAGTACACATGGTGACATGATTCATGTCACCATGCACCGGGCACATAGTCTGCCGTCTTTAATGACGTTCTAATTTCCTCCTTATCCAACCACACTATGTTCTGTTATTCTAATTAACAGGTACAAATAAGTATATTAATTTATAGTTCCAAGATTTAGGTCGCACATAAGCTAACTACGTAGTTCGAAATAACAGTGATACAAGAAAGAAAGCGGAATTAAATTAAGGTTCGATCTAGGATTTGTATAAGTTGTGGTAAGATTCTAGAAATTTTGTTTACAAATAGCAATATAGGCTTAAAAAGCTTAAAATATGACGTTGAGTATAATTTATCAGCAGCTCTTGCTTAAATTTACATGTAGGTCATATGGAATTTTAAGTGAATAAAAATTGGTATGTTTGAATGAATGTATTGCAAATTACTAATTAAATATTTTAAACAGGTTTTTAAACTTGAGATCATTTTTTTTCTCTTTAGTATCTGCAAAGTGATTTATCACGCGTTCATTAAATTGGGTATCTTATTTATAAACAATTTTTCTATACTCAACATTGCCAGTACTGATAGTCTATTTTGACCTGTGATATATTGTAAAAATGATTTTATTCTTTTTAATGTTGGAAAATAACTCTCTCTCGATAGTTGTCATCGGCAATGTGTATAATATAGTATGTACTAATTTTGCAGTTTCCGAAATGGCTTCATTAAGTTTGTTATTAAAAAATAATTAAAGTATTAGAATATTCACAAAAATTATGATGTTCATAAGTAATTCTTAGTTCAGTTTTTCATTTCACATCCATGACTCATCACCTATAACAAAAAGGCTCAACAAGTAACGTGTGTTCATTTGAAAAGTCAATCTAGGTTACTTTGAAATTTTGATAGAATAAGACGCATATATATTAGCATGTGTTTGTTGTTCCGTAAACGTAAATCCAAATGACATTTGATAATGTCAATCACATTTGTTATTTATTTGTATGTATGAAACTGTCAAAATATACGACTTTGTAGGTTAAGTCGTAAATTTTAATTTACGACATACTTCAAAATGTTCTCAGTAAATCACATGCTACTAGATTGACTTTTCAAATGAACATATAAAAAAAATAAAAAAACAATTTACGCGGGATATCTTTTTAGTGTTGCATTCGTAGAGGGCGCCAGTAGCAAAACGTCAGATGTCAAAATTAATTTCAATCTTTCGTTAACCTAAATCTAAAGTTTCATCAAGATACGGCAAGTGATTTAGTCATGGTGAATTTTTAAAGATTATAAGTTGGCCGAAAAATGGGATTGGGTCGAGAAAATTTTCGCGCAATATTTTTTTACAACTTTCGGAGAGGATTAACTCAACAACGTCTTGCTGAGTTAGTTTGTTTTTGAAGATCAAGCACCACATCAATGGACAAGTTTATGTTGGAACTGTGAATTCCAACGTGGACGCATCAGTATCAGCGACGATCCCAGGACAGGTCCACTAAGAACAGCAGTCACCCAGAAAAACATCGCTGCTATATACCGCTGATTAAGGACAATAGACATGTGACATATCGGGAAATAGACACATCCATGGGTATTTCAAAGACCTCAATCCAAACGATCCTACATGATAAACTGGGTGTGGAAAGTTAGTGTCCTGTTGGATTCCGCATCTTTTACCCAAAGAGCAAAAGTCGGTTGGTGTTAATCGGTGCCAAAAAACTTTGTCCCGGTTCAATAACGGAAACTCAAAAAACGTCTAGAGCATCATGAGTGGCGATGAATCATGGATTCATTCCTCTGAACCTGAAAATAAACGCCAGTCCTCTGTTTCAAAATGAAGAGAATCCGACAAAAGTTATCCGTTCGCGAAGTGTGTCAAAATCAGGTCATGCAGCTACAATTCTATTACAAGATCGAAGAACGGCTAATGCGGATTAATAAGCGCAACACCAAAAAGACATCGCTCGCATAAGAAACAGAATCTAACAATCTTACTTAAATACGCCTTAAGCATTTCTGTTATATTTGCTTAATAATTTTATTTTTAAACTTCATATTTGAACTACCCCTGTACTTGCATTTTTCGTTATTTTGTTTAGAGAAATACATATTACAATCGCAAAGTTAACAAGTGCAAAAAAGTATGTTTTATTATTATTTTTTCTTTTATACTTATTGATAAAAAAGGTGTTTTTGTGTTGATGAAAGTTACATTTTACGTAACCTCTAATTTTATTAACTCAATAAGCAATGAATATCATCTCATGATACTGGTAAATTATTGAAAAAGAACTTACAAGTTTTATTTTATATTAGTGCCTTTTTATCTTCTTCATTTCTTTATTTTGTTTTATTAATATTCAGGACACAACAAGTACTCTTGAAGTATGCTACGGATGCAAGGAACGAGTCTATCCACTCGAAAAAATTTCAATACATGAACAAACCTACCACAAGAAATGTTTTAAATGCAAAGAATGTAACACAGTCTTAAGGTAAGTACTACTGATTTCCTCAAGTATTACTCAACATTAACAGTTGTACCACTTGGAACGAATTCCTTGTGGATAATCCCTTTGGAATCGCAGAAAATCAATGATTTTTGACTTCTCCAAACGAGTTTCTTTAAATTTCTTTCAGCTGGTATATTATTCAGCACTTCAAAGCTTAGTTTCTTGATTGTGTTGAGAACGCCATGTCTGATCATCATTTATAATCGTTATTTAAGTTTTCGTTTCTTCAACATTCTCTAAAGAAGTCTTTGCAATGCAATCCAAATTTATAGTCTATGGTCAGTCAATGTGGAACGAAGTTTGAATTTAGTTTTAGAAAACGTTTTACGTTTAAAATGCCATGAATTATTGTCTTGATTGTTGTAACCTGTATTTATTATAAACAATTATCTCCCTAAGCGATTCTAAGCACATGGAGCATTTCCGTAATAGGTACTTTTTTTACTGTTTCTAATGCAAGACTTAACAGTTGATTCTTTGTTAGTTACAAGCATTGTATATTGGCTTCTAGTAAATGATATTTTTGCAAATTATTTAGGAAAGTTGATACTTCATAAATCAATCTCCACTAACAGATGTACCTACTAATTTTATTAAAAGAGGGATTCCAGTTATTTTTGACACAAAGGGTATATTTCCATAGACGCCGACTTGATAAATACGTAACTGTGTTTAAGTCAGAATTGATGTGATACAATGAAACACTTACTCAGTAGAATAAAAACTTAGGATGAGCGGCTCTACAATCGATTCTGTGACCGATCTGCAGCCGTAACCCAACAGCCTTGAAGCATCGCTACTGAATTGTAATCGAAAATGGGTAGTCTTAATAAGAAATTATAACCAATTTACATGATTTTTATTTAATGTCTAGAAAAGACAGCATATACAAACTTGAAAACAATAAAAATATAATCAAAATAATAAAAAATAACGGTATAAATCTCAAAAAATTATCAATTATGAAATTTTGAGGACGATTATTTAGGGGATAAAGATAGGTTTTAAATATTTATTTAGCTTAGGTACCGCGATATCATAAAGTTTCTGGGTCCAAGATGGCCATGGAGTGAAAAACGTCTGTCTTAATTTAAATCATCCTTTTGAGAAAATTCGGATGAAATTTTCAGGTTAAGTGTCATGCTGACACTTAACCTGATTTGTCAATATATTAATCTTAATGTCAGTATGACACATAACCTGAAAATTTTATCAGATTTTTCTCAAAAGGATGATATAAATTAAGACAGACGTTTTTCACCCCATGGCCATCTTGGACCCAGAAACTTTATGATATCGCGGTATTTTACATGCCTTGAAAGTCAAAGGCACATACACATTTCATATACCAAATTGCATATAATAAAAAAAACAAGAAACGGTTTACAATGAATCCACAAAATGTTTAATGTCTCTATTATTTTCTACTTCTACTTTCATCATCCAATCTATGACGTGTATATTCTTTAGGTCTTATTGTGTTTTCATCTATTCTTGGTCTCTCCATTTTTCTATTGATCTAGACATGATCGTCTTTATCATTCCCTCTACGTGTCTTAGCTTAATCTTTGAGCTTTTATATATCGTGTTATGGGTTCGTTGTACATTTCTTCTATCTCTCTATTCGTTCTTCTTCTTCAGCCTTCTGGTGTATTTACTTCCCCAGATATAGACCTTAACATTTTTCTTCCTCGTCTTTCCTGAAAAAGTCTCCATATCTTTATTTAGTACCCAGATTTCCCTAGCATATATATTCTAATTTTTGTCTTTCTCGATACATGTTGTGTTCTCATTTGTATCTTTAGCGTTCCATATTTTCGATTTCTTTTTGCGATTCTCTCACTTCTTGTTCTTCGTGTCCTATTTCTTCTATTTGCAACTTTAAGTATCCAAAGAAGGGTAAATCTCTCCTGCACATCTTTATATTATCAGTTATTCAGTTCTTGTCTTGCATCTTCCATCACCATATACTTTGTTTTTTCCTGATTTATTCTGAGCGCATATTACTTTTCCTATAAATTTTCTTAACAAGTAAACCGCAGACGTTTTCTATAGGGTTTAAATCAGGGCTGTATGATGGCCACGGTAACAGTTCTATATTATTGCATGCAAACAATTCTCTAATATTACCTGCCGTGTGCACAGGGCTATTATCTTGCTGATAGATAAAATTGTTTGCATGTATATAATTTACCGACGGAAGCATATTATCCAAAATATTTAGATATTCTTCGGAGTTAAAGTGACCTTGAATGTGCCACAAAGCACCTGGACTGTTAACGCTTATCCATCTCCAAATATTAACACAAAAGTGCCCAGTTCTATTCCGAGAACTTACGTATCTACCTTAATACCTACAGCTTCTTGGCTGATAGACACGTATGCGACCAGAATTCAAAATTTTTTCGTTTGAAAAAACATTATTCTAAAAATTTGGTGGACGGGGTGTATGTAATTTAAACAGAAAATAATTCAATTCTCTACTAGCACAGTTTCTTAACTCGGTATTTTTTATTCTGCGGCAAACTATTGATGATGACCCAGGAAATGCGGCTTGCCTTGCCGTCTAAAATGGATTTTGCCTTAAATAATTAACCATGGTTGTATCTTGTTCAGCTGTAGAAATCCATCCGCATCGATCCTTCTTTTCTACTAATACTCGCGTCTTCATCCCACCTTTTTTAACCCTCTGCACAGTGCTTTTGGCAAAAATTATAATATTGAGCTACATTATTGACCAACCATTTTCCAATTTTGAAAGGTTAAGATCTTTGTCCCGTTCTTGTATACTTGACATACAGTAGAATTCGTTTATAATGACATTGAAGGAAAATCATGCTTTTGGCAAAAATTATAATATTGAGCTACATTATTGACCAACCATTTTCCAATTTTGAAAGGATAAGATCTTTGTCCCGTTCTTGTATACTTGACATACAGTAGAATTCGTTTATAATGACATTGAAGGAAAATCATAATTAGGTCATATTAAGCGAATGTCATAGAAGGCGGATAAGTTTATCAAATAAAAACAACCATTTATATATATTAAGCGAGCCACAAAATTTGTATCCTAGTTAGGCCATGAACGACAGAGATAGACATATAAGTTACGTCTGAGCTTAGAGAATTGAGGAAGTGTCATTTGTAAATAATCATAAGTCAAATTGACAAGTTTATTACTAATAGTACGAAACGTAGGTTATATCACTTAGTCGATCTAAGACATAACTAATTTAATCCATGGCATACTCTGAAAATTTTTTTTGTTGTTCACTCCTTATATAACATGTTTCGTTTACTAGGACAAAAACTACATATCGCAATTAACAAAACTTTTAAATGTGGAAGAAGTCGGTAAGTTTTTTCTGCTTTTGCTGTTTATTTAAATTATAATAAGTCTCGAACAGTATTGTGTGAAAAAGACGTCGCACTTTTAATTTTTTCATTGTATGTTCCTGTGAATAAACTGTGATAGCAAGTGTGCAGCTTTCAACGCGTAAGCTGCGTGTTAGGTGTTCTTCTTCCTCAGCCTCTTCATCTTCACTTTGATGTTCTCTGTGGATTCTTCGAATGTGATGACTGATGACGTCGCTATCAACATCAACGTAATTTTCCCACATTTCAGTTTAAACCTGCCTCTGTGAATTTAAACTTTTTACCAACACAGACAGTGGCATATCATCTCCACTATTAAAACCGAGCTCTATGACCCTAATTGTAAATCGTGCTTTGCGAAGTTTTGTTGCAGGCATCATACACCATAAGGATGGCATCTAAAACTGATATCTTTACAGCAGAAGAGTCGACTATTGTCCAAGCTTTCAATCGTTCTAAGCACAAGATTTTTCCTAAAATTGCTTTTGAGCGCCCGTATAATTCCCTGATCCATAGGGTGTAAGACTGATGTCGTCTTGGGCGGAAGGAAGACAAGCGATATGGCTTTTAAATCGGTAACTTTCGGATGAGCTGGGCAATTGTTAACAAGCAATAATCCATGCCTTACGGTTGCTTCCATAATCAACTGGCAACGAACGAACTCCGCTAAAACACCTCGGTCTTTTCGACTTTCCTATAATCAGAAGTTAATTGCACCACTCATGTTAGCCGCAACCATAATGGTTATTCTATCCTTTGACAGTTTTCCACCACTACAAGACTAGGCTTTGAACTTCAAAGTTTTGTCAGGCATCAATATATAGAATAGCCCGGTTCCATCCGCACTAAATATGTCATCTTATGAAAACTGTTTTCGTAGATTTGGCCACACAGTTGTCAACTAGTCAACCATAGAGTTTTAGTCTACAGATGAAGATTCACCGACAATTTTGCCCGACACAATGTTGTGTCTAGCTTTAAAACGATTAATCCAGCTAGCCGTGCAATTAAAATGGAGAATATTGAATAGTTTTGCAAACAAATTTGCCTTTTCCTGTTGTATTGGGTCAGTGATTGGTATTCCTTTGTTTTTCATCGTCTTAACCCATTGTATCAAAGCTTGCTCAACATTTTCCTGTGTTGATTTACGTAGTCTCTTTGGTTTTAAAACATTAGAATTTAAAGATTCCTTGATTTTGTTTTTGAACATCATGGATATCGTCGAATGACCAACGCCAAGTTCTTTTGCTAGAGACGAGTTTGATTCTCCATTTTCCAGTCTGTATAAGATCACACCTTTTTCTGCAATTGTAAATGCTTTACGACGGCGAGAAGCCAGTTTTCGCGTCAAATCACGCAACTACTTATGTATGTAATCATTATTAATTAGACTAATAATTTGTCACTGCAAGTCAAAACAAATATATATGTATGTAAACACACATACGAGGCACACCATGCGCCACCGAAGTCGGTTTTTCCCTGTCTAGAGAAATTTAACGGTTTACCAATCTAGTACGTTTCTTGGTATATGAGTAAAGACGGCAGACTATGTGCCAGACAGACAAGAATCATTTCACCATGTGTACTAAATATTGTTTTGGATACTATAATATAAATATGTTTTGAAGGTGCATCTGTTATTGCCAATAATACCACTTTTTCTTTAGAATAAATGTTTCGTTCATTGTTAGAAATACAAAATAATGTTTTTTTTTATTTTGATTTAGAACTGTAAAATATATGTTCAAATTCTGTTACCTCTTTGATAAATGCATGTATGGAAATATTTAGGAAACTAAATGTAAACTATAACTATAACTACTAAATATATGTTTTTCTGCTCCGATATGTACCAAAGCGAGAGGAATGAAAAATAATATTTAGTACAGATGGTGAAATGATTCTTGTCACCATGCACCGGCCACATAGTCTGCCGTCTTTATATATGAGCTATCATGTGTATTGTCATTATAACCGGATCAATTTTTATTAAAAACATGTAAAAACACGTCAATATAACCATCATGTCAATGTAAGCGTAAGTCATAAGCAAATAATTCCGTATGAAAACCAAACTTTCCCCTGAATTGTGGGCATAACGGGTGGTCATAATAGGCGGAGACATCATAAACAAATTCTACTGTATTTGTCACAATATAATCAAAAACTGACATTGACAAAAGCGATTTAAAACCAAGGAAGTTGGTTGTATTCGATTTTATTGAAATCGACTGTACTAATTATTATATAATATTGATTGGATATTAAAAGAACTCATTTCAGTTTTCTAATAAGCTATTGTACTCATTGCCTCTTTGGTTCATAACACAATACTTCTCATCATTAATTTTCATTTTAATCTTTACAGGATGGATTCCTACACATACAACCAAGGATTACTGTATTGTATTCCACACTTCAAGCGTCTTTTCATCGCTAAGGGAAACTATGATACAGCCTTTGGTTTGGAACAGCGCAAGGAAAAATGGAACACGACCGTGGCGTGATGAAGATGTACTTTATTGTGATAGTATTTAGTTACTTTCTAAGTCGGGATATCAAAAGTATCACATATCAGTAGTCAATCAAAAGTTATGATCGTAATATATATATATATATTTTTTGTAATTCCACAGTTGACAAGGTACATTACATTAACGTATTTTTAAATTTGTATTTTACTTGCGTATTTTTTAAATCGTAAAACAAAACCGCATATCGTTATTTTAAAATGTTTCATCAATCTTTTTTATTTTCCTTGAGATGTCGATGTTCTTATATATGTTTTTAATCCATTTTTGAATATGCATATATATGTCAATCCTGTTATTATGAGATAATATAGGCTGAGTAAATTCAAGTAATCGATATGACCAGACACTTCAAGTTAGGTTCTTTAAATAGTTAGCACTAAATATTGAAACATAATCTCTAATCTAAGCATTTAGAACAAGTGTGTAAGCGACTTGTTGCACAATTGTAATTGTAATACAAAACAAATAGAAGTAAAATCAAAGAAATTAACTTATTCAATAGAAAACGGATGTAGGATAAGTTTTAGCTAACTTCAAGCGAGAATTTAGCACCAAGATGAATTGAATTTGCTTACTCTATATTTCTATTGTTTTATTTTATGTTATGATATGTTTATTACTTAAATATCTGCCGTTTATTAGCCAAGAAACAAAATCATATGTAAATACGCCCCGGATACATAAACAACAACCATTTACTAACTTCGGTTTTATTTAGTATTAAAACAGTATTAAAATATCATATTACCGTAATCACAATAATAAAAACGTATTGCCTATGATCTGTAAATGTCGAAATGCGTTGTATATCCTTGATTTTTAACATATGCATAGCTTCCAATTAGATTTATACATTATGTGTCATTTATCAAGACTATTCAGATAAATGCGATTATATTATGATTATCACATACACTTATTTATATTCTTCATTTTATTGATTAAATCTTGTCATTTTTATAAGACAAATTCACTATTTTTAAATTAGAATAATGAAATTATGCAATATTTAATACATGAACTGTTTCTAAAAAAAGTTCTTTCTACTTTCAATTTTAAGTCTTTTGGTTTAATTTGAATACAAAATAATACAAGAATTGAATGTTTTGGTATATTATCCCAGCACTTAACTAGAATATCTCTTTTGTACATATCTGATCCAGGATCTATTAACGCTGGTTCCTTACTATTAAATATTAAAAAGAGTTTTAATCCAAACGAAGTTGAGAATTAAGTTTTATCTATATCTAATATATATTCTTATATTGCCAGAATTTGATTGAATATTTTAGAAACAGTCTGTATTAACCGTAGTTATTAAATATTACTTTTATGCAAATTAATGAAATACCAATTTTGTGATTATTTTGATTTATATATTATATATCTTTCCCTCTTTGAACGTTTCGTACTTTTTATATTTGTCTATATCTTTTTTATATACATGTTATTATTAATTATTTTGAAATATTCCTATCGATAAATATTATTATATTTTATATATCGTGCAAATATAATTTTTTATTCTTAATGAAAAGTTTGATTTCTTTCTTTTCACATCACGTGCGTATCAATTTAAGAATCTCCAAGTATAGTACAATTACGAGGCAATATTAATATACAGGCTGATTCATTTTCGACCCTCACCATGGGGATCTCGCTTATTATTGGAGATAAAGGGTAGGTTTAAATTTGGCAAAGTTGCTAAATTTTGTGATTGTTATGAACCCGAAGAGAAAATGGATCTGTATCAAATGACGTTCGAGATTTTTTTTTTTAAACGAAAGAAGCACATTTTGTTCTTTTACCTCTAGCACGTTTATTTGGGGTTGCAAAGGAAAACTAAAAACACATTCTCGAAGCGACTTTTGATCTACTATCTAATGATAAACTAGAAATTTGAATACGACGTTTCCATTCTATCTGGCCATCATCAACTTTCTTATTACTTTTTTTTTGGATTTTGACACCGCTAGAAAGTTTTTTTTTCTGATTTCAATCATGTATGAAATGTTGACACAGGTTTTTGATATTATGCTTTAATTTATGAAGAATACATTTTAAGATTAAGTAAGCTAGCCATGAAATATCAGACAGTACAGTTGCGACCGCTACAAACTCAGACATCGACTTTAGACACATTCTGTCAAATTGAAAAAATTTGTAATTTGTAAATTTGACTTTTATCCGGTATGGTTATGTGTCAGTTTATTGTAAGTCGGAAGCGTACACAATTTTTAAAATGCCTCAATTAAACGAACTGCAAAAGTCGATAATTAGAACTAGATTAGAGGACGGCATGAGCATTAGGTACATTGCAAATGAAATAAATGTTGATAAAAACACGATAAAAGTCGATGATATTGTGATGAGTCATCCGATGACGCGTCGCGCGTCATACCTCTGGCGTTTTCTCGATGCAGGTAAAGCGCTCGAGAAAAAATATTCGCATTCATATATACGACGTCGAGGAAGGGATGGCGATTCATTCAAAATGATGTAGAATTACATGAAAAGAACGGATATGATATTTTAGAAGACGTGCTGTTGCACACTTCGCCTATAAAGCCAATCATTCCTCGAAAATCTATCCTGTGCTAAGAGAGAAGTCGGTCGCGCTTTCACGCAACGAAACGACCGATACATCAAAATGACGTAGAATTACATGAAAAGAACGGATATGATATTTTAGAAGACGTGCTGTTGCACACTTTGCCAATAAAGCCAATCATTCCTCGAAAATCGATCCCGTGCTAAGAGAGAAGTTGGTCGCGCTTTCACGCAACGAAGCAGTGGCGGCTCGTGCTAAAAATTTTAAGGTGTTCTGCAAGTTTTACAAAAAAATTTACCTTGCACGGGCAGTAAGAGGTTGTCTCCCATCGATCTTATCGTGCTTTCTTCGCCTTCCGCACTGAAGTAATGGATTTCTGGAACGATTGTCAATTGTCGCACAAAAAAATAAGAGTCACTAAGCACTACTTTACTAACAAATTATTTCTTATAAATTAAATCTATTCTACGTTCTTTTCGATTTGCAAATTTTGTTATCACTTTGTCATTAAAATTGTCTATTTCGGAGATAAACTTTTTTTCGATAGATAGCATGGAAAGAGATGTTAAACGATCTTCGGTCATTGAATTTCTGAGAAACGTCTTAATTCGATTTAGTGTTGAAAAGCATCGTTCGGCCTCTGATGTTGTCATGGGAGTTGTTATTACAATTTCTAATAATTTTCTAGTCTCCTTCAACGTATCTCCCAGATTGTTTTTTATTAAAAATTTTAGAAGAGGTAGTGCGCCTTTTAAAGATCTACAATCAGTTCTTGAGTAAATAACAGACAATTCAGTTCGTAATCTTTCTTTATCAAGGGTGGGATAATAGGAGCATGCGGAAGTGAGTTTGTCCTCAGGAAATTTACTGCAATACTCTCCAAAGCATTCCAAAAAAAAAGTGATGCCACTACTAGATGCTCTTTAAAATGAAATCGATCTTTTGCACAATTTAGAATAACATCACACACCTCTAAAGCCGAAATTCGATGATTAAATCTGCTGTTATTTGGACGTTTGCGTTTTTCTGGTGGTGGCTCATCGCTTATTAAATCTGATGCTTCACTTATGATGTTGTCAATATTATTTCGAACTTGGCCTATACTGCGTTCAAAATTTTCGATAGCGTCTTTTACTAGAGTGGGTTCAATTTTTCTTTGCTGCAATTGATTAAACAGGATATCTACATGGGGCATTACATGATGGAAAAAAGTCAGCCAAAAATTGAAGATCGGATCATTTAATGTACGGCGAATAGAGGCGGCTGCACTACAGACTGTGTTGTTGGAGAATTGTTCTTCTATTTCTTCCATACACTCAATGAGAGAGGCCCTATTTTCGTACACAACATTAATGGTCCTGATATTAAAATTCCAACGGGTTGTAGCGCCGTGGGGGATCCTTCTGTTTACAATCTTGTTTAACACTTCTACTCGTTGGGGTGAATTATTAAAAAAGCCGGGAATGTCTTGTAGATTTCCAAAAAATACACGTACTTGCGAATTTGCAGAAGCAGCTTTAGATATAATTAAATTTAATTGATGGGCATAGCAATGTACAGTATATTTCAAATTAAATGCGAAAACTCCGAAATATTTATGAGCAGCCAACATCGCACTGTTGTAATGTTGGTGATCGCCTCTCTTCATACCTAGTGATACATAATCCGTAATTCTCTGTTAATATATTTAACGTGACTACATTTTCCTTTATTTTTTAATTATTTTGTAATTTTTGAAATTCTAAATGTATAAAATGTGTTGATAAATAATAAATTAATTTAAAAAAAAAGGTAGAGTCAATGTCTATAATAACTGAACGTATTCTTTAAAAATTGTCATCGGGGAATCGATCGTGCGTATCTGTTGAAGAGCCTTAGATAGGTAGGGTATATAAGTGCATTTGTATACTGGAGAAGTTGCGGTATATATTATACATATACGTGTATTTTTGTAAGACCATTGGTAATACGTTTTATGTATTCCTTAATGAGGGCCAGCGCTCAAACGTTGATGTAAATAAACATATGTTGGATTCATAACTATATACAAAACATCTGTTTCTGTGTATTTTTTAGGAAGGTGACAACATAATATTTCAATTTTTTTTTTTATAAATACTATGCGATTTTCTGTATGATGTTTTAAAAACATTTTAAAAGCTTCTTGTAATATTAAAGTAAGTTCTAAAATTACTTAATATTTCAATAAACATGTTTGACATAATAAAGAAATTCATTTTTATTTGTAATTTAACCAAATTTACTTTTGTCCATATGGAATTAGTAATTTGGTTATTATTTCATTATAAAAAATATCTATCAATCTTGATAATGTTCATTCGTATGACTAAAAATATGTATGCGGACGACAATGTATTCTGCGTATATAAGATATACCATTTTTTATAGTGATAAGGTTTATAAAGAAGAGAATTAAATAAAAAAACGCAACTATTCTTATAAATACTAACATAAAAAAAAAATTAAAAAAATTACAAAATATTGAGGAATTAAATTGGAACAAACAATAAATTCAAAATAATATTGTAAATGCAAATATTTTTCAATTAAGAACAATATGCTCTGAAATTTAAATGAGAATAAAAATTCTTTTTTCAAGAAACCAATTTCCACATACTGTTGAACAATTTTAAAATAAATGCTTAAATGAGTTTCACCCAAAAAAGAAGCAACCAAAATGTTTAAATAATCTATGAATAAAAGTACATAAACAGACTATTATTATATGATTAAATATTTTAGTACATACTATATTAGGTATGGCTCTTAAGAAAACAGCGATTAAAAGAAATAAATTTAAAATTATTAACCAATTATTTGCGAAAATAATACGCGTTGCCTTCCGGCTCTAAAACTATATTTTAATATTTGGTCCAACGAACATTATTATCAATAGTTGATTGCAGTCGCCTTTCCATGGAATTTACGAGGTTTTCACAAATTTACGTAAACCTGTAATGCTCCCAAATTGTGCTGGCATGCAAATAAATTTCTCATGCATTTCTTATGCGAATGTTTCCCCGGAAGTCATTCCATCGCCGCACAATGTCTGCCCAAAGATTTTCAATGTGGTTAAAGTCCAGGGATGTAGCAGGCCAATTCGTCACTATGAATTGAGGGTGGTTGTCAAACCATTCTCGAACAATTATAACAGTATGCACCGGACAATTGTCATGCACATACATTAGAGCTGCGTCCCCATAAACTGCCTGTACGCTCGGTAGCATGCTATTTTCTAATAATTGCACATACACCTTTGCATCCATTCGTAGGTCTACGCGTACAGGTTCTCCGGGACCAGCTACAGACATCCACCCCCACATGTTAAGGGATATTCGGCCGCTCCTCTTCTTTTTGAGTACATTCCGCTATTGGTATCTCGAATTCGGCAACCTGTACAAAGGTTTCCGAGACCCAATTTCGGAAGAGAACACCTTTTCGTCCGTAAAAATCGTGTTGTCCCAATATCGTCCTATGTTTGCTTGTGCGAACTGTAATCTGCGTTCCACATGAACCGGAGTTAAATCGATTTTCTGTGCTGGACGTCTGCATTTGTATCCGCTGTCCTTGAGTCTCCTACCAAGTGCTGGGCGGCTGCAATTGAAATTATTTAACTCGATAACCATTTGCATGGAAGAAAACGGTTGTTGAGAAACGTAGTTTATCGCGTTATTCAAGACATTTTCATCCAGTACTCGTTTCCTTCCACATCTAAGCCGTTTATTGGAGAATTGAATTGCTTCTTCTTCTCATTTCTTTTTCCATCTATAGACCTGCGAGACCCGTGAAATAAAATTAAACGAATACATAGTTCGTGAAGACGATTTTAGGACAATCTTAAGAGGAATATTTACATTAACATTATAATGTTAAAGAATCTAATTTAAAACGTATTTTGAACATAATTATTAAATACATTTTTTAATAACTTTATAAACAAAATTAAAATATTTTTATTGTAGTAATTCCCCTTAAGGAACATTTTTTTTATATATACGGAGTCAAATACAGCTTCCTTATCCTAATAGAATCCCTAAGTAGCTCTTCCTAAGCTGTTTATGGAACACATTGAGTTAAGGAATAAATCAAATGAAGATACCTTTTTTCAAATCTATGATTTTTGTAATATGGGTTTCTTCGAATTATATATACATAAATTAATCATTTTCATAAAACAAAATAAAAATCGATTTATTCGCTTATAATAATTTTATTGTTGAATCGAATAAAACTATTTAACAATAAGCATGGTAGACTGATGATTTTAAACGTTAAAAAAAAAAATTTATTGATTACTTTATTCAATTTTTTTTTTACAATTTGAAAATTATTAAATATTGTTTGAGAGTGATTTATGGCTCATACAAAATTGTATCAATATATTATATTGCAACGAAATATTAATTTTTAACTGTTACACCGTTCAATCTGTATAATAATAAAACTGATAAATGTCTTTAAGTTAGCCAATATACAAACAAAAAGACCACATTCATACTGTAGAGTGTAGGAAAATATTGTGAATTATAATGTTCGCCTCAAAGTGTAAAATGCTATGTGAAAGTGTGTATGTATATACATTTTTAATGGTTTTGTTTTCCCCATTTCAAGAGATGGGTTAGTTATATAAACAAAACCAGATGTAAAGGGACGAGTAGAATTACGCGCCTGAATGAGGCGAAAATTAGAATTCACATGGAAAGGGGGCTGCAATCTACTATTGATAATTATGGTCGTTGAAGCTATTATTAAAGTTAAGTTTTAGAGCCGAGAAAGCTACGTTTTTTTTTTCGGCAAAAAAATGTTTATAATTTTGAATTTTTTTTGGTCGATTATTATAAATACTTATATTAGCAATATTAATGTCTCACTATTAGTCAAAATTATTTTTAGAGCCGTACCTAACATAGTAGTAAAATATTTATTAATAAAATAATTAGGGTTTGCTATATTTTCTGTGACCACGCGCGATTTACGTGCACATGTATTAATAACACATTGAAAGCAATATTATAAAAAGAGTGGACCAATTCGGAGCGAAAGTAGAGGCGTGACCAACGAATTGGTTCCCGTATGCTTAACATTATCAATATCTAGAGAAATACTATCGCGACCGAAGCTGTTAATATCTTAGATACAAAACAAATGTAAGACGGTTTTTCTAGATTATGAAACGTTCTCGATGATACGTATAAAAAATAAATTTTAAAATGTATGTAATTCGAAGAATATAAAAAAATATTACCGTCTTATGCGTTTTCCGTGTCTTGGAAATCTGGAGAAGCGCGATGAAATATTGTTGACGGAAGGTGCGTCTCCAAAGTTATTTCTCGAAAACGCGTCCGCCATTAGGAAAATATGTGCTTGTATAAAGAAAACGATCGCTACACATCTAGTGATGTGATGTTTGCATAATTGAATTAATCTTTGAAACAACTTAATACATCTGTAGACGAACCATCATAAATTTGTCTAAGTCTGGCAAAATAATAATATTTATCTAAAACACTTTCAAACTTACTAAAAATACCCTCATTTGTTGTGTCTTCTTTTGAACATAGCTGTGCGTGTGTATCTCTCACAACTAGCACTGATTCCTGTAACGATAGCGAAGAATTTTGTAGGTTTTCCAATGCTTGCACTATTCCGAAGTAATTGTTGTCAATAGTTTGCAAATCACATTTAACCTGACTATTTTGAATTTTTTGTCCGACTTAAAAGGTCACAAATACGCAAACAATCAGACAGCTTTAAAAAACACACCAGATGACACAAAAACATAACTTTGATTTTGAAAATACCTTAATAATAACAAAGCACAAAAATAGAAAGGATAGGGAGGTCTTAGAAATGATCCATATTTTCAAAAACAGCAGAACAATCTACGACCATAACGAGATTGATGGACTTTCTAAACTCTATTATCCACTAATTAAACAATAGAAGACAACTAATCCCACCCACACGCACCAAAATTAATTTTTTTTTTGGTTTTCCGTTGTAAATATATATATACTATGATTCCCTAATACATGGCTTGATCATGCTAATTATAAAAACCAAAAAAAAAAAAAATCATTTATCCAACAAAGACATTTAGTTACACAAAATATTCGGAATGACGCGATCGACCCTGGAAAGGTGTCGGGCAGTTCCGACCATACAAGTACACAAGTATGTGTTTTGAAACGTAATAAATCGGTGAGTTTTATATCATTTAATTTTCCTAACTTTATTAGTATTTTAATTTTATTTTCTTATTCATTCATACAAATGTATAATTATTGTCTTACCTTTCGTTGTATTAATTTTTTGTTTCTATTCATTCAAGAAAGACTTAATAATAAAAAGAGTCGAAACGTCGTAGAGAAAAATCTTGAAATTCATGAAAGGTCGCTAAACAAATGAAAACGTCTACTATTTTAAATATTAAGACACGGGCAATAAAATAAATAGGATATTTAATTCGTATTAACATTAAATAAATAAATACCTTTATATATATATATATATATATATATATATATATATATATATATATATATTTATATATATTGATGTGAGTCTCCTTTCTTCTTTAATAAATTATTTTACTAATAATATTTCCGTTTCAAGAATGTTATATCTACAATATTCAGATTTGTGAATTATTACTTTAACGTTAGACTTTTGTAATAAATTCATAATTGGTATTTGAAATCATGATGCCGTTGAATATTGTATGTAATATTTAATCTATTTGCTAATTATCAAAATTAACTCTAATTTATTTTCAAGAGGACTTGAGATTTCTAAAAGACCAACTATGTTTTATCTTACTTTTGAACATATATCTGCAAATTATGTTATTTGTTTGGCTTCTTTGAACTTCATTTTCATAATTTGTTATTTAGATTACGTGGGTGAATTTGAATATTATATTAGATTTAGTATTATTTTAGAAACCTTTGTATTAATTACTTAAAATATCAGATTGATACTTTTACTAAATTTCTGATGTGAGTCTTGACGGCGAAAACAATTGGCATTGAATAAAATTGTTTTGGATGGATTGGAAAGTTTTTTACCTTCATGACATAAATATTGTTTTTTAATTAATATTCCCTTTATAGTCCTCATATATATTGTTTATGGGAATATATTTATCAAGCAGAAGCAGTGTAATAAAATACAGTTGACACATGAACCATATAAGGAGAATTTTAATATACATACGATTGCGGAAGAATGGATTTATGTTAATGCAACGCTCATAAAGAAGAATTCATATTTCTTTTCAATTAATTTGGAGAAGAACACCACTTCAGGATTTTATATTGAACATAACCCGGTGGTATACCCTGCAAGATTGGATCATAAATTTATCAGCGCCTAGGAAATTATCCAGCCATTTCAATCAAGAAACTGACAACCAACTTTGATGTTCCAGTTGGAAATATTCCTGTGAATCTCGTCCAAAGAACCTGTTGAAATTGTTATCTTCAAAATTTAACGCATCCATCAGGTATTTAAGTGAAAATTGTAAAATATGTGTTTGTAATAGATATAACATTTCTTGCAATCACTTTTCTATATATCATTTAATCACGTCATCTCAAGTGTCATATCATTTAGCTTTTAAATGTCAGATTTGGTAGTTTTATTTTAAAATCTTGGAACTTGTTTAATTTAGATATAGACATAGGATTAGGTTTTCTATTATTTGAATAGGCAATACATCTATTTAAAAATTTTTTTATTATCTTGTGATAATCTAAAAAATATCATTAAATATATTGATATACATAACTTTACCTTTTACGTTTTATTTTATGAATGTTTAAGTGTTTGTCTGTGTATCGAGAACTTACTTCGAGACCCTTGAGTTTAAGTAGTTTTCTGGCATTCTTTTTCATTTATAACCTAACTATCTTTTTTTTCTTGAGCTAGCCATTCTGTTATTACATTGAATTTTCTCATTCCTTATTATAGTAACGCATTCCGCGTTACTACAATATTTATATATATATATATATATATACATATATATATATATATATATATATAATTTGATACATTACATTATTATAGTTTCTCGGCTTTTATATGAAATATTTACAAATATCGCTCCGGCTTGGTCCACCATATTTATAATATTGCTTTGAATGGGTTACTTATACATGTGCATGTGATTGCCGCGTGGTCACGGAAAAGATCGCAACCCTAATAATAATAGTCTGTTTACGTACTTATATTCTTAGATTATTTCAACTTTTTTGTAGCTTATTTTTTATGTGAAACCCTATTAAAACTTTTTTTAAAAAATTATTTCACAGTACGTGGAAATATTATTGATTCGTTTGATATAAAAAAAAAATTTTGATTTCTATTTCACAGCATATTGTTTTTAATCAAATAAAATAGCCTGTACAATATTGTTTTTTATGTTTAATATTTATTGTCCATTAAAATAAAGTTCCACAATGTTTTGTTATTATTGTTGTTTTTTTTTTGTTTGGTTATTATTATATGTAATATATTTGCCTATTTGCATTTTATTATTTACTTCTTTTGTTTTTAAACCTTATCAATAATAAAAATAGTATATATTATATGCGCAAACTAAATTGTCGTCCGCATACTTCTTTGTAGTCATACGAATGAAAAGTATCAAGATAGATAGAGAATTTTTATAATAAAGGAAAACCTATTTACTAAATCCATATGGACAAAAGTAAATTTTGTAAAATGACAAATCGAAATGAATTTCTTTATTATGTCAAACATGTTTATTGAAATATTAAGTAATTTAAGAACTTACTTTACTATTACAAGAAGCCTTTAAAAAGTTTGTAAAACATAAAAAAAAGAAATCGCATAGTATTTATTTAAAAAAATAATTGATATATAATGTTGTCACCTTCCAAAGAAATACACACAAAAAGAGGTTTTGTATATAGTTATGAATCCACCATATGTTTATCTCTATCAACGTTTGAGCGCTGGTCGTCATTACGGAATACATAATACGTACTACCAATGATGCATATATATATGCCGCAACTACTCAAGTATACACATGAACTTATATACCCTATCTAAGGCTTTGCGAAAGATACGCACGATCGATTCCCCGATGACAATTTTTAAAGAATACGTTCAGTTATTATAGACATTTACTCTACCTTTTTTTTAAATTAATTTATTATTTATCAACACATTTTATATATTTAGAATTTTAAAAATTTCAAAATAATTAAAAAAATTAATGAAAATGTAGTCACGTTAAATATATTAACAGAGAATTACGGATTATGTATCACTAGGTATGAAGAGGGGCGATCACCAACATTACAATAGTGCGATGTTGGCTGCTCATAAATATTTCGTAGTTTTCGCATTTAATTTGAAATATACTGTACATAGTGCGCAAAAGGGTACTTTTTTTAATCAATGCTTGAACGCCTGCGTGTTGTCCGCTCATCACCGCTGCTCCATCGTAACTCTGTGCAATCAGTTTGTTAGGTGAATTTTGAATTAAAGCATCTATGATACTTAAAATTGTTTTGCTAAGTGTTTCTGCATCACATTTTTCAGGAATGACGTAGTTCCAAAAACGTTCAATTGGCTCACCATCACGAACATATCTAAAAATAACTACCATTTGAGTTTTTGCAGCAACATCCGTTGTTTCGTCCGCCATGATCGCCAAAAACGGAGAATTATTAATTTCCTCAATTATTTGTTCTTGGCAGACTTCAAGTATGCACTGTAACAGATCATTCTGTATTTCTTTGGAAGTGCCTTTAAATACCGAACAATTTTTTAGGTGCTCACTTAGAGTTGCATCTAATTCAGCCGAAAAATTAATAAGTCCACGAAATATCCCCGGATTCTCGGAAGTATCGCTCTCGTCATGTCCCCGAAGGGCCAATTCAAAAGCTCCACAAAATTTTATACAATTAATAATTTTTGATAAAATATACCGATTCTTTGACACATTTTCATTATGTCTCTCTATATTTACCCAATAAGCAGAATCTAGTTGAGCCATAATATTAGTTGACCCAAGTAACGCAAATTCCATACAATTGTGAAGATGGCTTTTAGAATTCTCATGTCTTTTTATTTTCAAACTCAAGTGCTCTAGATCCGTGACCCCTATTTCCGTCCAAGCTTTATCGCCACCAAAAAGTAAACAGAGAAAACAATATAAAGCATTTTTTTGTTGCATCCACAAATCCATTCGTTTTTTTAATAAATATCGCTACTAAATTTACGTGTATAATTTTTCCCTCTACTTACACCAGTTTTTTCAATAGTGATATCTACTAATGGCCTACCTTTTGCTTTTAATTCTATCTTTTCTTCGTATGAATATTTAAAGAATCTCTTCACATTAATTAAATTAAAGACCACCTCCATAATACACAGAGTTTATATAAATTGTCAACAATACACAAAAACAGAAGCACGCTCACTCTAATATTATTGTTTTTACGTTAAACTCGCCGCACCGTAAAAAAATATACCGAACTATATCGCCCTCGGCGCTGTACTAAATGCAGCGAAGAGGCCTGGTAAAATCAAGCATTGGTTTTAAACAGCAGCGGGGGTAGCGGGGTGCGCGCGGGTGTTTGAAAGAGCTCTGAGAGCACGTTCGTGTGGACCAGATAAGGAACAAGTGAGCGATCGCGCGAATTAGGTTGGTTATTCCACTGGTCGCCTATTGAATATTATTTGATAATAACCGGCGTTGTTGGAATTTCGGAAGCGAATATCTCGGCAGCGAATATCTCGGCTTCTACTGGTCGAATTTTGATGATTGAGGTGTCAAATTGTAGGGTTTGATGTCCTCTACAGGATGATGTAGAAAAATATGCAAATTTTTTGATATACAGGGGGAGAATTTTCACAACAATATGTTACGCTTTTATAAACATCAGAAATGTCGGAAAAATTATGTAAAAGAAAACTAGTTATAACTAATACAGGTTCGCCCGGCCAATTTTTTGGGAGCTCTGCAGCACTGCAGCGCTTATGCGCTAGCCGCCACTGCCACGAAGCGACCGATACATCAAAATGACGTACAATTACATGAAAATAACGGATATAATATTTTGGAAGACTTGCACACTTCGCCAATAAAGCCAATCATTCCTCGAAAATCGATCCCGTACTAAGAGAGAAGTCGGTCGCGCTTTCACGCAACGAAGCGACCGATACATAAAAATGAGGTAGAATTACATGAAAAGAACGGATATGATATTTTGGAAGACGTTCTGTTGCACACTTCGCCAATAAAGCCAATCATTCAGTGGCGGCTCTTGATGACGTTCGATGTGAGCTGCTGCACGGATGAGACTGCTTCGTTTAAGCTTTCATATATACAGAGAAGCAAGTAACCGTACCGAAATCTTCCGAAATAGTTCGAAGTTGTCTCATCCGTGCAGCAGCGCACATCGTACGTCATCAAGAGCCGCCACTGCAATCATTCCTGGAAAATCGATTCCGTGCTATACCAATACCAGAGCATCGCGGAGTGAACATAAATACAAATACATAAATGTGCTTATTGTTAGTAATTAGTTTTTATATTGTTATTCGTTTTATTTTTAATATAGTGTGTCTAAAGTTATCGTTAGTTTTATTTAAGAACCCGAAAAGACAAACTTTACAGTGGTGCAGGTGTGTGGTTTTATAAATAATAAACTAAGTAGACAATTAAGTGTTAATTAAATATCTATTTAAATAAATATACAGTGCGAAAAGACGTTATTTTAAATATCGTGATGGCCAATAGAATGAAACTGACGGAATTAAAAGTGACTGATTTAAAACGAGAATTAGAGGAGGGATGAGGATACAGCTGACAAAAAGGCGATCCTCCAGCAACGGCTTCGCAATGTGTTGATCCAAGAAGGCGAGGATCCAGAGAATTATGTCTTTCAAGTTCCGGGCGGAGATGCTGACTTGAATTCGCTGTTGATGAAAATGGAACAACGACTGATAGACAATTCACAAACCTTGGAACAGCGTCTAATAGATTCACAAACTAAAATGAAGCAGAAGAGCCTGGAAACTTAGCAAAAACTCTAGAACAAATGGAGCAGAAGAATCTGGACAGTGTGAAAAGTTTGGAACAACGGTTAATAGACAATTCGCAAACTTTGGAACAGCGTCTAATAGATTCACAAGCACAGATGGAAGAAAGAAACCTAGAAACTTCTATAATCCTCGAGAAAATCTAGAAAAGAAATTACTGGAAAATTCTAGAACTTTCGAGAAAAGTCTGGAACAAACGGAGCAAACTTTGGAAATGATGGAAAAGAAGTTCTAGAACAGCGACTAGCGGAAAACTCAGAAGCGTTAAAGGAAGAGGTTTTCATAGCTGTAGAGGAGAAAATTGAAGAACATTCTAGACTTTTAGAGGCAATAATGACTCAGATGAAATTACCTGTTACCACGAGTCATTCTAATCCCAAGCAGGTCAACGAAGAAGTTATACCACGGTCCATCGAAATAAAAGAAGAACCTGTGACTATCTCGAAGACCAGAATCAAGCTACCAACTTTTGATGGAAAGACGTCATGGGCAACTTACCTGACACAATTCGAAGCGTCCACGAAGCAAACGGATGGTCTTCTGTCGAGAAGGCGACTGCTTTAATCATAGCATTGAGGGGTGATGCTAGTGATATTTTGCTGACATTGCCTCCTGAGGAACGTAAAGATTATTCTCAACTCATTAAACGCTTGGAGATGAGATATGGCCATGCACATTTGGAGCAAGTATACCATACCCAACTGAAGAATTGATCAAAGAAGAAAGGCGAGAATCTTCAGGAATTTGAGGCAGATATAGTTCGTCTAGTTCGACTTGCATATCCGATGGCGCCTAGATAATTTCATAGAACACCTAGCTGTCCAGACGTTCATAGATGGTGTCTGGGATATTGATACGCAGCAAGCATTAAGGTTGGCACGACCGAAAACCTTGATCGATGATTTGGGGCACGCGCTCGAGTTTGAGACTGCAAAACAAGCCTCTCGGAACCATGCTCGTGTCTGCACTGTTGACAAACAGGAAAATGAGGAGTTCATGGAGCAGGTGGTTAGTAGAGTTCTAAACCAGATCAAACCAAATAAAAGAGTACTGCGATGCTGGAATTGTGAAGGGATTGGTCACGTTCGGATTAAATGTGGTAAGATGTCCAAGAGAGCATCGTCTGAGCATCAGGAAGCCCCAAGGACGCTTGACCAAGTCGCATCCTTGCAACATCAAACCAATGGCCTGTATGTGGACGCTATTATGGAAAGAAAGACCTATGCTTGCTTGCTAGATACTGGATCGACGAAAACCATCGTGCGGCCCGATTTGATTTCCAGGAATAAAGAATTACTTTCTAGCAAATGGACACTTAGGACAGCTACTGGAGAAGCAGCTTCTGTGGCAGGTGAAGTAGATGTCAATTTTATCATACGACCAACATCAATCCGACATCGTGTTCTCGTAGCCGAAGAAGAAGACATAATCTTGGGATTAGACATCATGAACACCTATGGCTTCCCGTTAAACATGAAATAAGGCACTTTAAAAATAAATAATGAGGAATTATTTCTTCATGGGAAAAATTGTGGGAGTGTACAAGTAATTACAGCAGAGAATGTTGTTCTGGATGCATGAAGTGAGACATTTTTGACGGCGTGTATGGAAGGTGATTATTTGGACGGAAATGTTACAATGTTGGAACCAAAGGCTGATGATGACGAGGTGGGTCGCGGAATAGTAGTTGCCAAAATGCTGGTTAAGACTCAGAAAACTGTACCGATAAGGGTATGAATGTGAACCATTACCCTGTTTTGTATTTTGGGGTGGTGTTCGCCAGTGTCGGCCGTCGCTCATCGTATAGAGGCGAAGAAGAATGGATTCGTGCAGGTTCCTGAGAAATTGTCCAAGATAATCGATTCCGCCTGTCAAGGATTGAGCAAGAGGGAACAAAGCCAAGTTAAGGATCTAATCAAACATTATGAAGACGGCTTTGAAACTGAGACTGGTACGAAAGGAAAAACCAATATTGTAATGCACAAAATAAATACCGGTGATGCAAGTCCAATTCGACAAGGACCAAGAAGGTTACCACTGGCAAAACGTGAGGAAGCCGAGCATATTATACAAGATATGGGAGGCCAAGGAGTAATTGAACCATCGAATAGTCCATGGGCTTCACCAGTGGTCCTTGTCAGGAAGAAGGATGGATCTACCAGATTCTGTGTGGACTATCGTCGTTTGAATAGTGTGACCAAAAAGGACAGCTATCCTCTCCCAAGAATAGAGGATACGCTAGACACCTTGGCAGGAGCAAAATGGTTCTCCACTCTCGACTTAAAGAGCGGTTATTGGCAAGTGGGAATGGATCCCAATGACAAAGAGAAGACTGCCTTCAGTTTAGGTACAGGACTCTGGCAGTTTACAGTCATGCCATTTGGACTGTGTAACGCCGCAGCTACTTTTGAGCGACTCATGGACACTGTACTAATGGGACTGTCTTGGAATACCTGTCTGGTATATCTCGATGATGTGATTGTGGTAGGGAAGACCTTTGAAGATCACATGAAAAATTTGGAAGTAGTATTCCAGAGGTTGCGAGATGTCAACCTGAGATTAAGTCCAAAGAAGTGTCACCTTTTCCGCAAGGAGGTAAATTACCTTGGACATGTGGTTTCCAGAAAAGGAGTTGCTGTGGATCCAGAAAAAGTAAAAGCTGTGGAAAAATGGCCGGTACCCAAAGACAAACATCAGCTAAGAAGCTTTTTGGGATTATGCACGTATTATCGACGCTACGTTCCTGGATTCTCTAACATTGCAAAACCACTTACCCGCCACAGAAAATCGAGCATTCATTTGGAACAACGCATGCCAAGCGTCCTTTGAGTTGTTAAAAGGAGCTTTGATCAGTGCACCTGTTTTAAACTATCCATTGCCATCTGGGAGGTTTGTTCTGGATACAGATGCCAGTAACGTCGGGATTGGTGGTGTGCTCTCCCAAATCCAAGATGGACAAGAAAAGGTCATTGGATACTTCAGCAAGACCCTGTCCAAACCGGAGAGGAACTACTGCGTAACCAGGAGAGAACTATTGGCAGTAGTTAAGACCATTGAGCATTTTTACAAGTACCTGTATAGGCAGAAGTTCCTGATCCGCACTGATCATGCCGCTTTAAAGTGGCTCTTACAATTTAAGAATCCCGAGGGTCAAGTAGCTAGATAGATTGAGAAGCTACATGAGTATGACTTCGACATTGAACACAAAGCAGGCCTCAAACATCAAAATGCAGATACCCTTTCCAGAAGGCCCTGTCTAGAAGACTGTCGACATTGCAACCGAATCGAAGACAAATCGGCCAACATTCTTCGAACCACCGTGGTTGATGACAATGGCAATCTGACAATTTGCGCGCAGATCAAGAAGCTGATCCGGATCTTGCAGTCTTCAGGGCCTGGAAAAGAAATGGGCAAAGACCGACCTGGCAAGATATTGCTCCCCATTCACGAGAATTGAAGTCATACTGGGCACAATGGGATTCCTTAACCATGGAAGACGATCTCCTGAGACGTGAGGTCGAAAATCACGATGGAAGCGAGCGGAAGATGCAAATGGTGGCTCCCAAGAAAATAATACCAGAGGTATTGCGAGAACTCCATAATGGTGCTTCTGGGGGACATTTTGGAGTCCATAAAACACTGGAGAAGATGCGCCAGAGATTTTACTGGGTGAATTGTTCACGAGATGTGAAAGAATGGTGCCGAAAGTGTGCTAATTGCGCCGGAAGCAATGGTCCCCAGAGGCGTCGACGTGCACCCATGCGCCAATACAATATAGGAAGCCCATTTGAAAGGATCGCCATAGATGCCGCCGGCCCTTTTCCAGAAAGCGACAATAAATACATAATAGTGGTCATGGATTACTTTACCAAATGGGTTGAAGCATATGCTCTACCAAATCAAGAAGCTGGAACTGTAGCAGACGTGATTGTGAAGGAGTTCGTCAGCCGTTTTAGTGTACCCTTGGAACTTCATTCCGATCAAGGGCGAAATTTCGAGTCCAGTCTATTCGGAAAGATGTGTGGACTTTTGTGCATACGGAAGACGAGAACAACTCCCTTGCATCCACAATCAGACGGGATGGTAGAGCGAATGAACAAGACCATGATCAGACACCTATCGTGCCTTATGGGAGGCCCTGGTCCACTTACGCCAACAAATGTTACAAGATATTTTGAAATTAGCAGTTCCAAAATTGGGTTATGGATTGGACCGCCTGGACTGGAGAATTGTAAGGAGCATGTAAGAAGTAATATTCCAACATACTGGTATGGAAATTCTGGTATGCAGTTGCTTGAATATTCCTGTACATCCAGGCAAGATAAGACCGTGGACTGTTATTTCGATATGACGTCACAATGTAACAAGGGCCCTACCTGTCGATTTCGCCATCGTTTGATGGAACCAAAGCATGACATGTTTCGGGACGAAACTTCATTTTTAAGAAGGGGGCAATGTGATGATTCATCCGATAACGCGTCGCGCGTCATACCTCTGGCGTTTTCTCGATGCAGGTAGAGCGCTCGAGAAAAAATATTCACATTCATATATAAGCCGTCGAGGAAGGGATACCAGAGCATCGCGGAGTGAATACAAATACAAATACATAAATGTGCTTATTTAGTAATTACTTTTTATATTGTTAATCGTTTTATTATTAATATAGTGTGTGTCTAAAGTTATCGTTAGTTTTATTTAAGAACCCGAAAAGACAAACTTTACAATATATTGCCCATGCTAATACTTTTTAAATAATTAATACCTTTTGCCACCTTCTTGTTTTGCTTTTGTAGATTTCTCATCTTGCCGTGGTTTTTGAGAGCTTCCATCTTGAAAAATCCAGATTTCATCAAGGAAATCAAACTGGAATGCATTTTCATTTTAAAACGCATATATTGTTGCAAAATAGTATATTAAAAAACAAGTTTCATAAGGCACCATTTTGCCGCACGAGATCAGTTCTAAAGAGCGAGTGCGGCAAAAGGCCTTATGAAACGAGTTTTTTATACTATTTTTTCTATTTTGCGTTTTTTACATTAATAAATTGCTTAAATTGGAATTATTTAATTTGAAAGTTCAGAGTTTAATTTTTATATAAAGCATGCAGTTGGTCACATTGATACTTGACATTTTCAAATTTAAATCTTGCTATCCGCGAAGTATATTATATTACATATTATTTACTAATTTTCCTTAACATTATTTGATATTTCATTTAAAAATATAAATATGAGTGACATAGAAACATATATATGTCGTTGTCAATTGTATACAACATACGTTGTTTGTGTAAAATACGGACATATATCACATCTGTCAAATGTACATAAATTCTTAAAATCAAATGACAGCAATGATATTTATTTCTGTATTCGAACAACGCCAACATTGAAAAATGAAAAAAAGCGTATCGAAATGAAGCTCATTTCGATACTGTTTTGGGTTTCATAATGAGTTCATTTCGAACGCAAAATAGAAAAACGTTATTTGTATTTGAATTTTTCCGCTTTCAAATTTTTTATTTTATACGCCACTGACTTTCTTTCAGTTAGGTGACATTTTGAAACCATTATTGTTCATATTTACAAACCAATTACAAAACTGTAGTCTACGTGGGTAATCAATTTCTAACAATTCTTGTTCTACTGTGACACGGTATGGATAAAGTTCCATATCTTTTTTTAATAACTTGTGAGTTGTACCAACAGAAAGGTTTATTTGTTGACTCAAATGTCGAACAGATGTTTGTGGTTCATTTTCCATTATTTCTTCAACACGATTGACAACTTGAGGTGTACGTTTCTTAACTGCTCCGCTGCCTGATTTTCTTAAGAGACTACCAGTTTCAGAAAAAAGTTTTAAAGTTCTATCCAAAGTATTAAATTGTATATAATCTATTACAAAATGTGGAAACTCAACTTGAAATTCTACCATGCAATCTTGAACTGAATAAACCCATAAACCATCAATTTTATTACCACATCGAAAATAAGCCTGGACTAAAAAAATTTTAAGTTCTAAAGTGAAAGCCATTTTAAAACTGAGAAGCAATTTATTTAAACCAGAATCGACGCACGACTATTTTATGCATTAACTGATATTTGTGATTGACATTATCAAATGTCATTTGGATTTACGTTTACGGAACAACAAACACATACTAATATATTTGCGTCTTATTCTATCTAAATTTCAAAGTAACCTAGATTGACTTTTCAAATGAACACACGTTATATTTTATTTGACACTTATAGGTTATTTGAATATTTAAATTTGACGCCTACATTTAATATATATCTACATTCACGCAGCCTAATTTAACCCGATTAAAATATGATTGTACCACTTTTTTTTTGCATTCGATAGTAACATGGGCGCCTAAAAAAACGGGTACAACATTGACAGATGAACTGACGTAACTTTTCAAAAATTGTATAGTTTTGGCTTTTATGTCAAGCGATGTGCAAAGGTTATATAGAATGACAGTAATCGTTTGCGTATCTTTTTATGTGTACCTTTAATTAACGCAGTAATATAATAAAAATCATTAATACATTAGAAATTCGCGGGATTGACAGCACCAAATTTCGGTGTGATATTTTGCCATATTTTGCTTCCACAATGCGTTGCTGTAGTTCAAAGCGATTATTAGGTTTAAAATTGGCGATGTGTATAATTTCCGTTAATCTTCCCCAAACATTTTCAATAAGGTTTAAGTCGGGACTTTTTGAGGGCCACGGTAAAACACTAACATTATCTAAATTTAAAAAGTCTTCGACTATTCGAGCTCGGTGGACTGCACAGTTATCCTGAAATTATAAAGTTGCATTATTGCTGAAATATTCAAGCTTCGTATGCTGTTCTCTAATAAAATTAACTGTATTTTTATTTATGTTTAGTCCGCCCGCAATTCTTCTCCTCCTAAAGTTCGTTATCAAGAAAGACTTCTTAAGCTGGTTCAAATTTGACATTTTAAATTACTTTATTTAACTGTCATGTTAGTTGTCAAGAGTTGTCAGATGCGTTCAGATTTACACTAAACAAAATACCGATGGTACAGTTATATTTAACTCTTGCCGAAATACGTTATTACAAATAGACGGTTGCCAAAGGGGTATTGGCTGGGTATACTAATAATGAAATTATTCTAAGATAAATAATATAACATTATACTTTAGTTATTTTGTAATACAATAATTAATGTGTGGTGTTGGTGAAGTCTCATCGAAGGTCCAGGACGTGCGTGGTATTGGTTAATTAAAATAAATATACAACAACTTAGTTACTAAATAAAACACAGCGGCGTCCTTAAAATTTGTATTTATATTTACATAATAAGAAATTGAAACTCGTATATTTAAAAGCAATTAAAACAAAGTAATATGTACACGAAGAGCGGCAATTAAGTAACTAAAATTAACACATAAAAATACTCTGAAACGAACGTTAAATGGAGTAGTAAATTAAGGGTTAATTAATTACGATGAATATAAAATAATCTCTGTATAGAACAATACAGTTACCTTTATGTGGCGATGATGGTCACGTGGCCTTCGAAGATATACCTTGGTCAAGTATATGCCGAGCGATGTTGGCCGGTGGGATAAGAAATGAGTTAAATTAATATGAATTCACTTAAAAGAATAATGTGCATAGAACAATACAGAATTACCTTAGAAGCGGAAGAGGCTGGACAGCATGGTAGCATCGTGACTTGAACAGCACGATGTGTGTGTTTTCTCACGAAAGGTTCGCAAGAGAAAAAGGAACTATTAGTTTTCGTGTCGATAGGAAAGTCTAGAACGGTCTATTTTTTGATGTATCGAAGAGGGGGTCGATATCTTGAATAATAGTTAATTAAAAGCGCGACCTGAAGACGTCGTCTGTCAATGTCATAATTATTATTAGAGTAACCCTTGTGACATAAGCTTTCTAACGATATCAAACAAGACATATAAAAGAAGATGTAAATAATATTAATTAAAAGAATTTAAAAAATAGGAATGTTCTAGAAGAAATTCGACCGTTAATGTAAGGGTTCTGAGACGGTCAGGTAGAAAGAAGGGTCGTCGGCGGTTAAGGTTCTAACAAAAGAAAAACTTTCTCTTTGTAACGAAAATGAAAGTTTGTACAAATGAAGAAAAATGTCTTAAGTTTAAATATAATTAATATGAGATATTTAAAAACGAATATGTATTTAAATAAATGAATTAAACTTCTATACGCTAAGTGTAACAATTCGCCCACCCTTTGAAAGACATTTTTTTTATGTCTATGAGTGTCTTGCGTAAGAATTTATTAATTAGTCGTTAAGTTGTTTTAAGGACAATAAAATAAAAAAAGCGCACCAGGAGCGGCTTGTGCTTACTTTACCCACACCATGTTACGTATGGCGTACGGGGAAACCTGGAAACCCGTACTAGGCAAGTCTGCGCTCTTAAAAATCAGAGGTACAGTTTGAACTAATTGACTTGAGTAATTAATCAGTGTTCGATTAATTAAATGCAAAAGAAAAAAACTGAACTGATTAGTAAGTCGCTAGGTGTTAGTCGCGATACAATGTAGTATAAATATGTAATATCGAAACGAAAAAAAAGGTGAATGGGCCCTAATCTATCATTACATATCTAACTAATTTGATTAAATTATTATTGCTAACATTTAATTGAAATACCCGTTCGCGTACTATTCACCCTGTAGCGGCGGTCTTGCTGTTGATATCTGGCGTCGGTTCTTGGATTTTCGATGGCGTGTTTTGTCCGTTGTCGGTCGGTTGCTGTTGACTGTCCCCGGTCTTGCAAATCGACGGCGGCGAAGAGAGGTATGCAGCGGCGTCGCTCGAAGGGGATCGTTTCTACCTGCTCTTGATGCGTTGTGCTTCGATGTCGATTCGGAGAATTCTTTCGCTGTAGCTGCGTTGACCTAGATAATTTAGGCGATCTTGATTTCTGTGAAAAACAAACATACTCGATTGCGCGTGGAGGTGGGATAGGGTTAATTGTAGGATTACATTTGGTTTCATGGTAAGATTCGGGAGCTGTAAAGAATTTAATTGTATTACGATTTTTCTTACCAAAATGTAAACAACGTCGTCCTATATTTAATACCGCTTCTTGCGTTTCGAAGAATGGCATTCCCAATATTAAATTTTCTCGCAAATCCGGTGCAATTAGTACAGGGACTTCTATTACTTGATTCTGGATGCGTGCTCTTACGATTCCCGTTCCGGTAATAGTCATGTGTGCAGATTTGTGTCCTAATGATGCTGTACTGACCTTGTTTGATGTTATGCGTCGAACAATTGATTGCAGGCGCGGCAAAGTTATCTGTCGCTGCAGTGTCTAAGATGGCGTCGACAGCGTGTCCTGTGACTTCCACACATATACGAGGTGTTTTCGTTGATGAATTATGCTGTATATAATTCAACGTTGGTTCTTGTTTCTTTCGCAGAACTGGGCAGTTGCGATGCCAGTGATTATCAGAACAGTAATCACATGGCGGTAATCCTTTCGTCGTTAATTGCTTCACTTTGTTGCCTGAAATTGATTTAGATGATAAAGACGATATCTTACTTGCGTAAATGTCTGCTGGATCGCCATGAATGTAGTTGTCTATTTCCATGCATGCTTCTCTTAACGCTTTCGATGTTTCTAGAGATTTCGGTCCTAATATCACTTTGTATTCGGATCGTAATTGCCTCTTGATTAAAGCTGCGATCTTCGTATCATCCCAATTTGGATATAAACGATTGCACAATCGTCTTTTCTTTAAGAGAAAAGGAACTGCGCGTTCATTCTCTTGCTGAAAATGTCCGTATAAAATTTCATGAAGTTTGTCCTTACGTTCGTTCGACTTGTAACGTTCAAGAAATAATTCGCTAAAACATTCAAAAGAATCAATTTGATTATCGAATTGCTCAAACCATAATGCTGCTTCTCCGTGAAGATATGTTGCGATTTCGTCTATCGTTCGTGCAGGGCTGAGCGTTTTTGCTTTCAGATGTGCTTCTAGTTGATGGAGAAATACTTCAGGGTCCTGGAAAATATCTCCACTAAAAACATCTGGCTTTGGAGGTGATACACGTGGTGTTGCAACTGATCTACAAAATTCCTGTAAAACATTGATTAAACATTGTATCTCTGATGAGTTTTCGTTAGGCGCCACCAAATCATTCGATTTGGAATTAGAAGAGTTTTCCTGTTGTTCCTTTGACTTCACCATGTTGCTGTGGATTCGTTGATTACACTTTAATCAAATTTTTGCCTCACGTTCCGGGCGTCACTTATTACAAATAGACGGTTGCCAAAGGGGTATTGGCTGGGTATACTAATAATGAAATTATTCTAAAATAAATAATATAACATTATACTTTAGTTATTTTGTAATACAATAATTAATGTGTTGTGTTGGTGAAGTCTCATCGAAGGTCCAGGACGTGCGTGGTATTGGTTAATTAAAATAAATATACAACAACTTAGTTACTAAATAAAACACAGCGGCGTCCTTAAAATTTGTATTTATATTTACATAATAAGAAATTGAAACTCGTATATTTAAAAGCAATTAAAACAAAGTAATATGTACACGAAGAGCGGCAATTAAGTACGTAAATTAACACATAAAAATACTCTGAAACGAACGTTAAATGGAGTAGTAAATTAAGGGTTAATTAATTACGATGAATATAAAATAATCTCTGTATAGAACAATACAGTTACCTTTATGTGGCGATGATGGTCACGTGGCTTTCGAAGATATACCTTGGTCAAGTATATGCCGAGCGATGTTGGCCGGTGGGATAAGAAATGAGTTAAATTAATATGAATTCACTTAAAAGAATAATATGCATAGAACAATACAGAATTACCTTAGAAGCGGAAAAGGCTGGACAGCATGGTAGCATCGTGACTTGAACAGCACGATGTGTGTGTTTTCTCACGAAAGGTTCGCAAGAGAAGAAGGAACTATTAGTTTTCGTGTCGATAGGAAAGTCTAGAACGGTCTATTTTTTGATGTATCGAAGAGGGGGTCGATATCTTGAATAATAGTTAATTAAAAGCGCGACCTGAAGACGTCGTCTGTCAATGTCATAATTATTATTAGAGTAACCCTTGTGACATAAGCTTTCTAACGATATCAAACAAGACATATAAAAGAAGATGTAAATAATATTAATTAAAAGAATTTAAAAAATAGGAATGTTCTAGAAGAAATTCGACCGTTAACGTAAGGGTTCTGAAACGGTCAGGTAGAAAGAAGGGTCGTCGGCGGTTAAGGTTCTAACAAAAGAAAAAGTTTCTCTTTGTAACGAAAATGAAAGTTTGTACAAATGAAGAAAAATGTCTTAAGTTTAAATATAATTAATATGAGATATTTAAAAAACGAATATGTATTTAAATAAATGAATTAAACTTCTATACGCTAAGTGTAACAACGTATATAGTATTTATTGATATATATTGTGGTTAGGGTGTTTTTATTATTTCTGTTTCAGATTACAAGCCACAGTCTCCACCAATTTCGGATTCCATACTATTGAACAGTATTCCAACTTGGAATTGACAAGTGGATTATATGTTATAAGCAAGATTTTATTACTTAACTGTCTTGTATTTCTAGCCAAAAGCCAAGGGTTTTAGATGCCTGCCCACATATATCCAGCACATGGTGATTAAACGTTAGTTTTGGATCAAACAGCACTCCTAGATCTCTAAAATTTTCACAACGCTCAATGGGAGTTTCATGCAAGCTGTAATTGTGTAAAGTCATATTTTGTTTCCTATTAGGAGGTCGTAACCCTACATTTTGCAATGTTCAGCGATAAATAATTCTCGTCACACCATTTACAAATCCACGCAAGATCCCTCTGCAAAATATTACATATCATTCATGTCATCTATTTGGCAATAAATTTTTAAATCATCCGCATACAGCAAGCAGTGCGACGACAAAAGACCCGTCGGATCGGTAACAATGAGATCTAAACCCACGGTATTCAACATACCTCGTACGCTCCACCAAATATGTTTCAAGGAGTTCAACCAAGTCACTAGAGATCCCAAACCAGCGAAGCTTAATCAAGATCATTTGATGTTATACCCGACCTAAGGCTTTCGAGAAATCTGTGTATACTGTATCAATTTGATGACGATCGTCCAGAATCTCCGATGCCTGATGAACAAATCTGCACAAGTTTGTAGCTGTCGATTCTCCTCTAATAAATCCGTGTTGTTGTGCTGTTATTAATCGCACGAGAGTACAGTGGCTTAAATAACGGCACTTCCAATACCTTTGAAAATTAGAGAGTATGGATACCAGACGATAATTTCCAATTTCGTTTCTATTTCCAGACTTAAAAATAGGCACTATTTGTGCAGTTGGAAATTTCTTTCTTCTCAAAACTTAGTTATAAATATGATGAAGCGGTTTCAGCAAAGCATATAGGTATGCTTTGCAATTCCTTGACAATAAAGTCGAGAATCACGTCAGGGCCCATAGTAAATTTACCCTTTAAGGTTGCCAAGTCAGTCAGAACATCGGATTCAGTGAATTCATTTAATGCAAGTCCGGATGTGAAAGCATTCTCGAGAACGTCACGAGATGTTCCAATATCAATTTTCTCGAACACCGATGCAAAATGTTCAGCGAAAGTTTTATCTCCATTAACCATTCCTCGAGGAATGCGAGTGGAATTCGACCTCTCGTTAAGAAAATCCCATAATCTATTCGGATTCAATTCTATGCCGCTCTCAACATCCATCATATAGTTTCTAAAGCCTCGATTAACATTCAGTTTAACTTCTTTCCTGAGTTGCTTAAATTTATTACTGTAAAATTGTAGTTTGGTTTTCTTGAACACTACTAGATAGTGTTTCTTGATTTTAATTAGACTGCGGGTTAGTAGCAAAAACTAGTTAGGAAATGAGGAACCAGTTGGTCTGCGCAGCGGAACAGTTTCCTTGAAAATTTATGTCATTTCATTACATGCCACGTCTTTTATTATGTAAGGTGAGTCAGAAACTTCGAATTTTAACTTTATATTGCTCTCCAACTAAGTTTTCGCTAGATAAAAATGAATAAATCAGTTGTAATTATCAATTTATTTGAAACCTGAAAAACCCGTCAATAATCTTCTTCAACTATGTGTCTAAATAAATTTATGATCGCTTTGAAATTAGTAACATTTCTTGGTCAAAACGCAATGTATTCCCAAAAAAAGTTGTTGCAAAAATGTCGCGATTCAGCAAAAAAGGTAAATATATTTCATGTGTTTAAGTCTTTAAGTAAATAAGAGTGTTGGACAACAAGGTGTCAACGTGATGAAAATTGTAGATTCCAGACTACAATAAAGTCCCAAAAAATCTCATAAATGATACCAAAAAAAGTATATTTGATCCTTTTGTGTTGAAATGTATAGATTTATTATGTGATTTTTTACGCACTTTTAACATACAGAAAGTGGTAAAAATAAGACAAGATTACTAAAGAGATTGCAAAGTATAGTATTGTTCCAAAATAAGCATTTTTATTGTGTATTTGAATTAATGGTACTTCTCATAATATTGAGTTGATACCCTAGTGTAATATTGTATGGTGCTATCCTTCGAGGTTACCACTATGTAGTTCTCTGTGCTGCTCTCACACTATTCAGCATGGAGTCAATTAAATGATTAACGAAAGGCTGAGACATGTTTTGGCAAATGTCTCGCAAAAGATTGGCGAAATTGAGGTACATAAAACTAAAAGATCAAAATACCTACTTTTAATGAGTGTTTATTTTTGATTTCATAGGTACGATTTTCTTTATAATTTTGTATTTATGTGATAATATCTTCAAGGAATTCTTATTTATAAAATCTAGAACGTAAATATATGTAGTATTTCGATGATATCTATTTGATATTTACATGTGATGAGAAAAAATATTATGTAAAATAACATATAGAAATACAAGACAAAATTAATAAGTACAGATTGATTGACATTATTCCTATGCTAGATCTTGCTTGCTGAATTTGAATCCAACTGAGGTAACTTGATACGTCTGTATAAACAGCAGGATATAGAGGTTTGGCGCAACCGTAACCCCATGATAATATACCAGTTAAAACTTTATTGCAAACTAAAGGTCCACCACTGTCGCCCTGTGAACATACAGTACAAATGAAATAATTATAAATACTAAGAATAATTATCGACAAATGTATCTAATTAATTTTTTTCATGTCCCTTAATTTTCTTAAATATTTTGTTTTAATACTAGCAAAGAAAAGGACATGATTGAAGTCTGTCCATTAGCTATCCTTCCCAACAAATATCTACAAACTAATAATTTATATATTACATGTTAAACAGAATTATTGTTCAATTGTTTAATGTCTCTTCCTGTTCATTTTAACGACGCAAGTACAAACACGACATCGTAGTTTATTTGGTAAGACGAAGGTGATATGTCGCTTTTTCGGAGGGGAAGATAAAAGACCCTCAACGAGCTTATTGTTATGAATATTGAGACGAGTAATAATAGGTACTGTGCGGGTCGATTCTCTTCTTGACTATAAGTATATTCAGGATATAATGAATAACATCGTTTGGAACAAACTAGGATGTCTTGCAAGTGTTCCTAAATGGCTTCTATTAGAAACACTGACATTTCATTCTATTAGAATCAGTGGTCAAATCACAGAGCTGAAAACCTTAACTTCACTCTTAACTGTTTTATATATATATATATATATATATATATATAGCGAGGCTTTGCAGCTTTAAAGCCGCTTCTCGCATCCTAAGCGCCAACGCTCTTTATCACTCCAGTCTCCCTCCTGCATATCTCGTTCTTTCATCTCTTTGTGTATATTTTGTGCCCATCGTTTCCGCGGTCTTCCCCGTTTGTTTCTACGTGGAGGAATCATATAACTTTTTATCTCGACGACTCGTAAACACATTTTTATTTTCATATAATTCTTTTTCGATATAAATACCTCATACTACTCCTCTTCTTATAATAATTTAATTTTAATTATCTCTACGTTTAAATTTATTTCAATATCAAAATCGCATCCATTTACTTTTCCGAAATTTTTATATATTCTAGTTCATCAACTTCCAATTAATTGTAACAAAGGCAAAATCATTACTTCTCGCATATTCATCTTTAATAGTATACAACAAAATTTTTTTATTATGTTGTGCCTATCTAAAATATCCGACTGTAAACAATTTCTGATTTAATTTCATCTTTACCTTTATTCTAATGTTAAATGTGGGTCTAATTATCTTAAATTTAGTACCCTTGTATTTCATAATTTTGTATTTGTTTTTATAAAATCATTGTTGACATTATTATGATTTTCACTATTTGAAAAGCAATTGTATTTTAAAATATTATTACAGGAATCATTGTATTTATTTACTATATAGTTATTCAATTTATAATTATAAATTTCGTTTGGAGAAGCCAATTTCCTTTTAATTTCTATTTGTTTATCATTAATCATACTGCCTGTTTTATTTCTTCACTTGCCTGTTTATTTGACTCATTAACCATTTTCTCATCATTACTTTTACTCAATTGACATTTTAAGTTCGAATTTGTTCTAATTATATCTACTATAAATTCTTTTCTTACCCCTATTTTATCTTCCTCCTCAAAACCATTTCCCTTGTCCTGCCGCTGTTTTACTTCCCCAGGCACATTCTCCAAATTATTCTTCATAATCATTGATTCCTTTTCTTCTATTATATTATTTACTCCCTCCTTTTCTTGTTCCATTATTATCGGTTCCTTTTCTTCTATTATTTGTTTTTCCTCGACGTGTATTAATTTAATTTCGCTTACTATGCTTTCTTTATTTATTTGTTTGTTGCTGTTTAATGGCACAATTTGATCCATTATCTCTTCCAATTTTCTCTCTATATCCTGTTGTTGTTGTTTTATCGTCTCCACGTCATTGTGATCTTGTTGTATCATTTTCATCATTTGTTTCATTTTTCTATCCATGTTTCTCTCTCTCTCCTCTCGTTGTTTCATCATCATTTGCATCATGTCCAGCATCTGTTGACCGCTTCCTCCATTGTGTCCTCCTTCATGCATGTAACTAGCATTACCCATTCTTAGTTTTACATTTTCCATTTTTAAAATTATGTTGTTTACTTATAATTTTATTTTTGTAAATTTTCTTCGTTCGCTGTCACGTTGGGTTGCCCCATACAATTATGCTTTTCTATATCGGTCCTACGTTGGGCTTGCCATAAAATTGTGCTATGAACTGTGCCTTAGCTTATATGGATACAGTTCACTGCGAATGTCCGGTTGCTCAGTCGCTCACACTTCTAGCTGGAATCTTCTTATCTCAGGTCTTGCTCTCGAACAAGCAAGAACGTGTCAAGAAAAACAATATATTAATAAAAAATCTCACTTTTCCTAATTAACATTTATTTAAAAAAAAATTTAAAAAAAAAATCCCTTTACCGAATGTAAAGAGAGCTAAAGCAAATTAACAGTAGCTAGAAGGAAATAGTCTTTGTGATAATGACACGCACAAAGAGAAAAACCCCCTGTGACTCTCGAGCAAACATAAAACTAATAAATAATTAAGAAAATTGTCAAATTTGACCTCTAACTGTAACCCCAAAAAATTCAAATGTCAGCCACTAGATTATTGACTATGCGTGACAGCTTTACGATCATGCGCAATAAACATGACAAATATCAATCCCGCCAAAAAACCAACCTGAATACAAAACGATCTAGAACATCTTGACTAAAAAAAACTCCCACATAAAAAACATGACAATTTTCTTGAATATTCATATACTATTTTAATATCAAAATTATGCAAATTATAAACTAAAATTACAATCATCAGCAAATCGTCGTAATATCAATTATATAAATCAACTGTGTTTTTGTACTTACATCGATCTAACACATTAACACCAACTAAGCGAGAGATACCATTATTTAATTAAAATATCAAAAACGAGATCACAATAACTCGTAAAAATCGTAATTGAATTCAATGCACAAATTTAAAGCACTAAAAAATCAAATAACCCGACTTTACTCAAAAACAGCAGAATAAAAATGAAGTTTTTACTCTGACCACATGCTTTGCAAGACCTGGTATCTCTAAATAAAATATCCCGAAAATATCATACATCGAACTCAATAGTACATAAATTTGCCGAGTCCATCGGTCTAATATAAAATTATACAGTCCTGGTCAGAAAGATAAATTCAAACATAATAAATATAAATATACATAATAAAATAAAATACATTTTAAATCAATGTTATACAAATAATGTTCAATATAATTCTTCTTTTGGTTTGGGGAAAAAACCATAGCAATATGTCTGATGACGGTCAGGTTGGAGCGAAGCGATCGTTACCGTGCAAAGTAAAAAGTGAAATCATTAAAATTTGTTTTATTTTATCCCGATAATAGTTATAATGGAATTTCTTCAAGTAAAGGCTGAAACAATCCTATGCATATATGTATGTCATTATACAGATACTTAATTGTTTCTGTAACGCCTAATTGATTTCACAATAAATCTATACTGTTAAAAAATAAGTTTGTATATATTTTAGTCTAATAAATTATGAATTTATTAAGTGATAGATTACTACCAACGCGACGTAAATGTAAGTGTACAAGTAATAAGAGTGAACGCTCGTTGTCCCTCTCTGGTCTGAACCTACCTGATGTTTTACGTCCCCAGGAAGGACTCTGCCGGCTAACTCTGTGTTTTGGAAAGCGTCGCGGTTCAACGCCGCGAGATGTTGGTTTGGCGCCACCGTTTTCCTCCTGCAGAGATACTACTAAAACGGAAGCAGGCGGGACCTGGTAGCTCCAAATATCACCAGAGGGTCAGCCCCTTATTATTTGATAATCTAAGCAAGAAACTCTGCCAGACAGCCCCTTATTATTTGATAATCTAAGCAAGAAACTCTGCCAGACTCACCACTTGAGGGAAGGTTTAAGATCAAAACCCAAAGTCATCAACAATAACAAAATTTATTAACAATACGAGACGTCAAAAGATCAAAGGATATAAAAAAACCTTACAAATCCATTCCTATACATGAACAAATATATAAAAGTGATGCTACAATCAAATGTCTAAAAGAGACTCGGGCAAGAACTCTAAATTTAGGGAAAAATTTATAACACCGATAAATCAAAGCCCCCTGTATATCACGAGAGGAAAAGTAGTGATTTATCAATTACATAAACCCAGGTATTCAATATCCCAGATTTCGGCAATAAATCTAGGTTATAATTTTCCAAACGACGATATCGCAAAAGTTAAATTAAATACGAGTGAAACTATTTAAAAGAGAGGATTCCTTGAAAAGAGAATAAGGAATCTCCATACAAATCAAATAATTAGAGAAGGCTAATAAATTTCAGTAATTTAGAAAATTAACGCCCAGATAAACTATTTGGAAAACCCCCTGTATATCAGGTGAGTAAAATTTTAGTAAATTACGTCAGAAGGTAACTAAATAACAGTGGTAAAATTTAGAACGCCAATTACGTATACGGAATTTAAGGTTCTGTACAGTTTGTTACAATTAAATATGTTAAGAAAATTTAGAACAAAACTTCGATATACATGTATCGTAACAGCCAAACATGGGCCGATCTGATGGATCTGGCCACGATTTATGGCTCAATTTTAAAACAGTTGACAGCCAGAGAAGCTGACGGCCAACCTGAGTTAATAAATTTAACAAAAGCTAGATCCCGGGGGATCTTAAGTCTAACTCAGGGCTTAAAATTAAGACGAGCACGTTTAACCCTGAAATTCTATCTAGAAGTGGGTTAGAATCTCTTCTAAGAGATCCTACGAAATTATGCAAGACAAACACAAGAATATGTGTCTTTTAAATGTACAAAAAGGCTTGGTTTGAACTATATTTATAATAATATATAAATTAAAAAAAAAAAAAAGTAAGCAACAGGTAAATTTAATTCTACAAATAAAAGATTAGGAATTTCTACACCTACTTCAAATTGATTATCTTTTAAACTATCGTCCCCTCAATATTCATTCCTCATCTGAAAAATCCTCCTCCAAGGGATCGCACGGGGTAACGCTAACACGCCATCTTGGAAGTCAATATGGACGCGGTGAATCTTCTACAAGCCAATTAAATAGACTCGCAGGATTTAAGTGTCCGTTGAAGTGGAGAAGTGGCCAAATCAAGGAATCTTCTTCAATTAGACGCAGATGCAAATTCAGCGACTTGATGAAATAGTAAGTTTATCGGCCCTTCAAGCAGGTCACATAGAATTCACAGTGACGCCGCACGCCGATAAATATATATCCAGTTTAATCTCGGGAAATTTTAAATAACCAACGATAATAATATCGTAATCAGAATCCTGAAAGATTTATTGTACGAAATAGACAAAGATTAAGTGAAAAATTAAAACCTTACCGCAGATATATGATTCACCACACAAGTGGAACACAAAACTATTTAGCGCATTGGTGACTTAAGTTCAAGTAACCGGGAGGGATCAACATGCCAGCGGAAACGGAAGTACGTCACCAAAATGGTTGAATAAATTAAATGAAGAAAACTAATATCTCAAAACTCATAAACGATTAAAGATCGTTGTAAGAGTCCAACCAATCTCAAAACGTCAATTAAAATTCTAACAGAAGTCGGGAAATAATTCGAACAGGAACACCCCAATGTGCAGATTTCTGTAAAAGAGATTACTCAAACGATAAGGAGAGGGCGTGATAAGCGGAGGATTTAATTTAGGCAAATAAATCAAGGTGAAACAAAGAGAAAATGCGTCAAGTCGGTCTTTAAATTCAAAATAAAAATTACCACAATGTAAGAATAGATAACGGAGTTACATAATTCGAGATAAACGTGAAATACTGCGAGTATGGCTAAGCGGAAAATTTCAAGATGGAGGCCGGTTGAAAATGTACCTAGTCATCCAAATAATTTGAACGAATGAAATTTAATTGTAAATATCGAAGTTTGGAAGAGCCTAAGCTGATCGATAATTAGAGAATTAAGCAAATAAAATATAATTTAGCGAAGAATATTAGTTTTGAAAAGGCTACGAAGGATTAAAGAAAACAAAATTAGAATTAACTCGAACTAAAATAGGCAAAAGGTAGGAGAATGATTTTGTAAACGTAACAAGATGTGTAGTTTACGCCGCCTATGGTATCTTGCACTTTTTGTAAAACCAAATAGAAATCTCTCCATTACTTCTAATGCTGCGCGAACTTACTTCCACCGCTCACCATCTTATTTGGCGATTGCTATACATATTGTCATGGATTTTTCCCCGAAGAAAAATAAAGAAACAGTAAAAGACTATTAATAATTATGTACATTTAATTACAGGAATATTATTGATATTTATATTTGATTTAAAATTTATAAAGTGTATATTTTATTTAAATTGTCTGGCTTGACTTTTATGTCCACGCCGGTATGATGTCCGAACGTTGTCTTGAACTGGGCAGTTCGATCGACGGAAGTGCATCGCTCATAGACGGTCTTTTGATTTATTTTATGTTCACATATATTTTATTTCCGGGAAGGTGAATCAGAGATTTCTCATCTGTTTGATAGATAGGTCGTGTTTATTTTTTTTGAATAAGGACCTCCTCTTTATTTAAAGTATTTGAATTAATTTCGGTTTTTGATTTAGTTTTGATGCTGATGTGTTTAGATTAATTTTCGATTTGTTACAAGTAATTTTACACTTGTAGTTTTTTTATATTTAGCGGTGTTGAAATCTCTCAATAAATTTTTTATGTACGTGATGGTTACATTAGCTAATGTAAGTTATATTTATTTTTATATTTGTTAATTATCTTCTTTTAAATATTTGTATATGAAATGAGATAAGTTATATGTAATTTTGATTAATTTTCTTTGTCAAATAATAGTGAGGAAAATTTTTAAAAGTTTTTTGTATGCAGGGTTTTTTTATTGCTATCACAGGTTCTAGAAGGTATTTTGCTAGTCACGGCAAAGGGAAGGGACGATTATATTCATGTTTATTTTGCGCATGACTTGATTTTAGACTCGCGCGATTATAGATAATTTTCTGTTTTGACGTTTGATGTGTTGGGTTTAAAATATTTGATTAAACTTAAAAGTTTTCCAATCTATTTCAGTAGAATTTTGTCCGCGATTCAGTGGAGGGTTTTTCATTACGAGTGTGTCACGTACCTCGTAATTTTTCCCTTCTGCTATTTGTTTATTTTACATCTAGCAACCTTAACACTTTGTTAAGGATAAATTTTGTTTGTTTGTTTTGAAAGTATATATCTGTTTTGTTAAAGTGTGTATTTTATTTCTAACACCTCTTTGTTTACCACTTATCCTTTGAGGATACCTTGAAGATTGAAGAGCTCCAGGAAGGCAGAACCGACTGAAAATAAGCTGAGCAAGTTCTTGTGTATTGTGAATTAATTCAGATCTTCAATCAACACCACAATACATAGCAATATGTATGTATCAGCGAAATACAAGTACATTAATACAAACAAACATAAATAATAATATACTTACGTAAAATAAAATAATACTGGGCGCACAACGCATGTCTGCGCCACTGTAAGACTATCATTTAACTCTACGATCCCGGTCTTTAGTAATTATAAACTATTATCTATATAATAAATTTCCTCAATAGCGCAGCATAGCTTGACAGCGTAGACCACTCTACATTAATTAACAAACTCTACCTATATGGAATTAGGGGAACGGCATTAGCCGTTCCCCTACTTATTAAAGTCGATTCGTTCGTATCTTGAAAATAGATTTAAGTTGTACAATGGAACAATCACCGTTCAAGACCTATGCCTATCAAGTATGGTTTTCCTCGGGCATCGGTTCATAGTCCTGTTCTTTTCCTCATTTATGTAAATGACTTGCCTCGCAACGTTTTTTACAGCTAAAGTAATTCAATTTGGCGATGACACATCGATATTAGCTAGAGTGAGTCGAGGAGATGGAGCTACACATGTAGTGGAATGACGACAAAACACAAATGATTTTAGTAACAACTCGAAAAGTGAGAAGTGACCCAAAACTTAGCCTTAAGTTTTTGGGAATACATGTCACCAGCGACATCAGCTAGAATTGCCATATCGACCAGCTCTGTCGGCAACTAGCAACTGCTTATAAAGCGGCAAGAACTGCTTATTTTAGCAGTTTTCGGGGTCGAGCATCGTACGGCATTTTGTTGTGGGGGGTTCATGCAAAACCGAAGCAGTGTTTAAAATGCAAAAAAAATAGTATCAGTCTTAAGTGGTTTCCCTAAGAACCAGCTTCAGAAACCTATTTAAATACTACATACTGACTGTACCATCCCTATTCATACTTTCGTGTCTTGATTATATCCATGGAAAGCAAACAAATTTTACTAAAAATAATGACTTTCACCATTATAATACCAGAAATGGAAGAAATATTACCATCCCTTTTCATAGGATATATAAAACTCAATTAAGCACGAACCATTTGGGGATTAAATTATACAACAAGCTGTAAAATGAAATAAAAGACCTGGATTACCGAAAATTCCATGTGGACCAGTCCCTGTATATTGTTGAGGAATATTTTGCTTGCGATTTTTTTGTGTTGCTTTAAGCTGCTGTGTGATATCAGATATGTATTGGTCTTTATTATAGATTTAATATTTATTTTTAGTATTGCTTCCCTATCGTTTTATTATGCCTGTTTTTTTAAAAAATTTTTATATATACAGACTGTCCCGTAAAAAACGCCAACATTCATAATTCCGTTATTTATTGTCCGGTTTTATTTAAACGAAAAGTAAATTTAATAGCATCAAAAACACTATAAGATAGCAGTGTTTTATTTGTTTTCAATTGTTTTCATTAATGTCAAACGACAGTCAAGTTTTTTATTTTAAATGGCAACATATATATTTTTGGCTATATTCGGATTGGTTTTTTTTTCTGAATTCAACGATGTATAACATGTTCATTTTTGATAAACGTTTATTGCAAAAAAAAAACTTTATAAATTTCATCTTTGTCTTCCATTATTTATAAATATTCGAATGTGTCATGAAACATTTGAATTGTAAGTATTATAAATATTATTATAAGAAACAAAGCACTTTACAATAAATGTTGAACTTGACCTTGTTCAACACATATCGCACATCTCCTAATTACTTCAAAGGTCGCATTTAAAAGACAAGCGGCAGGTACTTCTTGACATGTGTTAATAATTCTTTGTCTTAAAATGTCAACATTTTCTGGAGTTGTTAAATAAACTCGATCTTGTAGATAAGCCCACAACCAAAAATCGAGGGGCGTAAGATCCGGTGAACGCGCAGGCCACTCGATAGGACCGGATGTTCCTATCCACCTATTTCCAAATTGGGTGTTCAACAAATCAGTATTTACTCTGACGTTGGGCGCGGGAGCCCCATCTTGTTGAAAAAATATTCTATTTAAATTTGCCAAAGATAATTCATCTAAAAAGTTTTGGAGATTTTCGTGTAATAAAGTGTAGTTTTTTTCTTGATTTAAGCAACCATCTATGAAAAATGGCCCAATTAATTGATCACCTAAAATGCCACACCAAACATTTACGTTGAAACGTCTTTGAAAACTATTTTCAATTACAAATCTCGGATTGTCTGCACTCCACTGTCGATGTATGTTTCTATTAAAAATACCGTTGTTGCTAAAAGTGCATTCATCAGACCAAATTATCCTTCTGTAAAAATTCGGGTCTTGTTCTAATGCATTTAAATAAAAACGACAAAACTGGATTCTTCGGCCAGGATCATTTTGTTCTAATGCATGAACTTTTCGAGCTATGTACGGTTTATGTTTGTGTTTTCTTAAAATACCATGAACTGTAGTTTTTGATACCCCAATATTATGTGCAATTTCGCGAATCGAAGTTCGTGAATTTTGCTGTACTGCAAGAAGAACATCTAATTCCTTATCTTCGGAGAATTTCCGTTTTTGTGTTTTTGGTTTGGTAAATGATCCATAATTTCTTAAATTCTTTTCAATTCTCTGAAATATTTTCGAACCTGGAACTTCTCTGTCCGGAAAAGAGCACTGTACCGACGAACTGCTTGAAGGCGATTTTTATTACATTCAAAGAACACTTGTAACATGTCCGTTAATTCATTGTTATTCATTTTTAACGAAAATACGCTTTTTGTTGCGGCAAAACGTTCAAACAGGATAATACAGAAAACTTAATAAAGTCAAACTGACACTTAAGGCACATTGACATAATGCTAGTGGACTGGGCCAAGTCTACTATAATGAAAGATGAAATTTATAAAGTTTTTTTTTATTTTTTATTATTAGGAGATGTGCGATATGTGTTAAACAAGGTGGCGGGCAATTTCAACATTTATTGTAAAGTGTTTTGTTTCTTATAATAATATTTATAATACTTACATTTCAAATGTTTCATGACACATTCGAATATTTATAAATAATGGAAGACAAAGATGAAATTTATAAAGTTTTTTTTTGCAATAAACGTTTATCAAAAATAAATATGTTATACATCGTTGAATTCAGAAAAAAAAATACAATCCGAATATAGCAAAAAATATATGTTGCCATTTAAAATAAAAAACTTGACTGTCGTTTGACATTAATGAAAACAATTGAAAACAAATAAAACACCTTATCTTATAGTGTTTTTGATGCTATTAAATTTACTTTTTGTTTAAATAAAACCGGACAATAAATAACGGAATTATGAATGTTGGCGTTCTTTACGGAACAGTCAGTATACTGTATTGACAATCTAAATTAACTTTTCTAAATTTACAACAATAAAGATTATTGTTATTATTATTATTAATAGTGTCACAAATTTGACGATCTTTCTTCCCAGAATTTTATATCTAAAATTTTAATCGTGTTCCTAATATTTTGGCCAAGGACTCAAGTCCTTATCTCGCATCTAACAATGGAACTAACATTCTGTTTAGATATATACAGTGTTACAAAATCAGCGGACACGGACTAACGGATAACATTAATCATCAAGCTGAAACGAATGTTGCTTTACCATTTTTTAATCAGCATATTTTCTGAATTTTAGCAGTTTTAAAAATGAAGAATTAAACATGTATATTTTTTTAATATAACATAATTAAAAACGTTGAACTTGAAACACTTTATAACATTTGCTCGAATTGTCTTCCGGCAACAAATATACATGAGCAATTAATGCATGAAATAAATGACATGCGTAAATAACTAGTTGATATTTCTACAATGGTAATTAAAGATACGCTGTTTGTATTTTGAATTTTAGCGTATGAAATCATGGTTCAAAACTACTCAAATCGTAATACTGAAAGTATTACGATATGTTGATGACTCTTGGTGCTTCAAATAATTACGGTCAAGCAGCGCGATTGTATGCGATGCGATACCCCTGGTGTCGTTTGCCAAATGCTAATGTCTTTAGAAAACTAGAAAATAACATTCTTTTCACCGGATGCATTACAATACAACCAAGCAGAAATGCTTCCAGAAGTACTAGGTGCATTGGGAAGGAACTGAGAACAAATCAAGTTCGCATACGGTGTGCGCTAAGACACGACCAACAGCATCCATATCATTTCACAAGAATCCAGTACATATTTGGGAGATAATGACGGTCCACTTTTGCAAGCGTTCTTTGAATGGTATGTAAATTCCATTCTGTGGACAGATGAATGATTATTTGTCCAAGATGATATTTTCAATATTCATAACCAACATCACTGGAGTTATGAGAATCACATTTAATTATGCCTAGAAGTGACAACGTCGCTTTGGTTTAAATATTTGGGGTGGTTTATTTGGTGAATTTTTTTATTTATATTTTTTTTCATTATTTACAGTTTATTCATATTATGCCGTACCGCATAAATGGAGAAAATTATTTATATTTTTTACAACTTTCAGAATTTTTGTATGACGTGCCTCTAAATCTTCGGCAAAATACGATTTTTATGCAACACTGGGCAGGTCTCCACTTTGCACGAAATTGTACGGAATTACCTAGACATACTTTCCATGGCCGTTGGATTCGTAAGGGTAGTCCAATGCCTTGGCTTTTGATCTCTTATTGTGGGGTGTTTTGAAATTGTTAGTTTACCAAACACCTGTAGTCGATATTAAATGAATCCGAAAACCATGTACTTCAAGCAACAGAACAAGTAACATGTACGTAAGTTGATATAAAGTAATGTGGTGTTTTAGTTCCATGGAATCCATGTGTACCAAATTTGGACACAACGTAGATATGTATTGCACCTCAAAAATAAAAAGTAAAACTCAGTACTTTCAGTATCCATTTATTTAATTTATTTTTTATTATTTAGGGTTACACTGTGCTGAGTAAAGAAACATGTTAAACACATATATAGATTTAGTTGACGGTGGAGACCTTCTCCGCGTTTTTCATGGCATGTTGCTTTCCTACTTCTCCGATAAGGTTCTATTATAGCACGATGGACATCTGCTTCTTTTCACAATACATATCTTTTAAATGTGCTGGGATGGAGCTGGGTCATTCTTGCTAATGATTCCACCTTCTAGTAGAGAAAGCACGAGTTTTTCCCGAAATTCTAAAATACTCATGTTTTGTTTTTGTTTCGTGACAGAAAATAACATGCGCATTTACCATAGCTGCATTTATTAGCAATTCGAATAGAATTTTTCGGTACCACTTAGTACTCCGCCGAATTGTTTGAAGCGTATGCAGCTTCTTGATCCGACATATTTATAAAAGCTTTTGCTGCATTATATTGGACTATAGATGAAGGTTTTTGTACGATGCCTCGTTTGGTAGTAACGTCAACCATTTCTGGTACACGTTTAGTAGTTAAAAACAAAACATCCCATTTGTCCTTCCACTTTCCAACAATTACATTAGTATTGCTTTGGAGTGTGGTCATTTCACCTCGTTTCAGTTTACTGGTTACCACTGGTACCATTTCTGGTACACTTTTAGTAGTTAAAAACAAAACATCCCATTTGTCCTTCCACTTTCCAACAATTACATTAGTATTGCTTTGGAGTGTGGTCATTTCACCTCGTTTCAGTTTACTGGTTACCACTGGTTTTGGATTGTCTTCCACCATAAACTTTTACTGTATGGGTGTAACCGCCTTGTAAGCAAAGCTTAAATAGTTTTATTCCGTACTTGTGTCTTTTCGCCGGAATATACCGGCGAAAACCTAATCTACCTCGAAAAGGCATAGTTTCATCGATGCATACGTACTCCTGAAGGATACATAGCTGTTGGAATTTATTGTTCATCATTGCAACTAAGGTGTTAATCTTATACAATCTGTCACTTTTGCGTTTTACAGCAGAGTCACTAGCGTTTTCATCGCTGCTAGCAAGTTTTGTGTGTAGCAAGGGTCCATGGCTGTATCGTTAATTTAACTGTCTTCAAAAAGATCGCTGTTGCCCAGCATGTCTTCGAGTTGATCGTCTGTTAGATACTCCTTAGCCATTTTTCCCACCTATTTACCGATTCACCGAATAAGCAACACAAACTAAACACACTGCTACCAGCAAAAGCGTAGCACGATATTGACAGTCATGTGGAGCTTGTAAATTCTCACCTAACATTAAATATGTAAAATATCCAGAAACTATAGGGGCACATAGGGTTTAAAGTGTTAAACAAGGTTACATGTTTAATTTTTCATTTTCGAAAGGTTTACTTCGAAGCATTGCTATTAAAAAAAAATTATTAATCGTTGTAATCAATGTTTTAGTTAAAGATATTTATGTTGAAAAATAATAGAAATATATGGTTCTATTTCATCATTCCTACTAAGAACGGCAATTTATAAAATGCGCCACGTATATCTAAAAGAAAAAAATAGAAAAAATTAATTAATTATTTTATTAACTAGGTTTTCTTTAAATTAAATTATAGGAAATACATATCTTAAGTGTTATTACAATACTAAGAAATAATGTATTAAAGCTATTTAAATTTCGTACAGCGAATTGTGAACGCATTTTTATATTAACAAGCGAATCAATCCAACGTTTGAATTTTACAACATTTGTATAAAACGAAGGTTGCTCAACTCCGCATTCGCCAATGCGAGTTGATGCTATACCGACTTGTAATTTACCACAAACCAAAGCAGCCCCCGAATCACCATTACAAGCATCGTCGACATTTCCTCTAGCACAAATTATTGTGTCATCAGCACTCTCTTCACCATAATTCTCTCGTACCAACGCTTTACATAGGTCGGGTTTTATTAAATACAATTTAGCCTTCCTCAGAAGAATGGGATCAGTTTGCATTAAGTAGTAATCTTTAGCTGCTGGCATACCCCAACCTGCTAAGTTACAGTCTTGCGGATAAGTCAATTCTTTCTCATTAACATCAATAGTACTAATTTTGGGGCCTATCCTGAAAATATCCAGATGAAATGGCTTTCGAGAGATTGAAATTATAATATATTTAAAAAAGAAAATAATAAAATGAATATATCAAAAATAATGACCTCCCGTTTCAACGGAATCACCGAGTGTTACAATGTTTTAAACGTGAAAGAAGTCTAAAAAGCCCTTATGTTTAATCGATTCAAAAGGTTGTTGTTTATAATCTTTGGATCTACTGCAACATCTCAGTAAGCTAGATTAAATATTTATTTAGTTAACGTGTCAAGAGGTTTCTCAGTTTTTTCAAGTATAAAAAGTATGTACGAGGTGTGGCTATAAAATAAAGCGACTGTCAAGGCTGTAAAATTTTTTATTTTAAATTTATACCTATTTAATTATGATCTCCTTCAATATACCGGGTGGTCCATTTATCGTGCCCCCCCCCAAAAAATTTGGAAGCAGTCAGTTTTATGAAAAAAAGTTTCAAGTAAAAGTTTTACTACAAGTGTCCTATCTGATGGTTAAGCAGTCGTACACCAAGGAGAACGTATGAAGATCATACGAAGGTCAATTTTTTTTTTAAATAGAACATGGCATTTTTTTGCCAAATTCTGAAAAAGGATGTAATTGCGAGTAGAAAAGTACTAAAACTCATGTGGCCTAAAATTAAGATTCAGCGAAATATTCAAGAAAAACAAAAAAAATTATAAAAATTTATTAAAAGAATAACATAAATAGACACAAAATATCCGATCACCCCCGGGCTACACTAATTTAATTTAATCGGGACAATTGTTTCGGAAACTTCGGACTCATTAAAGTAAATGTTCAAAGTGTTGACATTCAACCTCGATACACTTTAGAATTCTCCGACTAAACGATCATTGACGTTTATTAGCACGTCTTCCGTCATTTCTGAGCATGCATTTATTATCCTTTGCTGCATATCTTCCGGTGTTGTAGGGGCAGCACGGTACACTTTCTCTTTCATTGAACCCCACAGAAAATAATCGAGAGGGGTCAAATCTGGAGAACGAGCAGGCCAAGATTGAGGTCCGCCGCGTCCTATCCAGTGATCGCTGTAATCCCTGTTTAATTTTTCTCGAGCCGCGTGTGAATAATGAGCTGGACACCCATCATGTTGGTACCACATTGTGGCTCGCCGCTCTAAGGGTACATCTTCAAGTAGTGTCAGTAACACATTGTGTAGAAAGTCGCTATACTTATTACCATCTAAATTGCCAGTAATAAAGAAAGGTCCAATTATTTTCATACCAATTATCCCACACCAGACGTTGACATTCCATGGGTGTTGCCGGTCTACTTGTCGTAACCATTTTGGATTTTCCGTTGCCCAATAATGCATATTATGCCTATTTATCTCCATGATTCGTAAAAGTGGATTCGTCGGAAAATAGCACATTGAGAAAAAAGTCGTTATCGCGAATTTTTTGCTGAGCCCATTCAAAAAATTGTACACGATGTTCAAAATCAGTTCCGTGAAGGTCTTGATGCATCGATATTGTGGTATGGGTGAATTTTTTTGCGTTTCAGTATTCGACCAATACTAGTTCGTGAGATTCCAGACTGGCCGGCAATTTCTCTAGTACTGACGTGTGGATAAGCCACTGCCGCTAGAACAGCAAGCGTTTTCATCGGTAACACTCTTTTTTCGAATTTTTTTCTTCTTCACAATACTTCCTGTGGTAGTGAACTGTTGTACAACACGACGAAAGGTCGTACGACTCGGCTGGTGTCTATCGATGCGCGAATATTTCTTCACGCTTCACCATAAATGAAAATCATATCAATTTTTGCACGTGTTGCTGGATCCATTCTTGATATTCAAACACTGGTAGTTTTATCACAACGATACAAGTAACATTAAGTCAGTTACCTAGCTTGTAAGGTATTTATGCAGCTTCAAGGGATTACGAATAGAAAGTTAATTGGCTTTTGCGATGGTATTCCCGGATTAAGGGGCAACAAATAACCCATTATATCAACAAGCAACTAATTCATACGACCTATTAATATCCAATTATAAAGAACAAACTTATACCCATATTTATGCAGCTGCAAGGGATTACAAATAGAAAGTTAATTGGCTTTTGCGATGGTATTCCCTGATTAAGGGGCAACAAATAACCCATTATTACAACAAGCAACTAATTCATACGACCTATTAATATCCAATTACAAAGAACAAACTTATACGTTGGTAATTACTTTCTAGTTACCTACAGCCGCTATTTCTAATATGACTTATCTGTTATGTAAATCTGTTATTAATTATTTTGTAATACGTCCACATTATTGCTTTGAAAATACTATGTTTTTCATGTATTGTTTCCAATTTATATTTTTTTCTTGAATATTTCGCTGAATCTTAATTTTAGGCCACATGAGTTTTAGTACTTTTCTACTCGCAATTACATCCTTTTTCAGAATTTGTAAAAAATAATGCCATGTTCTATTAAAAAAAAAAACTTGACCTTCGTATGACCTTCATACGTTCTCCTTGGTGTACGACTGCTTAACCATCAGATAGGACACTTCTTGTAGTAAAACTTTTACTTGAAACTTTTTTTCATAAAACTGACTGCTTCCAAATTTTTGGGGGGGCCACGATAAATGGACCACCCGGTATACCCCTCCTATATTCCTACATCACTCCAGTTGAATTTTCCATTGTGTATAACAGTGCTCGAAGTCTTCTTCTGTGAGCTCGTTCATGACGCGTACCGCTTTTTTTTCACAGCTTCAACGGTTTGAAATCTTGTACCTTTGATGCAGATTTGGCCTTGGGGAATGAATAAAAGTCACATGGGATATTATACTTGGCAAGAAATGCCTTGACAAACAATGCAGTGTGTGCCTGTGCGTTTCCTTACGCCAAACCACTCAAATACCAGCACACGTGATAAATATTCATTGTCATATATTTCTTTTAATAAAAGATAGGTCCAGTAGCGTTTCATATAAAATTTCATAACAATTAGTTGCTCTACTGAAACACAAAATTAATTTTCCGGCAAAACAAAAAACAGATCTTATACAAAACAAAGGCCACGGTCAGACTATTATGTCTACAGACACAAGAGGGGGCAGCAATCGAAAGAGTTGACGCTACACAGCTGTCGGTCGTACAGCTTTGGCGAATGCATAGTTCATCAACAGTAGCATCTGCTTCGTTATTTTATAGCCACACCTTTTCACCCTAAGGGAGTAAGGGTATTTTTAAATGTAATAATTATCAATAATAAAACTTTCAGATACAGGATATCGATACTTCATCACTTAAATAACCAATACCTACAGGTGACAAAGTGTAAATATCAGTGGCTAGCAAACTGTTTAATAAAAACGTTTATCTTCAAACGTCATAAAAGTGACAACTTATTTCATCATTGACAAGGTAAAAATATCACTTTATCAAATTGAGCAGATAAAATAGCAAATTTGCGTACTTTATGTGCCTAATCAAATAAAATACAAAAATCAAACTTCAAATTCAATTTAATTTTGTTTACATCATAACCACGGACAAATTGTATTATGTATTACGATTTATCTTGAATTACACTTCACTTACAATATAAATCACTACATTTTGTTCCATATACTTGCGTTTGAAGATAAAATAGTATATGTTATTCGGCTTTATGTGCCTCAACTGAATTTGTTTGCCTCACTAGGTTCGGAAAAATAAATGTTCAACTTCGTCACTAAAGTATCACTTTTACGCCTAATGACATAATCTACTATTAATATTTCCCTCATTAGACGTAACTATAGTTTTTTTTTACATTAAATGTTAGGATTACAACTTTAAGAGGCCTTTATCAAACATCTGCATCTAATTGACACCGACACCAGGAATGGTGTGTAAATATGTGAACACCATATTAATTTTTAGAAATAAGAACTAAGGTACCCTCGGTAAGCTCAAATTAATAATAATAGTAATTTTTATTGCCTAAAAAATACATTGTGAAAATGTGCATTAATATTCACAGATAAACATTGTAGTTAAGATATTCACTAACTGAATAAAAATAATTTCTTAGAAAGAGTTCTTTGTCCCTAATTTAAATTACTATACAGTGCCTATGTTCCTGAGTGATTCCCGGTTTTCCGATCAAAAACAATTATTTTTGTTTCCTGACAGTCCAACATTCCTTAGGCATTCTTAATACCAAATACGGACAAATATCTGAAACTCGAGTTGATCAATGGCATTTCCCCGCATACTGAAAAGTCACTTTTAACAAAAAAGTAGCCAGATCGATAAATGTAGACATATGGTCAGAATTACTTGTTTGACTTTTACTTGTCAAATTTTTAACAAATTTAAATTTAAGAATTTTGTCTACATAAAGTTTTGTAGTCACCCGTTATAAACGAACACCCAGTATATGTTGATGTATTTTAGTAAAATTTTCAGGATGTATTTTGTTCGTACTAGAGATGGACGAAATCGTTTCCTTTTGTGGACTCGTTCCTTCTCGTTTCATTCTGCAGATGGAACGAGTCCAGAGTATTCGTTCCTTGGAACGATTATAACAACCTCAATGTTAAATACCGATCGAAGTTGTAAAGTCCGACACGTGACACATTCATTTCGATCTAGCTTTATTGGATCGGAATGATTGCCTCTTTGTTTTATTTATTTATTTAAGAGCTGCATGAGTATGTATATGTATAATATTTATGTAGGAACAGAATTTATAAGCAGGTACTTATTTTATATTTCACATTTACTTGTACACTGACATGTTTTCATGTGTATCTTACAATAAATACAAAACAATAAATATAAACCTACAGTACTGGTGTACAAAAATTACATTAATACAAGGATTGAATGTCGTTTTTATTTCCGAAATCTCATTATCAAAGTTACTCCATATGTTATCGTCTGCTGTATCTGCACTTTTTTCTATTGCAATAGGCTCACTCCGGTTTGTATTTTTCTTTTCAATTAAAGCGGCTATTTTCTGTATGATTATTTGATAGGTATTATTATATGCTGACTCTTTACTGAAACCATACTTTTTAAATCGCGGATCGGGAAATGTGGACTTCGACTAACATTTTACGACACTAAAATTTTTGAAATTGTTACCACTATTTCACAACTAAGTTCTTCTGTTACATCTTTGAAAGGTTTTAAGATTTTGCAGCACATAGAAAGAACTTGTATTTAAAAAGAAATTAATGAATCTAATGCAGTAACTGCTTCCTTTTCTTCTTGTTTTGGGTTTGGGCGCCAGAACGTCTAGGCACTTGAGCACACTGCTCTTTGTACTATCCCAAATAGATCTCTCAGTTCCACTCTGTTAAGTCTTGTGTCCTCGATAAAAGCCACTACACTCCTCAGGGGAAGTTTGAGTACACTCGAAGGATCCAATAGATCTCTCCCGAAATATTTCTGTCTGAGTTCCTTCACTTCCTCACACGTACATATTACATGAAGGCTAGTTTCCTCCTGTTTTTCACATCTCCTACACCAGGGCCCGCTAACCAAGCCCATGCTGTACAGATGCTTCCTTAAAGGACAATGTCCGGTTATTATCCCGGTAATTATTTTAATTTCTTTTTTGTTACTACGAATTAGGTTGGCTGAAAACTTTCCGTCCAGCTGCCTTGGTAGTGTTTTGGTATGGAATTGACATTTCCGTTAACCTCCATTTATTTTGATGTTCATTTTCTAGCCATAACCAGATCTCCCTTTTAACGGAACCCTTAGCGATTCCACATACAGGTTCTGGTCCTATTAGTACCTTCTTTGGCCAGTTTGTCTCATTGCCTTTAATTCCCTCATGTCCTGGCACCCATATCAGCGACACAGTATTGTCTTGTGCCAATTTATTGAGGGCCTTTTTACAATATTTCACCAGCTTAGACCTGGTAGATGGGTTCATAATGTCTTTAATAGCCGCCTGACTATCAGTCATTATGTTGATTTTTGGCGCTGCTGGCTTCCCGAATTTCCTCGGCGCAGGCTGCGACTGCAAACAATTCGGCCAGAAAACCCGTTGTATGTTTCCCCAGACATATCGATATCTTCCTTCTACGCCACATTCCGCATATGCCTGCACCTGACTAGATTGTGATCCATCAGTGTACCAGGTGCCGCCACCACAATCGCTCGAGCGACGTTTTGCCTGTTCCCTGATCGGTATAAATATGAACATATTTATACCGATCAGGGAACAGGTTTACAGCTTAGCTGTAAACATAATCTCAGGTGCCATATTGTCCGCCGGCATTTAAAATATCGTCTCTTCCAGTATAGTTCCTGTGATATCTGTATGGCTCCCTATAACCTTATTAGGACACCAAACGTCATTGGCCTCAGTAACTGCTATTACTATGATAAATAAAAACAAAAACCCAAACAATGTGATATATGCCAATGTCATAATGTCAACATCCATGTCGTTAAACAATTTCAAAAACTATAATCCCTAGAATTCATTAGAAATACACGTGAATGACCTTTAAAAATTTGACGGAATAAATCCTGTCCTATTTTTCAAGTAGAAATTTGACTTAAAATTGACTGTAATACACATTCAATGGATATTGTTCAATAATTATATGTAGAAATACCTATATGTCATTTATGATCGTGTATAACAGCCTTTAAACATTGGTTAAAACGCTTCCGTATCCTGTCAAAACTCCCGACCTTAATCCAATTGAAAATATATGGGGCTTTATGGTAAAAAAAATTTCTAAATTAAATGGAAAAGTATAGAAAATATATGGGAAGCTTTATCCGAAAGTGAAGATTTAACGCACAATCTTCTCCATTTTTTGCCTAGAAGATTAAACGAAATAATTGTTAGAAATGGTGCTATTTCAATATTAAAAACATTAATACTCACTATCTTCACCTATTTTCCCAAGTAAGCTTATTAACTCTATAAATACTCACATAATCGACTAGGCATATTGGCCACATGTCGTGAGGTTTTATAGATAGCTGGATATTAGCGCAGAATATGACACCAACGGGTGTGTTTAAAATCACCTTCGTTTCCATATGTTATAGTGGGAAACAAAGTAATCTGTAGATTTTTTCCATATTCGTATGGAGTTTCAAATAAATGTAACCATTTGCTCAAATTAACCTTGGATTAGCCAGTATCTGTACACAATTAATTGAAAAATTTCCAAATGGACCACATTTTATTTTCAATTGATACTTGTTGTTCACTTATGACTCCATTGCGATCTACAGTTGTTCGTTTGGCGGTACTTATGCATGATTTCAACCTTATATGTATATGACTTATTATGCAAAATGAATTCACGACCTATATTTAATCATTTTACTTAAGAGATTGAAGAGATGTATGATTGTGAAAAACGACAAAGTTATGTCAAACACGGTCAAAGAAAGTAAAGTAGATGAAAAGGAATAGTAAAAATATGTCTATTGTGTAAGGTATGAGATATTCCTAAATATGCAAAGACACTATAAACAATGACAATAGCTTGGAGCTTAAAAATACCCTGAATAAAATAGCGCAACAATATTAAAATAATTACATAAAAAGCATTCATTTATCTAAAATGCTTCTGAAAACAACGCAGATGAGTAATTGATATTAATACAACCTTTTGAGTATGTATGTTTTAATAATTGTTTAAATTTAGTAATTTAAGAAATTCATGACCTGAAATTATACCTACTTGAACTCTGTAGTTATACGTAACAAGGCGATGTCATTCATCAAAGGTATTGATGTAAAATTAGGATGTGTAACAATTTTGCTGACGTTTCTTCGCTCAAATAATTCGTTTAATACGTGGGAGCCCATAACTACTGTAGCATCTTTTGCGGATATGCCAATAAGACAATAACCTGCAGTAAGAATCCATTCACTTTTAACATAAGATCCTACACATTGATAATATTCAAAAACATAAACAGCAGCTGTAAAAGGAACTTTCTCAATATCTATAGGTTTTCCATAAAGTGGCGCATCTGGCGAATTTTTATTGTTAGCTGTTTGCTCATCATCTTGCTTTGACATTTCAATGCAATAAATCAACAAAATTTTGAAAATAACAACAGATGTAGCCATTTTAGTACATATATAAAGAGGACATTATTCGTAAAAGCTGATGACACTGACAAATGACATGTACAGAGAGTTAGTAAAAAATTGGCCTTTCGTACCATGCCCTGATGAATTTAGCAGAACGTTAAATTTTTATTTTAAGTATTTTTCTTATTACTTTAGAATGTTGATAATACATTTGTAATTGATTCGGCGTTAAGATGCAATAGCAACTATTTATAGTCGCCGCGTCTTCTTATGTCATATTTAAAATAACTTTGGGCATTTGTCAATTAGACGGTTGGGTTACATTATAAAAATTTTGTCACCAGTAATTTTAACTTTAGTGATAATGTTACGTAAATGTTATAAAATTAAACATTTAAAGTATTAATAGTGGTGTATAGTGTGTCAAGAAATATACCGTTGACTTTTAAGTAAAATTTACACCCTATTCATTGCACCGTAATTAATCAGTACGAGGTCTAACCTTAACAGGGCTGTAGGTAGTCGACATACAGATAATCACAAAACCGAATACAGAACCGTATTCATACATACATATAACCACTATTTTATCAAATTTAAGGGTCCAAAAATAGAGATATTGAATATATAAGTTGATATTCTCTAATCACTTCACAAATATTCGTGAAATTTTATTGTGCAGGTATACTCTGCATTAGAATTTTATTAATTGAAGCTATTACTTAATGACATTTTAATACCTACAAATTTAAACTAACTAACCTGGTACACTAATGTCTCACTTTATGTTTCTTTTGCCGTGTGGGAATATTTACAAATATTAAATAAAAATAAAATAACCACTATTACATTACAAATTAATTGCATTGTCGCAAAGTAATGACAATGTAAATATTGCTTTCTACGACGCGAATTATTCGAATTTTTCAATAGAAAAACATTAAAAAATGTAATTTAAGACCCCCCAAATTGTATTCGAATTCATAGTCCTTAATAACTTAGTGGTTAAAGCAATGGTCCAGCAAACCATGGACGTGGGTTCGAATCCTGCTTCAGGACGAATTTTTTTTTTCAATTAAAAAATTCAGGTAATTAGCGTCGTAAAATGTAGAAGGCAATATTTACATTGGGATTACTTCGCGAAAATGCAATTAATTTGTAACAAGTGCCAACTACAGGCAAAATATTAATATCTGTTTCCTTAATGTGATTTAAGGCCTCCCAAATTGTATTCGAATTCATAGTCGTTAATAGCTTAGTGGTGAAAGCAAGGTCCGGCAAACCATAAACGACTCTAAAAATATTTCCCTTATAACGATCAGTTTTTATTGTATCAGTAAAAAAAAAAAAAAAAAAAAAAAAAAAGTTCTATAATTCGTCCTCTGCTAATTACGATCTAAACACCATTTTTGATCGAATGAAGGTGTTTGAAAAAAAAAAAAAATGAGGATTGTCTGTTGACCAAGTAGGGTAGTAATGTGTTGACACAAGGCCACAAGTGAAACCATACTTCATCAGAGGAGGAGGTTAAATCCAAATTTGCATTATCAAGAGTATTGTTAAGTGACAAAACAAGATATTTTGTACGGATGCATGTGCAATCGCTTCTTCAATGCAGTCCAAACACTTCCATAAGACACTTTAAAAAAAGAAAAAAAAATAGAAAAGCATATTTGTATTTCTTATGTATCGTACCTATTTGGATGGATAATTTTCTAAGAAGCTTGTTTGGACTAATCTCTATTCTACTCTAATGAAAATATCGTATTTCAGTATTCTCAAATGCAAGGATATAGTTTTGATGATTATAAAGGAAGAATGGATTAGACGTGGAAGGGCAGATAAATTAAATGGGAATATAAGTCAAATACACTCAGTTCATTTTTGTGAAATAAGACTACAAACAAAATTTAGTCGACTTACTAATTTAATTTACCCCAAATCAATATTTTTATATAGTTCAAAAGGTTAAACAAATATTATATATATATATATATATATATATATATATATATATATATATATATATATATATTATACAATATACGATTACATATATAAGTGTAAACTTTATTTCATCAGACAGCTTTAGACCAATATTTTGACCAATCATGATTCAATTTCAATTTAGGCGGGTCGAAATCTTAAATCATGATTGATCAAAGCAAACAGAAAGCGTAGAATTTTTTAAGCAATACATGCATGTTACTCCTTGAAGATCACATTTTATTAAACATTGTTGCCAAATTTTCATGCTAAGGTTAACATACGAAAAAACTCTAAATATTCAATTATAATAAATACATGGAACATACAATGTGTTTCTAACATCAGTTTTCTTGTGGCCTCGTAATGCACCAGTTGTATCAAATTTTTTGTTTGACATTAGAAACTAAGCGAAGACTAATGTCTAGGGCAGCCGCCACTCGCTGCAACAAAAATTATGAAATCTCTAATATATATGAAGGTGTAGTTTCTCGGGTTCTTGGCCGCGTGTGAGTTTTGTCCTGAAAAGGACTATTTACTCTACGTTTCAACGAGATCGCACTCGTCATCTTCAGGAGCTAGTCGGTCTGTCGCTGGTTAGAGCTGGAGATCGTCTAAAACACAAACACTGAAACACACAAAATCGCACCAATAATAATCACAGAGAAAGACATGGACACACATACGACAAATACTTAAGACACACAACATTAACACCGTACAAAACAAACTAGTAAAACCTGGTATACACATCGAACCTAAAACTGACGAAGACTACCGCACACTTAAACACATACTCAACACAGAACACATACAATTTTACACGCTTCAATTACGAAGCGAAAAAACACTAAAGGTAGTTATGCGTGGCATTCCTACCTTTATCACTGACACAGATATTACAAACGATTTGACTGACCAAGGCTACCCGACATTAAAAATCAAACGAACGAACGGTAAACACGGCAAACCTGCACCACTTGTTTTAATCGAACTGACGAGACATTATGAATTAATTTATAACATACACGACTGCTGCCGACTCACAATTAAAATCGAACCATTAAACAGACGGACAGACATAATACAATGCCACAAATGTCAGACTTTTGGACACCAACAAAGACACTGTAACGTACACTACAAATGCGGAGACGAACATTCAACACACTTATGTACTAAACCGAAAACGACCCCACCAAAGTGTGCAAACTGCGGTGGTCCTCACCTATCAACATTCATAAGCTGTCCTAATAACCCAAACAACCCTGTAAACAAAACCACACCCAAACCCAAATACATACCAGCACCACCCCCAACATCTAACCCCTGGACACAAAAACAAAAAAACACAACACCTAACACAATTGACGAACTAGCACTTGCCTTAGGCAATATGCTAATAACATTACACTCCACAAACGCAACAACACAAAAGATACTATACTTCGTAACGCAAACAGAGAAAATAATCACATTTTACAACAAACATTAAACACACACATGACTGAAACACAAAAAAAGCGACAAACAGCAAACACACACATGACTGAAACGCAAAAAGGCGACAAACACACAGACTACACACACAACACAGGACCGTACAAAAACACACAACACACGATTATTTATTAATCAGACACAAACACGTCACAACCCTGGGAAATACAAAACAATGGAGTGGAAATGGAGGCAACTTTGACCAATAAGCAAAATTAAAAGGACTCATATAGGCGCAAATTAGACGATCTCCAGCTCTAACCAGCGACAGACCGACTAGCTCCTGAAGATGACGAGTTCGATCTCGTTGAAACGTACAGTAAATAGTCCTTTTCAGGACAAAACGCACACGCGGCCAAGAACCCGAGAAACTACACCTTCATCATACGTCCGCGAGAACATCAAGAGTAACATATATATATATATATAATAATACCTCTTTACAGCATCAATGGATAATAATGGATGACCTCAAGCTCTTTCTTCCGTAAAATACTTAAACGCCGCCACTACTTGTAATTTGCAATGCTTACAAAAGAACTGCGGCCTTTTCAGCGTCTACTAGTTCTGAAAAGAACTGAGAAAAACAGCAAACGGCAACACAATAAGAAAAAGAGTTCAAAACAATAAGCAGAATAACAAATAGGTTAGAATGTTATAGTCATTTACACTGTATGTTTGGTCATCAGGTAGACCAACCATCTTGGGGTAAAATACCCCACAATTATTCAGCATTTGATGTTATATTAAAGTAATTCTTGATTATATCGCCAAGAAAATGTATTATGTCTTCTAGAACTCATTATCATACAGTGACAATTATGAAATTTTATTATAAATTAAATATTAGGGGAATTGGTCTATTGATATTACTCTACCGTTGTATTTAAAAGTCATATCAACAAAACGTTAATAAGTTGTAAAGTAAATGACGCTAAAAAAGAATTATGAAAGTATATTGTGTCATGCCATCAGTGCATTTAATTGGTAAATAAACACGCGCCAAAAATATTTTATTATTAAGTTGATGTAGACAACTTTTCATTTTTGGAATTTAAAAATCCCAGTGGAACAATGAAAGATTAAATATAATAAAAACACGGCATAACAAGGGATAATTTCAAATAAACGGTGATCAAAAAACTGCAAATCATAATGTAATAGCATAGAACGCGATGCATTTAAAACGCAGCCATATCACTCGAAATACCTTACGAGATAGGATTGAGCTATCCTATTAGACGTTTATTATCTATCATTGTACTTTACATAATGTTGTTAATACATAAATGGATCAGCTCCATTGGCCTTTTAGAATTTCCAAAATTAGAAATTCGAATTCATACAAAAATTATTTAACAAGCATTTTGAAAAGTATCTCGCACAGACGCTTCAACAACCCGACTGCATTTTGAAAACTTTTATAGATAAAGATAAAATATTTTTCAACATCGCCAACTTTGATAATCCATTTCACATTTAAATGAAGGTATTTATAAGTATTAAATACAAATATGAACATCATTCTTTGGGCTATTAAAAAAAAATTATAAATTCATAAAAATAATGTATAGAATCCACGGTTGGCTCTTGGTGAAACATAATGAATAATTTACTAAAGAAAACACTCGGTATGTTTTGTTTCACAAAATATATTTAATTTAATCTCTAACATATGTTTCGCCTTTTCAGGCATTATCAAAGAGTTATTTTTAAAAACTAAATTAGAAAGTGTTGACAAAATCCAGCTGTGCGTTTGTTACATGTCTATTAAGGTTTATTGCTTTTTTAATTTCTAATATTTCGAGGAGGTCTAGTCTCTTTCCTTTATTGCAAGTATGTAACAGTTTAAAATTACTGGTATTGAACAAGTGTGTATTTTCAATGCAGTGTTCGGAGAAACCGGTATTCATTTTTCCATAAAGAATAGAACTTCTATGCTCTTTGATCCGTTCTTTTATTGAGCGTCCTGATTGGCCGATATATATCGCATCACAATCACTGCACCTTAATTCGTACACACCTGACTTATCACACAATTCTGTTTTTTTCTTTATTATTAACTAAAATATTTCCTAGATTTACTTTATTCACTTGGATGACATTTAACCCTAATTGATTCAATTTATTAGAAACTTTATTGCTAACCCCAGGTATATAGTTGAGTGTGTGAAATGTTTTATTCGTTTTTGTATACGTGTGCCCGTAGTAAAAATTCTTCATAAGGATAGTGCGTTGTTTTTTGATAATCATTTTATCTATAAATTCTGTTTTATAACCGTTGTTTCTAGCTATTGTTTTTATGGTGGTTACTTCTTTTTCGTAATTCTCATTATTTAAAGGGAAATTAATCAGTCTATGTATAAAACTATGAAACGCTGCCATTTTTATATTCCATGATTGACAAGAATTAGCCGGGATTACTGTATCAGTTGTAGTGGGTTTTCTAAATATATCAAACTCGAATCGTTTATCAATTCTTGTTAATTTTAAGTCTAAAAAATTTAGCGTCCCGTCTAACTCTTTTTCTATGGTGAATTGTATTTTATTGTTAAGAGAATTTAAATACATGAGAAATTTGTCTAGCTGTCTATCTGTGCCTGACCACAGGCATAAAATATCGTCTACATATCTGCCCCAGAAGGAAATGTATTTTAATAGTGGACTGCGGTTGACATTGTTTATATGTTTAGATTCAAAATCTGACAAATATAATTCAGCTAGCAACGGGCTTAGGGGGCTGTCCATTGGTAAACCGTTGGTTTGAGTATAAAATTTGTTATGAAATTTAAAATAGTTTTGTTTAAGGCAAATATTAATTAGGTTAAATAAAGTATTCTGTGTTACGCCGTTCGGGATAGACTTTTGAATGTGATTCTTTAAAATTGTTTTTAGTTCCACTATGGGGATGGATGTGAAAAGACTTTTTATATCAAAGGATACTAATTTCATGTTAGGGGTCAAAACAATATTCTTTATTTTGTCTATTAATTCAAAAGAGTTTTTTATTGCTTTGGGTGAAATGAAATTTATTATATCCGGTAAATGTTTGTTTAGCGATTTGCATAATTTATAGGCTGGAGCGTGAACGTAAGATACAACGGGTCTTAAGGGGATTAATTCTTTGTGTAACTTAGGTAAACCATATAATATCGGAGCTCTGGGGTTCATTGTTGTTAAATATGTTTTCGGCAGAATATCGTTAAAATCTTTTTGTGCTTGTCTAATTTGTTTTTGGTATGTATGAGTTGGGTCCGCTTTGAGTTCTGAGAAATCGTCAACATTTAAATTAATAGATAAAATAAAGAATATTGTTTTAACCCCTAACATGAAATTAGTATCCTTTGATATAAAAAGTCTTTTCACATCCATCCCCATAGTGGAACTAAAAACAATTTTAAAGAATCACATTCAAAAGTCTATCCCGAACGGCGTAACACAGAATACTTTATTTAACCTAATTAATATTTGCCTTAAACAAAACTATTTTAAATTTCATAACAAATTTTATACTCAAACCAACGGTTTACCAATGGACAGCCCCCTAAGCCCGTTGCTAGCTGAATTATATTTGTCAGATTTTGAATCTAAACATATAAACAATGTCAACCGCAGTCCACTATTAAAATACATTTCCTTCTGGGGCAGATATGTAGACGATATTTTATGCCTGTGGTCAGGCACAGATAGACAGCTAGACAAATTTCTCATGTATTTAAATTCTCTTAACAATAAAATACAATTCACTATAGAAAAAGAGTAGACGGGACGCTAAATTTTTTAGACTTAAAATTAACAAGAATTGATAAACGATTCGAGTTTGATATATTTAGAAAACCCACTACAACTGATACAGTAATCCCGGCTAATTCTTGTCAATCATGGAATATAAAAATGGCAGCGTTTCATAGTTTTATACATAGACTGATTAATTTCCCTTTAAATAATGAGAATTACGAAAAAGAAGTAACCACCATAAAAACAATAGCTAGAAACAACGGTTATAAAACAGAATTTATAGATAAAATGATTATCAAAAAACAACGCACTATCCTTATGAAGAATTTTTACTACGGGCACACGTATACAAAAACGAATAAAACATTTCACACACTCAACTATATACCTGGGGTTAGCAATAAAGTTTCTAATAAATTGAATCAATTAGGGTTAAATGTCATCCAAGTGAATAAAGTAAATCTAGGAAATATTTTAGTTAATAATAAAGAAAAATCAGAATTGTGTGATAAGTCAGGTGTGTACGAATTAAGGTGCAGTGATTGTGATGCGATATATATCGGCCAATCAGGACGCTCAATAAAAGAACGGATCAAAGAGCATAGAAGTTCTATTCTTTATGGAAAAATGAATACCGGTTTCTCCGAACACTGCATTGAAAAGACACACTTGTTCAATACCAGTAATTTTAAACTGTTACATTCTTGCAATAAAGGAAAGAGACTAGACCTCCTCGAAATATTAGAAATTAAAAAAGCAATAAACCTTAATAGACATGTAACAAACGCACAGCTGGATTTTGTCAACACTCCGACCATTGATGCCATAATAAAGTCCCTTAAAAAGTCATAAATAGTGGTGGAAGTGTACTTTCTAATTTAGTTTTTAAAAATAACTCTTTGATAATGCCTGAAAAGGCGAAACATATGTTAGAGATTAAATTAAATATATTTTGTGAAACAAAACATACCGAGTGTTTTCTTTAGTAAATAATTCATAAAAACTAAAATTATTATACAATCACCTTAGCTTCTAGGTCATCAGTTATTCTCTTTGGCATGCCCTCAACAGATTAGATTATTTCCTTTTAAGTCATTTACAAATATTTCTTATTTTCCACTACACAGTATTAAGATATCCTATGATTGATTTGTTTCACATGGAATGTCGTGCATAAATGTATACAACACAATGTTTGTTCTAATTTTTGAATTTATGGCAGTAAACAATGAACTTAATAGTGTACTACGGCTTTTTGTACAAGTAACAAGCTGTAATCCATGTTCAAAGTATTATTGAAGATGTGTATTTGATAGTTTATAAGGTACATTCTTCTTTGTACCATTCAGGATGGTTTTTCTTACCAAACAAGACACATTCTGCTACTGCTTCTACTTTTACCTCATACATTAAAAAATTACATTTTATTGAAAACATTTTTGGGAGTAATTTAAATATAATTTAATAAAGCAAGTGAATATTAATGTTACCTTTTTCTAATTGTGAAGTACCCAAGTATAACAAGCCTTATTTGTTCATTTAATTAATTTAGATTTTTGTATTAGTCATTTACATTTTAACTGCTTTTGTTTAATCCATTAGTTATCTTCTGAATGTTTTGTGGTTCTAGTGATATTGTTATTCCACTTTTAGTTACAATTAAAAATTCAATGAACATCTTTACTGGAAAGTTGACGCTTTTCGATATTATTTTAATTATTTGAAACCAATTATTATAATCAGTGGTCTGTTAATTCAAATTAACTTCTGCTAGTAATCACATTTTATTTGTGCTATTTTGTGTTGTGTATATATATTTTCATTTATAGCACAGCAAGTATTTTTGATATTTTTCTTATTTTTTGTCCATTTCTTAAAAAAATAGTATGTTAAAAAACAGGAATTAACAAATTGTGTAGGGACAGGTCGCGAGTAGTAAAGAGTAATAAAATCAAATAAAATATTTCCACAGTAAACCGATTACAAACGAGAGATATCTGCTGAAAACGTTTGCAAAAACAATAGAGTGGAGAGGTTATATCAATATCATTCAATAATTACATTTTTGTTCAATTTCGCGCTTAATGGATTATTTTTAAAAGTTGGCAGTAAATATCAATCATCTACTGTTTAGCATATTGAATTTTGCAAACTTAATATTTTTAAAAACAATTCATTCAAATTACATTATTTTTTATTATAGCGATATTTAGAAAATCTAAACGAATACGCTTTTTTCTAGCGTAACTTCGCTCTTTAAGGATTGTCAAACGTAATATGATATTACCAATATCATTTTAAATTTTAAGTTCAAAAAGTTTAAGGTCAAAATATCTGAAACGTCGAATAATCATAAATAAATTGTCCATAAAGTAGTTGATTGACAAAGGAGATACTTGTTCATTATATAAATTTCATTATAACGATAAGAAATAAGTACTAGACTTCTAGTTTCAAAAATTTTATTGTAAATCCACTACAATACTGTTTCGCGATACAATGGCTTGATCAAGTGGATGAAAAACTAAATATTTAAAATACAAGTTGGACTATTTATGTACAAATTATTGAGAAAAAATGATGTGGAAAATTTTTTACAATCTTAAATTTAGTAGAGGGGAGTTGTTTAAACCTAATTGGTCATTTAAAGCTAATCTTAAATTATTATATCTATTAATTTCTAAGTTTTCTAACAAGTTAAGTATTTTTGCTTTCATCTTAAATATGTAAAATTTTGAAATCTATTTTATATCTATGATTGATATTTAAACAATGATTTGTGAAAGTTTAATCTGTTTTCTTTTCTTTATGACTTCTCTCGTGTTCTTCTATTCTATTCTAATTTTTAACGTCCTCCCCGTTTTCCTATGTATACCTCATTACAATCTTCACATGTTAAATTATATACACCAGAGTTTGATTCTTTGTCTATTTTATCTTCTTTGATTTTAATAATGTTCCGTATAGTATTGTCTGTTTTAAATTATATATGTTCGTTATTAAGTTAACTAAAATGAATATACCAATTTTTTTCGAAAATTTCCTAAGTAATAAATTCTGGTCGTTAATGTTACTTCAAAATTTGTTTAGATTGTCGCAAATTGCAAATTTCCCCCGACTGATAATGCCCATGTCAATGAATTCACAACATGAATGAAATTTTACAAAGAAAAAATGACAATTATTGTCATGCAACATGATTATAGGTTATGACATTTACGACGGTTATACAATGGGGCATTTGCCATTGTGTGAAAGCATGACTTTAACGACCAGAATACAAGTGGCAAAGCATAATTTGGTGTATTTTCTATCGTATAAACAGGACGTATACTGTTGTTATGGTTTTGAGTATATTTATAGTATTCTATCTCAGTATTGAGTGCATGTTGCTCACTAACAGTGTTTCTTAGAATTTATCATGGCACATCACAATGAAATAAGGAAGGCAAGACTACTTCAGAGACTTTAAGATGTATGGTCTACATGACAATTAGCCATTGAGTTTCACGTACGCAAAAGTACTGTACATAGAATATTACAAAAATGGAGACAGCAGCATAGATTACGTAGGCAATTAGGGACAGGCTGTAGAAAAATATCTACGCCGGATCAGGATAAAGCGTTTGAAAATTTTATAAGAAACAATTCAGTCGAGTTCGCAAGCAGTGCAGTAGAGGCAGTGAATTTTCCTGGTAGCGTTAGAACTCCACAAAAAAAGATTGAAAGCTAGTGAATTAAGAAATTATTTAGCTGCAAACAAACCGTTCTTAACAGAGCAAAATAGACAAAAGAGGTAGGCATTTGTAAACGAATTGATTAATAAAGATGCTGCATTTTGGAATACTGTCGTGTTTAGGGACGAAAAGATGTTTCAGTCGTGTCATAGTAGCCGTGTTAGAGTTTACCGACCAGTGAATGGACGTTATGCTGAAAGACACGTGCATAAAATACGCAGAAGCCTGGAGGTCCTGGAATTGAGCGATTAACTGCAACAGATTACGTTGACATTTTGGAGAATATAATGCTACCGTCGGTACAATAATTATAACGAGTCTTCACTTTTCAACACGATAACTCTCCAATTCATACTGCCAGTGTGGTCCGGACTTGGTTATCAAACAATGATATTCGTGTTTGAACATGGCCCTCCAGGAGTCCAGATCTAAATCCTATTGAAAGTATTTGGAAGATTATTGGTGAAGAAAATGAATGAAAATAGTTTTCATCTGAGGAATTATGACAAGCTTTGTGTTAACGTTTTACGTCATTGGAAAAATCTAAATGTTATAAATGGAATAACAAGATAAAATTAAATTTGCCTATTAATAACTTACTTCTTGTTTGTGTTATATAATAAACATTTTTATCCTCGAGTAAAAATATTTATTGTTTGTCTATTTTGTTTCTTCTGATCACTTCTACAATAATCATCAGACATAGACGCAGCCGTATTTTTTATTATTTTTGTAGTATTATATATGTCAAGCATACATTTGTGTCACACAAAATTCAAAGTTTATTAATATTTACTAACAGCTATAATTACAACACAACAACTTCAGTACCACGATTTCTAGGACGCTGACTGTACATTTCACAGATCGATACATGCTACGCGATAAATATTTGCATTGTTGAATACATTGTGTCAGACTGTCGTTCAAGGCTGTTATTGAGTTCGGCCAGCTGTTTCAAAATACAATACATCCCTGCATTTGGGACAAAGTGCACAACTTTAAATATTAGTCAAATGTACGCAGCGTATTTTAGCGAAACGAGATTTAGATGAATTACTTACTATAGAGCGTTTCACGTTCACAGTGCAGTATGGGCTTTATGTAAAAAACTTATATAGTTGTCAAATTGTTCAATACAATCTGCCAACTGATAAAATAATTTTTGAAGTTTGATTTTAAAATAACTTCTATTGACATAACCTACATAAATTAAACACGTAATTACAATGGAGAAAATTCTTTTTTATATTGACAAATGAAAATCACTAATAAAAATATGGATACATTTGACAACGGTTAGAGAGATTGAAAAAGTAAGCGTTATTGCAATTATTTAAAGAGAAAAGGAGATGTATATATCCTCATTAGAATATATACTTCATCGTGAACCTGAAACGATCTATAAGTGAGTTATTTTACACCAAATAAATATTTTTACATAGTTTAAAAAAGTACCAATATCAGTATATTATACAATATACGGTTACATAGATATATAAACTTTCTTCGAATGATCGTTTTGACGAATCAGAATTCAATGTTAATTTAGGCGGGTCAGAAATTTATATTTGTATATGTAATCTATATATGTGTTTATTTAACCTTTTAAACTATGTAAAAACAATGATTTGGTGTATAATACTCATTTAGTAATTCAAGTAATTCCCGTTTGTAGTCTGTTTTTACAAGAATGAATTGAATATATTTTACTTAATATTTACACTGAATTTATCTACCCTTCAACATCTAATCCATTCTTTGTTTATAGTCATCCAAATCACATCCTTGCTTTTTAGAGAGTGGTGATATACTATATATTCATTATTTAATTTAGTTTCGATGAAGTTGTTTTTACATGTAGCAGCTGCACAATGACTTTCCAATATTTTCTCTATTAATCACTAAACCTGGACAAATGACAGTGTGTTGTCATATATACAGTTGTCAGATTTTCCCCACATTCGAGAATCCTACTCAGTATAAGTTAATATACACTGTTCGAAAAAAGTGACGAGCACAGCCTGTATAATCTGAAGAAGTGGTTCTAACGCAATGAAATTTGGTTATGGAAGTATTACTAACGTAGCATAACTTACCCTCACCTGGAGAGCGGCGCAGCCCTGCTGGGAAGGGATGCATTAATAGCGAGAGTATCCCCCGCGAGCGGCGCGTACCATCGCTACACGACGAGGCATGGAATCAATAAGTCGTTGTATGGTAGCGGGAGGGATGTCCAACCATGCTGCTTCAACTCGCCTCCATAGCTCCTCAACGTTACCCGGGGGAGCCGGATAACGTTGAAGTCTCCGACCGATCATATCCCAGACATGTTCGATCGGATTGAGATCCGGAGAACGTGCCGGCCATGGAAGCATCCGTATATGGTTCTCTTCCACAAAGGTCTGGGCAAACACGTGCAGTGTGCGGTCGGGCGTTGTCTTGCAGGGAAGCACAACGGGCACAACACCTCATCTACGTAGCGGCGAGCCGTGATCGTATGCTGTATACGCATCAGACGTGTACGTCCACCATGAGTAATAGCACCTCATACCATAATGCCCTGCTGGCGGTGGATAGGGCGTGGTTGGATGCACTCCTCGAGAAGACGCTCACCACGTTTCTGATTAACCAAAATTCGCGCGTCACCGGTGCTCAATTCGAATCTTGATTCGTCGGAAAACAAAATGTGCCTCCACTCGACAACCCACTGATGTCTAGCCTCCACCCACTGGCACCGTGTACGACGGTGCTCGCGGGTCAGTGGAATCTGCTGCAACGCATAGCGCGCTCGAAGTTCACTTTCTAGCAAACGCCCCCGTACAGTTCGCATAGTGAGTACGCCTTCCCTTCCTGCTGGCCAAACGGCTCCAAGTTGCCTTGAGGAAGACGTACGCGACGCTAAAGCGCTGTGCATAAGGGCACGATCCTCGCGTGCTGTACTCGCGCGGGGCCGTCCCGCTCGCGGCTGAAGGCGCGTACGTCCTTGCTCCATCCATTCTTCCTATGCCCGCTGCAATGCCGATAATGACCGCTCGAGGCGGCGCGCGATATCACGGAAGGATACTCCTGTCATGTGCATCCCCACAACCATTCCTCGCTCAAACTCACTCAGATAACGCGAACGGCCTTCCATCACGCACAAAGTACGACTACAACTACCCGCTTCCACCACACTACCAATAACCCCCCCCCCGCATCGGTCTCCATGGAGACAACATATTTCAGCTGTCGGAGGCACTCAGTAAAAAATGCAGCGATAGAAAAAGTCAAAACTCGCTGCGCAAACTCGTCTAGAGGAAACCTTAATGCTCCGCTAAATCTACGCATTTATCTTGACACGTTCAGATTATACACGGTGTGTTTGTCACTTTTTTCCATCAGTGTATACGTACGAACGTTTTCGGGTTTTATAAAGAACACGTGTTCGTATGAAATTACAATTCAACATTTTTGTTAATATATAGAGCTGATAAGATTTAAGTATTAACAAAGAAAAGTTTTTTTTTTAAGAGACGTACCCAGTTATAAAAGAAAGATTGCGATTATGAAGACAAACAGGTTCATTGTATGCATTGTGTTAGGTCGTATATGCCGGCCAGATGTTTATGTTTTAGTTAAGTGCTATTGAAAAATTGCAAAATACTCGGTTGTCGTTAGTGGAATCGGCACAAATAGTGGACGAAGTGAAAACATTACTGCACAATATTAAGACGCAAAAAAGGTTCGCGTAGTAGAAAAGTTCGATAATGCTTTGAACAAAGGTATTGATTTTACTAGATTAAGACAGATTTGTGATGATGCATCTACAGACCCGTTATCTATTTATAAAGATTATTTTAATGTGTGTGTTACATCCGTAGATGTCGAACGATCTCAAATTATAAGAAAATTTTCTCACCACGGCGAACGTTGCTTACTGAGACAAATGTAGAAACTTATCTAATGGTGCAGGCCTTTTGCCGATTTCATCCACTTTAGGGAAGTGTTTCTTTATCTCCCGCTGAGTTATAAGTTCTTACGGACACGCCTTCTTTACAAAACGCGATGTATATTGAAAACATTTGTAGATATTAACTTGTACTGAGTAGGACTCTGGAATGCGGGGAAAAGTAACAACTTTAGTCATATATTAATATTCCGACTCGTAATTTAAGACACAGTAGAACCATTCAATTCAAATTACGTGTCCGAATATTAACATATCACAACACAATAGAAGCATTTAATTTAAAACAGGTATTTTACAGAAACTTTATTTTTGAGATGAAATATATATTTATGTATTTGGATTGTTACGTGTACAACAAGTAACATACATGATGTTGTTTTCCCATTGCTTTGTCCAGGTTTATTAATCACTCATTCTTACTTAATATTTATAACACTTATAGTAAATAATATGAAGGACACTGAAATGCTAGAATAAATAACGCCATAACAAGAAATAATCTTAAATACACGGTCATCAACAAACGGTCATCAACAAACGGCAAATCACAATGTAATAGCATATGGAGTCACATATTTTGAATGTGACTTCTAATACATTACGAGATATGGATTGAGCAGCAGCTAAATAAACAACAAAAATGAGACATAATCAGAGGTGCACCGAATGATGAATGTTCAGGACTATCTTGAATTTCAAATACCTGCTCTTTGGTTGAATTAGGATAGTTTAGAACAGAATTTAAATTATAAATCCTATAAAATTTTGAATACTAAAGTTCCTGGGATTTATAATTCCATAATTGCCTGGTCCGTATAGTTAAACGTACAGTTGCCATGCGCAGTAGTTCTAGAACTCCATAAAACCACGGTTTCGAACAAACTTATTGCATTTTATTAGGTACTGTGTATTCCAATGAATTCACAAACTAAAGTTGAAAAGAAAACCAATTAATAGTTTCTACAAAGACGTATATATTGCTAAATAAAAAAAAATAAACTGACAAAGTTAATTAAATCGAGAATCGAAAAGATTCATTTTTGATTCTAATATAGAATCCATATACAATTTAATGATTCACAATTACATATTATTATTAAAAACTTCAATCTAATACCTGTTTATCTCATATTTACAACAATCGACCTTTACATTCACTTGAACCACAATAACATGGTAATTCTTTATCAGGAACGCTATCTATATCATAGTTATAATTCCAAGTTAGTTCAGTGCCTGCTCGAACGTAACTTAAAGTAAAGAAAGCTACCCATGGAAATCGAAGATCATGAGTATCGACAAAAACGTTCTGGACAAATATATTCGGCGAGCAAGAATGATTCAGGAATCTACCTATATTTCCTGTATTTTTCGCGTCCATAATGTAGACATCTTCATCAGAACCGAACATTTCTCTAACAGATTTATATTTTCTTGCAGTACCTTGTCCTAAACTCGAATCAGTCTTAGGATTAAAGCTAGATGGTTCCCTCGGTGCTAAAATAAAAAGAAACCATATTTATTTTCTTTACATATTGTATTGTGCTAAAGTACAGTTCATAAAGTGAAGTTCATTGCAGTCACATGACCAAATTTAAGGCATAAGATTCCCTGAAAACGACGTATTTATGTGTGGTACAAAGAGATAAAGTACAATTTCCGATTCATGCTTGGGCAGTACGAGCTGCAAAGAAACACTTTATGAACTGTAGTAAAATAAGGTAACATATTTGAAATATATTAGGTTTGTTCCAACTATCGGTTTAGTTACGGTACGCGTATTGTTTGGTGATTATTTTATGCGCAAGTGTTAGTTTTGCATTCCTTTTGGACCAGTGATAATTATAAAGAACTTGTAACGTATATCGGATAATTTGGTTATCAATCTATTTTGTAGTATTACCAACGGTAATAATTGTAATAATTAACTTTGTTCTGTCCTATGACATTGTGTGATACTGCTATTGGCGGCTGTAGTTCTCACAGGATGAGCACGTCAGTACAAACGATGCCTGCTTCAGTCTGTGATCTGTTTTGACCGTCCAGTGACTGATTTGTGTGCCAACAAAATTTAGTTGGAACACTTTTGGTATTGTTGTATGTACGGCCCGAAAAAAAATAAGCTAAGCACGGATAAACCCAGGGGGTATAAGTTAAATGGGAAGTATTGAGATAGTGGTGTAATGCTAGGACATGGATTCAAGATGGCACTAACAATCGAAACTCTTGTCGGTCAATTAACTGTCTTGAGCAAAACCGTTTGTTTTAGTTTTACTTTATATACAAAACAACCAACATAAAAACACCAAAAGTGAATTTCGTAGATAAAGTGAAAACGTGGTCGAACTTGATAAAAGTTGAAGATTTGAACCTATTTTAAGGTAGCCAAACGATTATTACTATTTTATTATTACTTCATGCGCAGCTTATATGAATATTAATCATATAGTAAAGAAATAGTTATGTACCTGAATCTAATATAAAGGTGTTTCAATAAGAGCGCAAGATTTCAGTGTTCAATAAAACATGGTTTTCTGTAGCAAAGTATTGAAATATTTATTGATTTAGAAAATATACATTTGGGAATGATGTATGAAACAAAATATCTTGTAAATGGCCGCCACGGCTTTGCTGGCATATGCGTACCCTTTTGACGAAATTTTCAATAACGTTATTGAATACATGTGGTGGTATTTCATTTATACAGCGTGTAATTTCGGCTTTCAATGCTTCGATGGTTGCAGGCTTATTGGCATAAACCTGTGACTTCAGATAACCCCACAGCCAGAAGTCTAAACGCGTTAAATCGCAAGAGCGTGGAGGCCAATTCTGGTCACCAAATCGGGAAATGACACGACCAGGAGCAAACTCGTGCAAGATCGTCAATGTTTCACGGGCGGTATGACATGTGGCACCGTCCTGATGAAACCACATGTCGTCAAGATCAATAGCTTCCAAATGAGGCACAAGAAACTGTGTTATCATAGCACGATAACGTTCGCCATTCACCGTTACTGCATTACCTTCTTCGTTTTCGAAGAAAAACGGTCCAATTATTCCTCCAGACCATAATGCACACCATACAGTGACCCGTTATGGATGCATTGCTTTCTGATGAATCATTCGTGGATTTTCTAAGCCCCAAATGCGACAGTTTTGCCTATTAACGAAGCCATCGAGGTGAAAATGGGCCTCATCACTGAAAATGATTTTGTTTGCAAAATCAGCAGGTTGCTCAAGGATCCAATTGGTGAATTCTCTTCGCTGTTCATGGTCTACTGGCAGAAGTTGTTGAGTCAGTTGGATTTTGTAGGCACGCAGCTGTAAATCTTTAGTGAGAATTCGCTGAAGAGTGCCTGTTGAAATGTCCAGTTCTTGTGCCCGATGGCGAATTGACGTCTCTGGCCTTTCTGTCACACTCTCGCGAATTGCCGTGATGTTTTGTTCTGAACGACCTCTACGAGCTCGTATCGTGTGTTTCACATCACTAACCGAACCAGTACTTTCGAATTTTTCGATTATTCGTTTAACCGTAGATGAATTAGGTACATTATTTCGACCGAACATTGGACGCACTTTACGAATAGTGGCAATTAAACTTTCACCATTTTCATAATAATTTTTGACAATCAGGACGCGTTGTTCTACCGTGTAATGCTCCATGTTTACTAACTCCCATCTGTCAACTTTCGATCTGGCATGTCATAATCATGTGACATTATGACTGTCAAACATGGCGCGCAATTCAAATCTTGCGCTCTTATTGAAACACCCATTATAAATTTTATACAAAAAGAATCTATACTTAAATTTGCATGAATTTTCACACCATGCAGGTTTTAACAGCTGATTGATACTATAGGAATATGTTCACTTAGAATACATGATATTCATTTACTATTCATAGAAAACATTTTGAGGCAAAATATTTAACTAGAAAGAATAGACTAATATCAAAGAACATACCAACACTTTATTTACCAGGTAGGAAATACTTTGTAGCATATTTACCTGATCTATTAATATATAATGTTGCGTGTAATTTAGTATCAATTGACGTATGTCTATAAACCAACGAATATGATATTTGATGGCATTTATAATGTTCCGTCTACATCAAAATATGTCGTACAAGATATTTCAAAGAAAGCAGTTATTGATTCTAGTAATATAATTGTAACAGTAGATGATAAAGTCCTTACTCCAACATTAAAAAGAAAAGTACTATCTCCACAGGTAAAGATATTTGACTACTAGGTAGTTCTTTTTTAAAAAAGTCTTTCTGTGGTTAACTAAAAACTTAAAAAAAGGTATATAACCCCTTACCATAATTATTAATCGTATCCTAAATACGTATTTCGACAACTAAGTTGTCATCATCAGTAGGTAAAACCACTAATTAAAATGTGGCACATGGGGCACAGTAAACCTAGCACAACTGATCACGCAACAACTTTACACGGCGTCCACGTATACACTACTTAAAAATACAAATATATCGACTAAAAATCACCACAAAATTACCTCTCTTAAGGAAACGGTACCCACATGTGTTTACCTCCTTTTCTTAGAATGAAAAGAGACAGGGGATCGGTCCCTTATCTCCGTGTTTGTTTTTAGCGATATGAATGCTTTCGTATGCGTCAAGATCGCGGGGGTTATTAATGGCTTTGACAAGTTGTATTTAAAGTTGTGTATTTAAAGCATGGTTGGCAACGTTAGATTTTTCTAGTCTATTGAATTTAATATGTGATGTGTGTTCTTTAAACCGGGTTGTTATTGATCGGTTTAAAGAACACATATCGCATATTAAATTCAATAGACCAGAAAAATCTAACGTTGCCAACCATGCTTTAAATACACTACACAATATGTCGATTAAAGGGTTAAAACTTGTCAAAGCCATTAATAACCCCCGCGATCTTGACGCATACGAAAGCATTCATATCGCTAAAAACAAACAGATCACCATGAACGGAGATAAGGGACCGATCCTCTATAGCTGTCTCTTTTCATTCTTAGAAAAGGAGGTAGAAAGGTTGTAGACGGTTCAAAAAGAGAGGCACATGTGGGTACCGTTTCCTTAACCCATTTATTCCCATAGTTGCGTTAACGCAACACCAAAAAAAAATTTTTTTTCGTACTAAAAAGTAATAATTTTGGATGTACTGTCAGTAGTATTGCGTTAATAAATATTTAAACAACCTAATAAACATTTTGGGAACGGGTAATCGCATTTTCAATTTTGAATAAAAATAAAATAAAACTGGAATTTTCTAGAAAAAAACTTGTCTATCTAAGTTTAATTTAAATAACAAAGAGCTTACTTTTTCATTTATCATTAAGACGTTCCATATAAAAGATACTTCACATAACATTATTTTGGAGAAAAATCAATCGCCTTTTTTCCGGAAATATTTCTCAAACGGATTTGAAACATAACGTTGCGAAAACGTAACATTGGGACAAATGGTGTAATTGTAGCCATGAGTAATATTCCTGTCTGAACATGCTTTTTCACGTCTTATTATTTCAAACTCCATAAAAAATGCGAGAGATAATAACCGTACTCAATTCGCCTTAGATCAAAATGATCTAGAAATTTTTTTGGGAATATTGCTTTTGAGTGGGTATCACACTCTTCCACAGGTAAAAATTTACTGGTCATCTGATGAAGATATAGGTGCTCAATTTGTGAAAAATACGATGTCTCGAAACGGATTTCCCGACATAAAGCAGAACATTTATCTTGCAGATAACAATCAATTAGACAAGGCAGACAAATTTGCGAAAGTAAGACCGCTGGTTGATCTCTTGAACAGAAATTTCTTGAAGTATGGTGTTTTTAGACATCACTTATCAATCAATTGATGAGCAAATGGTACCCTACTTCGGCCGCCATTCAGCGAAAATGTTTTTGAAGGGGAAGCCGATACGTTTCGGGTTCAAAATATGATGTCTGGCATCTAGCGATGGGTATTTATATCAATTTATACCTTATGCTGGAAAAACTGGTGAAAATGCCAAAAGAGAATTTGGTTTAGGTGAAACAGTGGTCATCAATCTTTTGAACGTATTGGAAAATAAGTCGACTCATAAGGTATACTTTGATAACTTTTTACGAGCTGCAAGCTATTAGTTCATCAACGTCAAGGATACTTTGCTACTGGAACTGTACGTGAGAACAGAATGCTGAAATGCCCTTTAGAGACTTGTAAGTCTATAGGAAAAAACCTCGTGGTACAATGGATTCTCGTTATGATTACGTAAATGAAATAAGCGTGGTCCGTTGGAATGACAATTCTGTGGTTACGGTAGCAACCAATTGTGAGTCTGCACTGCCTAATGTGTTTGTGAAGCGGTATAATCGTAGAGAAAAAAAAGACATCTCTATACCACAACCAAATATGATTGCCAAATATAACAAATATATGGGAGGCGTTGATCTACACGATAACGCAGTTGCAAATTACCGAATAAATATTCGTGGAAAAAAATGGTGGTGGCCGTTATTTATAAATATGTTAGATTCTACTGTGGTGAATGCTTGGAAACTGCACAGATTTGTATACACAGAGAAACCCATTTCGCAGCTGGATTTCAGGTCTGAACTTGTACGAAGCCTCATTAGTGCTAACAAATGTAAAACACAATCTGTTCGATGACGTGGTTCCAGTGCGTCTCTATCATCCAGTGCACGTTTAGATAATGTGGGTTACCTAATTGAAAGAAATCGTGAAAATTGGAGGAGACGTTGTAGAGTATGCAAAAGTACAGCCGTATTTATGTGTAATAAATGTGGAGTTCCATTACATTCACACTGCTTCAAAGACTACCATAATTAATAATTGTAATATTTTTTTTGTGCATATAGTCCCATTGTTGCGTTAACGAAACGCAAAAAATATATAAGAATCAATGGTTTGTCTTTTTTTTACCTTAAAGGATGTTTATAAATACCTAAATAAAAGTTTATTCCTTAAAGAATTTGCGCTTTCCTTGATTTGTCTAATAGTGGTCCTAAATGGGTTAAATGAGGTAATTTTTTCGTGATTTTTGGTCGATATATTTATATTTTTAAGTAGTGTATACGTGGACGCCGTGTAAAGTTGTTGTGTGATCACTTGCTAGCTTTACTGTGCCGCATGTGCGACATTTTGATTAGTGGTTTTACCTACTGATGATGACAACTTAGTTGTCAATATACGTTTTTAGGCTACGATTAATAATTGTGGTAAGGGGTTATATACCTTTTTTTAGTTCTTTATTATTTTTATATAGGCTCTAGTAAATTCACATTTTGTATATCATTTGTAATACTTTAATGTTTCTCTGTTAACAAATATAAGTTTAATGTTTGAATTTTTTGTCATAGGCTGGACTTTTGAAGCCACACATCTAAGACCAAAAGAAGATCCTTTTTATAAGGAAATTCTCTCTTTAAAGAAAAATACAACAAATGTGTAAAAAATATAGCTCTTTTTTCCACTTACACTTTATAATCTAAATATGTATATGTAACACTAATTTTTATTCTTCTTCTTATAGTTATAAAAATAAAATGCAATATTTAATCTAACCAGATTTATTTATTATTTTTTTTTTATACTTATAACAAGAAAAATAAATTCTAATACAAAAAATGAATGTAAGTTAAGATAGATCAGTTCTATTTTAGTTAGCGGAAATGGTTTCGAGATTTGGCTAAACACTGTCTCGATTATTTATCATTGAGTTATACTATCAACTTGGGGATTTGTTTAGGGATAAATTCAACTTAGACCACAAATTATAAGCACGCAATTTTATAGTAACGTATCGACAAATTCGACAATGTTATATGGGAAATTTTGAGATTCGCTCAGCAATGGATATCTTTGTATACCCAAAATGAACAGGAATTGCAATAACGTAGCCGATCAACTCAAATACTCTATCGTACGTCGCGAGATATGTATGAACATGTTTCTTCACGAAAAGGTTTTAGAGTTCTAAACTACATACATATTCCATTAATTAATAATAAAGAACATTTTTTTAAACTTATTTCGTAAATGCTGAACCATGAATATCATACAATAAACAAATGTTCACATGACTTTCTCAAGAGTATGCGGACATGCATTTTGTGTATGGCTACTGTAACGGCAGTGCACGTCAAGCAGTTATTGAATGCCAACACTGGTTTCCCGATAGGCACATTCCTCATTACAGAACGTTTCTGGAAGTATACAGACAATTTCAGGAATGCGGACTGCGTGATTATCTTTTCGACCGAGGAGTAAATTTGTCAGCAGACTTAGAGGAAGAAGCAGTAGCTATTGTTACAAGGGATCCAACTCTCAGTGCACCTCGAATCGCTAGACAACTAGGAGTGCCACGAACGACAGTTTGGCGAATTTTAAAACGTGAGGGCTTATATCCATATCACTATTGCAGGGGACACGGTTTGCTTGAGGCAGACCACTATGCTCGTCTAGTTTATTCTACCTGGATATTAAGATAGTCACGGCTTCATTTTAATTTCTGCAGAACAGTCCTCTCGACAGATGAATCTACGTTCACGAGAAGTGGTGTTACAAATCTGAGAAACCTGCACAGGTGGTCATCAGAAAATCCCAAAGTTATACGCCCATCTAAATTTCAACATGAATTTTCTATTAACGTTTGGGCGGCCCTAAACGATGACTTGTTGATTAGTCCTGTTGTTCTTCCTGGGAGGTTAAATGCGGATAATTACCTTCAATTCTTATTGACGAACTGCCAGGTCTTTTAGAGGATGTCCCACTGAATGTTCAACGAGACATGTGGTTTCACATGGATGGGACACCACCACATTTCGGAATTGCTGTTCGTAATTGGGTTAACGTCAATTATCCAAGATGGATTGGTCGAGGTGGTCCTGTTGCATGGCCACCCAGATCACCCGATCTTAATCTCCTTGACTTTTATTTATTTGGGTACATGAAAAATTTAGTGTACGCGCAAGTTTCGAACACAAGAGAAGAGTTGTTGGATCGTATTCACCTGGCTGCCGAGTAAATCCGAAAAAACAAGTATGAAATTCGTTGGCTTCTTCTGTTGGCTTACGGGCACAAGCCTGCATTCAACAAGGAGGTAGACATTTCGAAAATATTATTAATTGAACTTTTTTTAATAAAATCAGTTTTTATTGACTTTAGGATTACATTTTTTTTCATGATCTGACAATCACATCCATAGATCTGTAACTTTGAAACAAATAAAAATGGATATACAAGTTTTGCGTTTTTGTTACTTGAAATGAAGTCTACTTTACACTCCTAAAATTTGAACATAACGATACGGGACACTTGTATATCAATCCGCCCTCGTAGGTTGTACAGAACAGTGTATTAGCACTAACATCAACTATTTTAAATTTAATCCGAACATACTGAATGATGAAATTTAATAATGCAAGAATAAAGCTAGACAATATTATTACATTTGTGCATTAGCAGAAAAGCCATCTCCTAAATTATGTTGTAATGAACATCCGCGACGACTTTTAAACAAGTTTTAAATTCAAGTTTTCTTCTCCATTCTCCATTTCTCTCCATATAACATTGCTAATGCTAATGCTGGATAATTTCTCGTGGCGTTATTTTTTTCTTTTTCTGACACTTTGAACTTATGTAAATGAGATTTAATGACTATTAAATCTCATTCCCACATGCAAATGTCGCCTAATATATTGCGTTAATTACTACAATTTGACAAACTAAGTTTGTACCAGTATGTAGAGCGCAACACGTCGCGACGTCAACCTTCAACCAATAAGAGCGAAATGTATCCACACGTTCCAAGATATATGTGGCTTTTCACGAATTTTTAATTTTCTGCCACTTGTCTTATTTCTTCTTCCTGTTTTCCTTGATCTGCATTTGGTTTTCTTTGGTTTCATCTTTAATAGTTCTGCTTTTCTTTAATTTGACCTCAGTTGATTTTCTTCACTTATTTGGTTTATAAGCTTTATGTTTATTCCTTCTCTAAAGAATTTTCTAATCTAAACCATGATCTTTCCAATTTTCCTTAGGTAATATTTCAATGGTTTGATTCTTTTTTCATATTTGTCTGTTGTCATCCTCGACTCTTACGCATATATTTTTATAGGTGTTGCTACTTTCTTGAATATTTTTGTTTTTATGTTTTTTGCAAAGGGAAATATTTATGCTACATATCTCCAGTTCGATTTTGGTTCTGTAAATATTTCTTTTCTTTCCATAAATCGTAAAAATAAAGGCAAAACCCATTAGAACCATCTCGACGGAGACACTTTTCATCTATACAAATATCTCGTTTCCACTCATCTATCTCTTGCCCGACTCTGCCGACCGCAAAATCCAAGTGTCATTTAAAATACTTGTAGTACCTAATTACTCTTTGAAGAGTGACTAATTTTCACGAAAGTCAACACAGTTTCTTTTAATTTTCCTAGTTGTAAGTGTAATTTTAATCGATCGATTTTACGATCCTGAAAGTAAAGAACAATCCAATGGATCTTTGTGACAACCGTAATTTTAGAGAATTGAAGATTCAATCGAAATCGGTGAAATATTCATAACAACACCAGCTCTCACTTAGCAATTTAGCCTGTGAAAATGTTGAATTAATAACTCATTGGCCATATACACCTAATTTATCAGCTTGTTTCCTAATTGTTCCCAAACATAAAAAATAAAATGCGTGATGAGCAGTATTCGTCGCCGGAAGCAACTATTGAAAGATTCCAAACACTTGTTTTCAAGGTATCAGCTTCAAAGTGGAAAAAAGCTTTGCAAGTAGGCTCGAGCGTATACGTGGATATGAGCGTACTCAAACACAATAAAGTCGTTTAGTAAATTTTATGTTTTTTACATCGTTTCCAGAAATATTTCCAGAAACGCTCGTATATTGTGATTTATAAGGATTTTAGTTATTCCCCTCAAGTAAACATTTTCGACGCAGAATAGTATTACATTTAGTCACTCCCACTGTAATTTGTGAAATATTAGGTACTCTTAACAAATGTCGCAGTGGTAAGTCACTGGTTTCTCTTGCCGGGTCTCTCTGTCTGATAAGGTGTTCGTGCTCCCCCTTCTCGTTTAAGATGAATACCGACAGCTAAATATCTTAAGTCGCTCAATTGGCGCGGGCGTAATAACTACTAATAGTCAGCCAACGCCCCCTGTATTTGGCGTGGACTGTTTAGGGATGCTAATGCACGAATTTTTTATTATTATTATAAAAAATTTGATTTTTTTTTAAATTTGGTGAATCTGAAGATGCTACGGTGTAGCGAAACAATAGTAGTTTTGTATAAATAGTTTTTTGAAGATTCGTTTTTTATTTTCATCGTTATGATTAAGTCAAATGATCAAATCGTAAAAACCGATTTCGAATGTGTTCAAATTTCATAATAAAAATGAAAAAAAACCTTCAAAACACCAGTTTAGTAAAACATGATAGCAGCAATGCTAATATAAAAAGATAATTCGTAAATTTAACTATAATTAGATTATAAAAATTATTATTGTTACACTTGTACTAACCATAATCTTCATCATCACTGATCATAACCGTATCATCCTCATCCATTTGCTTAAATGGAATGATAGCTCGTTTCTCTTGTTTAATGGTTACTACCTCTTGATTACGTTTTCTTAGTCTCGTCCTTATACCACTACTAACACTATCATCAGCATGCCTTCTTGACTGAAAGCTTGCAGGGATAAAGTCCCTATCTTCCCCAGCATTAGTAATACCTTCATATTCTTCATCTTCATCAGCCACGCTGTCATCACCAGATTCTTCAGGTGTTTTGGTATCTTTTACAATTTCATCTTGGTATGGATCTTCCTCATAATCTTCTTTAGTTCTCTCGGCGGTTTCAATAAAATCTAGCTCAGCTAAATATTCATCGCCATAAAATTTGCCATCCTAAAACAAAGTAATATATGTATTAAAATTAATGAGTACTTTTAATTTTACAAAAAGAAGAAAAATATTTATAATTCGTAATATATTAGTTACAAGTTTCGTGTTACAGTTGATCTTAAAGAATTTAAGTATAGCAAACGCCAATTAAGTTGGCGCGAGGAGGGGGTGCGCAGAAGCCGTTTTTAAAAACGTCCACCCCCACTACTCAAGTAATTGTCAGAATACATTTGTCATTGACGTTTGACAGAACTATTTTGTAATGTCTTTGCTAGGGGATCATACACGCTCAGAGGTTAGAATTATCTGACATTTGATGTAAAACCAAATACAAATCTCCCCACTACTTCTAATCCTGCGCGAACTTACCCCTTCTCGCGCCAACTTAATTGGCGTTTGCTATACATATATTGTTGGTATAAGTGTAAATATGAAAAGTCACAACGTTAATTTGAAGTATTCTCATAAAAGTAACCTATGTTGAGAAAAAGTACAAAATAAAGCAAAATAATGGATTTATAAAAAAACGACAAAATTTAGCTACCGTTCTGTATGCTTTAAGTGTTGCTGTGTGGTTAAAAAGTACAAAATGACGTTAGTAAATTAAACCATGGATTGTACATAAAACAAGAAGCAATGTTAATTTGGTACACATCGAATTTAAAGAAGATTCAGAGCAGTTTAAATTGTATCTAAGTTTAGACGTAGGAACCTTTCAAAACTTACTAAATTTAATAGAAGGAGAAATATCAAAGCAAGACACATATTTATATTTTTCTTACTGTGTATTCTTTTTTGTTGCAATTTTAATATTTGGAGTTAAAAATACAATACATATAAAAAAAAATGTATGTCCAATTAAATACATTTGAATGTGTTTTCATCTTTTTGTAGCAAGTTTTTGCAAGATACACTAGTGAAATGTGTTTCGACTGCCTTATTTGATTTGGTGTCCATCAGCTCTAATCTTCTGGTGTTAACTTAAAAATTTTTAATATACACAAAACAAATTCATACAATTTGATGAAAACAATAAATAAAATAACTATTGTTTGTATATATTATATAAATCTATAACTTATTGCAAGTAAAATTTTTTGTTTGCTTAATTTAATTTTTGAAAGTTCAATTACTAAACTATTTCTTGCTCCATTTTATGTTCCTTTTTCAAAATTTCTTTCTGCAATCGTACAAGTTCTATTTTACTAGCAGTCAACAAATAATTTCAAAGCAAAAAAAAACATTTCACAGCAAATAAGTTTGTATGAATATGTTTTGTTTATAATGCATACTGCGATTTCAAATATTTATACCGACCTTTGTGCAAAACTCAACTTATCTATTATGGCAGTGTTAAGTTATATTGCAATATATTCCAAATTTTATTTAAAATTAGGCTCTGTAGAACGTTTAACTAATATCTAGAGTTATTCTATGATATAATTGGGAAGATAATGTTTATAAAACTGTCATAACAGTGAATATGTAATTACAGTTATACAAAGTAGATACTATGGTCTATTGTATAATTTCAATTCCAGTAATAATGCCTTTACAACTAACTTGAAAATGTTTGGTTTTGCCATTCATTAAAATGATTAAAGAATTACATAATCTTATATGTTGACTTAAATGTTGTAAATTCTTGATAGTTCATTTTATTTTTCAAGTGGTGTTATAGTTTAATTTGATTTGCTGTTTACGCAGCTTTGTTCAATTTATAGTAATTTTAATATAATTTAAGATGTAATTCGATTATATATGTTCATATAACCTACAAATTCGACCGACTGTGTCAAATATATTTGGCCCGGAAACGAAGTTACAATCCATATTCATTTTGCAATTTAAAGTATTTAATATGACGCCGAAGTACTGATTTGAATCATACAATGATTATTGATGACGCAGGGATCATCTTTCCTGGCGAGGTATACTTCAGTAATTTCAGTGTTGTTTATTTTGGCGCATACCGTAAATCAAATCTGTATTTTTAAATAAAAAAACAATATGTGCAATTAAGCATGTACGAGTTATTCATGAGCTTCACCGCCCAAAAAGCGTCAACGTTTGGGACATTTATTGCGTGACGAAAAACATACCATTTTAAACAAGTATAAAATGTTAACGTTGCGAACTTCGAGAATGGGAACAGCAGCAATTGTAATTGACATCTCCAAAACATTAATATTACTTCAACAACAATATATTATAAGGAATGTGTTGTAGAGCTGGCGAAATCAACCGTATTTCGGACAATTAAAGAATACAAACAACCGGGCGAATTTACGCCTCCTAAACGTGTGGGCAGCATTCAAAGCTCCAAAATTTTGATGAATCTGTTAAAAATTATTTTTTTCTTTTTTAAAAATGAACTTCCAACTCTTAATAAAATCATGGCAGAAATAAGTAGACATGCGGCTATACGAAAAATGAGTCGAGCTACCTTACACAGAAACTAAAAATTTATTAATTTCAAGTAAATGTTAATGAAAACCTGTGGTTATTATTATTATATGTAATTTTTATTTCAGATATGTCAAGCATAATAGAGAAAATTTACTGATAGAGAAAAATGAAATAATCAGATGGAGAAGAAAATATCTGATGACAATAAAACAATATAAACATGAAGGCCTACCAGTATTTTGTTGAAAGACTATCTGTGGGATTAAAGAATTCAAGCGGTAAAGGCAGATGATTAATAATACTGTACATATGATCGAAATTAGGGTCTGTGAATGATGGATTGTTGATCTTTGAAGGTAGAAAGACGGCTGACGTGTCACGATGAAATGAATAGCACTGTTTTTGAAGATTGGTTTCCGAAGATATTGCCAAATTGATGGTCAATGCAACATAGCATTCACATAGAACTCAAAGGATACCAACTCCTTCCTAGAGTAAAGCTGCAATTCAAGACTGGTTACATTCCAAAAATATTGAATTTAATGCAGAAATGTTACATGCTGAATTGTTGTATCTAGTACGTCTCCAAAAGGAACAATATAATGTATATGTAACCGATGAAATGGTACTGCAGAAAATAAAACTCGCGCCGTCGTACCGTAAGGCGCCAATGGGTAGCGTTGGTAAAAGAGGAGAAAAAAAAGACGAAAAAAAAAGCAAGGCTTCCGGCGACTTCGATTACCCCACCTACCCGCACCTGCCATTGTCTAGCGGCCCACCCCGCTACTACAGAGCCTCCACTCAGGGGGATGGGGATACCCCGAGGTACCAAAAAAGAAAGGTGGAAAAAGGCGCCACCGAATTTGACACCGATAGACGTCGCAAATCCGGAAATCACGATAACTAAAATTAAGGCTAGCCAAGCGGTGGGTAAATGGCGCAACCAAACCACTAGAAAGCGACGTCCAAGCTAAGTAACGAATCTTTATTATAATAATAGGCTGCCTTGATTGTATGACAAAACAAAGAAAAGAGAAAAATACAACGTATTAATACGCTGAGTAATTATTTAACATCAAAAACAAGAAAGCGAAAATAAAATGTATATAAAAAAAGCTGAATAACTTCTACACAAACCCCCCCGTCAAAATACGTATTCATCTGAGTTCACAAGCTGTGAGCGTGAACCTAAATACAAAACTATAAGCCGGATCTATTGAGCGACCCTCTATATGTCTAGAGACTTATCTATATGCTAAATATAACTAAAGTTAAAATTTCCAGTCTCTCCGGGAGTGTGAAAATTGGCATAAATGGAACAAAACAAAGTTTGACAATGGTTCTATAATATCTTGAAAATGAATTGATTATTTAATTTAAACAAAACAAATAAAAGAAACAATATATCTAAATTTAAAGTTGTAAATCTTAGGAAAAAGAAAACGAAATTTTATTTTAACTCCTATGTGAAAGAAATACGTGTCCTTGATCAAGTTGACGACTCTACGAAGAACACTTTAGATTGTACCGGCAAAGGTCGTTTTCTTTTAAAAACAAAAAAAAAAGTTACATGAATGAAAATTTACGTTGTATTATTAAAAGTGGAATTATTTGAAACTTTGAAATATAACAAAGAAAAAAAAGAAATAAGTAATGTTGCTTCAAATTAATTTAAAATAAGATTATGAAATAAATTACGTAGTATAAAAGAAAAAAAATTGATTAACGTGTTAACTCTGAAGGCTTACGTGAAATCCTCACGTCGCAAAAACCACCAATAAAGCAACCATTGCCTTGGGCTGTAGACAAATGTATGGAAAAAGCTGGGCACTTAGTCCCAAAATGACTTTATTATAACTTATAAATAGATTAAACAGTACAAAAATGATACCTCCTAATAAGCGATCATATAGCCCTAAATTCAAGAATCCACGTGGTGAACGAGAGAGAGAATGAATGCCGGATATAAGCCGGTGTCGGTCTTCGAACTGAGCGACCAAATTTTTCCCGCGTACGCCAATCAGAGAGGAGAGTCAAGGAAAGCGCTAGTACAAAAGGAAATCTACAAGGTTATCAGGCAAGTGGCTCCATCTTGTTGAAACCATGTTTCCACATTAAAACCTTCAAACACCTGTAGTTGTGGAACTAAAATGTTTCTTAACATGTCGCAATACCGTTCACTGGTTACTGTGCTCGCCCTCGTCGGTCTTAACAAAAATAAGGTCCAATGATGCCTTCACCAGACATGACAGCCCACACAATAACTTTTGGACTATGTAATGGTCGTTCGTGTTTCTGTCTTGGATTTTCGTTAGCCCAGTAGTGGCGGTTGTGTTTGTTTACGCGACCATTTAAATGAAAGTTCGCTTCGTCACTAAACAGAATGTTTTCGAAAGTTGGGAAACGTTGAAGCATTTCGTTTGCAAAATTCAGCCGGAGAGGTTAGTCGGTAACGTTCAGGTTTTGAACAAACTGAATTTTGTAGGGTGTAAGTTGTAAATCTTGTTTTAGAATCTTGTGCAACGACGATTTTTTAATGTTAAGTTCTTGATTGCGTTTGCGAACTGATTGAGACGTATTTTCACGCACTGAAACTCTCACTTCTGCAATCGTTTGTTTGTTTCGAACAGAGGGCGGGCGACCTTACAAGGGTTCTTACACCCCTTGATTATTTCTTATGGGGATACTTTAAAGAGAAAGTGTATGTCAACAAACCACGAACTCTACTACAATTAAAGCACAATATCCGGACTGAATTCGACCGCTGTTTCCAGAGAGATGCGTAGACGCGTGGCGGCTAATTTCCGTATTCTTTAGCATTTAATTTTCCAAAACTTTGTCTAGAAGATTAAAAATAAAAATTCTGACTTTTTTTTATTGAATTTACAAATACACCCTACCCTTTCTGGACACCCTGTATGATAAGTTGTAGGCCGCTTGCAATCGAATATGATTAACGACTGTCATACAATCTATGAATTCTTTACTTGTACAGAAACTTCTAACTATAAACTGCATTACTTGCAAGAACTTATTTGAAGAATTCATCATAGTTAATAAAGTATGAAAGTTGTGAAATGAAACACCAATACCAGGCATGTTTCCTTAAAGTATCGTTCCAATATATGGCCGCTGCAGCGGTGCGATCACCACTTCAAACATACGTTGTATTTTTTAAGCGAGGCATTTGGTGATGTAAATAATCAATTGATATTGCAGAAGGATAACAATAATTAAGTCTGTCTCTACGAACACGTAACAACTACGCCATGGAGTACGAATCTTGCGTTCATCATTATGACACCGAAAATAAATGTCAGTCAATGGAATATCGTCGCCCTGATTCTCCACGTGTAAGAAAATTTAAAAGAGTTCCATCAACGTAGAAAGTCATGCTCACCATTTTCTGGGATATAAAGGGAGTCATTCATGCCGAATATCTGGCTGGATTAACAATTAATTCAATAAGATACCGCAAAATTATACGATCACTAAAGAATCGTATTCGTAGAGTAAGGCCCGAAAGAACAAATTTTTTCTTGCATCACGACAATGCCAGACCACATTGCAGCAACGAAATGTTAAAGACGGTGACGAGCCTGGAATTCACAATTGTATTGCACCTTCCATACAGTATTGATTTGACACCTTCAGATTTCAGATTATTCTCAAAGTTGAAGAAGGTATTGAAAGATCAACATTTTTCATCAGGCACTGAAGTTCGGGCTGCTGTTCGCAATTTGATCAACAGTAAACAAGAAACTGTTTTCATAGACGGAATGAAGAAATGGATTTAGCGTTTGAAGAAATATGTTACACTAATTGGTGATTATGTGATAAAATAAATATGTCCATTAGTAGTACAATAAATTACTTTATTTTGAGACTGGTTTCAGTATTTTACCGTTTCTCATTCTTATTTTAGAGTTGGAGATATATAACAACCGGCCTTCGTATCATATAACGAACATAAAAGAATTAGTAAGATAATGAATCCATTTGACACGACATCAAAGAATAAAGGGATACTCAATCGATTCTAAAATATACAGGTTCCTAATGATCCCCTCCATTGCTTCACAAAAAACTAACATCTATCACTTGTTGGTATTTTCATACGTATATAAAAAATTCAACTTCCCTACTCTACCCTACTTATGAGTATCACGCCGAAGAAAAAATATAATCGACACGTAGAACCGAAAACTAAAAATATTTTTTGCCTACAAATTTCAGGGAAAGACAGAATACAAGACCATAATAAACATTTCTAAACTTCTACAGACTAAAACAATTCAAATTACACATAATTAGTTATGTATTTCATTTCACACGTCTTATTTATGTTACTAGTAATCCAAGAGAACTTCAATAAAATTAAGAAAAAGTGGGTTAAGAAATTGTCAATTTTATCTAAAATCGAGAAAATGAGAACCTACAGTTTTCAAGAAGATTTTTCAAACCATTGAAGAAACTGTTTTATAAAAATATAGATGAGTAAAAACATGCCAATTATACGGATTATACAGACTGTACTTGAAATAAAGAGACAATGTATGAAAAATGGAAAGATGTAATCATATATATATAGAATATAAATCAAAAATATTGTCAATTACGATGCAAACCCCAAAATTAAAAACCCACTGAAAATTAGATTATGTGCCGCCAATGAATTGAAAATAAAACTTCTTCATCGTTTTCTGAGCACTACCATACGAAATCTGAGAGTGTGTTGATAGTCTCCTCATGCGAACGCAGCATGACATTTCTAATTTTAACTAGTTTAACATCATTCAAAATAGTCGGTCTTCCGGTTCTCTTCTTGTCTGTAATTGATCCGCATTCACGGAAAAAGGCGATTAATCTCGTTATTGTTGAATTGTTAGGCACTGCGGCATCTTGATATTTCTCAAGAAATGTGTCTACAACACGTGCATATAAGCGACTGGAAAAATATTGTTCAACAATGAAAACTCGTTTCTCTTAGGAAAACATGTTTACAAAGCAGTGAACTCCACAATACTAAAGACGTCATGTGTCAAATTTCCATTACAATGATATCTAGGTTTGTTGTTGGTATTACCTATGGTGCTACCTTGCGGTAGCCGATAGAAATAATTAATCGAAACTACTATTTACAGAAACATTTATTTTGATGTGCGCGACTTTTAGATCTCTCTGTAGTATATACGAGTAAGTACTTACCCTATTTGCCATTTCTTCGGTTAATAAGATGCCAGCGTATATACAAATGAATGATCCTTGTGGAATATCATTTAAGCAACGAATGCCCCATCCTTTCATGTCGGTTTGGAATATCTGTAATTTATGGTGAAGAGGATTTTGCACAACTCTATTCAAACAAGTTGATGAACATTTACATCTGAAAAAGGAAAAAACTCAAAACCTAAAGAAACCTAAAGAACATGGTGAAGGTGGTATTTGAATGTGTTAACAAAAATAATATAAGAACGAATGCTTAATTTTTTGCTAATGTACTTACTTCTTATTACATTCATATATGCCAGAAAAGATAGGTTCTGGTAATCTTCTATATTGGTATCCAACTGTCTCGGGATCTGTATCTTTATCCATGTATTTTAAACATTGTAATGTTAATTGCCAACATGAACACTTTTGTCGATCCTATAATAAAATTAGAGTTTAAACTTTTCAAAAGTTCAAAAGAGAATGTGAAAAATGTGTAAAATTATACCAGGTATCCAGAATGGGTAGGGGGTATTTGTATTTGCGCTGCCCATGTAACGGCGCGGTTTGGAGGGTCGTGGTAAGGATAGGTTGCTGCACCGTTCTTTGGAGACATAGTAGCCATCGAAGTGTACCCGGGAGACCATCGCACTTTTTGCGTACGTGCCTATTATCGCAATGGTGATTCGATAGTCACAGCTCAACGTTTATATCGTGCAGAATTTAACGTACAGAATATACCGAAGGACGATAATGGATTCGAATGTTTGAAAATACCGGTTCGACTGTAAAAATGATTAATCAAGGTCGCCCGCGCTCTGTTCAAAACCAACAAACGATTGAAGAAGTGAGAGTTTCAGTGCGTGAAAATACGTCTCAATCAGTTCGCAAACGCAATCAAGAACTTAACATTAAAAAATCGTCGTTGCACAAGATTCTAAAACAAGATTTACAACATACACCTTACAAAATTCAGTTTGTTCAAAACCTGAACGTTACCGACTAACCTCTCCGGCTGAATTTTGCAAACGAAATGCTTCAACGTTTCCCAACTTTCGAAAACATTCTGTTTAGTGACGAAGCGAACTTTCATTTAAATGGTCGCGTAAACAAACACAACCGCCACTACTAACGAACATCCAAGACAGAATCAGGAACGACCATTACATAGTCCAAAAGTTATTGTGTGGGCTGTCATGTCTGGTGAAGGCATCATTGGACCTTATTCTTGTTAAGACCGACGAGGGCGAGCACAGTAAACAGTGAACGGTATTGCGACATGTTAAGAAACATTTTAGTTCCACAACTGCAGGTGTTTGAAGGTTTTAATGTGGAAACATGGTTTCAACAAGATGGAGCCACTTGCCACACCTCGAAACAATCACTTGAGGTTGTCAATCAACTTCTGGAAAAAGTGATCTCTCGCCAAGGCACTATCAACTGGCCCCTGAGAAGCTCCTTACAAGGGCTCTTACACCCCTTGATTATTTCTTATGGGGATACTTTAAAGAGAAAGTGTATGTCAACAAACCACGAACTCTACTACAATTAAAGCACTGAATTCGACCGCTGTTTCCAGAGAGATGCGTAGACGCGTGGCGGCTAATTTCCGTATTCTTTAGCATTTAATTTTCCAAAACTTTGTCTAGAAGATTAAAAATAAAAATTCTGACTTTTTTTTATTGAATTTACAAATACACCCTACCCTTTTTGGACACCCTGTATGATAAGTTGTAGGCCGCTTGGAATCGAATATGATTAACGACTGTCACACAATCTATGAATTCTTTACTTGTACAGAAACTTCTAACTATAAACTGCATTACTTGCAAGAACTTATTTGAAGAATTCATCATAGTTAATAAAGTATGAAAGTTGTGAAATGAAACACCAATACCGGGCATGTTTCTTTAAAGTATCGTTCCAATATATGGCCGCTGCAGCGGTGCGATCACCACTTCAAACATACGTTATATTTTTTAAGCGAGGCATTTGGTGATGTAAATAATCAATTGATATTGCAGAAGGATAACGATCCATCGCAGTAGGCGATATGGCTCTCTTAGCAGTCCAGTTGCCAATCCTATAGAAAATTTGTGACCAATTTACACGTAAGAGATAATACAGAACAGAGATTGGATCGTATTAAATACAGCTGGTTTTAAAAATTGTATTATATATTTGAGCAGCGAGCGTGAAAGCAGAAGAGAGAAGAGAGAGCGAGTAGTTCATGGAACAGTGACATAATTAAACCATTTCGCAAGAAAACAGGCAGAAAAGATAGCGAAAAATCGAAAAATGTGGCAAAACTTCAACTACATCACCTCTACACCATAAGGTAGTTGCTTATTTTTAATCATTTACATTTACAAACAATTGTTTCATGTTGCATAGATTAGAGTTTATGTAGTTTATATTTTAATAATATAAAAATAATAAAACACAGTTAATAATCACACTTAAAATAGTCTAAACATAATTATTAATAAAGAACATACAAGGAAAAAATAATACTTACGATACAATCATCTGTACAATCACAACCCGTTAAGAAATCGGTGCTGGTATTTAATGCAACATCTTCCACAGGTTCTCTTTTTGTTGAATAATTACAGAAATTTAATGTTGACGAATTAACATAATTTACGACTGTAATTGGACATTCTTCTTTACCTGCAAATAAAAATCAATGTGAAATACGAAATTATTCAGCAGCTCAAAAAAAATAGTGAAATAATGAAGCAATTTTTTTTTTAATACCTTGCGACAAATCCTTTACGAGTATGTTCTTCTGTTCCACCATAAATTCAGCTAGGCAGCGTACGTAAACATTAAAATCAAACAAATCCACAGTCAGGTCCGACTTCGAAATTCGAAGATACATATGTACTTCTTGCATGCTTCGTAAAGTTCTTCCACAGGGTGCTTTATACAATACTGACTTTTTATTCTTGGCTTTATACATAAGTCTATAAAAACCGCATAGTAGCGGTTTAGAGAGAGGGCTATAGCCCTTGAGTCTTGATAAAGAACAGTACATAAAGTCTTTGCATTTGGGATTACAAGAATGAGGAGTGTAGACATTCGTTTTCGGTTTTTGTCTTCTTGGTGTATAATACTGAAAATATAGAATTCTATAGCATCAATGTTCTATAATTAATTATAAAATATAATTAAAATTATATACACAATACCGCCAGAAAGTGTACATTGGAAAGACACTAATTCCACAGAAAATTAAAATTATAATAAGCTTCCATACTATAGTAACACAAAAATGTTAAAAAAGCATGCCTTCTTAGTTTTGTCTTTTGTCAATCTTAGTTTTGTATAGCGACAAAGAAAAAAATATGAACACTTTTTCTCTGCCATTGACTACTCCAAAATATGAACTTTGTGAACTTTGTACAAAAGCTTTAAAATATGAACATTTATTTTTTTTATTTTGAAACGGATTTCAGCTACATAATATGTATAAAAATTAGGGGAAACCCAGAGTTATCAACATTTGAATGCCAAATATCAATGGTCAAACAAACAAGTGCACTTTTTAGTTAGTTTTTACATGTATGCAGACGCAAACGCATGTTTGGTTATTAAGTGTTAATTAAAAGTGAATAATTTGTAAAATATGCATACAAAAAAACATAAATTTCTAACTTTAAAGGAAAAATATGAAATTTTGGAGAATTTACAAAAAGGTGCAAGTGATACTAATTTAGCGAAGAAATATGGAGTGACAAAGTCCACAGCATCTGGAATAAAAAAGAATAAAAATGCAATTTCAAATGTGTCAACAATACATTCATCGGACCTGGAAAAAGAAAAACTATGCGACCGTCGGAGTACCCAAAAATGGAAAAATCATTGTATAAATGGTTTATGCGTATGAGGGATAAGAAATTCCCCATCAGTGGACTAATGTTGAAAGAAAAGGCCAAGGAGCTTCATTATAATATTAAGGAAAATAACTCTGACTTCAGCGCGAGTGACGGATGGCTGCAGAATTTCAAAAAGAGATTCGGCGTAAGATTGCTCCAAATTTCTGGAGAGAAACTTTCTTCTCAACCCCAGTTGGTTGAACCATTTAAAGTGGCACTTAGATCGAAGAGCTTGGATTAAGTAATGATCAACTTTATAACGCCGATGAATCGGGTTTATTTTAGAAAATTTTACCAACCAAAACATACGTGTCGTCTCAGGAAAAATCAGCCCCAGGTACAAAGACTGAAAAACAAAGAGTTACTTTCCTGTGCTGTGCAAATGCTACGGGATCTCATCATCTCAAACTGCTTGTTGTCGGAAAGTCAAAAAAAAACCCGTTGTTTCCAGAATTTTGATTGCCCTGTTCACTATCGTCATTCTAAATCAGCGTGGATGACTGGTAACATTTTTAAAGACTGGTTTCATCGCTCATTTGTTCCAGAGGTAAAAGTTTTTATATTGACATTAATCGACACATACCTATTCATTTTAAAATATTTTTTACATAATTCAGGTGGAACAATTTTTAACCAAAAAAGGGGTTCCAGTGAAAGCTATTCTCTTAATAGATAATGCCACCAAGCTGAGGACGAATTAAAATCTGAAAACGGCTCTATTTTTGTGATGTTTATGCCACCGAATGTGACCCCACTCATCCAGCCCATGGACCAAAATGCTATAAGGATCACAAAGCTGTATTACAGAAATAGCCTTTTGGCTTCCATTGCTGCTAAAGGGGGTGGTTTGATAGAAACTATGAAGCAGACTACATTGAAGGAAGCTATCATTATTTTGGAATCAGCTTGGAGAAGAGTGGATTCAGCTGTGTTATCCAAATGCTGGAACAACATTTTAAATATGGTAGTGTATCAAGGTGATCCCGAAGATGAAATTCCTCTAAGTGTTGTTAGAGAAAATTTGCAAATGAATTTACGTGAATTGGAAGAAAGCGCCGCCAATGTTTTATGCGCCTTACTACCCGAGGTTTGTATTCTCTGAAATGTACTTAAAATTGTGTTATTCTATATTTTTTCATAGGTTGAATATACGGCCTCGAACGTTAAAGAATGGAATGAGGATGCTATTGAATGTGAAGATAATGAAGTAGAAGCCATATCCGATGAAGATGATTGTGTGGAGGAACCAAAGAGGACGATTAAAGCCGGGGAGGCTGTCGATATTTTCAATAAGGCGTTGGATTGGGCTGAAGGTGAAATGGTTGAACAGCGAGTTTTAAATGTTTTAAGAGACTTACGTGAGAAGGCAGTTTTAAAAGTTCTCGACCAAAAGAAACGGCAAAAGAAGATAACCGACTTTTTTGAACATTAGCTTTATATTTCTACGGGCTTATTCAAAAAAACTATACAACGTTTATTAAGCTCTTATTTGACATATTTCTGTGAAACATTTGTCATATAAGAGCTTATTAAACATTGCATAATTTTTATGAATAAGCCCGCTAGCATTTATGTATATGAATATGTATAGAAATAAGTATATTTTTGTTTACTGCAAACAAACTTAATGAAAAAGTTCCTTTTATGTTTTAAAATAAAACAAAAATTTAAACTATTTAAATTAAACTTTCATTTATACAGGAAAGAACTTTAGGTGGTAAGTAAATGACTTGGTTTTATTAAAATTTTGTGCCATTTGTAAATATGAACAATCCCAAAAATTTGAACTGCCCTTGTTTTCATTAGTTCATATTATCGCGAGTGCACTGTACAGTAACTACAATGTTAAAAGAACCTTTCTGCGTAAAATATGAGTTGTGTATATCCATGTATGTATATATACAGGTTCGGAAAGACAACACTTATAATCGGCAGTAAACCTATGTATAAAAAATCGGCGCAGTTGCCACTATCGCTAGTCCCCACCACGCATCAGTCTTCGATATACATATCTTTAAACTGTGCCACAAGTATAACTAGATTAACTAGTCGTGCGACAGTACCAATCCAGCACTTATTGAGAGTGTACCTTCGCTGGTGTCAATTATATCGTCTTCATCCTTCCCGCGTTCATCCTTTCAATTATATCTTTCCATTTAAAATTTATTATAATTTTACCAGTTTCTTCATTATTGTTTTCATTTATTAATTCTTATGCTAGTTTATTCGAACACTTACTTTAATTTCAATTTTTCCTTATGAATTTTTTTTATTCGGTTTTCCTAGAATCTTTTTGTTTTATTTTACTTTTAGAAACATCTTTTGATTTGCATTATAAGAATGCTTTTTGTTTGCGTTTTAGTATTCTATTTGAGAACATTGTTTTTTACGTATTGCATTGATTGTTGTAAGAAGTTTATTTAGTTGGAAAAGAAGTTTTAATTTAATTTTATTTATTTGATGTAATTTATTCAATTTTTATATTAAAAATTCCAAATATGTTAGTACATTGTTATGTTTTATTTTAAATGATGTTTCTTCCGCGAGAACGTACTGTTAAATGACGAGCGGAGGAGGAGCGTTGTGAACGCAAATGACGCAGGCGCACAATTCTTATAGCATGAGCTGTACGATATGGCAACGTGCTCCTAGAATTCTCCTGTTATACATGGAAAGCCGCATTTAAGATGAACCCTTACCATACCTGTATAACATATGCAGATGTTTTTTTAACATTTTTGTATTACTGTGTTTTACACTCGATGTTAGTTAAACATCGATAGAGTCCACACGTCTTCCACTGACACTTGCGCAGATACGTGTTTTGACCAAGAATAAGGAGGTATATATGACTGAAAAGAGACGGAGATATGATGTGGCAGTTATAAAAATATCGAGTGGGTCACGTAACTATTTTCGAATATTTCGCGCTAATTTCTCACTTGTCCGCAAGCCGTTTTGTATTGTTTATATTTGTTTTGCTATTCTTTTCTATTTTCGTCTTTGCTTTCTTTTATCATAAAAATTTTGTTTTGCAAAAACTGCACTATATTGTTGTCATATTAAATGGTAATATAATGCGTTATATGAATTTTATATATTAAACGATAGAATTTAATATTTTTAGGTTATAATAATAGTTAATTGACGAAGGAGATACTTGTTGAAACTTCATTATAACGCTAAGAAATAAGTAATTGAACTTCTAGTTTCAAAAATTCTTTTATTGTAAATCACTACAATATTGTTTCGCCATACAATGGCTTCATCAGGTGGATGAATACTTATACTTATTCTTGAAGATGAAAAAAGTGATTGTGTCCGTGAAAAATTTAACAGTGTATTAGATAAAAATGTAGATTTTACAAAATTAGGGCAACTTTTTACCAATACTGAAGATCCGTTGTACAGATACAAAGAGTGCTTTAACTATGCAAATATAACATCTCTCAACGTCGAACAATCCTGCTCTGTATATAAACATATATATACGTCGCTACGTACGCACCTTTCCGAGACTAATACAGAAACATATATTATGGTGCAGTTTTTTCATCGCGCACATCCGCATTTTTTTGCAACAATGTAAACATGTAGGGTAAATTATTTATGTTTTTTCTTAACGTTTTGTATAGGGATTCGATATATTTATTTTTAAGTAAGCGCACTGTTATTCTGCTAAACTCTCCACGCAACGCCACTGCTGGGGCACATAGTCTGCCGTCTTTAATTATAACAGAAGAATGATCCAAAAAATTTGTCTAAATTATGTAAGAACTTTTTCCTTCAAAAAGAAATAGACAATGAGTTAAAAGTAATGGTTTTATCTCCTTGATTAACTGACTTTTCCCCATTGAGCGTCATTGAAATTACTTGAATCAAAATTTAAAACAGCTAAGGAAAATATTTAGAAAAAAGGGTGACATAACATAAACTCAGATTATTTGCCGAAATTACTGTAAAAAATGCCGAAACTTTGTAAAACTGAAAAAAACCGCACATGAAGGACATTTAAAGTTTGTTTTTATTTTGTAATAAACTAATCAAATAATGTTTGTTTTTTTCAATTTTTTTCCTTTAAAATTAAGCAAACATTCTGTATTAGATATACATTACCTAAAATAAATAAAATGTTGACTGTTTCCAAACTTTCCGACGGTGGTGTAAGTATTGATTCTTTATGTGGAATTTAAGACAACAATACGTGTTTTGTTAATGAAAAATGGAAAGATGTAATTACATATATAGTATATAAATCCAAAATATTGTGAATCAATTACGACGCGAACCCTAAAATTAAAAACCCCGTGAAAATAAAATAATGTGCCGCCTATAGATGAGAATGTCTATAAAAAAAACCTCGATGGAATTTACACGCTGAAATGTTTTAAATTTATAAAAATTATAAAGGTTAACATTGTATAAACAATGTTATAAAACCTCGACAATGGAGCAGCTTTGTTTACTTAGGGTTAAATAACCTCAAAACTATACGTACGAATACATCAGCTGTAAACTCTATCTTTATGTTTAATGCAACTGTTGGTTGTTACTGAAAAGAACAGACGAAACTGATGAAAGGATGTCTCCATAATATGGACTCATAATGTATAAAAAAATATGGCTATAGAATTTACACGCTTCAATGTTTATATTTGTAGAAACTCTTGAAAAGATAACATTGTTTTGACTGCTTTGTATGCTAGACGTTCGAGAAAAGTCAGCTGTTAAAAATTTAAAGCGAGATCGACAATAACAAAACTTCCTTTTTTTTGTTATTGTCCGTCACCTTTAAAATATCGTCTCCGATAGTATTTATGATATGCTTGCAAAGTAGCGTGACAAAATTTTTTTAAATATCTTTGTCATTTTTTCCCCGCTTATGAGGGAATTTTGGAAAAATATGTTGGATTCCATATTCTATATAATTACTTCTTTCCATTTTTCATACGTCACCTTTTTATTTCAAGTACACACGGTATATTAAACTCTTCTAGCATAGTTGCTCATCAAAAGTTTATAGATTTCATCATAATTGAAATGCATAAATTTCAAAGATGACACAACTATCTAAATACACTATTATTTTTTGTATTGTTTACAATTTTATATTATGTTATGCACAAATGCATACAAATGTGTAGATTTATCAGTGAAAAACTCCATATTTATCAGTTTCAAAAATACATTTTACATTCTTCTGCAAAATAAATAACAAAAATTTTATACAAACCACAATTTTTGTTGCTGGAGGTTCACGCGTAGGTGTCGGTAGAAATTGGTTAATCCCATAAGTAATATTATTTCCGGATTGTGGAGGTCTTGAAGTACTTTTTCTAGCTACCGATCTTTGTGGAGGTTGCTGCTGCTGATCAGATTGGGCTGAATTTGGACGAGGATACTCCACATATGGTTCTGAATTCTAAATTTGAATAAGAAATTTATAAGAAAATAAAGAAAAAAAACTAAATTAAAATTAATTTCATTTCAAGATGATTTTCAATAATAATTGTTATATCAACATATTGCCATGGATTTTTCTCGTCAGAAGAAAGAAAAAAAATAGCAGAATTAGATTGAACTTTATTTGAAGAACATTTATAAATTTATGTACTTTATTTTGGTGTCTTTATATTTTATTTCAGACGGGGAACGATAAATTTAAATTTAATTATAATTTTATTGTAATGTATATTTTTGTACACGTTTGTAGGTTGAACGAGCGTGGATTGATATTTGTTGTACGCGCCAAATCGAAGATATGATCAAATATATATAGTTATATATTTTATTCTTAGGTTGCCAGTTTGATTTATATTTTTGTTAGGTGGGAGTAGCTGGCTGTTTCTAGGAAATTCATCGTGAGAGATTCGATAGAGGTTTTCGAGTTAGGATGTGTTTTTGTTAAATTAAATAAAACTTAATTTTATTTAATTCTTTTGATAGCTACGGTGTGTTTTTGATTGCATTGTTGTTCTTAAAATTCATTACGTATACTTTGATGTGTTAAAATTGATATATATTTTGCCTATCAGAATCTCTCGTGAAATAGTTTTTGTAACGTACGTGAAAAAAAACTAAAAATGTATGTATTCTAATCTGATATATTTATAGATATAGTTATAATTATTATTCGATTGATATTTGAAGTTTCTTAAATTGATAAATTTAATTTGTAATTGTATTGTAATCATTAGAAATATTAACGAAACGTATTAGTCTGTTTTTGAAGTTAGTTTTTTTTCGTTCATTTAATTGATGTAGTATATTAGATTGGCGGGAAAACTATTTTGTGACAAGCTGATTTTGTGCTTGGGTAATTTGAGTTGCGTGCGAAAAATAGAAAGTTCTATTTTTGACGTTTGATATTTTGTGGGGATAAAGTAGTATATGACAGCTAATAAAGTTTGTTTATATTGTGTTTTGAATTATTGTTCGGGTTTCATTTAGAGTTTTTTTTTTACTCTTATTCGAGTCAATATTTATAAGAGTTTTTTTCTCTTTCATTAAGACGCTATTTAGTCAAAAATTCTGCTTTATATTTGGTAAAGTAACTTTTTTTTTTTTTTTTGCTTTTTTTAAAGAAAAAATATATGTCTGTGTTGTTAATGGTAGTTTTATTTCTTGAGTTTAATTTGTATTATTTCTTCGTTTAAAACACGACTTTCGAAAGAAAAAACCCTGACGAGGAAGGAGTTCAAGGAAGGTGCCCACCTGACTGAGTCTAGTTCGGAGATATTGCTGTGCATTGTGTAGATAAGTCATTAAGAAAAATTAAGATAACAATTCAAAAGCACAATTCACTGCAATATGTATATATTATTATAGCAGTTTTTCACAATTTTGTTGAATTTTCTAGATTAATAATAATAATTATATGTTGGCTTAACTAGATGACACAAAGAATTAAAATAAATAAAAAATCGCAATTTTTACTGGTTTATATGCCAACAACATCCGATGTGATCACCAGAGAGCGGACTGAAGCAATTTAATGACCAATTGCCCCGATAAAACGTTGTGGCGATATCCGGTATAGCATGTTATAACAGCCCCACTATTTGCTTGCTCGAATGCATTCGTCGAGCGGATGTTATTTCCATCGTTATGAATAGTACATTGTGTGTATTCCTTCATAAATTCAATTTAACAGTGGCGTGTAAGACCGAATGTATATTCGGTCTTATATCCGCTAATTTCCAAAGTGTATTCTCGTGTTTACATGTTGTTATACATGCATATACATATATGTGTTTATTGTTGAGATAGTATATTTTCTATTCTCTTCTATAAGGGATTGTTTCTGGTTTCGTTTCTTTCAGTGTTATTTGGTGGCAGCGTTTAGTATTTTGAAAAATTTGTTTTATATTGTTATATTGTATATTTATCTTATAATCATTTATAAATATTAAGTTTAATTCACTATCTTATTTTTGGAGTAGCTTTCATCTCTTCTTTTCAGTCAATTTCTTTCTGTTCTTAGTATTCCTCTTTATTTTCATTAACTATGGAGAATTCTCGTAGGGCAACCATGGTAGGATGGATTAGAGGCCATACAGATTGGTTGCATATTCGTAATGATACCGAGATATATTGTAATGCCTCTTCATTAAGTTTAAGGCGTCCACAAAAATGTAATGTAAGTGTAAGTGCAGAGACATGTTTCTTTGAAAACTCATCAAGATAACATATGACCATCTGCACCTGACACTTTTAATGAAGAACTGTGTGAAGCTTTCATGGCGGCCAATATCCCATTCAAAAAGCTTAACAATCCAGTCCTCAAGAGATTTCTTACAAAATATACTGATCGTCATATACCAGATTAATCTACTTTACGTAAATACCACTTACCAAAATGTTATTTGAGAACCATTGAAAAAATACGAACCAACCTATCTGGTCATTATCTTTGGGTAAGTGTAGAACGAAAAACAACGGATGCAATGGGATGATATGTGTTAAATGGAGTTGTTGGTATTCTGCATCCGACAACTTCATACCAACTATACTTAATTGCAACTAAAATATTGCTAGTTGTAAATGGTGAAACAGTTGCACAAGTAATTGATCAATGTATTCATAATATTCTGTCATCGGATAACAACTATAAGGACAAGATGCTTTTATTTTTGACTGATGCAGCAGCTCATATGTTAAAAACAGGGAAGAAAAAATCTTCATCTTATCCCAATATGCACACATTACCTGTGCAGCACATACACTATATAGAGTATGTTAATACATCAGGGGTCATTTTCCAAATGTTGATAAGTTAGTTTCATCATTTACAAAGATATTTCTCAAAGCTGAGACAAAAAGTTGATGCCATATATTATATCAATTCTGCACAGAGCCGATTGAAAAATCTATACATTTGAAGTATGGTGCACTTTTGCCCATTTTAATCATGTATCCATCACCAATTGTGATGTGGAACGGACATTTTCTATTTTTAAAGACGTTTTAACATCTAAAAGAACTAATTTAACACAGGAACACCTTGAACACATTTTTATTTGCTCATAATAATGCTTTACACTTTCAATGTTTCACAGAAAATACATAGTTTTGAATTTTGTTCTTTGTAAATTATTTTTATTCAAAATTCGATACGCAATTCGCTTGTCGGCATTACTTTTGTTTCGGCAGTAGTTACTGACAGTTACCAAACCGTTTATTAAATTCGCTCTGTTGTGCATTGACAGATACATATTAACTGCATATGTATAGCAAACGCCAATTAAGTTGGCGCGAGGAGGGGTAAGTTCGCGCAGGATTTGAAGTAGTGGGGAGATTTGTATTTGGTTTTACATCAAATGTCAGATAATTCTAACCTCTCAGCGTGTATCACTTTATGATCCCCTAGCAAAGATATTATGTTCCGTCAAACGTCAATGACAAATGTATTCTGACAATTACTTGAGTAGCGGGGGAGGACGTTTTTAAAAACGGCTTCTGCGCACCCCCTCCTCGCGCCAACTTAATTGGCGTTTGCTATACGTATCAAATTGTTCGAAAGTCACGGATCGCTTACAGAAGCAAACCTATTGCGCATACAAGGCAAATGCCTATGAATCATCAATCGCTCAAGTCCGCTCTCTGGTGATCACATCGTTAGGGCGACCTGGACAGGGATCATCATTGATTATCGGCCACGTTTAAACAATTTGGACCACTCGCAAATAATTGACTTGAAAGGACGATCAAAATTTAGTTCAGGAGTGGACACCGAAATCGATCTGCCTGGTCTGCCTTTTGAATGACGCAATCCAATTTTTGACAATCGCATATGATGGGCATTGATCTGTGTGTTAAGCATACCTTCTTAATTTCCTTACCACTTAACCTCTTCAAATACAAGTATTTGGTGATGCCTAGATACTCAAATTCATCAATTTTCATTCGACATGCTTTCTTTCAAAATTTACTACAAAGCAATACTTCAACTTCTTGACGTAAAATTTTACAGCGACACTTTTAAAATGTCATTATTTCTTGCCATTATAACAAGATTTTGTTTTGTTTAAGGAAAATGGCCTAGACTAACTAGAAATCAATACCCCCTTGTATATGAAGTAACACTTACGACATTGGTTTTCCTAGTCATTCTCTGACGATGTTGCAATCTATTACTAGCCGCTTGCTCTTCTTTGAACATAGGGTTCAGCCTTGTAGACCCTCTGTAAATCCATTCAATTCTGTTTGACGCATCGAAAAACATCTGAACAAGAGAACAGTCGACGCTCATGACAGTCGTTACCCACCATTTGCCTAAATTCGTTTCATTATTTACGGTTCACATATTAGTTAAGAAATGTTTAAAATAGCACAAGGCACAACATATAATTCCTGTATTTACCGTTATATTCAGTTCTAATCGTTTGATCTTTGTGTAATTTCACCATGGGCCTCTCTGGATACTTTTCAAGATATTTTTTGATGAAGCCTCTAGAGTTAATATTTACATCTTCCCAAACCTCCTTACTACTTTCATAGATTGGATGAACCAAATTGAAAGTGACGTATTGTGCGTAACCATCATCGAAGAATATAAGATACCTGAAACGATTTCAAATTTAATTCAAATATTTATTAATTTTTCAATTTCAATATAATCAGGAATACATTACTACGAATTAGCAAACAATTTTTTTCAAAATGGTTGCTTCAGTCATTAAATATGGGGTCGTTATCGTCCTTAAAGTTTCAAATGGAAATAGAGCATAATGATGCCTTTTAAAAACATTTTCTTAATTTTGAAACAGACACTTTATCCACTCTTGCATCCTTAAAAAGTTAACAAAACGTAACCTTGAAATTTTAAAAAATATTCCTTTATCCTCAGAGTTGATAGTGTGATGACTCTTCCAACGATGCGACGCGCGTCATACCTCTGGCGCTTTCTGGATGCATGCAGAACGTTCGAGAAGAAATTTCACATTCATATATAAACCGTCGAGGAAGAGCGGAGTGAACATAAATACTGTGATGACTCATCCAACAACGCGTAGCGCGTCATACACACTAGCATTTACTCAATCGTTCTGCCTGCATCTAGAACATATTCACAATATAAAAGCCGCGTCGAAGAAGGGATGGACAGACATTCAATACCCAAGTCTCGCGAAGTATACATAAATATAGTTACATAAATATAAAATACATAAATGTACTTATTGTTGTTAATAGTTAGTTTTATATTGTTATACGTTTTAATATTAATATAGTGTGTGTGTCTAAAGTTATTGTTAGTTTTATTTAAGAACCCGTAAAGACAAACGTTACAGTGGTATTCAGGTGTGGACTAATTAATAAATAATAAACTAAGTAGACAATTAAGTGTTAATTAAGTATTCGTTTAAATAAATATACAGTGCGGAAAGACGTTATTTTAAATATCGTGATGGCTAATAGAATGAAACTCACGGAATTGAAAGTGTCCGAGTTAAAACGAGAATTAGAAGAGAGGGATGAGGATACAACTGGCAAAAAGTCGATCCTCCAGCAACGGCTTCGCAATGTGTTGATCCAAGAAGGCGAGGATCCAGAGAATTATGTCTTTCAAGTTCCAGGCGGAGATGCTGACGTGAATTTGCTGTTAATTCAAATGAAGCAAATGGAACAGAATAATCTGGATAGTGCGAAAAATATGGAACAACGATTAATAGAGAATGCGCAAATTCAAATGCAACAAATGGAGCAGAAGAACCTGGAAACTTAGCGAAAACTCTAGAACAAAGACTAATAGATTCACAAACTCAAATGCAACAAATGGAGCAGAAGAACCTGGAAACTTCTGGAAACTTAGCGAAAACTCTAGAACAAATGGAACAGAAGAATCTGGATAGTGCTAAAAATATGGAACAAAGACTAATAGATAATTCGCAAACCTTGGAACAGCGTCTAATAGAGTCACAAACTCAAATGCAACAAATGGAGCAGAAGAACCTGGAAACTTCTGGAAACTTAGCGAAAACTCTAGAACAAATGGAACAAAGAAACCTAGAAACCGCTAGAATCCTCGAGAAAAATCTGGAAAAGAAATTACTAGAAAATTCTAGAAACTTCGAAAAAGTTCTAGAGCAGCGACTAGCGGAAAAATCAGAAGCGTTAAAAGAAGAGGTTTTCACAGCTGTAGAAGAGAAAATTGGAGAACATTCTAGACTTTTAGAGGCAATAATGATTGAGATGAAATTACCCGCTGCCATGAGTCATTCTGATCCCAGGCAGGTCAACGAAGAAGTCATACCGCGGCCCATCGAAATAAAAGAAGAACTTGTGGCTATTTCAAGGACCAGAATCAAGCCACCAACCTTTGATGGAAAGACGTCATGGGCAACTTACCTGACGCAATTCGAAGCGGCCGCAGAAGCAAACGCATGGTCTTCTGCCGAGAAGGCGACTGCTTTAGTCATAGCATTGAGGGGTGATGCTAGTGATTTTTTGCAGACATTGCCTCCTGAGGAACGTAAAGACTATTCTCAACTCATTAAACGCTTGGAGATGAGATATGGCCACGCGCATTTGGAGCAAGTATACCATACCCAACTGAAGAATCGATCACAGAAGAAAGGCGAGAATCTTCAGGAATTTGAGGCAGATATTGCTCGTCTAGTTCGACTTGCATATCCGATGGCGCCAGATAATTTCATGGAACACCTAGCTGTCCAGACGTTCATAGATGGTCTCCGGGATATTGATACGCAGCAAGCATTAAGGTTGGCAAGACCGAAAACCTTGATCGATGCTTTGGCGCACGCGCTTGAGTTTGAGACTGCTAAACAAGCCTCTCGGAACAATGCTCGTGGCTGTTCTGTCGACGAACAGGAAAATGAGGTGTTCATGGAGCAGGTGGTTAGTCAAGTCCTAAATCAGATCAAATCAAATAAAAGTGCGCGGCCATGCGGGAATTGTAGAAGAAACGGTCATATCCAGAATAAATGTGATAAAAGGACCAAGAAAGAATCCGCTGAGAATCCGAAAGTCCCAAGAACTGCCCAAATCGCATCCTTGCAAAATCAAACCAATGGCCTGTATGTGGATGCTATTATGGAAAGAAGAACCTATGCTTGCTTGCTAGATACTGGATCGACGAAAACCATTGTACGACCCGATTTAATATCCTGGAATAAAGAATTACTTTCTAGCAAATGGAGACTAAGGACAGCTACTGGAGAAGCAGCTTCTGTGGAAGGTGAAGTAGATGTCAATTTTGTCATAGGACCAACATCAATCCGACATCGTGTTCTCGTAGCCGACATAGAAGAACAGATAATCTTGGGATTAGACATCATGAACACCTACGGCTTCCAGTTAAACATGAAAGAAGGCACTTTAAAAATAAATAATGAGGAATTGTTTCTTCATGGGAAAAATTGTGGGAGTGTACAAGTAATTACAGCAGAGAATGTTGTTCTGGATGCAAGAAGTGAGACATTTTTGACGGCGTGTACGGAAGGTGATTATTTGGACGGAAATGTTGCATTGTTGGAACCAAAGGCTGATGATGACGAGGTGGGTCGAGGAATAGTAGTTGCCAAAATGCTGGTTAAGACTCAGAAGACTGTACCGATAAGGGTAATGAATGTGAACCATTACCCTGTTTCATTGAAGAAGGGTACTATTTTGGGGTGGTGTTCACCAGTGTCGGCCGTCGTTCATCATATAGAGGCGGAGAAGAATGGATTCGTGCAGGTTTCTGAGAAATTGTCCAAGATAATCGACTCCGCCTGTCAAGGATTGAGCAAGAAGGAACAAAGTCAAGTTAAGGACCTAATCAAACATTATGAAGACGTCTTTGAAACTGAAACTGGTACGAAAGGCAGAACAAATATTGTAATGCACAAAATAAATACCGGCGATGCAAGTCCAATTCGACAAGGACCAAGAAGGTTACCACTGGCAAAACGTGAGGAAGCCAAGCAAATTATACAAGATATGGAAGGCCAAGGAGTAATTGAACCATCGAATAGTCCATGGGCTTCACCGGTGGTCCTTGTCAGGAAGAAGGATGGATCTACCAGATTCTGTGTGGACTATCGTCGTTTAAATAGTGTGACCAAAAAGGACAGCTATCCTCTCCCAAGAATAGACGATACGCTAGACACCTTGGCAGGAGCAAAATGGTTCTCCACTCTCGACTTAAAGAGCGGTTATTGGCAAGTGGGAATGGATCCCAATGACAAAGAGAAGACTGCCTTCAGTTTAGGTACAGGTCTCTGGCAATTTACAGTCATGCCATTTGGACTGTGTAACGCCCCAGCTACTTTTGAGCGACTCATGGACACTGTACTGAGGGGACTGTCTTGGAACACCTGCCTTGTATATCTCGATGATGTGATTGTGGTAGGGAAGACCTTTGAAGATCACATGAAAAATTTGGAAGTAGTATTCCAGAGGTTGCGAGATGCCAACCTGAGATTAAGTCCAAAGAAGTGTCACCTTTTCCGCAAGGAGGTAAATTACCTTGGACATGTGGTTTCCGGAAAAGGAATTGCTGTGGATCCGGAAAAAGTAAAAGCTGTGGAAAAATGGCCGGTACCCAAAGACAAACATCAGCTAAGAAGCTTTTTGGGATTATGCACATATTATCGACGCTACGTTCCTGGATTCTCCAACATTGCAAAACCACTTACTCGCCTAACAGAAAATCGACCATTCATTTGGAACAACGAATGCCAAGCGGCCTTTGAGTTGTTAAAAGGTACGTTGATCAGTGCACCTGTTTTAAACTATCCACTGCCATCTGGGAGGTTTGTTTTGGATACGGATGCCAGTAACGTCGGGATTGGTGGCGTGCTCTCTCAAATCCAAGATGGACAAGAAAGGGTCATTGGATACTTCAGCAAGACCCTGTCCAAACCGGAGAGGAACTACTGCGTAACCAGGAGAGAACTATTGGCAGTAGTTAAGACCATTGAGCACTTTTACAAGTACCTGTATGGGCAGAAGTTCCTGATCCGCACTGATCATGCCGCCTTAAAGTGGCTCTTGCAATTTAAGAATCCAGAGGGTCAAGTAGCTAGATGGATTGAGAGGCTACAGGAGTATGACTTTGTCATTGAACACAGAGCAGGCCTCAAACATCAAAATGCAGATGCCCTTTCCAGAAGGCCCTGTCCAGAAGACTGTCGATACTGCAACAGAATCGAAGACAAATCGGCCAACGCTCTTCGAACCACCGTTGTTGATGACCAATGGCAACCTGACAATTTGCGCGCAGATCAAGAAGCTGATCCGGATCTTGCAGTCCTCAGGGCTTGGAAAAGAAATGGGCAAAGACCGACCTGGCAAGAAATTGCTCCCCATTCACGAGAATTGAAGTCATACTGGGCACAATGGGATTCCATAACCATGGATGACGATCTCCTGAGACGTGAGGTCGAAAATCACGATGGAAGTGAGCGCAAGATACAAATGGTGGTTCCCAAGAAAAGAATACCAGAGGTATTGCGAGAACTCCATAATGGTGCTTCTGGGGGACATTTTGGAGTCCATAAAACACTAGAGAAGGTGCGCCAGAGAGTTTACTGGGTGAATTGTTCACGAGATGTGAAAGAATGGTGCCGAAAGTGTGCAAATTGCGCCGGAAGCAATGGTCCCCAGAGACGTCGACGTGCACCCATGCGGCAATACAATGTAGGAAGCCCATTTGAAAGGATCGCCATAGACGCCGCCGGTCCTTTTCCAGAAAGCGACAAAGGAAATAAATACATAATAGTGGTCATGGATTACTTTACCAAATGGGTTGAAGCATATGCTCTACCAAATCAAGAAGCTGGAACTGTAGCAGACGTGATTGTGAAGGAGTTAGTCAGCCGTTTTGGTGTACCCTTGGAACTTCATTCCGATCAAGGGCGGAATTTCGAGTCCAGTCTATTCGAAAAGATGTGTGGACTTTTGGGCATACGGAAGACGAGGACAACTCCCTTACATCCACAATCAGATGGGATGGTAGAGCGAATGAACAAGACCATGATCAGACAGTTATCCAAAGTGGTCTCCGAACACCAGAGAGATTGGGACGAACATTTACCATTATTTCTAATGGCGTATCGGGCCGCCGTTCAAGAGACAACTGGCCAATCACCAGCAAACGTGCTATTCGGGAGGGAACTCCGATTGCCCTGTGATTTAAAGTTTGGGAGCAAGCCTGGTGAAGATCTTGCCGGAGAAGATTATGTCAGCACGCTCAGACGACGACTAGATAATATCCATGAACAAGTCAGACATAATATCCAAGATGCTAGTGACAGAATGAAGGAGAGCTATGACATCAAGGCCGAGAAGAGTGGTTACCATGAAGGCGATCGGGTTTGGTTATATAATCCACAACGCCGACGGGGCCTATCTCCAAAACTTCAAAAGAATTGGGAGGAGCCGTACGAGGTGTTGAAGCGGATCAACGATGTAATATACCGAATCAGGCGAACACCTCACACTAAGCCAAGAGTCGTACATTTTAATCGATTAGCCCCATACTCTGGAGACAATGACGAAACCGTTGACTTGCGCCGATTGGATAGCCAATACCACGAACTAACCTTCGAAGACTTTATGCAAGAGTATTCTGGTTCGAGAAAAGCTCGATTTGGGGTAACCATCGAGAAACAGCAGGATTTGTTCACGGTGCCGCCAGACTACGCGCTTGCTCATTGCGTAGCCCGAGATCTACGAATGGCCAAAGGAATTGCCTGGGAATTTAAAGAGAGATTTGGCAGAGTCGAAAAGCTAAGGCAGCAGGGACCAGCAATTGGGAAGAGTCTCCAAATAATAAATGAAGGACAGTCCATATTTTATTTGGTCACGAAAGAACTGTCGAGCCTAAAGCCAACCTATCGAGCCTTATGGGAGGCCCTGACCCACTTACGCGAACAAATGTTACAGCAAGACATTCTGAAATTAGCAGTTCCAAAATTGGGTTGTGGATTGGACCGCCTGGACTGGAGAATTGTAAGGAGCATGTTAGAAGTAATCTTCCGACATACTGGTATGGAAATTCGGGTATGCAGTTACCGGCTTGAATATTCCTGTCTATCCAGGCAAGATAAGACCGTGGACTGTTATTTCGATATGACGTCGCAATGTAACAAAGGCCCTACCTGTCGATTTCGTCATCGTTTAAGGAGACCAAAGCATGACATGTTTCGGGACGAAACTTCATTCTTAAGAAGGAGGCAATGTGATGACTCATCCAACAACGCGTAGCGCGTCATACACACTAGCATTTGCTCAATCGTTCTGCCTGCATCTAGAACATATTCACAATATAAAAGCCGCGTCGAAGAAGGGATGGACAGACATTCAATACCCAAGTCTCGCGAAGTATACATAAATATAGTTACATAAATATAAAATACATAAATGTACTTATTGTTGTTAATAGTTAGTTTTATATTGTTATACGTTTTAATATTAATATAGTGTGTGTGTCTAAAGTTATTGTTAGTTTTATTTAAGAACCCGTAAAGACAAACGTTACAATACAAATACATAAACGTGCTTATTGTTAGTAATTAGCTTTTATATTGTTATTCGTTTTATTATTAATATAGTGTGTGTCTAAAGTTGTCGTTAGTTTTATTTAAGAACCCGAAAAGTCAAACTTTACAGTGGTATTCAGGTGTGTGTGGTTTAATAAATAACGAACTAAGTAGACAATTAAGTGTTAATTAAATATCTGTTTAAATAAATATACAGTGCGAAAAGACGTTATTTTAAATATCGTAATGGCCAATAGAATAAAACTCGCGGAATTAAAAGTGACTGATTTAAATCGAGAATTAGAGGAAAGGGATGAGGATACAACCGGCAATTCTCCAGCAACGGCTTCGAAATGTGTTGATCCAAGAAGTCTTCCAGAGAATTACTTCTTCCAAGTTTTAGGTGGCAACGCTGATGCAGATTTGTTGTTAATTCAAATGGAAAAAATGGAGCAAAAGAGCCTGGAAACTTCTGGAAATTTAGCAAAAACTCTAGAACAAATGAAGCAGAAGAATCTGGACAGTGTGAAAAGTTTGGAACAACGGTTAATAGACAATTCGCAAACTTTGGAACAGCGTCTAATAGATTCACAAGCACAGATGGAAGAAAGAAACCTAGAAATTTCTAGAATTCTCGAGAAAAATCTAGAAAAGAAATTATTGGAAAATTCTAGAACTTTCGAGAAAAGTCTGGAACAAATGGAGCAAACTTTGGAAATGATGGAAAAGAATAATTCTGAAAATTCGAGAGCTTTAGAGAAAGTTCTAGAACAGCGACTAGCGGAAAACTCAGAAGCGTTAAAGGAAGAGGTTTCATAGCTGTAGAGGAGAAAATTGGAGACCATTCTAGACTTTTAGAGGCAATAATAACTCAGATGAAATTACCCGCTACCACGAGTCATTCTAATCCCAAGCAGGTCAACGAAGAAGTTATACCACGGCACATCGAAATAAAAGAAGAACTTGTGGCTATTTCGAAGGCCAGAATCAAGCCACCAACCTTTGATGGAAAGACGTCATGGACAAAGATTATTCTCAACTTATTAAACGCTTGGAGATGAGATATGTCCATGCGCATTTGGAGCAAGTATACCATACCCAACTGAGGAATCGATCACAGAAGAAGGGCGAGAATCTTTAGGAATTTGAGGCAGATATAGCTAGTCTGGTTCGACTTGCGTATCCGATGGCGCCAGATAATTTCATGGAACACCTAGCTGTCCAGACGTTCATAGATGGTCTCCGGGATATTGATACGCAGCAAGCATTAAGGTTGGCATGACCGAAAACCTTGATCGATGTATTGGGGCATGCGCTTGAGTTTGAGACTGCAAAACAAGCCTCTCGCAACCATGCTCGTGTCTACACTGTTGACAAACAGGAAAATGAGGAGTTCATGGAGCAGGTGGTTAGTAGAGTTCTAAACCAGATCAAACCAAATAAAGGAGTACTGCGATGCTGGAATTGTGGAGAGATTGGTCACGTTCGGAGTAAATGTGGTAAGGTGGCCAAGAAAGCATCGTCTGAGCAGCAGGAAAACTAAAGCGGGTCGATGAGCGGGGACAATCATCGATCCAGCATCAGGAAGCCCCAAGGGCGCTTGGCCAAGTCGCATCCTTGCAACATCAAACCAATGGCCTGTATGTGGACGCTATTATGAAAGAAAGACCTATGCTAGCTTGCTAGATACTGGATCGACGAAAACCATCGTGCGGCCCGATTTGATTTCCAGGAATAAAGAATTACTTTCTAGCAAATGGACACTTAGGATAGCTACTGGAGAAGCAGCTTCTGTGGTAGGTGAATAAATGTCAATTTTATCATAGGACCAACATCAATCCGTATTAATTCAAAGAATATCAGAGGTATTGCGAGAACTTCACAATGGGGCTTCTGGGGGACATTTTCGAGTCCATAAGACACTAGAGAAGGTGCGCCAGACATTTTACTGGGTGAATTGTTCACGAGATGTGAAAGAATGGTGCCGAAAGTGTGCCAATTGCGCCGGAAGCAATGGTCCCCAGAGGCGTCGACGTGCACCCATGCGCCTATACAATGTAGGAAGCTCATTTGAAAGGATCGCCATAGATGCCGCCGGCTCTTTTCCAGAAAGCGACAAAGGAAATAAATACATAATGGTGGTCATTGATTATTTTACCAAATGGGTTGAAGCATATGCTCTACAAAATCAAGAAGCTGGAACTGTAACAGACGTGATTGTGAAGGAGTTCGTCAGCCGTTTCGTTTGGAACTTCATTCCGATCAAGGGCGAAATTTCGAGTCCAGTCTATTCGAAAAGATATGTGGACTTTTGGGCATACGGAAGACGAGAACAACTCCCTTGCATCCACAATCAGATGGGATGGTAGAGCTAATGAACAAGACCATGATCAGACACTTATCCAAAGTGGTCTTCGAACACCAGAGAGATTGGGACGAACATTTACCATTATTCCTAATGGCGTATCGGACCTCTGTTCAAGAGACAACTCCAGCCAATCACCAGCAAACGTGCTATTCGGGAGGGAGCTCCGATTGCCCTGTGACTTAAAGTTTGGGAGCAAGCCTGGTGATGATCTTGCCGGAGAGGATTATGTCAGCACGCTCAGACGACGACTAGATGATATCCATGGACAAGGAAGATATAATATCCAAGATGCGAGCGACAGAATGAAGGAGAGCTACGACATCAACGCCGAAAAGGGTGGTTACCATGAAGGCGACCGGGTTTGGTTATATAATCCACAACGCCTAGGGGCCTATCTCCAAAACTTCAAAAGAATTGGGAGGGGCCATACGAGGTGTTGAAGCGGATCAACGATGTAATATACCGCATCAGGCGAACACCTCATACTAAGCCAAGAGTTGTACATTTTAATTTTACGATTAGCCCCATACTCTGGAGACAATAATAACGAAACCGCTGACTTGCGCCGATTGGATAGCCAATACCAGGAACTAACCTTTGAAGACTTTATGGAAGAATATTCTGGTTCAAGAAAAGCTCGATTTGGGGTAACCATCGAGACACAGCATTATTTGTTTACGGTGCCGCCAGACTACGCGCTTGCTCATGGCGTAGCCCGAGATCTGCGAATGGCCAAAGAATTGCCAGAGAATTTAGAGAGATTTGGCAGAATCGAAAAATTAAGGCAGCAGGGACCAGCAATTGGGAAGTCTCCAAATAACAAATGAAGAACAGCCCATATTTTACTTGGTCACGAAAGAGCTGTCAAGCCTGAAGCCAACCTATCGTGCCTTATGGGAGACCCTGGCCCACTTACGCGAACAAATGTTACAACTAGACATTTTGAAATTAGCAGTTCCAACTCAATATTTTTCCAATCAGTAATTTCGCTCGAAAAACTTACATTAGAAAAAATCGCTCGACCTTTCGGTCTCGCGATTTTTTCATGTAAGTTTTTCTCGTCAAATTACTGATTGGCAAAATAATTTCGTTACAAAGAGAAATTTATCCGATAAAAAAAAAGCTCTTGTGTTTTTACTTATGATAAATTAACTCCTATATAAAAATGTCCATTTGCGGGTGACATTTTTGTCACTTTGACAGCGATAAAAACCTACATAGCTTTTTATCACCGATAAAAATGCTTCTTCCTCAAAATTGGATTACATATCTAGTAGCCCTGCATCACTTAATTTATTTTGGCAGCTGTCAGTTATAATAACTATTAAGTACCGTTGAACATAAAGTGTATAATTATGAGTCGGTTTGGGAAAATACAAGATCGTCAATATGGAGACAATTTAACGAGTTTTGTCAAGTTCGAAATTACAAACTTTCAGAAATAAGTCCTTTACACGAAATAGCAAATATATTGAAAGATTGGCCTTATAATATGAAAATGAAAAACGGAGAAGATTATAAAGAATATACGGTTAAAACAATCTGGAATTCAACTGCGAAGATGATTCAAGAAAAATATTTCAGTGAGTACAATATTAAACTTGATCCTTTTACAGACATAATTTTTAAAGAATCCCGCGATGCGAAAAATTGTAAACGAAGGGAATTACAAACTCTTCCCGAGAAAAGAAAAGTAAGTTCTATGCCAATAGACAAGAAAGATATAGTAAAAATGGCAAAATTGTGGAATATAGATGAACCAGAGGGATTACAAAAAAGATTCTTTCATATAGCTTCATATGAATTAGCGTGGAGGAGGAGAAGCTGTAAAATGTAAAATTTACCATTTTAAAGAAGAAAAATATCAAGAAGGAACTCCAACAGGAAGAATTGAATATAATTCTATATTTTCGAAGACAGCACAAGGTGGGTCGAAAAAATTGATGGACAGTAAATGGTTGACAAAAAATGATATGGATGAAAGTATTTGTCCGGTTAAATTATTAAAATTAGAAAAAAGAAAAGAAAATATAACATCTGAACCAACAATTAATAAAGATAACTGGACACTCTTCTTCATCATCAATTAAACCTTATCTCCAAATTGACCCTGAACATCACGAAAATCTTGTCAATAATTTACGCGAATCCGATAAAATAAGACAAAACAATTATTCAACATGTGTAGAAAGCAACAAAGAAAATAATATTTAAATTAGTACACCAAACCAAACAATTTATACTAATTGTCTCTTGCTTTCAAATAAAAATAATTATTGTTTTTGTTTATTCATATCGTTAATTTATCTTGCCAAAAAACACTCGAGCTTTTCTTTCACGGATAATTTTTTTTTTAAGTCAAAATTTTTCCAATCAGTAATTTTTCTCGATTACATTAGAAAAAATCGCTCGACCTTTCACTCTCGCGATTTTTTCATGAAAGTTTTTCTCGTCAAATTACTGATTGGCAAAATAATTTCGTTACAAAGAGAAATTTATCCGATAAAAAAAAGCTCTTGTTTTTACTTATGAAAAAATTATATTGCTATTCACAAAATGACAAATGTCAAAATTACATTAGATAAATAATTAATGTCGATTCCAAATAAGAATGGACCAGATGGCGCTGCAATCTGAATATAATTTACACAGGAATTTCAAAAAAGTAAATCATATGGTTGGTTTTATATGTGAGGTTATATACCTACTAACCTATATAAAAGATTATTTTTTAACGTTTGTTTATTAACATATTTATTATTAAGAAAGCTTAGACTTTAATAATTTTATTTAGGCAAGAAGCGGCAAATATACAAGGTGTGCCCTGAGGTAACCGACAAACTTACACAATGTGTTCTAGAGGTGATTCTGAATAAAAAGTTCATATACACTTTAGCTTAATTTTTTTGTTCTTTAAATTTCAACTAAATAAGAAAACTGGTTAAGTAGTGCATTTAATCATGAAATTACATAAAGTAATAAACTAATATAACAATTGCTCGAAATGTTCGCCTCTTCTTTCTAAACATGTTGCTGGTCTTAGATAACATAGCTATCCGAGAAGAAATGGCATTATTAATGGATTAGTAATAACAATATAAGACACAAAACTGCTATTGAATTCCACTGCATTTTAAAGTAGAAACAGACTGTAGACAATATTCAACCGCCCGCTCTATAATTATGTAATAACATTTCGCATGGCTTTTATTCTCATTAGCACAAAGCATCTACAACAAACTTTTAAACCTATGTTAATTAGGATTCACAAAAGAAGTTGTTCACCTTTACTGATTCAATTGAAAAACTAAAACATATAATTTTAAATTAAAAATTTTGCATACCTATATTTATTATAGCTCGATAGAGGTTCTGCTACTGTACCAGGATAAAAAATATCCCTCTTAACTTTCCTAGATGCTTCCCCTGGCGACAATATTTCACGAAAAACTGCAATCACTCTTGCACCGACATCGAACTGTACCGTAGCGGGTGTAGAATAAGCAAGTTCTCTCCCGCTTACAATTTTTTGTTTTGAAGTCTTCTGTCGATTTTCGAAAGCTACAACGTACATCGTGTTTGTGTAAATTTGACCATCCCTCCTGGTTCCAGATGTTATTATTTCTTTTAGAGTGACTTTAACCCAAGCACCCATCACTTCAGCTCGATTTGAATAATACGTTTCACCTATGGTTTAGAAAAAAGTGATTTAATGACATCAAATAAAGACATTTTCTTGGTTAACTATACTTCAACATGCTTTATTATAGCCTCTATTTGAGATATTTCTCACATCAATAAAGTGCTCTGAGAAAGGCAAGAGGTGCATTGTAAAACGTCTACACCATAGAAAGTTTACAATCTATTATCATTGTCCCTTCCACCTAATGACTCTACCGAAAAGGAAACATTTCCAACACGGAAATTCTAAATTGAGTGAAATTGGGAAGATTGATAAATCTTATAAATATCTAAAAGATATTCTTCAATACAGTTGTCTTCTCAGATATATAGGGTTACTCATAGTAAGTTACATTTTAAAACTGCTGTAATTTCCTTATAAAGTAAAGTATACTCAAATTAAAAAGAGGTTTTTATTGGTAAACAATGGGGTTTATTACAAAGTAAATCACTTTAGCGCAAATTTTGAATATGTCCGCCACCTTGTTCTTCAACAAGAATTAGCCTTTCTTCTATGCTGTGGACTACGCCGTGAAGTAAATTAACTGGAATAGGTGCCACTTGTTATGAAATTGATTCTTCTAGTAGCTGGATAGTCGTAGGATGACTTAAAATAGCCTTTTCTTTAAGATAGCCACATAGCCAATAATCTGCCGGATTAATATCTGGAGAACGCGCTGGCCAAGGATTGGGAAACTTTCTGCTTATGATACGATTGCCAAATGTGTTAATTAACAGATTGAAGTGTAAATATGGGGGGGGGGTCATCTTGTATGAAGATAATATTTTCACTATCGTAATTGCGCAATCTTGGGATAACGTAATATGGCAAAATGGTAAAATATCGTTCTACAGTAACTGTAACTGTTTTTAATTGCCCATTTTGATTTTCCTAAAAAAAGTATGGTTCTAAAATAAATCGGCATGTGAACCTAATCCACACGGTTACTTTCAAGTCATGAATCTCTTGCAGAATTACAGTATGCGGATGATTTTGTTACCAAATCCTACAATTGTGCGTATTAATACCCCCGGTTGAAAATGCGCCATATTGGTCCATAAAACGTCAACCCACCCGCTGCGGAGTTTGTTGAATTTGTGCTAATACACGAAGAGCAAAATCATACCAAACTGGTTAATCCGTTTCAAGTTCAAATAAAACTTGCAATTTATACGGATACAACTTGCGTAAATTCGAATGAGTAGAGGTAAGATTACACAACATCGTTGTTGTTTATACATATTGCTATGGATTTTTCCCTAAATTATATTTGAAATTTATTTAAAAATAAATGTATATTGTTTTTGGATGTCTGTGTATATCCGTTATATTTAGATAGAAGATGTGTAAGCAAAAACTAGATTTTTGAAGGTCTTTATGTGAAAGCGAACGTAGTGACGATATTGAGTGGGAGACGTAGTTATACCTTTAGACAAGAACGTTCTTTTTCTTTAAAAAATATATATATTTTAATTAAATTCGGGTTGATTTTATTGAGTTAATTAGTTGTTGGTGTTTTATTTTCAATTCCCGTATATTCGACGAGATTGTATTCTCGAAATTTTAATTGTATTTGATTTAAACAACGTTTTTCTTGTCAACGTGTCTCCTATATAATTTTTTATGTAAGTAAAGATATATATTTATAAGACGTCTTATTAATTCAAACAGTTTTTTAAGATTGTATATCAATTGTACTAATATTATTAGTTAAGAGTCTTTATTAGTTGAGATAAATGATAAAGAATATTTTTAAAATTTCTACGTAAAAAAATATATTTGTAAAATTTTATTCGTTTGGAATTCAAGGGAAATTTTTTGTTACATGTGAGCGCGCATGTAGTAGATTTTTGATCGTGTTTTCAAGTTGTTTTATACTATGTTGTTCTCTGGGGAGAAATTAAAAATAAACTTTGTTATTTTAATTAAGTTGATCGGAAGTCATTAGAGGAAGTTTTAATTCACTTAGCGGTCATATTCAGTGAATTGTTTTACCTCAGAAGTTGTATATTGTTATATACACAATCTTTATACTTTATAAAGATAGATTTTTTTCTTTTTTTGATTTTTTTGTATTAAACATTCATTTAAATATCTTGCGTTTTATTCTTGCAATAACTTTACTACTGTTTAAAAAAAAGTAAAATAAACATTATACTTGTCAAATATATTTGACTGGCGCCTAGTATTTTCGTAGAGACAACCACGAATTTCCTTTTTGGAACCCTGAGAAGAAAGAAGTCCCATAATTTTTGGAAACCAACCGGCTGAGTATCCTAGTTGGGAAGTTTAGTTGTGGATGGTGGTGCAGTATATACAGTATAACAACTTGAACTACGAAAGCCTATTGATAGGAGAGGGTGGTGGGAGGTAAAATTAAATGTATTCATTTAGCTTATTTAGCTACTTATAATATGTTTTTTTAATATAAACGTGTAGAATTTGTTAAATTAAGTTTATATTATGGGAAAACTGAAATTGTATTGCATACTAATTGCAACTAAAGAACCGTCAAATAAAAAAATATATAAAAAGTTGACAATACTAAAATGGATACATTTAATTTTACCTCCCACTACCTTCCCCTATCAATAGGCTTTCGTAGTTCAAGTTGTTTTACTGTACAAAAAAGGGATATTTATCAATACGTTTTTGCCGTATTACGCAGTTGTTATATAATGAAACAGATATGCAAAATACATATCTGTCACTGTAAACATGGACAAACACCTCGTATTTTTAGCATTTACTTCTGTTCAATACATATGTTTCAGCCATCTAGGCCTCATCGGTTGAACTAGTGAAGCAATGTGTATACAAATTAATACAGATCTGTTAAACAACGGATCTGTATCTGTATCTACATTTACGCTAAAATCGTCTCCAAGCTATAACCAGTTTCGTTCTATCAGGCGACACTAATTTAATCAGTGACATCTGACGGAAGAAAGCGACTAGGCCAGAAAAGGCGATCTTCCGCTCGAATAGCAATGCTATTACGAAAAGCGGAAAAATACGTATATTGGTGCTGTCCATTAACACGCGCCAGATGGCGGTAAATATACAAAAAAGGGATATTTATCAATACGTTTTTGCCGTATTACGCAGTTGTTATATAATGAAACAGATATGCAAAATACATATCCGTCACTGTAAACATGGACAAACACCTCGTATTTTTAGCATTTACTTCTGTTCAATACATATGTTTCAGCCATCTAGGCCTCATCGGTTGAACTAGTGAAGCAATGTGTATACAAATTAATACAGATCTGTTAAACAACGGATCTGTATCTGTATCTACATTTACGCTAAAATCGTCTCCAAGCTATAACCAGTTTCGTTCTATCAGGCGACACTAATTTAATCAGTGACATCTGACGGAAGAAAGCGACTAGGCCAGAAAAGGCGATCTTCCGCTCGAATAGCAATGCTATTACGAAAAGCGGAAAAATACGTATATTGGTGCTGTCCATTAACACGCGCCAGATGGCGGTAAATATACAAAAAAGGGATATTTATCAATACGTTTTTGCCGTATTACGCAGTTGTTATATAATGAAACAGATATGCAAAATACATATCCGTCACTGTAAACATGGACAAACACCTCGTATTTTTAGCATTTACTTCTGTTCAATACATATGTTTCAGCCATCTAGGCCTCATCGGTTGAACTAGTGAATCAATGTGTATACAAATTAATACAGATCTGTTAAACAACGGATCTGTATCTGTATCTACATTTACGCTAAAATCGTCTCCAAGCTATAACCAGTTTCGTTCTATCAGGCGACACTAATTTAATCAGTGACATCTGACGGAAGAAAGCGACTAGGCCAGAAAAGGCGATCTTCCGCTCGAATAGCAATGCTATTACGAAAAGCGGAAAAATACGTATATTGGTGCTGTCCATTAACACGCGCCAGATGGCGGTAAATATACAAAAAAGGGATATTTATCAATACGTTTTTGCCGTATTACGCAGTTGTTGCCTTTTCTGGCCTAGTCGCTTTCTTCCGTCAGATGTCACTGATTAAATTAGTGTCGCCTGATAGAACGAAGCTGGTTATAGCTTGGAGACGATTTTAGCGTAAATGTAGATACAGATACAGATCCGTTGTTTAACAGATCTGTATTAATTTGTATACACATTGCTTCACTAGTTCAACCGATGAGGCCTAGATGGCTGAAACATATGTATTGAACAGAAGTAAATGCTAAAAATACGAGGTGTTTGTCCATGTTTACAGTGACGGATATGTATTTTGCATATCTGTTTCATTATATAACAACTGCGTAATACGGCAAAAACGTATTGATAAATATCCCTTTTTTGTATATTTACCGCCATCTGGCGCGTGTTAATGGACAGCACCAATATACGTATTTTTCCGCTTTTCGTAATAGCATTGCTATTCGAGCGGAAGATCGCCTTTTCTGGCCTAGTCGCTTTCTTCCGTCAGATGTCACTGATTAAATTAGTGTCGCCTGATAGAACGAAACTGGTTATAGCTTGGAGACGATTTTAGCGTAAATGTAGATACAGATACAGATCCGTTGTTTAACAGATCTGTATTAATTTGTATACACATTGCTTCACTAGTTCAACCGATGAGGCCTAGATGGCTGAAACATATGTATTGAACAGAAGTAAATGCTAAAAATACGAGGTGTTTGTCCATGTTTACAGTGACGGATATGTATTTTGCATATCTGTTTCATTATATAACAACTGCGTAATACGGCAAAAACGTATTGATAAATATCCCTTTTTTGTATATTTACCGCCATCTGGCGCGTGTTAATGGACAGCACCAATATACGTATTTTTCCGCTTTTCGTAATAGCATTGCTATTCGAGCAGAAGATCGCCTTTTCTGGCCTAGTCGCTTTCTTCCGTCAGATGTCACTGATTAAATTAGTGTCGCCTGATAGAACGAAACTGGTTATAGCTTGGAGACGATTTTAGCGTAAATGTAGATACAGATACAGATCCGTTGTTTAACAGATCTGTATTAATTTGTATACACATTGCTTCACTAGTTCAACCGATGAGGCCTAGATGGCTGAAACATATGTATTGAACAGAAGTAAATGCTAAAAATACGAGGTGTTTGTCCATGTTTACAGTGACGGATATGTATTTTGCATATCTGTTTCATTATTGTTTTACTGTATATATAAACCACAATTCATAGCAATATGTATAACAATGTTGTCGTGTACCGTTTACTCTATTTTCAAATGAATCATTTTATACATTCTGGAATAAATATGCGAAATATCCGTTACCTAGTCGGACAACGTTACAAAATGTTTAATTTAAAATATGCAATAAATTTAATTATGTAAATATAGCGTCACTCGATGCAGAATGCTCGTTTTCGATTTGCTGAAGCAACTGTGGAAACGCACCAAATGTTGTAAATATTTAAGCGATGTTATCCATTTTGTCACTCCACGTAAGACGTTTAAAACGGTAAGTACACAGATGGAAAAAAGTGACGAGCACAGCCTGTATAATATGAACGTGTCAAGATAAATTTTTTACTAAGTGCCTCCGACAGCTGCAATATATTGTCTCCATGGAGACCGATGCGGGGAGGGAGAAACCGGTTATTGTTAATGTCGTGGAAGCAGGTAGTTGTAGTCGTACGTTGTGCGTGATGGGAGGCCGTTCGCGTTATCTGAGCGAGTTTGAGCGAGGAATGGTTGTGGGGATGCACATGACAGGAGTATCCGTGCGTGATATCGCCCGCCGCCTCGAGTGGTCATTATCGGCAGTGAGAGAATGGATGGACCAAGGACGTACGCGCCTTCACCCGCGAGCGAGACGGCCCCGCGCGAGCGCAGCACGCGAGGATCGCGCCCTTATGCACAGCGCTTTAGCGTCGTGTACGTCTTCCTCAAGGCAACTTGGAGCCGTTTGGCCAGCAGGAAGGCAAGGCGTACTCACCACGCGAACTGTACGGAGGCGTTTGCTAGAAAGTGGACTGCGAGCACACTGTGCGTTGCAGCGGATTCCACTGATTCGCGAGCACCGTCGTACACGGCGCCAGTGTGTAGAGGCTAGACATCAGTGGGTTGTCGAGTGGAGGAACATTTTGTTTTCCGACGAATCAAGATTCGAATTGAGCACCGGTGACGCGCGAATTTTGGTTCATCGGAGACGTGGTGAGCATCACCTCGAGGAGTGCATCCAACCACGCCCTATCCACCGCCAGCAGGGCATAATGGTATGGGGTGCTATTACACATGGTGGACGTACACGTCTGCTGCGTATACAGCATACGATGACGGCTCGCCGCTACGTAGATGAGGTGCTACGGCCCGTTGTGCTTCCCTACGTTCGACGGCGCCCGCGTCTTCTATACATGCACGACAAAGCCCGACCGCACACTGCATGTGTTGCCCAGACCTTTGTGGAAGAGAACGGATGCTTCCATGAGATCCGAAGAAGGTGCCATGGCCGGCACCTTCTCCGGATCTCAATCCGATCGAACATGTCTGGGATATGATCGGTCGGAGACTTCAACGTTATCCGGTTCCCCCGGGTAACGTTGAGGAGCTATGGAAGCGAGTTGAAGCAGCATGGTTGGACATCCCTCCCGCTAAGATACAACGACTTATTGACTCCATGCCTCGTCGTGTAGCGATGGTACACGCCGCTCACGGGGGATACTCCCGCTATTAATGCATCCCTTCCCAGCAGGGCTGCGCCGTTCTCCAGGTGAGAGTAAGTTACGCGACGTTAGTGCTACTTCCATTCCAAATTTCATTGCGTTAGAACCACTTCTTCAGATTATACAGGGTGTGCTCGTCACTTTTTTCCAACAGTGTATTACATCACGTTTTATAAATTTACAATCGAATATTTCTTTTATTTACATACTATAAAGCGCACGTCTATGACGAGCACCTCAAATTACCTTCCCTAGGAATAACCAATTTAATATCACTATCGACCTGATAAATGCTTTTACTTGTAAAGTGAAACTTTCTTTTCACACATAATGTGATAATATTCTCATATTAAAAAAATTATGCTAAATTATTATTGAAATGTAAACTAACCTACAACAAGTGGTGACTTAATCAAAGGTGCTTTTGGTGGCAAATTAGTCGGTGCAGCATCAAAATCGTCAGCATTAAGATTATCTATTGCAGAACCGTTATCTGATTCCTGTAAAATGACAAGATTTGAATCTGAATCTGTAGTTGTGGTTGTTGTGGATATTGATGATCTTGCTGCAGGAATTGGTGTTTTCAAGGCAGACGTTGTATTTGTTGATGATCCATGTACTGGCTTTGAAGATATCATCTTCGCTGCAGCTGAAGTATTTGCTTAAAAAATAAGGAAAACATTTAGTAACATTCGATACAGATAATATCCTACAGTACTTAATAGTTATTTAAGTCCGGAAAATAAGATTTTACTGGATGAGTAAGTAAATACCAGGACGAGTCGTAGACGAGTCCCTAGTAGCTTACGATGCCAGTAAAAGCACTTTCCGGACGTGGTGCGTACAACTTTTTTTTTGCAATCGTAAATTTTACACTTTTACCAAACAATATTTAAAACCTGCGATAGGCTTTTGCGTAATGTCTCTTATCTTAGAAACCAGTCAACAAACGGTCAATTTGTAAAAATAACGTTCGTTCTCACAATTTTTTACCGGACTAGTCCGGTAAAAAATATTCAGCAATTACAGTACGATTGCAAAAAAAAATAATAAGATGCATTTATGATTGTAATTTGTATATTGTTTACTCATGAAAAAAACAGTATTTCATAGGAAAGCAAGTAAATATTTCTTAACATTGTATTTTTGTATAGAATAGATTATAGCCTTGAGAAAAAGATTACAGGATTAGGACAAGAGATAATAGAGTTAAAAATTCTTTAGAACTACTGTAAAGGAGCAATGACAAAAGCAGCAACTAAGAAAAGTAAGAAGTGTAAAAGAAGAACTACCCGGAACAATAAAATTCAAAGAGAGAAGGTAAAACAAACTGTAAATAAAGCGAGTTAGAAGTCATGAGAACTCTTTAGAGTTTAGGTGGAGAAAATCGTCGAAGGAAACGTAAACTTATTATTCAGAATACTAAAAAACACAAGGAACGGAAAAAAAACTGAAAATATCAAGGATAAAGTAGGACGCCCTTTTCAGACGAAAATTAATTATTAAACAACTTAAATTGATAAAGCATTACATGAAACGATTAAAATGACAAGAAGAACAGAAGGGAACAGAGGACGTAGAAATAAAAATAAATCGAGCAAAGATGATAAAATACATTGCCAAAGAGGCAATAAAACTGCTAAATAGAACTGTAGTAATGGTATAAACACAAAAAGGGGTTCATGAATAGAGCCGTATCTTAATTGTGTGTCACAAACAAAGAACATAAAAATTGCTACAAAAATTAACTATAAATAAATAAATAAATAAATAAACGCTGGACTCTGCATTACAAGAACCGCAAACAAGTTTTAAATCAGGAAGATCAGCGCACTTATTAAAATAAATTGGGGAAAAAATCGTAAGCAAGGATAGACTTAAACGCGTGGACAGCTTTGGTAACAAGTTCAAAATGCCTGCAATGAGTTCAGACAAAAGGAAAATATTTATGGACAAAGCTGAAATTTTCTAAACAAAAGAATTACATTGTCTCAAACCAACGGTCATCACGTGGAGAATTTATTATAGGTAGTTTAGAATTCAATATTTATAAAAAGTTAGTGTCAAGAATGTATAGAGCCTCTGACACCTCTCCAACCCTGTATGCGTATATATGTATCATTTGTAAATCATGTACCAAATTAGAATCGTAAATTAAATGTAGTTCAAGACTAATTGGCCAAAAACCAATTTTGTGACGCCATCTCTAAAGCATTTCCGGACCCAAGTTGATAGAAACTTTTTCATACTTTTGTATGTACAATCACCACTTTTATTCTTTAGAGGTTGTTCGTGGACACGCTGTATAATAAATATATAAAAAACTTTCAAATCTCAGCAGAAATGACATGTTTCGTATTGACGGAAAAAGGTAATAAAATGATAAAAGCAATTAGAACTTTATATACAAAGACATCAAATGTAGTGGAAATAAGAGAAAACATATCATGAAGCTCTGTAATAAGATATTAAACAAGGAAATATTCTCAGCCTACTATTGTTTATTACGATATCACACAACTCTAACACGGAACATGAAAAAAGGGGCATATACTAATTAAACCAGTAGCAACAAATTTGTTGCTATATGCTGATATTGTTCGCAAGCCCTAAAAAAGAGATTGAATATGAAATCACAAATTGAATAGAAATACTGAGCAAGATCAACTTGTATCATACTGATCGTAATTGTGTATCAAAATAAAACTAAAACAATGACATATACATTTAAAAAACCTAGGAACTAAGATGGTCGAAAAAGACAGTATAGAAATGTAGATTAATAATAAAATAAATAACACAATGAAAGTATCAAGGTAGAAAATAAATAAGAATTTTTTTTTTTTTAAATACCAGTACAAATATGAAATTACAATATTGAGAATAGAAGATATAACCAAACTAATAGACATAAATAAGGTAATTAGAAAGAGGAAGAATATAATTGGGATTCTAAAAAATATTAACACAAAATTTAAGGTGGTTTGGACACATGTTGAGAATAAGCGACAAACAATACATGAGGATAATTTCAAAGACTGTAATGGAAAATACAAAAATAATAAAACCAAAAACATAGAAAAATCACATTGTGGTAGAATTAAAGGCTTTAAATGGGTGTAAACAAAGAAAGCAGGAAGAGAAAAGAAGAAGTATAGAAAAATGATCATCTCTTAATTAATTAATATTGCAGTTTTACAGAAAAGCCTCATTCAACCAATAATGCAATTTGTAACAAAAAACAAAATTGAAATGTTGATACTAGTGTTTTATAATACTGAATTATTAAAAACATACCTTTTGCTCTTTTTGTAGGCTGATTCCTAACTACCTGTGCCCTTTTATGTGTTATATCTAGAGCAACTAATTCGACGTTATCTGGCCTTAATATATCAGATAGTTGAAATATCATTTCATCTGTTTCAGAACGTATACTTTTGAACATAGTTTTTACTTCCAAAAAGGAATCTGGAAGAAATTTTAATCAGACATAAAATTAAATATTAAAGAATTACCAAACCATTTATAGTGTCACATTTAGTATTCATAGCAGATATAGCCTTATCTATTTGATCATGGAAATCATATTCTGTCAGAACTTTACTCATTGTACTATCAAAATGTTCTTCTAATAATTTAACAGTTTCATCTGTTACATGTACATCTTCACCAGCCTCTTCATCTGAATCAGAATCCTCTATTTCAACAACATCGTTTCTAAATGGCATCTCAACACCTAGTAGAGCTTCATTTGATGTTAAAGCTTCTGCTAATTGATCGTAATGATCTACAGCATTATCATAACAATCAGTGCATATTTGCTGTTTCTTATTAGGTTTATTTTTAACTCTATAAAAACTTAGGCAGAAGCCGGGTGGTTCTATCATAAGGGTTCCACCTTTGCAGGCGTAATTGATACACTTTGTATTTCCAGTCATTTCTGAACGTACCAAATCAATTGTTTCACAGACTAAAAATTAAAGTATACATGTTTATTATAACTATAGTGTCAAATATTGCTTAAAATTGAAAAGCGTATTTGATGTTTTATAGAAATAATTAGTATTAAAAGGTATATAAACAAATATACTTAGGTTAGAGTTTTAAATAATGCAAGCACCTGGATCATCATCTAAAATTACTACTTCTCCGTTGTCTTTTCCTATTGCATCTGAAGCTGTAGGAAGTTCATTAGAACCGTTATCATCTATAATTTCTATATCCATGGATTCATCCATGGTTTGAAAATTATGTTATTTTTCCAAGAACATAAAAAGAAGTTAAGAACTATAACCAAACAAAACTACGTTTGTGAGTAATTTTAACAGATGGCGCTTGGATCTCTGCTTGGGCTACAATGTTGTCGAAAAAAATTTACCGAATTGTAAATAACGGGTGTTCAGAAACATTCGAAGTCAAAGTAGTCCTTGAAAATATGAAGTCATGTCTGAGATAGATTGATTTTTGACAGACAACAGTTGACATTTAATAATTATTACAAATCAGATACTTAAGTAAAGATATACGATTTTTTGTTCAGAGCCCACTTGACTTCGATTGTTTCTGAACACCCGTTATAAATGTTTTAATAAAAATACATTAGTTTATTACTTATTTTCTTTAACGAGAATGTACTTAATTTGCCTTTAAAAAAATTGGTCAATTTAGATATAAATATAACCTTTAAACTACACCGTAAACTACACCCTAAAAACTACACCGTATATTTTATTATTAATTTAAGTTTCTTTCAAAAATTGGAAAATTTAAAACTAGAGTTTTTTCTATTTACTTTTACCGCGGGTTTCCATGTAGAACCAATGTTGTTCCGTCTACCGATTTTTCGGTAGATCTACCGATTTTTCTGCACTTCTACCGATCTACCGATGAAGCCATCATATCTACCGATTTTTAAACGAATGAGAAAAAAAAATTAAATTGTGCTAAAACTGTTTATATTCATGTAAATAATACGTGTTAATGTAAATATTTATAGGGGTATTTTTTTTTAATGTATAATAAAGAATAAAAATACAATATAACAAATTACTACTATAATGGCATTCATCTTTAATCTATGACTATAATAAACAGAAAATTTAAACAGCCAAGCAATTTTATGAGTAGGGACAGTAATAAAAGCTACTATGGATTGTAGTCGATATAATGCTTGAATTCAAAGGCAACAATTATGTATGTCGGTAGGTATTTACATATTTGCACGCTTCTCAAGCGCTTTATTCTAAATAAAGGGACTATTCTGGTTAAAAATTATCTTAAAGAAACATTGTTTTTCAAATAATAATACTTATTCCCCCGAAAATAATTATTTCAAAATACTACAACAATGAAATAATCCTTTTCATTCGAACAAATGAATGAATGAAATAAATACAACATATCATTCAATAATGAATAAAAGCGATATCTATTTGGTTATTTGCTTATTTCTATGAGTTTAAAACAGTGGGGCATCTTGAGTGAAGGGTTTGTTTCTGTTTTTGCATTTAAAATTTGAAATCAGTATCCTATATCGGTTCGAACACATACATAGGTGCCACTTGATTTTTTTTTAAATTAATATACCTAGTGTTAAAATATGGGTAGTGACAGTGACTGTGAACAAGCTGGCCCAAGTAATATACAAAAAAAATAAAATATTCCCAAAATTATAAGGAAGATTGGGAAAAGCTGGAAGACTTTGAGAGATGGCTTTCTAGAAGTAAAAAGGGAAAACATTTTGCAAGATGTAAGATCTGCAGTAAAGACATTAATATTTCTAGCGGAAAAGATTCTCTAATGAAACACAGTCTTTCGATAATTCATAAACATACAGCAAGGATGATACGCAAACAGCCGCGTTTAACCGAATTTTCAGCAGGTATGGCAGAATCGGCGCAAATAAAGAATAATATTGCCGAAGGTATGATTATTTAAATTATTTCATGTATACAATAATTTTAATTATCTTGGTTTTAGCCGAGATCCGCTTGTCTGCATTTATTGCAGAACATAATTTGCCATTTTTGGTATTGGATCATTTGCCAAAATTAATAGCTAACATTTGTCCCGATTCAAAGATTGCTCAAGGCATATCGTGCGCCAGAAAGAAAATCACAGCTATTGTTCGAAATGTCATAGGTGCTGAATGTTTCGAAAATATATGTGAGGATATTAAATATAATAAATTTTCCCTTATTATAGACGAGTCTACAGATCGCTCAACGATAAAACATCTTTGTCTCGTCGTCAGGTATGCAAAAGACAATTTAATCAGAGACTGTTTTTTTTGCTCTTGTGAAATTAGATAGTGCGAATGCGGAAGCTTTATATAATCTTCTTCTTCTTCTTTCTCTTTCCTTAAGACTTAGTCTTGTTTCTTCTACTATTTCAATTTTGTTCAGCCTCTTGGGAAGCAGATGTCCAGCTCTCGCACCATCTCTTGGGAGGTCGGCCTGGAGGTCTCCTTGAGTTCGGTTTTTCGTTCTTTGCCCATTTTGCCCATCGATCCCCCGTCATTCGGTCAACATGGTCTCGCCAGTATCTTCGTCTATTTCTCGTAAATTGCACCACGTCTTGAATTTTAAGGTCTCTTCGTATATCCCTGCTTCTTACATGATCTCTCAAGCTTACTCCTCTGATATTCCTTAAGGTCCTCATCTCCGTTGCTCTCATCATGCTCTTCGTTTTTGTTGTGTCCGCTCGGGTTTCCACTGCGTATGTAATCACCCGTCTTACGGCTGTTTTATATATGCGGACTTTACTTTCGGTGGACATGTATTTATTCCTCCATATGAGGTCCCTTAGGTAGCCAGAAATTCTTGAGGCTTTATTCATTTGTGTTCTGACTTCCTGTTGTAAGTTTTTGGAGCTTGTTATCTCGACTCCCAGGTACGTGCATCGCATACATTGTCGGATGGGTTTGTCATCTACAGCCAGTTTACATCTAGTGGGTTCTTTTGCTGTGACCATTGATTCTGTCTTCTCCACTGATATCTGCATGTTAAGGTTCTTTGCTTTTGTTTGGAACCGATATAGCAGTCGCTGGAGATCGTCCTCGTTATCCGATATCAGGATTGCGTCGTCAGTGTAGCACAGTATCCGCATCGATTCCTGTCCCATTCTATATCCTCCATCCATTTCTTTTACGCCGTTGATTATTTGATCCATTATGAGGTTGAATAGTACTGGGCTCAGGCTATCCCCTTGGCGTATGCCCGTCAGTTCTGGTACTTGTTCTGTGAGTCCCTTTGGTGCTTTGATCTTGGTTGTATTACCTTTACTAAGGTCTTTTATTATGTTAATGTAAGACACAGGTGTCTTGTTTTGCTGGAGTATATCTATGATGTCGGCTATTTGTACTCTATCAAACGCTTTTTTGAGATTCACAAAGCAGAGAAGCAGCGGCTTGTTGTATTCTAGGGATTTTTCGATCATTTGTCTAAGGATGATGATTGCGTCAATTGTCGATCTATTTTGTCTGAAGCCTTGTTGTTCTTCGTTTATTGCTATTCTCTTCATTATCTTTGTTGCAATGATTTTTGTAAAGAGCTTGCTTATGCTAGGTAGGAGAGATATCATTCTGTAATTTTCCGGGTCGTTCTTATTTCCCTTTTTGTATATCGGTATTGTGATGTTGTTTTTCCAATCATTAGGCACTTTTGGGTCGAGATTATTTTTTGGAATAATAATGTGATTGCTGTTTCCAATTCAGGCCCCCCGTACTTGAGCATTTCATTTACTATTTGGTCTGGGCCGGGGGCCTTCCGGTTTTTCGATTTTATTAGTGCCTCATGTACATCTTCCCGTGTTATATTGTCCTCTTCAAGTAGCTGTTCTGTGTAGGTGTTGCCTTCATTCTCTCCATTGTCGTCTGTCCACGTTTCATATAAGCCCTTTACATACCTTTCCCATTCTCCTGGGGTAATGATGTTTATTTGTACTTCTTCGTTTACCGCTCTTTTCCTGTTCCTCAGTGTGTTCCAGATCCTTCTCTGTCCTCCGTACAGGTCATGTTCCATGTCGGTAGAAAATTTTTCCCAGTATGTCTTCTTTATTTCCTTTATGGCATCATTCACTCTGTTTCTGATCGTTTTGTATCTTTGGTATTCCTCTGCTGTTCTTCTGCTCCTATATCTGACGTAGGCTTCTTTCTTTTGCTCTGCCAGCGTTTTCACTTCGTCTGTAAACCATTGCTTTCTATTTTCTCTACCATTTATGTTTACCTTCCTCACTCCGAGTGCCTCTGCGGCACCTCCCGTTATGTTGGCTTTTATCTTATACCACATTTGTTCGACATCCTCGTCCTCGGTCATTTGGTTCGTAGTCATTTTTTCCTTCAGTCTACTCTGATACAATGTTTTCGTTGAAGTGTTGTTTAGTGATTCCACGTTGAATTTCTGGATGTACAGTGGTGATTTTTTCTTTTGGAGGTTAGTTTTGAGGCGGTATTTACATAGGACTAAACCGTGCTCTGTCCCGGCATTTGCCGACGTGAGTGTCCTTACGTCTAGTATTTGACCCGGGTGTATTGCCCTGCTGGTGATAATGTAATCGATCATTGAGTTTTGGTCTCTTGTGTTGCCGAAGGTATATTTTGTTGGTTTTTGTGTGCATAGAATGTATTATTAATTCGCAGTTCGTTTTGCGCGCATAGTGTTATTAGCATTTCTCCATTGTTATTGATGACGTTTTCATTAAATCTTTGCATTACACCCGGTATGGGTGTATTGCCGATCTTGGAGTTGAAATCTCCCATTATGAAGATCCTGGATTTTTCTGGTAGTTCGTTCAGAATTTGCTGGAGTTCCTCGAAAAAAGCGGCTCGTTCCTCTCTAGGCTTGTTTATATCTGGTGTATATATGCTTATGAAGTACGTTTTTGTTGTTTCTGTTTTAAGAGAAATGTACATGATATTACTGTTTATGTATTTCACCTCATCGATGTAGTTCTCAAATCTTTCGTGTATCAGAACTCCCACTCAAGCTTGTGCTCTCCGATCCTTTTCCTTCCCACTATAGAATAGTATGTAGTTCTTGTATCTTCTATTTCCTTTGCCTTTGCTTTTTAATTCCGATAATGCGCATATATCGATACTGTGTTTTCCCAGTTCCATTATAACTTCTTGGTCCCTGGTGTGCCATGATGTTATATTCCAGCTCCCAATTCGTAGTCTCTGCGATTTCCATAGTCGTTTCTTCCGTTGTCTCGCCGTGTCGGTGTTCCGTAAAATCTGTCCGGCTTTGTTCGAGGCTGCGCCAGTAGTTCTCTGAGCGGTAGGTGTTTTCTGCGGTGGGTAGGCTGCTAACCTTGCCCATCAACCCTCCTCCTTTGTCCGGGCTTGGGACCGGCAACAGCACCCTTGGAGCTACTCAATCCACCCCAGGGTGCTGCAGGCATAATCATGTTATAAATACATTTGTCTCAAATTCTGTTCCTTATAAAGATAATATGATTGGCTTTGCTTCTGATGGAGCAAATGTAATGATGGGAAGACATCATTCCGCTACAACATTACTAAAAAAAGATATACCGAATTTATTTGTCATGAAGTGCATCTGCCACTCATTTCACTTAGTTGCTTCATACGCATGCGAAAAATTGCCAAGTTTCCTTGAAAACTTAACAAGAAATATTTTTAGTTACTTCAACTCTAGTCCAAAAAGAATCAGCGAATTCCAAGAGTATCAATTATTTTGCAATGTTAAAATCCACAAAATTTTACACTCGTCCCAAACCAGATGGTTATCGGTTGATTCAGCTAGTAAACGAATTCTAGAACAATACAATCCGCTCAGATTATATTTTACAACTGCTGTTGCAGATGGCGATGTCTCAACAGCTGAAAACATACTCGATCATTTAAATAGTCCGCTAACCAAAGTCTTTCTATTATTTCTAGATTATGTTTTGCCACTCTTTAATAGTCTAAATCGTGAAATGCAATCAGAATCGCCTAAACTTTACACTTTATATAATAGTGTATCCAATATTTTTCGAACAATTTGTGACTGTTTCCTAAAACGTAACAATTTATTATCTACAGCATTAGAAAACATTGAATTTAAAAATCCACATAATTATCAAGCATTAGAAGATCTGTATTTAGGAGCAAATGTTAGAATTTATCTAGAAGAAGGTAAATTGAGTTCAGAACAAATAAAATATTTGCGACTACGTTGTTTGGATTTTTACGTTGAAAGTTGTTCACAAATCACAACTAGATTTCCACTAAAAAACAACCCACTTAAAAAATTTAATTTAATTGACCCCGAGATAGTAAAAAGCGGAACTATAAGTTCAATAGCAGGTATAGCTTTATTTTTTCCGAATTTAATACCACAAAACGAACTTGAAAATTTAAATAGCGAATGGAGGCAATTACGAAATTACACAGAACGCCAAAATTTCAGCACAGATATGTTGGAATTCTGAGCTAGTGTCAGGGCAATAAAACGTGGTGATGAATCGAATGTCTTTCCATTATTATGTAATTTGATTCAAAATTTGTTGTGTTTACCACATTCTTCCGCAAATGTGGACCGAATTTTCTCCTCCATCAATTTAATGAAAACTAAACAACGTACTAAATTAAGCACGGAAACAGTTACAGGACTTCTTCATAGTAAGACATATATAAATAAAAATAGCTGTTTCGATTTTAAAATAGACAAAAAATTGATATTGAAAATAAATGAAGAAACATTAAAAAAAATATACCTGATGACGTGTAGAGTTTCTTAACTATTATTATTATTAATGTCATTAGTTTTATAAAACATCATGTATATAATAATATAAGTTATTGTTAGCGTGCTTCATAATTCAGGCGCGGCTCGTGATGACGTATTTGGGAATGCATGTACAGTATATTTCAAATTAAATGCGAAAACTACGAAATATTTATGAGCAGCCAACATCGCACTGTTGTAATGTTGGTGATCGCCTCTCTTCATACCTAGTGATACAAAATCCGTAATTCTCTGTTAATATATTTAACGTGACTACATTTTCATTAATTTTTTTAATTATTTTGAAATTTTTAAAATTCTAAATATATAAAATGTGTTGATAAATAATAAATTAATTTAAAAAAAAAGGTAGAGTCAATGTCTATAATAACTGAACGTATTCTTTAAAAATTGTCATCGGGGAATCGATCGTGCGTATCTGTCGAAGAGCCTTATATAGATAGGGTATATAAGTGCATTTGTATACTGGAGAAGTTGCGGTATATATTATACATATACGTGTATTTTTGTAAGACCATGGGTAATACGTTTTATGTATTCCTTAATGAGGGCCAGCGCTCAAACGTTGATGTAAATAAACATATGTTGGATTCATAACTATATACAAAACATCTGTTTCTGTGTATTTTTTAGGAAGGTGACAACATAATATTTCAATTTTTTTTTTTTATAAATAGGTACAATGCGATTTTCTGTATGATGTTTTAAAAACATTTTAAAAGCTTCTTGTAATATTAAAGTAAGTTCTAAAATTACTTAATATTTCAATAAACATGTTTGACATAATAAAGAAATTCATTTTTATTTGTAATTTAACCAAATTTACTTTTGTCCATATGGAATTAGTAATTTGGTTATTATTTCATTATAAAAAATATCTATAAATCTTGAAAATGTTCATTCGTATGACTAAAAATATGTATGCGGACGACAATGTATTCGGCGTATAAAAGATATACCATTTTTTATAGTGATAAGGTTTATAAAGAAGAGAATTAAATAAAAAAACGCAACTATTCTTATAAATACTAACATAAAAAAAAAAATAAAAAAAAATAAAAAATATTGAGGAATTAAATTGGAACAAACAATAAATTCAAAATAATATTGTAAATGCAAATATTTTTCAATTAAGAACAATATGCTCTGAAATTTAAATGAGAATAAAAATTCTTTTTTCAAGAAACCAATTTCCACATACTGTTGAACAATTTTAAAATAAATGCTTAAATGAGTTTCACCCAAAAAAGAAGCAACCAAAATGTTTAAATAATCTATGAATAAAAGTACATAAACAGACTATTATTATATGATTAAATATTTTAGTACATACTATATTAGGTATGGCTCTTAAGAAAACAGCGATTAAAAGAAATAAATTTAAAATTATTAACAAATTATTTGCGAAAATAATACGCGTTGCCTTCCGGCTCTAAAACTATATTTTAATATTTGGTCCAACGAACATTATTATCAATAGTTGATTGCAGTCGCCTTTCCATGGAATTTACGAGGTTTTCACAAATTTACGTAAACCTGTAATGCTCCCAAATTGTGCTGGCATGCAAATAAATTTCTCATGCATTTCTTATGCGAATGTTTCCCCGGAAGTCATTCCATCGCCGCACAATGTCTGCCCAAAGATTTTCAATGTGGTTAAAGTCCAGGGATCTAGCAGGCCAATTCGTCACTATGAATTGAGGGTGGTTGTCAAACCATTCTCTAACAATTATAACAGTATGCACCGGACAATTGTCATGCACATACATTAGAGCTGCGTCCCCATAAACTGCCTGTACGCTCGGTAGCATGCTATTTTCTAATAATTGCACATACACCTTTGCATCCATTCGTGGGTCTACGCGTACAGGTTCTCCGGGACCTGCTACAGACATCCACCCCCACATGTTAAGGGATATTCGGCCGCTCCTCTTCTTTTTGAGTACATTCCGCTATTGGTATCTCGAATTCGGCAACCTGTACAAAGGTTTCCGAGACCCAATTTCGGAAGAGAACACCTTTTCGTCCGTCAAAATCGTGTTGTCCCAATATCGTCCTATGTTTGCTTGTGCGAACTGCAATCTGCGTTCCACATGAACCGGAGTTAAATCGATTTTCTGTGCTGGACGTCTGCATTTGTATCCGCTGTCCTTGAGTCTCCTCCCAAGTGCTGGGCGGCTGCAATTGAAATTATTTAACTCGATAACCATTTGCATGGAAGAAAACGGTTGTTGAGAAACGTAGTTTATCGCGTTATTCAAGACATTTTCATCCAGTACTCGTTTCCTTCCACATCTAAGCCGTTTATTGAAGAATTGAATTGCTTCTTCTTCTCATTTCTTTTTCCATCTATAGACCTGCGAGACCCGTGAAATAAAATTAAACGAATACATAGTTCGTGAAGACGATTTTAGGACAATCTTAAGAGAAATATTTACATTAACATTATAATGTTAAAGAATCTAATTTAAAACGTATTTTGAACATAATTATTAAATACATTTTTTAATAACTTTATAAACAAAATTAAAATATTTTTATTGTAGTAATTCCCCTTAAGGAACAATTTTTTTATATATACGGAGTCAAATACAGCTTCCTTATCCTAATAGAATCCCTAAGTAGCTCTTCCTAAGCTGTTTATGGAACACATTGAGTTAAGGAATAAATCAAATGAAGATACCTTTTTTCAAATCTATGATTTTTGTAATATGGGTTTCTTCGAATTATATATACATAAATTAATCATTTTCATAAAACAAAATCAAAATCGATTTATTCGCTTATACTTATTTGATTGTTGAATCGAATAAAACTATTTAACAATAAGCATGGTAGACTGATGATTTTAAACGTTAAAAAAAAAACTTTATTGATTACTTTATTCAATTTTTTTTTTACAATTTGAAAATTATTAAATATTGTTTGACAGTGATTTTTGGCTCATAAAAAATTGTATCAATATATTATATTGCAACGAAATATTTATTTTTTACTGTTACACCGTTCAATCTGTATAATAATAAAACTGATAAATGTCTTTAAGTTAGCCAATATACAAACAAAAAGACCACATTAATACTGTAGAGTGTAGGATAATATTGTGAATTATAATGTTCGCCTCAAAGTGTAAAATGCTATGTGAAAGTGTGTATGTATATACATTTTTAATGGTTTTGTTTTCCCCATTTCAAGAGATGGGTTAGTAATATAAACAAAACCAGATGTAAAGGGACGAGTAGAATTACGCGCCTGAATGAGGCGAAAATTAGAATTCACATGGAAAGGGGGCTGCAATCTACTATTGATAATTATGGTCGTTGAAGCTATTATTAAAGTTAAGTTTTAGGGCCGAGAAAGCTACGTTTTTTTTTTCGGCAAAAAATTGTTTATAATTTCGATTTTTTTTTGGTCGATTATTATAAATACTTATATTAGCAATATTAATGTCTCACTATTAGTCAAAATTATTTTTAGTGCCGTACCTAACATAGTAGTAAAATATTTATTAATAAAATAATTAGGGTTTGCTATATTTTCTGTGACCACGCGCGAACTACGTGCACATGTATTAATAACACATTGAAAGCAATATTATAAAAAGAGTGGACCAATTCGGAGCGAAAGTAGAGGCGTGACCAACGAATTGGTTCCCGTATGCTTAACATTATCAATATCTAGAGAAATACTATCGCGACCGAACCTGTTAATATCTTAGATACAAAACAAATGTAAGACGGTTTTTCTAGATTATGAAACGTTCTCGATGATACGTAAAAAAAAAAAATTTAAAATGTATGTAATTCGAAGAATATAAATAAATATTACCGTCTTATGCGTTTTCCGTGTCATGAAAATCTGGAGAAGCGCGATGAAATATTGTTGACGGAAGGTGCGTCTCCAAAGTTATTTCTCGAAAACGCGTCCGCCATTAGGAAAATATGTGCTTGTATAAAGAAAACGATCGCTACACATCCAGTGATGTGATGTTTGCATAATTGAATTAATCTTTGAAACAACTTAATACATCTGTAGACGAACCATCATAAATTTGTCTAAGTCTGGCAAAATAATAATATTTATCTAAAACACTTTCAAACTTACAAAAAATACACTCATTTGTTGTGTCTTCTTTCGAACATAGCTGTGCGTGTGTATCTCTCACAACTAGCACTGATTCCTGTAACGATAGCGAAGAATTTTGTAGGTTTTCTAATGCTTGCACTATTCCGAAGTAATAGTTGTCAATAGTTTGCAAATCACATTTAACCTGACTATTTTGAATTTTTAGTCCGACTTAAAAGGTCACAAATACGCAAACAATCAGACAGCTTTAAAAAACACACCAGATGACACCAAAAACATAACTTTGATTTTGAAGATACCTTAATAATAACAAAGCACAAAAATAGAAAGGATAGGGAGGTCTTAGAAATGATCCATATTTTCAAAAACAGCAGAACAATCTACGACCATAACGAGATTGATGGACTTTCTAAACTCTATTATCCACTAATTAAACAATAGAAGACAACTAATCCCACCCACACGCACCAAAATTAATTTTTTTTTTGTTTTCCGTTGTAAATATATATATACTATGATTCCCTAATACATGGCTTGATCATGCTAATTTAAAAAAAAAAAAAAAAAAAAATCATTTATCCAACAAAGACATTTAGTTACACAAAATATTCGGAATGACGCGATCGACCCTGGAAAGGTGTCGGGCAGGTCCGACCATACAAGTACACAAGTATGTGTTTTGAAACGTAATAAATCGGTGAGTTTTATATCATTTAATTTTCCTTACTTTATTAGTATTTTAATTTTAATTTCTTATTCATTCATACAAATGTATAATTATTGTCTTACCTTTCGTTGTATTAATTTTTTGTTTCTATTCATTTAAGAATTACTTAATAATAAAAAGAGTCGAAACGTCGCAGAGAAAAATCTTGAAATTCATGACAGGTCGCTAAACAAATGAAAACGTCAATTATTTTAAATATTAAGACACGGGCAATAAAATAAATAAGATATTTAATTCGTATTAACATTAAATAAATAAATACCTATATATATATATATATATATATATATATATATATATATATATATATATATATATATTGATGTGAGTCTCCTTTCTTCTTTAATAAATTCTTTTACTAATAATATTTCGGTTTCAAGAATGTTATATCTACAATATTCAGATTTGTGAATTATTACTTTAACGTTAGAATTTTGTAATAAATTCATAATTGGTATTTGAAATCATGATGCCGTTGAATATTTTATGTAATATTTAATCTATTTGCTAATTATCAAAATTAACTCTAATTTATTTTCAAGAGGACTTGAGATTTCTAAAAAACCAACTATGTTTTATCTTACTTTTGAACATATATCTGCAAATTATGTTATTTGTTTGGCTTCTTTGAACTTCATTTTCATAATTTGTAATTTAGATTACGTGGTTGAATTTGAATATTATATTATATTTAGTATAATTTTAGAAACCTTTGTATTAATTACTTAAAATATCTGATTGATACTATTACTAAATTTCTGATGTGAGTCTTGACGGCGAAAACAATAGGCATTGAATAAAATTGTTTTGGATGGATTGGAAAGATTTTTACCTTCACGACATAAATATTGTTTTTTAATTAATATTCCCTTTCTAGTCCTCATATAAATTGTTTATGGGAATATATTTATCAAGCAGAAGAAGTGTAATAAAATACAGTTGACACATGAACCATATAAGGAGAATTTTAATATACATACGATTGCGGAAGAATGGATTTATGTTAATGCAACGCTCATAAAGAAGAATTCATATTTCTTTTCAATTATTTTGGAGAAGAACACCACTTCAGGATTTTATATTGAACATAACCCGGTGGTATACCCTGCAAGATTGGATCATAAATTTATCAGCGCCTAGGAAATTATCCAGCCATTTCAATCAAGAAACTGACAACCAACTATGATGTTCCAGTTGGAAATATTCCTGTGAATCTCGTCCAAAGAACCTGTTGAAATTGTTATCTTCAAAATTTAACGCATCCATCAGGTATTTAAGTGAAAATTGTAAAATATGTGTTTGTAATAGATATAACATTTCTTGCAATCACTTTTCTATATATCATTTAATCACGTCATCTCAAGTGTCATATCATTTAGCTTTTAAATGTCATATTTGGTAGTTTTATTTTAAAATCTTGGAACTTGTTTAATTTATATATAGACATAGGATTAGGTTTTCTATTATTTGAATAGGCAATACATCTCTTTAAAAATTTTTTAATTATCTTGTGATAATCTAAATAATATCATTAAATATATTGATATACATAACTTTACCTTTTACGTTTTATTTTATGTATGTTTAAGTGTTTGTCTGTGTATCGAGAACTTTCTTCGAGACCCTTGAGTTTAAGTAGTTTTCTGTCATTCTTTTTCATTTATAACCTAACTATCTTATTTTTCTTGAGCTAGCCATTCTGTTATTACATTGAATTTTCTCATTCCTTATTATAGTAACGCATTCCGCGTTACTACAATATATATATATATATACATATATATATATATATATATATATATATATATATAATTTGATACATTACATTATTATAGTTTTTCAGCTTTTATATGAAATATTAACAAATATCGCTCCGGCTTGGTCCACCATATTTATAATATTGCTTTGAATGGGTTACTTATACATGTGCATGTGATTGCCGCGTGGTCACGGAAAAGATCGCAACCCTAATAATAGTCTGTTTACGTACTTTTATTCTTAGATTATTTCAACTTTTTTGTAGCTTATTTTTTATGTGAAACCCTATTAAAACTTTTTTTAAAAAATTATTTCACAGTACGTGGAAATATTATTGATTCGTTTGATATAAAAAAAAATTTTTGATTTCTATTTCACAGCATATTGTTTTTAATCAAATAAAATAGCCTGTACAAAATTTTTTTTTTGTTTAATATTTATTGTCCATTAAAATAAAGTTCCACAATATTTTGTTATTATTGTTGTTTTTTTTTTGTTCGGTTATTATTATATGTAATATATTTGCCTATTTGCATTTTATTATTTACTTCTTTTGTTTATAAACCTTATCAATAATAAAAATAGTATATATTATATACGCAAACTAAATTGTCGTCCGCATACTTCTTTGTAGTCATACGAATGAAAAGTATCAAGATAGATAGAGATTTTTTATAATAAAGGAAAACCTATTTACTAAATCCATATGGACAAAAGTAAATTTTGTAAAATGACAAATCGAAATGAATTTCTTTATTATGTCAAACATGTTTATTGAAATATTAAGTAATTTAAGAACTTACTTTACTATTACAAGAAGCCTTTAAAAAGTTTGTAAAACATAAAAAAAAGAAATCGCATAGTATTTATTTAAAAAAATAATTGATATATAATGTTGTCACCTTCCAAAAAAATACACACAAAAAGAGGTTTTGTATATAGTTATGAATCCACCATATGTTTATCTCCATCAACGTTAGAGCGCTGGTCGTCATTACGGAATACATAATACGTACTACCAATGATGCATAGATATATGCCGCAACTACTCAAGTATACACATGCACTTATATACCCTATCTTAGGCTTTGCGAAAGAGACGCTCGATCGATTCCCCGATGGCAATTTTTAAAGAATACGTTCAGTTATTATAGACATTGACTCTACCTTTTTTTTAAATTTATTTATTATTTATCAACACATTTTATATATTCAGAATTTTAAAAATTTCAAAATAATTAAAAAAATTAATGAAAATGTAGTCACGTTAAATATATTAACAGAGAATTACGGATTATGTATCACTAGGTATGAAGAGGGGCGATCACCAACATTACAACAGTGCGATGTTGGCTGCTCATAAATATTTCGTAGTTTTCGCATTTAATTTGAAATATACTGTACAATGATGCGAGTGCCTCGTGTGTTTTCGGTGTTTACTAAGAAAACGATAGTTAGTACATCATTGTGCATCATTGTACATGCACTCCCAAATACGTCATCACGAGCCGCGCCTGCTTCATATACATTTACATTTTTATTATATTTACTAGTTATATGATACTATTAATAACTATTATTATATGTATTTTAGAAATTAAAATTGTTTTCATATAATTGTTTGATTTTAAACTAAAGATAAAAAAATCTACCGAATTTTCACGAACCATTCTACCGATTATCTCAACAGGTCACGGAACAACGCTGTATCTAGGTGTCTCTAAATGTGGAGCTGTCTTAATAGCCCAACTATGTATTGTTGTTTCTGGAATTCGCGGATTTTCATGAATTTCTCATCCTCTAAAAAACATTTTCATTATAGTATTTTTCGTTGTTAATTTAGTTAACGCCAAATCCTGACTTAAACCAACTTTAACATGTGGTACCTGTTAAATTGTATCTAATTTATATTAGGCTGGTGCCATCTATCGATTAATGTATGCTATTGTATTTGCAATACATCTATTAAACAAGCAGTCTATTACGAGTAGCTGTATAGTAACAGTGTGTGTGTTTTACTTTCACATTTTATCCCTAAATATTAACAGGTTATGGGCCCAGGGCGTTCTATTGTGAAAGCTTAATTGCTTATACACGCGTTGGTACTGTTATTACGTAAAGTTAGACTCTCGCAATCGTAAATTCTTTTGTGAATAGTGTACGGTACGCGAAGTGAAAATAACAAAATGGCCGTCAACCATTTTGCGGGTATCTCAAAGTTACAAGGTCGTAAAAATTATGAGGAATGGTCGTTTGCCATAGAAAATTTTCTCGTACTTGAAGGCCTAAGCAAATGTGTAACTGGTGAAGAAACAGATACAGCACAGATAGCAAAAGCCAAAGCGAAGATTGTATTGTCTCTCGATCCTTCACTGTACGTCCATGTTAAGGACGCTACCACGGCAAAAGAGGTTTGGAACAAGCTCAAGGACCTTTATGAAAATAAAGGGTTTACTAGAAAGATTGGTCTTCTTCGGAGTTTAATTTCAATGAGGTTAGAAAATTGTTCATCCATGGAAGAATACGTTAATCAAGTAATCGAGATTTCCCAGAAGCTCGACAGGACAGGGTTAAAACTTGATTCAATGTTGGTAGGAAGTTTACTTTTGGCGGGATTATCGGATCGTTTTGCACCAATGGTGTTGGCTATAGAACATAGCGGAATCGACATTACCAGCGATTCAATAAAAACGAAGTTGCTCGATATGCAGTTAGATAGCGGTACCCATTCTACTTCAACAGCTGGTGCTTTCGTCGGTAAGGCAGGAAACCAGAAGTGGCATAAAAACACTAACAAATATCAAAGAAATAACAAACATAAAGAAATAATTTGCTTTAAATGCAAGAAATCCGGTCATTACATGTCGAAATGCCCTCAAGCAAATAATAATTCAAACAAGAATGGTGAAAGTAGTCAAATTAAAGGTGCTTTCAATGTTGTTTTTCTTAGCTCAAAGTTTAACAACCAAGATTGGTATTTAGACTCTGGAGCGAGTGTTCACTTAACTTGCAGGCAAGATTGGCTGAAAAATCAGAGAGAACCAACTCTAAAAGAGATTATGATTCCTGACAGTACAAAAATTCCAGTGCAAAGTTGTGGTGAAGTTGAAATACTCACCAAAGTTGGTAGAACAAATATTGAAATAGAAATTAAAAATGTGCAGTACGTACCAGGTTTGACTACGAATTTATTATCTGTGAGTGAGCTTTTAAAAAATGGAAATTTTGTTGATTTTGACAAAGCTGAATGCAGAATTTACAGTGCTGAAAAAGTTTTGGTAGCTAAAGCTTTTCTAATGGATGGTGTTTATAGACTCGATGCCAGTGAAAAGTGCTTGTTTGCTGGACAGGCAGTGGTTACAGGTGAAACTTGGCACAAAAGGTTGGGTCACATCAACTCGAACTACCTAAACAAAATGAGGGATGGTCTTGTAAATGGTGTAAACTACAGTGGTCAGTTGAAAATTGATAAGAATAGTTGTGAAGTATGCTGTGAAGGAAAGCAATCGCGACAACCTTTTGGACATTCAGGTACAAGAGCAATTGGCTTATTAGATGTAGTGCACAGTGACGTAGCAGGACCTATGGAGACAACATCTATAGGAGGTTCCAAGTATTTTGTACAATTCCAAGATGATTGTAGTCGTATGTCATTTATTTATTTTGCTAAAACAAAAGATGAAACATTTGATAAATTTAAGCAATTTCAGTGTTTAGTTGAGAAACAGACTGGAAGAAAAATAAAAGTATTACGAACGGACAATGGCGGAGAATATGTAAGTGTAAATTTCGAAAATTATTTAAGAAAACAGGGTATAGTTCATCAAACTACAAACCCCTATTGCCCTGAACAAAATGGATTTGCTGAAAGGCTAAACAGATCTCTTATCGAAAAAGCTAGGTGTTTATTATTCGAAGCAGGTTTAGAAAAACGCTTCTGGGCAGAAGCTGTAAACACAGCTTGTTACTTGAGAAATAGATCCGTAGTGTGTAATAGTTCAAAAACACCATATGAAATATTTTTTAATCAAAAACCAGATTTGAGTCATGTTAAAATATTTGGTAGTACAGCTATGACACACATTCCTAAAGAAAGAAGAAAAAAATGGGATAAAAAATCTGCAAAACTAATTTTAGTGGGATTTTCAGAAACAACAAAGGGTTATAAGTTGTATAATCCTGAAACGGGTCAAATGTGTACAAGTAGAGATGTACATATCATGGAAAAAGAAGCTAAAAGGTATGAAGACATGAACTTTTATATAGAAGAAAAGATAGACAATGAAGGTATTGAACAAAATGAACCAAATCAAGAACAAGAACGAAATTCAGTAGTTGAAGATTTATGTCCGGAGTGGGATATAGCAGATCAAACACTTTCCGAAAGTGAACAATCTGATGAAATGTATATACCTGATGATACAGACAGTATTGGTATTACAGAAGATGTCAGAAGATCACAACGAGAAAGAAAACCAAAGATTCTTAGAGATTTTGTTACTTACTTTACCCCAGAATGTAAGAATTTTCAAGAAGATATATCAGTTTCAGTGGGAGATCCCGATTCAGTGAAAGAAGTACTTTCATCACCCGATCATCAGAAATGGATAAGTGCCATGACAAGAGAAATGAAAAGTTTTAATGAAAATCATGCATGGGACCTAGTAGATCTTCCTGAAGGTCAGTTACCAGTGAAGTGCAAGTGGGTTTTTAAAAGAAAATACAACAGTGATGGCAGTGTTACTTATAGAGCGAGATTGGTTGCTAAGGGCTTTAGCCAGAGACCAGGTATAGACTTCGGTGAAACTTTTTCCCCGTTAGTCAAACATTCATCGTTGAGGCTGCTTTTGGCATTATCTGTGCAGCTTAATTTGAATACGCATCATTTGGATGTAGTCACAGCTTTTTTAAATGGTAAACTGGAGGAAACTGTATTCATGGAAATACCAGAGGGTTTCAATGGTGGTGCCTGTGGCAATCAAGAAACAAAAGTTTTAAAATTGAATAGAGCAATTTATGGCTTGAAACAGTCTTCACGGGTTTGGTATAAGGAAGTTGAAATTTTACTATTAAGTTTAAAGTATAAAAAATGCGATTACGAACCTTGTATATTTGTCAGACGGGAGGATGGTTTCATAACTATAATTGCTTTATATGTTGACGATTTTTTTATCTTTTCTAACTCTAGCCAGGAAACAGTTTTTTTGAAGGAGCAATTGGCTTCAAAATTTAAAATTAAAGATTTGGGTGAAATCAAGCAATGCCTGGGCATGAGAGTGAGAAAGGATCCATGTAAAAATAAGATTTTCTTAGATCAGGAAGAGTATATTAATCAGATTTTAAAAAGATTTGACATGAGCCTGTAAACCTGTAGGTACGCCCATAGATAAAAATATTGTATTTGATCAGGCAGATTCCAGCATTTGTAAAAAAGAACTGCCTTATCAACAACTATTAGGAAGTTTAATGTATTTGTCTGTGTTAACAAGACCTGATATTACTTTTGCAGTAAATTTTTTAAGTCAGTTTAATAATTGTTACAATGATCAGCATTGGAAGGCTGCTAAACGAATTCTCAGATATTTACAAGGTACTAAATCGTTTTGCCTAAAATATGAAAAGGATAATTTAGATTTGATAGGTTTTGTTGATGCAGATTATGCTAGTAATAGTCATGACAGGAGGTCATATACAGGCTTCATTTTTAAATTAGCAGGTGGTGCTGTTTCATGGGAATGCAGTAAACAAAAGACGGTTGCTTTAAGTAGCACAGAAGCTGAATATATGGCTGTCACTGAAGCTTCGAGAGAGGCTATTTATTTTAAGAATGTATTATATGATTTTTTGGGTTCTTCTAAGGTTATTACTGTTTTTAATGACAATCAAAGTGCTCAAAAACTAGCATTAAATCCTATATGTCATAAGAGGACAAAGCACATAGACGTGCGTTACCATTTTATTCGAGAAGTTATTTCGAATAAATTAGTTGAATTAAAGTTTTTACCAACCAATGAAATGGTGGCAGACGTGCTGACTAAAGGTTTGTGTTTATCCAAACATTCAAAATTTAGTAGTGAGCTAGGTTTAATTAGAGTTAATATTAATTAGATAAGTGGGAGTGTTAAATTGTATCTAATTTATATTAGGCTGGTGCCATCTATCGATTAATGTATGCTATTGTATTTGCAATACATCTATTAAACAAGCAGTCTATTACGTGTAGCTGTATAGTAACAGTGTGTGTGTTTTACTTTCACATTTTATCCCTAAATATTAACAGTACCCGCCATACAATAGCATCAATAGTTAACCTAACACCCTCATTAACAGCAGCATTTGAATTATATATTACATCAATATAGTCAACACATCTCTTCAACACAAGCTCCTGAGACATATTTAAAATAACAGACTTAAAATCTTCTGCAAAACCCATTAACATCTTCAATCTAAAACCGGAGCCCTTCCAGTAGAAAATGCCCAACCACAATTTTCCAATTTATTTATATAACTTGGACTATGAGAAAAATATCCTTTCATAGTCGATGTAATACCTACATTTCTTACTTCATCCACCTCCACTCCACTAATCACATATCTGATATTGCTGAACGTAAAAGCTGCCGCATTATTAATTAAAAACGCTGTAGCACTAGCCTTACGAAAGTAAGGCTAGTGATGAAAGGTGATGATCACTATACAATCGTAACTTCCCCTCAATTAATAATTCTGACTCCGATGGTAAAGTATACTTATCTATTTCTGGTACCACAATTCTAATCTCATCATTATTTTCATATCTTGGTGAACCAAACGAAACATGATTATGATATTCCAACTCCACAATAGAATTATCTATTCGAACCCTTCTTAAAACATCTAAAACTTCCATTTTTAAAATTGTTACTAACTTTCACAACGAACTTCATCCAGATAAATCTCTTACTATACTAAAGCATAATCCTCTCTTTATTTCTTAATATCCCAAAATCAACATACCAAAACTCCCTCTCACTTAAATAAATCTACACCAAAACTTTATATCCCATACCTTTCAAAAACCGCCTATTCTCATTTGTTAAACGATTTCGTACCCTCACCCCACCAATAATCCTCCACTACTTATTCACTAATTCCCGTGAAGAATTTCTATTCCTCCTCCACATATTATTAATACTACTGCTCCTCATTATTCTCTAATTTATACTAATATAAATAATTCAATAATTAATAAGTGAAATATCCAATATTCACCTCTGACATCTATTACTACACACCCTACTTAATCAACATCTGTACTAATACTATCCATTAATTATTTAAATATTCACTAATATATAAAACCATTTCCCTCAACAAATCATTTACTATTCCTAAAACATATATTTTTTAAGACCTAACGTCTCCTAATCCTCAAATATGTTGTAATGTTTGTCTTTCCGGGTTCTTAAATAAAACTAACAATAACTTTGGACACACACACTATATTAATATTAAAACGTATAACAATATAAAACTAACTATTAACAACAATAAGTACATTTATGTATTTTATATTTAAGTAACTATATTTATGTGTACTGCGCGAGACTGTAGGATTCAATGAATGCCATCCCTTCTTCGACGCGGCTTTTATCGTGGTGAATACTATTCGAGAGCGTTCTCGTAGGCCTCGAGAAAACACCAGAGGAATGACGCGCTTACGCATTGTAGGATGAGTCATCACATTGCCCCCTTCTTAAGAATGAAGTTTCGTCCCGAAACATGTCAAGTTTTGGTTCCTCAACCGATGGCGAAATCGACAGGTAGGGCCTTTGTTACATTGTGACGTCATATTGAAATAACAGTCCACGGTCTTATCTTGCCTGGATGGACAGGAATATTCGAGCCGGTAACTGCATACCAGAATTTCCATACCAGTATGTCGGAAGATTACTTCCAACATGCTCCTTACAATTCTCCAGTCCAGGCGGTCCAATCCACAACCCAATTTTGGAACTGCTAATTTCAGAATGTCTTGCTGTAACATTTGTTCGCGTAAGTGGGCCAGGGCCTCCCATAAGGCACGATAGATTGGCTTCAGGCTCGACAGTTCTTTCGTGACCAAATAAAATATGGGCTGTCCTTCATTTATTATTTGGAGACTCTTCCCAATTGCTGGTCCCTGCTGCCTTAGTTTTTCGATTCTGCCAAATCTCTCTTTAAATTCCCAGGCAATTCCTTTGGCCTTTCGTAGATCTCGGGCTAAGCAATGAGCAAGCGCGTAGCCTGGCGGCACCGTAAACGAATCTTGCTGTTTCTCGATGGTTACCCCAAATCGGGCTTTCTTCGAACCAGAATACTCTTCCATAAAGTCTTCGAAGGTTAGTTCCTGGTATTGGTTATCCAATCGACGCAAGTCAGCGGTTTCGTCATTATTGTCTCCAGAGTATGGGGCTAATCTATTAAAATGTACGACTCTTGGCTTAGTGTGAGGTGTTCGCCTGATTCGGTATATTACATCGTTGATCCGCTTCAACACCTCGTACGGCCCCTCCCAATTCTTTTGAAGTTTTGGAGATAGGCCCCGTCGGCGTTGTGGATTATATAACCAAACCCGATCGCCTTCATGGTAACCACTCTTCTCGGCCTTGATGTCATAGCTCTCCTTCATTCTGTCACTAGCATCTTGGATATTATGTCTGACTTGTTCATGGATATTATCTAGTCGTCGTCTGAGCGTGCTGACATAATCTTCTCCGGCAAGATCTTCACCGGGTTTGCTCCCAAACTTTAAATCACAGGGCAGTCGGAGTTCCCTCCCGAATAGCACGTTCGCTGGTGATTGGCCAGTTGTCTCTTGAACGGCGGCCCGATACGCCATTAGAAATAATGGTAAATGTTCGTCCCAATCTCTCTGGTGTTCGGAGACCACTTTGGATAAATGTCTGATCATAGTCTTGTTCATTCGCTCTACCATCCCATCTGATTGTGGATGCAAGGGAGTTGTTCTCGTCTTCCGTATGCCCAAAAGTCCACACATCTTTTCGAATAGACTGGACTCAAAATTTCGCCCTTGATCGGAATGAAGTTCCAAGGGTACACCAAAACGGCTGACGAACTCCTTCACAATCACGTCTGCTACAGTTCCAGCTTCTTGATTTGGTAGAGCATATGCTTCAACCCATTTGGTAAAGTAATCCATGACCACTATTATGTATTTATTTCCTTTGCTGCTTTCTGGAAAAGGGCCGGCGGCATCTATGGCGATCCTTTCAAACGGGCTTCCTACATAGTATTGGCGCATGGGTGCACGTCGACGCCTCTGGGGACCATTGCTTCCGGCGCAATTAGCACACTTTCGGCACCATTCTTTCACATCTCGTGAACAATTCACCCAGTGAAATCTCTAGCGCACCTTCTCCAGTGTTTTATGGACTCCAAAATGTCCCCCAGAAGCACCATTATGGAGTTCTCGCAATACCTCTGGTATTCTTTTCTTGGGAACCACCATTTGCATCTTCCGCTCGCTTCCATCGTGATTTTCGACCTCACGTCTCAGGAGATCGTCTTCCATGGTTAAGGAATCCCATTGTGCCCAGTATGACTTCAATTCTCGTGAATGGGGAGCAATTTCTTGCCAGGCTGGTCTCTGCCCATTTCTCTTCCAAGCCCTGAGGACTGCAAGATCCGGATCAGCTTCCTGATCTGCGCGCAAATTGTCAGGTTGCCATTGGTCATCAACAACGGTGGTTCGAAGAGCGTTGGCCGATTTGTCTTCGATTCGGTTGCAATATCGACAGTCTTCTGGACAGGGCCTTCTGGAAAGGGCATCTGCATTTTGATGTTTGAGGCCTGCTCTGTGTTCAATATCGAAGTCATACTCCTGTAGCCTCTCAATCCACTAGCTACTTGACCCTCTGGATTCTTAAATTGCAAGAGCCACTTTAAGGCGGCGTGATCAGTGCGGATCAGGAACTTCTGCCCATACAGGTACTTGTAAAAGTGCTCAACGGTCTTAACTACTGCCAATAGTTCTCTCCTGGTTACGCAGTAGTTCCTCTCCGGTTTGGACAGGGTCTTGCTGAAGTATCCAATGACCTTTTCTTGTCCATCTTGGCTTTGAGAGAGCACGCCACCAATCCCGACGTTACTGGCATCCGTATCCAAAACAAACCTCCCAGATGGCAGTGGATAGTTTAAAACAGGACTGATCAACGTACGTTTTAACAACTCAAAGGCCGCTTGGCATTCGTTGTTCCAAATGAATCCTCGATTTTCTGTTAGGCGAGTAAGTGGTTTTGCAATGTTGGAGAATCCAGGAACGTAGCGTCGATAATATGTGCATAATCCCAAAAAGCTTCTTAGCTGATGTTTGTCTTTGGGTACCGGCCATTTTTCCACAGCTTTTACTTTTTCTGGATCCACAGCAACTCCTTTTCTGGAAACCACATGTCCAAGGTAATTTACCTCCTTGCGGAAAAGGTGACACTTCTTTGGACTTAATCTCAGGTTGGCATCTCGCAACCTCTGGAATACTACCAAATTTTTCATGTGATATTCAAAGGTCTTCCCTACCACAATCACATCATCGAGATATACCAGGCAGGTATTCCAAGACAATCGCCTCAGTACAGTGTCCATGAGTCGCTCAAAAGTAGCTGGGGCGTTACACAGTCCAAATGGCATGACTGTAAATTGCCAGAGTCCTGTGCCTAAACTGAAGGCAGTCTTCTCTTTGCATTGGGATCCATTCCCACTTGCCAATAACCGCTCTTTAAGTCGAGAGTGGAGAACCATTTTGCTCCTGCCAAGGTGTCTAGCGTATCGTCTATTCTTGGGAGAGGATAGCTGTCCTTTTTGGTCACACTATTTAAACGACGATAGTCCACACAGAATCTGGTAGATCCATCCTTCTTCCTGACAAGGACCACTGGTGAAGCCCATGGACTATTCGATGGTTCAATTACTCCTTGGCCTTATATATCTTGTATAATATGCTCGGCTTCCTCACGTTTTGCCAGTGGTAACCTTCTTGGTCCTTGTCGAATTGGACTTGCATCGCCGGTATTTATTTTGTGCATTACAATATTGGTTTTTCTCTTCGTACCAGTTTCAGTTTCAAAGTCATCTTCATAATGTTTGATTAGGTCCTTAACTTGGCTTTGTTCCTTCTTGCTCAATCCTTGACAGGCGGAGTCGATTATCTTGGACAATTTCTCAGGAACCTGCACGAATCCATTCTTCTTCGCCTCTATCCGATGAACGACGGCCGACACTGGTGAACACCATCCCAAAATAGTACCCTTTTTCAATGAAACAGGGTAATGGTTCACATTCCTTACCCTTATCGGTACAGTCTTCTGAGTCTTAACCAGCATTTTGGCCACTACTATTCCTCGGCCCACCTCGTCATCATCAGCCTTTGGTTCCAACATTGTAACATTTCCGTCCAAATAATCACCTTCCATACACGCCGTCAAAAATGTCTCACTTCTTGCATCCAGAACAACATTCTCTGCAGTAATTATTTGTACATTCGCACAATCTTTCCCATGAAGAAACAATTCCTCATTACTTATTTGTAAAGTGCCTTCTTTCATATTTAACTGGAAGCCGTAGGTGTTCATGATGTCTAATCCCAAGATTATTTGTTCTTCTATCTCAGCTACGAGAACACGATGTCGGATTGATGTTCTATGATAAAGTTGACATCTACTTCACCTGCCACAGAAGCTGCTTCTCCTGTTGCTGTCCTAAGTCTCCATTTGCTAGAAAATAACTTTTTATTTGTGGGAATTAAATCGGGTCGCACGATGGTTTTCGTCGATCCAGTATCTAGCAAGCAAGCATAGGTCCTTTTTTCCATAACAGCGTCCACATACAGGCCGTTGGTTTGATGTTGCAAGGATGCGACTTGGCCAGGCGTCCTTGGGGCTTCCTGATGCTGGATCGATGATTGCCCCCGCTCATCGACCCGCTTTAGTTTTCCTGCTGCTCGGACGATGCTTTCTTGGCCACCTTACCACATTTACTCCGAACGTGACCAATCCCTCCACAATTCCAGCATCGCAGTACTCTTTTATTTGATTTGATCTGGTTTAGAACTCTACTAACCACCTGCTCCATGAACTCCTCATTTTCCTGTTTGTCAACAGTGCAGACACGAGCATGGTTCCGAGAGGCTTGTTTTGCAGTCTCAAACTCAAGCGCATGCGCCAAAGCATCGATCAAGGTTTTCGGTCTTGCCAACCTTAATGCTTGCTGCGTATCAATATCCCGGAGACCATTTATGAACGTCTGGACCGCTAGGTGTTCCATGAAATTATCTGGCGCCATCGGATACGCAAGTCGAACTAGACGAGCAATATCTGCCTCAAATTCCTGAAGATTCTCGCCTTTCTTCTGTGATCGATTCTTCAGTTGGGTATGGTATACTTGCTCCAAATGCGCATGGCCATATCTCATCTCCAAGCGTTTAATGAGTTGAGAATAATCTTTACGTTCCTCAGGAGGCAATGTCTGCAAAATATCACTAGCATCACCCCTCAATGCTATGACTAAAGCAGTCGCCTTCTCGGCAGAAGACCATGCGTTTGCTTCAGCGGCCGCTTCGAATTGCGTCAGGTAAGTTGCCCATGACGTCTTTCCATCAAAGGTTGGTGGCTTGATTCTGGTCCTTGAAATAGCCACAAGTTCTTCTTTTATTTCGATGGGCCGCGGTATGACTTCTTCGTTGACCTGTCTGGGATCAGAATGACTCATGGTAGCGGGTAATTTCATCTCAATCATTATTGCCTCTAAAAGTCTAGAATGTTCTCCAATTTTCTCTTCTACAGCTATGAAAACCTCTTCTTTTAACGCTTCTGATTTTTCCGCTAATCCCTGTTCTAGAACTTTCTCCACTTGTTCCAGACTTTTTTCGAAGTTTCTAGAATTTTCTAGTAATTTATAGAGATATAAGATTTTAATGGCGGAGACTGCAAAGTTAAGGCAATATTTTGATTATAATAATCATTATTATAATCAAAATATTGCCTTAACTTTGCAGTCTCCGCCATTACCCACTTCCATTCCTTTGAATTAAAGCATACATTGTTTATTTACACCAACAATTTTTAACCTTTGTTCAAAATCTTGATGTGGTAATAAATCAATACATATCATTTTGAATTACTTTTATTCAAAAAAAATATTTTTCTCCTACTAATGGTAACTCCCAAATTGGTTCTCTAACATATTTTTCAACAAATCTTTCACCACTTGATGCCTCTCGTGCAAAATTCTGTGCAGCTACATCTATATGTTCCCAAAATTTGTTTGATTCAGACATTTTAGTAAAAAATTCTTCAATACCCAAGTCTACCTCAATATCTCCAACCACTTGTAAACCTCTATCAATACTATTATCTTTTACCAATTCACTTTCTTCCACTACCAGGGGACCACTATTATCTTTTTCCAATTCACTTTCTTCCACTATTAGAGAACATAAAGAACTCTGTGGTACTTCATTAAACTTCCGCTTCAACATATTCTCTAATACTAGCATCTATTTAACAGAAACAAACTTTATATACCCTAACATTCTTCTTTATTCTTTAAACTTCAAATGACCTTGATCACCCTCAACCAATTCTAAAACCTCCCGATCGTCCTTGATCACTAATATGATTCTGGAACCTCCTAATTAACCTTCACCTCATATATACTACGTATTCCCCCTCTCCCTATATAAAAAGGTCGATTACCCTCAGCCGATTCTAACACCTCCTCATTGACCTTGATCACCAATATATATGCGATCAAGGTCAATGAGGTGTTAAAATCGGCTGAGATACTCTACTATTAACAGTTAAAACAATGAAAAAATAAACTAACTCACCGTACTTTATTTATCTTACGAAATATAAACTAATAAATAAAATAAATTATAAAAACTCCTCCCGCTTCTATCTATGCCTATGAACAAAGTAATTTAACCGAAAATTGAATTGCGCCACAATTCAACGACAAAAAGCAGATGTGCGATTAACGGAATGAACAGTGCTATTCAACAATGCGTGTTGTACTTAGCGTTATAGACTATTTATATATCGTAATTTCGGCCTCTCGTGTCCGGTCCCTACTGATAATATAGCTAGTTACAATTTGTTTACGTTGTAGTGTAGAAATGCTAAGTTACAATCCAAAATACAAAAGAAACTCAGTAAGAGTGCTTATAAATTTTTATTTCCAAATAAGTTGGTACAATAATAATCAAAACACATTTACTAGTGTGTGAAACTTGACTTAGTACAAAAAAGACATTAAGAATTAATAAAATGGTAATAGATGTATTAACAGCCAAAACGAATTTCAATAAACGGTAATGAAAAAAGTCAATTTATTATGAAGAAAATAATTTATTGAAAATATAAATATTTAAAAATGTAAATTCACATAGAAAACATTGAGCCAAATAATAAAATTACTATTATATTGTTATTTATGTATAAAATAACTTAGTAAACATAATAAATTAACTTTTCATTACTAAATAACCATTAATTGATAGTATTTGGAACTATTAATATGGCTGTAAATAATTAAAAATGTTAATGAGTTATTAAATATGAAGCAATTGTGTTTTGAGATTATATAGGAATTGTCTATCCTTTTAAGCTACTCATTCCAGCGCGCATTATTTCATCGACTAGTAATAAGTTACTAGCAATAACAGAACAAGAATTTATAATCTGTTTTTTAACAATATAATTATCGTAGATGCCTGCCTCTTTGGGATTTATGGGTTCACCAGAATTTAAATCTAAACCAATAGGTTCTGAATTCAAACGCGATTCCTCTTGTAATTTAACGATAGTATCCTACAAAAAATTTAAATGTATTAATAAAATAACAAAACTTCTATAAATTATTACTTGTGCATCGAAGCCAGAATTTGTTGCTAAAACTTTTGGAATTACGAGCAAGGCTTCAGCATATGCAGATACACCAAGTCTTGATTTACCTTTTACTGTATCTCTGTATGACATAAGTTCTTTATATGCTGTCACTTCAAAGGCTCCAGCCCCTAAAAATATATATATTTTTATTTCATCCAAAACATTAATTCTAAAAATACCAAAAACAACAAATTAGAAATAATTGGATATTATAATCTCTTCAATTATTTTCAATTTTTGATAGTTTGATTCTAGTATTACACTGTAAGGTTTGGGGCATAAAATTCTGTAAATTTTTGAAAAGTATATTTTTAACAAATGTATATTATGATTATTTAAAAGATGACTACTGAATCGCGTTAATTCTTTCCTCTATTTCACTGATAATGTAATGAATGAGTAAGAGTTGTAATAGAAGTAAAAAAAAATATTTAATTGTATCTGAAAATTCTGTCTAGATGCAAAAACTGCAAGAGTTAAAAGTCCGTGAAAACAAATATGTGAAAAAATAGGTATAAAGTCATTAATTTGATTGAACATTCTTTTCAACAAAAGATGTAAAACTTGTTTTCAAATAATATTCAATAATTTAAACTGGATGTGGAAGGAGATAATACATTCTAAAAATGTTATGTAAATGATGTAATGGAATCAGTGTAATATATATCCAGATATAATAAAATTTACCAGGAATTAAGGCTTTGTCTTCAATAGCATTATTAATAGCTCTCAATCCATCTCTAACAGCATCTTTAATTTGCGTAATTGTATGTTTATTAGGACCTTTTATTAGTATTGTTACTGATTGCGGGACCTTGCATTCTTCAACAAAAGTATACTTATTTTCACCTAAAATATGTTCATAAACTACACCAGCATATCCAAGTTGAGATTCTTGTATATCATCCAGGTGATTTAATGCAATGCCACCGCAAGCTAATGCCAAACGTTCCATATTACGCCTTTTAGCTCTACGCAATGCTATAATACCTGTATTATTTGAATACAAAATAATTATATTTATTACAAATTAATATAAAATTATCTTAAGTTTTATACCTTCTTTGGCTAACATATCTAAACTCATTGGATCAATGCCTTTTTGATTTAAAACAACAAAGCTTTTGTCGGTTCCATTACATAATTTTTGTTTTAATTCAATTACTTTTTTCACTCTTTTATCAATAAATTCTCTTTCAGCTGATACTAATTTCTCCCTTTCTGCAGCTGTTTTATAGAAAAATCCTGAATTTACTTCACTTTTTTCATATTCCATACTAACATTACATGTTAAAATATAAGCATTTGTAACATGTTTAGGCATATCAGGATGCCTTGCACCATGATCTAACACTAGTCCTGGAATATTTTATATTTTACAATAGTCAACAAAACAATATATTAAAATTTCACCTCTAACTAACTGTGTATCTGTATCTGTTTTATGTTGCATTTCCATAATTTCAACCATATGCAAATCAACAGGTTTATTATCTTGCTTTATCGCTAAAATTGCATCTACACAGACATCGGTTAAAACATCTGCTAAGTTTGGATGAACCTACAGAATAAAAATTTGTTGGAAAAAAATAATAATTTATAATTATCTGCTCCACATATTTTCTATTTTTTTGGTTGTCTAAATATTAAGATACAGTGAGGAGTCTTGTAGGAATTAATTTAATGGTTGCCAATCATCTCATGTCTCCACTTTTAAATACAATTCTATTTTATAGTAATGAATTTGAGCCAGAAGTGTTGATCTGGTTCATATGGATGAAAATTAATGGCGTAAGTCAAAACATCGAATGGATTGATACTATGTCACGTCTGAGTTTAGAGAATTGACAAAGTGTCATTTGTAAATAATCAAGTTCACAAGTTACAATTTAACCACATATTTAACCTATTACTAATAATACGAAATGTAGGTTAGATCACTTAATCAATCTAAGACATAACTGATTTAATCCATGGCATACTCTGAAAACTTTTTTTATGGCTCACTCCTTACTATGTTTTTAGTTGTATAGATACTTTTCATTCAAGCAGTCATATATAATTTATATTTTTGAGCATTTATACTTTTAAATATATCAATCTTTTTTTTTATTATAAATTAGAAAATATGCATTGGGAATTTACATTAAGGGACAGGCCACCATGCGGTAAATTTTGGAACTAGCGTTGGGGGTATACCATTGGGTTCTATCATATGTAAAACTGTATTGTGTTTTCATCTTTTCCTTACTATTTTATGTTTTCGCTACTGTTTTACGACAAATTTGTCTTTCTAAACATCACCCATGGTTCCAATATTCTTCAGATGGTATTATCTTCGAAAATAATACACCGAAAAAATTATAAATAAAATACAGTGGAAAAGATAAAAGTACTGTAAATTGCATCGATTCATGTAATTATTTGATATTAGAAGAAAATAACAGTGCTAAAAAAAATAATTCATATTATGCGCAAATTCAGTTAGGAATGGCCAAATTAAATTTAAACGGGTGCGATTTCTTTATATTTGCTTGATATGACTCGAGTTACATCTATATTACAGTGCCTTTCGATAAAGTATATTCATATAATTTAATTACAACTTTAAGAAACACGTATTTAAATAAAATGGTAATATGTAAAAACAAAAATTAAAAAAAAACACTTGTAAATATGGCAAACACGATACGCTATATACAAAACTACAAAGGTATACCTCCATTCAACGCCATCTTGGCAACAATCATGGCACCACCATCGATAATGTTAATTTACAATACTGTAAAACTTAATTTTCAATGCAAACCTTTGTTCTTAAACTTGTTCTAGCGATATCTCCTAAATTTTCCTTATTAATTTCAATTGGAATTTTTATATTTTCTAAAACTTCTAGAGTTTTAGCTCTAGCCTTATCAAAGCCCTCAGCTAATAATCTAGGATGCAATCCATCAGCAATATAAATATCAGCTTGCTTTAGCAATTCTCCTATAATTAACACTGTAGAAGTAGTTCCATCTCCGGTCATGTCATCTTGAGCTGTTGAGGCTCTTGCAATAAGAGAAGCTGTTGGATGTTGAATTTGCATTTCATGTAATAGAACATTTCCATCTTTAGTGATTTTAATATCACCAGCACCTGATACAAGCCTAAAAATGGTATAAAAGTCTTAAACTTAAATGATCTATGACAGCTAAGAAAAATATATGAAATATATATTGAGATTTTTTGTTTAGATGTAAAGTACTACTTGCAAGATACATTTTCAGTAATAAGTTACTATTAAAATACGTATCATTCAAATTAATTCGCATTTAATATATAAATTACTGAAACAAAGTATCATGTGCTCACATTTTCACGGTTCCCTTGGGTCCCAAATTTGTCTTCATCACATCTTGAATACCTTTTGCAGCAGAAATGTTAACAGCTAAAGCTGCAGCAGCTCTAGCCACTTCTGCTTTAGGATTTAATAAACTTATTGCGGCCATTTCTTTACACAAATATAGTGAACACTTCTAGAAAACTCGTAATTCTGTTAGGTACCTGAAAGCCGCAACCGGAAATAGTATGAAGTTTGACAGAAATCTATTTCCTGGCTCGAAATTCAAATTATCGCATATACCGTATGGTAAAAAATAAGGATACAAAATAATAATGGAAAGATGCACTGTTGTCTACTTTAGGCATTTGACAATCTATTCTTTTGTTGTTTTTAAACTACCTGTTCCACTATAATTGCACTTACGCCTAAATTATTCCAATTTTTCGTATCCCTTACCTTATTGTTTTTCTATTCTGTTATCAACCCACAAATTTTCGAAACTATTTGTGTTGACGTCATTTAAATAAATATGTACATAAAACAGTATCTTTAAATTTTACTGTTTATTTTTCGTAACTTTTTCCCGAGTATTTTCAAATTTTCTTTCTACAATAACTTGTATATTGGGAGTAGCAAACTTGATTAAAATACAATTATTTAGAAAAACGTACTTACTAGTTTCTGATTGCAATAACTACACACAAAATAATAAATCTGTCTGATATAGTATTACCAGCAGAGAACTATATGTATAAAATGGAAAAATATGTTTTCGAGATGCTTGTAAGCTTTCAGTATTTTTTGCGGTATCAAGTTCTCCATTATTAATTGTGCGTTGGAGTTTTGTTCTATTCTAAACATTATAATTTTATAGTAATAAAATGGGCTACTTACGTTTATTTTCAAAATAGTAAAGTTTGAACATCAACAACTTTTAGTTATTTCTTCTAAATATTATCCTATATACATTTTATAACCCTCGTCAATATAGACTCTTTTCTATTCATCAGTTTCAGATAAAATACAAGAAATAAAAAATTACATTGAACATATTTTCAAATATGCTTTATTTTTAAATATAACACAACCGTGTAAATATTTTATTACATCAACATTCTTCCTCCATTAAAGAATTCCACATTTTGGAAATTTTATTTCTCAATGTCTTGGATATTTACACTCAACTACTTTAGCTTTTAATATACATATAGGTACCGTAAAACATTCGATTAAACGCAAATAGGCCAAAAAAATATGCTTATCATTATAATCCGGCACGTTAAGACAATTACACCAACTACACCAGGGCTTGCTAACCAAGCCCATGCTGTAGATGTTTCCTTAAAGCACAATGTCCGGCTATTAAGCCGGTCATTATTTTCTTTTTTATTGCTACGAATTAGGTTGGTTGCAAACCTAGCGTCCAGCTCCTTTAGTAGTGTTTTAGTATGGAGTTAACCTTCCGTTAGCCTCCAAATTCTTTTTATGCTCTCTTTCTAGACCTAACCAGATCTCTCTTCTAGCGGAATCCTTAGCGATTCCACATACAGATTATGGTCCTATGAAGTTCCCTCTAGTACCTTTCTTGGCCAGTTCGTCGGGTATCCCATCAGATACCTTTAATTCCCTTATGTCCTGGCAGCCATATTAGTGACACAGTATTGTCTTGTTGCCAGTCTATTGAAGATCTGCTTACACGACAATTAGGCTATGACTATCATAATCTTAGCTATTGATACTTCATTTTGGCAACTTTTTAACCCACAAAATACGTTTCATTATTCTTTTATTAAAAATTTAATTGTCCTTGTTATTACACCTGATATCTTTTATGTTATGTAATATTATTTGACCAGGTTTAGCTTGCGTTAACTTACCTGTTTTAAACAAAATCTAACCAAGTTCAAACAGAATAAATAAACCAAAATTGGCTTAGATATTCACAGTACATTTTTGTTACAAAAGGCACAAATAATATTTGGCATGTAAAAGATAGTATATCGATGTTTAACAGTAAGTGTAAAATACAGTAATACAAAAATGTTAAAAACATTCCTGCACATGTTTTTTTAACATTTTCGTATTACTGTAATATATAGGCTATCCGCATTCATCTTAAGCAAGTAGGAAAATTTTCCCAGACAGCGGCCTCGTATTAAATTTCGAGATCCCGACATGATAAACCAGCGGTTTACCAGATCTAGAATACCAAAATTATTCTTTTATCGGGTCTGCTCAAATGTGTTGTTCATTACGCAGAAAACAAGCGACACTAAAATATGAATGTCATCAAACTTAAATGTATGATTTGCTTTTTATAACATTCAATAATAATTAAGTTACAATTTATTTGACATAAATGAATGACATTTCCTGTCAGACTTTGAATGACGTTTTAAGGTTACATTGAATAGATTTAAGTCATAGAAATACATTTTGTCGATGGTTGCTCGAAACGTGTGCTTTTTAACACCTGTTACATATCATATGAGTAGACTCGGCAAAGAGGGGCAATTTCTAGTGCAGTGCCGCGAACAACGTAGAGAGAAGCGCGCGACACGGAAACTCAAGCGTGCGTATCAAAACACACTTGTTCAGTATTATTCCACTGGTCGTTGTGAGTGCATGTCAGTACACATACTTAGAAAATGTCACATTTGGATACGTTTCGGAAACGGCGTATTTCGAAGAAACTAGAAAACGTAATAGCGAATATGCCGGATTTAGAATACGAAGGCGATAGAATTAAATGTGTAAGGTGCGACGATTATTTGACATGTACAGCAGGTGGAAGTGTGAACGCCACTTAAAAAGTATAAAACACTGTTCTGCAATCCGTGGCAAACGATACAGCGAACAATTAACATTTGATATAGGTGTTTGTTTTATTATATGTAATCTACTTCACTTTGCTAGACTAAAAAGCATTTGTCTCTTTCTAGAGCAAGTATTCGGATTATACATTACCAATCGGACATCGATAAGAAACGTTATGCCATCTGCTCGTGACTATGTTGAAAGAAAAATTAAAGCAGAATTGAAAGATAAAAAATTGTGGTTATGTGTGGACGAAACAACCGATCCGCAAAAAAATTCTGTGGTGAATGTGATGGTATGTACAATAGAAAAATTTGAACCGGCATCTTATTTGCTTCCAAAAGAGTTGCAAAATGTACTAGCGATAAAATTTTAAGTTTTGTTCGGCGCATTGAACAAATTTCAAGTTTCAACAAACCAAATTTTAATGTTTGTGAGTGACGGTGCCGCTAACATGCTTTTCTTAGGCCGATCTATTAAAGAAGAGAGTGGCAATCTGTTCCATGTAACATGTAAAATCCATGCTTTAAACCTTATGGCGCAATTGATACCTAAATGTTATCCACGAGTATAGCAAACGCCAATTAAGTTGGCGCGAGGAGGGGTAAGTTCGCGCAGAATTAAAAGTAGTGGGGAGATTTGTATTTGGTTTTACATCGAATGTCAGATAATTCTAACCTCTAAGCGTGTATCACTTTATGATCCCCTAGCAAAGACATTATGTTCCGTCAAACGTCAATGACAAATGTATTCTGACAATTCCTTGGGTAGTGGGGGTGGACGTTTTTAAAAACGGCTTCTGCGCACCTCCTCCTGGCGCCAACTTAATTGGCGCTTGCTATAAATGCTTTAATAGCTCATACAAAGGCAGTGTTTCTAAAGTCCCCAAAACGTACAAAAAATTTCACGAACTGTGACCCAAAGTGCCTGAACCACCACAACCAATTACTACGAGTTAGGGTTAGAGGCTGCGTTTTACTACTGAGAATATTTTGATGATGTAAGGTAGTTTTACAATTCGATCCAAGACATGCCGAAGCTATCAAGAAAAGACAGAAAATGTTTCAAGATAGTCAGGTAAAAAGTGATATTTGCAAGAACTACTATGGACTAGCGGAGGGAATTGAAAAATTACAAAATGATACGATGTCGTTTGTGGATTCTGTTCAAATTGTGGATGATGTTCACTCACTTATGTGCGGCGGAAGTCGAAAAAAATGAGTAATACAGAAATTTGAAAGTGTTATTGGCAAAGATTCAGATTTTGTCATACTAAGACAAATTTGTGAAGGTGCGTTGAAAGATCCATTAGTTTTCACAAGGATTACTTTAAATTTGCAAATATATCATCACTGGATGTGGAACGGTGGTTTTCATCATTGAAATATATTTATTCCGCACGCCGTACTCATTTGACTGACACAAGTGTGGAAACATTTAATGATTCAAATATTTAATAGATGTCACAGTTTGTGATTTCATGGAAGCTTTTTAAAACAGTAAGTGTTTCAGCACGTTATATAATATATTTTTTATCATTATTTTATGTGTAACCATTTATGCGTCAGTATCGCCTATGCTCGCTTACTCATGAAAGTCACGAACATAAATGATGCGAGTACGTAAACGTTACTGAACGCTCGTCTTGATACGGCCGCTAGGCCCCTCCACGTTGTTCTCCGCACTGCAACTTGCCCGTCTTTGTCGACTCTACATATGAGCAATAATTAGATAGGGGATGGCCATTGTTGGGAAGATCAGTCTTTGATAGGTTCAGCTTGTTGCCAATTAAATGTCAGTTTTAATAATGGGTAATTTTAGAGAATCAGCGCTTTTCAAATAAAAGTAATTATATTGGTTATGTTAGATAATCAGCTCGTCAAATAAAACTAAGTTATTAAAGTATGGATTTAATAAACTTCAAATCGAAACTGACAATTCATGTCACACTGAAACCGACATCCAGCCAACATGTAGCATCAACAACAGGCCGAACCTATCAAAGACAGTGATCCTCCCAATCATGGCCATCCCTTATCTAAACAATTTTTGCTCATGTGGTAGCAACTCCTTGAATATTGCCGTTACAATAAATCTGAATACATGGACCAATTCAGATCAATTTTTTTTATAATACCCTCTTTATAGTATTAACCTCTTGTTCAACCAAAAAAGGAATCATCTTTCACTTCATAAGCTTAATATTATTTTCACACCAAAACATTGTATAACGGGTTAATCAAACTCATTATTAAATCAATAACTCAAATATTTATTTTAAAGTTTTATTTGAAAGAAAATATTGACAAAAACGTTTACATACAATAAAGTGAGATTTTTTAAAATTTCTAATAATACATCGAAATACCTTCTTTTTTTTCATATTCCGTATTTTTAAATTTTCTTTTAACTAGTGTTTTTTTGTTGTAATATCATTCACACATATCTTAAACCTAACTTAAATATGTATACTGCCGCAAGCCCGTAATGATAATGGTTTTAGACGTATGTAGTTTTTGAATAAAATCAACAGAGGACGAACATAACATTTGACTTTTTACACACAGAAGCGACATAGAAACAAATGGCACACTTCAACGCAACAATTGAACATTCGGAATGAAAAGTCACTTTTTGCTTCGTATTGTAAGTAAAACATATTTCCCCGAAAGCAATCGGCAAGATTGTAAAGGTAGAATTGGGCTGCGGCAGAATTGGTTTTTTAAAAAGTTTTTTATCTTATTATTATTTATTCAATCATCCTCTTCTTCATTGGCGTCATTTTCTTCGCCGTCTTCTTCTGCGGAATCCTCCTTCGTTTCTTCACGTTTTGGTCTACCCCTGCGTCCTGATAATACAAAAAGAAAGTTTAATATTTAGCAAAGTGCCAAAAGGTCTACTTAAAGAAAGTGTATACTGGTTATAATTATAAGTGCAAACATCAGTTATGATAAAAAAACTCAGTCAACATTAGAGTCAAACAAATGCGCATGTTAATTACATGAAAACATTCGCATATAGAAAAACGCACGAGCAATCCACTTTCGTCATTAAAATCTATGACATAATAGTTACAGTACGTGTATGTGACTTATAAAATTGACGGTGAAGTTTATAGATTATATTTATATCTAAATTAGGTTATATTTGTACCTAGAATGACAAAATTTTCAAAAGGCAAATTAAGTACATTCTCATTAAAGAAAATAAGTAACAAAATAATGTATTTTGTGACTGTAAGTAACTAAAACTATATTTTTAAGTACATTATTTTAACAACCAAATACCGTCAAATGATTCGGCAGTTACATGTAAACGATTTTTCATGATAGCCAACATCTTATGTTAATATCTTTTATAAAACTAGTTGAAATTACGCCAAAATTATAATTTTTAATTAATATTATTCATCGAAATAATCCTACAATTACTATTATATACGCTAAGAAATAAGTAATTAAGCTTCTAGTTTCAAAAATTCTTTTATTGTAAATACCACTACAATATTGTTTCGCCATACAATGGCTTCATCAGGTGGATGAATCCATTGTATGGCGAAACAATATTGTAGTGGTATTTACAATAAAAGAATTTTTGAAACTAGAAGTTTAATTACTTATTTCTTAGCGTTATAATGCAGTTTCAACAAGTATCTCCTTCGTCAATTAACTATTATATACATATAATATATTCCAGATAAATAAAATTATAAATTTAGTAATATATAAGACTATTATTTTCGTTGTTATGAGACTGGCAATACAGACGCCAGTTTTTGGCTGATGAAAAAAGTGGATTGCTTCGTGCGTTTTCCTATATATATTTTTGCCGCAAACATTTCATTCTAGCATAACAAATTTATCTATCTTCATTCACCAATGTGTTCTGGTGACGATGGATAATTTAGTTATTGAAATGTGTATTCGCGATTTCAGACCATATTAACCTAAAGATATGTAAATTGTTATCCACTAGTTTGTCTATTAATCAATAAATATTAATTGCTGTCAGAATACCAATAGAAGATTAATACATAAATTGATATTTCAATACATTTGACTTAAATTCTAATAATTCTAAGAAGATCTGTAAGTTTTATTTTTACTCCTTTAGGGCACAATCTATTATACACGCTATTATTCTTGATATACGAAGATGATTTGATGGGAAGCGTGGCACAGAATGAAACAAACGAGTTAAGGCATAAGTTCTTTATGATTTTCCAACATATTTTCCTTCAATTTCAACGCATATGGAGCAACAATGGTGAGGTGCCATTGAGCCGTTGGAATAATTTTTCAAAATGGAAAATGTCTGTACGAAGGAGCGGGGTTGCGTCCACTGTTGAGATTCGAGATTATCGTTCAGGAGAGTGTGCAGAGAGAACAAATTAGTTTTGTCCTCGTTAAATAGCTTAAAATTTTCGCTTGGCGATCACGTTTGGTCATATTTTTTTATCACAATTCAACACTCGTAGCATTCACCTTGCCGATAAGAATGAATACGCCCAAGTCTACGTATAAAATGTGATTTACGCTTTCAGTTGATATGCTCACATTTCTAGATATCTCATTCATGTCGATTCTTCAGTCATTCAAAACAATACGATTAATTAATACCATAACACATTTAAATTGTGCATCCCAATGAGAATCCGGCTTTCGAAGGAGCATTGTCATCCAAAGCTTGTTACAAATGAGTTAAAACTTCAGATGTGTTGAATTCCTTAAAAAATAAATATTTAATTGCAACACGAATTGAAAGTTTATGCATTTTAGGATTTTTTATTTTTACACTTTATTCACATTGCTATAGCCTTCAAAAATCAAACACCCAGAAAATAGTCTCACTTCCGATGATATCCTCCTATATCTTATCAATCACGTTACATATAAGCTATAAACGGAATGGAGCAAATCAACAAGCGTAATGTCATATAAACGTTATATGTTAAGAAACTAGTTGTATTGTTCGGATCTCCTGAATACTATACGTGGATCCACGTGCCTCAGAGTCTCTCAACCATGGCCCTACTCAAAACCCAACGACAGGAAGTCTCGTATAAACAATACAAATTTGAAGCCATATTACGCATCCCACCATCCGCAGAAAGGAACGCCTCGTTAGAAAATATAACGGGGTATCAAATCCCCACCGTCCAGTATATGTAACGTTGCTTAGATCTGAATCAATGTAAGCCATACCCTAAATAAATAAATAAATAAATAGTAGAAGGTTGATAGTCACAAACCTGACAAACACAGTATGCGCAGCAAAGATAAACAGTACTAATGCTAGATGGTCGCAGCTGACATACATATGACGCGAATATGTTTTGTGACATATTTTTGTTTGTTAATATCCTATTAATATTGTACAGTGGCACATGATATCGAAAATAATTCTTAGATATCAGGAATATGATTTTTGCTTGTACGAAAGCACACAAGAAAAGTTTCTGATGCAACTTCAAAAACACATTGGAAATCGAATAATTTCTAGCATAATACACCTCTTGTACCCTTCCAATTAATATAACTTCATATCACCTGATTTTTGTATGAAGAACCTCTACTTCCATCAAATCCACGAGTAAATTTTCGCAAACTATAAGAGAACATGACATTTTAAATTAATTATAGCAATCAGCTCACCCAAATATGTTTGGAGATCTATGAAACCATTCTGAATCTTATTTGCAATGAAAGGGTGTATACTTTTGAACATTTATTAGAACTGAAAATAAATTCAATTTTCATGTTTAATACTCTAGTTGTTTTACTTATAAAACTTTATTGAGAAAATACTCCCTTTAATAGCTGAAAATAGCTGACAAATTACGTTCCTATTTATGCATTTTATGCCCTAGGCTCTGGCTAACTTCATGAACAGTTATATATTATTTGGTCGTCTTACCTAATCTAAAAATGTATTTTAAATAAACCTGTATTTACCACCAGAAGGAAAAGATAACTTAAAAAAAATTAAAACTTTTTCTTGTCGTCAAGTACTTGCTTATTTACGACATTCTCTTTTTCAAAATCTTATAATTTAACATTAAAGACTCAATTTCAAGTATTTTAGATACAAAATAAAAAAAAACTTGTCCGAACGAGCTATTTTCCGACTGTTATGCTAGGCTCCTCTGTGCTACGTTCAGTATGCAGCGAGTCTTAAGCATCTTATTTTAAGTGGAACAGACTACTATAAGATCTCGAATGGTTTATTTTTTAATGAAAAAGAAAAACGATAAAAAATCACAAAGATGAATCTGACAAAGCTGATTTATGTTTAAATTTTTTACATTAGAATATAAAAATGAAATATTTTCTAAGCATCTAATATTGCTAGTTAAAAGGGACATTTTGATGTGAAGAGAAGTGACAAAACGTTAACTGCAAAACACTTAATGGAATTAATAAATTTTAATATACTCCACATAAACAGATGGGCTTAATATGAAGAACTGAAATGTTACCAAACTTTAACTCTATATCTTAAAACACAGACAAAAGCCTACCGAAATTGTACAATTAAGTTTTAAGACAGGTGTACACAACTTGATTATACACTTCCGTAGGCTTATATCGGTACCTCCTCCTAGACTTCCTCTACTGAGTGTTCTCTTTCTTACATAATCTCTAGAAGATATACGGCATTGCCAACTATCTTAAAGGAGTGTACTATTGGTCGATTCAAATTGGAACTTGGCTTTAATGCATTTACCTCAGAATCTTAAACCTTGTAAATGTTAAGTTCAGTAGTTGTCATGGGGATAATTATTTTTTTTTGCAGCGTAAATACAAAAACTATATTAAACTTTAATATTGAAGCATTCTTTGGTTTTTTAATTATTATTTATCAGGATTACGTAAGAGCAGTTAATTTAATCTATGAAATTAGGCCTCAGACTGAAATTATGCTTATTTAATGCAAGTATTTTTTATACATATTGTTTTAGCACAAGATAATTAACCCTTTCCGAACGTACCCCAGGAATTCCCGGTACAATTCGTTTACCACTTATTGCTGTGGTCCGGAAAATATCCGATTGAAGTGTTTGGCTATTGGAAAATTACATCTTTTGGGTGGAAATGAAGAAGGCAGAAGTAATTTCTGCATGGTCTGCTTCAACAGACAGAAAGATCAAAAGCGAAAATATAGATGTAGTACATACAGGGTGCGGCAGGGAAACTTGCTGATTTGAATTGGACGCCAATGAGCGAGGCGTGGTCAGAAAGGGGTGGGGAGGGTCTTATTAGAAAGAGGGGGTTCTGAAGTTTTGTTACCCCACAAGCCAGTTACTAGCCAGGACTAAGGAACAGCGTGCGTTCGCCGTCGAGGCCTACTTTTCCAACGGTCATTCGGTGGTCGCCACCCAACGTACCTTCCGAACTCGGTTCAATATTCATCCCGCGGGTCCCGTTCCTGGCCGGCAATCGATTGTTTCGTGGGTGGACACATTCAGGGCAAGTGGGAGTGTTGCAAAAAAGGCCCAGAAGGTCAACGGAAGCGCTCAGTAACTTGGCAGACGACGCTCTCGTGTTTTTTAGTGATGAGGCCCATTTTCACCTTTCCGGCTGTGTTAACAAACAAAACATGCGGTATTGGAGTGATGTCAATCCCCGCGAACTTCATGAGATGCCACTTCATTGTGAACGTGTTACTGTGTGGTGTGCATTGTCGAGAGTTGCAATAATTGGGCCTTATTTTTTCAAGGAAGATGAACGCGCTCTTACTGTGAATGCAGTTCGCTACAGAGAAATGATTGAGACATTTTTTCTTCCACAACTTGAAGAAATGGAACTTGGGGACGTATGGTTCCAGCAGGACGGAGCCACGGCGCACACAGCGAGAACTTCGATGGAGCTTTTGAGGGAACACTTCCACGAGCGCCTTATATCCTTGAGGGGTGACGTACCGTGGCCGCCGCGCTTCCCCGATTTGGTACCCAGCGATTTTTTTTATGGGGATATCTTAAATCCATCGTTTACAACGACAAACCCCGGACCCTGCAACACCTGAAGGACAACATCCGCCAAGCCATCGCCAACATTCCCGTCGATATGCTCGAAAGAGTGGAGCGCAACTTCAAATCAAGGGTAGATCAGTGTATCACTAATGAGGGCCGCCATTTGCCCGATGTCATTTTTAAAACTACTTAAAACAAAAATTCAGAATGTGTACTATACGATACAAAAAGAATTAAATCGATATATGAAGTACTTTTTCTTTTATTGACTTTTCAAATCAGCAAGTTTCCCTGCCGCACCCTGTATTTATGCATAGAAGCCTGACACTAGGCTAAGTAAGCGCTGCGATGTTGAATACACTGCCTAAAAAAGATTACTAAAGATAGCACTACGATTGGAAAAGATTAAATCATTCCTTTTTAAAATATCAAAGTTTAAATAATTATGACCTTTTCAACGTCTATAAAGCCTGAGTTAAATTACATTTTTTTCGTCTAGAAACTTGGACAAGTTTTCAAACTAGATGTACTTATCGAAAGTTTGATAGTGTAATTCAGAAGAAATACATCAAAGTTTCTAAACTACAAAACTAGATCATCCCACTTTTCATCCAAGTTTCATACTAGACTTGCGCATTAAACACCATTTCGTTTGTACCAACTGTTTCTTTTAAATAAAAATCATATAATAATTCCAGGTTACGTAGTGTTTGATTTGTTCTGAAAATTAATAGAAATTGTGTCAGAATGTTCAGTAACAAAATATGGGGCACCGATATATCGGTTTTCGAATTAATTTTTTTAATATTTTTGTATCTCTAAGAGGTAATAAATAACCACAACCTGTCTAAACGTCAAATATATAATATTAAACAAACAGAAATTTTTATTTTATGTTGGTACCGCACTCAAAGTTTGGTGCCCTCTATTCAATATAGCATAAATTAAAACTTGTATGAAATCTTGTACAAGAACTTGTTCAAGTTTCTAGTACGCAAAAAAGTGTAATGTAACTCACACTTTATAACACCATAAATGATATTATTTATCTCAAACGAGAGCATATTTTCTAATCTCATTGTAGATATACATTTAATGAAATCTAACAAATTTTTTATATTTAAACCCCAAATATCATGTTTGAATATTTTATGTAGATAATAGAATTTGAAATTTTTTAGTCACATCACAACCATAATAAAAGGGAAGATACACTTAAAAAATGACAGAATTCTATAATGAAGATGACAATAACAAATGACCTATTACGAAAAACTATAAATTTAATCTACAGTATATGTTAAATTGTGGCAAAGAAATTTAAAGATTCTAGCAAGTTCACAAAACATTCCCAATCATATTTCTCAATATGGTAAGTTTGAAGATGCTGTGCTAAAAGCCTAAGCGATTTACGAACAAATTATTTGACACATGCGCACAACCTATAACACCTAATGGCAAACAATTACATATTTAGCATATTTAACGCTACACTGCTTTTGTTGCAGTGTTTATTTATTTTCAAAACAATTTTTCTTTAGCAATGTTACCGCAATCGTAAGACATTTTTTTCTATTTATTGTACCAACAATGATGTATACTATAAAATAGCAAAGTACTTAGAATTTTAAGAAGTAATTTCCTGGATACGTATATGGAATGAATGTAACATATTAATTTAAAAATATAACTAAGCAAACCCAATATTATGCTTGTAATATTATAATGAATTATATAGTCAATGTAACTTGGTATTTATAGTATTAATACCAAATTATAATAAAGTAATAAGTTTGATTTTTTAATTTTTCTTAATTGTAACATAGATAGATATCTTCATAATTCAATAAACTCAATATTTTCGTACAAAAACTATGTAATTATTTTTTAGTACTTTATCTACAAGTTTGTATAAATTATTGGGCGTTAAATTCCTTTTTCAAAGAAAACTTCATTTGAAAATTTAAATTTGCCGCCTTTCACAAAAACAAAATGGCGTCAAATTTTTATAACATGGAAAACAAGGTAATTTTAAATGCCACTGTATCTAGTGGAATTTATACTAGCACTAACTTTTAGCCTAATTTTTGTGTAACTGAAAATTGGCTTTTATTTAAAAATAGTTTAACATTTTTGAAAAGAAACATCTAAATTTTTAATTATGTATTATAATACATAAAAAACATGCACATGCATATCATACAAACCTGTGCCTTTCGATTTTAGTTTTGAAGCATTGGAACTTTTCTTTTTCGTAGAGCCCTTTGGTCTGCCACGTCCTCTTTTAACTGGTGCAGCTCCATCATCCGAATCTGCAGCATTATCTACAGGTTTTGATTCTTTACGCAGCCTCTTCTTTGAATCTCCTTTGTCATTGTTTTCCGTTTTTTCAACTTTTTCTTTTTTCTCAATTTTTTCTGTTGCTTTGCGCCCTCTTTTCGTTGGTGCACTATCGTCCGACATAGTTGATTTAGTTTAGTACTATTCAAACGCTGTAAAAATAAAAAATCAAATTAATATTTAAACAATAAAAAGTAAATAATTAATTAAAATATTTAATCTAAACTGATTAAAATTCTTTTAAAATTTATTTTCATCTTAAATTAATTTTCCAATAAACGATCTAAAAATAACCTACAAACAAGCGGCCTTTTGCTAAATGCGCGTCATCAATATGAAAAATTAGTAAAAATAAATTTATAAACGTAAAAGTTTTTAGTTGGCGTCGTTCAACTCAAATGCGCGCCATTTCTGAAATAATAGAATATTAAAATTCCAGAATACACCCAAATATTTTCCAACGTAAAAATACAAATTCCTAAAAGACACTGTATGTAAATAAATAGAGGACAAAAATAACTATTTTTTACTGGCAGTATTTTAATAATTCACGGTAGCACAACTTTAGAATTAATTTTTGAAGTACCAGCATCAAGCTCTACTCTCAAGGAATAAATAGGATGGCCGCCATATACATGAATTTATTCGATAAAATAAACCATAAAGAATTTATTCCGTACGTACCGTTGTAGCGAGAATATTGTGTGGCCCCGTATAAAAAGCACTGAAAAAACTATTATTTTACTGGATTATTACGCAAACGTGAATAAATTTCCTTGAATTTATATTAATTTTTAGAAGAATGTAATAAATCGACTTACCTCAGAAACAAGCTGGAGACGAGTAATAGTTCGTAAGCGTTCCGTATAACGGCGCCACATATACCCCGCCAAACCAACCACCAATCATGTAATGCAAAACAGAAAACAAACAACACACGATCCACCCCACTTGATTCTTTATAACGTACTTTAAAATTCGAATTTTATCCAATAAAACTGAATTTATTAACCCGGTATAACAAGGCAGACCAATTGTCAGGTTTAATGAGCTGGTTTATACGTAATTTTGCTTGTAATGTACGATATTTGTTTTTTTATAACTCAAACCAATCGCAAACGTTATGAAAACGTTAAGACGTTTGAAATTATATACAGTTTTAATGTTTTACAACGTGCAAAACGTGTGTTAAATCTGTTATAAAAAAAAAGATTCCCACCGAATTCCTACCTGAAACGCATAGCACATCTTTAGTAACACTAAATATTAATTCTATTTATTTTTGACCCCTTTACTATGCCCTACTAATATTTCACTATCATAAGTTTATGTAGGCTATTCAATTAGTTCACGTTCTAACAGCATTTTTATTACTTTCTGTTTCATAAGCTTTTCATAATTATAGCTCTTTTGCTCTTAGAGTTAAAAATAATGATTCATTCTGTTCACGTAAATTGCATAATTTATTTGCAAACATCACGGAAATTTGATGTTCAATGATATATATATATATATATAAATATAATATTTTCGTGACCTTGGTATGATATGGTAAATTAAATCAGTTGGCGATTAAATGTCTGTTTTACTTCAAAGTACATATATTTAAAAAAACCCTACATGTTTCGGCAATGATGCCTTTATCAAGGATATAAAAAATATAAATTTATATTTTTTATATCCTTGATAAAGGCATCATTGCCAAAACATGTAGGTTTTTTTTTAAATATATGTACTTTGAAGTAAAACAGACCTTTAATCGCCAACTGATTTAATTTACTATATATATCTCCATTCTGCTACAGGTAATGGAATTAAGACTTTTTTAAAATAAAACTTCTATATTATGTATTTTATTTCTGAATGTTACACTATATTAAGACATTCAATTTAATCAAAGGAATTGTCAATATTTGCTTTAAATGTTCGTCTGCGTCCAAAAATTATTTTTTATCTCTTCTTTGTTTTTGGATTGAAATTGCTTCTTGAGTATACCTATACGACCCACTTGACAAACCTGGAGATGTCCCATTTGAGTTGAAATAAAAAGGCAAACAATAGCAGAAGTCAGCATATGATTCCAAACTAAAACAAAAAGACTATATACGTTAGTTGTACAATATATTCAGGAAAATATGATAGTGTTAAATACAACAAAAATTTAATTTTTGTTTCATTATATCCTGATATTTCTATTTTTGAGGACAAGTTAATTGTAAATATGTTTATTTTTACCAATATTGGCGTATGTGGATAATACCTACTTGTAGTTTTATATTACATATTAACAATTTATGTAAAAATAAATGTAACTTGATGAAAATTTTCCTCAACTCATAATTTTCAATAATAAAAATTACTTTTTGATTATCCTTAGATCGAACGGAAACTAATCATAGGCCTCTGTTTTTATATTTGTATTTAATATTAATTGTAGTGGGAGATGTGTAAGAATTGGTCATACAGAAAAATAGCTTATACCTAAAGCTGCTAAAGAACACGAATTCGTATTTAACAAAGAGAAAATAAGATCATACAGTTGAAACATGAAGTAAGGGAAAATCATGTGAAAATAAATATATACTAAAAAATTGTAAGACGGTGTGAAGCAGAGCTGTTAAGAGGTGGATAATTTCATGTACTTAGAACTACTGGTATGAAAAAGAAAGTGAATTTGAGTGGTGAATTGCAAAAAAAAAGCAATAAACATTAATGAAGTATACACATATTGTTTGAAATTCAAAGGACTATCGTCCAATCCGAAAGTGATCATTTATAAATTCGTACTTGAACTGACCTTTTTACATAATTCTGAAGCATAAGGAACGAAAATGAAACTAGAAATCTATGAACTCTATAAGAGCCTCAAAATAAGCAATGAAGCAATAAGCAAGAAATCAGAAAGACTTCATTGGCTAAGTCGTTTAGGAAAAAAGGAGGAAAGAGGTTTGGCGAAAAGGATATTCGGAAAAACTCATCAGATAAGAGTAAAAAGCAATCTAAATGAATATAGAAAGAAGGATAAGGAAAAAATAAAATGGATGAACATTATAAAGAACTACTTACTTGACCTTGGAGAAGTTACGGTATTAAATCATAAATCACATTGAATTATAGCAATTAAAAAATTCCAATAAAAATTTTAGAATTACAGAGTGATTAATTAATAAAGATGCGAGGGGAGTTTTTTATGTTATCTATAGCAAACGCCAATTAAGTTGGCGCGAGGAGGGGTAAGTTCGCGCAGGATTAGAAGTAGTGGGAGATTTGTATTTGGTTTTACATCAAATGTCAGATAATTTTAACCTCTGAACGTGTATCACTTTATGATCCCCTAGCAAAGCATTATGTTCCGTCAAACGTCAATGACAAATGTATTCTGACAATTACTTGTGTAGTGGGGGTGGACGTTTTTAAAAGCGGCTTGTGCGCACCTCCTCCTCGCGCCAAGTTAATTGGCGCTTACTATACCTAGTTATAAAAACAATTTGCTATCGTGACAATTTTCTTACGTCAAGTTTCTGTGACATGGTTCAGTGTCATCTCCAAATTTGGTTCGAATCGCTTAACATTTGTCACATTTACATTCGTTTAAAGAGCAGAAAATGAGTGATTTTAAACTTGAATACAGAAGCAATCATGAAATGTTTATCAAAAGAAGGCAGTAACCCGAAGAATATTCATGAGAGAATGGTGGCAGTGTATGGAGATAGTAGCCCATCCTATTTACAAGTTAAATTTTGATGTAAGCAGTTCAAATGGGGCAGAGAATCCAATCATGATGACCCAAAGTGTTGAAGACTTCTGAAAGCACAAACTGAAGAAATCATCAACAAAGTTGAAGATTTGGTATTGACTAACCGCCGAGTACCTAAGGGTTTCAATTATTGCTAGAAAAATAGGAATATCAGAAACTAGTATTTTTAAAATTCTACGCGAATATTTGGGAATGAGCAAAGTGTCGGCACGATGAATTCCCAGGCTGCTCAGTCCCGAACAAAAATTGTGTAGACGACAAATTTGTGAAGAGAATCTGACTGTTTTATCTTAAGACGAAGACTTCTTAAATAGAATTGTAACTGGGGATTAAACTTGGGTGCACCACTGGGACCCTCCCACGAAACAAGAGTCCATGCAATGGGTTTATAAAGGCCCTCCAACGCCCAAAAAGGCAAAAACGCAATTTTCTGTGGGAAAAGTGATGGCCACAGTTTTCTGGGACGCACAGGGAATTCTCTTAATGGAGTATATGCCAAAAGGGACTACGATAACGGCAAATGTCTAAAAAGACAAAATTAAAAACTTGAACACAGCTATAAGCAAAAAAGCAGTAATCAATGAATGCAGCTTCTAGGAATTACAACATCCACCCTACAGTCCTGACCTCGTCTCCTGAGATTATTATTTCTTTTCAAAACTCAAAAAAACACTTGAGAGGGCATCGATTTTTATCTAATGACGACGTGGAAAACACTGTGGGGTCGTATTTTGCGGAATTACCAAACGAATTTTTTTCGAAGGCATAGCGTTATTAACGAAGCGTTGGAATAAGTGTGTTAGTGTTGCGTTTAAAATTTTGTTTTTGTTTTCTAACATAGCTAGATAAATTTTAATTTCTGATTCCTATAATAATATCCTACTCAAATATATGACTTTGCAATGATTGGCAGGAAAACCGATGCATCTTAGTATTAATCGAAAATGTGATGTGAGTTATACTTTTTATAGAGTCGTATTCGCGTTGGCTATTAATGACAAGCTTTTATTCGTAGTGGATTATGTTTGTGATAACATGGATCATTATTTATTCCTATTATTTGTATTGGGTATAATTAGTATATAGTTTGTGTTTGGTAGTTCGTTATTTTATTCATTTATGGGGAAGCGCTGTAGAATTCTGCGGATGCTGATGGAAGAAAATTTGTTACAATAAGACAAGTTCCAAAGCACATCAATTCACTGAAACATAACAAAGTTAACGGGACAAACGTCCAAGAACATATCGTATTTTGAAGGCCGAGGAAGAAATATTAGACCTAATGAAGCTCATTCGTCTAGTGTTTCAACGACTGCAAGACGGCGAATTTTAAGACTAGACAGTTATATTAACAGTAATACAACAAGTTAATTTACATCAAAATCTTCTTGCAAATTGACGATGAAGCGTTTTCCAAGAAAAGAGTTGAATAGTAAAACGACTTCTCATGGGTCTTTTGCCGAATTACTTTTTACAAAATAATTTGAAAGAACTTTAAGAAGAAATGTTTTTAGTTATTAAATAAAGAATGTAGATATTTCTGACGGGATTTTTGTTAATTATGGGTCTTACATACCAAGGTATAGCAAACGCCAATTTAGTTGGCGCGAGGAGGGGTAAGTTCGCGCAGGATTAGAAGTAGTGGGGAGATTTGTATTTGGTTTTACATCAAATGTCAGATAATTCTAACCTCTCAGCGTGTATCACTTTATGATCCCCTAGCAAAGATATTATGTTCCGTCAAACGTCAATGACAAATGTATTCTGACAATTACTTGAGTAGTGGGGGAGGACGTTTTTAAAAACGGCTTCTGCGCACCCCCTCCTCGCGCCAACGTAATTGGCGTTTGCTATACGTAAATGAATTTCTTGACATTGAAAAGCTATGTGTGGAAGTATGTAGTCGATATTCTCCTTACTCTCTTTATACACATACTATTGGTTCGATTTATAAGAGGGCGTATTATTGCATAGGGGGCCGACACACTGCTTAATCATTTAGAGGAATTACACGTGCATCGGCATTCCCGTCATGTATATATTGCTGAAAATTTTTAAAAGAAGCCGTTATTTCAATTTTGTGTATAATGTTGTACACAGTGGTCCTTGTGGGAACAGGACTGCCTTGAAATAAAAACACAAATCTTGTAATTATTTCATTGGCAGTACATCTGCTGTAATATCACTTGATTACTTGCAGTTTTTCTTCAGCGGTATAAAACATTTTTCTAATCTTAGCTATTCTATACCTATATTCAAACCCTTTGCACTCCATGCGTCTAAATGCAAAGGGGAAGAGCGTACTATGCTATTTCACGCTTACAGGCAAATCTGTTTCATTTTAATACACTAGTATTACTTCAATGTCAAAACTTAAATTTGCGTACCCTAGTATATGATAGTGTGATGACTCATCCTACGACTAATAGGCGCGTCATACTTGTCTGGTGTTCTCTTCAGCCTTCTACCTCATTCGAGAATATATGAACGAGATATATAAGCCGCGTCGAAGAAGGGATAGGAGACATCGATACCCAAGTCTCGCGAAGTATACATAAATATAGTTACATAAATATAAAATAGATAAATGTACTTATTGTTGTTAATAGTTAGTTTTATATGTTTATACGTTTTAATATTAATATAGTGTGTGTGTCTAAAGTTATTGTTAGTTTTATTTAAGAACCAGAAAAGACAAACGTTACAGTGGTATTCAGGTGTGGACTAATTAATAAATAATAAACTAAGTAGACAATTAAGTGTTAATTAAGTATTCGTTTAAATAAATATATAGTGCGGAAAGACGTTATTTTAAATATCGTGATGGCTAATAGAATGAAACTAACGGAATTAAAAGTGTCCGAGTTAAAACGAGAATTAGAAGAGAGGGATGAGGATACAACTGGCAAAAAGTCGATCCTCCAGCAACGGCTTCGCAATGTGTTGATCCAAGAAGGCGAGGATCCAGAGAAGTATGTCTTTCAAGTTCCAGGCGGAGATGCTGACGTGAATTCGCTGTTTATGAAACTAGAACAAATGGAGCAGAAGAACCTGGAAACTTCTGGAAACTTAGCGAAAACTCTAGAACAAAGACTAATAGATAATTCGCAAACCTTGGAACAGCGTCTAATAGATTCACAAACTCAAATGCAACAAATGGAGCAGAAGAACCTGGAAACTTCTGGAAACTTAGCGAAAACTCTAGAACAAAGACTAATAGATAATTCGCAAACCTTGGAACAGCGTCTAATAGAGTCACAAACTCAAATGCAACAAATGGAGCAGAAGAACCTGGAAACTTCTGGAAACTTAGCGAAAACTCTAGAACAAATGGAACAGAAGAATCTCGATAGCGCGAAAAATATGGAACAACGATTAATAGAGAATGCGCAAATACAAATGCAACAAATGGAACAAAGAAACCTAGAAACCGCTAGAATCCTCGAGAAAAATCTGGAAAAGAAATTACTAGAAAATTCTAGAAACTTCGAAAAAAGTCTGGAACAAGTGGAGAAAGTTCTAGAACAGCGATTAGCGGATAAATCAGAAGCGTTAAAAGAAGAGGTTTTCACAGCTGTAGAAGAGAAAATTGGAGAACATTCTAGACTTTTAGAGGCAATAATGATCGAGATGAAATTACCCGCTACCAAGAGTCATTCTGATCCCAGGCAGGGCAACGAAGAAGTCATACCGCGGCCCATCGAAATAAAAGAAGAACTTGTGGCTATTTCAAGGACCAGAATCAAGCCACCAACCTTTGATGGAAAGACGTCATGGGCAACTTACCTGACGCAATTCGAAGCGGCCGCAGAAGCAAACGCATGGTCTTCTGCCGAGAAGGCGACTGCTTTAGTCATAGCATTGAGGGGTGATGCTAGTGATATTTTGCAGACATTGCCTCCTGAGGAACGTAAAGATTATTCTCAACTCATTAAACGCTTGGAGATGAGATATGGCCATGCGCATTTGGAGCAAGTATACCATACCCAACTGAAGAATCGATCACAGAAGAAAGGCGAGAATCTTCAGGAATTTGAGGCAGATATTGCTCGTCTAGTTCGACTTGCATATCCGATGGCACCAGATAATTTCATGGAACACCTAGCGGTCCAGATATTCATAGATGGTCTCCGGGATATTGATACGCAGCAAGCATTAAGGTTGGCAAGACCGAAAACCTCGATTGATGCTTTGGCGTACGCACTTGAATTTGAGACTGCAAGACAAGCCTCTTTGAACAATGCTCGTGGCTGTTCTGTCGACGAACAGGAAAATGAGGAGTTCATGGAGCAGGTGGTTAGTCAAGTCCTAAATCAGATCAAATCAAATAAAAGTGCGCGGCCATGCGGGAATTGTAGAAGAAACGGTCATATCCAGAATAAATGTGATAAAAGGACCAAGAAAGAATCCGCTGAGAATCCGAAAGTCCCAAGGACTGCCCAAATCGCATCCTTGCAAAATCAAACCAATGGCCTGTATGTGGATGCTATTATGGAAAGAAGAACCTATGCTTGCTTGCTAGATACTGGATCGACGAAAACCATTGTACGACCCGATTTAATATCCTGGAATAAAGAATTACTTTCTAGCAAATGGAGACTAAGGACAGCTACTGGAGAAGCAGCTTCTGTGGAAGGTGAAGTAGATGTCAATTTTGTCATAGGACCAACATCAATCCGACATCGTGTTCTCGTAGCCGACATAGAAGAACAGATAATCTTGGGATTAGACATCATGAACACCTACGGCTTCCAGTTAAACATGAAAGAAGGCACTTTAAAAATAAATAATGAGGAATTGTTTCTTCATGGGAAAAATTGTGGGAGTGTACAAGTAATTACAGCAGAGAATGTTGTTCTGGATGCAAGAAGTGAGACATTTTTGACGGCGTGTACGGAAGGTGATTATTTGGACGGAAATGTTGCATTGTTGGAACCAAAGGCTGATGATGACGAGGTGGGCCGAGGAATAGTAGTTGCCAAAATGCTGGTTAAGACTCAGAAGACTGTACCGATAAGGGTAATGAATGTGAACCATTACCCTGTTTCATTGAAGAAGGGTACTATTCTGGGGTGGTGTTCGCCAGTGTCGGCCGTCGTTCATCGCATAGAGGCGAAGAAGAATGGATTCGTGCAGGTTCCTGAGAAATTGTCCAAGATAATCGACTCCGCCTGTCAAGGATTGAGCAAGAAGGAACAAAGTCAAGTTAAGGATTTAATCAAACATTATGAAGACGTCTTTGAAACTGAAACTGGTACGAAAGGAAGAACCAATATTGTAATGCACAAAATAAATACCAGCGATGCAAGTCCAATTCGACAAGGACCAAGAAGGTTACCTCTGGCAAAACGTGAGGAAGCCAAGCAAATTATACAAGATATGGAAGGCCAAGGAGTAATTGAACCATCGAATAGTCCATGGGCTTCACCAGTGGTCCTTGTCAGGAAGAAGGATGGATCTACCAGATTCTGTGTGGACTATCGTCGTTTGAATAGTGTGACCAAAAAGGACAGCTATCCTCTCCCAAGAATAGACGATACGCTAGACACCTTGGCAGGAGCAAAATGGTTCTCCACTCTCGACTTGAAGAGCGGTTATTGGCAAGTGGGAATGGATCCCAATGACAAAGAGAAGACTGCCTTCAGTTTAGGTACAGGACTCTGGCAATTTACAGTCATGCCATTTGGACTGTGTAACGCCCCAGCTACCTTTGAGCGACTCATGGACACTGTACTGAGGGGATTGTCTTGGGATACCTGCCTGGTATATCTCGATGATGTGATTGTGGTAGGGAAGACCTTTGAAGATCACATGAAAAATTTGGAAGTAGTATTCCAGAGGTTGCGAGATGCCAACCTGAGATTAAGTCCAAAGAAGTGTCACCTTTTCCGCAAGGAGGTAAATTACCTTGGACATGTGGTTTCCGGAAAAGGAATTGCTGTGGATCCAGAAAAAGTAAAAGCCGTGGAAAACTGGCCGGTACCCAAAGACAAACATCAGCTAAGAAGCTTTTTGGGATTATGCACATATTATCGACGCTACGTTCCTGGATTCTCCAACATTGCAAAACCACTTACTCGCCTAACAGAAAATCGAGCATTCATTTGGAACAACGAATGCCAAGCGGCCTTTGAGTTGTTAAAAGGTACGTTGATCAGTGCACCCGTTCTGAACTATCCGCTGCCATCTGGGAGGTTTGTTTTGGATACGGATGCCAGTAACGTCGGGATTGGTGGCGTGCTCTCTCAAATCCAAGATGGACAAGAAAAGGTCATTGGATACTTTAGCAAGACCCTGTCCAAACCGGAGAGGAACTACTGCGTAACCAGGAGAGAACTATTGGCAGTAGTTAAGACCATTGAGCACTTTTACAAGTACCTGTATGGGCAGAAGTTCCTGATCCGCACTGATCATGCCGCCTTAAAGTGGCTCTTGCAATTTAAGAATCCAGAGGGTCAAGTAGCTAGATGGATTGAGAGGCTACAGGAGTATGACTTTGTCATTGAACACAGAGCAGGCCTCAAACATCAAAATGCAGATGCCCTTTCCAGAAGGCCCTGTCCAGAAGACTGTCGATATTGCAACAGAATCGAAGACAAATCGGCCAACGCTCTTCGAACCACCGTTGTTGATGACCAATGGCAACCTGACAATTTGCGCGCAGATCAAGAAGCTGATCCGGATCTTGCAGTCCTCAGGGCTTGGAAAAGAAATGGGCAAAGACCGACCTGGCAAGAAATTGCTCCCCATTCACGAGAATTGAAGTCATACTGGGCACAATGGGATTCCTTAACCATAGAAGACGATCTCCTGAGACGTGAGGTCGAAAATCACGATGGAAGCGAGCGGAAGATGCAAATGGTGGTTCCCAAGAACAGAATACCAGAGGTATTGCGAGAACTCCATAATGGTGCTTCTGGGGGACATTTTGGAGTCCATAAAACACTGGAGAAGGTGCGCCAGAGATTTTACTGGGTGAATTGTTCACGAGATGTGAAGGAATGGTGCCGAAAGTGTGCTAATTGCGCCGGAAGCAATGGTCCCCAGAGGCGTCGACGTGCACCCATGCGCCAATACAATGTAGGAAGCCCATTTGAAAGGATCGCCATAGATGCCGCCGGCCCTTTTCCAGAAAGCGACAAAGGAAATAAATACATAATAGTGGTCATGGATTATTTTACCAAATGGGTTGAAGCATATGCTCTACCAAATCAGGAAGCTGGAACTGTAGCAGACGTGATTGTGAAGGAGTTCGTCAGCCGTTTTGGTGTACCCTTGGAACTTCATTCCGATCAAGGACGAAATTTTGAGTCCAATTTATTCGAAAAGATGTGTGGACTTTTGGGCATACGGAAGACGAGAACAACTCCCTTGCATCCACAATCAGATGGGATGGTAGAGCGAATGAACAAGACCATGATCAGACACTTATCCAAAGTGGTCTCCGAACACCAGAGATATTGGGACGAACATTTACCATTATTTCTAATGGCGTATCGGGCCTCCGTTCAAGAGACAACAGGCCAATCACCAGCAAACGTGCTATTCGGGAGGGAACTCCGATTGCCCTGTGATTTAAAGTTTGGGAGCAAGCCTGGTGAAGATCTTGCCGGAGAAGATTATGTCAACACGCTCAGACGACGACTAGATAATATCCATGAACAAGTCAGACATAATATCCAAGATGCTAGTGACATAATGAAAGAGAGCTATGACATCAACGCCGAGAAGAGTGGTTACCATGAAGGCGATCGGGTTTGGTTGTATAATCCACAACGCCGACGGGGCCTATCTCCAAAACTTCAAAAGAATTGGGAGGGGCCATACGAGGTGTTGAAGCGGATCAACGATGTAATATACCGCATCAGGCGAACACCTCACACTAAGCCAAGAGTCGTACATTTTAATCGATTAGCCCCATACTCTGGAGACAATAATGACGAAACCGCTGACTTGCGCCGATTGGATAGCCAATACCATGAACTAACCTTCGAAGACTTTATGCAAGAATATTCTGGTTCGAGAAAAGCTCGATTTGGAGTAACCATCGAGAAACAGCAAGATTTGTTTACAGTGCCGCCAGACTACGCGCTTGCTCATTGCGTAGCCCGAGATCTGCGAATGGCCAAAGGGATTGCCAGGGAATTTAAAGAGAGATTTGGCAGAATCGAAAAACTAAGGCAGCAGGGACCAGCAATTGGGAAGAGTCTCCAAATAATAAATGAAGGACAGCCCATATTTTATTTGGTCACGAAAGAACTGTCGAGTCTAAAGCCAACCTATCGTGCCTTATGGGAGGCCCTGACCCACTTACGCGAACAAATGTTACAGCAAGACATTCTGAAATTAGCAGTTCCAAAATTGGGTTGTGGATTGGACCGCCTGGACTGGAGAATTGTAAGGAGCATGTTGGAAGTAATCTTCCGACATACTGGTATGGAAATTCTGGTATGCAGTTACCGCCTTGAATATTCCTGTCCATCCAGGCAAGATAAAACCGTGGACTGTTATTTCGATATGACGTCACAATGTAACAAAGGCCCTACCTGTCGATTTCGCCATCGGTTGAGGGAATCAAAACTTGACATGTTTCGGGACGAAACTTCATTCTTAAGAAGGGGGCAATGTGATGACTCATCCTACGACTAATAGGCGCGTCATACTTGTCTGGTGTTCTCTTCAGCCTTCTACCTCATTCGAGAATATATGAACGAGATATATAAGCCGCGTCGAAGAAGGGATAGGAGACATTCGATACCCAAGTCTCGCGAAGTATACATAAATATAGTTACATAAATATAAAATAGATAAATGTACTTATTGTTGTTAATAGTTAGTTTTATATGTTTATACGTTTTAATATTAATATAGTGTGTGTGTCTAAAGTTATTGTTAGTTTTATTTAAGAACCAGAAAAGACAAACGTTACAATAGTATTTGCACTAAACTATTTAAAATCGACGAAAACGATCCTACATGTTGGTCTGATTTAAATATGAGAGATTATTACCTGTTAGGACACTTGCAAACATTTATTTATGAAGAAGGAATAAATACTACTGAATAATTTTAACAATTTATAGAAATAACAGCGAAATAAATCTGCATTGAGATATGATGTGAGTCATCCGACAATACGTTAGGCGAGAAGTATCACATGCCGAATACGTCATCAGGTCTCCCGGACCTCCTACAAAAGAGCTTCTGGAAAGCCCTTAAATAAGCTATACATTATATAAGAACCGTTCGGAAGGAAGGCTGAGGATTCAACGAGTAATCGCCGCCGTGTGATATTATATAAATGTAAATAAATACTCATATATAAATACATATTGCTCTTATTATTAGTTATTAAATAGTTATTTAGTGAGTTTTGTTGTTAATATAGTGTGTCTTTAAATTACCGTTGATTTATTTAAAAGAACCTAGAAGGACAAATATTTTTCAATATAAATTACAATATTCATTTATTCATTCTGTTGTTCACTTTGTTGTTGCCAATTAAATGTCAGTTTTAATTTGAAGTAGCTGTAATTATATTGGTCATATTAGCTAAAAAAAACTGACACTTAAATCATGTCGAATAAAAATTCAAATCGAAATTGACATCCAAACAACATGTAGAACCAACAACAGGCTGAACCTATCAAAGACAGTGATCCTTCCAACCATGGCCATCCCTTATCTAAATATTTTTTGCTCATATGGCATCTTTCTCTAGATATTAATCAAATTGATAAATTTTTGACAAAAATCCTGTGCAAATCTTTGGAATTGTATATTTCGCATTCTTTCATAATAGAAGAGGCTTTTTCTATTTTTATTACGTATAGTATGTCTTCAGACATGTTTAATTTGCACATTTTCTTCACTTCTTAATGATTCTCCTCAAATTTTCATTTTCATTCCATAGATTGTCTTCTTTTATCATTTTATATAGATCTATTTCTCTAAATTTTTTTCTTTTCTTATGTTCGCAAATTCCCTCATAATTTGTATATTATTTCCTGTAATTACTTTAGCATTTCTTCCTGTTTTGTCTTTAACACTTTCACATATTTTTGTTTCTTGTTTATTTTATAACACATGAAAAGGTATAAAACCCCTTCCCACATTATTATTCGTATCCTAAATACCTATTTTGATAAGTAGGTTGCCATCTTCAGTATGTAAAAATAATAATCAAGTTGAACCTGGGCACAGTAAAGCTAAGACAAAAACCGCGGAACACTTTACAAGACTATGGGTATACTGTATACTATGACAACTTAGTTCTTCAAATACGTATTTAGAATACAAATATTAATGTTATAAGACGTTTTATACCTTTCCCAAGTTTTTACTTAGCGATAGTCTCCAAAGAAAGATTTTTATAACACATGTTTATTCTTCAACATAAGTATAGCAAGCGCCAATTAAGTTGGCGCGAGGAGGGGGTGTGCAGAAGCCGTTTTTAAAAATGTCCACCCCACTACTCAAGTAATTGTCAGAATACATTTGTCATTGACGTTTGACGGAACATAATGTCAACGCTCAGAGGTTAAAATTATCTGACATTTGATGTAAAACCAAATACAAATCTTCCCACTACTTTTAATCCTGCGCGAACTTACCCCTCCTCGCGCCAACTTAATTGGCGTTTCCTATAAAACCCTAAAAGAAATGTGCTAATACAAAATATATAGCAAGTGTTCATTTGAAAAGTCAATCTAGTAGCATGTGATTTACTGAGAACATTTTGAAGTATGTCGTAAATTAAAATTTTCTACTTAACCTACGAAGTCGTATATTTTGACAGTTTCATACATACAAATAAATAACAAATAATAGGTATTTCTGGTATTTATTGAAAACTATAACAAATGTTGAAAATGTTGTCCTTCAAGATCAATGCACTTTTCACAATTTCCTTATTTAAACCAGAATCGACGCACGATTATTTTATGCACTAACTGATATTTGTGATTGACATTATCAAATGTCATTTGGATTTAAATTTACGGAACAACAAACACATACTAATATATAGAGCTGAGGATGTTTGCGGTATAACCATGGTTATATCATGTAACCATAGTAAATTACTATGGTTACATGATATAACCATGGTTATACCGCAAACATCCTCAGCTCTACTAATATATTTGCGTCTTATTCTATCAAAATTTCAAAGTAACCTAGATTGACTTTTCAAATGAACACCCGTTATGTATAGAACGAAGATCGCTTCGCACCCAGAAAGTCAAAGGTCTCTCAATAACTAAATATTTACGGATAACAGAAGTACGATATTACGACCATATAGGTTTTTAGGTTTTTATCAACAAGATCATTTAAAACAACACCCTTTAGTTGGAAAATAATAATAAGATATTATTAAGCAATAGGAAACAGCGTACCAAATAGAAAAAATGTATAATCAATAAAAGATCATTCGTTTTTTAATTGCAAGTTGTGTATACAGGCAAATTTTTAAAGTACTTTCTTTAATCTGTTTCAGTTTTCTTACGTGTATAAAAACTTTAGAAAGCTTACTACTACGAGAATATGCAAAAGGAATATGTACATTATATTTTTTATGAAATGACTTCCACAAATTTTTTAATCACCTGTACGATTGTAATTTTGAATAATAATAATAATAATTCAGTAGAGGTTAATCGTGTTTCTTTCGTTTTTAAATAATTACAGAAATCAATAAATAAACGTCTTAATGTTGCATGAAATGATCTTATCTTTTACAGTTATTCTGTGTTATTGTTTATTCTTTTGAATTGTTTTGTTTCTACTTACTTGCTATCTTATTTCTACTTCTTTTTTACAGACAAATAATACGTTTAATTCACTGTTACTTTTAGTCGTCTACAAAATACAATTACACAGAAGTTTCCATTGTTAATCTTATTTTAACAGTATATTACTCTTATCGTTATCATACAATTTACTGATGACATTATATACGGAGAAGTTCTCTTAAAGTTGAGCCTGATAAAATACATATTTTATTCCGAAACTTTGATTACATTCTCTCAAAATATTCTGTTATAGTCATTATTTTTTCAAAGCACCGGCACCTTCATTTGCTAAAGTCAATTGTATTTCTCGTAATTTCTCTTCAATATGTGTAAATTAACAGAAATCGTTGAGTGCTACGTGGTAGATGATCCATAAATTCAATATTTCCAATATTTAAATGACGGTACGCATAGTTGCGCATTTCGAAATTATTTTTTCTTCATAATCAATATTTGTTGGATGAAAAACCCGTTCAGTTAACTGCTCTTTTCGTGAGTGGGGAGAAATCATATGAATGGATACCATTTATGCAAGTATAGCAAGCGCCAGATAAATTGGTGAGCGGAGGGGTAAGTTCGCGCAGGATTAGAAGTATTGGGGAGATTTGTATTTAGTTTTACATCAATTTGCAAGATACCATAGGTGGCGTAAACTACACATCTATCACTTAATTAATTAATAATTTATTAGAGTAAAATATATAACGTGGGCGTTATAAAAACGGTTTCCGCGCACCTCGTCCTCTCGTCATCTTATTTGGCGCTTGCTATAATAAAATGCAGGATGGTATTGATCACATTCACACCAATACCCAAGGCTGCTGAAATCGAACGGAAGTAACACAAAAATCATTCAATTCTTTTATGTATAATAGCGTCGTTTTTGACAATGACAGGCATTTTTAGCTTTGTTTACAAAGTTGATCTTTCAAAGGCTCATGATCAAAACGAAATTCTTTATAACAGAGTTTTGCGGTAATTAATCAACGCGGCTAATTATTAAACACCTTCTTCAATTTTCCAAAACACTCTTTCCGACTTGGTTCAAATTTGAAGTTGTAGAAAATTACCGCTCAAAAAACGTATTATTAAATTTCATAATTTTTCAGATGTTTGATTTAAAAACTATAATTTTAGGCCATATTTTTTCAATGCGTCACTTTTGCTACACTCAAAGAATTAATTATAACATACTAACATTTATGTCGATAAATCGCTGTCGATTGCTTAAGCTCATTATTAAAAGAACCTTCCTCGTATAATTATCTCGAATATAATAATATATAAAAGTATCTCTTTGAATGTGCGTTTATTTAATGTTTTGAATTTAAATACTATTAACTACAAAACATTAGTTGCATTTGACGAATTAATGCAAGTGTATTACTGTTAACATTCTTTAAAAAGATTCTAAATTCCTTCCCCTTACTTCTAATAGGCTTACTGAAATTTTAGAGTTTATTACACTTCTAAAGGTGAGGGAGGATATATTGTTTATTTTTTATACTGTCTGTATATTAGATAGACAAATACATAACATTATGTACATATTTGGCTATTTACAAACCTTGTTTTTGATAACCTAGGCCTTGAAAATATGAAGTCATGTCTGAGATAGATTGATACATTTACTTAATACAATTTTATAGGTTATCATATTAGTATATTAATACTTAAGTAAAATATAAAATAACCACAAATAAATAAATTGTCATAAACACCACCTAGTAGACTAAATGTGAATCAAACTTTCGCTCCAATCAAATACAATACAATTCCGGAATATGTGCTTGAAAAGCATCTAACTATACATACATATTTCAAACGCTATGTCTGCTCTATTCCTAGTAATTATTTTTAATTTTTGGTTGTATTTATAAACATAATTATATACTTAAGATGATAGAATTATACAAAATGGCGAAATAATTATATAAAATAGAAAATATGTCTTGAAACGCTTGCAATCGAATCCTTCACCATTTTTTGCGATATTGGCGTTTTGTTCCGTATTAAACATTTTAATTTTATAATAATAAAATGCGCAAATGCAGCTATTTATGTTTTTAAAATAGTAAAGTTTGAACATAAATTTAGTTATTTAATTATTTCTTCTAATTATTTGAAAGTGTGTCCTATATATTAGCTGTACTAAATTATTATTTAAAGTATTCTTTATTTTTTTAAATAATAAATTAATTGTTGTCTAGCCTTATCGGCATTGGTTAGTTTGGCAAGCATTGCTTTGAACACTATTAAATCTTTTGATTTCGAAATGCCACGTTAAAAAACAAAAATTTTGTAAATTGATTGGTTAACGTATATATTTGCTAATAGTACTGTCGTCAGCAAAAAAAACGGGACACTGTTTCTGCGTGGGTTTAAATTGTGATTACTTAAGTGGCTATCTTTACTCATAATAGTAAGTCAGGAATTGTCAAAAATGTGTGTCTTATTGACATTTATTAAACATTTTTAAAATAAATGTAAATAAAAATTACTAAAAACGATAGAGAAAGATTATTTATTAAATTAAAATAATTATTACATTTAAATAATTAGTATTTCGTCATTCCACCGTTATTATTAACGGCATCTAATCTTGTAGACATTGAAGCGACAATATTTTGTACAAAATTTGTAGAAATTTGATGCCAAGCATTATGAACAATCTCCCAAAATTCTTCCTGGGTAGAAGCTCTATCTCATTAATCCCCATACATTTTCAATGTGATTTAGATAAGGACTGTAGGGCTGGATATCTCAAGTTAAAATTTTATTCTCTTGTAACCATTGTGTTACAAGATAAGACAGGAAATTGTGTTGTTGTTATAACGGGTGTTCAGAAACATTCGAAGTAAAAGTAGTCCTTGAAAATATGAAGTCATGTCTAAGATAGATTGATTTTTGACAGACAACAGTTGACATTTAATAATTATTACAAATCAGATATAGCAAACGCCAAGTAAGTTGGCGCGAGGAGGGGTAAGTTCGCGCAGGATTAGAAGTAGTGGGGAGATTTGTATTTGGTTTTACATCAAATGTCATATAATTCTAACCTCTGAGCGTGTATCACTTTATGATCCCCTAGCAAAGACATTATGTTCCGCCAAACGTCAATGACACATGTATTCTGACAATTACTTGAGCAGTGGGTGGTGGACGTTTTTAAAAACGACTTCTGCGCACCCCCTCCTCGCGCCAACGTAATTGGCGCTTGCTGTACTTAAGTAAAGATATACGATTTTTTGTTCAGAGCCCACTTGACTTCGAATGTTTCTGAACACCCGTTAGCTTCCTTTTATGTTTTGAAAGCGTTGTACATAATCTCAGTAACTAATGTTTCGTCTTCCTGCGTATTCGAAATTGTGTTACGTGCGGAAATCATTTTCCGATTTAAATTATCCTCTTCCCTTCATTTTTTTTTATATATTCTTGCGGCTGAACTTTTACCAATATTAAATTGAACCGATACACTTCTTAATGATTTCCTATTTTTCAAACTAGTAACAAGTCTAGCTTTATCAGTTTTCGGAAGACGCGGCATTTTCAATTTTGAATTATCAACTATGATATATAATTTGACGTAGAGTTTGAAAGTTAATCAAATGTTAAAATTACAACGCTAAAAAATAAAGGAAATTGACATAACGATTTTGACACTGTCCCGTTTTTTTTGCTCACGACAGTATATTACAGCATAATTCAAATTTCATAATTCGTTAAAATGTAAGGTTTTTGTGTTTAGATTAGGTTGATGCTTGTTATTTTTGCAATATACCTACTTCTAAAGTTTTAAATTTTTAAATTTAATCTTAATGAATCATTTGTATATTTAAATCATTTATGTAGATAATAGTTGATAATAGTTGTACTGGTCCGCCTAGAGAGAAAATTGACAACCAATAAATTTGATCACATAACGTGATTAAATTTTCAACATAAAATTTTGTTGGTGTTTGGATCAGGATTCTGGAGATGTATAAGGTAACATTTTGTTCCCTATTCCTTTAATCATCATGTGCTTAGGTATATAATATAGCATTCTCTGTTGTTCACATTACTATCAAATCATGATCAAATTCAGATTCGTTAAATGTTAAAAGCTATATGCTGTATGAAGGTTTAGGCAAAAACAAAACATATTTTTGGAGTTGGACTTTCAATCAATGATTTCAAATTTCAACTTTGTTCTGACTTGGTTTATCACAGAAACCAGCTTTCTTTAATAATTATTTTTTGTGACGACGCAAATAACAATACGTAAATTGTCTTAAAAAAATGATAAAAAAACTTAAGTACTGTAAGTTACAGTATAGTTCTTAACACGTTGTCAAATGATTAATTATTTCTGTGATTGATATCAATTGATACATTCTGTCAATTTTGTTATGTGTTTTATTGCGTGATTGTATTGTTGGTGGTGTATTGTATTGATCTATTCAACAATCAACAACTGTGCTTGTACGAAGAGTTATTGTATTTTATTTATTAAATGTTAATAATATAAGATTAATAATATCTTTAAAGAGTTCGTACTTAATATAAGAAAGAAAAATGTCAAAGAAACGTGATATTTCGGTAAGTTTCAATCATTAACAATTCTAACCTAATTCGGTGATGTCAATTACCCCTCATTAGTTTGTTAATATGTAATATACGTTATTATTTTAGCGTGAAGAAATAGCTAAGCAATTTTTATTGCCGGAAAGACAGTCTAAAATTGATACATTATTAAAACAAGATGGACAAGCATACTGTATCTGCCGATCATCAGATAGTTCTAGATTTATGATAGCCTGTGATGCATGTGAAGAATGGTAAATAATATTCTTAAAAGTGTTAGTTTATAATTAATAGCTATTTTTAGGTATCATGGAGATTGTATTCAAATATCTGAAAAAGAAGCAAAATTAATAAAACAATATTTTTGTATAAGATGTACTGAAGAAGACTCAACATTACAAACTAGATGGAAAACCAAGCGTGATGAAAATACTCCAAAGGATGAGTATCGATCTAAAAGGAGACGAGAGAGAAATGAAAATAAAGCAGATAAAAAACAAAAAAGGTGTGGAGATTGCATGGGTTGCTATCGAACAGAAGATTGTGGTAGGTGTGATGTATGTACAAGAAAACATAAATATGGTAAACAAAAAGAGAGATGTAAGCAAAGAGTTTGTATTAATTATGGTAATCGTCGTAAGAGGAAGGATTCTAGTTCAGATATAGAAATAACTTCTAATACCCATCTTCAAACAGGTAATTATTCTAAAAAACAATGAACATTTGTTAACATACCCAGCAAGATTATTATTTTTTTGATTATTGCTTTATTAGTAACTTATGGAAAGCCAAACACACCATTATTTTTACTTTAGTTTGTATATAGAGTTATTTATATATGTATATAGAGTTTAGTTTTTGTTGTATTATAAGCTTTTGGAATTTAATTTTTGGTTTTTTATGTGATCATCTTTGGGATAGTGTGGAAAAATTATATTTTAGAAGATTGTTGTGCTATTGCATCTGTTATGGCTATTGTTAATATCCTTACAAGCTCCTGCATCTTGAAAAAAAAGTTTGGAATTACTAAAGGACCTCAAAGGAACTAATTTTCCTTATAAACTAATGGGGGGAAACGTACTTTTAATGTTCTTCATTAGCAAACCCCATACATTCTCTATAATGTTTAAATCCGAGCTATTACTCGGCCAGTTGAGAATATGAATGTTATTTTCAGCGAACCAATCAGTCACAATACAAGAACTATGCACAGGGCAATTGTCCTGTTGGTATATATACTTGCCTTCTGGGAATAATTGTGAAACAGAGGGAAGCATAACATCTTGCAGTATCTTCATATATTCAGTACTATTAGATCTGTTATATACGATGTGTCCGAGATAAAAAGGGCCACTATGGGGATCGCGGAAACCTTAAGAGATACAGATTTGGTTAAATGGGAGAAAAGTTGCGTAATCTAAGAAAAAGAAACTAAGAAATTGGCATTTAGATTTTCCTGAAAACTTTTTTAGTTTTTGAGAAATTTTGAAAAAATTAAATTTTTCGATTTTACAAACTATTTTTTCCTGGCGTTAATATTTGACCTAGAGCAAAACCAATGACACTTCTCCACAGCAATGTTTAATGTGCCGTTGTTAGTTTTTTAATCCAACGTTTCATCTTTGCGGTACCATCATAAACTTAATTTTTTTAAATACGGCCCTGATGTGTTTATATTAGATTCTGAAAACCCTTTTTATTGCGAATTCAACGACCTATCATACTTTATCATTTAATTACGGTTTCATCATTTTTTCGATTTTTTTGCGTTTTCCAAATGTATGATACGCCATTATCACCAAGACGAAAGCAAGCTTTGAAAAGCAAATGTGGTACTGTTGTATTAGGATTGATAGTTGCGTTGGTTTTTTGACACATTAGTTTGGTGTTTAATTTTTTGTGAACATTCTGTGAATGGTACAGAAGAAAATGTCAAGAGAATATGAATTTTCCTTATCAAATAAAACTGGTCTGATGAGAGTATGATTACGAATAATGACATTTTCAATAGACGAAATGTCCATTATTGGTCTGGAACTAATCCACGTTTATACAAAACGTCAAGGCATCAACACCGTTTTGGATTTAATATGTGGGCTGGTATTTTCGGTACAACGATTGTAGTACCGTTTATTTACCACCATACCTTAACATCAGAGCGTTACCTACATTTGCTGCAAAACGATTTAGAGGATGCTCTCGATAGCATGCCCCTAGCAATGATTCATAACTCTTGGATACAGCAAGATGGTGCACCTGCACATAATTCTAGAGCCGTTCGGGAATATCTTTCAATGAGATTTCCAGAGAAAATCATTAGCACGCACTCGGAAACACCCTGGCCAGCGCGTTCACCCGATGTAACTCGCTTGATTTCTTCGTATGGGAATTCGTTAAGAATCATGTACATCAGCAAAATTTGGCAACAGATGAAGAACTGAGGGGGGTTAGTTCTGGAAGCATTTGCCAATATTACTCCACAAATGCTTATTAGGGTGTTAGAATCGCGGTGAGAAAGTGCTATCTGTGCCTGGAAAATAATGGAAATTTTTCGAACATATGCTCTAAACTTAGTTGTTTTGTTCATATTCGTTTGTTGTTGTATTTTACTTTTTCGGTCTTCTGTTAATTTAATTTGATTTGTTTTTTTGAATGTAGCCATTGGATTGCTATTAAATATGTAAATGAAATAAACTGTTAATGAACATAACAAATCATTTATTCTTAAAAAATTGGTACAGATCCGTACTAGGAATTTTCTAGATTAAGGTCGAAAAAATGACGAAACTGCAATTAAATGATAAAGTATGATAAGTCGTTGAATTCACAATAAAAAGGGTTTTCAGAATCTAATATAAACACATCAGGGCCGTATTTAAAAAAATTAAATTTATGATGGTTCGTTGGACGAAACGTTGGATTAAAAAACTAACAACGCCACCTTAAACAGCATTAAAAGTTGATGCGGAGAAGTGCCATTGGTTTTGCTCTAGGTCAAATATTAATGCCAGAAAAGAAAAGTTTGTAAAATCGAAAAATTCAATTTTTTCAAAATTTCTCAAAAACCAAAAGAATTGTGTAAATCGAACCGAGAAAGTTTGTTACCTCAACTTCTTTAATAGCCGACATAAAAGGATGTTCGATTACTTCGTGAACTAATATCGCATCATGTTCTACAGTAGATATCCTTTTTGGATCAATTTTGTTTGCTACGGGTTGTTAGTCGCGCCATTTATTTTTTACGTAAAATATACAGAACTTAGTTACCTTAAACTCTTCAGCAACAGCACGTATTGAATACTAACAATTTTTACTTCTTGCATAACCGTAAGATGCACCATTTTTGGACTTGTAAATTTGACAAGGATGTGACATTTTAATTTGCATGTTAGTAATAACGAGCCATCGAAAAAATTCATAATTGGAGTAGACTGTGAAATTGGGTTGGTACTTTAGCCACTTCCACATAATGACATTTATTATTTGACATTGAAATTATAAGTTTGTGTCAAATTTTTCAAAACTCTTATTAAGAAAATTAAATTTGTTTAGATGTAAATGGACAACATTTTCAACAACTTCTGTAGCTATATGTAAATTTTGATTATGATTTCGATATTAAATAAATTATTTGTTTTCTTTTTTGTTGTAGTATCATTTCAATGCCATAACCCTTTTTTACAATGAAACCAAATTAAACTGTCAAGCATCAAGTAATGTGTCGTTATGTGGAAGTGGTTAAAGTACCAACCCAATTTCACAGTCTACTCCAATTATGAATCTTTTCGATGGCTCGTTATGTCGACTGTATCAAGACCAATCACGATTATATAAAAGTCTAGTATATAATAGAAAACTGTTGTCGTTCAAATTTCTATGCTCCTGAGGTACTCTCGTGAGCAAAAAAAAAACGGGACATTGTTTCTACGTGGATTTAAATTGTGACTACTTAAGTGGCTATCTTTAGTCATAATAGTAAGTCAGAAATTGTCAAAAATGTGTGTCTTATTGACATTTATTAAACATTTTTAAAATATATATAAATAAAAATTACTACGAACGATAGAAAAAGAATATAACTAAAATAATTAGTATTTCGTCATTCCATCGTTATTATTTATTAGTGCATCTAATCTTGCAGACATTGAAGTGACAATATTTTGTACAACATTTATAGGAATTTGATGCCAAGCATTTTGAACAATATCTCAAAATTCTTCTTGGGCAGCAGCTACATATACATTTTCAATGGGATTTAGATAAGGACTGTAGGGCGGGAAATCTCAAGTTTAAATTTCATTCTTTTGTAACCATTGTGTTACAAGATGAGACAGGAAATTGTGTTGTTATTATAGCTTCCTTTAATCAAGGGTTGTGCCTAATCTCAGTAACTAATGTTTCGTCTTCCTGCGGATTTGAAATTTTATTACGTCCGGAACCTATTTTCCGATTTAAATTATTTTTTCTCTCCATTTTTTATATATTCTTGCGTCTGAACTTTTACCAATATTAAATTGAATCGATGCAGTTCTTAATGATTTTCCATTTTCCCAACTAGTAACAAGTCTTGCTTTATCAGTTTTCGAAAGATGCGGCATTTTCAATTTTGAATTAGCAACTATGATAGATAATTTGACGTACAGTTTGAAAATTAATCAAATATCGTCAATATTACAACGCTAAAAAATAAAGGAAATTGACATAACGATGACACTGTCTCGATTTTTTTGCTCACAACAGTACAAACAGACTATAGTAATGAATTTAGCAAAAAGTCATTTCGCACAAGTTTGCAAACTGTGCAGTATTGCCAATTTAAATTATAGCAAAATAAATTTTTGCCATAATGGTGCAGTTTTGTACGAGGCGGCACCTTTTTTTATTTTATTAATCTTATTTCATAAAAGTTCGATCATAACTTGTCGCGATATACTCTTCTTTTTACATTAAATTTACAAAGAAGACTGGATTTTTGAGCGACCTAGACGAAACTTGTATTTCCAATTATAATGATCATGAAGTCTTGTTCAAGACATTCAACAAGACTGAAAAAGTTTTGGTTAACCTCAAGTTCGTATTTAAGGAAAAATCTAGGGTTTGTGTCTTCTCTAACTGCAAATACATTTGGATATTTGAAATAACGAGTGGCCCAAAACAATGCTCCATACAACCTAGTTCTCAACTCACTAAAATTGATATTTAATATTAACATTGCATATTCTACACTTATATGTTGGGTGCGTTCATTCAGGCCATTGATTTAGGCATTCATAATTTCAATGTTAACTTTTTTAAATCTATATTATTTCTAGATTTTCCTCGACAGTGTTACGGCCCTGGTTGCATAAGCAGTGCCCGATATGGTTCGAAATATTGTTCAGATGTCTGCGGAAATAGGTTAGCAACAAATAGAATCTATCAAGTTCTTCCGCAAAGAATACAAGAATGGGCATTAAGTCCATGCGTTCCAGAAGAAACCAACATAAAGTCTCTAGAAGAAATCCGAAAGCAGCAATTCGAAGTACAACAAATTCTGCAAGAATTAGATAAGAGACATCGAGAATTGGACATGATCATAGAAAGAGCGAAACACGCCATTATTGATCCAAATGGTGAATATGAACAAGAAGAAGAATCAGAAATGTCAATGTATTGTATAACATGCGGTCATGAAATTCACTCTAAAACGGCTATTAAACACATGGAGAAGTGTTTCAATAAGTACGAATCGCAGGCAACTTTTGGATCAGTTTATAAAACTAGAATTGAAGGGAATAACATGTTTTGTGATTTTTATAATCAAATTAGCAGAACATATTGTAAAAGATTACGCGTTCTCTGCCCTGAACATTGCAAAGACCCAAAAATCAATGAAAATGAAGTATGCGGATGTCCATTGGTTACAAATGTATTTGACTTAACAGGAGAGTTTTGCAGAGCGCCTAAAAAATCGTGCACTAAACATTATGTTTGGGAGAAGCTACGTAGAGCAGAGGTAAGTATGGAAAATTTGAAATAAATAAAAGTACCGATATATCTAGACACACGAGGATGATTTGACGGGAGCTCGTCAAGATAGGCATTCGTTGCGGCTAGCACCTGCTTATGTATCCCAAATCTTTTTCCACCAAGCCATTTTCTCAAGTTTGGGAACAAGAAAAATCATTCGGTGCTGAACCTGATGAATGTTGTGGATGAGGCAACAATTCGTCTCCGAATTTGATAGGACACGTTATTCTGATGAAACGGTTTTTTTTTTCTGAATAAGTACAGTTGCTTTTTCTTCAGTTCAACATCGACGTGTTAGTGCATAATATTATATTGATATATATTGATAATATTGTTATTGTACGTCCTTTCTGTAAATAGTCAATAAAGAATACGCCTTCGGAATCCCAAAAAATCGTTGCCATAATCTTATTGGAATAATTACAAATTTGTGAACATCTATCCCGGATGTGACTGCATTTCATTTTTATTAGAGCTCGTCAGCACAACGATATCTTGGAGACAGACATGACTCTTCATTTCTATATTTCTTGTATATATAGTTAACATTTTGAATTTACTGCAAATGAGAATTAATGACTATTAAATCTCATTTCTACATGCAAATGTCGCCTAATGTGTTGCGTTAATTACTACAATTTGACAAACTACAAACTGAAGACAGACATGACTCCTCACTTCTATACTTCGTGTATATATAGCATCCACACGTTCCGGGAAAAAGGAGTGTCCTGTAAAACGAGTTCGTACATATTTACTCAACAGTAAGTAAACGCGGCACCCATCTTGCGATTAGCCTTTTCATATTTAAATCTTGATGCAATATATTGTGTATCCGCCGTTCAATGATATGTTTACGGCATTACCTATCTCACTCTTTTATTCGGCGGTCCTTCTTTACAATGGCAGGGACTATATTAATAATCACTGGAGAAGTTTTTGTAAATGGAGACCCCGGACGTTCAGGATCTTCTGTGCCCATATGACCATTTTTAAAAGCAGTGTACCACTTACAAATCATTCCATGGAAAGGAGCAAATTTATCATAATATTTATGTTAGTTTTCTTCAGTTAGTTTAGTGGCTTTTCCACGTATAAAATTATTAATTAATATACGAAATCCTTTTTTTATCTATATTAATACAAAAACAACAAATAGTTTACTTCAAATTGTAAATACCTATCTGACTGATTTGAGCGGAATTTTGATAGGCTATTAGAACATAACTGAAGTCAACAATATGCTCATCATGGCGAAGGTGTTGCCAACTTTAGAAAAGTCACTTTCCCGTCAAATCATCCTTGTATAGTTTTAGTCATGCTTCGATTTTTATTCACTAAATTCTTATTTTCTATCATACAAATCTATCCATACGTATTCAGCCTTTTGTTCAGTTTCATGTTTTTTAAATTGTTTTGGATTTATCTTAGATTGATTTAGAACGGGTGAGACAATGGCTTAAAATGGACGAGCTCTTAGAAAAAGAACGTCAGATTCGTCAAAGTATGGCATCCAGAGCTGGAGTATTAGCTCTTATGCTTCATTCTACTTACAATCACGAAGTTATGGAAGAAATTACAAAAGCAAGTCAAAAGGACCAATATGCCATGCAGAAGGAATTGGCGAAAAGATTTCGCAAGGGAGTTAAACATCGCATGTCTTAGTTCATTTCTTGTTGATTAATAGTATTTTATAAATGTAATGTGTACTCAATTGAATTAATTAATAAAAACTTAAGCAATAAATAATATATTTTTTTTACAATTGTGTAGTATACTGAAAAAGAAGATAAATAAATATTTATTTAAAACAAGAGACAAGTTTAGTAAACCACACGAAACTATATGAAAATTAATAAAAAAGTCGAACAAAAAATAAAAGTTAATTAGTAGTGCTTGGAAAACTGTTTAATAAAAGATAATATTAGGCACAAGAGTTAATGTTAAAAGTAATTGGCAATAAAGTATTATTGCAACATGTTTTCTTCTAAAAAAACATATTTTATACAACGCATATATCCAACTAATCATATTATTTTAAAACAATTTGGATGTCTCCAATTTCATGCAGTTACAAATATTTGATTGAGTGATAAGATAAGTACATTTTATGTTTGTCTATTTTTTGTACGGAACTTGTGACACAGGCACACATGATGTATAGCAAGCGGTGAGAAGAGGGGGTGCGCAGAAGCCGTTTTTATAAACGTCCACTTTATATATTTTACTCTAATAAATTACTAATTTATTAAGTGATAGATGTGTAGTTTACGCCACCTATGGTATCTTGCAAACTGATGTAAAAACTAAATACAAATCTCCCCAATACTTCTAATCCTGCGCGAACTTACTCCTCCGCTCGCCAACTTATCTGGCGCTTGCTATACTTACATTACCTTTCATATTAAGTTAGGATATCTAGTAGAGTTTCGCAAATTATTCTTAAAAGCGGAATTCTTATTTACAAAACTAAATAAGAAAGTATTAGATACGTTACTAAGTTATACCACGCATTACAAACAAATACAGCCGGTACGATATTTGTTGAGCCAGGATTCCTAGAAGACCGCTACGTCCTTTCTTGGAATAAACCGCACTCGACGCGGCGTGCCCAAAGATTTTTGTCGCTATTTTCTTTTTGGTGAAAATTTCAAAAACTGTTAAACAGATTTTTAGCAAGTTTTCTTTGTTGTGAGAAATTAAATCACGAGATATGAAGCGAATAATCCAACGTTGACCTTTCGTAAAAATATAATCTTTTAAGTTATGTTTTTGTTTCTTTAACAATAAGGCTAATAAAATAATAATAGGTAAATGTTATTATATGTACAATACAGTAATATACACGTTGGTATATAGAAAAGGAAGAAACAAACGTTTATTAGAGGGTAGGGTGGGAGCCTCGAAGCCACGTGCGTATTTTTTGGAGTAGACGAATTTGGAAACAATATGTTGTTTTTTATGATGCTTAACAGCTGCAGCTTACGCAAACGGGGAAAAAGATATATTTTACTTGTTAACCAATCTATCATATCTGCTTTCCTTAAGTTGCCGGAAGGGGGGGAAGGTGTGTGGAATCTGCTTCTCTGTAAGCCATTTGTCATAATTTTGTGATTTCATTTCGTCGTGATAATCTCCGAATTTGGTTACAGATCTAAAAATAAAGAGACAGATATGAAATCTATTTCACCACCGGCTTTAACAATAACTAATCGATTGCCGTTAGATATGGTTGATAACAAACCATTAGTGGTACACGCCTTTCACGATATGAAGACGTGCACGTCATTGATGACGTTTGCACAGTGTAGCAATATGTGCATCTTTGTTATGTAATGATTGTAATGAATAATGATTCTTTAATATAAGTTATATGTATCAAATAATTGATATGACATTGAAGATGTTTAGGTTATGTTGAAGGCATAATTTAACAGAATAATTGAAACATACATGAGTGGGTAAAACCCCACCGGTTTTGTATAATATAAAGGTATTTTTAATAATATACACCAGATTTTGAAGGCATAATTCATAATAAAATATATACATGATATTAGATAATATATTTATTGTTTATACTTTTGTTTATTTATCAGATATATCCTTTGCATTTAATAAAAAAACTGCTTTTTTTAACGATTTTATTAAATAGAAACACATGCAATTTATTTAAACTCAAATAATACAATATAGAATACATTTCATCAATATAATACTAAACAAACGTAGAGGAGGATATTAATGATCATTAAGTTAAAAATACATCAGTCTGATGTACTATCTTCATCGTCACTTTCTTTTCTAACATTAATAAAAAATTCAGAGGTTTATCGCGATCTATACCCACTTCCCTCTCCCACCATTCTTGTACTAGTTTTTTCGTATGATGAATGCTGTTTTGCCAAGTTTCGGATGAAATTGTATTCAATGCCCTTTCGCATATTATTTTTAAATTATCAATGGAACGTCCACTTTCGCCTACATATCGAGTATAGTAGTGCTCATAATACCCCTGATCAGTTCTATCTGACTGAACACACAATGATAAGTTGGAAGAATAATTTAATATTGTCTACCTTTTTCCACCAACTTTAGCTTTGCGAACACTTCTATGATCATCATCTTGCCATGAACGTGTCACTATGCCATTTTCAAAGATTCAAGTTTCATCAATAAATATAAATTGATAAGTACCAGATTTCTCCAGTCGTATATAGTCTGATAAAAACTTCACACGTTTTAATACGATGTGTGATAACTCCACCAATGCCGTTTTAGGAACTTCCTTTTCGTTGTGAAATCCTATGTTTTGTAGCACTTTTTACAGTGATGTGCAGCCACCCATAAAAATTTCTGTTTCACAAAGTACTGCTCTCAAAGATTTTAGCGTAATATGTTCTATAATTATACAATAATTATATTATGGTAATGTATGTATATTTTGGAAAACTTATTGGTTCTGTACATTTGTACACGGTATACCCTAAACGCGATTGCGGCTGCAATTAGCGATTTACTCTGGTTAGAAAACGGTTTCGGCATTATTGCGTAAGCGAATAATACCACTTTAGTTATGCGAATAATGAATAATAAAGACGAGATAAAAACGATGGAAACTAATAAAAAAGTACAAACAACAAGGAAAATAAATGACAGAACAAATTTGTCAAATGACAGAACACATTTGTCAAATGACAGAAAAATTTGTCAGCAATGGACGCTTCTTTCTCAGTCCTACAAACTTATACGGCGATATTAACGTTGAATTTTATTAGGTGTACAGTAGTGGACATAATTAACTAGGACAAGTCAAAAAATTAAGTAACCTTTTATGTATATTAAATCTTTACCGAAATTAAATTGTTCTGTTTTATATGTATTATAAAATTATTAACTTGCATTTGAATTACAATTCTGGTAAGTGAGGATGTCTGTCAAAGCCTAGTTTACATTATTGGATTATTCACTGTCCTATTTATTTATGTCCATTACTGTACATAGGTATTTTATTTGCTACAGATTTGTCATGCCGAAAGTTCAATAAATGACGTGCACGTCTTCGTATCGTGAATATTGTTTGTCCAACTATTGGAACGTGTGCGGCCTGCGTGAATGTAAGTTTCATCTAAAAAGACAATTGGCCTACCTTGATCCAGGCGCGGCTCGTGATGACGTATTTGGGAGTACATGTACAATGATGCGAGTGCTTCGTATATTCTCGTGTACTAACTGTAGCGTTTTCTTAGTAAACACCGAAAACACACGAGGCACTCGCATCATTGTACATGCACTCCCAAATACGTCATCACGAGCCGCGCCTGCTTGATTCATATCGTGCGTTGAAAAAAATCTGCCTCTAGCGAGCCATGATTTCTAAGTAACATAAAAAAGCATATCGTAACTTTACTAATATGAATTTCTTAAATGACAGTTACATCTAAATGGCAGACGGCTTTAGAAAATTCCAAGGTTATTTAGAAAATTCCAAGGTTAATTGTTAGGTTATAATCTTCCTGTCGTGAATAAACAAAATTGGGTGATATCGTTTTTATTAGATGACACTAATGACCCTCACACTTGACAATTCAGAACGGTGTGGTTCAGAGTTAAGTTACGACAAATCTAAAAATTTCATCGTCAACTCAGGCTGTTTTTTTTTTTGAATGCACGATACAATATTTTATTTTGTGCAAATAATTCAACCTCAAAGTGTGGAATATGGCTCTTCTCTATTAGCAACTCTCAATTGTCCTTAGTTTTCCTCCACTTGAATGTAAGTTTTTAAGTATGCATGGTAAGATACGTTTTCCCAAGAAGTCTTTTTCTGCATTTAATTGTTCTTGTAAGTGAGTCAGAGTAACTAGACAATGTTCAGTTTTGTTGAAATTATAAATGCTATTTCTGACATCCCTTTGTTCCCATACGGTATGTTGGTTTTTTGTACATGTTCTCTTGCGAATTTTATTTTAACATCACCATTCTTTTTAGCTTGTAAATTGACATTCTTCACTTACCTCCTTATAGTAGATAGAGAGACTTCTGTAGCAGCTACAACATGGTTTTTAAGTTTTGTTTTATTTTCAGTTGGAAAAATTGTCTTAAAATAATTATATACGTTAAACACAATACTCTTCGATTGGGAATTAAATTCCTTTCTTTTATTCTTCGCTTCCATTAATTTGTTTTAATACAAAATTACAATTAAAATTCACATACACACAAAGATACGCGCTACGTAAGTCGATTGCAAATAGCTAACTGCAACCTGTTCCGATTTATTCCAAGAAAGTGACATTGCGATCTTCTAGGAATTTTGGTTCAATAAATATCGGACCGGCGGTACTATACAATATCTTTCGTATAACATCTATAAACAATTATTCTTTACAATCTTCTATGATAATTTTAAGAAAAATCGATACTGCCTTAAAGATAATTATTTTCGATGTTTGAATATGAATAGTACATTTAACAAATTTATCCGCTTATATCCCAGAGTACCTATATCTTAATGATTACTTTAGCTTCTCGATACGCGTACTTACGTGCACATCAATGGTTAGTGTTGTTTGACAAAATAGCTTTATTAAACTTTGTTAAAATGACGAGAGCAGGGTTCAGGAGTCAAAAAAGGCATGCTGCTATAATTACATTCTATCGAGAAGACTATTAAGAGCGTCAAATTAGGGAAAAAAGCAGTAAAAGCCTCTGGGTGATATTCGGAAATACGGGTTGTTTACAGTACCGATCACGTCCAGATCATCCATGCATAAGATTGCCAGCAGACTATGAGCATATAAAGTTGCCAAGGAAGCGAAATAGAAGACTGACCGCACCTGAAATTACTAGAGATCTGACTTGCGGTTAATATGGTAAAATCACGATTAACGAATCCTGTTGGTAGAAGGTTCGAATCATGTAAGGGGTTGTTTTTTTCGTGATCGGTATCCTCTTTAGTTATCTTTAAAAGTTGAGGAAGTGAAAGTTAAATCTACATTTTCTACCGTCTTCCAGTGAGAAGGTGTAGTAACAAAGTCATGGAACGCTTTACACACACAATAATATACACTATAAGAAGTCGTGGAGTCTTGACAAGGTTTCAGCTTAAGACGGTGGGTCGTCATACAGATAGATATAGGTACACATAACAAAAAAAGGTGTAAATCTCCACGGTCATATTGCTGGGAGAAAACCATTGCTACGTTTGGCTAACAAGCAAACAGGAGTTCGGTGATGAAAAGAGAACTAGAAACTGACGGAATTTCGAATTATTTGTTTAAGCAAAGCGATTAAAGACCGAAAAAATGCTGTCGGATAGTATCGTAGGTACACATTGTGAAGCAAGGAAAGGCTTCAATGCTTCTTCTTCTTCTCTGTTTTGGGGTGGACGCCACCACGTCCAGGCACTTGAGCACACTGCTCTTTGTACTATCCCCAATAGATCTCTCAATTCCACTCTGTTAGTCTTGTGTCCTCGATAAAAGCCACTATCCTCCTCAGGGGAAGTTTGAGTATACTCGAAGGATCCAATAGATCTCTCCCGAAATATTTCTGTCTGAGTTCCTTCAGTTCCTCACACGTGCATATTACATGAAGGCTAGTTTCCTCCTGTTTTTCACATCTACACCAGGGCTCGCTAACCAAGCCCATGGTGTACAAATGCTTCCTTAAAGGACAATGTCCGGTTATTAACCCGGTAATTATTTTAATTTCTTTTTTGCTACTACGAATTAGGTTGGCTGAAAACATCCCGTCCAGCCCCCTTAGTAGTGTTTTGGTATGGAGTTGACCTTCTGTTAACCTCCATTTATTTTTATGTTCTTTTTCTAGCCATGACCAGATCTCCCTTTTAGCGGAATCCTTAGTGATTCTACATACAGGTTCTGGTCCTATGAAGTTCCTATTAGTACCTTCTTTGGACAGTTTGTCGGCTGTCTCATTGCCTTTAATTCCCTCATGTCCTGGCACCCATATCAGCGACACTGTATTGTCTTGTGCCAGGTTATTGAGGATCTGTTTACAATATTTCACCAGCTTAGACCTGGTAGATGGGTTCATAATGGCTTTAATAGCCGCCTGACTATCAGTCATTATGTTATTTTTTTTGCTTGCGCAGCCGGCTTCTCGAATTTCATCGGCGCAGGCTGCAACTGCTAACAATTCGGCCTGGAAACCCGTAGCATGTTTCCCCATACATATCGATATCTTCCTTCCAGGGCACATTCCGTATATGCCTGCACCTGCCCCCTGACTAGATTGTGATCCATCAGTGTACCAGGTGCCTGCACCACAATCGATCGAGCGACTTTTTGCCTGTTCCCTGGTCGGTATAAGTATGTTCAGCTTAGCTGTAAACATAATTTCAGGTGCCATACTGTCCACCGGCATTTGAAATATCGGCTCTTCCAGTATAGTTCCTGTGATATCTGTATGGCTCCCTACAACCTTATTAGGACACCATCCGTCATTGGGCTTCAGCCTCAGTATCGCAGCCATTGCCTCCGCCCTTATAAATAGTTCCAGCGGAGGGAGACCCCCGATGGCCTCCATGGAAGCGGTGCCCGTGCTGTTCATAGCTCCTGTGATTCCCAACAGGGCCTGTCGCTGGAGAGTCGTGAGGAGCCCCACCGACGATGTCCGCTCCGTCCTCCTCCACCAGACAACTGCCCCATAGGTAATCGTTGGTCTTATTACTGCTGTGTACAACCATTGTACCACATTTGGTCTTAGGCCCCAGGTCTTGCCAACAGCTCTTCTGCATCTCCAGAAGAGCTGCGCCGCCCTGTCTTCCACTTTGGCTAGGTGTCTGCTCCAATTCAGTTTCGCATCAAGTGTTATGCCTAGATACTTCACTTCATTGGTTAGTTCTAACTCTTGTCCAAACAGCTTTATGCTGCCCAGATCATTTAGTTTTCTCATGTTGGTAAAGGCTACCAACTTGGTTTTTTGAGGATTGACAGTTAATCCCTCCTCAAGGCACCATCTTTCTACAATTCGCAGAGCATTTCGCATGATGCTCGCCATTGTCCCCGGAAATTTCCCCTGGGACACTATGACAATGTCATCGGCGAACCCCTGCGTCCATATTCCCTGGTCATTTAATGTCCTGAGGAGATTATTCACTACTAGACTCCATAGTAGTGGTGACAATACGCCTCCTTGAGGACACCCTTTTGTTGTCCTCATAGAGATCGTTTTGTTTTGCATTTGGGCATGAACTACTCTGCTACGCAACATGTTATGAAACCAGTTGCATGTGGTGCTTTTTATTTCTCGATTTCTTAAAGATCGAATAATAGAAGACATCGAGGTGTTATTGAAAGCTCCCTCTATGTCTAAGAAGACTGCAAGTGCAATTTCCTTGTAGTGTAGGCTCCTTTCGAGCCCTCTCACCAGGCTATGCAGGGCACCCTCACCTGATTTTCCCATCTGGTATGCCCATTGCAGTGGGTGTAGAGGAGATCTATCCAGAGCCCCTTCTTTAATATTTAAATATATCATTTTTTCCATAGTCTTCAACATAAAAGAGGTAAGACTAATTGGTCTAAATGATTTAGGGTGGGTATATGTTGCTTTTCCGGGCTTCGGAATAAACACTACCCTAGTTTCTCTCCATGCCCTAGGGATATAACCCATAGCATGGCTAAACCTGAATATCTCCATTAGAGGACCCATAATTTCACCAATTCCTTCTTGAAGGAGCTTGGGAAACACTCCGTCTGGTCCTGCGGATTTATATTTTTCAAACAATCCTATCGCCCATCTAATTATATGGGGCTTGAAGATCTCGTTTGATGTCTCCCAATCATTCCTAGTCGCCCTCCAAGAGGTGACAACTTGATTGGTATCACAATCATCCATACGCTCCGAACCTGGAAAGTGTACCCCCAGAAGATACTCTAAAGTCTCTTCCACGGTAATGGTACACCTCCCGTCCGATTTTTGTATATATCTAATTGCGTTGGAAGGATCTTTTTTGAGAATTCAGTTTATTCTGGCCATGTCAGGAACACCTTTGATGTCCTCACAGAATTTTCTCCAGGCCTTCCTTTTGCTCTCTTTGATTTTATCATTGTATTTATTGAGGAGAGCCTTGTAGGCTTCCCAATTACCTGTTTTCTTCGCCCTATTAAATGACCGGCGAGTTTCTTTCCTTAAATTGGTTAACTCTGCATTCCACCAGGCAGCCCGCTTAGCTAAACGGCGCTCCCTAAGGGGACAGTTATTTTCATAGCAGGAAAGAATGGTCCGTTGCAACCAGGCAACAGCCAACTCCAGCTCTTCCACATTCCCTATTCTAACAGGGATATTTCGGGTCGCAGCTAACAGGTTTTCCTTGTAAGAGCCCCAGTCTGTTCTCTTGGGATCCCTGTATAGTCTGGGTTCCGTTAAATCTGTACATAGTTCATAGCGGACATAAGCATGATCAGAGAGCGACGGCTCGTCGGATACATGCCACCCCGCTACAATATCCCGCATTCCCAACGTACATAAGGTTATATCTATAACTGATTCCCCCTTTGATGTCTTAAATGTCGGCTTATCACCTTGATTCAGACAGTCAAGTTCAGTACCACAGAGATAGTTAAAGAGAGACTTACCTCTATAATTGTTATCCTTGCTGCCCCAAGACTTATGATGAGCATTGGTATCTGCGCCGATAATCAATTCCAGATTGTACTTACTGGTATATGCCACCAAGGCCTCAAGATCAGGCCCTGGTAGCTCTGGAGAGTCAATGGGTAGGTATAGAGACGCAATTGTCGTCTCCAATATTCCCCCATCGACACTCAGTCTGATCCTGGCTGCCGTCATGTCCCCACTGCATAGCTCCATGATAGGCATCACGTCCAGGTCGTCTCTGAAACAGATACAAGTTCTAATTTTAGTGTCTGGGACACCAACTAACAGCTCCCTTCCCCTAATATTTAGTCCTCCCACCTTACCTCTACTTATCCATGGCTCTTGGATGAGGAGGATATCGATATCTTCAGCCAGCGTTCTTTGACAAAGTGCCGCTGTGGCTGTTTTCTTATGTTGAAGATTTATTTGAAGAATCTTCAACATTTTGGTCCTTAGAGGTTGATGCCTGAGGTTCTTCTAGAGTACCCTCATCCTGCATCACCGGTTTCTGATCTTTTTTTGTTTCGAGGGTTACAAAGCTAGCCCTCTGAAAGCGATAGTAAAGTCTCCAATCAGTCCTCAACAACGTTTCCTCAGACTCCTTGTCAATCCGAAGGCCCACATGTAGGCCCTTTTCGGAAGACCTGGAACTGAGGGTAATCCATCGGTCCACTTTAAGCCCTGGATTTTGCCCCTCGAGTCTTTTCAAGCTCACTGTCAGATCCTCTTTTTTAGTCTCTTGCAGAAACGCTAAAACTCGTTGTTGTTTTGGCAGCTCCTCGCTCTTCACGAGTTTCCAAACAGTTTCCTTTTCCAAGTAATCTCTCGTAGTGTTGTACGAGTCTTCATCTGCACAGATGACTCCATAGTAGCCATCTATAAGACAGGAGGATTCAAACCTCGGCGCCTTCCGCGCCCTATCTATGACCATCATCAGGGCCTCTTGTATAGCTCCTACATTTCCCTCAGTCTAAACTGACCGGGTAATCTTTAGGAACTATTGCAGCCTTAATACCCTTAAGAGCTGCTTTGTAACTCACGCCCGAAGTAGAAAACTTCGTGCGCTTAGTTACTTTATCCTCAGGAGTGCCCCTAGCCGATACGGTTCGCTTAATGGCCCCTGTTGGCTTAGGTTCTCCCTGAGGTTCTTTTTGGGAAAGGGGGAGCCTTATTTTACTCGTATCCACCCCCTGTTTCCTCATCTTTAATTTCTTTCTTTGTGCCCCGGAAAGATGTTTTCTTTCCTTGGGTGCACCCTCTGTTTTCGCAACGTTCTCAGTTTCAGTCCGTTGCGTTTCAGTTTGTTTTTTGGAGTCTCATCAGTCTCCATTGCCAAGGGAGTCTCTATAGACTCCTTAGGTTTTGGATTCTCCTCAGACTCCATCTTTTTAATGTTTTGTTTTGTTTCTCGGTTCATATAATTCCCACGAGTATGGAAGAAGTATGAGGTCAATGCCAGCAGAGCTTCCAGCCTAGTGCCCCCAGGGGAACGTTTGAGACCACATATACCCCTGTGGCCATTCAGCTCTAAGCACGTTGCCTTACACCGTAGCTTGGGTGAGCTGGTCCGCGGTGACAGCTTTCGCTAAGGATTGAAAGGTTTTTAGACCTACCCATCCCGCTTATGACTGCCACTAATCAGGTCCGCCAAGAGAGACCTGACCGTCCCCTTATCCGCCACCTAGGGACGCGCCTGGTGGGTAGCTCAACCCCCGCGGAAGAGGTCCGCGAACAGGGGCTTCAATGCTTGTTAGGAGGTCTTTCCGATGCCAGTATTTTGAAGGCGAAAAATTTATGGCACCATGTGAAAAGAAACATACCAGCAAATATTGGAGGAAATGCAGGATCGTCTAATGCGTGGAAAAACAAACTTACGACATTGGTATGTAGAAATTATATAAATAGCAAATAAGAAAACAATACATTGCATATAATGGTATGAGGCATTAATGTTATATGAGCTGTTGTGGGACAAACTAGATAAAACGGTGGACCAACATATTAAATGTAGTTCTCGAAAAACTAATAGATTGAATGTCCAAAATTGTTTAAGCTGTTCTTAGTGCAAGAGTTTTGTGAGGAAATAAAAATTTAGTCATTATTACTTTGTACGTTGTTTGAATTACTCTATTTTTGCTATTGTATGTTGTAAATATATGCTAATATTCATACGATTTCCTGACTGATTTCCCTTTGAAATTTCCTTTTAAAATATGCAATGAAAAAACTATACGATTCACTTTCCAAAGTATTGCCTATAAAATATAGGAAAAGCCTTTAAGGTGAAATTACTAAAAGAACAAATCGAAATATTTTAAAAATTCACAAAGTACATGGAGATAAAAAGACAATACGAGAAAAGAACAAAATTTAATATTTTATATTATATAAAGGAGAAACGAAAAGAAGATAGATTTTGAGATGGTGAATGAATGAATACACAGGGTGTATAAAATGTCGCAAAAGTTACACACAGCGACATTCTTCGTTCGGTTCTGAATAAAAAATCTTAATGTTAAAATGTCGTATGTCTTCAGGAACCATTTGAAAGAAACATACATTTGGCAACACTGTAACCGCATAATATTGTAATAGACCACGCAAGCGTGACGTCAAATCGCCATTTTCTGTACGGTAGGTCAGGATCTGCGTTCCAAACAATTTAAAGCGTCATTTGAATCGTATAGACACTCTTGGTAAAACGATTTTTAATTAATCTTTCTATATTAATATCATTTGTTACTTGGTAAGTATGTAAGCAAAATATCAATATACATATTATAGTTATTACAAACAAAATATTTGGCAATGGTGTTTTTTAATTGCAGATAAATATTAGCAATGACTGCAAAAAAGCTTTTTCCACCTCGATAATTTTGCCTTTTCTGTAGGAAAAGTAAAAATAGTGCATCCCTTTTTTTCACTTAATGCTTGCAAGTAGGAGCAAAACACATCACCATTATGTATATCTATCTAACCTCACTTTTGTACTTTAGTTACTCAAGTATAACCGTGCTATAAAACAATTAATATTATTATTATCAGTTTTAAACAACGTCGTTCATACCTACATGCAATAACAATTAAAATTCACTTATAAATAACAACTTTTCACTTCAAATTTGCAACGCGTTCCATTTAAATGCCGTTTGTTTGGAACGCGATCCCTGACCTTCCGCAAAAATGACGACAGCACTTGCGTGGTCTATTGTAGATATGCAAAATTTGGCAGTAATGATTTTGATTAAATTCACTATGAAATACAAACTCATTTTTCTACAACGTTGTCAAATGTGTTTTTTATGAAAGTACGTTAATGAAGAAATGTTAAAAACAAACTTTTAAATTAAAAAGAAATCATTTACGAAATAATACTAGTAAAAATTGTTCTTTAAACTAAATTGCAGTTATACAAATTAGTTACGCATTAAAAGTCTGAACTTCAAGAACCCCGTGAAAACAAACGAAGCATAAGACGACATTTTAACATTAAGATTTCATATTCAGAACTGGACAAACAACAAATGTCGCTGCGTGTAGCTTTTGCGACAATTTATACACACATTATATATGTATTTGGGAATTTTAATGAAAAATAGGTCTAGAGAAGAATTTGAATTTTGTTTGTATTTTAACATGGTTAAAAGCAATAAGTGCACCGGTGCTTTCATAAATTGATTAGATTTCTGTTGTTGAAATTTTAATAATTCAATTAAATTAAAAACAGTAGGTATACTTTGATATCAAACTAAAGTGCTTTTTTTTTTTTGCTGTGAACAACAAACATTTTAATTTTGATAACCTTTTAATTACATTTAGTATATTGACATACTTATCTGTAAATTTAGATCCTATTGTAAAATCCAAATTTTAAAAGAAAGACATGAAGAAATAGTTTTTATTTAATTAAAAGCTACATCTATCCTGAAATACTAGCCTTAATTTTTTACATTGAACTTACGTGATTACATCACACGAAAAATGCCACTGTTTGTAACATAGTAGTTGTTATGGCAACATTAATTGATTTATATCAAGCTTACCTGAATGTAAACATAAATTGTTGCAGTTATTTCAAAATTTAAACAAAGATCCTCAAAAAAAGCAAGCAAAACAGTCATGTTAAATTGCGTATTAGTTTTTGCATTGTTTTCTGAAGTGGTTTTAGCAAAATATCTCGAAGGTGAATTAAAAACAAATGAAGTAAGTATCAATTTTTAATGTTCAAGTATAACTAGTAATTACAGAGAACCAATATACGTAAATGTACTACAGATGGTCAAGTTTATTTTCGGACTTGTAAAATCTATTATATTATTTACAGAATTGGGCTTTTCTAGCACGATTTTGTTTCTTGTCTGGTGATGGACAATTCGAATTTTATATTGAATACAATGAAGAACAGGGTCAACCTAATTTATTATTGTACTACGATACACTTGATCAATGGCCCGCCGTGTACAAAACATCTAAAGTAAGTACTTCTGGTCAGAACTTTTATATAGGTCAATGTTAATTTGTAATTCGAATATAATTAATAATATTTACTTAACAATATTTGAGGCTATTAAACATTTCTTTTTTACTATTTAAGTATATCGGTAATGTTTATAAACAATTGAAGATATGAAATATAAAATAAGCGTAGATTTAGAACAAAATATGTCGCTGAAATTAAGTAGCAATGGCACACGTAAATGGCCTTGTTTTTATAAATTAATAAATTTTTCATTAAGTATTATTGCTCTTGTGTACTATTTTAATAATGCGGTATTAAAATTGAACTATTCAGTCAGCATACAAATGAAATATTAGATAGGTCGGATTTGATGACTATATTTTTAAATTTGTTTAATCGCTTCTGCCCATGACAAAGGAAGGGTATAAATATTATTAAAAAAATTTGAATCTCTGAAGCTGACATCTTTAACCTTTTCTTTATTAAGAAATTCTCTTCCATTGAAGAATATTTAAAGAAATGATAATCTTTCGGAGATAAGTCTGATCAGTGGCGTGTATACCGTGGAAACCAGTGAAGCACAACTTTCCCTACATGAACCAAGTAAAGTACGGTGTCTAAATAAAAAAGTTTAATATTAAACTTTAATATTACTCCACTCAGTACACTCACTTGGTACAGTCAAAATTGCATTTTTGAAGGCATCGACTGGACTGGAACCTTTGACCACGCAGTCCGTCCTTGATTTTTGGAAAGATAAAGAAATCGTCGGGACCGTACAGAGGATGGTCTAACAATTCGACATTTTGTTGTGTTAAAAATTCTATTGTCTTCTGTGTGCGAACTTGCATTGTCTCGGTGGAGGATGATTCGTCGTTGTGGGTTGGTTTCTCGGAGCTTAGCGATGACTTGCGGCAAATAAATGGTTGTATACTAATCGGCAGTAACAGTTCTTGAATCTTGTAGAGAAATTGTTGCTACATGACCTGCTTTCTAAGACAAATGTCGCGACCATCTTTTCTTTGGAGACACTTCAAGAACCTTTTCTCCACCTTGGAACACCAAAACAGACGACTCGCGTTTATTTTCTGGCTCGTATGAGTAAATCCAAGATTCATCACAATTCACGATGTTATACACGTTTTTAGAGTTTCCTGCGTTGAAGCGGTACCATGGAATTTTTTTGACATCAATTTACTCCAGCTGTTTTCTGTTCTTCGGTCAACAGATGCGGTATCCAACAGGAGACTAATTTTTTACACACAATTCTTCATGCAAAATTTTTTAAATTGAGGTATATGAAAAGATGCAGGCGCGGCTCGTGATGACGTATTTGGGAGTGCAAATACAATGATGCGAGTGCCTCGTGTGTTTTCGGTGTTTACTAAGAAAACGTTACAGTTAGTACACGAGAATACACGAAGCACTCGCATCATTGTACTTGCACTGCCAAATACGTCATCACGAGCCGCGCCTGAAATGATGCCTCAATTTCGCGATATGTCACATGCCGATCTTCGTTGATGAGCTTGCGTACAGCATTGGTGTACCTGCTCTTGGATCGGCGCTAAGACTAATCCGTCCACGTTTGAATTCTCCATACAAACGAGAAATTGTTGACTGATGTGGTGGTTCATTACCAAAAAGAGAAACAAACTCGGCGAGGCATTCTTGTTGAGATAATCGTCTTCGAAAATTACAAAAAATTATTGCGTGGAAATTTCACGGTTTAATTCCATTTTTGTCAACTTTGACAGTTCATTGTAGCTACAACACTACACGTATCGCACTGAAACTTTGGATGTAGGCTTACTAAAGATGAAGGTTAATTTTTAGTACTGACATTTGATTAGTTTCTATGTTCCGGTATAAAAGACTTCCCTCGTATTACACATTAATTAAAGCGCGCCCATGTCGATTTCAAACGCTGACGTTAGCGAGGGACGACGAACCATACCCAAATGAGCAACATAATGTTAGCTAGTTATAAAAAGTTTTACTTTATGTAACGAAAAGAGGGGAAATTAAGGAACGCTTTATAGGATTTTAAAATGTTTCCGCGCCAAGAACAGCTTCTGCTTTATATTGTATTGTTCAGACTATAGAGAATGAATATAATTGTGGTTCAAAATTAGTAGCTTAAAGTTATAATGGAGCAGCAGTAATGGCAGGTGAATTAGCGGGGTTACAGGTTAAAGTAAAAGAAACGTATCCAACCGCATTTTTTGTAACGTGTGTTCATTTGAAAAGTCAATCTAGGTTACTTTTAAATTTTGATAGAATAAGACGCAAATATATTAATATGTGTTTGTAGTTCCGTAAACGTAAATCCAAATGACATTTGATAATGTCAATCACAAATATCAGTTAGTGCATAAAATAATCGTGCGTCGATTCTGGTTTGAATAAATAGCTTCTCAGTTTTAAAATGGTTTTTAAGTGCATTGATCTTGAAGGACAACATTTTCAACATTTGTTATAGTTTTCAATAATTACCTATTATTTGTTATTTATTTGTACGTATGAAACTGTCAAAATAACGACTTCGTAGGTTAAGTAGTAAATTTTAATTTACGACATACTTTAAAATGTTCTCAGTAAATCACATGCTACTAGATTGACTTTTCAAATGAACACTTGTTACATTGTATAGCACATCGTCTAAATTTGGTTTTACAACAGTCTTTTAATATAATAAAGAAATGCAAGTTTTTTTTCAAACTTTGAGCGGTTTGGTAGATTTTTTCCAAATTTTCAAAAAGAACCAGTTCTTTAAATCTGGAGGTTCATAAAAGATTACCAAAAGAAGCCTCCACTCGATATAATTACAACGGTAGGTTAGTAGAAACTGTATTTGAATTTTGACAACAACTTATTAATTTTTTTAAAAATATGGATAACCAGGAAAAATGGGTCAATGAGACTCGAGTTTGCTCTAGAGGATATTTTAATATGTTAGAAACTGAAGCTAATTTCAATCCTTTATTACTTATTTTTTCCGAAATATGTATTTCCATTTTGTGACAACTTATTTGCTGCTTTACAAAATAAAACTAGCGACATTAATTTTTCTTTAAAAAAAATCCAGTTTGATCGTTTGTGGAATGAATTTGAGCGTTTAAATATTCAACCACAAAGAAACAGAATACGCACCGATATTGCCAAAGAACTCAACAGATGAAAAATCACGATTCCGTTAAGTTGTTCTTTGAAATAATTGACAATATTTCCGCCCACATAGACACCAGATTTAAAAACTTTAACACTCTTAAATTTATAGAATTAGTGAATTTTTGCAATAAACCCACAGTTTCTGAAGTGGCCTTTAAATCATTTAAACAAGATTATCCATAATATTTTGACTTTCCTGTATTATGTTCCGAACTCACAGTGATTTACAGCACTTTAGAAGGTTTAAATAAAACGAGTGCTAGCAGTGGCGGTTTCTGCTATGGTTTGCAAGTTTGCGCAACCACCAAAACTAATAGATTTAATTTAATGAAAGAAAGCGTAATTCTACATTTTTTAAATTATAAATTAAAAATTTGTACTACCTCACAGAATAAATGAACTATTATAAATTACTTATAATAGGTATATCTAATTGGATATGAATTATGAATACGTTAAATAAATGAGAGAATAACACACTTGGTTTGCAGACTCATTGCAATCCACGAACGTATATATCCATATACGGCTGACGAACTTTGTCGAACGTCTTTCGGGTATATCTCCATAAACGACAATAGTGTTGCAGCCGCAGTGCAACCAAAACGTTAGACGTATTTCTTGCTTACGGTGCAACGGTATAAAAGCGAATAAAAAAGTTGTATTTGTGTGTTTAAAAGTGTTTATGCTCTTTATTTTTAAATAATAATGAATTCAGTGCAGAGTTTAATAGTGGATCCGTTCTATAAAAGAACGTATGCCGAAAAAATTGAAATAAAGCGGTTGGGCAGACCTGTTCCGAATTTAAATCTGAAACAAACGATTTCCAGTAAGACGCGAACTTTTAATAGTCTATTTAATAAGGATATTTATAATAAACATTTGTGGATTTGCGGTTGTAGTATAAAAAATGCATTATTCTGCTTTCCTTGCTTACTATTTGAAGGTGAAGAATTATGGACGAAAATGGGTTTAACTGATTTAAATCATTCAAGCGATCGAATTAAAAAACACAGTATATCACAAAGGCATATGAAAAATGTAGTCCAATTATCGCTTTTTGGGAATGTGGATATTGCTGCTCAGATGGATAGTGTATATCGAAGAAATATAGCATTGCACAACGAGAAAGTTAAGAAAGTTAATCGATATGTACTGAACATTATAATTAATTGTGTACGTTTTTGTGGAGCTTTTGAACTTGCGCTGAGAGGACACGATGAATCAATTTCGTCCTCTAACCCGGGTGTTTTTCGTGGTTTAATAAATTTTAGTGCTGAATTGGACGTTGCTTTAAAAGACCATTTAGAAAAAGCTACTGTTTTCAAGTATACTTCTAAAACTATCCAAAATGAAGTTTTACAAACAATGTTCAGTGTGTGTCAAGAAGAAATCTCTAAAGAAATAAAAGAAGCGGATTATTTATCTGTAATAGTTGACGAAACTACAGACGAATCAAATAAATATCAAATGGCCGTGGTATTTAGGTATACCGGGTGGTCCATTTATCGTGCCCCCCCAAGAATTTGGAAGCAGTCAGTTTTATGAAAAAAAGTTTCAAGTAAAAGTTTTACTACAAGAAGTGTCCTATCTGATGGTTAAGCAGTCGTACACCAAGGAGAACGTATGAAGATCATACGAAGGTCAATTTTTTTTTTAAATAGAACATGGCATTTTTTTTTCCAAATTCTGAAAAAGGATGTAATTGCGAGTAGAAAAGTACTAAAACTCATGTGGCCTAAAATTAAGATTCAGCGAAATATTCAAGAAAAACAAAAAAAATGATAAAAATTTATTAAAAGAATAACATAAATAGACACAAAATATCCGATCACCCCCGGGCTACACTAATTTAATTTAATCGGGACAATTGTTTCGGAAACTTCGGACTCATTAAAGTAAATGTTCAAAGTGTTGACCTTCAACCTCGATACACTTTAGAATTCTCCGACTAAACGAATCATGGACGTTTATTAGCACGTCTTCCGTAATTTCTGAGCATGCATTTATTATCCTTTGCTGCATATCTTCCGGTGTTGTTGGGGCAGTATGGTACACTTTCTCTTTCATTGAACCCCACAGAAAATAATCGAGAGGGGTCAAATCTGGAGAACAAGCAGGCCAAGATGTAGGTCCGCCGCGTCCTATCCAGTAATCGCTGTAATCCCTGTTTAATATTTCTCGAGCCGCGTGTGAATAATGAGCTGGACACCCATCATGTTGGTATCACATTGTGGCTCGCCGCTCTAAGGGTACATCTTCAAGTAGTGTCGGTAACACATTGTGTAGAAAGTCGCTATACTTATTACCATCTAAATTGCCAGTAATAAAGAAAGGTCCAATTATTTTCATACCAATTATCCCACACCAGACGTTGACATTCCATGGATGTTGCCGGTCTACTTGTCGTAACCATTTTGGATTTTCCGTTGCCCAATAATGCATATTATGCCTATTTATCTGCCCATGATTCGTAAAAGTGGATTCGTCGGAAAATAGCACATTGAGAAAAAAGTTATTGTTATCGCGAATTTTTTGCTGAGCCCATTCACAAAATTGTACACGATGTTCAAAATCAGTTCCGTGAAGGTCTTGATGCATCGATATGTGGTATGGGTGAAATTTTTTGTGTTTCAGTATTCGACCAATACTAGTTCGTGAGATTCCAGACTGGCCGGCAATTTCGGTAACACTCTTTTTTCGATTTTTTTTCTTCTTCACAATACTTCCTGTGGTAGTGAACTGTTGTACAACACGACGAAAGGTCGTACGACTGGGCTGGTGTCTATCAGGGTATCTTACAGCATACAAACGACACGCTGCGCGAATATTTCTTCCCGCTTCACCATAAATGAAAATCATATCAATTTTTGCACGTGTTGCTGGATCCATTCTTGATATTCAAACACTGGTAGTTTTATCACAACGATACAAGTAACATTAAGTCAGTTACCTAGCTTGTGAGGTATTTATGCAGCTTCAAGGGATTACGAATAGAAAGTTAATTGGTTTTTGCGATGGTATTCCCGGATTAAGGGACAACAAGCAACTAATTCATACGACCTATTAATATCCAATTAAAAAGAACAAACTTATACCCATATTTATGCAGCTGCACGGGATTACAAATAGAAAGTTAATTGGCTTTCTCGATGGTATTCCCGAATTAAGGGGCAACAAATAACCCAATATTACAACAAGCAACTAATTCATACGACCTATTAATAGCCAATTATAAAGAACAAACTTATACGTAGGTAATTACGTAATTACTTTCTAATTACCTACAACCGCTATTTCAAATATGACTTATCTGTTATGTAAATCTGTTATTAATTATTTTGTAATACGTCCACATTATTGCTTTGAAAATACTATGTTTCTCATGTATTGTTTCCAATTTATATTTTGTTTTTCTTGAATATTTCGCTGAATCTTAATTTTAGGCCACATGAGTTTTAGTACTTTTCTACTCGCAATTACATCCTTTTTCAGAATTTGTAAAAAATAATGGCATGTTCTATTTAAAAGAAAAAACTTGACCTTCATACGTTCTCCTTGGTGTACGACTGCTTAACCATCAGATAGGACACTTCTTGTAGTAAAACTTTTACTTGAAACTTTTTTTCATAAAACTGACTGCTTCCAAATTTTTGGGGGGGCCACGATAACTGGACCACCCGGTATAGCTAAAGGTAAGCCTGTTGAACGATTTTGGAATTTTTTAGCGCTGTCAGATCATGACGCGAAAACGTTATCTACAATCATTCTTGCAGAACTAGAAACACACATTAAAGATAACGAAAGCAAATTGATTGCCCAGACATATGATGGGGCAGCCGTCATGGGCGGATCGCATAATGGGGTACAGGCACGTATTAAACAAACTTATAAATACGCTGCTTACGTGCACTGCTACGCGCATCAGTTAAATTTAGTTATGTTGAATGCTGCCTCTGCCAACACTAATGTCCGTATATTCTTTGCAAATTTACAAGGAATTTGTACCTTTTTTTTCAAATAGTTCTCAAAGAGTTGCAATATTGGACGAAACAGTTAAAAAGCGGCTGCCTCGTTCGGCCCCAACCAGATGGAATTTTAATTCCAGAATTGTCGTCACTGTGTTTGAACACAGAGAAGAAATTATAGAAGCAATGCGAAGAATTTTGAATGAAAGTAAAACTGTAAATATCACTACTATCAATCAAGCTTCAGGTTATATTACGCTTCTTACTAATAAGAGTTTTATTTTCTGGTTAAATCTACTTTACAAGATAATGCCTCAAGTAGATATATTATATGCAAAATTTCAAAGTAGAGAAATTGATCCCCTTATGGCCAATAAATATATATTATCATTTGAAACTCAGTTAGCCCAAATCAGAAATAATATAACGAACACTTCGGATACAAGTGACAGTGGGCCCGGCTCATCAACTTCAAAACGACGTAAGATCGATGGAAACGAATATACACGAGAAGCAAAGGAAGTTTGTGATATTATTATTTGTCAAGCGAAAGATAGGTTTAGCTTTACTGGACACTTAACTGCAACGTCTCTATTTTATTCTGATAAATTTAATCAATACAGCCTCCATTTTCCTGAAAATGTCTTTCAGGAAACAATTAAGTCTTACCCATACTTTGATGAACGGAAATTCCGCACTGAACTAAGCGTAATTTATGAAACGGAAGAATTTAAATCAATCTCGGGTTTTCTTCCTCTTTATGACATCATTTCACAAAGTGGACTAAGTGCGACTTTTAGTGAAACATTAAAACTTTTAAAAATTCTAATTACAATTCCGATGTCATCAGCTGTAGCGGAGCGGTGTTTTTCTACTTTGAAGAGAATAAAAACTTTCTTAAGAAGCAGCATGGCACAAGAAAGACTTTCTGCATTGGCGATGCTTTCTCAAGAAAAGGATTTTATCCAAAGTATTCCAGATTTTAATCAAAGGGTTATAGATAAATTTGCTACTGCGAAAGATCGTGGCATGGATTTTCTGCTTCAATAAAATCAGGATCCGAATCAGCGAGTTTTAAAAGCCCTTTTTTCTTCTTTATATGTACCTTAGCAAAAATAACTTTTAATAAAGCATACTTAGTGACCTACCTTGTTTACCTACTGTAAAAAGTATTAGTATTCACTAAATTTGCAATCCCCACATTTTTTATGCACGAGCCGCCGCTGAGTGCTAGTAACTTATGGAAATCTCTTAAAGACTGCAGACTAGATCGTGCTTGCCCTGAAATTCTTAAACTGTGTGAATGAACACTCACTATCCCCGGCACAAGTGCGCCTGTAGAAAGTTCCTTTTCTGTGCTTAAACGAATAAAAAATGTTGTTAGGAATTCTACAGGACAAGAAAGACTTCTGCTTTCGGATTAATATCAATTGAAAAGGAATTAGCGCAAGAATAGTCTCGCCGAAAATGTTTTTTTGATGACGTCATAGAGTTTCTAAAAGAAAATTAGACGTATAGCACTTCATTTTTGGTAAGGTAGGATTCTATTGTAGTTTGTAACAAATTTGATCTTTTTTGCGCAAAAATTTTTTTGCTTAGGCGTTATTTTACCCTATAGCTTCGCCTTTATGAGGTTCTGAACGCGCCACTGAATATGATGTAGCTAAATTTTGAAACCGTTGTTTGCGATGTCTATGATTTTGCATTATCGCGCAACAGAATAGGTCTTTGCTTCTTTACCAAGAGCTGAAAGTTTAATTTTCAATTGATTATGCATTTGGTGAATATATTGGTGGTGCCTATTCGTTCTTATTCCTTTACCAACACATTTACTTCAACTTAAAAAGATATATAACCCCTTACCACAATTATTAATCGTATCCTAAATACGTATTTCGACAACTAAGTTGTCATCATCAGTAGGTAAAACCACTAATCAAGGTGTCGCACATGGGGCACAGTAAAGCTAGTACAGATGATGACAACTTAGTTGTCGAAGTACGTATTTAGGATACGATTAATAATTGTGGTAAGGGGTTTTATACCTTTTTTTAAGTTTTTACTTAACCACAGTCTCCAAAGAAAGACTTTTTTTATAAATTAAATGTTAGTAATCCTTTAGTACCAAGAATGTATTGTTTGCCGAAGATACATAAACCAGGTAACTCGATGAGACCTATCGTTTCAGGTATCAACTCACCGACTTATTTGATTTCCAAATGGTTAGTGAATGAATTTAAAAATTTACCCGTAAAATCAGAAAGTTTGTCAGTTAGTAATTCCTTAGAATTTGTTAAATTAATTAAAGATTGTGAACTGGAAGCCGGGGAAATTTTAGTTTCATTCGATGTAACGTCATTATTCCCTTCGGTACCTATTCCAGAGACTATGAAATATTTAGAAGGTTTGCTCCATAAGAATAACATTGAACCTTCAAAAATAAAAGAATACATGAGATTGACAACTCTGTGCATGACGCAAAATTGTTTCCAAGTAGGAGAAAAATTTTATGAGTAGAAACAAGGCATAACAATGGGTAACTGCCTATCTCCGTTCATAGGCAAATTATTCATGAGTCAATTTGAAGTAGAATTTAAAAATAACGCTAAATATTTCCCGAGAGTCTGGATCAGGTACGTAGATGACATTCTCGCGATTTTTGATACACGGAAATGCGAATTAGACATGTTCGTTAATCAGTTAAATTTGAAATTTCCGACGATTAAATTTACGGTGGAAAAGGAAAACAATGGCAGGATACCATTTTTAGATACTTTACTGATTAGAAATAAACATAAAATAGAAATCGATATTTTACGGAAAGAAACCAATGTTAATAGATTCATCATCGCGGATTCAATCATAGTTTTCAACATAAGACAGCTTCTTTTAATTTATTAGTCAATCGGTTACTAAATTTTCCGTTAACAAAAGAAAGATATGAAATAGAACTAGATTTCATTAAAAATATCGCGAAATATAATGGCTTTGACATAGAAATAATCAATAAATTAATTAGAAAAACAAAACTAAAAGATACAATCCGCGAACCCACAAGTTTGGTATCTCAAAGTAACCAAGAGAAAAAGTACATGTGTTTACCACACCACCCTATCACGAAAAACATTAATAAAGTTGTGAAAGAACGAGGTCTCCAAGTTGCCTTTCGGTCCGAAAATACTATCAAAAGTCTCCTAGGGAATTCCAAAGATAAAGTTAATGTTAATTCGAAATCAGGTATATACGAAATTAATTGCGATGATTGTAATTTGAAATATATAGGCCAAACAAAACGACCAATAATAACCCGGTTTAAAGAACACATATCACATATTAAATACAATAGACCGGATAAATCTAACGTTGCCAACCATGCTTTAAATATACTACACAATATGTCGATTAAAGGGTTAAAACTTGTCAAGGCCATTAATAATCCCCGCGATCTTGACGCATACGAAAGTATAGTTTATTTCAAATTATAAGAATATAACTTTGAACGGCTCTAATGCTTTTATTGCACGACCTTCTGTGATGATAATTATTATACCTGGTCTCCTTATTGAACGGGTACGGTTTACCTATTTGCAACGCATGAATCTAGGGGCCGTATTGACTATAAATTAGGCCCCTCTAATATAATAATAAAACGCTGTTAATTTCAAATATATAATAAAAAATATCTGTACATTGGGTTTATATACAAAGAAAAAATTACAAATCGTGTGGCAACATGTGTAGTGGATACATATAGATATATAAAGCTAATTTATTTGTAATACACAATAAAATTTTTATGTATCACCGCATTTCATAAATCATCTGTGATTGAGTCGTCTTGCAAATCGGTGTCTGAGTCTGAATCGTATTGCAAATTTATAATCAAAGGTGCTACTATTTTGTACATGCGCTCGGTGCTCCTTTGTCACTTCTTTGCTTTCGAGTCCCTGCGTTATTCTTAATTATTTTATATATTGTTCCAAAAGGCACCTTGGTTAATTGCGACGTTCGTTGAATGTTCTGGGTTTGTAGTTCGTTATTTTCTTCCATCAGGGTATGATAGACATTGAAAATTATCTGTTTTGCATCTTCTGATATATGCTTTCTCTGTCGTGCTCCAACAGTATTATCACTATCCACATCATAATCACTTTCAGCAAAAGGTCGCCACATGTTCGTTAAGTAAAGAGAGAAAAATCAAATATGTATACAGCAGTAACAATAAATGATAAATAGACTCAATATTAGATGTAATATATACCAACTCTCCTAACTATATTTACTTAATTAAATTTTGTTTAATAAATATAAGCACTTATTTCATCTAAATTGTAATTTAATGGCTATTTAACTATATATAATAACTATATATTCAAATTAACAACTGTTCGTACTTATATTATTATTAAATTTTATTTCATCTAAATTGCAGTAATTACAATTTACTTAAATTTTGTCATTACGGACCTCAGCAGTTTGTTTGCGTAAAAGATAATCGTATTGAGCGGCCAGGTAGTTATTGCCGCAGGTGGTGAAATAAAAGCATTAGAGCCGTTCAAAGTTATATTCTTATAATTTGAAATAAACTATATTCATATCGCTAAAAACAAACAGAATTCTATGAACGGAGAGAAGGGACCGATCGCCTACAGCTGTCTCTTTTCATTCTTAGAAAAGGAGGTAACGTTTCAAAAAGAGTAAAAACACATGTGGGTGCCGTTTCCTTAAGAGAGGTAATTTTTGTCGATCTTTTCAGTCGATATATTTGTATTTTTAAGTCAGTGTATACGTGGACGCTGTGTAAAGTTGTGGCGTTATCAGTTGTGCTAGCTTTACTGTGTCCCATATGCGACACCTTGATAAGTGGTTTTACCTACTGATGATGACAACTTAGTTGTCGAAATACGTATTTAGGATACGATTAATAATTTTGGTAAGGGGTTATATACCTTTTTAAGTTTTTACTTAACCACAGTCTCCAAAGAAAGACTTTTTACATTTACTTACAACTTAATTTCTTGCGAATGTTCATGGAGTCAAATAAATTATGTCAAATTTCATAAGCCTGGCTTTCATTGATAATATGTTAGAGTACAGGTTTTATATGTCGGGCAGTGTACAAACTTATCCAAATTTTGAACTTTGTATATAGCATGAAGATGCTATGTACTAACATTTTATTCAGCTACACTTTTTGTTAGGATTTAATTTGAATCTTCTTTAACTGAAGTTTTTCAATATTTATCATCGATCAAGATTTCGGGCCTACCCCGAGATTCACTTTTAAGTGACTTATCTTCACAACGGAACTTATTGAATTAACGTTGTATGTTAGCTTCGCCATAATAAGTTTTTATGTTATGAATCGAAGTTGTTGCATTATTTCCAAACAAATTATTACTAAATAAAAGGTTACAAAGTTTATCATAGTTATCAGATATCAGCGCTGATAATCAAAGAAAACATGAAGCACCATGAAGGTGTTAAATAAAAACCGCCGTGATTCAAGTCACAACAAAGAAATCTAAAGATATCGCAATAGCCGCAATATACTGCTCAGCAAGAAGCTCACTACAAGAAAGAACGCTTTACTTACCTCTTGCGGTGTTTTATTACTATCATCAGAGGCAACTTCAATGCCAAGTACACCTACTAGGGCTTTACTAACATTATGCCGAAAGGGACACAACTGTACACAACTGCGAAGGCAGTGATATACCACTTTCAATGAACTGACAACCTAACGTGCTGGCCTACGAACTGTAATAAAGTGCCAAGTTTAGTAGACTTCTTTGTGTTGCGCAACATTGCATCCTCGTATGTCACCACTGAAGAAAGCTATGATATAGCATCAGATCAGTTAGCAGTAGTGCTTTCAGTGAGTGAGTACGTAATAATAAAGTTAGAGACCATGCATCTTATTAGAGGGAAAACTGATTGGGAGGGATTTAGAATTCAGATCGAATAGAGAAATAAGCTAAATGTACCCCAGACAAAAGAGCAGCTAGACTATAAAGTTGCAAAATTAACGGTTGATCTACAGCAATTTGTATGAAATAACATGCCCAAACTGAACTACGTCAACGATATTTGAGATCTTGTAGAAAAAAAAGAAAAACTCTCAGAAACCGTTGGATGATAAAAGACTATGTGAATACCACATTTATACAATGAAATAAAATCCATTAAAAATGAAAGCTTTGTGAACTACCTAAGCGAGTTGACGGATGATGAAAACACCAACTACTTCCTGTAGAAAGCGAAGAAATTCTTAAGCATGCGCATCACCAATCCGTAAAAATTATGCAAATTGGTCTCAACGAGATGAAGAAAAGGCTTGAAGAGTACTTCTCAGTCTCATATACCGATTGGTATGGATGAAATTCCAGAAGTCACCAGTAAAGATAGTACGATAACTAAGTCAATTATCCAATTGAGATTGGCGATGCTTTTTGCAAACATGTCAAATTAAAGAAAGTTCCAGTTTATGACTTAATAACTGTAAATGCTTAGGGTGTTGCCGAGTATGCCATCATGAAGCAGCTCTTCAATTCAGTATTACGACTACGATATGTGTCAATGCAATGGAATATCACTGAAGTTATAGTAGTTCCTAAACCTGACAAACCACCGGAAGACATAAACTAACTAAAGTGTTTGGGAAGTTCCTCTTACAATGACTCAGACCTATTATTTAAGAGAAGCAATTCATGCCATTTGATCAGTTTGGATTTCTCTGCTCATCTTCGACTTTCGTAAGATATCTGCCGGTGTTCCACAAGCACCGTCGGGTCTATCTTCAATTTGCTATACACCAATGACATCCCATAGAGCGATGAAGTAGTTACGGCAACATTTGCCAACGATACTTGTAGTCAATAATCTCACTAAATTGGACAAAGAAATGGCACATTAAGCTAAATTGACTCACGTCAATTTCACTCAGAAGATTTGATAATATTAATAATAATTTATTTTGCCCAACAGACTAATCGAAATAGGACAAATTTTAACTCTATGTGACAATACAACAATTCATAAATAAATAAAACAATTGATTCTATTAAAACATAAAGACATGGTTAAATAAAACATTTGCGTTTCTTGACGAATGCACCTGTAGAGCCCTGCACAATATATAAGTTCTTAGTGTTCAAAACACAAAAATGGGCAATGTCTAGCAGTAATGCGTGGTACCAGTAAATTTACTCGCGCTAACAGCGATTCTGTTATTTAAGAGATTCGCCATCTGTAATGCGCTCTTCCTTTGTGTACGCACCGCTAGCATTTCCAATCCATGCCTCGCAATTAAATCCCCGTAGTCTATATTTAGTTCTGCATAGACAACGTCCAGCCTGTAACTCAAGTACTTCAAAAATTTATGCTGAATGCATTCAATTTGATTAACGTGTAAGTTATAGATTTGGTATCAAACGGTAGACGCATATTCCAACTTACTAACGACATATGCTTAATAGACAGATTTAATGGTATCCACATTAGTGAAATTTCGGGACATTCTAATAATAAAGCCCAGTGACTTAACAACAAATCTAGTAATGTGTAAGAGATGATCATTGAAGGTCAACTTACTGTCAAATGCAACACCAAGATCCTTTGTAGAGCTTTGTTTTTCGATAACAGTATTATCGATGTAATAAAGAGAGTTTATATAATTTATTTTCCTTGTGAAAGTGACAACACAGCATTTGGAAATATTTAAATTAAATTTATTTATGCGACACCAACTGTGGACGGTATTTAAGTTCTTTTACAAAAACTCCACATCAGTTATGTTCGTAATAGTGTGATATTTTTTTCTGAACTAATTTCCCATTAAAAAATAAAAAATATTTTTAATTTTAAACATGTCTTACCTTTTTGCAGAGCATTAGAAATTGTTTTGCTTAGTGCAGTTTAAGAAACGCTGTATTAGAGAAATATTGTTAGATAGATGTAATCTGGTTACAATTGTTATTGTGCTCGCGGTGTTATTAAAAAAAAAGACTTATCATAATTTACTCTCTTAGAAGTTTCTAATCTTTAATTAGGTGTTTTTATGTCTGCAATGGGAAATCAAAATTTAAATAAAATAATTTAACTTTTTCGTTTCAGACGTGCAAAGAAAAGGAATCGGTTTTGAAGATTGAACAAAACCAAATAATCAATTTAACAGTCACTAATGAGAATTACCGAGAACTATCAGGGTGTTCAGTTGTGCCTCCGTCTTATTCAAAGTCATCTACTACCAAAGCGCCAAGTACTACAAAATCTGCCAGAATCGAAAAAATCAATACTAAATTTCAAAAAACGACTATATTATATAGTACCAAATCAATTGAGACAACAACAATTTCTGGTATCAGCGAAACTGAAGATATTCTCCTCGAAGGAATGTCACTATCGTCCATGGATATTGGAAATTTTACTAATAATTATAATTTTTCCGAAGATTCTGAAATAGGTGTAACATTGAACTTTATTGAAGAAAATACAACAGAAATAAACTATTTAGTTACTGAATTTACAAAAAGTGAAAGTGAGACTGAAGTAAGTTATTTATAAATGATATATTTCATGTATAATAATCGGTAGAAAAACCCATCTCTCCCCATCGTCACAAAAATACTACCTTCTAAGACGGATCGGTGCATTTCCGCTTTCATATACGAAGATTGTTTATAAAATTCGCTTGAAACAAGGTCACTCGTATGCATGCATGGACATGTCTGGACCAGTTCTCTGCCGGGAATTACGCGAGGCTGCTAAAGCAGTACTATTACATTAATTTCAAGTGTTCCCAGCAGTGCGCGTCGAAAAGCCATGGAGTAACGACACGACATTAAGTTATGCTACACATTGGGCAAAACGGCGACGGAAATTCATTAAGTGTTGGTGCAAGTTTACGGGCAAGATGCTGTGAGTAGAAAATGTGTGTACGATTGGTTTGTATGCTTTCGCACTGGCAAGGAATCGGTGAAAGACGAAAAGCGTTTGGACCGGCCATCCACAAGCAGAACACCGGAAAACATTGAACGTGTGCATGTGTTGTTAGCAAAAGATCAGCGATTGACTCTGCGATTAATAGCAGAAGTAGGTATTAATTAGCAAATGCACAGTGGGGACCATTATCCATGAAGATTTTGGTAAATGCAAGATTTGTTCATGATTGGTGCCTCACATCCTAACAGACTAGCAGCAAGACGTTTCAAGACCAGTGGCGATTTCATCCATGTGTGACCGGGATCCGTCCTTTTTAGGTTCCATTGTCAGGGGACGAGTCTTGGTGTTACCAGTACGATCCCGAAACGAAAACAAAATCAATGGAATGGTGGCCGCCTTCTTCCCCGCGTCAAACAAGGAGCCGTGTGCAAAAATCCAAGGTAAAGACAATGCTGATCACATTTTTCGACAAAGATGGAATCATCCATAAGCAATTCGCTGGCCAAATAGTAAATTCCGCGTTCTACCTGGAGTTTCTTAAACGTTTGTTGCAGCGCATTCGGCGCGTTAGGCCACAGATGTCGAGACCGGAATTTGGATGTTACTGCACGATAATGCACCATCGCATACGAGCATCCTTGTACGCCAACTTTTGTCTCTGCGTGGCGTGACGGTTTTGGAACACCCACACTACTCTTCAGATCTTGCTAGTGCTGAACTTTTTTTATTCCCTCGTATTACGGGGCCCGGTTTGCGGACGTTATGGAGATTTAGGACAGTTTCCAGAAGCTATACGAACATTCTCAAACGTGTTTAATGGCGACTACTTCGAAGGCCAATAATATTATTTCCAATGAGCATTATGTTTTTGTGATTTTATTATAGCATTCATTGAATTTTATAGACAAACCTCGTATGTAAACATTACTAACCTAAAGAGAATTAAAAGATAGTATTGAAGTGACGTGGGAGACATTTTTTCGACAAACTACGCATGTGAAGTTAATAGATAAAGGATATGGGAAAAGATACTGAGCAAAGCGTAGAATACCTACAGTGATTCAAAATGGCTCTTCCGCCTTTAACCTAGTTATGTTTACTTCATAGCAAAAATGCTAAAGTTTAAATTGCTGTATAATTACTTGCCGGTTGCATATCGTTTTATAGATACATGTTTCGATGGAGAGGGTCTGTATTTATTCAAGTACCTACCTATAATGAAATTCATTGATACATGTTCGAGTTCGCGAAAGGGAAGCTATGTTATAAAGCCTATATAATGTAAAGAATCGATTATCGTAGCACTTAAATCGTTTCGCGTTGACGTTAACCAATTGTCGTATTGAAAAATAAATTTATTCATGTTCAAAGTACTCCCCACCATCATCAATGCACTTTTCTAATTGAACCTTCCACAAATGAAAAGCTTCCAGTCAACCATCTTTCGGAATACTATCAAAAAATTGATGAATTGCTTCGTCAATCTTGTTTACCGACTCGAAACGTCGACTAGGTAAGCTCTTTTTCAGGTGGAAGAACAACCAGAAGTCACACATTGCCAAATCAGGCGAATAAGGTAGATGTTCGATGGTAGTTTTACATTATTTTTACGTAAAAATCACGAGTCAGTTGTGCAGTGTGTAACGATGTCCTGATGTAACAGTAATCCGCGAATATTGATTGATTGAAAAACAGCAGGTAAACATTTTGTGATGCACCAGTTAGCTGCAACTGTACGTTGTTCTTCAAGCTCAATTGCTTTTACTATACCTGTACTTCGAAAGAAAACTGCGTACATTACTTTCTTCATAAATCGTTGCTTTTTCGACATCGTTAGGGTTGATGCGTCTTCATGGACCCACGACTCTCTGGCGAGTGGGAACATCATAAAATGGTACGTACGTTTCATCACTATTTTAGAAATAATGCGATAACCCCCCCTTTATTCAAGAATTGTAACGTTTCTCGAGCGATCCTTACACTCTCTGCTTTTAGAAGTCATTGAGTTTATGTGGCACCCAACGTGTAACATTTTTTTTCATATGAAGATGAACGCGTAAAATTATATTAACTATAGCGGATCCATTGTCAAGTGTTGTCTGAATCGTTTCATAAGTGCCTCGCGAATCTTCTTCGATTAACTTCACTTTTCACCGTTTTCAGCAGTTGGTGAAGAACATGGCCTTCCCGGGTGATCCCATCGCCAAACGAAATCCGACCTCTTTTAAATTCTCGAAACACAGTTACTTTGGATGAGGCTTCATTTCCAAATGCAAAAGGTTCAAAGCACTGTTTTTCGCTTAAACCAACTTTGAAATCATAGTAAATCATAGCGTGAAAATGTTCTCGTGACAACTCCATACTTCCACTCACAATTGTGTGTACTACGTGTAGTATGTGACAGATGTGATTCAACTGGCTATCACAGACGACTAACTAAAGACCGTAGTTTATAAAAATGCAACGTTGCCATCTCTACTTATTATACTTTCTTGCCATTTTAATGATTCCAGAGTGCCCCTCGTATTAAAATAATAGTATTATGTCGAGCTCGAAAAAATTATAAAACATTTTAACTGAAAGAAAAGACAACGAAAGGAACCGAGAAAATCTTAACTGCCTTACTGTTATTTACTGCCTCGCTATCATTCAGAAATAAGTGTGGTGCTCTAGAATTGATGATAAAACATTTTGTTTATTACATGGACTGCACACAATTGCGTTACAATTCTTGAGAATTTCCTATCGATCCATTTCGAGGAGTAAATTGAAGCTGGTATAACCCCCGTTGTCAGTAATTTCTATCTGCCTTATCAATATATCATGTGTAGAGTGGACCAATTCGGAGCGAAAGCAGAGGCGTGACTCTCAATAAACCTATTGACTGACTAACTTTGATGATAGGGGTTTTTTTACTGTACGCTCCTTCAACATTATTAAATACACAGAATACACTTTCCTGCTGCTATTATACGTGTACACACGATGACCGTGAACAACATACTAAGTAATCGTATGTGCGATGGGACACGCGGGAACTAATTCGTTAGTCACGCCTCTGCTTTCGCTCCGAATTGGTCCACTCTAATCATGTGTATGTAGATATTATCAATATTTTGAAGATTGGGATCGATTCATTTGTTCGATTTTCGTTAGTGCCTTACTTACTTAATTATTAGCATTTTTATCATGAAGTATAAGACCTCTGTGTTCTACCCTACTTAAGTTTTATCGCCTCCATTCCAAAGTATCTCTTTTTTTATTGCTACTGGCCTCAGTTAACTATTCCATGATGTTCGGTCTGGATTTCATATTTTTTTTAATGTTTTTTGTTTAATTATACTTTTTTTTGGATAGTCGCGTATCAGACAAACATAGTCTAACCTTTCCCAATTCCCTTTGCTAAATTATTTTACGTAATTGGTTTTAAATTTAGCTTATCCATAAACACTTCATTTCTTATTTTGTTACGTATAGTTTTTTCCCAATTTTTCGATGAAAACTCAAACAGATGATTAAGCCAAGGCTGCGTACCTAGCCCTTTGTTATACTAAATAGTCCTAGGTGTAGGTGCCAAAAAGTAAATTATAGTATAATATTACAACTATAAAAGAACAAAACTAAATCTATGTAGATGAAAGAAAACATTGTTCAAATAGAAGACAGGAACAGAATAATTAACATATTTCGAATATTTAAGCGTGATAGTATCGGAAAATTGAATAAAGAAATTGAAAACAAAGTAGAAACAGTTGGAAAAGAATTTAAATCCACGAAATACATATTCTTGAAAAAATAGCCGTTAATAATATAGGCTCGATTATAAACCTCAAGTCTGCTGTTAGAGTAAAATCGCTTTGGGAAGACACCAATCTGCGCGAGCGAATCGCGCAACCTGAGTATTAACGCCTTCAAAAACATAGGTCGGGCTGGGTCTAAATTAGCGCGCAATTTAAAATTCGAATTTTACGTAAAACGTTTTGTATTTTTATTTCGTGTGCAGCGGAAACAATATATTTCATTTATTATGTTCGTTTGCCATGAAACATAATTTCATAAACACATTCTATTGTCTGAATGAATAATAAAGCGTTATTATTTTATTTATTTTCAAGTGGGATTTTTAACAGTGATACAACCAACAATTTCTGGTTCAATTATTTATTTTCATTATAATTTAAACATTTACATATATCACAGTTTTTCTTCTTTTACCAAGATTTTATTCATTATATTTGTAAATTTATGAATTTATTTATATGAAATTTATGAATATTCATTCGGAGTAAAAATAATTTGTTGTTTACACGTCGTCTTTTATTACTACATAATTATACATAAATACCCTTAGTTACTAATGACATAAATACAAAGATAACTACACATATAAATAAGTTATATTTCAACAATTATTCATCAACTTAATCAGAAAAATAATCAAAAATATCGTCTTCATTGTACACGTTATGAATGATTTCCCGTGATTGTTATTGTTCTGCTATTATTTGTCTTTTTTTCACTGGTATTTCAACATCTGCTGGATCACGACATCCAGGTGTGGACAGTAAACTAGACATAATAATCTATAACAAATAAAGTACATGTTTCAACAAATCCTATTAAAAATTCATGAAAAATAATGTAATACATACAGATATAAAGGCCTTCTATTCCAAATAGTTATGAAAACAACTGATTTTGTAATAAAATAAACTCAAACAACTGATTTTGTAATAAAATAAACTCAAACAACTGATTTTGTAATAAAATTAACTCAAAGAACACGATCGACACCTTACCGACGCTAGAAGACAACTGGAGAATATTCAGTCAATGTTATTCGGCCTGTCTATACATGCAAGAACTATGTCTTTCTCTCTCGTTTGGGGTACACTTTTCTTTATAAGTTCCAAATTGGTTTCTGCGTCTGTCTACTACTTACACAGAGTTAGGCAAATGTATGGATCCATTCGAATATCTTTGATATGACCTTCCACAATTAATTAAATGCAAATCGGGGAGTTCAGCAATAATATGGTTTGGCACTCTTTTGTTCAACAACAACAAAGATATTTAATTAAAACTGATATTTTAAAATCATGTTTATGTTAAGTAAGCCATGGAATTAAAATTCAGTACTTGACTTAAACTGTTAGGAATAACTTTGTAGACGTCCAAATATTAATAATGGTCAATTAACTGAAAAATAACGTTTTGAAAATCTGATGATTGGTTTTGCGATTTATTTAACAATTTGCATTAAGATCAGCATCCAATATCACGAATTGTCGTTGGTAACCTTCGAAAAAGTATAATTTGACCGGAAATGTTGGAAATTTACCGAAAAGCGGACGACCAAATATTGTGATGTGAGTCATCCGCAACTACGTCAGGCGACGGTCTGGCTATGATATCATGCGCCAATGATTCTAGAAGCAAAGATCCGGATTGTTCTCGAACGGAGTGCAGGAGCGCTTGCCAGGGAGAAGCATTCAACCAGCGACCGTCGCGTTATTACTAAAATGTGACATAGAATATTGATATTTAAATGTGAAATAAATACTGTTATTATTGTTATTAGTTATTAAGTGTTTTTAGCGTATTTTATTATTAATATAGTGTGTTTTTAATTACCGTTAGTTTTATTTAAACGAACCCTAAAAGACAAGTTCTCCACAATATTTTTTGCGTTCATTTTTCTCAATAAACCTTATTATTGCTGAACTCCCAGATCAGAACTCTATTGAAATTCATAAAAAGATACCGGGTGTTTCATTTAAAATAAAAAAGATAACATCGTTTCCGCTTAAACCAGAAGTATGATTTGCATGTAAATATACTCATCGAATCCCCGATTTGCATTTAATTAATTGTGGAAAGTTTTATTCAAATCTAAGTAGACATGTCAAAGATATTCGAATGGATCCATACATTTGCCTAACCCTGCATATTGCAGCTGTAAAATTAAAATGTTTTTTTTCTAGACTCTACTGAATCTGGACACGTTAGAAATGTTAATTTTTAAGATTTATTTTATTGAAATACATTTTTAGATAATCTCAGAATCTACTAAGTCTCCTATTCGAAAAAGGTCTGTTGCAACGAAATCCCCTAAAAGAAAAAATGACCATAGCATTAAGACTAGAACCATCGCGTGTCATAATGCAAGAAATTTTAGAAGTTCCCGAGAAAGGTGGTGGTTCATTGCCGTTAGTAACTGTAATAGTTTTAAGGTAACGAACTGAATATAATTTATATGTATTTATCGTTATCCCTAACATGTACAAATGCGTATTTTATTACATATGTGCAAATATACATCAGACATTTTTCAGGGCATTAACATTAAATACAAAATTTTAATGACAAATGGACTTCCTGGGGATTATTGGCATGAACACTTTTCTGCGGATGAATTTTGTACGTATTTTTTTAAATATATTTAGTAAATTGCCTATTTACAGTTAGTACTTCTGATAAAATGTCGTTAATTAAATTAATTAGTTTTATAATTTATTATATTAGTGAAATTGACTTTAATTGACAATAATTAAGTAACGTAACGTATTAACGCAATTTACACGTTACATTCACATTGAAAAGCCTATCTTTAGTGAAGCATAATGACTAAGGCTGTCAACGAGCACTGCATGCCATAGGCGCTACATTCACCGGGGTAAGTCTGCTTTAATATCAGAACAGTTTTTACGTAACGGTGCGATAACGCTAAAATGAAATCAGTGGACGGTCGATGAACCGTAGTGGAGAGCAGAAAGTCTTAACATACGTACACCTCGATATCTCGATATCAACTACGATCATGGGAAGTAAGTTGCTGATCCCCGCAACTTACTTCCCACGATCGTAGTTGATATTGAGATATCGAGGTGTGCGTATGTTAAGACTCTCTGCTGTGTTAGTATTTAATAATAAAGTATGCCGCATGTGTGAAAGCCCAGAAAACCTTTAAATGCGCACCAAGTGAAAAAATTGGTGAATTGGTGAATTTCGTGGAAGCGAAAGTAATGTGTAATTCTGCTTCACAGTTTAGATAAACAATCATTTAGAAAGGTTTGGGATAAATGTTTCAGTTACTAAGTGGCGCCACATTATGGAACCATATATCAACTGTACGTGACGACATTATACAAAAGATTACATGTAACTTGCGGCCAAAAAAAACTGACTGATATTGACATTTAATAACATTTTAAGTAGAATAATTTGAAACGTACATGAGTAGGAAAAAACCTCACTAATCCTGTACAATACAAACGATTTTAAACAATTCATAACGCCCATTACTGGGGTGACGCTAATCCGTACCATCGGCGCCTAAAAAAACGGGTACAACATTGACAGATGAACTGACGTAAATTTTCAAAAATTGTATAGTGTGCTTTGGCTTTTATGACAAGCGATGTGTAAAGGTTATATAGAATGACAGTAATCGTTTGCGTATCTTTATCTACCTTTAATCAACGCAGTAATATAATAAAAATAATTTTAATACATTAGAATTTTAAGTACAATTTTAGTATTTGGTCACTGCTCCATTACTGTCAATTACATTTTGTAAACGTCGCGGCATTGACAGCACCAAATCTCGAGTAAATTCCAATGTGATATTTTGCCATGCTTCCATAATGCGTTGCTGTAGTTCAAAGCGATTATTAGCTCTAAAATTAGCGATGTGTGTAATTTTCGTTAATCTTCCCCAAACATTTTCAATAGGGTTTAAGTCCGGACTTTTTGAGGGCCACGGTAAAACATTTACATTATGTAAATTTAAAAAGTCTTGGACTATTCGTGCTCGATGGACTGCACAGTTATCCTGAAATTATAAAGTTGCATTATTGCTGAAATATTCAAACTTTGTGTTATATTACATGTTCATATGTAAAATTTTCGCCAAAAGCCGCCGTTACTGATGGTAGCATAGCTTGTTCTAAAATTCTCCTATACACTTCACCACATAATTTTTCCTCTAATATAATACATACATCTGGACCTCTGGCACTAATCCATGCCCAGACGTTCAAAGAAAAATGACCACTTCGATTGACGATACATATTTTGGATCATAACGCATTTTTGGCGGTCGAAAAACACCAATATGGACATTATGAAAGGACTATTCTAAATATAATGCTGGTTAACATATTGCTGAGCAAATGCCAATCTTCTTTGCTTATTATCTTCCGTCAAAAATATCTTATTTACGCTACAGCAGTATTTTAATTCCGTTTCAGCAATTCGTTTTTGGGCATTTTTGATGTTACCAGGAAAGTTAGTTACTACTTTTGCTCTTATAGATGTATCAAAGGGGTGTTCTTTAATAAAATTTACCAGTTCATCGTCTTGCTCTCGAGATGATATTTTTCGGCGTCCTGAACAATTTTCTCGGAGAAAGACTCCATTTTGCAAACGATTTTTAGCTCGTTGCACTGTATTTTTACTTATGTTTAGTTCGCCAGTAATTATTCTAACAGTCCATCTCTCTTGAAGTCGCGTTACCAAAAAAGACTCCTTAAGTTGGTTCAAATTTGACATTTTAAATTACTTTATTTAACTGTCATGTTAGTTGTCAGTTGTCAAAATATTCGTGTACTCGTTTTTTTTGGGCGCTGATGGTACATCTTGTATGAAGGTGAATTTCAGCACCGTTTTGCAGTGAATGTATGGGCGTGAATTGTAGGAGACAACCTCCTCTTCCTATACATTTAAACGGAGCATCTTGCTTACAACTTCTAGAAAATACATTACCGGAGTTATTAGAAGACGTGATGCTGGAAATAAGAAGGAGTATTAATATATTTTTAATTAAGTACGGAAAATTAATAAAAGCACGAAATACGTAAGCATAATAGACCCGATTTGTTTCGAAAAGGTAAACAAACGCTTTTTTTCTGAAGTGGGTTAAAATTGCCTACTTTCTCGGCGCAATTTCAGATCCCAATTTAAAATCCCCATTTAAAATCATGGTAATGAAAAAATGTTATGTATTTATAAAAATGCTTTAATTTATAATAATATTGATCCCGATTTCAGAAAAAAAGTATGTGTACTTCGTAGTAAAAGCATATTCCCGGACTTCAATGCTTGTTGGCCTCGGTTTAACGCCTCGGCCAACAATTTACATTGTCGTCCGGAAATGTATCGCTTTTACTACTAGATACAGAATCTACTATTGTTTGATTTCATACGTTTTTTTCTCTTAAAGTCAACAACCTATGTATCCCAAAAAACTTTATTTACATTTTATAGCTCTTACCTATCCCAAATAATAAGCAAATTCTATTAACCTTGCCGAATCAGCTGATCTTTTTAACGAAAATCATATACTCGTAGTTCAATGTTTCTGCGAAGGTTGTCGACTGTACTAAAAATTTTTATTTCCAAATTTTACAAAAAAATGATATTTTAGACTTATGTTCGGTACAATTACAGCATTATATTTTTCATATTCCGGTACTTTATACAAGATTAACCCTGTATAAAGAGAATTACTTGTTTTTTTTATAAATCTAAAAAATAGAAATGATTTCTTGAAGACCTTCCAAATGAAGCATTTCTATCTGTATTAGTCGGGCTTGATGTACCAATGTTATGATTGTTTTGGCTCGTGGGTCAACTGTTTGCATTAACTCCGGTTTCTGGCGGTGATGCTTCAACGTCAGTTACTAGAATCACGACCCCGAAGTTGATTCATCGTGCACATGTTATAAGGCTAAATACACTTTACTTTTTAAATCTTCGGTGACTGTTTTTAAATAAATGAATGCATTTTCATCTAAATATATTTATTTACACTATATACACTTATTTTGAATCTATAACAACTTATACTAACATAAAACTGCTGTTGAGACTGGTGTCTCTTGTTAAAATATGATTGTCTATTATGAATGTTATGAAGAAGACTGTCTGTCTTGTACTATACTGTATTTGAGTTCATACTATTGAGTCTCTTGTTGCTGTTATGAGACTCTGAGTGATACTGATCGATTCTCTGCTGTTTTACAATAGGTAAAAATATATCACCATCCCTAACTATTACATATTAAAATCGTATTGGTTGAATAGTGTATTGTTTGACGTCATAACGGGGAAATTTTGTGTGTTAATTAATTCTTGGAAATTATACCACAAGCAGTAATACCCAAGGTTTACGATATCGTCTTATAAGGTCTAATCTTAACTAGTAAATAATAAAATATTATTACTAATTAAGTATTAGTAGGGGTCATAAATCTAAGTATGTATTTCTGGTTAATTCCTTTGTATAGTAATGGATTTTTATAGTACATACATATTTAGGAATCGTAAGCCTGCTATACATATTTAATTAACAATGGGAGGTATATTAAAGGTCTATTAAAATCGTTCACTAATAACCCTAGGCAATAAAACAAGAGGTCTGATCTAGAGGGCAGTAAATAAATTTGACAAAAGATGTTAACAATCCTAGGTAATAAATAGATTTGCAAATGTAAAGGATATCGCTTTCTTAGAATTTAAAGACAGCCTTTACAATTTGAATGTTAACAAAAGCATGCTATACTGTGATTTACAATCGAAAATGAACGTTAAATATTTTTTAAAATTGGAAATATTTATGTTTGAATTCTATCTCCTAGATTTACTTATATTTAGCAATAAAAAATGTTTGAAATTAAAATATTATGAACGGATATTAAATGTATCCTCAACACTGTCAAACAATATGTTATTCAAATTATCCTCTTTTTTAAATATAGTTTCCATACTATTGCTTACTGAAGACTCGTTTCTACCAAAACAGTTAACTTTTCTTGTTTAAATTTAATATTCATTATTCTACATATGTATTTATTTATTGTTGTTATTAATTGAAACTGTATTTTAACGTGAAGTATTTATTTTGAAAATTACAGATATTCTTCCAGTACTAATGGCATTTTCCATTGCGTACTCATTTCTCATACTGGCTATCGTCGTTTGTTCGATAGAATTAAAATCTCGTCAACTCCTTCATTCAACGTATAAACTTTTTGTAGTATCCGCATTTATCGAATTCTTTGCGATTGTTTTGGAAAGCATGGCGTACTTGAAATACGCCGTGAATGGTCTCGGATCACCGACTTTGAAAATGTTTGGTTAGAAAAGAAAATGATATTTTGCAATTCCCTTAGAGTACTATTCTTTTTTCTTTTTAGGTGAAATGTGTACAGGTTGTTCCGAAACATGTTTCCTATTACTTCTGCTATTATTGGCGAAAGGTTATACAATCACTAGAGGACGACTGTCCTTAACTACAAGTATCAAATTAACAGTGTTTATGTGCTTGTATTCAATAACTTACATCGCATTGTTTATTTATGAAGCGAAAGTAATTGCTCCCAATCACATTAATTTAGTTTATTGTACGCCTATCATCTTTTAGGTTTTTGATCCAGGAGAAGTTCTATATTTATACGAGTCGCCAGCAGGTTATGGGTTGATTATTCTAAGAATTTGTGCGTGGTGTATTTTCATATATTCAACTGTTTTTACGCTTAAGAAATATCCCGAAAAAGTATTGATTACGTTTTACCTGTTTTCATGTAAATGTTTAATAAAATGTTATTTTTAGTCGAATTTCTACTATCCCTTTAATATATTTGGTACTTTATGGTTTATAGCTGGACCTGCGTTTATATTATCGGCAAACACGTATATCGACAAATGGATACGTGAGTCAGTTGTTTGTGCCGTTTTATTATTTATTACTTTTGGTGGTCATTTAGTATTTTTGGTAAGTGGATAATTATTTACATTTATTATTGTTAAGAGACTATTAAGACTTCAAAACAACGGCGGGTAATGTGCTAGGTATTAACATTAAGCACAGATTAAAGCTATTACACGATTAAGTAGGGTTTAAATATTGCATAGATTAAGACGAACGAAAACGCCGATGCATAATTAGGTGAATAAATTAGCACACACTTAAGCGAAGAATCCGTCTGAATTCATAATTGTAACTATTCAGATATCCTTGAGATCTTTTCGAATAAAAACATTCACTTTAAAGAAGACTGTCTTCTTATGACAGTAACCTTAGATAGTGATAAAAATTTGAAATGGTACGTAGGCTGTGCCATCAATTCTCGGTCTGATATGCTTAAATATGAAACATGTTGAAATGTAAGTATGGGGCACGAGAAACTCTAAGTATTATTGAATGTTAGAACAATGTTTATGAAGAATGTTCTTCTTTCTTTAGTACCGTAACTGAATAGGCAAAAGAAACTCGTATGCTCCAAACATCCTTTGAAGTTAATGCGCTCTCCGGTCATCCTGCAGAAACGTTTACCGCTAGAACATTGTTATTGACACTTCTTCATAGTTAAAATAAATAGATAAAAGTTGGAATGCTAAACGAATTTTCCATGGTTATACCGAAATTTTTGCCTATTCAATGCCAGCAACGTGTCGATTGTATGCATTAGTTCTTGGCACTTTGCGCGATATAGAAAGAATTTTATAATGGATCCTTAATGGTGATGAAACGATGGCATTGTACTATGGTATTACAGAAAATGGAATGGCAAATTTGGAAGAGAAATCCATGTAAGACTAAGGCGTTTCAATGGGAGTGCGGCAACAATTTTCAAGGGTTATTAACAAATACTGATGATTCTCTCTAAATAAAGAAATACTACAATAAATGTCCAATACGAGGGACATCTTTTATGTTTTGCATACTGGGACATAGAGGGCACCACTAATCAAATGTCAATACTAAAAACGTTGATGTGTAGCGTAGCGAAAATTGGTTTCGACATCTAGGCGTCGCATCGTACTGTTGGTTTCGAGATGATTTCAGTTTACCGCACCCCGTCGTGTAAAAGCAAAATAACCGCAGACCTATAGACTAAAAAGAAGAAATCATTTTCTGTAAGCGCACTACTCCACAATTTATTAATATAAGTATAAAAGTAAACCGCTAAAAATTTATAAATATGCAGCTATTTCATAAGACAAGGGGAAAGTGACTAAAATCAGAAAAGGAATTAGCTCTTTCTTTGTATTATAAATCACCCGGAACTTATAAATTTATGTTACGTAATCTGAAATTCACATTACCATCTGTAAGAACAATTTAAAGTTTTTTAAGAACGTTGAACTGGATTATTCAATCAGGATCCTCTGGATTTTATAAACAACAAATATTAGAAAACAGAAAAACATCTTTTAAACATACCAAAGGTATGTACTAGTAAATCATATATAAACTTTGCTAGTCCTATGCCTGGATAAAAGTGTGACAAGTCTTAGCGACGATCCAAGAGTATGTGCACCAAAAACGGCGGTCACTCGATATGTGACATATTGCGAAATTGAGGCATTATTGGGGATTTCAAAGACCTCAATTCCAAAATTTTGCATTAAGAATTGTGTGTAAAAAAATTAGTTTCCCGTTGGATACCGCATCTGTTGACTGAAGAACAGAAAACAGCTAGGGTGAATTGGTGTCAAAAAACTCTATATCGCTTCAACGTAAGGAACTCTAAAAACCTGTACAACATCGTGAGTGGTAATGAATCTTGGATTTACTCATACGAGCCAGAAAATAAACGCCAGTCGTCTGTTTGGGTGTTCTAAGGTGCAGAAAAGGCGACAAATGTCATCCGTTCTCGAAGTGTTTCCATTTGTCTTGAAAGCAGGTCATGCAATTACAATTTATCTATAGATCAAGGAACTGTAACTGCCGATTGGTATATAACCATTTGTTTGCTGCAAGTCATCGGTGAGCTGCGAGAAACCAACCTACAACGACGAATCACCCTCATCAAGACAATGCGAGTTCGTACACAGTTCGCAAGATAATTGAATTTTTATCGCAACAAAACGTCGAATTGTTAGACCATTCTCCGTATACAGTCCCGACCTAAGTCCAAACGATTGCTTTACCTTTCCGAAAATCAAGGACGAACTGCATGGCCAAAGGTTCTAGTTATCAGAAGGAGCAATAAATGCATTCAAAAACGGAATTTTGAGTGTAACAACAAACGAGTGGAATAACTGCTTCCAGAGTTGGTTCGAGCACGTGCATTAATCTTCGTGGATAAAACTTCGAAAAAACAATAAAATCTTTAAATGTTATCTGCTGTTTTATTCCAGCTCTGAATGCAAAATATAAAAGACAACCCTCGAATTATGCATATATTGGGAGATATTATTTAAAGAAAAAAGCCAGCCGATAGCACAGTGTCCCAGGACCGAATCCAAGGCTTGCTGTCCGAGTAAGTGGTGTTCGTGGTTTTTCTTTCTCGTTTAAAGGGAATGCCGTCCACGAGCACGGGCGTAATAAATAACTCATAACCTGCCAATGCCTCCCGTAATTAACGTTAAGCTGTTAGGGAGTGAATTATATCTTTATATACGACTTTCCTGTGATAATGTGTCCGTTTATACGGCTTAGGTTACCCAAGTTGCTATTAGAGATTATAACTTAGTTATTCTCCAATCTTAAAAAAGGGGAAATGAAACACAAACGATGGAATTAAATAGTTGTAATGGAGCACTTCGATTATAAAGATATTGAAAGGAGTATTAAACACCATAGGAAATGTATTGAAATGTAGGAGATTACACTAAATAGTTGCTTTTCTTTGTTTTTTGTACTAGCCGACAATAATCTACTGAGCTTCGACCTCTTTAAGTGGTATAATTCGCCCGGCAAAAGCTGTCAGCACAATATAAACTTTTCTAGGAAAATTGAACAGAATCGTTTTGCTTAAAATTAGTCATTGAATTCATATACGAAGTAGCTCGGATAACCCAGCGGTCACCCGGTATATGTTTTTACTGTATATGAGGGCTTGACTTGCTATAGGTTTGCAATTTGTATTGTCTATACGCAAATAAGGTAGATCTTCTCCGTACATCAGAGTCGAACGCGTGAATATGCATATAACTTAATCTACGGGATTATTTATTATTATATACTTTCATTCTCCCGTGTTTATTATATAAATATAATTTCTATTAATAAAGTATATAACTCATAAGTCGTTGTTTAGTATTATATTTTTTACTTCGAATACCTAGTCCGATTCTGTTGTACGGACGAAATATCGCACTGTACTCATTACTTCATTAGTCTAGTATACTATCAGTTCATATATTAACAACTTCTATGTGGTTTTCCATAATAAATTAATTCATTTTAGATTAGAAAGTAAATCATAAATACAAAATCCATTTCTTTTATCAGTGTAAAATATTAATGTACAGCAACACCGAAACGTCGAAAAATTCGAAACGTCGGCCTATAGAATGGATAAGCGCTATCCCACAGTTTGCCTGAAAGTTTTGTATGCCTCGCTACACATATACGAGGACTATCCATGAATTAGACTACGTTTTGGTATAAAAGAAAACAAAGTATAGGAAAAAAAATAAGTTATATTCAATAGATACTTAAATACTACTTTTCAACATAGTCTCCATATAAATTCAAACACAGGCGAACAAGCTTTGAAATTCCATCGTCTTAAAATTCTGCCGCCTGAGACTTTAATGCCATCCTGCAGTTCCACATCAACGTCAAAGCTCTGCATTGCTACCCAAGTCTTCATTGTTGAAAACAGGTGGTAGTCGCTGGGTGCAAGATCCGGACTATACGGTGGATTAGGGAACACCTCCCACTTAAAAGCATTCAGGACATCTTGAGTGCGATTTGCCGTTATGGTCAGGTGTGGTCGTGCAAAAACCAAATTTTTGAGCTCAACTTTACTCAACTCTGTCATATCAATGATGCAGCCATACGCTGCTTCTTGTGGTTTTCTGTCAAGATTTTTGGTAGCCATCTTGTACGAAATTTGTGACCGCCTAGCTTGTGTGAAACGATTTCATGCAACAAACTTCGTGAAATTTGTGGAAAATTAAGCGAGAACTTCGTTACTGTAAATCGGCGGTTTTCTTGACATCGACTTTTGTAATCAGTTCATCAGTCACAATGCTTGGTCGTCCACTTCGCTCTTCAACGTAATGCACCATTGGCGCTTCCACCTTCAGTGATTACATTGTTTCCGTACACTTCACAAAGTTGTCGATAAATTTCAATCGGTTTATGGCTTTTCGCCAACAAAAACCTTATTACCAATTGCACCTCACAACTCGTGGGAATTTCAATTGCTGCACACATTTCAAACTTTTATTGTGAAATAACGGGAAACGACATGAATCTCACGCTATCACGCCTAGATGCCGACTGAACGGAAAAACGCTCAGAAACCAAAATGGTCGCGCTAGCACCACCCCTTCCTAATACAGACGTTAACGTAATATAATTCCTAGGTACCCTTCGTATATAGCTACAGCGGTGCGAATATAGTATATTAAAAAACGAGTTTCATAAGGCACCATTTTGCCGCACGAGATCAGTTTAGAAAACGAGCCGCTTGCGGCGAGTTTTCTAAAGAGCGAGTGCGGCAAAAGGCCTTATGAAACGAGTTTTTTATACTATTTTTTATATTTTGCGTTTTTTACATTAATAAATTGCTTAAATTGGAATTATTTAATTTGAAAGTTCAGAGTTTAATTTTTATATAAAGCATGCAGATGGTCACATTGATACTTGACATTTTCAAATTTAAATCTTGCTATCCGCGAAGTATATTATATTTCATATTATTTATTAATTTTCGTTAACATTACTTAATATTTCATTTAAAAATATAAACATGAGTGACATAGAAACATATATATGTTGTTGTCAATTGTATACAACATACGTTGTTTGTGTAAAATACGAATATATATCATATCTGTCAAATGTACATACATAAATTCTTAAAATCATATGACAGCAATGCTATTTATTTCTGTATTCGAACAACGCCAACATTGAAAAATGAAAAAAAGTGTATCGAAATAAAGCTCATTTCGATACTGTTTTTGGTTTCATAATGATTAATGAGTTCATTTCGAACGCAAAATAGAAAAAATAATTTTTCTATTCTTGTAAGCACAGAGATACGTACAGTCACAAATTGTCGGCACTCTTATCACCTTTGTTTTCTATAACGTAGAATAGTTTTTTTTTTACAATAAATATTGATATAATCAATTTGTTTGTTCTTTACAGCTTTTAACCATGCCATCAGTTGCCAATAAAAACTTTCCGTTTCATGTTAGAACTACTCAAATTGGCGTAATGGAAGTAACAGGTAATTTGAATACAAACATTTGTAGGTTTTATACGATTGCTATTGGTAATATAACTTTTGGCAAGTTTTGCCGCACGACTAGCACTTGTTTAGTATGTTGGAACTAAATCGTCAACATAAAGGTAGATTTTGGAATAAAATTCCATAACTGAGTCTTAATTTATTTTTGCGGTACGTTTCTTAAAATCATTTTTATCATAACTGGCTCTGCGAAATCTAACTATCGATTAGTTTTTGTTTTCTTTGAAGACTTCAATTTTACATTGCGCATCCATCGGTACCTGCTGGTATTAGCATTAAAACCATACAAAGGCGGGTAATCAAATAGAGAAAGTGTGACATATTGAAATTGTGTGTTATATTAGATTAGCTTTAGGTGTAACATCTATTCGTATAATACAGGGTTTTCCATTTAAAACATAACTCGCGCTATAATGCTGCATGATCGACATATCGACACGAAACTCAATACGCGGAATGTTCAGTCACTTATTTTGTGACTGAACATTCCGCGGAAAGGACAAATAATTTTTTTGTTAATTTAGATTTTTGTGCGCCGAATCCAATCAGCCATTTTGAAACTATGTCAAACAATATCTGGAATGCTGTTTACATGGTTTATTTAAACTAAAGTTTTTCAACAGAAATTTAACTTCTCAAAGAGGTAAAAGTGTTAAATTAAATATATTAAAACATTTATAAACACTGAAATAATAAACATTTTCGATAATTAAATGAATTTTAATGCTTTTAGTTTCCTATTTTTATTCCAGGCTCTACAAGTACAGCTTTTCATTGGTAGTTTAAAATAACATGAATTATTTAATTGTAACTTCTCTAGTATTTACGTCCAGTTGTGATGCCAAATTTTTTTATAATATTTCGAAGACAAGTTTGTATTAAAAGCAAATTTGTTCATACATATTCTAGTACATTTTGTAGATTAATATGCAGATCCTAGAATTTTCTATAAATAAATAATACTTGGCTGAAATTTTGTTATTTCATATAAATATATATATATATATATATATATATATATATATATATATATATATATGGTAAACCTAATCTGTAGGCGATTAAAGGTCTGTATATTACTTCAAAATATATGTATTTAAAAAACTCTACATGTTTCGGCAGTTCGCCTTTATCAAGAGAATACAAAATATAAATGACAGGATATAAATGTCAAGTAATTAAGTTGCTATGGTTTAAATTATTCAAAGATACATTCTAGTAATAATAATAAATCATGCCTTAGTATTCCAAAAAATAGATAGCAAGGTGTGAACATATGTGTTGTTCGCTGCTAGCAATTTGTGTCTCTTTCTGGGTATGAACTTGTGTGTTGGTTGCTACTGGCAGCTTGCGTCTCTCTATGGGTGTGCGGTTTTGTGTGAGAGCGTAAGTGTAGGGTTTTGTATGTCGGTGCGTTCGTGCGTGTGTTTAGAATAAATACCCCTAGGTATTTATTCTTGCCATACTGTGTTTAAGTTATTATATATATATATATATATATATATATATATATATATATATATTATCGATACCTTATTTACCGTTAGGTGTTCAGGTTGAATACAAAAATCAAACAATTCCTTAAAGTTACAGACATTAAATCAGTAAGTGCAGCCTATCAGAGTCTATCATTATTATTTTATTCTAATTTCGTTCCGTATATCATCCTTGCCCATTCTTTCTTGTTGAGTGCCATTCTTTTCGCCTCTCTCTCTGACATTCCTTTGGCTCTCAATATGTCTTCCACTTGACTGTCCCACGAATTCCTAGGTCTACCTCTTGGTCTTCTCTGATATCTTCTTGCTTGCCATACTTCTTATTGTTCTCTCCTCTCCCATTCTTGCCAAGTGTCCAAACCATCTTAATTAACTTTGTTGTATATCTTCCTTCAGCTTCCGTACTTTAAGTTCTTCCCTTATTTTGCTATTTATTACTCTGTCTCTCTTAGTAATTCCCATTATTCCTCTTAAAAACCTCATCTCCATTGCTTGGATTTTGTTTTCCATTCGTTTCGTCAATGTCCAACTTTCGCTTCCGTATATCAATACGGGCTTAAATATAGTTTTGTAAACTGAGGTCTTAGTTTTCCTTGACACTTCTCTTCTTCCCAGGAACGAATTGTTCAGGGAGTAATAAAGTGCTGATGCTGCATCTAACCTGTCATTCAATTCTGCCTCCATAGTTCCTGTTTTGTGTATTTTCACCCCTAGGTATTTAAATGTTTCTACTTGTTCTATTTTAGTGTCGTCCAGTTTTATTTGTAATTCATCATCTTTTTCCCTATTACCATAACTTTGGTTTTCTCTGCGTTTATTTTTAAATTCTTCTTTCGCAACGCCTCTGCCCATATATCTAGATTACACTGAAGGTTGCGCTTACTTTTCGCATAAATCACAAAATCATCCGCAAATATAAATCATATAAATAAAGAAAATATAATACTATAGTAGCTGATATAGTTTAGTATTTTTATTTACAATTATGTTATTTTGAAATAAACCGCTTAAATATCTTGACATAGTCTCAAAATGGCGACAGCGTAAACAGTAGCTTCAAAGTCATGAAAAATGAACCCTAAAACATCAAAGGCACCGCGGATTTTCTCCTTTCTGTTTATTCTGTGGTTTAGTCAATTTATTGGAGTCTCCGTCTGCCGACGTACAAGACGAGAACGATCAGTGGGAAAGAAAATACAAGGGTTACTATTTATGTATCCGAAAATACCTACCTGTTTCACCGTCAAATAAAAATGCAATTTGTTCGTAACATGTTTGTGGCCATACTGTTCTTATGCTAAAGAAGCTAAACTGAGTTAAAGATGTATTACAAGACAGGTAGTCAATCTATCATACGGAAGCACAGTGGCGGCTAGCGCATAAGCGCTGCAGTGCTGCAGAGCTCCCAAAAAATTGGGCGGGCGAACCTGTATTAGTTATAACTAGTTTTCTTTTACATAATTTTTCCGACATTTCTGATGTTTATAAAAGCGTAACATATTGTTATGAAAATTCTCCCCCTGTATATCAAAAAATTTGCATATTTGTCTACATCACTTGTAGAGGACATCAAACCCTACAATTTGACACCTCAATCATCAAAATCCGACAAGTAGAAGCCGAGATATTCGCTTCCGAAATTCCAAATAATATTCAATAGGCGACCAGTGGAATAACCAACCTAATTCGCGCGATCGCTCACTTGTTCCTTATCTGGTCCACACGAGCGTGCGCTCAGAGCTCTGTCAAACACCCGCGCGCACCCCGCTACCCCCGCGAGTGTCAAAAACCAATGCGTCATTTTAGCAGGCCTGGTCGCTGCATGAAATGCAGCGAAATGCAGTGCATTTATTCCAGCGCGGAAGGCGATGTGATTCGGTATACGATAGGTCCAACTCGCAACGGGCCATAGGCAACAATATACGTATGGAACGTAATGCGGTGGGCAACGTGTGTACGATGCCTATATTGTGTGACTTTCTTAAAATTTAAATTTATTTTGCAGAATTATTGATTTTTTTACTTTTATCTTTTAGAAAACGTTATTGTTTTTTTATTACTTAAAATTACTTTATATGAAAAATAGTATACCATAAAAATGTAAACAAAGACCAGTATACCTACATTGAAACGAATATTCATTCAATTATATTGTCATGAAATTGAATTTGTCAATCGTTGTTAAATTTGTTAGAATGAATAGATATTTATATTTATCGGAAAATACTAATACTTAAAGCAAACAAATAAGGTGTAGTGTTTTGTTATAGGAATGAGGAATGTATAATATCCATTTCTTCCTGCATATTGATTATGCAGCTGATGCTTTCGTAATATGCTCATATTTGTATTTCTACTATTATCGTGATGTTATTATAATACAGATACCAAAATCTCACGTAATATTTCCATCTGCCTTTTATTAACAATAAACAAGTAAAGTACAACTTCGTAGGTCGACAAACGCTCCAGTCTTCATTATCACTGTATTATACATGAACTGTAGGCTTAGTTTTTCGTAGAAATTGAAGTACGTGTCTGTTCCTTTGTAAAATTATAATAAGGGCAGGGGTTAATTTTATTCTGGCATTTTTAAAAATGCAGAGATCAGTTTTGCGACAGCATTCAGCTAATTACAATCTAAAATAAGCAACATTGTAACGTATTTTGGAATTGTGAATATCCGTAGGTAATAAAAAAAAAGGAAGTATAGTTTAATTACAACTGTAGCTTCCTCCTGGTTTGAAGGAAGTCGGTATGTATCGACCGAAGTATAAGTTGAAATAATACAAATATGAGCATATTACGAAAGCATCAGCTGCATAATCAATATGCAGGAAGAAATGGATATTATACATTCCTCATTCCTATAACAAAACACTACACCTTATTTGTTTGCTAAGTATTAGTATTTTCCGATAAATATAAATATCTATTCATTCTAACAAATTTAACAACGATTGACAAATTCAATTTCATGACAATACAATTGAATGAATATTCGTTTCAATGTATACTGTCTTTGTTTACACTTTTATGGTATACTATTTTTCATATAAAGTAATTTTAAGTAATAAAAAAACAATAACGTTTTCTAAAAGATAAAAGTAAAAAACTCAATATAGGCATCGTACACACGTTGCCACACCGCATTACGTTCCATACGTATATTGTTGCCTATGGCCCGTTGCGAGTTGGACCTATCGGTATTTAATATTTTCGCGACTATTTTTACGGTGCGGCGAGTTTAACGTAAAAACAATAATATTATAGACTCTTATTTTTTTGTGTGACAATTGACAATCGTTCCAGAAATCCATTACTTCAGTGCGGAAGGCGACGAAAGCACGATAAGATCGATGGGAGACAACCTCTTACTGCCCGTGCAAGGTAAATTTTTTTGTAAAACTTGCAGAACACCTTAAAATTTTTAGCACGAGCCGCCACTGCGGAAGCATTCATTGAGCAATATTGGAATTGAAGCACTTTCATTTCCGCATTGTTGAGGTGTTCAGTTTTAATACCTACTGTAATATAGAAATTCTTGTTCTGTACTTTTATAAACATTAAAGCATATTTTTCGTTCGTTTTTTTTTCGGTTTTCTCGCTTTTGGGTTGCCTTTTAAATGGATAATCTTGTATGTGAACTTATTTTGTCATTAATTGACAATTCGATAAATTCAATAAACATATCAATACAAGCATTCCTAATAAAAACGCCAAATAGACTCGTCTCCGATAAACTTACATTAAGTTAAGTCCAAAAACAGCTACCACACTGAAAATAGTTGATAGATCCAATATCATAGACAGCAGATATCCCAATTTAATAAATACTCTGCAATTTGTAAAATTTATTGAATATAAAGAACGTACGTTGTTCTACTGTACGTTGTACTATTTTTTTCTCTATTGTTACGATCTTTTGTCGTTCCATTTTATTCAAGCGTATTTCTGTATATCCGAGTATCCCGTAAACGGGTGCTAGTTTGGAAAGCTAGTTAGGAAATCTATTTATAGACCTAATTTGGAAAATTAATTAGGGAATTAATGACGTGTACTACCGATCTGATGAAGTAGGAGCTAGTCCATCCTATTGTTATACCTATTAATCAGCTGTCAGTGCAGGTGCGAAGAAAGGGTGCCGAGCAGAGTTGGAATCAGCCCTTCCTACAATTATACTGTAATGTTTGTCTGGGTCCTTAAATAAAACTAACGGTAACTTAGACACACACTATATTAATAATAAAAACGAATAACAATTTAAAAACTAATTACTAACAATAAGCACATTTATGTATTTATATTTATGTAAGTTCACTCGGCGATGATTTGGTATCGAATCGAATGAATCCCTCCCGACTGTTATTTATATTAACAGGAAAATTTCTGGCATATTCGATGTTCGCCTAGACTTTTCATGTGTTACGCAATTACATTTTCTGGACGGTTCTCGACGTATGAGATCATCGGTGACTCATCACAATACATTCGAAGATAAGTGGGTTATATTAGTATTTCATTTTTGTATTTACCACTTTGATTAATATTGCGACGTATAAATCTATTTCACGTCATATATTAATAATTACATTTTATAGTTTATTTATGTTTTTCGTAAGTTTTAATCAATATATGTTCACATTTGTTTTCGGCCAATTTGTATGTACCTTATGTACATTAACGGAGATCTTCTTTAATAAGTATTCTCCCGTCGGAAGTGTCAAATTTTTAGTAGAGCTTATTTATATAGCTATCCGTTTGTACTTCCATATCTCTATATTTTTGGGATATTTTGGAAAACATATGTAATAAATGTTGTTACTTTATTAACTAGTTGTGCCGTTGTTATCGATTTATACTTTGTATGTATTGAGAAGCCCTTGCTATAGACCTCACACCTTGTGGGTCGCCCTTATTCTCTTTTCTTATAGTCAGCCACTCATTAACATTTCGATAAGAACATCACGCCGTCTTCACTGACCGTAGTCCAGGCCTGGCTAGTTAAATTGTAACCTTACCATCAACCCTCCAACGCTGGTGAGTTTGAGGACTGACCCTACTGTATTTCCTCAATATATTGTAAAGCATTAGTAGCCAGTTTTGTGAAATCTATTCTTGTTGCTTGCAGGGAGCACTATATTGAGTTTTGCGTATTTTTCTCTATTTTTCCCATACATATAACGGTTACTGTATACTCGTACTTTCGATTACATGGAGGTAAAATTTTTTTAAACAGTCAAATGATATTTAAAATAATAAATAACGGTCAATTTATACGAGACTCGTACTATATGTTGTTTGACTTGTGCTGTTTAAAATGTCTAGAAAAGGGCATTCTAATATTATTTTCAACTACTGAATATTCATAAATAATTGTTTCTTTAGATAAGATTTGTTTCTAATTGTTTAGGTAACGCCGGTTCTGGGAATATTGAACATTTCAGTCATCATGTATACGAACCTACAAGAAACGTAGAGCAAACCGTTATTATACCTCTAACTAAAAGAACGGAGGAATTATTTGGCGGAATATACAGCCAACATTTGTACAATAGTTCATTTAGGAGCACAAATCGCGACGACTTCGATAGATCGGCTCAAGCTGGCTTGGATATTGCCATGGAAAATGTGTTAACTTGGAGCTTAGCCAAAAATATTTCGGCGCTGGAATTGAGTAAAATGGAAAATTTGGAAAACACAGCAGGCCTTAATTCGCCAGATTTTCGACGTGATAATTTTAGTAGAAGAAATTCGGTCCAATCAAATGTACCTCAGAAAAATTGTGATGAATGGGTTAAAGAAGTTCCAGTGGAATTATTTACCGTTAGTAAATTGTTGGCGAATAAAAATCAAAATGAAGTCTTATGAATGAAGTATGAATCTTAATTGATAAAAAATGAGTAGCACAAATAATATGATCCTAATAAATAAATTAGATTTATATATGTATACTTTTGTCAGTATACGAATTCAGACCAATATTCGATAATCGCCAGTAATTTTTATTATTTTTTTATATGAAATACAAAAAATGTGCTTTTGTAGATTAATAGCTATTTATTTAGTATTTGGCAGTAAATAAATTATATTTTGTGTGTTTGTCTAGATTTGTTAATATCCCTTTACCGGAAATTTACAGTGATCGTTTAGTTTAATTTATTTTTTTTATTTAGTAAGCAAGTAAATTTAATTTATTCTATAAATTGGGTATTATACATTGCGAATAAGCAAACTAAGCAAGTAAACCAACCAATTAATTTACACCATAGAAAATCGTGGTATTAAATGTTATTAATTGGTTAAATGTAATCATTTGTTTGGTCCACTGTGTTCAAATAAACATAACCTTATTTTTAAAAGTTCATATTTTGTGTGTGTTTGATAACTTGGATTTTTATAATGCCAGATTGATCGGTTTGTATTTTACAAATATAAACAAAAAGAAATCGTAAAGAATTAGGATTTTCTTGCATTTTTTCATTTTATTCAGTGGCTCCATCGTTTATCGAAACGATAAACTGCAAAATATATAACTGTTAGCTGTTCAGAGTTATTCTACAAATACTTATTTTGCTTGTATGCATTTTTTATTGTAATACCAAATTTCAATTTATTCGTTCACTAAATTTATTCTTCAGGTTGTTATTCAGAGATTTTTTATTCGCTGTTTATAATACCGGCCCGGCCCTTAGACTAAAAAAATTAAAAAGTCAGTATAAGTTTAGAAGCAAAAAAGACTGATAAAGCTACTTAAAACGCTATTATGTAATAAATAAAAAAAACTAGCAATTATAAACTTATAAAAAGCATGTCTCAATATAATTTTTTTATTATAAAAATGGTAGTATTATCTAATGCTCCTAATTCTGATGTTAAATTTTCCCAACATTTTTATGTTGAGATAGTTATCTTTAAAATACCTAATAATATACGAGGGGTTTTGATATATTCTTAGCCTGCTGTTGAAACAATTTAACGTTGGGACTTCGAATATTTTATTATTCTACATAGTATCCTCTTAAATTAATACACTTAATACAGCGATCCTACAACGTCTTTAACTCTTCTAAAAAAAAAATTCTTCTTGGTCTGCAAACCAGCCCTCCACAGCTTCTATTACCTCTTCGCTACACAAAAACTGACGTCCTTTTAAACTTTTTTCAATCGAGAGAACAGATAATAGTCTGAGGGGACTAAGTCTCGGGAATAGGGCAGGTGTTCCAGTAATCCGAACGTTAGATCCCGAATTTTGTATTCATGGTAATGCGCGATTTGTGTGCAGGGCCATTGTCTTGCAAAAACAACACACCTTTCGCTAGCATGTCACGTCTTGTTTCCTTAATTTTTTCTATCGGGGTGGTTAGTAATTTATAATAAGCATCTCCAGTGATGGTCTGACCCTTTTTTAGGTAATCAATCATAATTATTCCACGGATATTTCAAAAAACTAAGGCAAGAACTTTTCCAGAGGATTCTTGAACAGAAAACTTCTTAGGCTTTGGAGAACCATGATGCTTCATCGATTGCTGTTTTGTTTCTGGGTCGTAAAAATGAACCCATGTTTCATTCATAGTCACAAGATAGTTAAAAAAATCTCTTCGACGGTCTGATAATATCATGTCATGAACTGCGTTAATATTTTCGGACACCGAAATCAGTCTTCCTGGTCGCTTCTCTTATTCAACGGATAGTTTTCCCCTTTTGGATAGCGCAATCCAATTTTTGACAGTCGCATGATGGGCATTGGTTGCCAAGTATTGCTTAACACACTTGGCAATCAATGCCCATCATGCGACTGTCAAACATTGGATTGCGTAAATTTCCTTATCACTTAACCTCTTCAAATACAAGCATTTGATGATGCTCCGATACACACACACACACGCACATTTGCATTCGAAATGTTTTCTTTCAAAATTTACTGCACAGCAATACTTCAACTTCTTGACGTAAGATTTTACAGTGATACTTTTAAAACGTCATTATTTGCCATTATAGCAAGATTTTGTTTTGTTCAAGGAAAATGGTCTACACTAACTAGGTATTAATGCCCCCTCGTAATGCATTATCTTTTTCTGAATATACTAGGTGCTATACAGAAATTCCCGGAAATGAAAAAAGATACAATCAATTGTTCTTGCAACTTATTCACTACCATCCCCTTCAAAGTACCCTCGTTCCACAGGAAAATTTTGAAAATAATCGCTAAAATATGAAAATTATGCGAGAATTTCCGAAAAATGAGCATGAATACACCGATCCCAGTGACTAGTCCACGACTGGAAGCAGTAGTGGAAGTCTTGGCGTGTTAACGTGTATCTGGATCTCCGCAAGTCCCAAAGGGCAAGATCTGGGGAGTAGGGAGGGCGGGGTAGTACTGCCATCTTCGTCTAGGCTAAAAACTGATGACAACAAGTGACGTGTGTCTAGGTGCATTGTCGTGGTGTAGGATCCACGAATTGTTGTGCTATTTGGCAGGCCACTTGCGTTGAATGTTTTCTCCTTAGTCGCCGAAGATCATCGCAATAAAATCATCCATTAACTGTTTCACCTGGCAGGGAAAAATTCTTTGTGTATGATGCCATCAGCGTAAAAAAAAGCAATAATGACTTGACGTTGCTTCGAACTTGCCGTACTTTCTTTGATCGTGGTGACGATGGCTTCTTTCACTGGGATGACTGCTGCTTTGTTTTGGGATCATATTCGTGCACCTATGATTCGTTGCCAGTAATGAGTCTAGTACTCAAGTTCGCATCCCTTTCGGCGGTTTCTTTCAGCTCTGCTGTTTCTATTCAATGCTGACTAACCTTGAGACAAACTTCGCCGGACAGAATAAATGTTGAGTTCCCGGACAGAATACGTTGACAAACGCCGTACGACAAACCGACAAAGTTACAAATATCATGCCACTTTTTTTTGTGCGTTTTCCTTCGATGGACAACTGGAACATTAGTCAATATCAACTGACACACGTCAATTTTTAAAACGGTTGTACCACTCATAACTTTGCGTCTGACCTAACCATCCGCACCAAACGCTTGTTTAAATATTTTCAGATTTTCCGCTGCCGTTTTACCAAGTTTGAAGTAGAATTTGATGCACGTTCTTTGCTCTTTTACATCAGACATTGTAGTGTTACAGAAATTTAAACACAATTCAACAAATATAAACACAAAAACTGTTTGTAACCACCAAGCAAAATACCGCTTGACAGACTGACATAGTGTAGACATAGCTCACATGATCTAGAGCTTTAGAGCAACATTCAAATTTCAGGAATTTCTGGGGAGCATCTCGTATCTTTTCTCAATAAATATGTTTAAATTAAAAAAAAGTTTTTCTTTGGAGACTGTGGTTAAATAAAAACTTAAAAAAGAGGTATAAAACCCTTTACCACAATTAATACTAGTATCCTAAATACGTATTTCGACAACTAAGTTGTCATTCTCAGTAGGTCAAATGAATAATCACAGTGTTGAACATAGGCCACAGTAAAGTTAACACAAAAAAAAAGGCTTTAGAAGTTTGACGCCTTGTAAAGTGTTTCGCGATTCTTTGTATTAGTTTTACTGTACCCCATGTTCGACACTATGATTATTTATTTTACCTACTGAGGATGACGACTTAGTTGTCGAAATACGTATTTAGGATACGAGTATTAATTGTGATAAGGGGTATTATACGTTTTTTTTAAATATTTATGTTAGTTTGTCCGTAGATCAAGATTCTATTATTAGGCAAACCTATTGTAATGACTTATATTGTAATTAATCCATACTAGCTCAGTGATATAACATTTTATTTGCGTATAGACAAGACAAATTGCAGACCTGTGGTAAGCCATGGCCGAGGATAGATATATGTACTAGGGTTTGGTTTGGTATATCTGTAATATGTGTTGCCTACACTCAAGAAGTCTCATTACTTCAGAGATTGCTGTATCTACATACGAGGGATGTCTTCAAAGTAGTGAGAATTGTGATGCTGCTGAATAATGTAGGGCAAATGACTAATGTAATGCTTTAAAGTACCGACGAGACATGTTTTGAAGTGTTAATTTATCCGCTACGGAAGACGAGATAAATTTTCAAAGAATTCTATGAAAGTAGTGTTAAAGCATTCGAAATCGTTGAACAAGTATTTGGCAAGTTTGCAGACTCGAAAAGTACTGTTCATTGTTGGAAGCCGAAAGTCAATCTAAAGAATGATGACATCAGAAGAACCGTATCTATAGAAGATTTTATATGTAAGGTAATGATTTGTGTTTTGGTATTATGATGGTATAATGTTGGTGAACTACATACTCAAGGGAACCACAATTAATATAGAATATTAAATATTATTCGAACCTTTTGTTTAGGCCATGTAACTAAAGCCCACACAAAATCGACTTGGGAAGTTGCAAAAGTGACCGTCACTGTGATATTTCAGAATGGAAAAAAAACTTGTACGTGGTGTGCAATTTCAAATCTTGAATGCTATAAAAGACTCAAAAAATTTTTTTTAAAGATGGAACTAAAAAATAAATTATAAATATATTGAAAAATTACAATGTAATATATTTCTTTATATTTTATTAAATAAAATAATTACCTTTTCAAATAGTATTACTTCTAGCCATGCAATTAATGTTTGTGTATTCATCTTTATAGATTTTATAGACTGTATAGAATACTATTATTTTAATTTAATTGAATACCATAGTTTAAATTACTTTTTAAAGTTAGCATTATGCATGATACAATTATAACAATAATTTAATGAAAATAATAGTTCTAATTATTATTTACTGTTAAGTTCAAACGCTTTACATAAAATTTATTTTATCCCAAAGGGCTTGTATTTTCTAGACAAAATTTGGAGAAATAATACGTAATAAGTAATAATGACATTTACCATTCAAATTTATTTACAGTGCCCTCTTTTCAATAATTGATAAATTTAGGGCTCCGAGATTTAATCAAATACTGTATTGTATTGTATTGAGTTTATTCTTCGTTTATCACGATTCACATAAAAATAGCACTATTGTTAATTATCATATAAATTTATTTTCTTGTAGCCGTGAACTTTTGCTTATAGCCTTAATTGTACTTTATTCTTTATCTCCACATCGTAGATTATATTTGTATTCTTTTCAGAAAAATGGGATTATGTTTTTTTATATAAAATATTGCACAAACATAAATTTTATTTTGAAAAAGTTGTTTGAATTTTATACAAATCATGATATATATAGTGAAGCTCCTCTTTTGATCCTGTTAATAGTAGTATAACAAATACCATCTTAAGAATTTATTTTAATACACATACACGTTTAGAAATTTCTATGAATTCTTCTTAAAAATTTGTTACTATATAATTTCAATATAACTTTATTTCAAATTATATTATAGAAAACTATTTTACATTACAGTTCTCTAATTACACACATTACACCTACTGACATCGTAATAATTTTGTTACATAATTACTCTTCAGGTGTCGCCTCAAAACATCAATATAAATAATGAAATTAATCTTATCGGCTATTAACTTAAATATTTTGGGGTGTGGTGCATTTATATTTATCACTAATCCAAAACTTGAAAGGTGATAAATTTAAAAGTGTGGACTGTATTTAAAAGATAGATAACGTGATCAGGAGCAAATGATAATCAGAGCACGAATTTCATCATCGAAACGAAAAGATCGTACTTCGTTAATGAAATGGATCAGTATATTATCGACCGAGTCGGCGGGCGTCGAGGTTGTCGATTTTGACGCAAGGGTGTTGGGAATTTTAACCTTGCTATTGTATAGTACGTGTTTTCGGTCGGATTTTTAACCATAGGCGAATCAACAACTACAGGAACCAAGCAATCGATTGCCCACGGTTCCTTCAAGGACCTGTACGAGGCAGCGATGGCGTGAATCTTGCTCAAAACCTGTTAAAAATTTATGTAAAAGCCTAAGTATCGAGAGTAGATCGCCATTTTAACTTTGTGTGTGCTGCATTAAGTGTTATGTCAGTTTTAAATAACTAACATTTAGTGCGAATGGTGTAAACAAAACGGTTGTTGTGCCCTTAAAACGCGAACTTCCACGTTTAGGCTGAAATGCTTGAATACCATAGGAAAACACCCTATAATGTTGGTCAGTATATGCCTTTTTTCTCATTTAAATTTCGATCAAAACATTAGTTAGTGGAAATAGGGGAGGGTCTAATAATTCAGCTACATGTATGCATAAGTAGAGAGATTACATTTGATTTTTACAGGCTTTCAAGCTATGACTAATGTAGTAACGTATTATATCGCTTTGACATGCGGGTATTTTTTATTTGTACTTCCTTTTGCACTGATTTCTGTTATTTTTGCGACCTAACTGGCAGGCACAATTTGAATTCACATACACTTGTTACTATTACTTTACTATTGTATTGTTCTGTTATCTGAGAAACTTTTTTTGTAAAAAAACCTTACAGAATATTCAAATGTGTAAGTATAATTTTACATATTTCATACATAAATATGAAAATATTTCTTAATCAAGGCGTAATTGTATATTCAAGCTAGTTTTATTACAAGTGTGTGTAGTCTTGTCAAAATGTTTTAAATTCTTTATAATCGCCGTACAATTATTATTTGAAAATTATTGCTATTGAATGCTAATAAGTATCATTGTGTCCTTATTTTAGAGTACCTTATAAGTAGGTACCTACATACATGTTACTCATATTTTGATTATAAAAATTTTTAAATTTTAAATCGAATTTATTCATTTTTTATTCAGGGATATTAGCGGTTTATGAAAGAAATAGTTTGGTGATGATTCATATAAGTCTATTTTTTACGTATTTGAGCTTAGATTGTGCATAACTGTTGTATGTATGTTTTGACTGAGAACACGACACATGTATAGGTATACCTATTCCACAAAAGGTGAAAAAATTATTTAGTGTAGATATGCTCTGTAAATGTCTGTTATAGTCTTAATATTTGAAAATGTAGGATTTTCAAAAATAATCTCATGCTTTAACGACATATAGGTATATTTATAATTGAAGATTTTATTGAAATATTATTAATGGTGTGTACCAGTTTCTTGTAAAACATAAAGTGCAAATATTAACCACAATAAATTTCCTAATGTATACATGAAAACATTTATTTAGCATTTTAGTATAAATAAAATTAACTTTATATTCATTAAAGCATAAATATGCATTCTAAGATCTGGGTAGGGTGAGAATTTGTAATGTTTTATGTAGAGGAGACTTCCTGAGTTGGGCTTACTTGACAAACTTTGATGGATGAGTATTTAATAGATATAAAACTCACATAAATACATATAAATCGTATTAGGTAGGGTACATTTCAGATACCTTAAAAGATAGCAAGACCATATTTTAAATTAGGTTCAGATACCTACATTTCGAATGATGTCAGATAATTTAATTTATATGGTAAAAGAGCTTTGAGCGCATATTTTTGAATTTAAACGTGCGATTTTAAAAGCTAAACTACAGAGGCGCCCATCTACATCTACACGGCACAAGTAAAAATACGTGTTTCAAAAAGAACTTCATCTCAGTAGGCACTGAGTAACTAGTACTAGCAAATTATTATAAGTCACTTGCGTTTTATTTGTGACTAACTATTTATTTATTGTCATTTTGACATTTGTCATTTTGTGACTAGCAATATATTTTTTTTTCTTAATAAACAATACTAAATAATGTACACATTGTAAGAAAATATTTTTATTGTTGAAGCATATTTCCGAAGTGGACAATTTCTTAACGGAGAATGGCAATATTCCTACGCGGAATGTAAGGCCACAGTTTCACTTGCAGTTTTCTAATAGAGTTGTGGATAATACCGCTTTACATCATCACATTCATCTAGTCGTGGAGAAGTTTCTGGCTACAGGATCTGTGTTAAAAGGCAAAAGTTCTGGTAGACCATGTACATAGCAAAATATTGTTGAACACGTAGAAAACCTTGTTGGAGAAAACCCACATACATCAGTTCGTCGTTTATCAGTTCAAACGAACGTACCTTCTAGTACCGTTCATGGAATTTTGAAGCGTCGTTTATATATGTATCCATACAAAGTATTGATTGTTCAACAGATCTTATCTAGAGATCAGGCTAGTAGCCTTAATTATTGCAACTTCTTTCAAGAAAATTTAAATAACGAAATTCTTGATCTTTTACATTTTTCATTTAAGCGGGTTTGTAAATAAACAAAATTACAGAACATGGTCTATAAACAATCCAAATAATCACATCGAAGTTCCTTTACATCCTGTTACAGTTGGTGTATGGTTAGCTATATCTCGTTGTAGAAAAATAGCCCAATATTTTTTCACAATAACATTAATAGCCGACGATACCGAGAACAGTTATTAACACCATTTTTATCTCAAGTGCAACGAGACGAGTTCAACGGGGGTTACATCCAGCAAGATGGGGATACTGCACATACAACTTGTGAAAATTTAGCGCTTTTAGAGTATTACTTACCTCATCGAATTATAAGTAGAGGTGTTTGGCCAGCAAGGTCACCAGATCTTACTCCGTTAGATTTTTATATTTTCGGATTGCTAAAAAATGAACTATATAAGACAAGAATGAATAACTTAAATGAGTTGATGAATACAATTACAATTAAATATAATGAAATAACACTAAAATGTATTGCAGAATATTTTTGACAACAAGAAACGTCGTATTGCATTATGCATTTAACATAATGGTAACTGTTTTGAACACTTGTTATAAATTATAATAATTAAGATTTCTACAAATTAGTTATTTACCTTGGTTGTTTGATTAATATCCTATCTGTCAAGTTTTTTACTAAATAAATTAATAATCTAATTGTGCTTGTTATTAATTCCATCACCATATCTCTCCATGATAAATTTTGACAGTGACATACCATTTAATCTATATCCGCATTTCAAGAATGCAGAACATCATAATTTATAGGAAAAATTCATGGACAACTAAATGTAATTCTTTTTGAAACACGTTGTATAAGAGTGTATGGATGAATTTGTAAATCTGAGTAGTTAATATATTTAAGTTTCATTCATTTACATGAAGTTAAATGTGTTATAATATTCGTTCTTTTTAAGATCATAGGATGTTGATAATTTACTATTGTTTCACCCTGAAGAAGCGCAAATTTAGTACTAATTCAATTAAATTGAATATAAGGCGTATCATATCTTATGTCACGTTTCGATTTAAAGTTATCAATTAGCGTAAAATTTTCATCAGTACCTAAAAAAATGTGCATTAGAATTTTTCAATTTTAAAAGAGTTGAATATGAAGAAAATTAACATTACATAAAACATAAAATGTTATTTTCACATTGCCTTAATATTTAAATTTGTCCAATGTTTCATTAAACTTTGCAGTGAGAAAATGATTACTGTCGTCTCTAAAGGATGTCGCAGGTTAGACGATATCTAACTTACAGAAACTTGATTAGTTTGTGTTGTTCAATACTTTTTATATACCTAGTTATTATTAGTTAGTTTTATGAACTGTTTTTATATCTTACGAGAATATCCTAGTATAAGGAATGTAAAAATACTGCAACAATTGTACGATATGTATGAATTTACTACCTTAAGCTATTAAAACAGTTTTTTTTTAATATTCAATAAATAAACTTCATGATTATGTATGGCAGGGTTGCCCAAACGTTCGATCGCGAGAAAATTAAAAATAATCACTCCACAAATTTGAATTCTCTCGAACAACTCTAGGGCCTAGAGTTTGTGGAGTGACTATTTTTTATTTTTTCGCGATAGACTCCAAAAGCTCACTCGTTCGACCGGACGATCACGATCGACCTTTTGGGTATCCCAGATGTATGGTATTACCATCGATATATTTTTTATTGCTTTTAATAATAATATTATAAAATACGTAAGATTATAAATAAAGTGTATTGCAAGAATATAAGACACCACAGTAAAGGCCTTAATCAAAGGGTTGCGATTTATTGCTACAATCAGGTGAATTGATTTTTTGTACATTCACAACAAGAAGTTAGTAGAAGATCTAAACATAATAAAGTAAATAAAGTCATTAACGGTACACAATTTATGTCAAACTACAAAGTAATAATAATAATAACAATATCATTGTTCCACAGGTCAAACCCAGTTACAGGACAAAAATGAAAAGAATATAAAGTAGCAGGTCTGTATAACTATAAATTATTCAAACTTAATTTTTTTAAACTGGCAACAATTCTGTAACTTTATGTTTGACATTCCCGATCTTTAAATTCGAATTTCTCAAACAAGCAAATAAGTAAAACCATTTGTTGTTTTTACTCTCAAAGTGGTCTTTGCTATCAAGTAAAATATATGAAATGTATCCAGAAGCACAAAATGAATTGAATATTGTTACTTGTCACAACATAGTGTTAGAATAATCGAACAGTTTTTAAACACTGGTTATGTGGCTAAAGGTAAATCTACTGTTGTTACAACCGATATTTTAGAAAATTCGAACCAAATTGTTCAACAAAATCCTCATTTCTGTACGTCGTCTATTCCAACTAATAAGTAAGCTCAATTTAACAAATAGTCTGCTCTTTTAGCCGTTCCTACATGTATTCTAGAACTTTTCTATAAATCTTCTCGTAATAACTTCAAAACGCTACATTTACACCTATATACATTTTCAATTGTGTCAAATTCACCCAGCTGATTTTTAATAAGATTCCAATTTTGTTAGTGTGTAATGATCATCTATAATAATATTGACCAGCAAAATATTACTTTCTATTCCGATAAAGGTTGTTATGGTTGGTTATTATGTTAGTTCGCAGAATTATAGAACTTTGTCAACAGATAATCCACACAATTTAATCGAAGAATCATTGTATCTAGTTAGAATTGGTGTTTGGGTGGCAGTGTCAAGACAACAAATTATTGGTCCAATATTCATTTATGAAACAATTAACGTCCAAAGATGCGAAACCATTATTTTAGTCATTTATAAATCAGTTGAATCACAGAATTAATTAATGTTATTTCTAGCAAGATTCTGCCACATCACACACTTCGCACACAACAAGGAATTATTTACAACCATTTTTCCTAGATTGTTTTATTATTGTAGGTTTATGACTAAGCAGATCGCCTGATTCGCTTTTCTGAATTTCTTTTTATTCCCTTAATTACAAAAACGTAATATTCTGGAATCTCATAAACAATTTGCAAGAACTATGCTGTGCGGTTGAAGAGGCAATTGCAAATTTGCAATTTATCATTACGAGTTTAGTGTGTTGAGCATTTTCTTTGTACAGTATTATTTGTAATATAGGTACGTAAAATTTGTTTCAACTATCATCTTGTATAAATCTCACTTCCGATATATTGAATGTTGACTTACTAGTAATTTTAACTATATGTCATCCATATTTATATAAAATATTCTAACCCAAAGAGATAAATAACGTGTTTTGTAAATGATCGTACGCCAATTATGTTGGTACGATGGATTTTATTTTTCTACAGTTGGTGGCAATATTAATAATAAAGACGTAAGGTTTATGTTTATGTGAATTTGTTAACTGAGTATGCAACAAAGTTTTATTTAATGAAAATAACACTGATTAGTAGAAAAATACTTTATTTTTACAAAAGCTGTTGAAAATGTCAACCATTATTTTGTAAACACAAGTTTACTCGTCGTTTCATACTTTTAAATACACGACAAAGTTCTTCGTGAGTGATGTTTTCAATTTCATGTCTAATTGCGTGTTTAAGTTCCTCTAATGTGTGTAAGCGGTTTTTAAAAACATTATTCTTTACATGTCCGAAAAGGAGATCATCTGGTGGTGTCAGTCTGGACTGCTCGGTGGCCATAGGCTTTGGCTAATAAAACGATCATCATAAAGCTCCTGCAAATATGCTATACTGGCACCTGCAGTGTGAGCAGTGGCTCCGTCCTGTTGGAAATAACCCAATGTTATTTCATTATCATGCAGCTGATTAATAAATTTTGTCAAAATGGCAGTTTGGTATCTCTCTGCGTTAATTGTTTCGTTAAAGAAAACTGGTCCTATTATCCTTCGTCTTGATATTCCAACCCAGATTCTAACTCTTATGAGATGCAGATCTTTTTCGACAAGTATGTGGATTTTCCATAGCCCGGTGTTTGGTAATTCTGACTATTTAGATATCCGGATAAATTAAATCATGCTTCATCGGTGAAAAAAGTTAAATCGAGTAAATTATCATTATTTAGTTGCTGGTTAAACAACTAACAATATACTACTCGTTGTTAATAGTCACGAGGGTACAACTGTTGAACAACAGAAACTCCGTAGGGATGCATGCGCAAATTTTTATGTAGCGCTTTTGTGCTACTAGCTCTAGTAATACCTGCAAAAAGCACGTAAAGGACTTGCATTGCTTGAAATATTTAACCTATATACCTGTCTGTGCTGATAACTTCCGTAATGATTTTTGTGGACTTTAATTCATTCGTTCTCGAAGATCATTAACAACAGGTTTCGTTAATACTGTTGGTCGCCTAGTTGATTTACCTTTGCAAATACAGTTTTTTATCTCAAATCGCTTTACAATTTCACGTTTGTGGTGACCAAAAACTTTATAATTCACATTTTCGCGAGGAAATGCCTCCACAAATTGTTCAAAGCAAGACCGTAAATTATATGACCACGTCCCATTGTGGTTTCAAGATGCACTCCGAAAGTGAGCAAGAAGAGTATATATAATGTTCAGTCGTAAACATTTTAATAGATATAAAAAAATCGACGCCAAATAATACACAAAACCAACGTCAATGGGCTCTGTTAAAATTGACATAAGCGACAATGGTAGCCACTACAAGTAGATAAATTTGCGGGCGTGCCAACACAATTGGCGTACGATCATTTACAGACACAATGTATTAAACCAGGCAAGCCAATTTCTCAGGGTAGCCAAATAAAATATTTGCTTGTATCATTTTATTTTTGGTAGATACAAAATATATATATATATATATATATATATATATATATATATATATATATAAATGCATTCGCTTATATAATAAATACAAAACATATGTATTGGGTTTTTCCATAGGGACATAACAATTTTGTCTTTAAATTCAAACGCACCCTTAATTTTTTTTATGATCTGTCAATTATTCAAAGTTTATGAACGAGCAATGTTTGGAAATTATTAAAAATTACTACCGAAATTCTGAGTCGGTGGTTGCAACTTTAGAGCGTTTACTCCAATTTTCGGTCGTAATAATCGTCCCACCAGACAAGTTGTGCGTACTATAGTGGATAAATTCGAGTCAACATATTCACTATTGAATGTTCCTGTGCCAGTGAGACAATGCACCGGTCGAAATACCGAAAATATCGCAGCCGTAAATGCTTCAGTTCAAAATGAGCCAAATCAGTCGATTCCACGCCGTTCGGAAAAATTGAGAATCTGCGTAAAGATCTTGGCTTACACCCTTATAAGATCAAATTAACTCAAGAAGTGAAGCTTTTTGATCATTTGAAGCGCCAACACTTTTCTGGTTGGGCTCTGCAAAAGTTTGTAGAACATCCCGAATTTCATCGAAAAGTTTTTTTTTGGCTTAATGGCTTTATCAATAATAATAATAATAGTTTTTATTACCCAATAGATACAAAAATCCACTTAAAGGATAATATAAAATTACAAAAACAAAAAACATGTTGCAATGCAAATTCATTTACACATTTAAATCCTAAAATAAACAAAATGACATACTAACTTATTTATTTAGTAAAAGGATCCTCATAATACCTATTTGCGTTTTTCGCCATATGGACCATTACCTTAACCAAAACATTAGTTCTAGCATGAGGAACTGAAAATGTAGCCGATAAACGCGTGCCGTAATTCGGTACAAGAAACTGTACTTCACCGAGTAATGACGGAGAATCAATTTTGTTTGTAACAACTTTGATTTAAAAGCTGGCACTAGAAGCATTCCTCCGTTCCGACAATATTTCAAGAACCTCCTTTGAATTTTTTCCAAACCCAGTTGCTGGTAAGTATATATGGGATACCATACTAGAGAGGCATATTCCAGTTTAGACTTGACCATACTAAAATATAACGTTTTTAGTGTACGCACGTTAGAGAATCCTCTGCACGTTCTTATAAGGAAACCTAAAGCTCGAGAAGGAGAGTTGCAGATTGCTTGTATGTGTTATGTAAATTTAAGCTGTGTATCAAATAAAACACCTAGATCTTTACTTCTAGCTTCCTTGGAATAGGTGTATGTTCAGCATCATAATCGTAAGAAATAAGTTGCTCGTTCCTGGAATAAGTGACAATGGCACATTTGCTAATACTTAATTTAAGCTTGTTTGCATGGCACCAGGCGGCAATAATATTGACATTCCTTTGCAATGTTTCACAGTCGAAGATGGTATTGATTTTTGAAAAAAATTTTAGATCACTTCCATGCGCAAGAACTCGGTAGTCGATTGAGGTTAAAAGATAAGCAAAATATGCGTTATTGGATAGCAACAAACTCACATGTGCTTCAAGAGACTCCATTGCATCCACAAAAAGTGACTGTGTGGTGTGGATTTCATGCCGGAGGTGTGATTGGACTGTATTTTTCGTCGATGAAAATGATCGCCATGTTACGGTCAATCGAGTTCGCTATAGTGCCATTATAGATTTTTGGCCAGAATTGGATGGACTTGACATTGGTGATATGTGGTTCCAACAAGATGGTGCCACATGCCACACAGCTGGTCCAATAATTGATCTATAAAGGGCAAGTTCGGTAATCGTGTAATCTCGATAAATGGTCCGATCGAATTGCCATCTCGCTCATGCGATTTAACGCCGTTGGATTTCTTGTTATGGAGTCACGTTAAGTCGTTGGTTTATGCCAACAAGCCAGCCACGTTAAAGGAGCTCAGGAACAATATCGAACGCGACATTGTCAACGTTCCGGCCTACATGTGTGGAAGAGTGATAGAAAATTGGCTCCATAGAATCGATTGCTGCAAACGTACTCACGGCGGCCATATGAGCGATATCGAATTCTATACGTAAATTTAACATCTGTACTACACCTGGAATATTATTCTGTGTTTTATTTCAATACACAATTGTTATGTCCCTATTGAAAAACCCGCTACTTACAGCTACTTACTACAATATGATCAAATATTTCTACCCTCTAGAAGGCCATAAAAGGTAAGGGTAAATTTATTTGATCATATGGTACTATGAAAAGTGAAAAACAAAACTGTCAAAAGTAAAGTGTCTTCTCAGCGTAGTTGGTCGGTAAATATATAATGTAGTCCGGATTACATGCATATTTCATTCAAAAAAACATTAAATAAACCCAGAAAACTCATTATTTTGTTGTTAAAAGGTATATAAACAAATTATGAGTTTTCTGGTTTTATTTAATGTTTTTTGAATAAAATAAGACAATATAATCCGGACTCTCATCATAAGTAATAATATTTACATTTTTGACTGTATGGCTTAATGGGGTTTTCCAAATATCGGTTCTTGGAGTATAAATGTGGAGTAAAGTTAACAAACATAAAAGTAACTTACGAGTAAAATTAATTACGAAAATAAATGTTTATGTCGTCTTTTTAAATTTGAAAGAATTAAAGGGGTACAACGAAATGAGGCATGTGCATAAAACAAATTCTGATCACCCAATTATTCACGCATGTATAGAGGCAAAGATAGGTTTGCCTTACTGCACAGAGTAAGTAGGCGCTGGATGACATGTTGTTATGATCAGTGGTATGTCATGACAAGTAGATGTGTCACGTTTCATTAAAATATGTACAGATATTCAAAATATTTTCGTTTCTTAGATACAATTGGTGATAAAATTTTGTGTACAAACGTGTTCAATTACTTGCAACTTTGCGACAAATCTGTGAAAACCTCTTTTACCATTCAGTAAGCAAGCGCTGGGCGACATGTTGCCATGACCAGTGGGTGTGTCATAATGTATTAAAATGTGTAAAGTTATTCAAAACCTCCGTTTGAGAGTTATGATTGATGATTAAATTTGGAATACAAAAAGTGTTCAGTCATCAGAACTTTTTCAATCTGGAAATTACACTTCTCAGTAAGGCGATAGAGGACATTGCATCATCACAAATATGTGTGTCACGTCGTACTAAAATGTTTAGTTGTTTAAAACCTCTCCATTTGTGATATGAACTTAATGACCAAATTTTCAAAAATATAGTAGACTGAAAAATAATCATACAGTGTTTATTTAGAGCAACTCTTTATCTGTCATTTAACGTTTTGTTGTTGAAGTTACGTTCGCTATAAATCAGTTACTTATTTTTTTAAGAGTAAAATAAAAAATAGTAACAGGCGATGAAAGTTATATTCCCTTTTTCGACCTTCCTACCTGCCAAGAGAGTCGTGTATGGATTCACGAAGATGATGAAATTCTTACAATCACTAAGAAGCAGCGAGCTATGAAAAAGGTTATGTATGCGGTATTTTTCAGAAGTACGGGCTTAGTAAATACAATTAAGCTAGATGGACAAAAGATAGTTACAGCTAAGTGGTAAACTGAAAAATGTTGCCCTGAAGTGTTCAGAGTAGAGTTCCAGACAAGGGATTTATGCTCGACCATGACCATGCATCTTCCCATACGACAGTTTTAATTCTCCAGTTTATGTCTGGAAAAATATAAAAGTAATAGAACATCCGCCGTACGCATGATTTAGCAATGTGTGACTTCTAGCTATTTTTTGGGCTTAACCGCAATTTGCGGGGTAGAAGGTTTTCGTCTGAAGAATAGATGGATACCGCAATTCACGCTTATTTTTTTTTTATTCTCACTGATTTCAGCTTGTCCCTCGTATGTGGAAATATTCCATCCAGCACATTGCGTGGGTGGTTTTTATCCTCCCGGATTAGACAGCTTTAAATTTTAATGCAATTTCCCATTACGCCTTTTTAATATCACATATTCCTTGATTACTTGTGTGCAAGTTTATAAAACATTTTGCAATATTATTAATTTTATTATCTGTCAGTTTGTGTTGTCGTGCATTGATTTTATGAACAAAATCGAATATAAAGTTCCTTACAAAAAAAGGAAAAGCCCCAAAAATTATTTTTGAAGAAACAAGTCCAAGTCAACTATTCGCGAGTGGCCAAAGTGGTCAATAATGTGATCACTTCGGATGTTGAAAAAAAACGAGTGTTTGGTACCGGAAGATGCAATATTAAAGAAGCGACAATTAGCAGGTTTACTAGGTGCTTCAGAAACCACGGTTTTTGGAATTATAGACGAGTACCTTGGAATGACAAAAGTTAGTGCAAGGTGGGTTCCATGAATGCTTTCGTAATTTCAAATGCGTGCCCTAGTAGAGACGTGTGAACAATTTTTAGAGCTTTGTGGGAACGCACCAGACTAATATCGACTGACTTGTCACTGGAGCTGGAACTTGGTTCCATCTTTATGATCCAGAATCGAAACAAATGTCGATGCAGTAGCATGTTAAGAACTCGAGCCACCCCAAGAAGTTTAAAGTCTGCATGAAAAACAATGACAACTGCTTCTGGGGACTGTCAAATTTTGCTGATTGATTATCGGAATAAGGGTAGTACAGTAAATGGAGAGTATTATGCAAGCTTAATGCATGGCCTCAGAGATTCTATTAAAGTGAAAAGACGCGGAAAACTCAAACAAGATTTCTTGTTGCTCCACTACAATGTACCAATGCACAATTCAAGATTTTCAAAAGCCGCTCTTGCTGATTGTGGTTTTGAAGAAATTGATAAAATTGTTAAAATCTACCTTATAGTCCAGATTTAGCACCTACTGACTATTTTTTGTTTTCGAATCTCAAAAAAAAGCTTAAAGGCACAAAATTTAGGAACAATGACGAACTTATAGTACTTAGCTGTGGAGAACCATTTTACAGAGAAACAAACAGAATTGTTTTACCTGTATTCAAAAGCATGGAAACTATATTGAAAATTAAATTGTTATTGATGCTCTAATCTTTTGTTTTCAAGCATCGTCCGGGAAGATAAAAAACAATTATTAACAAACAATAATGTATAATATGAAAGCAGCTAATGTTCTAAAAGCATATAACAAAGCTGGTATTTTAATATGACAAATTTTTAACTTAAATCGTGCTTATATTCAAAAATAGGTTTGGATGTATCAAAATTAATAACACTCACGATAATGGTGTATACTAGGGCTGGGCGAAGTATCGATACATCGTCCAATACCCGATACCATAACTGGTATCGGGTACCCGATACCTCATATAACGAAGGTATCGATTCTTAGGTATCGATTCCAAAGCATCGATTCCAAGGTATCGATTCCAGGGTATCGATTCCAGGGTATCGATTCCAAGGTATCGATTCCAAGGTATCGATTCCAAAGCATCGATACTTTACCGATTCCAGTACTCGCTAAGTATCGATGTATCGGGTAGCGAGGTATCGATTCCAAAGCATCGATACCTATTCCGATTCCGGTACTCGCTAAGTATCGATGTATCGGGTAGCGAGGTATCGGGTAGCGAGGTATCGATTCCAAAGCATCGATACCTATCGATACTTTAGCGATTCCAGTACTCGCTAAGTATCGATGCATCGGGTAGCGATGTATCGGGTAGCTTACCTTTCTGCATTTTTTTAAATGAGTATGCGTACATCATAGGTATATAAGTTGTTGTTTTATGCAAAATGACAATTTAGAATTTTCTTATTTTTCATGCAAGGATTAAAAAAGAACTACATACATGAGTCTGCAGCTAGTATAATTATAATTTTACCTTTCGGAGGCCAATATTTCAACGTCAGTAACTTCACTATCACCGTCTCTTTTGTCTTTCTTTTCAATAATATTAAAATATGTAAAAGGATGAACACATTTTATATGCTTTAGCATATTTGTAGTATTGCCAGTATACTTATATTATTTTTTACATACATTACAACTCACGCCCTGGTCGTTAATTTTATCAAAGTATTTCCAAACTACACTATTTTTTTCGACATTTTGGTACGTACGTATCCACTTATTACACCAAGATATAAGAACAAAGTGATGAAGCTTAAAATGATATGAAATATAAGTGCTTATATTAAACTTTAGACGACGAATAAAGGTAGGAATTATAATAAATCAAAACTAGGGAACAGCAAAAATTTGTTGACACATAATTTGTATAAAGCAGTGTTGAGAGAAATATAGGTGATATTCATATTCATATAAATATAAAACACTTTCCTGTTCTATAGAATGCACAATACACAATACACGACTGTAAATTGGAACTAAAATAAACAAAATATAATATAAATATGTAGTATTAATTAATATAATAAGGTAAAAAAAGTTGGGTCAAGAATTCTTATCAAGCTATTGTAGGTATAAAACGTGCTTGGTTTGTTTCAATTTTGAAATGAATATTTTAGGCTTTTTGTATAATTTTGTAATAGCACGCATATTTGCCTATATTATTTTATCTTTCTGCGTTTTTTAAATGTATATAAAAATAACTTTTTAAGTAAAGAATTTTTAAGTATGTATGCATAATATATATTTTAAAGACGTTGGTTATTATGCGTAGCAAATTCCATATTATGACATAACTTTAATTATTACTAACAAAAAAAACAAAATATCACAATATTGCAAATTTCATACCGTAGTTATGGTAGAATCGGTAAATTAATTTTACATCTCTTGAAACCGATATCAAACAATCGACACCTAGAAAACGGGTTATGAATACTGATTCCTAGGTATCGAAACAAGGTATCGATTCCAAGGTATCGATTCAAGGTATCGATTCCAAGGTATCGATTCCAAGGTATCGATTCCAAGGTATCGATTCCAAGGTATCGATTCCAAGGTATCGATTCCAAGGTATCGATACTTTACCGATTCCAGTACTCAGAATCGATACCGTGCACAGACCCGATACATCGCTAAGTATCGATACCTCGATTGGTATCGGTACCCGATACCGAAAACGCCGGTATCGCCCAGCCCTAGTGTATACCATAATAGGCTTTAAAAGCCTATGGAATTTTAACATGTTAAATCTGTTACGACTTGAGCTTTACGGCACATTAGAATATAACGTAACTAGGACCACGGAACGACCCACCCCCTATTATTACTTTAAAATTTAACCTCTGGTTAATTTTCAAAACAATTTGCCTTTGTCCTTATTTACATTGCAATTGTTATAAATGCCTATATTTTTTTCTGGGTAAGATTACAATGAATGTATATTAATGTTAGATACAAATATACTGTCTGTATGTCAGTGTAAATCAAACATTATTTATTCAAATGTACATATTTGTATATTTTTCAATAATCTAATACATAAGCATCTGTGTAACAGGGATTAAAAAACATTGATAAGGATTATGTAAGATTAGCAGAGATATAAAACTAAAGATGATAGATATATGCTTAAAATAAATGATTTCGGTACACATTATTATAATTTAAATTGGGAAAAGATCGACATATCTATTTACATGCATTTTTTAGGTTGGTGTATATATAATATTTGTGGTAAAAGAAAAAATCTTATTCGATTTGACGAGTTAGTTGGTTTCCGAACTGTGTGAGATTAGCACTTGTGTTTAAACATATATTTGCTCACATCTTTTGAATGATAAGAGGAATTTAGAAATAATGTGGTGGTCGCAACGCGTAAATAAACAGTGAATTGCATAATGTTGATTCGAGATCTGTTAAATGCACACATTTGTTAAGAAATTATGAAAATTTTCTAGACCGATTAATGACATATGATGAAAAATGGAAATTAGATGACAATCGTAGAACATCTCAATGGTTAGATAAATACGAAACTCGAAGGCACACGCTGCAACGCCTTCCATTTCATCAGTAGAAAATTGATGCCCATTTTGAAAATAGTTTGGTGAAGCACACGCAATAAAAAAAATTATCCCATCTTATCTAATGTTGAATGCATAACAACGAATATTGAACGATATATTGAAATTATAGCCTTTGGTAATAATAATACTAATATATAAATTATTATTTATTATAAATAGTATACCTATTTCATATTTTTCAAAAAGAGAAAAGAATTTAAAAAAAAATTGTCGAAATCAAGGTAAATCCATCTCAAGCAGATTTAAAATTCCGTTTCGAATGTGCTAAATTAATAATACAATAATTCGTCCTTGTGAAGCAATAGATTTGTTCTTGATTCCAGATGTACGTGTCACAAGAATGTCAACATTAGACATCAAGTCAGGTGAATCAACCCTGCCAATGACAATATTCCGCATAAATAGAGCGTTGGTGGTCGTTCATCTTTCTGAGAGTAAGACAACGCCGTGTCGCTTAAGTAACTCGTTGTAATCAATTCCACATACGTGATAGCGTCTATCACATTTAGAAGAAAGCATTTAAAAAAATTACTTTGCTTTCGTTGTAAGAGATTAGTCTGAACGCCATATGGATGCATATTCGAGGTTAGAAATAATGTAAACAATGAAAAGAGTTTTAATAGTATCAATATTAACGAAATATTTGCATATTCGAATAATAAATCCAAGAGAACATGATCCCTAAATAGTATATTAAAAAACAAGTTCCAATAGGCAGCATTTTGCCGCACGAGATCAGTTTAGAAAACGAGCCGAGTTTTCTAAAGAGCGAGTGCGGCAAAAGGACTTATGAAACGAGTTTTTTATACTATTTTTTCTATTTTGCATTTTTTACATTAATAATTTGGAATTATTTAATTTGAAAGTTCAGAGTTTTATTTTTATATAAAGCACATTGATACCTGACATTTTCAAATTTAAATCTTGCTATCTGTGAAGTATATTATATTACATATTATTTATTAATTTTCGTTAACATTACTTGATACTTTATTTAAAAATATAAACCTGAGTGACAAAGAAATTAATATATCTTGTTGTCAATTGTATACAATATACGTTGTTTGTGTAGAGTACGTACATATATCATAGCTGTCAAATGTACTTACATTCTTAAAATCAAGTGACAGCAATGATATTTATTTCTGTGTTCGAACAACGATGAATTTCAACATTATTAATTATGTAACGAGACTCAGTTCTAGAATAAGATACTACGAAGGCGATTCGTAAAGTGACTTCCGTTTCGATATCAGCGTGATCGCAGCGTTGCGATGTAGTCTGGTTCAGTATGAGTCTGGCAGTGCTAGTGAGAGAATTGCTCGGATATTCTTTCGTGCTATTTTAGTCGTTTAAAATGCTTGCTGCAATTAAAAATCCCGCCGACTGTGAATGCTGTTATCTGATTTCGGTGTGTAAAGAACATGAAGGCTGCCGAAATTCATCGTGAACTTTGTTCTATTTATAGTAAAAGTGTCATGAGTGACGTGGTGGTTAGAGGACGGGGGAGACTTAGATTACCTTTGAGACGAAAAGACAGTCAATGCAGTGTGGTCGCTCTAACTCTCCTACAAGGAAATCTTTAAAGTGTCGTCAAACTTTTTCTGCGAGAAAAGTCTGGTCACTGTCTTTTGGTACAAGAAAAACGCCCTTCTAGTAAATTTATTGGAACGAGGAACTACAATAAACACTGAATGACAGTGTGTTGCTTAATTCATAGGCGGCAAAGTTCTACGACGAGGGTATTAAGAACCTGGTTTCTCGCTATGACAAATGTCTCAATTTTAATGGCAACTATGTAGAAAAATAGCTGAAAATGCTAGCTTTAAGTTGTACATAATAAAAAACTCTTCGTGTATTGGTAAAAATAAATTGTAAGGAATATTTCTGTTTATTGTTTAATTTTGAATCAAAGTAACATTGAATACAATTAAACGTGGGAGATTATATCTCTTAAAGCATAAATTTCCGTTATAGAGATTCGAATGTTATTTGGCTTGAATGTTAGCTGGCTTATTAGAGTAGCCTTTGCTTTTTGAGTAACCCCATGCAAAAGTCCAAAGGTGTCAGATCTTGGGGGCCAATTTGTATTGCGGGAGATTACACATCCAGAGAATCTCGTGCTTAATAACGCGATGTTTTCTCGTGTTGTGTGGCACATAGCACCGTCTTGTTGAAAATATGTATCATCGATGTCAATTTCATTTAGTCGAGCCCATACAAAATCTTTTAACGTCGCATTATAACGTTCTGCATTTACTGTAATAGTGTTGCCGTGATTGTCCTCAAAGAAAAAAATGGGTCGATTATTCCTCCAGACTATAAACTACGCCAAACTCATACATTTTTGCGTATAAAGCGATCGTTCAAGAATAATTCGAACATTTTCTTCTTTCCAAATACGACAGTTTTGTTTATTAAGTTTCATTTGTTCGCAAAATGGATCTGTTGCTCTTTGTTCCAACATCAAACTAACAAAATTTTTGCATTGAGTTCTCCTCAGAGTTCCTTGAGTTCTTCGGTTAACGGAATTTTGTATGCATGCAACTGAATGTCCTTACGTAAAATTCGCCATAAACTTGTTGGAGTACTGCCTAATTCTGAGATCGTCGTGGGATTGACGTTGATGGATCATTTGCGATACTCTCTCATGCAGCGGCGATATTTTCATCAGGACGTGCACTTTATGGCCTGCCCGAATGAGGTTTGCCTTGAACAGATCCAGTGTCTTCAAATTTTTTAACTAAATCTCGAATTGCTAGCTCAGTAGGATGATTAGAAGCCCCAAAAATACCACGAATTCTGCGATGGGTTTGTTTTATCGACTGACCATTTGCATAATAAAATTACGTTCTGTTAACTCACAATTTTATAGAAACGTACGAAAAAAATTAATATATGTAGTTCTAAAGCCAATTTGTTTTTTAAAATTGCCTATAAGTGAAATTAAGTTAATTAATTAATTCATTAATTTTTTTATCATGTATGATCTGCTGCTGAGCCTGCATTTTATTTTAAGACAATGGGAATAGTAACGAGAAAATGATTTTTCTTTATTCGATTCTGGCCCTGTCGCAGTTAACATACGGGAATCTACCGTTACAAACAACGCTGGGATTTACGTTGAATATAGGTGTAGTCTTTTCTGCGGTTAGGTGCGTTCGCAATAGTATCCTTAATTACGCACATTAATTATAGTGTCGTCGGCATTATTGATATCCACAAAAGAAACATTACAAATAGAAAACTATATGAGCGGTTGACCATATTGCATAAATATTTTGGTAAACAAACATTCACTATTCTTATAAATAGTAAACTTATTGTCCTTTAACAATAAGTCTAAGAATTTTTTTTACAGATCAATGAACTTGAATTTCGGTAAATATAGAATAAACAAAGATATGGACCGATTTTAACTACATTTTGGCCCTAAGAATTTGGAAATTTTTGACGAATTACAAAGAAATTTCTTTTTTGATTTTCAGTTAGAAATTTATACGTATTCTTCAGATTCGCATAGCTTTGACGCTATTCAGTGGTAACCCTATATATTGTTAAATTATATACCGTGTTTTCAATTAATATCTTATTTGAAATGGTTGTGATTTTAATATAAAGTTGGCAAAATTTTGAGAACTGTCATGTTAATGTGAATTCATTGAAATGTGTATGTTCAAGTAGAATATTATCATGTTAGAATTACAAGTTTTTATTGTTGAAAGTTACTATCAAACTGGGAGATTAGAAAATGGACAGTGGGTTTATACAGGCCACTCCAGATAAGAATTTAATTGGAGGCACGGTATGTATATATGTAATGGTTTAGAATAGGAAAGGATAATGAATCTTAAGGGACAGTTTAGTTGAATTATTTAAGATTTTATCCTAGAATACTTTTATTTACATTATTTCGCTTGCGCAATTTCTATTTTAATAGAAAAAATATACAAACGTTTGATTATAATTATTATTGTTATTATTATTGATATTATTAAGAAACGAAGAAAGACAACTTACCATTTCCAAGATAAGATAGAAATAGTGCATAAATTAACGTACTGCTTTCTATTTTATGAAACATATAATACCTCTACTTTGTTCTTCGGACACATTATAAATTAATATTATACAGTAATGTCCGGTTATAGCGAACTCCAAGGGACCGGCAAAAAAGGTTCGTTATAAGCGAAGTTCATTATAAGTGATGATTTTGAAAAAACACCACTATTTTGAGTGAGTCAATTTTTATTCTTTTTTCATATAACAAAATACATTACAAACATTACATGTCTGAAACAACTTGAAAATATTAATTATGTACTAAAAAAACGTATTTATTTTAGTTTTTTTTTTTTGGCAAGATTAATCTCTCTGATGTGCACTTCCACTTCGCTTAGCTTAGTAAGAATATGTTGCGGAGTATTCCGCGTTTGAAGAAAATGATGAACGACTTCAATATTTTGGATTGCATTTGAAGTGGTTGGAACTAGTGGTACTTCGTTATTTTTGGTTTCTTCCTCTTCGTTCTCATCTTCTTCGTTCTCATCGTCAGTCTGATTAGCTGCAGAAGACACAGAAGCTACAATGGCATCATCATCCAAAAATTCCACATTTACAAGGTTGTCATCAACGTGAACGTATTCATTAAAATCATATTCACCAAGAGTGAGTTCATCTTGAACATCGTTAACACTTTCTTCTTGATTTTTTGTGAGCCATTCGACTAATGGTAGATTGTCATCTGAGTCAAATTCATCCTCACGCCTGATAAATCCGCCGTGTCGAAAACAATTAGCGATTGTCTGCTTTGACACTTTTTGCCATGCCATATGGATGAAGTTAATTGCATCCAAGAGACTCACAGTGAAGTTAGTTTGATCATTATCAATAGAATTTATAGTTTTCGAGAGTAGGAATCGTCGGTAATTGCTTTTTAAGCTATGGATAACACCCTGGTCCATGGGCTGCAATTTCGAACTTGTATTCGCAGGCATAAACACCAACTTAATGCACTCCAAATTTTTTACATCCGGATGAGCCGGGCAATTGTCCACTAGTAATAAGATTTTTCGTTTCTTACGACGTAATTCATCATCCCATTCTCGTAGTTCGTTTGTAAAAATTTCGGAGGTCATCCAAGCTCTTCTGTTACATTTATAATTGACTGGTAATCGTACCACATTTTTGAAACATCGGGGGTTTTTGGCCTTTCCGATCACCAATAATTTTCTTTTCTCTGTCCCCAATAAATTTGCTACAACCAAGACGGTAATTCTTTCTTTAGATAACTTTCCACCTGTACAGGTCTCCCCTTTGAATCTTAATGTCTTGTCTGGTGTGAGCTTATAAAACAACCCCGTTTCATCGCCGTTAAAAATGTCCTCATCTCCAAAGTTTTCTCTAATTATTGGCCACTTATTTTCCAACCAGTCATTCACAACATCCATATTAACTGAGGCAGCCTCTCCAACAATTTTTCCGCTGCTGATGTTGTGTCTTCGTTTAAACCTTTCGATCCAACTTCTACTAAATTTTAATTCAGGATCTTCCAACAATTTACTCCCAAGATCTTCAGCTTTAGATTGCAACACGGCACCGCTGATAGTTACATTTTTACTTCTTTGCTGAGAAAACCATTTCAAAAGTCCTTGATCAACTTCGTGCTTAGTAGGTTTTTTAATTTTTTTCACATTTGAGTTTCGTACTTGTTCGAAACTCTTCAATATGGTTTGCCTTCGCTTCCAAATTGTAGCAACCTACAATGAAGTTTTTGTTTAATACATGCATTATCCTGAATTTAGTTTTTTATTACCGTTGATTTACTTAGTCCCATTTCAGTACAAATTTCGCTTTGTTTGACACCTCGTTGCAATCGTTTCACAATATCATGTTTACTTTTCAACGTAAAATATTTACGTTTTTTCTTCGCAACTGCGTCACTCATGGTCTTAAAATCACGTTTGAGAATCAGCGTAAGCACAGATTGATGACTCGACGTCGACTGCTTGCGCAAACTGCTAGAATCGACTACTGCATTTTTGGCGAGATACTCGGGGAAGTCCCTTGTTTTCTAATTATAAGTTCGTTATAACCGAAAACTTTTTACATACAACATGGAAAATAAGGTCCGTTATATCCGAAAGTTTGTTATAAGCGGGTTCGTTATATGCGACAAAAATTAACACGTTTCTTATGGAACCTTGGTTCGTACTTTTCAAACTGGTTCGTTATAACCGAACGTTTGCTATAACCGGGTTCGTAATAACCGGACATTATTGTATATTTATTTTAGCTCTAAATATTTTTCAAATTGTATGAGGTGTTCAAAAATTACTAATTTGTGTATTTGTCAAAGTTATGGTATATGCATAGAATTTATTCACATAACATTTTGTTTTGGAAACATATTGGATATTATTTTATAAAAATTGATTAAAAATAAAAGCATTTATACTCGTCGCCATAAATAAATGAACAACCAGTAAGCGTTGACGTATTTTTGTGAAATTTTTGGGAAACATTTGTATACGCTTGATGTGTTCACACAGCGATATGTTATTTTTTGGTATTTTGAGCCATCTAAGTACGAGTTAATGCACTACACAATTATACGTGTTTCTTTTTCCCCTGTAATGACATAGCCATTCGAGAGGAAGCGATCATACCGGCAAACCTCTCTTGTCTGTGAGATTTCACGAGATATTTTCTTGCTGGTAGGATAAGATTGTGCTTTTCTTGCAGGAGTGAATCTTAAGACGCCACTTCGTCAATCTGCACTGATCACATCGCTTCGATAGAAACGTATGCGTCTGCAGTTGAAGTGGCCATTAGTTAAATATATTGTGTATGTCCATGTGTGCAGATACATATATGTTTTAACATATTTGTATTAATTTCTAAATATGTATTTTGTTCGTACTAACAAACGATGAATATTTCAGCAAAGATACATTCGAAAAGGTTTTAAGTATATCTATACGTTATGCACGTATAACGCTTTTGTTACAATTGAAACAGACATGTAATAAACATATCTGTAACTGTACACATGGACAATACACCTCGTATTTTCAGCATTTACTTCTGCTTAAGACACGTGTTTCTGCCATCTAGGCGTCGTCAGTCAAGCTAGTGAAGCAATGTAATACAAATGATACAAATCTTTATGAATAGATCTGTATCTGTATATAACGGGTGTTCAGAAACATTCGAAGTCAAAGTAGTCCTTGATAATATGAAGTCATGTCTGAGATAGATTGATTTTTGCCAGACAACAGTTGACATTTAATAATTATTACAAATCAGATACTTAAGTAAAGATATACGATTTTTTGTTCAGAGCCCACTTGACTTCGAATGTTTCTGAACACCCGTTACATTACACTGAAATCGCCTACAAGATAAAGCAAATTTCAGCCTATAAGGTGGCACTTTATTATCACATTATTGCATCTGCACCATTCCATAAACCTTTTGTACGCAATTTCATATTGTTGCCTAGATTGTGAGGGCAACAAATCTAATGTCGCTTTATCAGCGGCTTGAATTATTGCACTCGGTATTACTTCATTTTCTTTATTAATACACGAACTCATCTTTTGTACAAATTGTGACAAATTAATTTGACGTAATTTAACGGTTGCGTCCAGTTGTGTCAAAACGTATTCATGAGCTGTCAAATTTGGTCAGTGGAGTTTCATTATATTTTATAATAAAAATTGTGTTTGTAGAAAAAATATTGTACGATACACATGTTAAAAATGCTATTTTATTTCACTCGTAAAACTTTTACTCGTGAAATAAAATCGCACTTTTAACACTTGTATCGTAAATAACTATTATAGCGTTATTTAGGCCTGGTAAAGTGTAAAAGAGTGTCCCTATTCAACAACATGATAATTTTCATGATTTAATTGAGTTTGAACGTGGCAAGATAATCGGCCTATGAGAAGTTGGATTACCTATTCGTGATGTTGCAGATCGTTACGTAGTGTCGTTACAATTGCTCTCTGTTTGCGAAGATGGATGTAAAATAATGAAGAACGATCACATTTACGGCCCGGACGCCCTAGACACGCCACTGATCATTAGCATCGTGCTCTTCTTCGGCTTGTCCCTATTAGGAACCGTTTCTCATCAACAGTGGAAATTGGTAATAAATGGTGAGATTTAATTAATTAATAAATGTCCACACGATCTATATAGCGAAGAATTCGATCTTTTGGACTTAGATCGAAAGATTAGATCGAGAGATACACTGGAATGAGGTATGGAAGCCATCAGTGAGAACTCTTGACTTTATTTATGAGCTCATGATGCTCGTAAAATAATCAGAAGACATACGGCTCTTACTCAAGGTGTGATAGTGTGGATAGCGCTCCACACCATGGAAGTAGATCTCTAGTACGAGGGTGGTCTGAAATGTTTCCGACCTAACAAAGATACAAGACATTTTTTCCTAAAATTTATTTGTATTTTCCTACATAGTTTCCTTGTAAATATATACACTTCTCCCAGCGATGCTCCCATCTCTTCAACCCGTCCAAATAGTACTCGGCGTCTTCCTCTGCACAATAATTGTTTACAAAGGTGATGGCCTCCTCATTTGACCAAAATCTCTGTCCTCCGAGGCCAATTTTGAGATTAGGGAACAAAAAGAAGTCGCTTGGGGCTAGACCTGGTGAGTAAGGAGGGTGGTTAAGCAGTTCAAACCGTAATTCGTGGATTTTCGCCATGGCAACAGTAATTAATCGGCGCCAAAACTCTGATTTATTGTGCCTAAACTGTGCCAGCGTTGGAAATGTTCATTCGAACACGTTTTTGGTCTGACGTCTGACAATTCAACTTTTGGGTTTATTATTATTAAGATGTTGAGTGGAAATTAAGAAAGGTACCGATTGTGAAAGGCAGGTGCGGCGCTGGAGGATAAGGCCTGTAAATGTAATTAGAGAAAAACGGGGAGAATTTCGAAAGGTAATATTCGAACTAAAAATGCATGATAAAGAATGTTTTTTTATGTATACAAGAATGAGCCCAACATTATTTCAACCAGTATCTTCAACTCAGCGGCTACTACTTACTACACTAACTGTTGTAAAGTATAGCAAATGCCAATTAAGTTGGCGTGAGGAGGGGTAAGTTCGCGCAGGATTAAAAGTAGTGGCGAGATTTGTATTTGGTTTTACATCAAATGTCAGATAATTCTAACCTCTGAGCTTGTATCACTTTTTGATCTCCTAGCAAAGACATTATGTTCTGTTAAACGTCAATGACAAATGTATTCTAACAATTACTTGAGTAGTGAGGGTGGACGTTTTTAATAACGGCTTCTGCGCACCCCTCCTCGCGCCAAGTTAATTGGCGCTTGCTATATATATATATATATATATATATATATATATATATATATGTATATATATATATTAAATTATTATCTATTCCCAAAAGAGTCTCACTAGAAATCAACACAAATTTCTAACACAGAAAACCATAAACATTCCCATTGACACGCTTTTGTTATATCACATTTCCCGCCTTTTCTATAATTTTGTTAGCAATCGATTCAGTTTTGAAATTTCCAAAACATTATTTTACTAAAATTGTCCGTAAATAAACGTAAGAAATACATAAAGTTGAATTTATTTCAATTTTACGTCCATTGTGAACAAGGACTAATAGACTACTTCAAAGCGTAAGAAACCGAGTAGAATCGGCGTATTATCAGTATGATGAATTGATACGATGAACTTTTCATCGTTTCTTAATACGAATAAAGTACATATTTTCTGAAAATTTCATCAAAAAATATACAACGTTTATGTTTTATACTGTTACATTCATGATATTTAAGGTCATATTTAAAAGCGAACGATTGTATTTGCTTATTGTGAATTTGGACCAAAAGTAAATGCAAAAGTTTTTATTCGAGCAGATGATGATTAGTTGTAACGATAATTCGAAAGGCAGGTTCCATTATTCCCAGTAGAATTTATGCTAAGTAATTTTTTTGTTCTATATATAAAATTGCTTTTACATCCCGAACCTTTTTATAATCCAAGAATTATGAACTAAAAAATTGGATATTTATGATACGACGCGATGTTCTAATAAGTTGAAACATTTTTTTATAGTTTTTTTTTGACAAATTTCCTGACGAAAAAACAACAAGCAATAACATGAATCTCATTTGTGAATTAGTAATTTTACAAAAACAAATTTTAAAATTAAGAGCAATGATTTTCTTTAGCAAACAGAGTTTTTTGGAAGATAATTAGAATACGATACAATATTATATAATATAATCTATTACATTATATATAATCCATCAAGTTATTGTAGAATATATAACAGTGTACGGCCCTTCCTATCTGTCAATCAGCATGGTTTCATTTCTGGATAGTCCACAGTTACAAACTTGACAGATCGCAGATCGCGCAATACCTCTCTAATGTTATTGATCAACGCAAACAGGTCGATGTCATCTATACAGACTTTTCAAGAGCATTCGATTCTATTGATCAAAATGTACTTCTGGCCAAAATGACAAATTGGCTTTTGCCCAGCTCTTGTTACGCTAATGGCATCTTACTTGTCGGATAAAAAAGGCTACCTTTTCTGCAATGGTTATTCTTCTGATGATTTTTTGATATCGTCTGGCGTCCCACAGGGCTCAAATCTAGGTTCTTTACATTTGAATATATACGTAAATGATCTTATGGATGACCTTGGTTATGAATGCCTGGGGTATGCCGATGATTTGAAAATTTTCAGTATTATCAGTAGGGCTGGGCGATACCGGCGTTTTCGGTATCGGGTACCGATACCAATCGAGGTATCGATACTTAGCGATGTATCGGGTCTGTGCACGGTATCGATTCTGAGGACTGGAATCGGTAAAGTATTGATACCTTGGAATCGATACCTTGGAATCGATACCTTGGAATCGATACCTTGGAATCGATACCTTGGAATCGATACCTTGGAATCGATACCTTGGAATCGATACCTTGGAATCGATACCTTGAATCGATACCTTGGAATCGATACCTTGATTCGATACCTAGGAATCAGTATTCATAACCCGTTTTCTAGGTGTCGATTGTTTGATATCGGTTTCAAGAGATGTAAAATTAATTTACCGATTCTACCATAACTACGGTATGAAATTTGTAATAATTAAAGTTATGTCATAATATGTAATTTGCTACGCATAATAACTAACGTCTTTAAAATATATATTATGCATACATACTTAAAAATTCTTTACTTAAAAAGTTATTTTTCTATTTTGCGTTCGAAATGAACTCATTATGAAACCCAAAACAGTATCGAAATGAGCTTCATTTCGATACGCTTTTTTTCATTTTTCAATGTTGGCGTTGTTCGAATACAGAAATAAATATCATTGCTGTCATTTGATTTTAAGAATTTATGTACATTTGACAGATATGATATATGTCCGTATTTTACACAAACAACGTATTGCAGTGGAATTTACTTTGAAATTGCTTATTTATTTTTTTATTCACACTACAGCTTATATCGCCGGCTATTCAGTCTAGTAGAATCCACGAACTGCCATCTCATGAATCGTTCCTCACGGAAAGGGATTTAATGTCGTTTTCCAGAATAAAACCATAAACACAAATAAAACACGAGTCAATTCCTTTATATTAATGTAATTAAAAAAAATAAAAAAAATCCCTCTACAAAGTGTATAGGGTGCTAAAGCATCATCAAACAGTAGCAATGAGGAAACACTCTTTGTGAATAATGACTCGCACACAGAGAAAAACCTCTTCTGAATCACGATCAAACATAAAACTAATAAATATTAGTGAAATCTGTCAAGTTTAACCTCTACTGTGACCCCTTCAAACAAATATCAAAAACAAATTAGTTTTCAAAACTCACGATAGTTGAAATTTACTCATACGCCAAAAATAACATAACAAGGTCAAACCCCACTACAGAAACTCCAACCTTGAATTCAAAATGTTCTCGAAATATTATTTAAAAAAAAAAACTTCCCTTATAAAAACATGACAACTTTCGCTAATATCCATATACTACTTTCAAACATACATTATTACAATAAATACAAGAAATTATAACAATGAAAATAATCCTGATATCAAATATATATAAATAAAATAATTTTTTTATCAACTTACATAGATCTATGTGTGATTTTATAAAATACACGAGAGATATCTTTTTCACAAAATTTCAAATAAACATAAAACACTCGCATAAATCGAATTTAAATTAACTTGCACCTTACACTAAATGCAAAAACAAAATACAACCCGAATTTATACAACAAAGAATAAAATTGATTATCTTATTCTTTAATAAACCAAACACTTTAACAGTCAAGATATCTCTAAATCAAAATGAAATTTCCATATCCGCTTATCCATTCCCACCATCTAAAAATCAAAATATATATAACCAACACATTTTAACAAATACAATATCCGAAAAAGCGGCAAGTTCAATTCCTTGGTCAACCTAAATATACGAGGGCTAATCATAATTTCATACATTATAAAATTTATTTCATTTATAAAATAATATATATATCTATAACGATCCCCGTCTGAAATAAATAAACATACAACTGAAATAGTTAATTTTTTTTAGAATGTCCCTATTACAGAGTTCAAAATCGTTCAATCATTTTCCTTACTTGTCCAAGGAAAATCCATGACATGATTCCCCGAAGTTATCCGAGAACAAAGTCAGAACATCCCTGAGCTTTTTTCAAGGATAACTTCAGCACAGCACTCGAGACAGTACCGCACCCTGTCTTTGTTCCCCGCACTAACTTGTTGTATTAATGTTGACCAGGATCTTCATCGTTCTGATGCTGTAGTGTGATAAACGGATGCAATGCACTGATGTGATATCGTCCCCATATACATTCTGTATATAATTTTTGAATATATATAAATGTCTTATTTGACTTAAAACATTTTATCTTTTATGTCGTTTTACTTGACATAATTTATTTTAATGTCATATTGCTTGACATTTTCGAATGGGCTTCGTTACAAACATCACAGACGAAGGAACACGCCGAAGCAGCAGTCATCCCCGTCGAATCCTCGAGCACTCTCCCGATCACATGGACATGAACATTTCCAACGAATTTTCATAAATAAAAGAAAAACATAGCATCAAAATCTCATATACCAAATCATCATCATAAACAAATTCATAACACCATTAATTTCCAAGCAATAATAATAATAATAACAATAATAATCAACAATAATATCATGAGCTCAATTTCTTCTTCTTATATTTTTATATAATTTTAATTTTTTTCAACGCAATTCCCATTATCAAAATTTTTTTATACGCAGATAAATTTTAATTAATTAATTATGTCAACAATAAATTTTATTTTATAACTCATTCTGTATATCTATTTGCTTAATCCAATTCATTACCAGGTCAGTTAAATCAGCACATCGTAAACCATCCTATTCAAATATTTTTATTCATTAACCTTTTTACACATGCCAATAATTCTTTTTCTATATATTCATAAATACCATAATTTTATTTCAACAATATATATATCTCTATTATCATAATAACTTTTTTCATATATCAACGACGAAATTCTATTTAAATATATCGACGAAAATTTTTTCTATAAATACACTTTCATTTTCATATAAATATTTCATATATTTATTTCATATATTAGCGACGAAAATTTTTTCATATTCAATATCATATACCTTTTTATCACGACGAAATTCACTTTTTTATTTTACTTCTACATCCTCTTCTTATACTAATAATCTTATCCTAATTATCTTTTACGTTAAATCCATTTCAGTATCATTTATCAAATCCTATTTACTTTTCCAAATTTTATTCATATATCCTTTTGTTACAACACATTCCAATTAGTTACCTCAAAAGCAAAAATCCTTATATCTCGCATATTCCTCTAAATAGTTTACAACGAAATTTATCATTAAGTTGGGCCTATTCAAAAATATCCGACAGTAAATAATTTGTAGTTTCATTTTTACTTTTACCTTACTATAAAATGTGGGTCTATTTAATTTAAATTTAGTACCCCTATACTTCCTAATTTTCAGAGTATAATATTTTAACATTTCATTATTGACATGGGTCTGATTTATATTGTTTAAAAAACAGTTGATTTTAAAATTAGCATTACGGGAATTTTTGCGTTTACTTTCTATATAATTATTCAAATTATATTTATAAATGATATTTCTAGAAATCAATTTCTTTTTAACTTTAGTTCGTCTATCGTTAATATTATTAACGACAACTGCTTGTTTATTTAATTTATTACTCATTTTATCGTGAATACTTTCTTCCATCCTACATTCTAACTTAGCATTTGTTTTACTTATATTCAATTCTGTTTTCTCGTTAGTTTCAAACTTAATTTTATTTAATGTAATTTCTTCGCTTACCCTAATTTGATTATTTCTTCTTCCTATTTCTATATCCATATCATTTCCCTCGTCCTGTGGCATAGATTCCTCCCCAGGCACGTCCTCTAAACTTTCTTTTGTAATTGTTGATTCGTTTTCTCCTTGTAGCATTATTATTGATTCCTTTTCTTCTAGTTCCATTATTTTTAATTCCTTTTCTTCTGTTGCTTGTTTTTCCTCGACGTGTGGTATTTTACTTTTATTTATTGTGTTTTCCTTGTTTATTTGATTGTTACTGGTTCCTGGTGCCATTTGATCCATTATCCCTATTATTTCATCCATTTCTCTTTCCATATCATTATAGTTTTGTTTTATTTCATTGTAACTTTGTTGCATTTGTTGTTTCATTTCCATTTGTTGTTGTTTCATTTCCATTGCCATTTGCATCATTGTGTGCATCATATCCATAATCCCTTGACTCCTGTCTTCATTGTGTCCTCCTTCATGTATGTAACCAGCATTACCCATTCTTTGTTTCAAATTTTCCATTATATTTTCCATATTTGAATTATATTGTTTTATTTCTTCCATTTATACGTTGGACTCGCCAAAATTGTAAATTATCTTGTATTTCCACTTTGCTTCATTCTTCATTCGCCGACACGCTGGGCTGCCAAAATTGTGCAGTGGAATTTACTTTGAAATTGCTTATTTATTTTTTTATTCACACTACAGCTTATATCGCCGGCTATTCAGTCTAGTAGAATCCACGAACTGCCATCTCATGAATCGTTCCTCACGGAAAGGGATTTAATGTCGTTTTCCAGAATAAAACCATAAACACAAATAAAACACGAGTCAATTCCTTTATATTAATGTAATTAAAAAAAATTAAAAAAATCCCTCTACAAAGTGTATAGGGTGCTAAAGCATCATCAAACAGTAGCAATGAGGAAACACTCTTTGTGACTAATGACTCGCACACAGAGAAAAACCTCTTCTGAATCACGATCAAACATAAAACTAATAAATATTAGTGAAATCTGTCAAGTTTAACCTCTACTGTGACCCCTTCAAACAAATATCAAAAACAAATTAGTTTTCAAAACTCACGATAGTTGAAATTTACTCATACGCCAAAAATAACATAACAAGGTCAAACCCCACTACAGAAACTCCAACCTTGAATTCAAAATGTTCTCGAAATATTATTTAAAAAAAAAAAACTTCCCTTATAAAAACATGACAACTTTCGCTAATATCCATATACTACTTTCAAACATACATTATTACAATAAATACAAGAAATTATAACAATGAAAATAATCCTGATATCAAATATATATAAATAAAATAATTTTTTTATCAACTTACATAGATCTATGTGTGATTTTATAAAATACACGAGAGATATCTTTTTCACAAAATTTCAAATAAACATAAAACACTCGCATAAATCGAATTTAAATTAACTTGCACCTTACACTAAATGCAAAAACAAAATACAACCCGAATTTATACAACAAAGAATAAAATTGATTATCTTATTCTTTAATAAACCAAACACTTTAACAGTCAAGATATCTCTAAATCAAAATGAAATTTCCATATCCGCTTATCCATTCCCACCATCTAAAAATCAAAATATATATAACCAACACATTTTAACAAATACAATATCCGAAAAAGCGGCAAGTTCAATTCCTTGGTCAACCTAAATATACGAGGGCTAATCATAATTTCATACATTATAAAATTTATTTCATTTATAAAATAATATATATATCTATAACGATCCCCGTCTGAAATAAATAAACATACAACTGAAATAGTTAATTTTTTTTAGAATGTCCCTATTACAGAGTTCAAAATCGTTCAATCATTTTCCTTACTTGTCCAAGGAAAATCCATGACAGTATGTTGTATACAATTGACAACAACATATAATATATATGTTTCTATGTCACTCATGTTTATATTTTTAAATGAAGTATCAAGTAATGTTAACGAAAATTAGTAAATAATATGTAATATAATATACTTCGCGGATAGCAAGATTTAAATTTGAAAATGTCAAGTATCAATGTGACCAACTGCATGCTTTATATAAAAATTAAACTCTGAACTTTCAAATTAAATAATTCCAATTTAAGCAATTTATTAATGTAAAAAACGCAAAATAGAAAAAATAGTATAAAAAACTCGTTTCATAAGGCCTTTTGCCGCACTCGCTCTTTAGAAAACTCGCCGCTATCGCGGCTCGTTTTCTAAACTGATCTCGTGCGGCAAAATGGTGCCTTATGAAACTTGTTTTTTAATATACTATTTTATATACATTTAAAAAACGCAGAAAGATAAACTAATATAGGCAAATATGCGTGCTATTACAAAATTATACATAAAGCCTAAAATATTCATTTCAAAATAGAAACAAACCAAGCACGTTTTATACCTACAATAGCTTCATAAGAATTCTTGACCCAACTTTTTTTACCTTATTATATTAATTAATACTACATATTTATATTATATTTTGTTTTATTTTAGTTCCAATTTACAGTCGTGTATTGTGCATTCTATAGAACAGGAAAGTGTTTTATATTTATATGAATATGAATATCACCTATATTTCTCTCAACACTGCTTTATACAAATTATGTGTTAAGAATTAAGAAATACTGAAAAAACAAGCCTATCAACGCGAGGAAACGTACAGACGACCGTTTCGTTCTAATTGGAACTTCTCAATGCACGGCATTCCCTTTCGATGACGACCTTGCTTTTTCATCTCTATACTTTCTGTATATATAGTTAACATTTGGAATTTACTGCAAGTGAGAATTAATGAATATTAAATCACATTCTTACATGTAAATGTCGACTTATTTAATGCGTATAAATCTACAATCCGTCAAACTAAGTTTGCACTAGTATGCAGAACACACTCTTTCGCGACAACGAACTTCCTGGTGATTAGGTTAATTAAGAATTAAGAAATACTGAAAAAACAAGCCTATCAACGCGAGGAAACGTACAGACGACCGTTTCGTTCTAATTGGAACTTCTCAATGCACGGCATTCCCTTTCGATGACGACCTTGCTTTTTCATCTCTATACTTTCTGTATATATAGTTAACATTTGGAATTTACTGCAAGTGAGAATTAATGAATATTAAATCACATTCTTACATGTAAATGTCGACTTATTTAATGCGTATAAATCTACAATCCGTCAAACTAAGTTTGCACTAGTATGCAGAACACACTCTTTCGCGACAACGAACTTCCTGGTGATTAGGTTAATTAAGAATTAAGAAATACTGAAAAAACAAGCCTATCAACGCGAGGAAACGTACAGACGACCGTTTCGTTCTAATTGGAACTTCTCAATGCACGGCATTCCCTTTCGATGACGACCTTGCTTTTTCATCTCTATACTTTCTGTATATATAGTTAACATTTGGAATTTACTGCAAGTGAGAATTAATGAATATTAAATCACATTCTTACATGTAAATGTCGACTTATTTAATGCGTATAAATCTACAATCCGTCAAACTAAGTTTGCACTAGTATGCAGAACACACTCTTTCGCGACAACGAACTTCCTGGTGATTAGGTTAATTAAGAATTAAGAAATACTGAAAAAACAAGCCTATCAACGCGAGGAAACGTACAGACGACCGTTTCGTTCTAATTGGAACTTCTCAATGCACGGCATTCCCTTTCGATGACGACCTTGCTTTTTCATCTCTATACTTTCTGTATATATAGTTAACATTTGGAATTTACTGCAAGTGAGAATTAATGAATATTAAATCACATTCTTACATGTAAATGTCGACTTATTTAATGCGTATAAATCTACAATCCGTCAAACTAAGTTTGCACTAGTATGCAGAACACACTCTTTCGCGACAACGAACTTCCTGGTGATTAGGTTAATTAAGAATTAAGAAATACTGAAAAAACAAGCCTATCAACGCGAGGAAACGTACAGACGACCGTTTCGTTCTAATTGGAACTTCTCAATGCACGGCATTCCCTTTCGATGACGACCTTGCTTTTTCATCTCTATACTTTCTGTATATATAGTTAACATTTGGAATTTACTGCAAGTGAGAATTAATGAATATTAAATCACATTCTTACATGTAAATGTCGACTTATTTAATGCGTATAAATCTACAATCCGTCAAACTAAGTTTGCACTAGTATGCAGAACACACTCTTTCGCGACAACGAACTTCCTGGTGATTAGGTTAATTAAGAATTAAGAAATACTGAAAAAACAAGCCTATCAACGCGAGGAAACGTACAGACGACCGTTTCGTTCTAATTGGAACTTCTCAATGCACGGCATTCCCTTTCGATGACGACCTTGCTTTTTCATCTCTATACTTTCTGTATATATAGTTAACATTTGGAATTTACTGCAAGTGAGAATTAATGAATATTAAATCACATTCTTACATGTAAATGTCGACTTATTTAATGCGTATAAATCTACAATCCGTCAAACTAAGTTTGCACTAGTATGCAGAACACACTCTTTCGCGACAACGAACTTCCTGGTGATTAGGTTAATTACGTACGTTACTGTACGTTTCCTCGCGTTGATAGGCTTGTTTTTTCAGTATTTCTTAATTCTTAATTAACCTAATCACCAGGAAGTTCGTTGTCGCGAAAGAGTGTGTTCTGCATACTAGTGCAAACTTAGTTTGACGGATTGTAGATTTATACGCATTAAATAAGTCGACATTTACATGTAAGAATGTGATTTAATATTCATTAATTCTCACTTGCAGTAAATTCCAAATGTTAACTATATATACAGAAAGTATAGAGATGAAAAAGCAAGGTCGTCATCGAAAGGGAATGCCGTGCATTGAGAAGTTCCAATTAGAACGAAACGGTCGTCTGTACGTTTCCTCGCGTTGATAGGCTTGTTTTTTCAGTATTTCTTAATTCTTAATTAACCTAATCACCAGGAAGTTCGTTGTCGCGAAAGAGTGTGTTCTGCATACTAGTGCAAACTTAGTTTGACGGATTGTAGATTTATACGCATTAAATAAGTCGACATTTACATGTAAGAATGTGATTTAATATTCATTAATTCTCACTTGCAGTAAATTCCAAATGTTAACTATATATACAGAAAGTATAGAGATGAAAAAGCAAGGTCGTCATCGAAAGGGAATGCCGTGCATTGAGAAGTTCCAATTAGAACGAAACGGTCGTCTGTACGTTTCCTCGCGTTGATAGGCTTGTTTTTTCAGTATTTCTTAATTCTTAATTAACCTAATCACCAGGAAGTTCGTTGTCGCGAAAGAGTGTGTTCTGCATACTAGTGCAAACTTAGTTTGACGGATTGTAGATTTATACGCATTAAATAAGTCGACATTTACATGTAAGAATGTGATTTAATATTCATTAATTCTCACTTGCAGTAAATTCCAAATGTTAACTATATATACAGAAAGTATAGAGATGAAAAAGCAAGGTCGTCATCGAAAGGGAATGCCGTGCATTGAGAAGTTCCAATTAGAACGAAACGGTCGTCTGTACGTTTCCTCGCGTTGATAGGCTTGTTTTTTCAGTATTTCTTAATTCTTAATTAACCTAATCACCAGGAAGTTCGTTGTCGCGAAAGAGTGTGTTCTGCATACTAGTGCAAACTTAGTTTGACGGATTGTAGATTTATACGCATTAAATAAGTCGACATTTACATGTAAGAATGTGATTTAATATTCATTAATTCTCACTTGCAGTAAATTCCAAATGTTAAATTATGTGTTAACAAATTTTTGCTATTCCCTAGTTTTGATTTATTATAATTCCTACCTTTATTCGTCGTCTAAAGTTTAATATAAGCACTTATATTTCATATCATTTTAAGCTTCATCACTTTGTTCTTATAACTTGGTGTAATAAGTGGATACGTACGTACCAAAATGTTGAAAAAAAATAGTGTAGTTTGGAAATACTTTGATAAAAATAACGACCAGGGTGTGAGTTGTAATGTATGTAAAAAAGAATATAAGTATACTGGTAATACTACAAATATGCTAAAGCATATAAAATGTGTTCATCCTTTTACATATTTTAATATTATTGAAAAGAAAGACAAAAGAGACGGTGATAGTGAAGTTACTGACGTTGAAATATTGGCCTCCGAAAGGTAAAATTATAATTATACTAGCTGCAGACTTATGTATGTAGTTCTTTTTTAATCCTTGCATGAATCCTTGCAATTCTAAATTGTCATTTTGCATAAAACAACAACTTATATACCTATGATGTACGCATACTTATTTAAAAAAATGCACAAAGGTAAGCTACCCGATACATGGCTACCCGATACATCGCTACCCGATACATCGATACTTAGCGAGTACTGGAATCGCTAAAGTATCGATGCTTTGGAATCGATACCTCGCTACCCGATACATCGCTACCCGATACCTCGCTACCCGATACATCGATACTTAGCGAGTACCGGAATAGGTATCGATGCTTTGGAATCGATACCTCGCTACCCGATTCATCGCTACCCGATACATCGATACTTAGGCGAGTACTGGAATCGGTAAAGTATCGATAGGTATCGATGCTTTGGAATCGATACCTTGGAATCGATACCTTGGAATCGATACCCTGGAATCGATACCTTGGAATCGATGCTTTGGAATCGATACCTTCGTTATATGAGGTATCGGGTACCCGATACCAGTTATGGTATCGGGTATTGGACGATGTATCGATACTTCGCCCAGCCCTAATTATCAGCAGCAACCACGACGATTGTATTAAACTTCAAGCTGACCTCTACAGGATTCGGAACTGGTGCCACTTAAATCAAATTGTTTTAAATGTAAAAAAAATGCGCCGTCGTTTCTTATACTAGGTGTTCCAAACCAGCTACACTTTACTCGTCCGGCTCTGAGTCAGTTGCTAGAAAGGCATTGTTTAAGGACTTGGGAGTACTCTACGATAATAGTCTTACATTTACCGAGCACATATAGTTTTTTGTCTTATAGTAGGAAGTCTCTCGGTTTTCTTGGGAGATTATGTCACAATTTTTCTTGAACATAACAGTATTAAGGTACTATACTATGCCCTTGTTCGATGCAGGTTTGAATATGCATCTACCGCCTGGTATCCACATTATCTACACCAGCAAATCTCGGTCGAACGTATTCAGAGGAGATTCTTAAAATACATGTATAGAATGGACGGCATTTACCCTGTCCCTGTCGACAATCTGCATTTACTGACTCAGTATAATTTTGTGTCACTGTCCTGTCGTAGGGAAGATTATAATGCAAAGTTTTTATGTAATCTTCTAACATAAAAGATCGCCGCTACTCGCTCAAATAAATTTTAATGTACCAACTCGTACCACCCGCAATTTTGACGTTGTTAACATCCCGACTGCGAGAACCAATATTTTAATGAAATCTCCTTTATACCATATGGCCACTAATTTTAATAAGCATAGCTCTATGGGTTAGTGTTTGTGTGTTACTTATGTACGGGTGCGTGATCATTTACTTATTTGGCAATGAGATTATTGTTATGCTGTGTTTTTTTTACAGACATTAAATAGTTTAATTTTGTATAATGTCCTATAATTGGTTTGTTAATTGTTGGCCAATAAAGATCATTATTATTATATACATAAGTTAGTAATAAAAGAATAACATATTGGCCCACCATTTGGGCCTTCTTCCTCGAAATAATAATTCCTCTTAATAACATTATTAGTGGATTGTTTATCCCTATGCAATAAATTCCTAATAGATTTTTGTCTTGCTTCTGGGATCATCTGTCACATCTCGTCCATCTCTTTGAATGTTTTATCCCATTCAGACACATCCAATTTTTCATAGGATTTTCGTCATAGGCCATAGTTAATATACTCTTAAAATTTCGATCACCTATTTCTACGCCAAAATACACATTCAAATTATCTATTATCTTCTTAATAACTAACCTCTATCAGCTTGATATTTACGCTAGGATTCGTTTAAACATATTGAAAAACTAATATTCGTGTGATTTTGATACAGTTACGTCACAGGTTGTACTATGCGGCCATTCGAAAGAATTCAAATCTAATATCTCGCATGTGTATATATTAGGTAAATTGTCTTACAAAGAACTATGACGCTATTTTATCTAACAGAGTTTAGCAGACGTTCAATTGTCACTATTGTTTTGAATCGCTCGGCAGTCTTTTGTATTCTTCCAACTAACTTCATCAGATAGTACATAGTCAACGAATGCGATATCCTACAAATTCTTACAACTAAAGATTTTGTTGTAAAACACGTCGTTCTCATACTTTATGTTCTAGTAAATATAAAGTTGCCTACAATGTTTCGCATTCTCCTTTACAATCCTCAAGTTGACTATTACTTTCTCTGAGAAACAAACATCCAAAAAGAAGATTAATTGCTGAAGAAAACATTGTCTCAGTTGCCGTTTAAATATCCTTATGCTGACTTTAGTTGCTTTTCTCTGTGCATTTTCTTAAGAAGCGGTTTTGCTCTCACAACTTTCCCCTAGCTTCTCATAATCGGTGTTATAATATCGTTACACAGATATTTATATCTTTATTAAATTATCGTTATCGGGCTTCTCTTACTGTTAGTGTCGGATTACGTTCAAATAAGCAGTAGTAGTAGTAGTGTAATAGTACGAGGACGGGTTGACTTATTCGCGCGATCGTTTAGAGTAGGCCGTGAAATTAAAAAAATACGCATCACATTTTGACAACTGATACCTTGTCAGTTTACTGTTAGTGTTTGATAAATTTGTGACAAAGCGTATTTCGTAGGCAATTTTGTCAATTTTACCCTGCTACCAATTAAGTGAAAATGGATAATTTTGAACAGCTTGCAGTAGCTAAGTATCTTTTAAAGAAAGACATGTCCTTTACCGAAATCCACGATGATATGTGAGATAGGCTGGATGAGGGTTGTTCTTCGTATACAACCGTAAAAAACGGGGAAATAAATTTAAGAATGGCAGAAGCAGCTCAGAAGATGATCCCCGCAATGGACGGCCGAAAGCGGCTACAAGTCCAGAAATGGTGGATAAAGTCCAAGATTTGTTGCTAAGTGACCGACGATTGAAAATGTAAGAAATATCATAGGCAGTGGGCATTTCAAAGGTGTTTTACATTTTGCACGAAGAACTTGATATGAGAAAGCGTTCGGCAAGATAGGTGCCGCGTTTGCTGACGGCGGATCAAAGTGTTCGCTGTCAAATATAGATGAATAATTTAGAAATTTTAAAATGGAACACAACAGATTTTTTGCGCCGATTTGTTACTTGTGACGAAACAGGAATTCATTATTATACACCCGAATCTAAACAACAGTCGAAGATGTGGACTAAACGTGTAGAACCAACTCCAATGAAGGTCAAGGCAGTTTTATCGGCGAGAAAGGTGATGGCACCAGTATTTTGGGATGCAAAAAGAGTATTGTTGATAGACCGTATTAGGCAAGTCTTCTAGATCGCTAGAAAACAGCTATCGCTGAAAAGCGTCCGGGAATGGTTAAGAAGAAAGTGCTCTTTCACTAATTATCATGTTGCTGCAAAAAAAATGAAGAATTAAGGTGCGAATTAGTACCGCGCCCATATTCGCCAGACCTAGCGCCATCTGACTTTCATCTATTCCTTAAATTTTTTCTCGGAGGCAAAAAATTCTGCACAAATAAAGAGCTAACTTCAACAGTGGACGATTGTTTGTAGGTTTAGAAGAAAATCACTTTTGAGACGGAATAAAGAAGCTTGAACACAGATGGACTAATTGTATCAAATTAAGGCATTATTTAAAAAAATTAAGTTTGTTTATTTAACGATCGCTTCGATTGTTTCTGTACGATCGCGCGAATTAATCAACCCGCCCTCATAGTAACCCTTTTTTTAATTATTAGATCGCTTTTGTTCAGGGCTTTTTTACATTTTTACTGTTTTCTAGAGTTGAGTTTGAGTTTCTATTATACGTACAAATTGATTGGATAAAGCTGTTCCATTCTTATTTATTTACCGTTAATGTTTTCAAATCGTTTTAGTTCTTATTCATTCTTTTACTTTCTTTCAACGTTGTTTTCCTTCATCTCTGGCTTGGTTTGCCTCGTCATCGTTTCTCTTTCACATTGTGTTCCAAGTTCTGCTTGGTAATAGCCCGGTTTTCCTTCCTCATTGTATATCCAATTCACCATCACTTCCTGCAATTGATTGATATTTCTATTTGCTCTGGATTAGTACTTCGCCACAAGTCTTCATTAGCAATGTTTCGTATCCGTACAATAATACGCTGTTAACATTAATATTAAATATTCTTAATTTAATATCCGTCTTAAATTCTTTTGACATTCACATTTTACGTAGAATGTTGTACATATTCTACCTGTGCCTTTCATATTATATTTTGAATGTCTTTTTAGCACTTGCCTTTTATAAATAAGCAGATTAGCATGCTATGTTGTTCTATATGTACTTCAAACCGTTTAATATATTTTCACTTAATTGCAAATAATTCTTTGGGTACCGATTTACAAACACATTTGATCTGAAATCGAACTAATAAAGGGGATTTGATTGCACGCGCATCTATTATATATACATAAGTTTCCGATAGCGGTGCTAACGTAGCGATTAGATGATTACTCTAAAATACCGATATGCGTACTGATACGTATACTTATGAATGAATACCAATAAATAATAAATAAAAGTATAAATTTATAAAACGTGCTGGAATACTTACCGTTTTAAACGTCTATACATAACTTGAACACAAATAATGTCACCATTTTTTCCGTATATGCTTTGCACTATTCACATGCCTTTGGCAGTTATATTTTGTTGTACACGAGAGCAGTATTTCACGAACTTTGCATTTTATTGTACATACTACCAGCGTAAACTAAATCCGGAAAGCCACTCATTAATTTCTGTGCTTCGTGGTAGAATGGTTTCTTTATAGCTTTTGACATTATTGATTTATTATTTCTTACTTTACACGAAATAACTGTACTATATCGCAGCCGCCTTGAGATTGGACACACATCGGAAACATGTACATATAAACTGTAATATATGCGCGTGCAACCTAATTTACTTCCGCTGCGACATTGCGTTTGCTCCCAAATGGGCATCTTTATTTATGGCGCCTTGGCTATTACTAACCGTATTTTACTTTTTGAAATTGTAATTACATCTAAAATTTCAACTTAAAAACGTTTTGTTAATCATTAGAGTTCTTTCGCTACAGATGCAGGTCATAGATTTGTGATTTTTAGTTATAAAATTTTTTTGAAATAGTTTTTCACATTTTTTTAATGTAATACGACCTGCAACTACAAACAGAAAATTAATGAAATACATCGATTACACAGGTCTGCAACCAAAGAAACTGCACAGGATTTTGATAGTGTTTCAAAAAATTCCATATCGTTAGGTTTTCTTGCAAAACTCGTGTCTGTTTCATTTAGAGTGAAATGCCCGTTTACTGAAAAGTGATTAATCTTACTGGCTGGGTTGACCATGTTTCTACATGTTTGCAGAGTATCAAGAATGAGTATAAACAAGAGTACTGTCAGATTTGATCATGTTTCATCATATAAATAAATGAAATACAAATAAAACTAATGGTTAAAATCTTCACTTTTTTAATACGTAATCGTAAAACGACAATTGTTTCGCCAGCGCAGTGGCTTCATCAGGTACGTACAGCACGTTACAATCTCAAAAACAATTGTCGTCGTTTTACGATTACGTATTAAAAAGGGGAAGATTTTAACCATTAGTTTTATTTCTATTTTCAATTATGGATCTTCATCAAGTAAAAGCCGAATCAATTCAATTTTAAATAAATAAGTTCAGGATCTCGGTTGCTGTATAAGCCACACTCGGTTTATATTTTGCATTCAAACGCGACTGTATCGTATTTTTAGTTATATATTATAGCTCCAAGAGGTTGTGTTATTTCTCCTTACAACTTTTGTTTTATTTATGGTAAATACACTGTTAGAAGTCAACAACAAAAAAAAAAAACAGTTTTGTAAAGAAAGTGTATTTCGCTTACTTCAAGTTGAAACTTTGGGATCAAGGCAAACCTGAGATTGTCATAAGGTGTGCAGAAGGTGGGACGAAGATCTTCGTTTGTGGTTTGAGGGTAAAGAACATTCATTTCGTTTTGGTATTCCTATGATGTGTCGTAAACAGCAAAACCACACTACCGACTGCTATTTCTGTTCGGTAGATGTGAAAAGTTTTAATACAAAAAAGAAAATTAAAATATCTTACCCAAACCTTTATTCAGCTATTCGCCCAGTGCCTCATAGCTCCGAAATACTAGTTCCACATCCATCTTCCAGTTTGGATGATATCCTGAGTGATTCTGAGGTTGGAAACCAAATTATCTCCTTATGACGAATCTAGTTCAGATTTTTTTGTTGGTCAGGGACCCCAACTTTTTATTCAGAGCGAGCTCAATAACCTGGTTAGAGATTTATACATTTCAAAAGATGCTGTCGAATTGCTGGGTGTGAAGACTAAAAAATAGAATCCTGCCGTCACCCGAAATCTCATTTTCGTGGTACAGGCAACTAGAGAGAGAATTCACTAAATTTTGTTCCAAGGAGGGAACTCTTTTGGTTTTTGTAGTAATGTTCAAAGGCTAATGAAGTGTTTTGAAATAGAATATGATTAATCTCAGTAGCGCCTATTCCTTGATTCGTCAGAAACAAGCCTCAAAGCAGTCTTGCTGCATAATGGGAATAAATTTGCATTTGAATTTTGTTCAAAAAACTACATGTGACGGAGCGAAATGAAGATTATTTTTGGATTCAGTAGACTAGAAAACATAATATTCACTAAAAACATCCTGTGTAGCTGAAAGGAAAAAAAATTTTTGCAGAACTCTTTTAATAATACCATCGTTTGGTGGCATTGTTAATCACTTTCAATATCAGTTATTAAAATAAAAGCTATTAATTTATATTTAAAATGATATCGACGATTATATGATTAAAAGGACAGTTTACTGTCACGGTTAAAATAATAACCGTAGCCCTAATAATCACAACAATAGAATTATAATATCTAGTTCATCCCAAAATTTAGAATTTTAAATTAATATTAAATTTTATACCAATAATATCAATGCAGCATTTATGTGAAATAAAATGACGTTTTATAAATGTCAATTCTTTGGCGTGTCCCTTAATTTTTCAGTTTTCATGCTAGGAGTAGCCTTTTCATCATCAAACTGATTACCTATTAGATTAAGAGCTAACATTTGCGTTGGCTATTCCAAAGTTTCAATCTTATATACTGGATGTCCTTGAAATAAAAGGATTACGTGTGACGAAAAATGGAAAGATTCAATTATATAGAATATATACCCAAAATCCTCTCTCATAAACGAGAAAAAAAATGAGATGGACAATAACGAATGAAAAATTTGTTATTATTCATCTCGCTTTAAGATAGTTACTACGTGCGATAAAATTTACATTTACATCTTCGATTAATGGATAGATCGTTACCAAATAGGATCTTAAATGCCCATAAAGCGCACATCTTACATCTTTTAATACATCTTAAAAAATTCATCAAACCCTTAGCATACAAAGCTGTCTTCACAATGTTATTTTTGACTTTTTAGAAACATAAACATTGCATTCGATAGTGGTATTTTTATAGACATTCTAGATCTATTATATTTGTTACTTCTCGTAACAAAAAAAAAAAAAATAGGTAATACTCGTAATACACATTTTTAACATTTTTTTAATAGTTCGCTTGAATGCATAAACAGATGATTTTGTACGTGGTTATTGACCTTAGCATACAACAATGTAATAGTTTTTATAACATTAACATCTGTTGCGTATGTAAACATACGCTGTGGCGTATGTGTGTGTAACTTCAATAGTATGTACATTCAGAATATTTTGAATCCATAGGCGTTACGTAATATAATTTTCAGGAAGCTTCTAATTTTAAGATTCGCGTCGTAATTGACATTCAATATGTTGGGTATATATTCTATATAATTTAATGTTTCCATTATTCATATGTTGTCTTCTTATTTCAAGAACACCCGGTATATAGAAGTTCTTTTTTCAATTGTGCTTGTACATTTGGGGCTAGTATTTGAAATGAATACTTCCCGGCATATGTTCTTTTCCATGTCTTGTTATACATGGCGCGTGTATATTGTTTTAATTTTCGATATATGTATGTAGCTTTATTTAAAATATTTCTGTTCTAATATATTGATCCGTTACCATACTAAGAGAAGCACCCCCCAAATCATTATTTCCGCACCGCTGTGCTTGACAGTGTTTAAAGTGAATTGTGGTTGATAAGCTGTTCCTAAGCGCTTTCATACATACATACATATACTTTAGGGTCACTAAAACTCAATAATAATTTTACTATCACTTTCAAGTACGTTAGTATATTCCTCGTTTTTTAATAATCGGTTTCCAACAATGATGTTTTTCTAGTTTCCTTTTCGCTATAAATTTTTCTCATTTAGCATCAATACTGCTAATATTTTGACTGACGACGACTGTATAACCCTGTAGCGTTCTTAAAAATCTCATTTTTTTTTATTTAAAAATTTAAATACGAAACACAATTGTGTAATTTTCGTATTTAATTTTACAATAGATTTTTATCAAGTAAAGGGCACATCAGTTAATAATTCTTTTTATTTTCTTCAGCGTGACTGCAGTCAAGTAAAGAAAGAAAAGAAAAATAAATGTACACTTGTAAATATTATGAGAGGGTATTCGCTTTCTATAAATATCGTTGGTTCAAGCTCATTGTTTTTGTAACTATACGAGATGTGATAATTTAATTTTCGGAATGCACCTCTAAAATTCGCACGCGTGTATGCGATCTATTACAGGCTGACATTGCCTGTACTCCTCTTTTGTATAGTATTTCGTATTTCCATTCAGTGCATTTTTTGATTTTAGAAATAGCTAGGAATCACATGGAGCTACATTATATGTATGGGCAGTATGGTCTAATTGAGTATAAACGTTTTTTTCGCCAGAAATTCCTGCACAGTGATAGCGTTGTGTGTTCGCAGAAATCATTCTTCAATTTTTCAATTAAAATTAACTTGTTTCCGCATTCATCTGCAATTTTTCAGCTATAAATCTCACAGTTAATTATTAAAAATCGAGTGTGGAGAACACTGTACAAGTTCATATTTGTGTGAAAATTGCTATCCAAACATACAGGCACGTGTTTCATCTTATTGTAGAATCATCAGTACATGTTTCCAAAGAGATGCTTTCACCATAAATAACACCCTTACTACATTACAAAACAACCATTGCTGTCTTCATAACAAATGTAACACTTAGCCAGCGGTTTCTATCCAATGGACACAGCCGCAACTTGCGAAAACTGTATTAAGTTGCGGCTGTGTCTGCAAAAATATTCTCTCTGGAAAGACACTTTCACACAAATATGAACTTATATTGTGTTCTCCGCATTCAGTTTTTAATAATATTTTTATGTTATTAAAAAATGTTTTAGTTTAATACAAAATATGGGTAGGTTTTATCTATTGAAGTGTGTTTCAAATTATTTTCTTACAGTCAATGTATCTCATATTCGGTTAATATTGACATCTGTCATTGTTGTTTTGGCTGTTCGCTTTCAAGATCGCTCGTCAAATCTTGTCACCTATCTTATGCCACTTAAATATATGAAATAAAAATAAAAAAAGCAATATTACTTAATTTCCACTTTATTGAGAGAAAATTCCAAGAATGACTCACATTATGCAATACATCTGAGAGAAGAAAATAAATCGCAAAAATTAAATTTACTGGAAATAAAGGAAATTTTGAAACATAAAAACAAACCTTTTACTTGAGGTGACTAACAATGAGGTAGACTTCGGCAACTCTCCTTTATTAGGCCTATTTTATAACTGACTTTTTTATTTATTTTGGTCTTCCCGGTTTATGTTTCTACTCCGTAATCTTTGGTCCCTTTAGTTAATAAAGTTTACATCTTGAATAGAAAGTGTCTATTAGATAACCATCCTTCTGAGTATAATTATTTTTTCATTATAATTTATAATATTCATTTAAGTTGAAATTTGTTAACATCCTTTAGGCTTAGTTTGCAATACAACTCCATCTGAGGAAGACATTGTATGCCGAAACAATTGTTATGGGATTTTATCTCAATAAAGTGGAAATTAAGTAGTATTGCTTTTTTTATTTTTATTTCAATAATTATGAATTTCCATCAAGGCTACTTCGATTCAAAAAAACTTAAATATATTCTACTTTTTCAAAGCTTTTTACCGTATTTTTGAACTTTAAAATTAAAAATTCAAATATAAAGAACGCAAGAGAGGTTATATAGGCTCAGTTTTATCTTAAACTTACCTAACAAATTTCAAATACAAGTTTCTTATTAAAGTGTAAAAGTTATCTTTCTGAGAATCTTAAAAGTACGTTTTGTAGTTTTAAACGAACTCTCAAAATCCTATTTATAGAAGCTTTCTATTAATTACATAGACTTTATCTTGCTTTGATTATATATTCCATATTTATTATGGAATAAAGGAGATTATTATTAATGATCAAAATTTCCGAATGGCGTAATGGTAGATTATTTAGAACCAACTTGAATCCTCATAGACTAATGTGTAACAGGTTGGTACTTCGGAATCTTTTGTTTCTTTAACAATCTAATTTATTGGAAAGAAAACAATCATTTACATACATGCCAAAATATATAAAATATATATGCTTCATTTGTTATTATGATTTGTATCAGCTAGTATATGTCAAATATACTTGACTTGACAAAATTCACTATACGAGGTGCGGCAATTAATTTACAAATGTATGTTGAATAGTACAATATGATCATTTATATTTACCCTCTAGCAAGCCATGAAATTATTTGAAAATATCGTGTTGGTAGTGACAAATAAAATACATCTGTCATTATGTGTATGTTCTGATAAATAAAACTCATCTGTCATTAATGTATTTATTAATTGACACTTAAAAATGTTTACAATAAATCATAAAAGTTTTTCTGATCGAATCATACTTTAGGAATGGTGGTACTCCTTGCAGCCTTGTATAGAAGAATTTCGGGCAGAATTTCCAAATTTTCCAACAACATATGAAAGTTTGCGGCAATTAATTCAAAAGTCAGTGGTTAAATTCCGTGAAACAGGGTCTGTGTCTCGAAAACCAGGTGCTGGTAGACCACTAAAGCGGACAGTTGAAAATATAGCAGATGTTGAGGGACGAATAAATCAATCACCTAAGAAATGGATTCGTAAGCTTTCACAACAAACACAACTGTCATATGGTACCTGCCAGAGAATCCTTAAAAAATTTCCATACAAATTTCATTGCGTGCAACAGCTTTTACCAATCGATCATGTAACCAGAGTTCATTACTGTCAGTGGTTCTTAGGTACGATTAATAGCGATGACGTTCTTGACAAATCCTTCTGGTCCGATGAAGCTTGGTTTCATTTATCAGGATATATAAATAAACAAACAATGCGCATTTGGTCTAGTGAAAATCCACATGAAATTCTTGAAACACCCTTGCATTCACAAAAAATAGGCGTTTGGCTTGCAGTTTCTCGTAGACGGATTATTGGTCCAATATTCTTTAATAATACGATAAATGCAGAACGATATTGTAATAATTTATTGCTACCATTTGTAAATCAATTACATGATGATGAGCTCCGCGAGAGATATTTCTAGCAAGATAATGCAACAGCCCATAAGACAAGAGAAACGATGGAATTATTGCATGAATTCTTTGATAATCGAATAGTAGACTTTCCACCACGATCTCCGGATTTAACAATTATGAACTATTTCATTTATCCACATCTAAAAAATACAGTATTTACGAATCGTCCACATACAATTGAAGAACTTACTAATGCTATCCGAAATGTCTGTGAGGAAATTACACCACATAATTTAAGGAATGCCTTCAATAATATGAGACGAAGAGTTGCGCTATGCATAGAAAATGAAAGAGCTCACTTTGAACATTTATTGTAGCTGTTTTTATTATTAAACTTTTTATTTTTTCAACTGAAACGTTTGTATGTAATTATTTGTCAAAATGACAAAACTTAATCTGTCATCAGTATAAAATAACCTATATCACACACACGCTGCAAAATAAGTTAACTTAAATTATGGTACCAACTTAAGTTTAAAAAAGAAAAATGTCATTGCCTTCTAGAGGGTAGAAATATATGATCATATGGTATAATGAAATTAAGGTTACATACGCACAACAATAGCACCTTTCTTCCAAATCGACGCAGCCCTTCCAACAACCTTTCTAACTCGAAAATCAGCCTTTGAACTCTTCCGAAGTTATCTTTTTAAGAATACACGTCACGGTCATTAGGATGTCCTTAACTCATTCATAATAGGTTCCCTTGATCCGACTCTTCATACTTGGGAAAAGGAAGAAGTCATAAGTGTTGAGGTCTGTACGTCCTGTACGAGAGGAATAATAACTAAGGAATAATCAACTCTGACTGCGACAGAGAATTATAATGTAACAACCATTCGTGCTAAGTCAATTTTCGACGAACGCGGGGCCACCCTTGCTTTCAAACGTTTTCAAGTCTCGAGGTAGAACGCAGAATTGACTGTCCGAACGGTCAGTACAAATTGTTAGTGGATCATACCCTGGATATCAAAGAAAACAGCTACGCGCACATTTTGCTCATTCCTAAATCGTAAAGCAACATGATACGAATTGTTGCTTTGTTGATACTGAGTTTTGACAATCGCTGTTTCCACACGTACGTAAACGTCAAGCAGCATTGCGATCTGTAGGTGTTGCTTTTGGTTCACCCTCTCTCGCATCGTCATCAACTAGTTCGTTTTTAAATTGATTTGGCTATTCGTAGACTCGCACTTTCGATAAACATCCTCTGCCGTGCTCGACTTGTAATTTACGTGAAGTTGCCAAATTTCAGGAGAAATTTGTTGTTGATTCTTTGTTCTTTTTTCTGTAATCTCAAATTTATATCTTGAAAACTACAAATACAATTTAAAGCACACACTGCGCAGAAGCTACTGAATACAGTTGGCAGTGTTACTTAGTGGTTACATCTCGTATATTAATAATAATAAGTTTAAGTAAATAAAATAAGTAGAAAAAAACAAAGCGAATGCTTTGCTCTTACAACGTCAATCACTTGTTAATACGTATTTGATAAGAAGCCGCCTTGAAATCTCAGATTTACAGATGCTTTCACGATGTATATAATTATTTTAAATATAGTAAACGTTAAATATGAGTATATATTTGTAACCTTATCAATTTTTTTTTGGATGTATTTGCAACCATTTATAATAGCAAAAATCAAGTATAATTTATAAAGTAAAAACTAATATGTTATTTTGTATTGAAAGTTTTATAAGGAGATAGGACTTTTCATTTACTTAACCTTCTCTTCATTCTGATTTATAAACAGAATTTATTCTTGATTCCCTTTTACAATAAAACAACGCAGTTAAGTCAATATTATAACGTCTAAGTTTGAATATAGAGGTAGATGTTTACATACATTGGCAGCGCGAATTTTATCTAAACAAGATTTAGGAGTTTTTAATGTATAGGTGTCCCACAGATCAAGGAACATCTTGATTTAATAATGTCGCGAAGTTTATTTAATACTTAATTCATTAAAATTGAATCCTACATGTAAGAAGGCCCGCTTAACTATACTATGACTTTCGAAAACGCTAGGATCACCGCGATTAATATATGTATGATATATAATAACTCTAAGAAAGTTATATACAAAATTCAAGTACATATGCGAGGGTGGATCCCTTTACTCCATCCCTGACCCACTTACAATAAAAAATGGGCAAATATCTTACTTTATTTTTCAACATGACTCCATTAAGGTTAACACATTTTTCCCATCAATGTTCTAGCATTTCTAATACTTTTCGTAAAAAAGATTGTTCAACCTCTACAAACCAATTATTTACCGCACATATCGCATCATTATCTGATGGAAATCGTTTACCACGCAAGTGTTCTTTAAGTTTTGGGAACAGTCAGTAATCGCTGGGGACCAAACTGCTCAACTAATTCGAAGACTGTTTGAGCTATTGCAGCTATTGCAATGGCGGGCCTGTGATTGGGTACGTGATTCTGATGCAAGTGAATATAAGCCTGTGATTGTGTACGTGATTCTGATGTAAGTGAATATAAGCATCTGTAATTGTGGCCCTTTCCGCAGGAAATCTATTAAAATTACGCCTTCAGCATCCCAAAACACCGATAGCATGACCTTCCCTGCCGAAGGTTGCATCTTTAATTGTTTCGGCGGTGGTAAACCTCGATGTGTCCACTCCCCTTACGCTGTATTTTGCTCTCTACATCATAATAATGGATCCAGAACTCATTCATTGTCACTAATCTTGCAAGAAAATTTTCTTTGTCGTGTCTATACCGCGTTAAAAGACGACTGCAAATGTTTGTTCGAGTTTTCTTCAGTGCATCCGTACATCCGTGGTACTCATCTTGCAGACAATTTTTTCATATTCAATTCGGCTGTAATTATATTATATATCCTATGGTATGAGAGACCAGTATCTTCAATTATTAGTCTAATAGTCACGCATCGATTTTGCAGCACGAGATCATGGACCTTTTTAACAGTTTTTTGGGTAGTGACGGTTGTGGCCGCTCTACCTGCATGTTCGTTTGTAGACACTTAAACTCACGACACCACCTTTTAACTGTCATATGATACTACAGATTTCTCCAATGTATCCACCAAATCTTGGGGTCATATTTTTTAAACGTAAATATTTAATCACCGCTCGTTGTTCGACACGATCTATTTTGATACTCATATGTGACTCTCGGCGTCTACTGTAGTTACGCTTTAACAGGTTCAGACTTGTAAGTTTCTAGCGTTAGTCTATACATAGCAGATTATAAATCGACTTGAAGATAAATAATTGTTTTGGTTTATAAATGGGCCAGGGGCGGAGCAAAGCGATCAGCCCTCGTATTATCTATCTAGCCATGGATGAAAGAAAAGAAAATATATATAAGAAAAGCTATATTTGATTCTTCAATATATGATCCACTAACGGTTACATACTTATTTCAGCGTTTTTCTAAGAGTATACCGCCACCGCTTCTTTCAGGCAATTATCTGGAGAAAAACTTCGCCCGCGCAGATACTTTTCAATTTAGGAAAGAGATAATGGAATAGGATAATAGGATGAATGTTCTGTCTCTATAAAGGCACAGTCGTTGATTGGCTCTTTTTTCCTGTATATCGCTTTTCAAATTTTGTATTGTTTCCTTATATACTTTTCCTGTAATTGTAGAGCTTTTCATTATGCATTCAATTAACAAGATCCCTTCTGTATCCCAAAACACTGATATCAGTCCTACAAAATTTTTTTGCGTCCTTTCCTTTTTTTTATAGAGTCCCTTGTGGACCCATTCCATGGATTCCAGTTTTGTCGGTGAGTCCCAATGATACACCTACATCTCATCACCTATTATAATTTTTGGGAAAAAATGGTTTTTAACGTCAACTAAAATCCTCAAGTTTTCCTCACAAATTTGTTGCCGTCAGAATTTTTGTTCGGGAGTAACCAATCTAGGAATCCTTCGTGCTCATTCCTAAATCATCAAATAAAATTTTTAATGCTGTGTCTTCTGATTCTTCACTTCAACAGCAATAATTGACATTCTTCTTCGATCCGTTAAGACCGATTCCTCGACTTTCTTGATATATTGGTTTGATAGGTCTTCCGCATCTTGAATCGTCTTGAATTGATTTTCTACTCCATCGAAATTGTTTAGGCCAAATTTTTACTATAAAATATGACATCTTCCTTCAACACGTTAGCCTTCCTCTGATGACTAACGTTGATGAGATGATGTTCATGAGAACATCATCTCCTTCACGTCATTACTGGTTAAGAAATTCTGGACAAATGTTTTTTCTTTGTACTTTCATGACATCTGTTAATTGTCGCTGGACACATCTGGCACAAGTTTTTCTTTAATTCAAAGTCTGAATAATGTACTGGACTCTTTCTTCAATCATGCTTAAGTACTGAGCAATCCGCCGATTTACTTGAATCAGTGTATTCACTTGCTTTTTATTCTTCTCATGCGTCTCTGATATTGGTCGACCTAATCGCTTTTCGTCAATCACCTTCATTTCGCCTATGATAGAGTTTTACACGTCGAACCCACTGGCAAACACTTCACAATGTCATATACAGCTTTCTAATGCTTGTAAATTTGCACGTGCGCATAACTTACAGGCGTTAAAAATTCTATCACGGATCGTTACTTGGTACGCATCCCAGAAATCGAACTCATGATAAAGGACACTGTTACTCAACGATGGCTTACAGGGATATCAAATTTTGCATGCTAAGACGAGATACTTGAAATTACAGTTTGCAAGTTAGAACTTACTTCTATCAACACTACTCACAAAATGGTGTTGTTTGACACCTTATATATCAATCGGCCCTCGTAATAAAAAATAAATAAACTATATGAAAAGAGTAAATATTTATACCCAGAACAAAAATAAAATAATATATTTCAGATATGAATTCTCACACAATGTTAAAATTATCAAGAACTTATTTAAATAATTAATTAATTATATTAAAGATTTGTCATCGAAATTTCTTATTTTGTAGAATATTTCAACTTTTACTCCTATGAGTTTGCAAAAAAAACGATTACTTTAATGCCATAGATCTTACAGTTACTGGCATTGTAATATACATATATCTAGTCGTCACCAAACATATTCGATCTAATATTATGCTCTTGTAATCGCATCCACGAATCCCAAATAAATAAACATTCAAAATATGTACATATTTATGACAAACTTTAATTTTGCGTATGTCCATCTTTAATAACGATTATCACCTTAACATGTTGCGTGTGATATTACTGTTGATCAATTAAAAACATGACAGCTAGTAGGTACGTGTATCATCACATCATTACTATCTTTTATTTTTCTAATTCGATTTTTTGGTGTTTCGTCATCTGTTGTAAACATCATTAGAAATGTTTTATAAGAATATAGAATTGATAAGGTAGGTCTGGTATATTTACACGTTCTCAGAAAAGTAAGTTTATATTGGAAAGGACGTTGTGGTGCTTAATACGTTTGTATATGTATGTATGTCAGAGTAGTCATATAATTTTGATATGTGAACAGTTGTACCATCCCTTCTGGCGATATGTAACCCCGCCCTGTTGTATTGCACCCCTCCTCTTTAAGCGTTGAAATTATGCTCATGGAATATTTCTGTTAACCCATGATAAACAGCTGTCTCTCCGTGTATACATGCAAACATCTCAAACACTGTTTAAAATTATTTGTCAAAATATAATAACACCAATTATAGAGGGCATTGGCAGGCCATGAATGATTATTACACCCGCGCAAATATATTTCAACATAGAACGTATTTAGTTATTGGAAATTATTTAAGATTAGAGCGTCTATTGCGGTATTTGTTTCATTTGACGAGTAATAGCTTCGTCCTTGTTCAATCCAATTTTGACTCTGTCGTATCCAAATCAAGGCTTTTTTTAGTTATAATAGATATTTCATTTATTTAATTTTGCAATCCCATGAAGTAGTTTCTTGAAGACTCCTTTGAATAGTTAGAATAGAAATTGTATGGATTAAATAATCTCATGACGTCCTCTTCTCCATTGCAAAAAGAAAATCGAAACACCATTTAACAATTTTCTTCGACCGTTGATTAAACGGCTTTTGCCTTTATGGGACGAGGTCATCCTATTTTTTTGCACACTACTCTGTATGTAATCGTGGTAATAATTTTGTCTAGAATTTGTTTACTACAAGTGACAAATTGCATATGTAATTCTATGCGTATATACCTTTTTATTACGATAAATTGATATATTGAATGCAATAGACTTTTCTTCCGTATAATATTGTAATCTGCCATAGATTGATTATAGCGCTGATATGCTTTTGTTCAGTCTTCGCCGAGTGAAAAGTACGGAAATTAATCAATGATTGAATATCATTGAATACCGGTTTAAATTCCAGTATTAAATTAACGTAATTTTATGCAATTAATTTGCAATTGAAATAAACCGCGTGTAGTTTCGTAGTCTTCAAAATGCGTGCTCGAATAATAGTTTTATACCTTGAAAAATTTCCTGTTATATTAAGAGCACTTATACGAGTGCCTAATATATTTTGTCAGTTATTTCAAATCACATAAGGTAAATTGGTAATAAGGCACAAAAAGTAACTTCAGTAAAATATATTCTCTAAGTACTAGTTATGTTTATTCATTACTACGAAATATAGAACATGTAATTAATGGTTATTGTTTAAAATTTCCGGAAAATAATAAAAAGTTACCGTTATTTGTGGTACAATGCCATTTTCCAGCTTACTTATTATTTGAAATTATCAAAGCGGAAATTTTGTTTTATATTTTGGAAAGCCAGTTTTTAATGTAACTTTATTTAAAAACCCCGAAATTTACTTTGTAAAATTGGTGCCTTGGTGGTTATAAAAGTAAATTTACTCTATTATATTAGTAATTTAATTAAGTTTCGTTACTAATTTTTATTTTATTTAGTTTAGATTTTATAGTAATTTTCTTATTCGTAATATTTGCTTTCGCCCCTAAAGCTTACTTTAGTATAGCGCGTGTTCTTGAAATAAAAAGACACCGAATGGAAAATGGAAAGATGTAATTATATAAATCCAAAATATTTTCTCAAAATTCCCTCTCTTAAACGAGAAAAGAAATGACAAAGATATTAAAAAAAAATTGTTACGCCACTGTGCGATCGACTTTATCAAAGACGATATCTTAAAGCTGACGCACAATAACAAAAATAATAGTTTTGTTATTGTCTATCTCGCCTTAAGTTTCGTCTAGTTGTCGATCGTTACGTACGTCTGATACGATATTTCTTCGATTAAAGATAGATTGTTACCAAATAGGATGTTAAATGCCCGTAGAGCTCGTCCTTTTAATACATCGTCTTTAAACATTTACAGAAATTTTTATCAACTGGCTTTCCTACCAGGTTATCTAACTTTTACCATAATAAAACTTTACATAATGTTATTTTCTAGTGTTTTTACAAACATAAACGTTGCAGCATGTAAATACAATAACAGTATTCTGAATCCTTATATTTCTGACTTCTCGTAACAAAAGAAAACATACGTAATACAGATGAAATCATGTCAGTTCTAAAAGTCTCCACAAATTATTTTTAGTATGATTTTTAACATGAGTTTGTAAATTAGTGTAACACATTTTAATTCACTTGAATGTATAAACAGCTTGATTTTGTGCGCGAATATTGATCTTAGCATGCAGTTTGTTTTTTAAATATCGACAGCTGTTATCTATGTAAACATATGCTGTAGCATATGTGTGTATTTATTTTGAATTCATAGGCGGAACATGATACAATTTTCAGGGCGTTTTTAATTTTTGGGGTTCCCGTCGTAATTGACTCACAATATTTTGCTATATAATTACATTTTTCTTACGTTTTTATACCTTTTTATTTCAAGGACACCCTATATATTGGATTACAAATAGAAAGGTGATTATATGAATAAAATAAGAATTTGACTAGTGTCAACTTCGCTAACTTTAAGCTTTCGAACGACAGACTTCATCAAATGTTAAGATAAAAATAAATAATTCGCTTTAATTTTTATATATATTGATACACTCTTCTTTACATGTTAATCATTTTTGATATTACTTCGGTATGACTTTATTCCAGGAACAATACTCTACGACGTAGGCTAGACATACTAAATGTTTCTTCCGGATTTTACTGATCGTTGTAATAACCATTGTTTTCATTGGTTATTACAATGTGTTCATACTACCGCCATACTTCTGTATATATTATAGTACTAATTCGCTGTCATTTTTCTTTATTGAAGTTTCACTTCTATGTAATCTCCGGACTTAATTAACCAAGGCAGGCTCTCATAATAAATTTCTCCAGTTGTTGTTTGTAATTGTTTTTTCGGTTGAAGTTTTCTCCGATAGTAAATCTTCGTAAGCTTATGCTTCACTCCTTAAATCTATTTAATATCCGTTCCTGGGCACAAGTTTTCAATCGTCGATTGCCTGATTCTTTTTTTTTTGCGTATGTATAACTAGTACCCCTTCATTCGCTGTTTAATTGTTTTTCAATTTGTTCGGTGTAGTTTTTCTCTTTTCGTTCGGGATAGCCTGTACTTCTGAAGAAGTTGTTTTTAAGGACCCTCTGAATCCTCATTGTATATGGAAAAAATGTACAAGCAAGAACCATAAAAATTCTTTCAATGGAGACTGTGGTTAAATAATAATTTAAAAAGTAGTCTTTACAGGGTTGCAGTGTATAGTAGTTGTGCGAAAGCGTTTATCTTACTTTATTGTGCCCCGTGTGACTTTAATTAGTAGTTTTTACCTACTGATGATGACAACTTAGTTGTCGAAATACGTATTTAGGATACGACTAATAATTGTGGTAAGGGGTTATATACCTTTTTAAAAGAACCATAAAGGTTACGTGCAAACTCAACGTTTACAAGGGCGGTTTGACGGAAAAATGACTTTTCAAAGTCTATCAACACTTTCGCTATGGTGATATGTTGTTGACTCCGACATATTTCTTATGTCTACTGTCCAAATTTCAAACAAATCTGACAGATGGGTTGTCTTTTATACTCATTTAGAGAAAACTGTTTTCGTTGTTGTGTAAATATGGAGAAGAAAAAATTCCTAGTGCTAAGTAAACATTAATTAAAAAAGCCTAGGAAAAGTTGCGTAAATATTATCGTGAATGCGCTCTGTCCCATAGAATGATTTCTAAGTGGTTTCCTGCTTTTAAAAGTAGCCATATGAGCTATCCGCGAGATGTGTGCCGCGTTTGCTTAAATACTGATCAAATGCGCGCTCGCATAAAAGTATCAAACAAATGTTTGGTTATATTCAAACGTAATCCAAGAGAATTCTTTCGTGGATATGTCACAGAACATGAAACTTGGCTACAATCATTGTACTCTAGAAACGAAAATACAGTCGAAACAATGGTTTCTCAGGGAGAACGCACCCCCCCAAGAAAGAACATTTATATACTTCTACATACGCTTGAACCAATTTTCGAAACATTTTTTACACTTTGAAGCTCATACTTAATTAAACAGGTGTTTTAGGCGACAAAAATTGCGTGCCACTTATTTTACTTTTGGCGTTTTGGAACAAATAAAAGTCATAAGATGATAAATCAGGTAAATACGGACATTAATTCAACATTTTTACTGGTCAAAAAATCAAAAATTTGACGTGCTGTGTGAGAAGCCTGACATCTTTATGATGAAGAAAGGATTTTGATTATTTCATCTTATTTTATCAATGACTTCTGGTAATTAAATTGTGGCATGCCAATAATCGTTCACGGTTTTTCGTTTCTCTAAAGTTGCGGTTGCGACATGCCCAGGGAAACCGAAGACGCAAACGATCATTGGTTCTGCAACACAGCGCGAACGAACAATTTTCGTATATTTTGACTCATTTTCAATGATACCAACGGTGGACGGTTTACTTACAGGATTGTACGAATACTTCAAGTTTCATCACCTGTAACGATGCTGTAGACTAAACTTGAACGACTTCGGTCGAATTTTTTAATATTTCTTTGCGTCATTTTAGGCGACCTTATTTTTAAGCTTCAATTAAATTGTGTAGGATCCAGTTTCCGTACGTTAAAAACTGCGGAAAATTATTATATTTACTTTTATGCCAATGTCCAAAGATTCTTTAATCTCAGGATTTTGTTGTATGCTGATCGTGTTCAATCATTTCATGCACATCAATATTAGCGTATGTCGCAGAAGTTTTTGGAAAATTTTTGTTGGCTTAAAAATAAATATAAATGACTTTCCATGGTCAACAAATATTCAGTTATAATACGATGAGTAGTCAATGTTATGCCGATTATTTTTGTTCTGGTGCTACGAATGTCAACGGGGCTGGGCTATGAATTCGACGAGTGCTTGTTCGAGTCGAATTCGAAAGCGCCGCGACATGGGGAAAACCACCGTAAAAAGGATTTGTATAACATTGATTAATGAATCAAATTCTTCAAACCCGTTTTACGCAAATTAAATAATTTATCTATCAAGTCAGTCATTCATGATTGCGTTACTGTAACAATAATTAATAATATTCGGTAAGTGTCATAAAGCGTCCCACACAAAATTACGATGGAAAGTGAGTTGAGAAAATTTGGCGAGAAAGTTGATGGGGAAATTGATACAGAGATCACAAAAAATGTACCCGAAAATACAAAAAAATCTCGTGACTCAGCTTGGCGGCAATTTTCACAATTTTAAGAAGAGAAAGGTTATAAACTTGAAAAATCTACGTCCCTTACGTGCCCAACTTTTTATAGTTAAGTTTAGTTATATACTATTTTAAAAAGTTGGAGATGTAATATGAAAAAGAAAGACGACAAAGATTACGAGGAGTCCTAAAACATGTGGAATTCAATAGCAAAAATAATTATAAACTTGTTTCAATGTCAGTTTTTCAAATTGTACATTTCAATTTGTTAGAAAATAATATTTCTGTGTTCATTTTCGCTGGAAATAAAGTTTAAATAATAATTTTCATTTGTTTAAAATATTCACTTCCATGACTAGTACAATATTCGATGCAATTTTTACTAGTCCAATAACTGCTGTAATTTTTTTGTGACATTATATCACTCAAAAATGAAAGGCTATGATGTTTTTTTGCGCCGATAATGTAGAAAATTGGCCAAATAATGTTTAATACAAAACACAAAAAATATTCGATGACATAATTCTAGTTTGGTGTATCTATATCCGAGAGTGGAGTTTCAAGATCTTTATTGGGCATATGAGGAGTAAAGCAGTTACTACCAACATTATACCGAAAGATGTCTACCGAAATTGCTTCGATTTATTAATGCGACTCATTCACATGATGAAATAATGTTTTGGCTAGAGTTAGCAAGTTGTCATTATGAAAGAACCACTAGGACATGGTTAAAAGCTCAAAACATACATTTTGTGCCAAAAGCTGACAATCCGCCAAATATGCCACAGGCTTAACCAATCGAAGATTTTTAAGAAATATTGAGCAGAAAAGTATATGATAATGGGTGGGAAGCTCAAAATGAAGCACAAAGAAAGATATATAAATATCCTCCAAAACATAATGGGACAAGTTAGTCATTATTTTAGATGTTAATTTACTTAACTTAGATGTAAGATAAAATGTTGGTAAAGCGTTAATTTAAATGAATTACGTTATACTTATTTTATAGAATTTATTTTTTTTCACAAAACTTCTGTGATATACGTATCAACAACAAAGGTCCGATGGACAATATTCCGATGCTCCGTCCACCCTGAAATTCGACAAATCAATTGTAAACACTATTATTGGATGGCGTTTCATCTGCAAAAGCCAAATAAAGTCAATCGATGCATTGTAGAGGCGTTAAATCAATTTGAAATCATCAAAAATTATGACTCGGAAATTTTTACGCGAAAGTTTCATTTTTACACTAAACTACTTTCTTTTAAATGCTGTGTAAAGAAAATTGATTCACTGAAGAAGTACGGACTTTTAACTGAATTATTGGTTGGAAGTGTAAAATTTTACGTAATGACGATTGAAAGGCGAAGGCGCCTCTAAAACTACTAGATTCTAAAAAAGGCATATCTAGTTCTAAAACATACGCAATAAAACAATGAAAAACTTATGATTTTGAAATTAATAAGGATTTGATCAATTATATGTATTGTTTTTTATTACTCTGAAGAAGTTCAGTATTTTTTACATTTTCATCCTACTTTCCTATTTTCTTTTCTTTTTTTTAGGGGTAGAAGGGTACTATAGCTATTATCCCCTGTTTGAAGTCAGGTATATTCCGCATTTCTTATTTACTCTTTTTTATTAGTAACACTTAACAGTTCTATAAACAATTTAGTTTATATTTATTACCGAGTGAGTAGTAGAAAGCGCTATAAATATTGCAATTTTTATTCTAATACAAGGTATGAGAATTTTTAGTGAAATGTAGGTTACGAGTGTTTCAGGAACTTATTGACATGGTATGGATGTAACAGTACTAACAAGCGCAATGACATTAATTTTTAAAATATAAATTCTCTCAGTTTTTGTTTAATTTTAATAAATATTCAGCTGAATACAATTTTCAGTTTTATCAATTTAATCAGTTTAAAGCTAGACCATTTTTACACGCTTCTGTAAATTGTTGAAATAAAGATATTGATACGTGGAATATATGTGTATATACGGTATGCGCCAAAATAAACAACACTGAAATTACTGAAGTATATTATTTATTACTTATACATTATTATGTCTATAGAATACATGTTCAAAATGTGCGCCATGGCGTTGTAGGCACTGCTCATAACGGTTACACAGATTGTCAAACATATTCGAGAACACAGGTTGCTGCATATTCCTGAAAACGGAGACAATGGCACGCATTTCAGTGTTGTTTATTTTGGCGCATACCGTATAATATTAAATCTAATACAAGGGCAACACTGAAAACTTGGAAAATCAGACAAGGATTAGTTTAAAAAAAAAATTAAATGATTTGATTGTTTTTCAAAATATTCCCCTTTGGCATCAATACATTTTTGCATTCGATGAAACCAGTCCCTTAAAGCAATGATGCCACTCTTCCTGAGACACTTCAGAAACCAGGTTTTTATAATGTTCCACAGCTTCATCTGATGTAAAAGTTATTTCATGCATTTGATTTTTAATTTTTGTAAACTAAAAAAAAATCGCAAGGAGCTAGGTCAGGGCTGTATGATGGAGGATCCATGGTGCTGACGTTTAGGGTATCCAGATACTCAGTTGTTAGTTTTGCTTTATACGACGATGCGTTGTCATAGAGTAAACTTATTTTTCTTTTTGGGCGTTTTTCACAGACATTTGTGTACAAATCGGTATTAACAGTACATCTATCTTCTAATGCTGTAGTAGCAATATGTCCCGTTTTAGAAAAAAAAAATACCAACCATCTTCTTACCAGCACTGCGAATTCCTCGGATTTTTGTAGGCTTAGACCTTCGAAAAACGCATTGAGCTGATTAACTTTTCTTTTCAGGATAATAACATGATTCATCATCACCAGTAACGATTTGAAATGCCGCATTGGAATTTTTCTGGACCATTCAATGCGTTGTTCTTTTTGATCGGGAATCAGTTGATGTAGAATCCATAGACAACAAAGTTTTCCCGCGTCTAGCTGTTGATGTGAAATGTTTTGGATTTGATTCGTACCAATGTACAATGTCGCCCGAATAATTTCATATGAAGTCTGTCGATCTTCCTCAAGTATTGTTCGAACAGCGGAAATATTTTCATCAGTAACAGCAAGCAGTTTTTGGACGCCCTCACGAAATTTATCGCTAAGAAAGAAAAAAAACGATTTCTTTTGAAATTGTTGTACCAATTATAAATTGTTCGCCAAATGCATTTCTAAGCCAATCTTCACATCGTTAGACTTGGCAATGTGTCTTAGTCAAATTCATTTTTGGGTGAACACAAAATCTTTAAATTATAATAATTAACAAACTATTAGAACAAATCGAACAAACTACACGGCAATCAACTGGCAATACATCAAAAAGTAACTCTCAAATAAAAAAATTTTTTTTTTTAGAAACATGGCCATTCTAGATTTTTTCAATGTTCCCCTCTTGCTAAAATCAAAGTAACACAAAGTAACATGGATAATTACTGAATGTTGGAATAATTAATGATAAGGGTTAAATAAAAGTAATAAAACTAATACAAAGGTATTTTTAATAATATAAAATATTATTAAAAATCTGGTGTGAAGAACACAAGGATATGTTTGGACACGTTCACAAAAATATTAATAGTGAACCTGTATTTGTCTTCTTCACACCAGATTTTTAATAATATTTTATATTATTAAAAATACCTTTGTATTATACAAAACTGGTGGGGTTTACCTACTCATGTATGTTTCAATTATTCTGATGTAATAAAACTACTTTCTTAACAAACGAGTATCCGTGAAGCAAACAAGCTTTTCGCAAAAAATTTACAATATTTACAGAAAAATGCCTTGATATTGGCGATAATTTAATTTTTAAGTTTAGTGAGAGTTGTGCAATGTACATAGTAGACTTAAAGTTGAAACTCGAACATTTCTGTGGTTTAGTTAAGCCATCAATGTCTCCGGTGTGAGGAAAGCTAAAAACTTGTTTTGATCGAGTGACGTTGGAAATTCCTCCGGGTCTTGTCTTTATACTTTCAAGATACAGTTGCCGGAAAGTTAATTTTTAGGTTTCAAAAAAAAATCGTAAAAAAGACAATTTTTTTTTATTTTTATTATAAAGTTTGGACCTTGCCGTTATGTGTGAAATACAATATCATTCAAATGGCCGCCTCGGCAACACTCGATTCTTTTGAGGCAATTTTGGACCATTTTTCGGCACATTTCCATCGGTATCTCGGCCATCAGTTGACGAATATTGTTTTTCAAATGCTCTAAAGTTTGAGGATTATTTGCATAAACACGGTCTTTTGCGTAGCTCCACAATTGAAGCCGCCAAAACGTAAAATTAGACGGCCAGCAAACTTCTCGCGCAATAGAGCCAAAATCGGTCGTGTTGTGTGGCTTATTGTACCGTCTTGCTGGAACCACATGTCGTCCAAGTCCATATCTTCAATTGCAGTCCAAAAAAGTCTGTTATCATTCGACCATACCGATCAGAATTGACAGTGCAGCTCTTCCCTCGTCATCTTCCAAAAAATACGGCCCTATGACGCCCCCATACAATAATGCACACCACACAGTCACTTTTTCTGAATGTAACTGTTCAATTATTTGCGATAATTTTGCGTATTTACGTATCCACCGAGTGAGAAATGTGCCCAATCGCTGAATAGAATTTTGTTCGAAAAATCATCATGTATAGCCTGTTGCTCAAAGACCCATTTGACGTATCTCTTGCATTATTGACGGTCAGCAGGCTTTAATTGTTGCGTGAGCTGGACTTGATGCGGATGTAGATGTAAATCCAGATGCAAAATTCGGCATAATGAACCATAAGACAAGCCCATTTGCTGAGAACGCCGTGGAATGGACAAATTAGGCTCTTCGGCCACACTTTTACTCACGGTGGCGATATTTTCAGCAGAGCGTACATTACGATGATGCACATGCCTCTGAATATCTAACACGGTCTCCGTTTCTTCAAATTTTTTCACCATCTTACCAATTGCCTGGCACAGTAGAACGATTATGACGGCCAAAATCATTTCTAATTGCGCGAAACGTGAATTCCGTTTGTTACGTTTGAATTCCCACTTTTGTAGTAGGTTTTAACAATTTTAACGCATTTTGTTGTTATTATTTGATGCATTTTCGTAAATGTCTAACATTCAACTAAAAATTTGACGCTTCGGTTGACATAAATATTTGACAGCTGTCAAATGACAGCCCTAACTGTTTTGAAACCACGAAATGGATAACTCAATATTAGTGGATTGTTTCCTTACATTGTAGTCATTAGATAGTTATTCATATGCTAATAATACTATGAACCTGAAATTTTGACATTGCTCTGCATATTAACACAATCTATGAAACCATATAATTATGTTCAGAGATGCCAAAACACTTTAGACCATGAATTTATGGCACTTATTGGGCATATTAAAATAAAACTATATTTTGTTGCAGAATATTCTCGCTTGTTTTAACATATTTTGCAGACTCTTGTTATATTCCAAATACATATGGTTTCTATGAATTGGTATTTGATGAGGGAAGAAAATTTCGAATAAAAATGTTATACAACACATAATTTGTGCGGAAGAACTATTTCTTTATATAATAAACTATGTATTGCTCAGTATATGTATGTAAATTACTTACGCACACTTGTTTAGTGATAAATAATTATACTTTATTTTCTCTAGGCTCTACATATTAGAGATAAAAATAAAACAAATAAATAGATTTATTTGTTTAATATCGAAAAAAAAATTATAACTTATTTTACATGACCCATTTATTAAAAAATCGCTGTACAATAATTAGTGTTTCTAAATATCAAGAAATCGTAGTTTCAAAATATGATTTTTCTAAGTGATGGTTTAATTTTAAAATAAATTCTAAATTTTCTAAATTCTAAATTTAGTGCTACTGCATTGTCTTTCTTACACTAAAAGAAGAACAGAACAGAGGAGTCACGAGCTTTCGTATATTACGAGGGCGGATTGATATCTAGGATCTCCAACAACGCCGTTGTGTAAGTAGTGGAGATGGAAACAAGTTATAACCTGCAAACGGTAATTTCGAGTATCTCGTCTTAGAAAATTTATTTTCCTTTGTACTATCGTTTAGTAATAGTGTCATTTATCATGAATTCGATTTCTGAGACGCGTACTAAGCAACTATCCGTGATAGATTTTTTAAAGGTGGAAGATGCGTGCCCATCAAAGTTTACAGGTGTTTGAAAGCTGTTTAATGGCAACGATTGTTCGCTTATGGGTTCGACGTGCAAAAACTTTGTCATAGAAGCATGTTTGACGAAAAGCGATCACATCGACCAGTATCAGTGACGCATGAGAAGAATTAAAGGCAAGTGAAGGCACTAATTCAAAGAAATCGCCGCATTACGCAGAAAAAAATTGCTCGGCAATTAGACAAGAAAGAACTCAGTACATGATTCAGACTTTGAATTACAGAAAAAAGTGCATCAGACGGGTCCTGCAACAATTAACGGATGCCATGAAAGAACAAAGAAAGATGAAAAATTGTCAAGAACTTCTTAACCAGTATCGACGTGAAGCAGATAATTTTCTCATAAACACCACCACTGGGGACTAGGACTAATTCTGGGTTCATCATTATGACCTCGATAACAAATGGCAGTCAATGGAATAACGTTGCCTTGATTCCCCACGTGTACAAAAATTCAAAAGATTCCATTAGCGCAGTAAGTCAAGCTCACCATTTTCTGGGATGCAAAGGGAGTCATTCATACTGAATATTTGCAGGAGGAATCAACGATTAATTCAATAAGATACTGCTAAACTTTAGTAAATCGTATCAATAGAGTAAGGCAGGAAAGAGAACGAATTTTTTCATTGCTCTATACAGTTTTCCTCCGTTACACTAGATATACTTCTAGCATGTATCTTTACTTTATCTAACCTTACTTTGCCGAAATAGTTTTATACATATAGCGTCATCTGGTACTTTGTGAAGCAGATGTGGACATTTAAATATGGGGCGCATGTGGACTGTCCACACATAATATGAATGATATTTAAGACGTTTTAAAATTTTCCAAGCATTGGTGTAGGACAGAATCGTGAACTATTTCTCTTTTGCTAATATGAGGATTAACAGCCACTGCAGCTAATAGAGCAACATCGATATTTTCTCCGGTGACTGTTGCTCCACGGGTCCTTTTTTTCGGTTGAACACTTCCATCAGTAGTGATTTGTTTTATAATACTGTAAAGTTTGTCTTTTCGGGTTCTTAAATAAAACTAACAATAACTTTAGACACACACTATATTAATAATAAAATGAATAACAATATAAAACTAACTATTAACAATAAGCACATTTATGTATTTATATTTATGTATCTATATTTATGTTTCCTGCGCGAGGCTCTAGGATTCAATGTCCCATTCCTTCTTCGACGCGGCTTTTATATCGTGGTGAATACTCTTCTAGAGCGTTCTCGTAGGCCTCGAGAAAACACCAGAGGTATGACGCGTGACGCGTTATTGGATGAGTCATCACATTGCCCCCTTCTTAAAAATGAAGTTTCGTCCCGAAACATGTCATACTTTGGTTCCCTCAAACGATGACGAAATCGACAGGTAGGGCCTTTGGTACATTGTGACGTCATATCGAAATAACAGTCCACCGTCTTATCTTGCCTGGATGTACAGGAATATTCAAGCCGGTAACTGCATACCAGAATTTCCATACCAGTATGTTGGAATATTACTTCTAACATGCTCCTTCAATGAAACAGGGTAATGGTTCACATTCATTACCCTTATCGGTACAGTCTTCTGAGTCTTAACCAGCATTTTGGCAACTACTATTCCTCGGCCCACCTCGTCATCATCAGCCTTTGGTTGCAACATTGTAACATTTCCGTCCAAATAATCACCTTCCATACACGCCGTCAAAAATGTCTCACTTCTTGCATCCAGAACAACATTCTCTGCAGTAATTACTTGTACATTCCCACAATCTTTCCCATAAAGAAACAATTCCTCATTATTTATTTTTAAAGTGCCTTCTTTCATGTTGAACTGGAAGCCGTAGGTGTTCATGATGTCTAATCCCAAGATTATTTGTTCTTCTAGGTCGGCCACGAGAACACGATGTCGGATTGATGTTGGACCTATGATAAAGTTGACATCTACTTCACCTGCCACAGAAGCTGCTTCTCCTGTTGCTGTCCTAAGTCTCCATTTGCTAGAAAATAACTTTTTATTTCTGGGAATTAAATCGGGTCGCACGATGGTTTTAGTCGATCCGGTATCTAGCAAGCAAGCATAGGTCTTCCTTTCCATAACAGCGTCCACATACAGGCCGTTGGTTTGATGTTGCAAGAATGCGACTTGTCCAGGCGTCCTTGGGGCTTCCTGATGCTGGATCGATGATTGCCCCCGCTCATCGACCCGCTTTAGTTTTCCTGCTGCTCAGACGATGCTTTCTTGGCCACCTTACCACATTTACTCCGAACGTGACCAATCTCTCCACAATTCCAGCATCGCAATACTCTTTTATTGATTTGATCTGGTTTAGAACTCTACTAACCACCTGCTCCATGAACTCCTCATTTTCCTGCTTGTCAACAGTGCAGACACGAGCATGGTTCCGAGAGGCTTGTTTTGCAGTCTCAAACTCAAGCGCGTGCGCCAAAGCATCGATCAAGGTTTTCGGTCTTGCCAACCTTAATGCTTGCTGCGTATCAATATCCCGGAGACCATCAATGAACGTCTGGATAGGTGTTCCATGAAATTATCTGGCGCCATCGGATATGCAAGTCGAATAGACGAGCAATATCTGCCTCAAATTCCTGAAGATTCTCGCCTTTCTTCTGTGATCGATTCTTCAGTTGGGTATGGTATACTTGCTCCAAATGCGTATGGCCATATCTCATCTCCAAGCGTTTAATGAGTTGAGAATAATCTTTACGTTCCTCAGTAGACAATGTCTGCAAAATATCGCTAGCATCACCCCTCAGTGCTATGACTAAAGCAGTCGCCTTCTCGACAGAAGACCATGCGTTTGCTTCTGCGGCCGCTTCGAATTGCGTCAGGTAAGTTGCCCATGACATCTTTCCATCAAAGGTTGGTGGCTTGATTCTGGTCTTTGAAATAGCCACAAGTTCTTTTATTTCGATGGGCCGTGGTATAACTTCTTCGTTGACCTGCTTGGGATTAGAATGACTCGTGGTAACGGGTAATTTCATCTGAGTCATTATTGCCTTGTTACGTGCGAAAAATCATTTTGAGATCATTCAGGAATTTTTAATCAATTTACTTCATTATTAACCTCGTCAAGTCAACTTAGTCCTCTCATTTTTCAACATTTTCGTTTATCTTTATTTTATTTTATTATATTGTTAATTATTGTTCAACTTATGCTATTCCAAACTTCAATTCCTTCAAATTTTATTCATGTTCCAATAATTTGGCTGTCCCTATATATTACCGGAATATGATCCATCTGCTTCGGTGTGTCGACATCTTGTATGATAAAATTTGCTTAATCATGTTCGAAGTATTTTTGGTCTTTGGGACTGTTTTGGTTACTTTAGTTCATTACTTAATTGTAGAAATTCTTTTAGAATTTCACGCATCTATTTTAGAGCCTATACGTCTATTTATCTCATTTAATTTACTTAATATTACGTTGTTATTTTCTCTCGCTTGGTGCGCCCTCTCTCAACCATTTACTTTAACTTGTAGTTGCAGATTCCTTGACGTTTTTAGTCTGTCTTTTCCTCAGTATTACCGTGCTTTAATTAGCGTTTTTTTTTTGCTGGATAGCTTGGGACATCTTACTTGTACCTGCTGGCTAGGGTTTTCAGAAATTAATTCCCTTCTTTTCAAAAATTACCTGTTTACCGATCTTCCCGATGACATAGATCGATAATGTATCGATTCATTTCCTGTGTGTCGTCGGGCACTTGTCCTTAAGTCTTTGAAGCGCTAACTTGTGTTCTAATCTAGTGTGGTCTATATATCTGCGGTAAGAAATATATTTTTCTATTGTACCTTTACTTATTTCGAATCTTCTATTTTCTTAGGATTTAATATTATTTTTGGAGATATTTGCCAAATTTTAAGTGCTTTTACTGCACTCTTCCGTCGAGGGTATCCCGAAAGTTTTACCACGTGGAGGTGGACATTTTCCTTCTTGGATTGGTAATTAATCCTCTTTACAAGGATTCGATCAGCGGCGTTCTTCCATGAGGAGATTCATCGGAAATCCTCAATCCACATCCTACGGAGATATTGATTGTATCGGAGCTACCAGTTCTGAGAAAACCGGATTCATTTCACGTTGTCAAAAGATGGCGACTGTTCTCCATTAACTCAAACGGAATCAACGCTTTGTTCTTCCGCTGCGAAGACTGACATGAGAGAAGATAGGGACTTTGAACAGATTAATTGACAAACTAAGTAGATGTAGTAATACTGTAGTTAATGGTTCATTTAACCTGAAACTTTAATTTTCTAAATTTCTTAATTAATGTTTAGTCTATTGAATAATTAATCTTTTAATGTTATAAATTATTTGGTTGACTAGCTTCACTAGTAGCCAATACATAGAATAGAGTCTTAGACGAGGCATAGGACCTTCAGTCGGGCCTTCGTACAATTTTACATATACCTTTCTTGGGTTACGTCGAAGAGCTAGATATCTTTAATTTTACTTTGTAAACGTATGTAAGGAACCATTGATATGTATACATGATCTGCGTTCTAATTTTCAATTGTCTTAAACTATAAACGTACTTAATTTAGTCTATCTCAAATTTTTAACACCTGTGTATACAGGGTGTAGATATCTTGACAGGTGATCCTGTTTTATTGAAAGCTCTATATTGCGCCTTGAGCGATACTGGGGTGTTAAGAGTAAATTACTGGAAGTATATGTATTTTAGCTTAATTTTTAACTAAGCCTTTTGGATTGATCTGAGCGAACGTAGAATAACATTTTAGTTACACATTTAATTTGTTGTGTGGCTCATTTAATCTTTGTAGATTGTAGCTTTTCATTTTTACTACGCCTTTCCATTTTGAATAATACCACCTAGATTTGCAGTCTTACCTTTTTATAATTATAGCTTTGAGGTATTATTCTGTTTATTCATTTAATTAAGTCTGTATTCTTTCAAAACATATTATCACCTATTAATTAACTATAGTATTTATTTACTGAAACTCGTTAACTTTAGCAATTCAATTAGCTTCTTGTATTAATTTACTTCTCTATTTTAATGATATAATATTGTGGTATACATATACCTAATCTTTTAGCTTGCATTTTTTTTTCTGCTGAATAGTATTTTGGCATCTGGATACCTTGTTCTGATATAAGAACTACTTTTGAAATTAAAGCTTGTTATTGTTGTTAATTTGTGTTGTTTGATTTCTTTTCCTACTTGTGTTGAGATAAGCAAAGTCTTTCGTACATAGCAGCAGCGAGTAATAGAGGGGGGGGGGACTAACTCTCTTGTGTCTGGTGCTACCTGTGTTCCACCCGCTTCCGAATATACGGGGTGAACCTTGCAGGTGTTAATATTCGGTGGCGCCGCCTTTACAGCAAGCGACCTTCGGGACTCGTGCGCTCTACGTATCACTTCAGCTGGCCGGCAGGGTGTGTTCGACGGAACGTCCACCTTCAGGTAGGTCAGATCGAGAGAGGAAGGTTTTGCAGAACATCTTGCAATCTCCTTATTACTTGGGGTTTTAGAATTGGTCGCGTATAGGTAGCAGCCTCTAAAAGTCTAGAATGTTCTCCAATTTTCTCTTCTACAGCTATGAAAACCTCTTCCTTTAACGCGTCTGAGTTTTCCGCTAGTCGTTGTTCTAGAACTTTCTCCATAGCTCTCGAATTTTCAGAATTCTTCTTTTCCATCATTTCCAAAGTTTGCTCCATGTGTTCCAGACTTTTTTCGAAAGTTCTAGAATTTTCCAGTAATTTCTTTTCTAGATTTTTCTCGAGAATTCTAGAAGTTTCAAAGTTTCTTCCATCTGCGTGAATCTATTAGACGCTGTTCCAAAGTTTGCGAATTGTCTATTAATCGTTGTTCCAAACTTTTCACACTGTCCAGATTCTTCTGCTCCATTTGTTCTAGAGTTTTTGCTAAGTTTCCAGGTTCTTCTGCTCCATTTGTTGCATTTGAATTTGCGCATTCTCTATTAATCGTTGTTTCATATTTTTCGCACTATCCAGATTCTTCTGCTCCATTTGTTATAGAGTTTTTGCTAAGTTTCCAGAAGTTTCCAGGCTTTTCTGCTCCATATGTTGTATTTGAATTAACAGCAAATTCACGTCAGCATCTCCGCTTTGAATGATATAATTCTCTGGATCCTCGCCTTCTTGGACCAACACATTGCGAAGCCGTTGCTGGAAGATCGCCTTTTTTCCAGTTGTATCCTCATCCCTCTCTTCTAATTCTCGTCTTGGGACACTTTTGATTCCGTCAGTTTCATTCTGTTGGCCATAACGATATTTAAAATAACGTCTTTCCGCACTGTATATTTATTTAAACGAATACTTAATTAACACTTAATTGTCTATTTAGTTTATTATTTATAAAACCACACACCTGCACCACTGTAAAGTTTGTCTTTTCGGGTTCTTAAATAAAACTAACAATAACTTTAGACACACACTATATTAATAATAAAATGAATAACAATATAAAACTAACTATTAACAATAAGCACATTTATGTATCTATATTTATGTTTCCTGCGCGAGGCTCTAGGATTCAATGTCCCATCCCTTCGACGCGGCTTTTATATCGTGGTGAATAGTCTTCTAGAGCGTTCTCGTAGGCCTAGAGAAAACACCAGAGGTATGACGCGTGACGCGTTATTGGATGTGTCATCACAATACGGTAAAATGAAGCATGTGGCCGAAAAACGCTGAGCATAGAGATTGACAGCATTATCAAGACTTCTTGCCAGCTTCCCCATACACCAGAACCATTTCAATTTTCTCTTGTACTTAAATACTCCATTCTGTAGTAGGTACTATTAACAGCGTAACAGGTCTTTTACTTTTCGAAATATTCTTCGATCCGAGTAAAATAAGTTTTCTTAAAATTATTTCTTTCTTTTGTACGTTTACCTTGTGTTTTTGGAATTAGAAAAAATACGAATGGAAGAAATAACACAAACGTTAAATACATACATTGTACATACAAAAACATTTTTATAAAAATTATTTTTAATATAAGGAATGGTATTAAAAGAAAAATACAATTTTTTTTTTGTTTGAAAGCACTCCGTCATGAGCGTCGGAAATCGCGTTGACCAAGCATGTGAAAAAGGACGCCCGTTCCTAAGTTATGATAATAGTACTTTCCTGATAAGACATTTTTCGTGGTATTCTTCTTATTGGAAACGAATTGCAGAATCGTATGTATAGGTTCTGAGAACGAGAAATTGAAAAAAAATTAATTTCATCGATTACAGCTCCATCTATCATGAAGTGAAAAAATGTTTCAGACAAATCCTACGTACTTTTTCCAGTAGAATTCGAATCTGTAATAAAATATACGGGTTCCTATTTAAAATTTCAAAGTTACCCTCGCCACACCTACATCGAGGGAGAGAGACTAATTCTAGCACTAATGTATTTCCTCCATTGAATTATTAAATTTTAAATCTTGACATTTTTTCGTAAACTGCTTATTTTTCGAGATATTTGAAAGTTTCAACTTAAAAAATACACCCGGTATATCATAATTCCACTAAATCCACATCTATACCCCACCCCAGAAAAGGGCAGTTGTGGGGACATGGTATTTTTTTAGCTTATCTTTTTTCTGTATGTTATCTCTTTTTAAATACTAGCTTTAACTAGAATAATATAAAGTAAGTACTCAGTAATTAAGTATTTCCATATATTGTATTTTTGTTAATATTATCAGCATTTCAAAAAGTGTCCACATGTGCCCCGCTCCCCCCTATAGCTAAAAATATCTGATGTTTACGAATTGTCAATTAATCTGCAATTTCGATAACGTTTAATATATTATTCCCCTAGTAAATGATAAAATATACATTTTTCTTAACTGAAACAGTATTACATACATATATAATCGAATTTTGAAAGGAAAATAATGTGAGTAACGAAAGATATGTAAATTAATATACATACGTCAATACTACCTCAAGGGAACACGTTATCTCATAGCACAACCTTTATCAATGTTATTTTTCCGGTTGTATTATGTTAAAGTTAAGCCTATTTGTGATTATCAACGACACAATTATGTGTTATTCTCATACATTTTTATGCCGATAATAAACTTATTTGACTATTCCTGACAAAATACTTTCATTTATTGAGTATCTAAATAAAATTAAAGATTTTCTCAATTCCCAGAATGAATCTTCGTTAAAAAAAAGCTTTCCTTATATCAATGGCTATTCACCTTTTACTAGTTAATACTTAAAAGTCTATTTTATACGAAATTAATAACGAAATATAATACTGTAAAGTTTGTCTTTTCGGGTTCTTAAATAAAACTATCGATAACTTTAGACACACACTATATTAATAATAAAACGTATAACAATATAAAACTTAACTACTAACAATAAGCACATTTATGTATTTATATTTATGTAACTTTAATCCGCTATGATTCGGTATGGAATGGTCCAATCCCTTCTTCGACGGCTTTTATATCGTGGCTTATATTTTCTCGATGCATGCAGAACGCTCGAGAAAATGCCAGAGGTATGACGCGTGACGCGTCGTTGGATGAGTCATCACAATACAAATAAATCAAAAAATACTGTTGACCATTATCTACAATGTGTCCATGGATTTGGTGCAAATTTGTACAATAGAGAACGTTCATAAATTTTGTTAAACTATTTTATTTTTTATTATACATATTTCTGGATATAAAATAATTTTATAAAAAGCTGGTTAACTAAAAGAAATTCTTTATTATAAATAAGTATGAGTTTTTATGAAATAGTTTCTAATCTTTATAAATTCGAATGAGATAAATAACAACAAATAATTTACTCAACGTAACCCCCACCTACTTCCACACACTTTTCGACTCTATACCTAAATTCTCTGTAAAGGTTCCTAAATGTTCTTATATCAATCTCACTTATTACTGTTCGTATTTTTTTAATACTTCCAAATTCGCACCAAAATAATTATTTTCGTATACTCTTTGTTTAACGTATCACCAAAAATAAAAATCCATCGGCGTTAAATCGGGCGATCGAGCTGGGCAATTAATGGGTTCAAAATGACCGATCAATTTTTCAGGAAAGTGGTTGTCAAGGCGTTTTTAATTAAATTAGTTAAATGCACAGGGCATCCATTCTGTTGAAATTATACAAAAATTTGTAATATACAAAATTTTGTAATATATCCAAATCGTTGTGTTGATTTAAATTGCTTTCGGAAAAGAAGGGGCCAACAATTTTATTGAAAAAAATTCCACACCACACATTTACTTTCTTATAACGCTGATTTTGCGATGAATACGAAAATTTGGATTCTGTTCTGCACAATATCTACAATTTTGGGATGACACAACCATTAGTGGTAAAAGTAGCTTCATGCGAAAGCAAAATTTCATAATGTTTCTCGTCTCCGGAATCTAGAGTATGAATAAATTTGGGTTTGTATGGATAAATCTTGTTTTCCTTAAACACTTTTTGCTATAATTATATTTTTTTATTATATTTTTGGATCTTCTGGCACAGATCCCCTAGGTAGAACAGTTAATGCGTCATCTTCATTGTATTTTTTTTTATTTCTTCTTTCTAGCTACGGAACCAGTTTCATCAAGTTGCTTAACAAGTTTTTTCAAAAAATTAATAGGAATATGCCGGGGAATTTAACATTAAATTTGTTGATCGCTGTTTGATATGAAATATCACCAATTCCATAATACTTAATCAAATAAATTCGTTGTTGCAATGTAATATTCGTGATTGCAAATGCCATGTCACTTAGATCTGAAACTGAAAAATAATTAAATGCCAACAGCATTTTAATTAATTTCATTTTAATTTATTCTTAATTAATTTTTTTAAATTAAGCAAACACGTTTTCAACATGTATATGCATACAGAAGGTAATTAGTGCATTTCAATATGATTTCCAATGATTTTAAGGCAAGCAAAAACTTTCATACAGAATAACTTGTTTTCATAAAATAAAGAATAAAAAAGTTTTTCTCCTTGTGCAAAAAAGCTGTATATCTATGAGGCTCGAACAATTAATAGGGTCCAAAAAACAAATAGAAATTAAATTTGGAATTTGATTTTATCTTCTTTAAAGTACTCTACATCTTACTTCAACGTTCGTAATAATTAATGAGGCAATTTTGAACATAATTTCGTCGTGATTATTTCAGTCTCATTTCATTTTGGTAAATTAAAAAAATCAATGTCCACCAAAAGGCGATTACAAAAATATATTAATATTTTAAGGGACAAATTATATATAATCATTGGGATTTTTATCCGACATATTTGTGTGATGAAGTGCTTTAATATTAACAAAACTATTCACCTATATCGCTGATCTTTATCAGTATACATTCTGTACATATTCTGATTGTCTCAGGAATCGAATTTTGATTGGCATGCTTCAGTCGAAGCGGGATTGAACTCTATAACCTGTTACAAAAAATTGTAAAGTCACAGTATCAGACAATTTCAATGAAAGAACGTTTTTGCTCTCAATCTGATGTAAAAACATTGTTTAATTTTCTCTGCACTGAACCAGATGAAGCTCCTTCGTTATACGAACGTTTTATCTGATTAAACAGTTTAATGTTCGTTTTACTTCCGACTTATTTTTGTAATAAAATAATTAAAATTGAGGGAAAGTAACGGAATACTCGTAACTAACAACGTGATGAAATTTAACGCCAATTAATAACTCCATACAAGGATGTGGCAAAAGATGTAAACCGCTTTACATTCACGTTTTATATTGAAATTAACTTTTTTATTAAACACCAAATTTCCTCTTCTTCGGGTTGAAAATATATATACGAGGTGCGATCCAGATGTTCCCGGACTGATGCTATAAAAATTTGAAGAAATAGTGGTCTTTGCTCAGCTATGCGCCAGTCCCAGAGTTTTTACAGTTCTGGAAGATATTCTCTCTTCTTGAATTTCTTCAATGGTATAAAAACGTCGGTTTTTTAGTCGCAGGAGCCAGATCTAGCCAATGGGGAAAAAGGGGGATGGAGAACAGTAGTCGTTGATGGCAGCTGGAACGAATTCTTTGTCCACTTTTCACTTGTCGGGATTTCTTGGGTTTTGACGAGTTCGGACTCTTCCACTGACTTGACTGTTGTTTAGTTTCTAGATCATAACCATAAATCCAGTTCTTGACGTCAGTAATCACTCTTGAGAAAAAAATTTTATCGTCCGCAGCGAATTGTTTAAGCTCAGTACAAATGGTAATTCGTTCCTGCTTGCCCAACTGTACCATCGGATTCAAACTTTATCGCAGATGTCAAGAATAGTCCGACGACGGTCTTCATGAATGAGCCGTCGAAGTGTTGCGATGTTTCCGGGCGTGGTAGACATCGAAGATATCCCTGTTCGTCGTAATTATTGGACGTTCTACCGGTCTTAAAACACGAAAACCACTCAAAAGTTTGTAATCGGCTCATTAATTGTTTCTAGAATGCTTGCTGAATCGTACCATATGTTTCAGTAGCCATTTTTCCGAGCTGAAAATTAAATTTAGTTCACGCGCATTGCTCATTTTCTTCATCCATTATAATGATCGCGGTAGAACACAATTACTACTTTACGCAATCACACGTAGCCTAGTAAAAACTGTACCGATCACGTTGAATCTTGTCACACATACTCAATAGCCATATATTTCCCATCATTTATCGGCGCGCGTCGGTATTATTTTGGGTTCTCGAGCTAGAGCGTCGGTCCGGGAACTTTTGGATCGCACCTCGTATATATGATGGTTCCTTTTGATAATGAAATTAAATTGCATCACAAGGTAATTAAAACAAAACGGATGAATTGATTCAATTATAATCTGAAGATACTATATTACATAAATGTCGAGTTTACAAATAATGGGTTAATTCAACAGTTTACAAGTTATTATTAGTGAGCAGTTATTTTTGAAATAATTATTTAGCTTTGGAAAAGTATTAAAAATATATACGAGGGAAGTCCAGAAAGTAGTACCCGTTTACATATAATTAAAAGAAAAATGAAGGAAAGTAAATAATGATTTTATTAAATGAAAGTAATATATTTACTCATTTTTATATGCAGTCGTCGCCGTTGTTGAGTCATTTGTCCTAGTTTGAATCCAGTTTATTTATGCCTTCCTCGTAAACCTCTACCGCCAAATTATCCAGCAAATGCTGTGCGCCTTCGTTTAAGTCATTATCACTTTGGAAACGTCACTGTTACGAAATCTCAACTCGTCAAAACTATGCAATGAAACGAAGTTGAATGTTAAAAAAATTTTGGGACACCATGTTGAGACAACAATCATTAATAGAAAGTTCAAAGGAAAACAAACATGCTTTGTTACTAAGAATTTCAATGATACTAACAAATGCACCAATTGAATTTAAACGGTTTATTTATTTATTTAGTATGAGAAGCAAAACAAAAATCGAAAATTAGATATTAGTGTATAGTCATTTTTATGCCGAAAATGTAATAAAAATTCATTTACACACTAATATCAAAATTTTTCATCTAGTTTAGTGCTGCAACAGTTGCCTTGCTCAGCTCGTGGATGCCACCAGGGAAACTTCCTCTGGGACAGTCGTTTACTATGTGAGCATAGTTTATCGCAGAGGCTAGTATCTGCTAGTTTCTGTTATGCAGCATTGAGTTGCACCTTCCGTAGCCTGTGCGAAACCTATTTAATCTAGGCTATTATCTACGTGGGAGGGCTACACCCGGCAAAGGTTTTGAAGGATTAGAAATTAAATCTCTATTCCTCAATTCAAGGTGTTCGAGGAGGGCTATCCAATAATCACTCTCATTAATGGGCCTTTGAGCTTCCCGTATTCAACCAAAACGGTAGATTTCAGTCGGGTCCTGGAGGCGCTCTCCAAATCATCGTGTATAGGAAGTATAGTCCAACCAAGTAAATATGTCCAATAAAGTAGCACTGTCGACGTGTTGGTTGCGTACATTCCCAGAAAGAATTTTAGCGCGCTAGATTCAAATCAATTGTAAACTCAAAATATAACATTCGCACGCTAAAATCACTAAAGCATAGAACGGGACTGTACACAGCTGTTAAACACTCAAAGGGTAGACCGACAGAGGTGAGGGACAAAACGTTAGTAAATTAGTTTACATATTTTCCGGGGGTTAGATTTACTTAGTTGTACTAGCGTTGGTAATCTTAGCCCATTCATTTTGTGCTGCAGCGAGACATCTGATATCCGGCAGGGCAATGTTAGAAAGAATCGGTAGCCAGAGACTAGGCGTGGATCTAACAGTATCGGTGACGATCCTCTTTTGTATATCTATTAGCTTAGTTGAGTGCTTCGATAACAGCAGCACGTTCGCTCCCAATGAATTGCTGACAAGTTTATGTAATATATTATTGCGGGTCTTCAGCTTTCTACTAGTTTTATAGACGTGCTGCCTGACTGTTAGAGACTGCTCTAACGTTACGCCCAGATATTTAGGGTAGGGGTTGTGGTTAAACGGATCACCACTAAATTCATAATTTAGCTCTTTATAGACTTCTTTGTTACACAAATGAAAGGCATGATTCGAATTTTAAAGGGTTCAGTTGTAAGTGTCATTTCTTATAATAATATCAGTCTAATTTAAAAGACAGTTTCCCCATTCATTTAGCATTTGCCGTTACCATCAATAAAGCACAAGGCCAGTCTATGCAAATATGCGGTTTGGATGGAAAGCTGTATGTAGCCTATTGTTCACGTGTTGGTAACAAATGATTTATTTGTTTATGCGAAATATGGAAAGACCAAAAATATTATACAAGAAATAGTAGTACAACGAAATATTATATCGTTTGCATTAACGACAAACATTGTGTTTCATTTACGTCAAGATATTTATTTTTTATTAAAAACAAATTACATTTTTTTGAGCAGAAGAACGTTTGTCGGGTCAACTAGATTTGTAATTATTATATCCCAATAAAATGAATGATATCTCATTCATTTCTCAGTCATATTAACGTGTTCAAAACAACAATAGGCATCGCAGATATATTAACGTGTTTAAAACAATGTGGTTTCTTGCTTTTACCAATGACGAGCATAGGCAATCGGTGGCTACCAGTAGCATTAGCACAAGCAAAAGCAGTGATGCCTTGTTTACATTAGGACCAGATGCTTCTAATTCACGACGTGAAACAAGAGTTTTTCGCGGCAGAGCCTTCCAATTGAGCCCATTTTCGTCAGCATTGTAAACAATTTCGAGAATATAATCTTCTGCCTTCAATACATCCTTTAATTTGATTTTTAAAGAATCAACTGCTGAAGAATCAGCATACAGTTTTTCTCCTTGTATTTGAAGCCATGTCTTGACTTAAACCGTTTTAACCATTCCGTGCTTGCTTGAAAATTCGACAGCCCTCGCAAGTTTTTCATTAAATTGAATTGCCTTCTCACATATAATAGGACCCGAGATAAGTTCCCCTTGTGATCTTTTTTGTGTAAACCACTTGTAAACAGCGTCATCTAGATCCGTGTTTGTGGCGAGCTTCATAGCTTTACGACTTGTCGGATCCATCAGTAGAATCAAGCTTACCAACGACTTACCAACCAAATATTCATTAGATAACTTGGTTACAGATTCGCCCTTCTCTAGCCGTCCATTAACCTCGTATTTATCTCGCATATAAAGGACAACACGTTTATATTTAGGCAGTTTAAATTTTAATCGGGAGTTTACGCGGCAAAATTGTAACAAGTGATTGTAACAGAACGCTAACGGTTACTACAGCTTGACCAAAATCTCGTGAGAGCGGCGCAGTACACGTTGTGACATTGTTGGTGATGTTTTGGCAAAGCGCCACGCGCGAGCGCGGCCTAGCTGTTCGGCGAACTAGGCTTAGCAGTTTGGTTAAGCCTATATTTATAAAAGTATAAGTAAGTAACACTTAACAATAACTAACAGTAAATAACAGTATTTATATTTATTTATCTACACATTTTATTGCTACGATATTAAGTTCACGATGATCACTGCTTCATTGATTCATCCTTCCCTTGAGTGTTTATATAGACATCGGGTGGTTCTGTATTATTCACTTTCTTGAGAAACTGGGAGTCCCATGACATGCACAGGCTGTGACGTTATCGCTAGGTCACCAACGTAACGTCACATGACAAATCGCAATAAAATTAAAATACAAGGCCTGTTTTAATTCTGTTACATAATCTTTTGACAAGACACATTTATACAGGGTGTTACAAAATTCGCGGACATGGACTATGGGATAATGTTAATCATCAAAAACTGAAACAAATGTTATTTTACTATTTTTTAATCTGATTGATATTTTCTGAATTTTAGCAATTTCAAAAATGAAAAATCAAACATGTAAACTTTTTTAATATTACACAATTAAAACCGTAACGAAACACTTTATAACATTGGTTCGAAATATTTTCCGACATCTGCTACATGCTTTAGCACCCCTTGCTATTGCTTGAACAGCGTTGCATAACATTTGCGGTGTTACTTGTTGCGCCGCTTGAATTACACGGTTTTCTAATTCACTGACACCAGCCACTAGGACGATACCGACGTTTTCGGTATCGGGTCTGTGCACGGTATCGATTCTGAGTATGTACTGGAATCGGTAAAGTATCGATAGGTATTGATGCTTTGGAATCGATAACTTGGAATCGATACCTAGAAATCAATATTCATAACCCGTTTTCTAGGTGTCGATTGTTTGATATGGGTTTCAAGAGATATAAAATTAATTTACCGATTCTACCATAACTACAGTATGAAATTTGCAATATTGTGAGATTTTTTTTTTGTAATACTTATAGTTATGTCATAATAAGGATATTTGCTACACACAATAATAACATCCTTTTAAATATATATTATATAATATATATAATGCATATATACTTAAAAATTCTTTACTTAAAAGTTATTGCATCCTTTATGTACATTTAAAAAAATGCACGAAGGTAAGCTATCCGATACATGGCTACCCGATACATCGCTAACCCGATACATCGATACTTAGCGAGTACTGGAATCGGTAAAGTATCGATAGGTATCGATGCTTTGGAATCGATACCTTGAATCGATAGCTTGGAATCGATACCTTGATTCGATACCGATAGGAGTCAGTATTCATAACCCGTTTTCTAGGTATCGTTTGTTTGATATCGGTTTCAAGAGATATAAAATTAATTTATCGATTCTACCATATCTACGGTATGAAATTTGCAATATTGTGATATTTTTTTTGTAATAATTATAGTTATTATGTTTATGTTATAATATGGATATTTGCTACGCATAATATAAAATTCAACATCCTTAATATATACTATGCTATATAATATGCTATACAGGCTGATTCATTTTCGGCCCTCACCATGGGGATCTCGCTTATTATTGGAGATAGAGTATAGGTTCAAATTTGGCAAAGTTGTTAAATTTTGTGTTTGTTATAAATCCGTAAAGAAAATAGACCTGTGACAAATGACCTTCGTTATTTAAAAAAAAAACGCGAAAACCCCATTTTCTTCTTTTACCTGTAGCACCGACATTTGGCCTTGTAGAGAAAATATAAAAACACATCCTTGTGGCCATTTCTAAACCTCTATCCAGTGGTGTACTCTAAATTTTTATACGACGTTTCGTTTCTTTCTGGCCATCATCAACTATCTAATTTATTATAGGCGCCATATTGGATTTAGACATCTTCAGAAAGAGTTTTTTTTTCTGATTTCAACCATGTACCACATGCTGACTATAGTTTTTGACATTAGGTTTTATTTGAAAGAATAAATTATAAGATTAAATAAGGTAGCCATGGAATTTCAATCTGTCAAACATTTCTTTATTGTTCATTAATAATACAAAAATTTCATACACTAACGAAGAGAAACGAGATATGATAAGTATTTTTTATTCTTCGAACCGAAATTCAACAGTAGCGAGTACAAGATATCTGCAATTATATCCAGAACGACAACTGGCTCATCGTAACATTTTTCTAGATCTCGACAGAAATTTGGTCGAGAATGGATCGTTTACTAAGCCGCGTAATGGTCAAGACAACAGGAATTTAAATGAAAATCGACAAGATATTTTACAAATGGTAAATTAAAAGCGTGTTTTCAAATTTCATGTTAATCTTTACATAAAAGTAGGTTTAAACCATACAGGATCCATGTTAGTCACTCTTTACTGCCTGGAGATAATTTGAGAAGGCTAGAATATTGTAATTGGTTAATGGGAAGGATAGAAAATGACGAAAATTTTTTAAGCAAAATCATCTGGTCAGATGAAACAAAATTTACAAATTCTGGAATGTTCAACAGAAATACGGAGCACTATTGGGCAGTACAAAATCCCCGACAGAACAGGGCTAGAAGACCACAACATCGTTTTGGAATAAACGTTTGGATGGGTATTTTGGCAAATCGTCCCTTAGGACCAGTTATGTATGAAGAACATTTAAATGGAGAAAGATATTTAAACATTTTACGTACATACGTATCTGACTATCTTGACGACAATATCCCATTAAATCAATTAAATATTTATGGTGGCAACAAGATGGCGCACCAGCACACAATGCAGCTGTTGTTAGAAATTTCTTAAATCAAGAGTTTGCAAACCGTTGGATTGGAAATAGGGGAGTTGTTGAATGGCCTGCGAGATCACCTGATTTAAGTCCGCTAGATTTTTTTTTATGGTGATATGTTAAAAATAATATTTATAAAGTAGATGCGCCACAAAACATTGAAGAATTACGAGACAGACTTCAGAATGCCTTCGATGCAGTTCCTAGAAGAACTATACAAAGGGCAGTACAAAATGCCAGAAGGCGTGCCCAATTGTGCATTACCGAAGATGGCCAGATAATTGAACATTTACTGTAATTGTTTATTGTTTACTTTTCTATGTATTTTTATTAATGTTTTTGTTATCTTATACTCGCTACTGTTGAATTTCGTTTCGAAGAATAAAAAATATTTATCATATCTCGTTTCTCTTCGTTAGTGTATGACATTTTTGTATTATTAATGAACAATAAATGAAATGTTTGACAGATTGAAATTCCAAAGGCTACCTTATTTAATCTTATAATTTATTCTTTCAAATAAAACCTAATGTCAAAAACTATAGTCAGCATGTGGTACATGGTTGAAATCAGAAAAAAAAACTCCTTCTGAAGATGTCTAAATCCAATAGGGCGCCTATAATAAATTAGATAGTTGATGATGGCCAGAAAGAAACGAAACGTCGTATAAAAATTTAGAGTACACCACTGGATAGAGGTTTAGAAATGGCCACAAGGATGTGTTTTTATATTTCTCTACAAGGCCAAATGTCGGTGCTACGGGTAAAAGAAGAAAATGGGGTGTTCGCATTTTTTTTTTTAATAACGAACACAGGTCTATTTTCTTTACGGATTTATAACAAACACAAAATTTAACAACTTTACCAAATTTAAACCTATACTCTATCTCCAATAATAAGCGAGATCCCCATGGTGAGGGCCGAAAATGAATCAGCCTGTATATATTTAAAAATTCTTTACTTATAAAGTTATTGCACCTTTTATGTACATTTAAAAAATGCACAAAGGTAAGCTACCCGATACATCGATACTTAGCGAGTACTGGAATCGGTAAAGTATCGATAGGTATCGATGCTTTGGAATCGATACCTCGCTACCCAATACATCGCTACCCGATACATCGATACTTAGCGAGTACTGGAATCGGTAAAGTATCGATAGGTGTCGATGCTTTGGAATCGATACCTCGCTACCCGATACATCGATACTTAGCGAATACTGGAATCGGTAAAGTATCGATAGGTATCGATGCTTTGGAATCGATACCGTCGTTATATGAGGTATCGGGGAATCGATACCAGTTATGGTATCGGGTATTGGACAATGTATCGGTACTACCAGCCAGCCACAAGTGTTTAGTTTCAAAACGCCCTACAATAAGAAATCGCAAAGTGTTAGATCTGGCGATCGAGGTGGTGCGGCACCCAACTTGCCAAATAACGGGTTGGCCATTTAATGTTGCGGTTTTAAAAATCGCGCTGTTCCCTTGTATATATAGAAATTAATATAATATATATTTTTTACACTAGAGGGTCAAGCGCGGTTTACAAGAAGTTTTCAACATTCTTGAAGAACATTTCGGTAACAGAATCATTGGTCTTGACGCTCAACAGTGTACAGGCGGAGGGATAATATGGCCACCATATAGTCCAGATCTCAATCCTTGCGATTTCTACCTGTGGGGATCATTAAAACATACGGTATATCGCGATGGTATAGACACCCTGGATGACCTTGAAATGGCAATACGGCAGCGAATAGAAGCGATACCGTACGTCACACTTCAGGCAGTTTGTGGAGAATTTGAGAAGAGGCTGCGAAATGTTATCGTTGCTCGAGGCTCTCACTTCGAAAACCTGATTTATTAAACCGCAGATCTTGTTGTTTAATTGCACAAATAAATCATTTTTTTAAATTAATGTTTTGTATGTTTAATATGACTTCAAAAACCGCAACCTTAAATGGCCAACCCTGTATTTTTTCATTTCCAATTCATCAGTTAAAATTCTGTGTGAGATAACTACAATTTCTACTATCTCGCGCACTTTTACTCGACAGTCATCCAAGGCAACACGCTGTACTTTTTCAATCATATCCGGAACAGTAGCAGTTTTACCCTTAAATTCGGCAACCCAGTTTTTAACGATTAAAACGAAGGAGCGGATTCTAACAGTGTTATCCAGCTCTGCTTTGATTTCGGTTGGTGTTAAGCCTTTCAAATTGAAATATTTTATCATTGCTCTCAACTCAGTTTTTTTCATTATTACAAAATCACACGAAACGTTCACTTTGGCATACTGTCAAAAACAGACTAATCGACAGATCTCTCTGTACTGTCATATTTCACCTATTAAAGGGTGATTTTACAGAATGGTAAAGAAGATTCCTGCGGATTCGCGCCATCTCTATGTTAGGCCAATACGAATATACGAGTAGTTTCCGAACAATATTCGTATTTTCAATGATTGATGTTGCTTTTATTTGTTAATCCGTATACATAAATAACAACCCTCATATTTTAAGCTATGCTGTCAGTTTACTCTTGCCCTTCAAAATAAAAGTATCCATAAATGATGAAGCTTTATTATATTAATTTTAGTCATCCGCACTGCTATTATTTCTTATACAAGTGTATATGCAGAAATATTTGAAAATTCCTCGCACGCGTTTTTTCTAATGTTGGAAAGATTGTTGGTGAACAAATTAATTTACTAACTATATTTATATGTGTGTCACGTGCATTTATAAAAGCTAATGGCACTTAATTGTAGACATATTTCACAGTGATCCATATAAAAATATTTATTGCTTTCAATTATAACAGCAAGCCACATGTATCGGCAGTGACTTGCGTAATATTATATTTTTAATCATTCTGACATAGACTATTAGGGAAAACACTGTATTGAGAAGAGGTGTATACGCAGGTGTATATACCAGTTTTATACAATCTTCTCTACCCTCTCAATCACCCCATACGTTCGAAAAAACGCATACAAATTAGGTCATCTACATGGGGTATTAGGAAATGATCCGACCGCTATTAGCGTAGACTAGTGTTATCATTAAGGCAATTATTTCAAATAATTATATATAAATGAGCATCGGTGAACACGGTGTACTTGGTCGATGTATAGTAATGTCGTCATTATCATTTTAACTCCAACTCAAACATTTCACCCAAATCTAATACCGTTAAAATTATTATATTATTGAAAGTGTTGGGTCACTTCCTTCCAGTTTTGAAGATAAAGTATTTCCACTTGTAACCGATACGACGGTTTGTATGTTAAAAACTGGCAAATTATTATAATATGTAACATACTATCTACATATATAACTTATCGTGCTGAGGGTATTCATGACTTAGGTGACCGAAAAAGCTGTCGTGGTTTTCCTTCTCGTTTAATGTGAATGCCAACAGCTTAAGACGCTCCGCATGCGTGATTGGGATAATAACTGATGGCCTGACAATGCCTCCTGTAATTGGCGTTAAGCTATTAGGGGATGCTAAGACATTAATGATTATTATTGTTAATAAAATATTTTATTCGAACTGAATTTAAATTTTTTATATATACATACTATCAAAAAAAAATTCCTAAAACGCGATCGCGAATTTCAATGTATACTACGCGACAAAAAAAAATAATCAGTAAAAGTACGAGTAAACGGGACCCGGGATGGGTTGATTTTCAGCTCAGGTCACCTCACTACTATAGAAACCATGAGTGAGCAACAAGTGCATGTTTCTGTGGAGCAACTGATAATTATCAAGTTTTTCACCAAGGAGAATGTGATACCAACGGAAATTTTGCTGAGATTACAAGAGATTACAGTTCGACAACAACACCTTGTCACGAACCAGTATTTCTTCATGGCACAAGAAATTTTCAGGAAGGCGTGAAACGTTGAGAACCAGTGCCACAATTGCCGTCCAAGGACAAGCGCGACCGAAGTCAATATCGATGCGGTTCGACAACATGGATGAACTTGCATTTAGTTACGGGAGTGCTCAGCACATCGTGACACTGGACTTGGGATTCCACAAGGTGTCTGCAAGATGGGTTCCATGGCTGCTGTTGGATGAACAGAAATTGCATCGACTAGAGGTTTGTCAGCGTCTGTTGAATCGATTCCGGCAAGAGGGTGAGGCGTTTTTGAATCGAATCGTAACGTGCGTCGAAACTTGGATGCATCATTACTCTCCCGAGTTAAAGCAGGCGAGTATGGAGTGGAGAAAGAGCGGTGAAAGCGAATACTAGGTTGTCAGCTGGGAAACTTTTAACAATTGTTTTTTTTGATCGGCTTCGCCCTGTTCACGTGGATTTTCTCCATGATCGACGCACAATTAATGCGGGATATTATTGCGAGCTTCTGGACGCCGCAAAGCTGTCCTTGCGAGGAAAAAAAAAGACGAAATCTGTCAGAAGTGTGATTCTTCTTGATGACAATGCCAGGCTTCATTCAGCAAACGTCACAAGGCAAAAATTAGACAGCCTGGGTAGGGAAGTATTGGAGCATCCTTCCTACAGTCCGAACTTGCGCCTTGTAATTTTCATCTCTTTAGACCCTTGAAAGAAGCACTTGAAGGTCGGCGTTTCAACAATAACCAAGCAATTGAGGAGTTTGTGCTCCAATGGCTACGTGGAAAAATAATATATTTTTATAGATAATATAGAATAAAACTGACTTGAAAAAAATCAGTCCCGTTTGAATTTTATGTACCCTCTACATATTTTTGATCCCAAATTTTGTAGAATCTTCAGTGTTGAGAATAATAAATGATAAAACTAGCAAGAAAATAGTAAATCTTCGATTTTCTTTTATTTATTTTGGGTCACTTTAGTTCGATTATTCCATTGTAATAGTCTACAGTTGCGAATTAGTGTATTAAAATGACAAAAGTTCGGAAACCAACCAAATCATCGCCAACTAAGCTATTTTCTAAAGGATCGTTTCGTTAGACTACGTGAGGCGGATATTGCATTTCGTTAAATCGCTAAGAGGATAAAAAGAAATATTACTACAGTTATTCTTTGTTGGACAGATTGATCTCAAGAAGGTAAGCAACATAGTAGAAGAGGCTCTGGACGACCTAAAAGAACCTAACGGGAAGATGTTTGCCCTTAGAGATCGGCATAATACTTCAAGCTCTGGGGAAATGTATTTTTAGCAACGATAAGCCGTAGAATAACAATGCGTTCCATGTATCTCCATATTCATTCGTTTGGATTGATTTTCTATCGTCCAAGAATAATACTACCTCTCCATAAACGGCATGGAGCTCTTAGAATAGTGCGGGTAGATTGGAATGAGGAATGGAACAATATCGTTTTTTTCACACAAATCTCGAGTTTGTTTGTGGATCCATGATGGTCGTAGACGAGTCCGACGTCGAAGAAGGGAAGTAGGAGTCTTAGTATTCCTTCAAGGTCATTTAAATGCTCAAAGGTATATATACGAAGTGTCCTGAAACCATTCGCTTTGCTATATGCAAGATCTAAATAATGTCATCTTCCAGTAAAACAATGCCCGCCCTTATGTTGCATCTATTACATTACCATTCCTTCAAAAGGCCAACATCAATATTGTTAATTGGTCTGAGTGGTCGTCAGACCTATAGCCCATAGAACATATCCGGGATATAATAGGTCAAAGCGTTGGTATATTACCTAACCCTCCAATTAACAACGGCTAGACGACCCTTACAAATTGCTTAGATTAAGCTACCGTAGGACTCCACAGATAATCTTATTAGAAGCATTCTTCTATTTCATGCACACTGATAACTGATAACAATTTTGTTATATACATATGGTATCACTGATTATTATTTCTTATCTAATAGTGAAATCATAACGAATAGATACTGTGATGAGTCACCCGATGATATCACACTTCGAGAATCGTCTAGAAAATGTAAATGCGGATGAATCGCGAGATCGAACAACACAAGAAAAGTCTAGGCGAACATCGAATATGCCAGAAGTTTTCCCGTATATATAAATAGTAGTCGAGAGGGATTTATTCCATTCCATACCAAATCATCGCCGAGTGATCTTACATAAATATAAATACATAAATGTTCTTATTGTTAGTAATTAGTCTTTAAATTGTTATTCGTTTTTATTGTTGATATGGTGTGTGTTTAAATTACCGTTAGTTTTATTTAAGAACCCCGAAAACAGACAAATACATTACAATACTATTAATACAGTCTGTGCCACAAGAGTACCCACAACCACGTGGGTAATTTTTCAGGGAAAACGTATCCTAAAATGAAAAATTCTATGTTATTAGAAAGTATTTTTTAAGCACTAAGTCATATGTAGTTCAGTCACCGTTATTATCACAAAATTTTGTGCATAATCTTGCGAAGAGACCGATAGAGACGATACCTAGCCGTTACTAGATACTTTAAAAATTCGCGATCGTTTGTTAGGAAGTGTCGATGATTTGCTGGAACGTGGAATTTCTGTGACAATATCAAAAAAGCAGTATAAAATTAGTTGAAAAGGGATAATTAGTCTAATATAAGACCCGTTGCAGATTGCTACACGTGGACCCTTGGCAACGCTGACAATATTTTCGGATCTTCTGGCTACTATACATGTATTCACGTACTTTAAAAATCTTCTAATCATGGCCTTTCTCAGAACCAAACGACAAAAAATCTCGGAGATTATTTTATATGTTGTTTGTATATATGTAACGTTATTTAAATCTGAATGTATCTAAGAGTATCCACTATATCCACCGGACTTATCTCCAACAGATTATCATTACTTTACTTTAAACATCTGGACGATTTGTTAAAGGGAAAAGAACAGATTTGCTTTTTAAATTGAATTACGTCGTTTTTAGTTCTTTTACAGAAGTATGTTCAAACAGATAGAGATTATTTTGTTTTCTAGAAACTACGTAGTTTTCAATTTTATTTATCAAATTCGTCATATGATAAGAAGCAATCTAATAATTATATGAAACGAATTTTCGTTTTGTTGATAATTTATGTAGTAGGTGTATTACAAAGAAAAAAGAAGAAAAAACAATACAATGAAAATACATCTAATAAGTAACCGGACTAAACAGAGGTGTTTTCAAATGTAAAAGTGAACGACTTAATAACAGTTGTACAGTATTGGGCGTATTATCAAAAATGAAACGTGTGAAAAAAGTGGAAATAGGTGTAAAAAAGTAACGTGTGGACATTTTATTGATGAAGGTGTACCAAAAAGTACCATATAAGATATTCTTAAACGTTTTGATGATAACGGCAATGTAGGATATGCATATTTTTCGTCGTCCAAAGTTTGTGGTGACGCTATAAATGGTTAGGAAGATGTAAAAATATTAACTGATCAATCAGGTATGTCTGTCCATAATTTAGCTAACAACGTTGACGTAGCCCGTTCTGTTTGATCAGATATTGAATAGTTACACATAAAAACGAGGATAAAATTGTTTTGCAGTATGTTAAAAATCAGGAAACTTAAGCAAAATTCAGAATGCCATAAGACAACGCGAAAAAGTTCAATTATTAATAGTGTTATGTCGTATATACTTATCAATCCGAGAAAGTTCTCGGTTCTCTGACGGAAATTTTACTACAATGTCAAGCCTAAATACGCAAAATATGGAGATAAAGTGAACGCCAAAACCAAATTCTTTTAAAAAATTCTGGTTTGCAAGCGCTTGGTGAAAATGGGAACATTCTTGAACCATACATAACAGTGGATTGTTATGTATGGTTCAAGAATGTTCCCAAATATCGGGCTGGCCACTGATTGTTTATCCATGGGACAATATTTAGATATTGAGGATCATTTAAACCATAATGTGGTAGACCGCCATCTTGCTGGAAACAGATACTGTGATTGGGAAAGTGTCCGTTGTTTTGATGTGGATAGAACGTAGCACAAGTAGGTATAATTCGATTTCGCAATAACTGAAAATACAGAGCTGAAGTTAAATTGCCATAGATGAAAAAGGGACCGACAATATATCCTCCCTGGAATGCCAATCCAAACTATAATCTTTTGGGGATATTTCGTATGATGCTCCGAAACCCAAAAAGAATTTTCCGATGACCAGTATCTGCAGTTATGTTTGTTTATTTCACCGGTAAGGCAAAAAGTAGCTTCGTGAAAAGAATGGTGTTGACAGAAGAAAAATATAGTGTTAACAAAATTTACATTATTATTGCAAATATTTGACATTTCTTTACAAAAGTGTAGTTTTCTGTCAAAGTCATATAAGGTTTATACTTTTCACTTTGGAAATTGAAACAACAAACACTCTATCTACATCGTGATAAGCTATTATCTGGGTATGCAGTTTTAATCATTTCAAAAGTTTCAGTTGGAGTTTTACCCAACCGAACACAAAATTTTATCGCATATCTTTGCTACACTCTCATTTGTTTGGATGTGTACGTCAAACACTGACAATTCAGTAATTAATTTTGCAATAAACGTCAAAACTTAAATCAAAGCCTACTTAAGGATAAGTACATTAGAGATGGGGTTTCATGTTCTATTCTTTGTGTTATAAAATTCTAGTTGCAAAAGAAGTTATAGCACCAGGCTCGTTATATTTTGATATACCCTCGTAAGTCGTCGTTTCGATACTTTTAACTAACCCTGTATAATGTTTTTATTGTCTTTATATTAAATAAATTTCTGTTGATACTTAGTCCAGTTACTTATTAGAAATTCATTAAATTCCATGTCAATTACAAAAGCGATTTATGTCTGCATACATAATGTGTGCAATAATTATAACTTTAATTATGCACGCATCTAAACACAAATAAATATAAAATTAGAGTACATTATTTGACTGAATCATTCTCCGGAAAAGTAGTATAGGTGACAGAAAAATCAGAAGATAACATTGTTAATGGCTTCCGTTATAGTGCTTCGAGATCCTTTCGGGATAATACGAAACTTCAATAGGAATTTACGATTTTATTGAAATAACCATGAGACAAGGGAATATACAACATATTATTTTAAAAGCGTAATGTGGAAGGTTCTATTATTACAGAATATGAGTAACTTGTAACGGGGAATATTACTTTTCTCTTGCAGAAAAGATCTAAACTCGCAGTTTTTACCGAGAAATGGTGATAAATTTGTGAAAAATCCGGATATTCATACAGATACAACTAATACATTCTTTTTGAAATTCGTATCTATAAACTAATTCATGGTAATATTGAAAATATAATTCAGATTGTGTATTGTGTTCAAAATGAAACTATTTTTGTTTATAGAATATTTTAGATTATTAGTTTATTTAAATGGTAGTAAAACCGTTTCAATAAGTTTATTATTAGTAATTAATTAAAAATATAATATTTATGAAAATAAAATATTAGATATTATTTTATTCTAATATTTTTTATTAATACGAGGTGTGATAAAAAATTACAGTGAATAACTCTACTACGAATAAGCTTATACCAAATTTGAATTAATCTCTTTCAAAGTACTCTCCTCAGCTAGCGATACACTTATCCCAACATTGATTCCATGATTCGAAGCATTTCTGGACGGTTCCTCTCAGAAGAGCCTTCAGCTGCTCCATCGTGACTCTCTTAATATCGGGAATGGTGTCAAAACGTTTTAGTTTTTAGGAAGCCAGAAGTCGCATGGTGCTAAAAAACTCGCTGATCAAAAGTGAGGTATAGTATAGCGCGTTGTCGTAATGAAGTAGGAAGCCATTGGCACATTTTTCTACTGTCTTTCTCTGTACATCGTTTCGTAAACGTTGCAGTACGCCCTTGTAGTATTCGGAGTTTATAGTTCAGAAGACTGATCGCACTGTGCCTTTGCTAAAAAAAAAAAAAACAATGAGCATGACTTCAACGTTCAAACGTTAATGCTTTGATTTACGTGCCTTCTTAAGGCGAGGAGAGCCACTCGTTTCCCGTTGGGAACTCTGAATTTTTGTCTCAGAGCCATAATCGTACACCCAACGTTCATCTCCATTTATAATTTTTGTCATGAAATCCGGATCAATATCAAGACGGTCCTTCAATTCTGTGCAAACTGACACACGATATCCCTTCTGTTTGTCATTGAACAGTCTGAGAACAAATTTCGTACTCACTTGTCTCATTTGCAAATTATCGGTTTGAACAAACTAGTTTTACCACTTTCGTCTGTCCCGACCGTTGCTCGTCTTCAACCAACTCATTTTCGCTTTTAAGTCACTCATACCACTTGTAAAACAGTCTTCAGAGTCACTACATTATCGCCATACACTGTTTTTAACATATCACTTTTGCACTTTTTTCCAACTTAAAAACAAAACTTAATGTAACGCGTTGTTCAAAATCCATGACGCGCTAAGCACGCCTTTCACTCTTCTGGCTCTGAAAGCCGACTAACAAGTTACAACTTGTTCTAAAGCAGCAGTTGCTGCTATAAAAATTCATATACCGTATTTTTTATCACACGTCATGCAATGAAAATTTATAATTTGGGAATAATTTGTTATTATTTATAAATTATCTTAGATGTTTGCTTCTCGGATTCCTGAATGGAACCGCATCTTTGGCACCGCTTTTGCAAGGGCAAGTTCAGGGGTGCTACTCTTGTCATTGTTGTACTGAAACCGCAGATCTGTTTGGCCAGTATATACGAAGCTGTTCTGGTTCACGGTTTTTGTTGAGTTGTTGAGATAGAACTATTTGTCAGGTATTGCACGGTTGTTATTATAGGGACGTTCGGAAATTTCTATAGATTCATGTATTTTGCGGTTAAAGTAGTAGGAGTTACGGGATAGAATCCAAGTAGATTATAATTAAATTTGGTGTCCAGTTTCCAAGCTATGTTCAGCAAGTGCAGACCGGTACAACATTCGTGCTCCGCATTACGAGCGCTTACTGAACGCTGTGTCTGACGGCTCTATATACTGCCACGAACATAAAATCCTGTAAACTCCAGGGGTTTCTAGATGGTTGCGATCTTTAACAGAAAAGAGGGTCATTAAAAGATGGTTTCGATGTTATGTTTGGAACTGATTTTGCCCGTTCGGTCGGTGACGTCTTGTTTATCAAGTAAATTGGCTTTAGATGTGCCAGAAGTGTGTTGAAGAACGGAACTGGAGGGTTTAGGGTTGAGGTGCTGATTTAGGGTGCGTTGGATATCGTGCTTAGAGTAGATGTTGATCAAAGTATTGGGAACATGGTTAATTTCTTGGGTTAATTTAGGTTCATATATAGAGTAGGCTCTTTGGGCTAAGAAGTTTATGTTACTACATTTCTGTACAGGATGATGGTGAGAAAGGACATTCAGGTATCTATTGATATGCGTGAATTTGTGGGGTAAACTGAATGTCCTAATGAACATTAGCATGGCAGTTAACTATAATGTCTAGGAAAGGAAGAGAACCTTGGGGCTCAACCTCCACAGTGAAGTGAATTTCATTAATTCTCAACACAATTTTTAAATCGTGTTGAAAATTAAGGAACTTAAGCAATTTGTTTAAAGAATCGCGTGGATGTGCCTATACAACCAAGGTTTCATCATCAAATCTTAAATGTTTATTATTTTATCAGTTATCGTATCACGTATTTGTATAGATGTTACGAACAAATTACAAAATAATAATTATAAAGATTGATCCAGATTGAATTTCGAATTAAAATTTCGCGAGGTTCATGCCTGATACTTTGGCCAGTGTATAGTAATTATTCCGAATAGAAAATATTGAACGTTACACCAAAGAATAGCACGCTATTATTGCTAAAATGCATTACAAATTCGGTAAAAGTTTCAGGAAGACTGTAGTCGGTAATGGATATAAAACCTCGAAAATATCAGCGTGGGACAAAAATCCTATGGAAATATTGCCATGGTTTGTCAAAATTGTGTAGAGCAATTGGACATTTCGAGAAGTTTTCATTAACGAATACTCCCTAAAGATCTACCCCTTTATGCCTACAAAATTCAATAAACATAAGAGCTAAAGCTTATTGACTTTCTCTTCGTTAACAATTCTACAGTTAATATGTAAAATATCAAGTGGATTCTTCAACTTTCGCGAAATGTCGACATAATTTGACCAGCATAATCTTATGACAACACCATGCAAACTCTTTTTGTATGGTTACCTGAAATAGAAATACAAGTTCTATAAAAAAATACAGAAACAGTCAATGACTTTCAGGTTAAATCCGACGTGTTATCGATCAGAAGATGTGCGAAATCGTAATCAAAACTTTTGTGAAAAGAACCAAGATTTGCAGTAAAGCCGAGGTGGCCATTTGTCAGAAATAATTTTCCATAAACTATGAAGTCTAATAATTTTAAATTAAATTTTTAAATTATATCCGAATTAGACATGTATTTATATTTTGAATATGTGAAAGGAAATAGTGCACTACTATTTACAATGTTATAACTAGAGATCGGCAATCAGGAATACATTCCAGGAGGGGACTTAAGTAAATTTGTGGCGGGCCGATCTATTGTTTAGTTTTATTAGTTATTTGAGTTCTAGTGCGTAAATATGTGATGGACAGCGACACGGCAATGTCTACACATCTACTTGCATCTAAGAGAATGAAAACAACTAATGCAGAATTTATATGACGTAACGTAACTTTGAACGTTTGAAATCGCTAAGGGAGAAAAACACGATATAAATAAGGAAAATGTGTTATTATTTGTAACAGATGGAGCTACATATATGAAGGTGGCTGATCTGCTCTTATAACAAACATACAGTAGCATGACGCATATCACATGTTTCGCACATGCTCTTCATCGAGTATCAGAGGAAGTCCGAAAATGCTACCCGAATGCAGGTAAATTAATATCATCTGCCAAGAAAGTTTTTGTGAAGACACCTGCACGCAACAATTTATTTAGTGAAAAACTGCCACATGTACCACTACCACCAGAACCTGTTATAATGTGCTGGGGTACATAGAAGCAGCATCCTATTATCACATGCATTTTGACGACGTTAAAGTATAATACAGCTACTGAAACCGAATGGTGCTGTTTCTATTTTACACGCTAACAAGTATTTATGGACCCAACTATTTAGGTAGATTTAGCCAATATTCATAGACATTATTCCAGAATAACTGTAATCATCCACCATCTAGAGGTTACTCCGACCAACCCATAATATTTTATAACTAACGCCATGAATGTTGAATATGATCTTCATCAATTACTTTCACAATTACATGGAGTTGCTGCTGATAATGTAAAAAGAAAATTTGGCGCGGTTCTAAATAACAATCCAGGATTTTGTTCTTTCTTTTGTTTGAAAAAACTTTATGCAACGGGTTTCCCAACAGGGACGGCATGTTTTTAAAATGCCGTGGCAGCCATATTTGAAATGGTAGAAATGTCATTAGCTCATTTGTATTTAGTATTATTTGACAATTCATCATCGCAAAATACACGTTTCAACAATGTTTGGTTATTATCCAAAATTTTTATAAAAGTAATCGTTCTTTTCTTCACTCAACGTGATCTTCGCGAAGATTGTGTCCCACATAATCATCCTTCTGTACTTGTTATTCGTCGAATCGTTGAAAACAAATTTCACTTTACACGGTACCAGAACACCAATAAGGCAACAAAACGCAAGAAACCAAGAGAATATTAACGCTGTAAGTACCAGTGTTACAGAAGATGCAACTCGGTCGATTAATCGACGTTCTCAAGAACGTGGCCTTTCGAGAATGACAACTTGGCGTATTTTGTGAAAATATTTGGGTTTACATCCGTATAAGATTGTATTGACTCAAGAATTGAAGCTACTTGGCCATCATAAGCGTCATGTATTTGCTGATTGGGCTCTAGAGCAACTTGAAATTGATCCTGATTTTAAAAAAAAATCATTTTTTTCAGATGAAGCTCATTTCTGGCTAAACGAGTTTGTTATCAAACAAAATAGTCATTTTTGTTCTGAAAATAATCCAGAACAGATGCATGAGAAGTCTGCATCCAGAAAAACTTACTGTTGGATGTGATTTATGGCATGGTGGCATCATCGGACCTTATTTTTTTTTAATGCAAGTAGAGATGCAGTAACAGTGAACGGTTAGCGTTATCCATCAATGTTAACAAATTTTTTGTGACCCAAATTGGATGAAATTGTTTTGCAAGACATGTTTTTACAACAAGATGGTGCAACAGCACATTTTGCTGATGCCACTATGGAGTTATTGGGGGAAAAGTTTGGTGAGACTGTAATTTCCAGAAATGGAACTGTTAATTGGCCTCAAAGAAGTTGTGATTTAATACATTTGGATTTCTTTTTGTGGGGATATTTGAAGACGTTGGTCGAAGCCAACAAACCTTGAAATTGAGCATCGAACGTCGCATTAGCGCAATTACATCTGATTTATTGCAAAAAGTCACCGAAAATTGGAATGATCGAATTAGATCCTGCAAACGATGCCGATGTAGACTTTTTATTAATATGTTATTCAAAACATAATTGTCATAAGTTGCACTATAAAATAAAGAAAAAGTTTTGCTTTTATCACAAATATTTAATTTAATTTTAAAGACATATCGCCCTTATTGGGAAACCTTTTACTTTAAATATGCCTCTATTTCATCGGTAAATGTTGATAAAATGGATTTACGGTGACGTATATAGAACAATTATTGGTGATTTACTATCATTTGAACTCTGGATACAAACGGTGAACAGTCAGGATGTTGTGATATGTTTTATAAACTCTGCAAGATTTCTTGTAAAGAAGAACTATTTGTTCGTACTTGGTTACTTATTTCTCTATATTCGTATTTTGATTCGCGTGCGAAAAATGTTAAATCGGACCCTGGCACTGACATCATGTACCCCTAGTTATAATCAAGTGTTCGAATTTCCACTAATGGTTCAAACATATTTTATTAATTTCGTTTTAGTGAAATTCAATTATGTATTATTGAATCTTGTGTAGCACTGGGATTTCCCGTCATATATTTAAACGAACAGTTCACCTAAAAAAATATTTTATTATCAAACCTTATCCGGTGTAATAATTTTGTATTACGCACGGCTACATATTACTTCTCTATTTACAATATTTTAATAATTGCCTGCATATTTAATGTAAATTAAAAAAAGAAAAATATTTCTAACTAAATTTGTAAACTCGTTCAATTTTGATATACATATAAGAAAGTATTTATATTACTTTCTTCTTACTTGCTTAGACTGTGTGCAAAATAAGTCTATTATTGAGGTCTGAGAATTCTTGCTATTTCAACTGCACGAAGTACAGCCAAACAATTTACGTACAACTTGTTGAGAAATTAATGTTTCTTCCTAACGATTACTTTTAACATTTAACTTTTAACAGTATTTATATTTTTGAAATCGGAAATGTACTGTTCCACCTTAGCAGGTAGGATTGAAGATAATGACTGAGGGAGACATAAATTTCTCAACAAACTGTACATTTTATGCGTGCTAGTGATAATATGAAATTCCCTAGAAAGAAACAATGTGCGTCAAAAATATTTAGAAAATCCGATAAGGGAGAGGCGAATTCTGCGAAAACTGAGGCGACGTGTTATATGATTTAAAAATGTAATTAAGTATGTCATTAGGTAGTTTCATAATTACCGAATAATAGTTAAATGCGAAATTTTACCAAATTGTAGTTTTAATATTTCTCGTTTTTTTCTTTTCAGTGAGTTAGCGAAGCTTTGAGGGTCAATACTATGGCTCCTGTCCTTAGGCCAGGCAGCCTAAAAGATCCTGAGATAGCGGAATTATTCTTCAAGCATGATCCTGAAAAAATTTTCGAAGATCTTAGGGAAATTGGGCATGGATCGTTCGGAGCGGTCTATTATGCCCGATACACTCATTCGAATGAAATCGTTGCTATCAAGAAAATGTCCTACATGGGCAAACAAAGTCAGGAAAAGTGGCAGGACATCTTGAAGGAAATACGGTGAGTGTTAAAAATAATTATAATTGGTTTCTATATTTACACGTGTTTAAATTGAATTCATTGTATTCATTGTAAGACCCTATTTGTGAAATGTTATGTTTACAGAAGCTTAAATCTGGGAATTTATGATGCGGAGAAAATAAGAACCTACCTTTGTAGATATTTTGTGTATTTACATATAAGGATGTTACGAATAATAATTAATTCGATTTTCGGGAATTGTAGATTGTATTTATAAAACATTTGAAAGTAATGGATGTAATAGGTTTGTTCCAATTTGCTAAAAAAATCGTACAGTGACGGTTCGGTACATGCGCACTACAGAAAAAACGTTTCAACTTTATTTTTGACCGTACATTGAACGATACCAAAAGTGTTCCAAATAAATTTTAATTGTACACAAACTAGTCGCGAAACGGTCAAAACAGTCCACAGACTGAAGTATGTATCACTTGTGCTGACATGCACATTACATAACTTCATCCTGTGAGAACTACAATTGGGCAATAGCAATATCATACAATATATAGGACAGAACAAAGTTGATTATTACAATTATTACTGTTGCTAGAACTACAAAATAAACTGATGGACAAAATTAGCACACCACTTAATAAATGTTTGAATCTTAGTATACCTATCAAAAGTAAATGAATTTATTGAAATAAGAATACAAGGAATTGTTTTTCAATGATTTGGAAAAATTTTATGAAAAAAAGAACCAAAAAAATGATCCATATTTTATTCAAATTTTCAGTGAAAACATAGGAATGAAAAAAATTGAAAATAAACAAAAGTCTCAGTTTTTCACAGTTTCAATATCGTATACTGCCGCCTCTAGAGCTAATAATTTCCTTCAAACGTCTTTAGATGCTATGGAAAATATTTATGATGAAATCTTGGGAAATGTTATACCATTCTTTAAGAACCGCGTTTTCCAGCCCAGCCAAGTTTTCAGGAGCAGCATTTCGACGTCTAATGCGGCGTTTAACCTCGTTCAGATATTTGTTTACGATATGGGCTCTGTGCGGTCTGACATTGTCATCCATAAGTAAAAAATTGCCACCTATGTATGCGACATGTTATTCCAGAATCTCCTGGATGTACTTCGGAACGTTTAATGCTTTTCCTCGGATCACTATAAGATCCGTACGGGCCTCAAAAGAAGTGCCACCCCTAAACATTATTGCCCCCCACGGAACCGTACATGCTCATCTGTATCTATCTCCTCGTCTTCTCCAGATAAAAGTGCGCCCGTTGGAAGATCTTTTCTGACTTCATGAGTAAACAAGACTGTTTTCCAATCATCCAAATCCCAATCTACATGTTCCCGAGCAAACTCAAGCATAGCTGGCTTGTGGGATATAGTTAAGAGAGGGCCTGTTGCGGAGTGTCTTGCACTTAATCCCGATTCCTTGAGCCTTCTTGTTACTGTTTTGGAAGAAATCGCAACATTTCGAATATCTCGAGGTCTATTTTTTACCTTGTTTCCGGTGTGGAACCGATTTCTTAATACTTGTAGGCGAAGACATCGACCAATAGTCGTATGATGAACAGCAAGCTACCGTGCAACTTCATGTTGGCTAAATACTTCTTCAATCAAGGTGACAATTTTCACAGCATCATGGTCACTTAAATTTCTCACTGGAGGCATATGTACACAACGAACAAAATGAAAATCTGACCACAAGTTGCGCAAAACAAGTCTAACTTGCATAGATATGACTTATGAGAGAACTAATTTATTTGACAGTACAGGGTTACTTGTTTTTTTATTTTTTCAGAGAATGTGTGATTTATAAGCCTCCTTGATAAACAAATTTATATAATCGTAAATTTATAGGTGATGCGCTAATTTTGTCCATCAGTGTAGATTGATAACCCAACGATCATAAATACGTTCCAACTTCTTTTTACCCAAACGATGCGCATACCCTAACTAAACCAGTAGTTGGAACAAACCTAATGATTGATTGTAGGAAATAGTAAACAAAGACACAAGTTATCGTGCTTTGTGTATGTGACCCACAAGACACCATAACATGTGTCTTTGTTTACCTATGTGCTTACCTCGAAACTGAAAAACGACGTAATTAATTTAATACAACAATCTATCCTCAAAGAACTGCCTCGAGTAATTTAATGTTTGTTTGTGCGGTATTTGCTGTAGATCTATCTCGTTGAAAATAACAAAGTTGGCATTGCCTTGTCATGGTGTAACAAAATACCATGCAAAAACGTTTTTGGGCGGTTGCTAAACAATTTTTCAAAAACCTGAGGAACGTTAGCTTCTATATAACAATCGGCATTTACCTTCATTGTACCTGAAGAAAACGTTACCTTTTTTTTGTTCGCATTTTTACTGCAAAATAGCTTGTTGGGTTTTCTTCATTTTCAAACGCCAAACAGTTGATTGCTATTTTGTTTTGTCGTCATGATTGTGTATCCATGATTCATCAACGACTAAATACCTTTTTTTGAAGATCCTTCATTGAATTTTTCTAAAATAATACTAACCAATGTGGAATCCATCGACTTGCCAGCCTTTACACGCAGATTTTTGTCTCAAATAATATCTACTGCAAATGATCCGATGCCTAATTCTTCCTTAATCTTTGTATGTATGATTTTACCTTAATTAGCTTTTCTGTTGCAATAATATTTTTAGCACACAAGCAGCTACTGCAGTACGTCCAGGTCCACATGAAAATTTACGAAACCAGTAACTAACTGTAGCTGCTAAAAGATTTTTAACACAAACAGCCGCCATTAACTTTTAATTACTTTGGTTGTTTGATAAACCTCGTCTAGTATCGTAAAAATTATAGTCTAAAAAGCAATTTGCAAAATTTCAATATTGCTGTTAAAAACGTACCATTATAAACAATAAAAAAGGTATCTCTAAGTGCTTTAGCTTTAATCTTTCAAAACTGCAACTGGAAACTATGAAGAAACTATCTGTCAAATGACGTAAATATTATTAGTTTTCTTCGGATCCATGACTTACTACTACAAATTTTCAGAATGTCCCTCATATGTATGTAAATATATACCTTTTTAAATTTATTATTTATATCACAAAAATATGTAGTAATATATATATATATAATAACTTCGTGACCTTGGTATGATATGGTAAACCTAATCAGTAGGCGATTAAAGGTCTGTATATTACTTCAAAATATATGTATTTAAAAAACTCTACATGTTTCGGCTGTGTACGCCTTTATCAAGAGAATACAAAATATTTTGTATTCTCTTGATAAAGGCGTACACAGCCGAAACATGTAGAGTTTTTTAAATACATATATTTTGAAGTAGTATACAGACCTTTAATCGCCTACTGATTAGGTTTACATATAGAGAGTTTTTGCATGATCTGGGGCGCAATTTCTATGGGAGCACGGACCGACCCAGTTCTCATACTTAAGGATGACCGTGGCCACGGGAGAAGAGGTTTAACGGGTGCTAGGTACATCGAGGAGATGTTAGCAGTTTATGTGGTACCTTGCGTCGACTACATTGAAGACGAATTTGTTGTGATGTGTCATCTGACAATACGTCAGGCGAGAGATATCACGCGCCGAGTACGTCGTCAGGTCTCCCGGGCCTACTAGAAAAGAGCTTCTAAATCGCCCTCGAATAAGCTATACATTATATGAGAACCGTTCGAAAGGGAGACCAGGCCGAGTAATCGCTGTGGTGTTGATATTAAATAAATGTGAAATGAAATAAATACTGTTATTATTAGTCATTAGTTTTAAGAGTTATTTAGTGTGTCCTTTTATTAATATAGTGTGTTTTAATTACCGTTAGTTTTATTTAAACGAACCCAGAAAGACAAATATTTTACATTATTTTTATGCAAGATAATGCTAGGGCACGCACCGCAAGAATCGCGCACGATTACGTTACATAAGTCGGTTTTCGGGTTGTGGTTTGGCCAGCATGCAGTCCCGGTCTGAATCCGATCGAACATGTTTGGGATGAGTTAAAACGAAGAATTCGTGCCCTAACCTCAATCCCAGAGCTTATTGTTGCTGTAGAAGAAGAGGGGCTTGACATCCTACAAGAAACAATATCGAACTTGATTTAGATCTATGCCTAAGCGTATGACAGATGTTATTAGGGTAAGGAGAGTCATACCCATTATTAAAAATTAAGTGTGTTAATTCTTAAATAATAAAAAAAGATAGTTTGTTTCATGGATGAATTTCACAGTTTTAAGTTTAATAAAGCGAAATAAATTTTAATAGATTTTAAACTTTATCAAAGCACATAAATTATCTTTCACACAGCATATATATTTTCTTGATCTGATATAAATAGATTCGAAACAAAATATAGTTGTCAAAAGTTTACAGTAGGCTGATTTCTATTCACGCAAGTGTATATTTGTCAGAGATACTTCAACAGAAATATATGTGTGATATTTGCAAGGAATTCAGGATGCATTTTATATAAACGCATACAGTTACAATAGCATTGGTCATTGTTACGAAATTACAGAATTCGAATATACTCTCAAAAGAATTTTATAATTGCTTTGATGAATCAACAATATGTAATGCAAGTAATGGTTTGATTCTTTCTCAATTTTTCAATAGCCGTTAACGTATTGTAAGAGTGCATCCCATTAAAATATATTTTTGTGATTCGTAATGTAAATACAATGATGGCAAATATAAACTACAAAATTTCAATAAACTGAAAAGAATTTCATAATTTTTGTATGAATCAACAGTATGTAATGCAGGGAGTTATATTACGGGGGTGGATCGAATACATTCCGACGTTTATTTTTATGTTTATTGCAAAATTACTTTGTCTAACAAAATAATTAGTTTTTGAAAAAAATGTATATTACAATAGTCAAAATTAAAAGTAAATAATACTAAAGCAGATGTTGGAAATGTTGACTATTATTTTGAAGACAAAGTTGAACTCTACGCTTCATGCTTTCAAAGCCATTTATTAGGATTTTTTGGGTTATGTCAGCACAAGAATTTGCAATAGCATTACGAAGCTCTTCGATTGTGTGATGGCTTAAAAATGTTATTCATTAAATATGGAAAAATAAAATAGTGTAAAATTGTCAAATCTGGAGATCTTGAAGGAAAATTAATAATTCTTGTATCGAAAAATTCTTGCAAAAAAGCTATTGTTTCTCGAGATTTGTGCGTTGATGTATTATTTTGCGGGAAATATCCTTCCGTAACTTAATCATCATGAAGTTCATTAATAAACGGCTCTAATAATTCATTTCAATATCTTTCGGCAGTTATGGTTTCCACAAATTCATTAGGGTTTTCTGCAGACCAAATTCGCATATTTTGCTTGTTTAAATATCCTGAAAGATGGAACCAAGCCTCATCCGATTGGGTGAGTTGTCCATTCGAAGTCGAATATCCTCTATCAAATTTGCTGTTTGTTTTCTAGGTGCTCCACCGCCAGGTTTACGAGTTATTGCCCCTGTTTCACAAAATTTAATAGCACAAGTTTGAATATGTTTTTGCTGTTGTGTGTAAGTAACTGTCAGATTAGGATACTATTGACGGAAATCCTGTAAGCACTGATTAGTGGAATAAACCCAATCTCCATTTTCTAATTTTTGGCCATTTCTATAGTAACTTTCAATAATAAATATATATACATATATATATATATATATATATATATGTATATATATATATATATATGTATATATATATATGTATATATATATATATATATATATATATATATATATATAATAAATATGGAGCCTACGTAATTTCACAATCGCTCGAAAAAAACTCGTATCGACTGGTCGAAAGAAATACGATCGGGATGCTTCAAAACACGTCTATGACATCGTCACAGGTGACGAATCCTGGATCTACACGTATGAGCCAGAAAGTAAACAGCAGTCGACTGTATGGGTCTTTCAAAATGAGCCAAATCCAACAAAAGTTGTTCGCGTACGAAGCACTTCGAAGCAAATGGTCACTTGTTTCTTCGGAGAAACCGAACATGTGGCAGCTGTACCATTAGTGCAACGTCGGACGGTCAATTCGGAATGGTATACCATGCATTTGCTTGGCAGAAGTATTCGGAAAAATAAGGGAAACCAACTGCTGAAGACGGATCATTCTCCACCAGGACAATGCGAGCTCTCACACATCGGCTCAAACAAGAGAGTTTTGACAACTGAAAATGTGGAATGGATGGGCGATCCGCCGTACAGCTCTGATTTGGCACCCAATGATTTCTTTATATTTCCGCAAATCAAAAATAAATTACAAGGTCATCGTTTTTCGACGCCTGAAGAAGGGGTTGATGCTTTCAAAATACTTTTGAAGGTGCCTCAATCTAAGTAAAAAAAAGTGCTTCGAAAATAGATTCAAGCACATGCAAAAGTGTATTGATCGTAATGGAGAATATTTTGAAAAACAATAAAGCCATGTACGATGATTAATTTTAATTTCCGTTTTCTATTTCCGAAATACAAAAAGTATGCCTCTTATAGTACGATTATAGATAATAAACGCATAGTTTTCGATGTTCTAATAGCGCTGTTATAGCAGCAAATCAACACTGACAAGCGAGCATAATAAAACTGTTTTGCAGGAAGTTTTTGTTTTCTCTGGTTACTCCACACTTTTTTAGAGGTCCCCTTGTATTTGGTACTACAATGGTGCAATTATAGGCTCGTTTATGATACAGCCTTCCTCTTAAAGAGCTGTAATGTTTTCTTTAGTGACGCGTGTTTTTGCGCAATTTACAGCAAAAGTATGTTCTCACACTTCTTAAGTTATTTTTTTAAATAACTGCTACAAATGTTAGATCATTGGAAAGTAGAAGAAGAGACGAGTGCTTCTTACATCTCATAAAAAAAATATATAGATAGTCGTAACTTGTAAATGACATTATCTAGAAAAGCACAGTATTTTAAACTTAAAAATAATCAAAAAATTAAATAGTAATTTTTTTATGTTTTACATTTATGCTATTTTCGTTTTGCAAGGTATTGGAAGTCTGATCTAAATTGAAACATCTCTTGTAGATATTAAATATCTAATTTGCGGTAGATTTATTAAAGCCAGAGTATTTGTATTTATTTTATTAATTACAGGTTTTTAAGACAACTCAAGCATCCCAACACAATAGAATATAAGGGCTGTTACTTAAGAGACAATACCGCATGGCTTGTTATGGAATATTGTTTAGGATCCGCTTCAGATATCATAGAGGTTCACAAGAAACCACTCAGGGAAGACGAAATAGCGGCAATTTGTGAGGGAGTTCTACAGGGTTTAAGCTATTTGCATAGTCTGCATAGAATACACAGGTTAGTTATCCGTTATATCTAATCTAGTCCTATTACATATACGAGACTTGCCTCAAATCTTTCTTTTAGAAGAGAAATTTATGTAAGTCAATACAATTACAGTAAGACCTCAATTATCCGTGATTGCTATTATAAGAGTACCGATTAATCGAAAAGAACTAATAATTGACCTGAAATTTTATTATATATGTAACGGATGTTCACAAAGGCCTACGTCCTGGGCGGCCGTGGACTGCAAAACGCACTTCTATACTTAAATCTGTTCAATGTCACCTTAAATAAAACGTCATTCAAAGTCCAACCAAATCTAAATATGTACCGGGTGAGCAATATCAAGTGCCGGCAATAGAATATTTAGATTTTCATAAAAATGTAATATTGGCTATATTGTTTACCGTTACTGACATTTGTCATTTCTGGTGAACGTAAGATATTTTAAGAAATGAATTTCAGTTTAACATTTTCAAAATAGTAGGTAGAGTCCTGAATTAATAAAAATCAGTATGTTGATTTTAGAATGATTATACCTTACTTAACAAAGATTTTAAAAAACCAACGTATTACACATCTGAAGTACGATGTTTCCAAAATTCTGGGAAATGTGCTCCAATTAAATTACGCAGAACTTATAGGCAATGCTATTGGTAATACTCAAGTTTTGACGTGTTTATGCAGGCATCCAGTGCAATATCGTTCAGTCTGATTCAGGTGTTTCTACCGATATAGACGCATTTTCGTAGCACTGTTTGTGTAACCATGGAAGACGCGGCTATATCTCAAAGAGCAATAATTTCCTTTTTGTGGAAAAAGGGTGTGAACTTCAGAAATTATTAAACGTCTGCAAGGAGTGTTTGGTGAGTCTGCAGAATCTAAAAGTACTGTATATCCGTGGATCGATCGTTTTAAAAGTGGTAGAAGATCATTAGAAGCCGATCCACGCAGTGGTCGTCTGAGCACGTCGGTAAATGAAAGAAACATTACTGCCATGGAAAGCCTACTGAAGAGACCAGACGAATGACTATTTCTCAAATTAGTGTACTCCTAGGAATAGGTACATGACAAGTTCATGAGATCTTACATGATTGTTTGGGCGTAAGCAAGGTTTCAACCCGCTGGATACCAAGGCTGTTGGGACCGAAACTCAGTAGGTCTAACACTTGTCGTCAACTTCAAGAGCTGTTAGCCCGTTACGGTGATGAATTTTGGGAACGGATAATAACCACTGACAAAACGTGAATTCTTTATTTCAATCCTGAGACCAAAAGTCAATCCAAAGAATGGTGTAAACCCGAAGAAGGGCCTCCATTTAAGGCGCGTGTAGTTCCGTCTATTGGAAAGGTAATGCTTACTGTATTCTGGAATTGCGATGAGATTATTTTTGTGAATTATCTAACGAAATGTACTACAATTAACGCAAAATTATTATCCGGACCACTACAGCAGGCACTTATCAGAAAACGGCCTGGGAAGTTGCATAAATGTCCGTTATTACAACAGAATAATGTAAGACCGCACACCGCAAGAAAAACGAAGAATGTTTTAAACGATTTACGACGGGAATTGCTTCCGCGTCACCGACTCTCGCACTGAGTGATTTTCATCTGTTTTCAGATTTGAAAAAACCTATACGTTGGTTTTGAGAGTTTAACTGACGTAAAACGTGCCATAAATAGGTGGATTGAGGAAACACCGAAAAAGTTCTTTGAGGACGGCTTAAAAAAATGATTTATCGTTGGGATAAATGTATTCAATTAAATGGCAATTATGTTGAAAAATGACATTGTAATATTGATGGAAATTGACAAAAAAAATTATAGCTAAATTCGCAGAACTTTGGAAACATTCCTCGTATTTTATATTATTAAAAACGTTCCTCGACATCTCTGCAGAGATATTATTTACGACTTCTTTAATCGCAGCTTTCTATTAATCTAAATTATGAAATCGGTTTTTGAAATACAGTATCCTTTAAATGTCTAAACAAGAAAATATCTAAAGGTGAAGTTTAGCGAATTAATTAGCCACAAGCCAGTTGAATTGTCCCAAATAATTAACTGTAATTTGTGCGGTATGTGGCAGCGCTCCGTCTTGTTGAAAAAATCCATTTCTTATTTACTCATTATGTAACTGGTTAATAAACGACTCTAAAAACGTTTCCCTATACAGCTTGGTTAATATCTGAAGGCACCCAGGATGCGCGAGACGTGGCTAAAATATGTCTCTCTCTCTCTCGTTTCATGCTGCGTTCTCCTTTTTTGTCTTATAATTCTTATCCGCATTTGTCGTATGAGTAACGAAAATAGGTCATATAATCCGTCTTTTGCTAATTGCAATCCAAACACCAATTTTGATCGGATGAAGATCCGTTTCTTATGAGGATTGTTTGCTGGCCAAGTACGGTAATTCTGTGAGTTGACATGACCAAACTAAATCAAAATCTGCATTATTAAGGATATTGTTAAACCAATGACAATAACTTTGCCATTACTCAAAGTCGTGTTCACGCAAGTGATGTAAACAGATATTTTGTACGGATGCATGTGCAATCGCTTTTTTTCAATGCAGTCTGAGGACTTCCAAAAGAAACCTAAAAAAAATAAAAATATGACGAAACCATAATTTTATTTCTTACATATCGTACCTGTTTGAGTGGATAATTTTCTTGATACTTATTTGGCTTAATCTCTATTCTATTTCGAATATCTTCCACAATTACAGTTGGCGACTTTTACGATTTTCGTTCCAAAACGCTACTGGTTTCCAAAACCTTTGAACTAACCTATTTCAATGACGTTTAAATGTGTCGAGGACTATGTCTCCTCAGGATATTCTGCCAAAAACTGCTTGAGGCGCGATCGCAACGAATAAATTCATGTTTCATCATTGTTTTGTTTTCCACTGTGGGCCATAATAATAAATACAAACGATAAACAACAAACATTAATGACGGGAAAACAAGCGCAAATATAAACAGAAATGCCGCCAATTTTGAAATATTAAAAAATTTTTAATCTAGAGATTTTAATGCAGCCAATAATATCAGTTGATTTTGCTCACGGTGTAGCTTCATCAACAAACTGATCTAATTTTTAGTGACTTTTGAGAACGAAAATGTCTGAAGAAGACATAAACTTCCATAATTGATCTTTCTTCTTATTTATATCTCTAATGGGCTTTTTCTCCAATACCATAATTTCTGTCTTCTCACACTTTCACCTTTTTCTTTTTTCGATAATTTTAATTTTAGTGGCGATAGGTAACACTACTTTTTTATGTTGAAACATTTTATATTTTTTAATTTTTTAAATGTAGACAAGGTGATACATATGCCAGAAAGACCACTTCTGACTTGCATAGATAACCGAAACAAACGCTGCTGATGTAAGGAGGTAATGAGGAACGGTTAACTGAAACACGAATAATTGGGGCTTTACTGTATCTAGTTATACGGGAACTATTTATTAACTTTTAACATATATAACTTAAAAAAAGGAACACCAATGAATATCTAATTCCACATAATGAAAAATCGACAAAAATTAAAGATAATACTGCGGCATTTCGACATAGTGTTAACTAGAGTTTGGCATTCATCAACATGAAATTGTCCCAAATTTTTTGAAGGCGAGCACGTAACTATGGAACGTTTCTTGTAGACGCGAGTGCAGCTTTCTCTTCATGATAAGGTTTCGATTTGCGAAAAATCCAGATTGCTGAATGCCTATTCTAAGAATGGAGTATTTCACGTTTTTGGGTGTTTTTCTAAGTCTTCATGATTTCTTTTACAAAGTGCAGCACCTCCACTTCTCTAGCTGATATGCAAACCCAAGATCAGCACAGAAGCGAAAACTTTAACTCTCTTTTTAAGGCAGTCATTGTGAGTCATTCTCATTTGATTCTTATAACTCGGCAATGACTGTCACCAATGCAAGCCTCAAATTTGATTAATAAAAAAATCTCGCCCCATCACTCCAAAAAATTGTTTTTCATTAATTACGAGTCTTTGGTTTCCGTGCAAGTAAAGTAAAAAAAAAAAATGGATGATAAACATAATGCTCGAATTACACACCTTGTATGTTTTAAATTCTAGTTTTCTGGCAGCTCTATAACAAGTTGAAAAACAAAAACATTTATTCTGCGTTGCTTCATTTCATAAAACATTTGAGTCTTCAAGTAGCGAGACGATTTTGCATAATAATCCTCAGTAATACCCTTAAGGGTCTACTTTAGTGCCCGAAAAATTACCATTTCAGAAATATGCAACCCACATTACAGCTCACTACAGCGGACAGGTACCAAGACGCCCTGCTGAGATGGTCGAAGGATTATGTAAATTAGCAAACAAATTTGATTATTGACACATCAGCTACTTGGGATTTATTTATGACTTGTTTTAAGCAGATAGATGATCTGTGTATTTCCGCCTAAAATTTTTTGAATCGTAGATAAAGAATAGATGTATTATTATAACAAATGTAACTTAATAGGTTTTAATATAAAATAAGTAGGGTAGTAAAGCTACACAATTTTACCCATACATACCTAATTGAAATAATAATATAATAATAATAATAATAATATATTTATTTGTTCATAATTATACAAGTGTATAGAACTCGCATTACCTGGCTTTCTAATCCTTCTTAGTCATTAAAAGTTAATCACCTGGTTACTTGGAAAAATGTATATAATTCGATAAAGATATGACCATATGATAAACAACTTTCTGCTCCCACCTATCTTAAAAAATAAGGGGTGGGAATGTCAAAAAAAAATTATAATGTTGGTGACTGTTGTAATTTTGAAATATAATTAACAATGGGACTTCACTCCCAAAAAAGATTGACAACCGCTGCAAAACGGAAAAGTAGAAAACAGTTGATGAAACAAATTCGGATAAAAAATCGAATAGTGTCTCAACGTGATAATATTGTAGATAATCAAATTGTTTTCACTGAGACAAATTCGGCACGCGACGACAGTTTTGATTCGGATATATCAGATGAGGTTTTTATTGAAACAGAAAATTTAAACAATATTGCAAATTTTACTCTTGCTGGACGTAGGATTGTTGATATAAATCATCTGTTTACTGTTCTAAAAGGAATACGACATGATATGTTTGGCTGTACTTTTCAAAATGTAGAAATAATAGCGGAAAAACATTTTGGTTTTAAAAGTGTTTTTACTTATAAATGCAACATGTGTGGAATAACCGATACATTCAGTACTGAAAATGAATATAAAAAATGTGGAGTAAATGAAGCAGCGGTGTGTGGAACTGTTGCAATAGGGGCGGGTCATTCACAATTAACAGAATTTTCCGCAGCTTTAGACATTCCTCAAATGTCTTCAGCAACGTATGCGCGCATAGAAAAAAAAGTGCTAAAAAATACAGAGGAGTTAGCATTAAAAGAAATGCAAGCTGCAGGAAAGGAAGAACGTAAGTTGGCAATTGAAGCAGGAGAAATTGATAGCGACGGAATACCTTTTATAACTGTAACAGTGGATGGAGCTTGGTCAAAACGAAGTTACAAGTCTAATTATAACGCTCTCTCGGGCGTTGGGTGCGTAATTGGGACCAGAACTAAAAAAGTTTTGTACGCAGGAGTAAAAAATAAAATGTGCAAATTTTGTAAAAATAACGATAAAAAAAATGTTCCGTCTCATAAATGTTTTCAAAACTGGAGCAGTTCTTCAACTTCTATGGAAGCAGCTATTATTCTAGATGGGTTTAGAATGTCAATAGAAATGCATAATTTGCGATATAAAACTATTATTGGTGATGGGGATAGTAGTGTATATAAAAAAATTCAAACAGCAAAACCTTACGGACCAACATATTTTATTGAAAAAATTGAGTGTCGAAATCATGTGTTGCGAAATATCTGTACGAAAATACGAGAAATTTCAAAAACTCCTCGATCAGATATGTGTATACGAAATTTTTTACGGCAGAATATTCTTAAATTTAGAACAGCTGTAGTTAGTGCCATAAAGTACCGCAAAAATGAAAATGTTTCTTTTCAACAAAAAATTGAAAACTTAAAAAATGATATTCTCAATGGAACTGCCCACATATTTGGAGAACATAGTAACTGTGCTAGCTATTTTTGTAGTAAAGATGGTAACAATGGTAACAATTCAAATACTATTGATTACAAACATTTCAAAAGCAGTGCTCTATATGATATATTTTTTCAGTCTTTGAATAGAGTAGCCAATTTATCCTCCAGTTTACTTTATGACGTAGACAATAACGTCGTAGAATCCTTCAATTCTGTTGTGAATAAATTCGTGGGAGGAAAAAGAATAAATTTTTCGCTGGGAGGCTCGTACCAAGGGAGATGTTTTGCGGCAGCCATAAATTATAATAATAAAGAGACATTTGTATATACATTTGTTAAGAAAACTAATGGGGATAATTTTAACTGTGTATATTTGGAAAAATTCAAAAATCTTAAACTAAATCAAGCAATAAAAAAGAAAAGCAAAAAAAATAAAATTTGAATTCAAAGTGCTGATTCGGATTACGGAGCGTGCAAAATCGTGGTACCTGACATGCCTATTCCGGAATACGAAAGCAAGAGAAAACAATTTCTTGATGAATTGTCATTATCTGATTGTCATAATATTCAAATTAGGACCGTGAATCAGAGACATAACAACGATTGGGAAAAAGAGAGACAGATAAGATTAACGGCAAGTAACTTTGGCAAGATTTGTAAAATGAGAGAAAAAACAGACACGGCTAGTACAATAAAACATATGCTGTATACTAATAGATTCAATAATAAAAAACTACCAAATTCTCTACAGTATGGCATAGATAATGAAGAAAGGGCCAAGCAAAAATTTATGGAAATTACAAATTTGAAAGTTGAGGCATGCGGTTTGTTCATTGACGAGAAGAAAAAATTTTTAGGCGCCACTCCTGACGGATTAATTGGATTCGATTCTATTGTCGAAATAAAATGTCCTTATTCAGCGCGTGATAAATTAATACATGAAGCCATTAACGAAAAATTAATTAATTATTGCACCTTAGATGCAAATGATGGTAACAAAATTTTGCTAAAACCTTTTGATAATTATATGTATCAAGTGCAGGGACAACTCCACATCACCAAAAGAGAGAAATGTTATTTCGTAGTTTATACTAAACACGATTTGAAATATATAGTAATAGAACGAAATGATGATTTCTGGAATCATCATATGATTCAACATCTGGAAAAATTTTATATGAATGCAATGCTTCCAGAAATAATTGACGCGAGGTATCATAGAGATCAATCTATAAGAAGTATTATGAAAAAAGATCTCTAATTTTTTTTATTCTATTTTTTTTTAAATACAAACTATTTACTTATGTAAATGCAGTAATTTATTAGCTGCAAATTAGTTTGTTCACATATAAATGACTAGACCCTCTCAACATGACGTCTTGGTACCTACTCTATTTTACCGTGTGCTGTAATGTGGGCTCCATATTTTCAGGGACGTTGAGTATCGGATGCCTGTTTTTTACTTTTATTTTTATTGATAACTAAACAACTTTTACATCTAGACAAAAACGGGCTGTATAGCTACCTAGATATTATAAATACCTACAACACAAACATTTCATAACTCCATTAGCTGGCCTGGTTATCTCTAAATTTGTCCGGATAGATTTTCTGTTTTTTATCGATAAAAGTCAAACCGTACAAAAATTTTGAAAAAAACGTAAATACCTACCTAGTTTTTATTGATACATGGTCATACATACATCGAGCGGTCTTTCAACTTTTAATTTGAAGCCAAAAAAAGGCCGGAAAAATACACTCATTTCAGTGTGGGATTGCCGGGTATAGCGTAGAGCCTTAAGTTAATATCAGAATAATATCCTCTCTGTTTTGAAATACAGAACCTATTATTTTATAAAGTTTTATATTTCGCACTGTATATCGTGATATTCGTTATAAATTAACATTGCAATTTACCCAAGACGTTTTCCTTTCGAATACAAGTGAATTGTCGCTTCTCTTATATTTCCAGAAATGGTTTTGCTTCTAAATGTTTTTACAATTGTTGACACGAATGCTGAATAATCTACAGAGTTTTAAAGAATAACTATTCCTAATTTTCAGAAATGATAGAGGGCACTTAAATAAACATTTTTTATTAGTAAACTAGTGCCTGGAAATTTCTCGGTGTCAAGATAAACCAGAAATTTTTTTAAATAATCTCAATTTCAGCAGGAAAAAGTTAAGTTAAGGAACATTTTATTAGAAAAAATACTGCATCAAACTTTATAAAAATTGTTCGAAGTTACGACCACCATTTTCGATACACAAATTGTAACGATGTGCAATCGACTAACGAATTTTTCGAAATAACTGCGGACGTTCAGGAATATTATCAGGCGCTAGAATTATTCGAGCCACTAACTCTTCTTCTGTATTAATAGGTGTCTCATAAACCTGTGATTTAAAATGACATTAAATACAAAAATCAACAGGAATCGTGTCTGGTGAACGCGCAGGCCAAGAAATCGTCCCTCCTCATCCGATCCATCCATTTGGAAATTGCGCATTTAGATAATTTCGGCAATTTAATCCAAAGTGTGTTGGTACACCCCCATGGTGGAAAACAATATTTCTTCGAATATTAAATGGAACATTTTCAAGCAATTCTGGTAAAGTATGTTCCAGAAAAATCCTATACGCATGACCATCTAACCCTGCAGGCAGTAAATATGGCCCCACTACATAATAGTCAACAATCCCAGCCCAAATATTAACAGAAAACTTTCATTGATGATGTAACCTGTGAACGGCGTGAGGATTTTCTGCGCTCCAAATGTGACTATTATGTGTATTAAAATAGCCATCTCTTGTAAAACATGCCTCGTCTGTCCATAATACACTCCTAGGAAATCTTGGTTCGTCGTTAATTTGATTCAAGTCCCATTCGGCAAATTGAACTCTGTTGGGATAATCAGCTGGAATTAACATTTGCACTTTTTGAATCTGAAGCGGATGATTCTGATATTCCTCCAATATCCAACACATAGATGTGTGACTTGTATGCATCTCGCATGTATAATGGCAGGAGTGCTTGTTTTCAGGTTATTTTCAAATTGTTGCAGAACTTGATCCACAAAGTCAGCATTTCGGACAGTACGATTTCTTTACTTTGAATTCACGTATCTCGAATATGCTGATCCAATTTTGAAAATGATGTATGACAGTGAATGTGACGCTGAGAATACTGGTCCACATAAATTCGCCTTGCTTCGTTAGCATTACCAGAAGCTGCTCCGCAGGCAAGATGCATGTCGGCTAATTCAATATTTGTAAAATGATGCATTTTCAATCAAACACTAATTTATCTAAGAAAGATTAATTTATGTCACGTAAAATAACAATTAAACACACTTCTCTAATAAGGATTAATTTGTGACAGACGTAAAATGGCAACTACTAAAATGGTTGTTGTTTTTCGGGAAAGTCCTGGGATGACCGCTGATTTTTTTCATTTTATCTCGATACTGAAAAATTTCCGGACGCTAGTTTCTTAATAAAAAATGTTTATTTATGTGCCTTCTATCATTTCTGAAAATTAGGAATAGTTATTATTCTGTGACACACTGCAAAAATGTCCGTTTACTTATTTGCAAAATACAGCACATTTGATTTCGAAAAACTGACCTGCACGATTAAGAAATTTTAGGTTGACTATTGGTTGCACTAAACAGTCAATTTGAATTTGTTGCAACAAGTCAATAATTTCTACATTTTGAATCGTATTGCCAGCTTAACTAAGGCAGGCCTCGTATATGGACTGACTTTAATACATATATGATTAAATACAAATACGTTGGACAAATTATTGAAAATTTACTTACTTTGGTATCGATTAAGATCAACATAAAAAATATTTTCCCTACATATACATATTAGAGTGCAAAAGTTTTGGTTTTTTAAAATTCAATAAAACAATACCACAATAATAATTAGAAATCAAAATACAGTCTACAATGTTGCGATTGTCTAGCAAGATTTTTATTTCATCGTTTATGCCATTCCCTTAGCTTGGATGCAAAGAATTCACAATACCCTGCATCTACCTTAGTGACATTGACGAACTGACGTTCAGAAAGAAAGGGCACCATAGATGTAGTAGCAAATCTAGTTCATCGAGTTCTTCAGTTTACGGAGGTTCTATGAGCAGTATACTGTCTGGCGTTGTTCTGCTGGAAAAGTACACGATTTCTGTTGACCAACGCAGGATATCTTTCTTGTAAAAATATGTATATGTGGTCCAGTTGTCCACAGCACAGTTAATCTTTTATCGCTCTGCCTTTAGGTACCAGCTCAAAATGGATAATATCCTCATAATTTCATTAAACGCAGACCATCACCTTCATTTCAAAGCTTTTTACATTTTAAAACAGGTTCTATAGCCTGGTCTCGCTTCAACTACTGATTTGATGTGTTAGGATTAGGAAGATATATCCATTTTTTTTGTTGTTGTGTATGTTCTCAATTCTACGGTAGAAACGTTAATTTCGGGGGTTAGCGAGCAGTTGATAGCATATATATAACGAGCGTTCAACTAAATTTTACCTCGCAGTTGCCCATGGAAATTATACGTATATCTTAGCTTTTTACTTAAGTTCTTAATATGAATTTTGTTGGTTATGAACTATTTGAATGACATGATAAATGTCAAAATAATAAAATTAAAATATTTAACTAAATGAGATACGTTTATTTGCAACAAACAAGTAACATTTTATAAAAATTGTTGAAAGTGGCCACCACCTTGTTCGAGACATTTCTAACATCTTTTTCTAATGAAGGAGAATACGTTTTGTAGTAGCATATCGTCGATTTCGTTAATTATTTCAACAATTCTGATCTGAAGGTCTGCAAGATCAGGTATCTGTACCCAAAAAATTGAGTTCTTTAAAATGGCCACAGAAAAAAATCACAGGGGTTAACATCACAAGATCTTGTTGGAAATTCATGTTCGATGTTTAAACTTATCAACCGATTTTGATAAATTTCCGTATCATATTAATTGTTTCACAAGCTGTGTGCACTCTAGCTCCGTATTGTTGAAAATAACCCTGATTTATTTCTTCTTCATTAAGCTGTTCAATAAATGTCATAATAATTTCTTGTCGATACCTTTCTCCTTTAAAGAAAATACGGCCAATGATTTTCCTTCGACTAATCGCACACCGTACACCAATTTTCTGTGGATGAACAACATAACAGTCATGCGGTTTCTTAGTATTCCACATCCTTATATTTTGTGAGTTAACATATCCATTCAGATAAAACCATGATTCATCTGAGAAAAATTTTGTCAAGAATGTCATTATCAAAATTATTTAAGAACCACTGACAAAATGTTGTTCTTCTAGGATAGTCAATTTCTTTGATTTCTTGATAATAGGCCATGCGATATGGAAATAAATGTAAGTCTTTTTCAAAATTGTATGACAAGTGCCAATTGAAACACCCACTCGTGGAGAGAATACTCGTATGGATGTTCCTGGTGTATCATTCATAATTTGCGATACATCGTCAACTAGCTCTTCCGTACATTTTTTCGGACGGCCACTGTCTTCTTTCCGTATAACACTCTCTGTTTCTCTGAAAACCTTAGTGCAATATTTAACTGTGTACCAAAAACTATCAAAATCAAAGACGAAGTTTGGAAACATATTTCTAAATTCCTCTAAGCATTCTTCAAGAAAATAGTGCCATTGTCCGTTAATATTACGTCCGTTCCAAAAATAAGATTCAACCTTGAATGATTTGTGTTGAACAGTGAAAACCATTTTAAATAAATTTTAAATTACAAAGCAATTTCAAAAAGCTCCAACTAAGTATACATCAGAATAAATAGTCTGTCAAATTGACAACTGATGCAAATGTAAATAGTACAAGTTACGACAAACATTTTTATTGTCATGGACTACTAGAGGTAAAATTTATTTGAACGCTTTTTATATATATATATATATATATATATATATATATATATATATATATATATATATATATATATATATAGCTACTGTTCCTGCACCGATGTTAAATAATGGAATATTTCTCTGCATCGCCCGATTACCTTCCTTAGTTTTTGAAAGATGACCTATAGTCAACCGGGAAGGTTCAAACTGTTACCATAACACAGGTCTGCAAAAAAATCTTTTTTTAGCTGCATAGGATGTTTTTAGTAAATATTATGTTTTCTAGGGTGCTGAATCCAAAAATGACTTGCATTTCCCTCTATCACGTAGAGTTTTTTTTTTCCAAAATACAAGGTGTTTGCATAAAAAAAGTATAACACTAATGAAAAAAACACTATTTTATTACAATGAACTAAACAGTATTTCTTTTAATTAAAGAAACAATTTCTTCATGAAATGTACTTATCATTCCGTTTTCATTCTTTTTGCCTATAAAACGTTTTCTTCTTCTTTGATACTTCTCCTGCTCTACTTAATGTTCCCGCTTCCCATTTTCTGTTTCCCGCTTGAACATCCAACAGTAGTTAGCTAGCATATTGACGCCCCAACTTCTTTGGTAGCATCTGTTGATATCACGGACATCCTAGTGAAATCTTTCATACTGCTCTTCACTCAAGGCGCCCCAGTTTTCGGGAAAATAGTCGACATGGGAGTGTAAGAAATGAACTTTTAAGTTCATCTTGCATCCTTGAGCTTTATACGTAGCCAACATGCGTTGTACAATGGTTTTGTAGTGAGGGTCTTTAATATTACCCAAAAACTTGTGCACTAAGGCTTTGACAGAGTCCCACCCTTCTTTTTCTCCCATTGTTTCTATCGGATAACAGTTTTCGTATGTCGGGACCATCAAAACTCCCTCTTTCAACTTGGCTCATTTTCTCTTTGTATTTATTCTTGAGTCTCACTCTAATGGTATAAAAATCATGTAAGGTTTTTAGTTGCAGACCTGTGTAATTGGTATACTGGCAGTTGTTCCAGCAATTTTACGAAGAACCTCTTTGCCAACAAGGTCCTTCCTACCTCTGTGGGCCTCTGAACAGGGTTGCTCTGGAAGGTTAATAATTTGTCTATTGATGAATTTTTTGTACCAGTTTTGCACAGTACGAGGTGACATTCGGACCATCTGCCTCACGCAATTTATGAACAGTCTCAGCAACAGCAACTTCTCAATTCAATAATGGCGTAATATAGGCAAAATATCTACACTTGTATTGAGTGCTTTTTAGTCACGAATAATGTAAATGGACAGATTTCAAATACATAAAATCTATTTAGTAACAACACATTATAACGTGCCCTCAACAACTTTCCTCATTAGAGACGGCCATGCTTTTTTTTTAATGGTTGGTGACAGTGCACGTATTCTGTCACCAACGCATAATTTTGATAATTTAGCTATGTCATGTAAATGTGTGTAATAATTAGTAATTTAGTTTTTGAAAAAATATTTATTACAATAGTCAAAATTAAAAGTAAATAATACTAAAGCAGATGATGGAAATGTTGACCATTATTTTGAAGACAAAGTTGAACTCTACGCGTCATGCTTTGAAAGACATTTATAGGATTTCTTGGGTTATGTCAACACAAGAATTCACAATAGCATTACGAAGCTCTTCGATTGCATGATGCCTGGTCTTGAAAATGGTATTCTTTAAATATATGGAAAAATAAAATAGTCTAAAATTGTCAAATCCGAAAATCTTGGAGGAAAATTAATAATTCTTGTGTCGAAAAATTCTTGCATAAAAGCTATTGTTTCTCGAGATTTGTGCGCTGGTGCATTATCTTGCTGGAAATAGCCTTCCGTAAGTTCATCATCATGAAGTTCATTAATAAACGGCTCTAATAATTCACCACACCAAATTCTCTGCTTGTTTAAATATCCTGAAAGATGGAACCAGGCCTCATCCTAAAAGAAGCATTTGTCGAGAATGTCATTATTATTTATGTTATTAAAAAACCATAGACACTACTTTGTTCTCGTAACAAAGTCTACCTGTTTAAGTTCCGAAACTGCTTGAATTTTATATGGAAATGACTTTTAAGTCCTTTTTAAAAATAGTATGACATGTTCCCACTGACAATTGAACTTGTTGTGATAGTTTTGCGATTGATTTTTTGGCTGAGTTGTCCATTCGACGTCGAATATCCTCTATGCAATTTGCTGTTTTCGTTTTCTAGGTGCTCCACCGCCAGATTTACGAGTTATTGTAGTTATTGCCTCTGTTTCACCAAATTTATTAACACAAGCTTGAATATAATTTTACGGTTGTGCTTAAGTAACTGGCAGATTGGGATATTGTTGCCGGAAATCGTGTAAGCACTGTGCACAGGAATAAACCCAATCTTCTTTTTCGAATTTTTGACCAGTTCTATAGTATCTTTGAATAATAAATATTTTAGGGTTTTTTGCAGACCAAATTCTCATATTTTGCTTGTTTAAATACCCTGAGAGATGGAATCAAGCCTCGCCCGTAAAGCAGCACTTGTCGAGAATGTCATTATTATTTATGTTATTCAGAAACCATAGACAATACTGTGTTCTCGTAACAAAATCTACCTGTTTGAATTCCGAAACTGCTTGAATTTAATATGGAAACTACCTTAGTCCTTTTTTAAAATAGTATGACATATTCCCACTAACAAATGAACTTTTTGTGATAGTTCTGCGATTGATTTATTGGGTGAGTTGTCCATTCGATGTCAAAAATCCTCTATGCAATTTGCTGTTCGTTTTACTAGGTGTTACACCGCTAGGTTTACGAGTTATTGCCTCTGTTTCACCAAATTTAATAACCCAAGCTTGAATATGTTTTTGCAGTTGTGGTAACTGGCAGATTAGGATACTGTTGCCGGAAATCCTGTAAGCGCTGATTAGTGGAATAAACCCAATCTCCATTTTCTAATTTTTGGCCGCTTATATAGCAACTTTGAATAATCAATATTTTATGTTGTAACTCTTAACATTATAATAAAATAATTTAAAAAATATAAGCGTTTATAATTTGAATTTATGTATGATAACTGTCAGAATTTGAAGTTTTCTAAAGCTTCGCATGTACACCAATCTTTGATTACTTAATTACTTAAAAAAACAGCCTACTATAATAAGGAAAGTTTTTGAAGGCACGTTACACTAGTTGTCAGTTTGACAATAACCTATAAACATTAAAATTCTTAGGGAAAATTTATCAATACCAAATTATACTAATCACAAAAATATAAAAGCTTTTGTAGCACCCTAATAATTACCTTTTTTTTGATTTAGAACTTTTGTAGTTCTTTAAATTAGTATTTACGTGTGTATAATTTTATTCCGATGAAATTAACGCATGTTATTTATAGAGACGTTAAGGCTGGCAATATACTGCTAACGGAAAATGGTACTGTGAAATTAGCTGATTTCGGGAGCGCTTCAATAAAATGTCCGGCAAATTCTTTTGTTGGCACACCTTACTGGATGGCTCCGGAGGTGATTCTGGCTATGGATGAGGGACAATATGACGGCAAAGTGGATGTTTGGTCATTAGGTAAATAACAATAACTTTGGCAGATTTGCAATCCATATATTTTCATAATAAATTTGAGAACACCCAGCGCTTATTAAATTGCATTGATCTATTATTATTATTATTATTAAGTTATATTAATGCTTCCATTAAAGTGAAGAAAATTTTGCTTCTCCATCTCTTTAAATATGAAAGCTATTTGTAGAAATTCTCCGCTTTAGCTATTAAAAGAACAGAAACAACAATTTTTTTAATACATCTTAAATTTTCAACTTTGCACTATTTTTCATCTTTAGTACAGAGACAGTTGCAATAACACTAAACAAGTTTTAAGATATATTTTACTCAAAAATCTGCCTCCTGGGAAGCTAACCATATTTAAATTTTTTTATAATTTTTGTGCTGAGAGGCAAAGCATCGCTTCGTGTCTAGTAGACGGTGGCAATTGTCCAATGTCAAATCCGAACTGTTGAAGAAGTTTTTGGGTTTCAGTGTCAGTACAGAAGCGAGCATTACAGTGTAAGAAAACCACGAGTACCCCAGAATTCGACATACCCCGACTCTTCCCAGTTTTTCTTTGCTTATCAAAAGCAAACTAGTTACCACAACATCTCTAGAGACAAAAATTTACCGGAACATCTTTGGTTTGCATGATTATCTGCGACCTCACACCATCGCCTTATTTTTTTTTCCTTTAGCGCTCGCATGCAAGGTACAGTCTTGTCACCTGTAACAATTTTGTTACTAGAATCTCCTCCAGCTTCGTAATGTAAAAGTTGAAGCAGAACCTATCCGATGTGATTTGTAATACATACTCTCAAACTGATTTCGGGGCCCAACGACTATAGTATTTTCTGTAATAACCTTCCATAGATTAAATTTAAGGAAATCGTCCAATCTGCTATTATCGGTAATTCGCACGAACTTTTTGGTCAATTTTCGAACGCATCAACGTTAAAAATCGTCGTCCTGCCATTTAGTTCATCACCATTTTTAACATTAGTCATCATTCTTGCTCTCTGCAAAGACTACAAAGTTTATGACTTTCTCCCGCTTTCATTTTTTGTGCTAAAAGAATTCTTAACTCTAAGGTCCCCAGTATAGTGAGAGTTGTTTCACTAACAAACTTCGAAATTTTAAACGGAACTTTCCTGTCATACATTTCAAAACAAGTGCTACACATTTCAAATCAAAAATTTATTTTCCTTGTTAGATTTTCATTTGGTCAATACTTTCACTTAATTCTGTGATGTTTGTACAATGAATATTGTTATGAGACAACGCCACTGGGTAGTTAACGCAAAGTTAATATTTATGTTAGCTTTTCCCAAATTATGATCATTGAATATCATTTTCGAGTCTTTTCTTAGTTCATTTCTAGTAGTCCCAATAAAAGGAAACCAACTTGTTGCTGTAATAGTTGGAAGGATACGAATATACAGCCTGACCTAATATTTAAGTATAGTAAATGAATCGTTAGTCTGCATTTATTTTTTTTCAAAAAAGGTTCTTTCATGATGTTCAAAATTACTTTCTTCATTCTCTGGATAATTGCTTTCTCCGCATTCTGTTAGATAAAGGAACCTGACCCAAGATAACATCTTTACATTTAAATTTTTAATATATATATTGGGCGCCATAAATAAATGAACACCCAGTAAACGTTCGTATATTTTAATGAAATTTTCGATTAAGCTTCTAAAATCGTTTGTTGACGAACATACATTGTTTGGGGGTGGGGTGTAAATTATTGATTCTCTGTCCTACCACATGTTTTATTGGTGATAAGCCCGACGATCGAAAAGGCCTCTGTAAGCGATCAACATCAGCATTATCCCGAAACTTTTTGTATGTGGCTACACATTACCCTGTTGAAAATTACACATTACCAGTTGTTGAGAATATGGTATTAACACTGAAGAACATTGACGACTTATTATTAGAGAAGATCTACTTCCATAGTCGATCGCCCCCCACATTATCATATCACCTTGAGGAAGAACCGTATATTGCTCTGCGCATAAAACTGCAAGTTTCTTCTCCGGCACATCTTGTATTTTGCAACTATCATGAGCCTATAAACAAAATCGTGATTCTTCACTGAAGATGACTCGATTCCATTTCTTATTCCAATGCAACCTTTTCTTACACCATTCAAGCCGTGCAATTTTATGGCGTAGAATTGTAAATAAAGAAATGATCAGTACGATCCAAGCCCAAAAGATCGAATTTTTCGATATATAGATTGTATGGAGATTTCTTGATTAACTAAACCTATCCATATATCACCAATTCCCTTGTTGACTAGAAACCATTCGTAAGTGCCTCAAACAGAAGAACACAATCTTCAAGATCAGTCGAACGTCTGGGACATCCCGACTATAAACGTCGTCGTTCCTCTTTATTTTCTGCCAATATAGAGTAATTGTAGCGACAGTGGATTGGTTTTAGACGATTAGCAGCATTACGAATGGATAATTAAGGTTCTCGTAGACCGATTTATCCTGGCACGTTCAAACTCATTTAATTGATGAAATTTCGCACGTTATCGATTAGAAGGTATTCTTTTACACTCTACTAGAACTAAGTATACTTTACAATGACACTGAACTAAAAAATAATGTCAACAGAAAAACAAAAATATTTTTTAGCTTATAACTTTGAAGTGTCGAATGTATTTTGGTGAAATTTTCATAGTTAATACGAACAAAATACATTGTACACTGGGTACTTATTTATTTATGGCGATCGGTATTATATAGAGTGATTTATATCATGAGGCTAAAAATGCAAATTCGTGTTTGAGATTTGATTCTAAGCAAAAATGTGAAATAAAGTTTTTTTTTCTATTGACCTTTGTTTTGGAGATATCGAGGTTCAAACTTGTAAATGACATAAATTTCAAGTTTCACAAAGAAAACCAATAGTAGTCCAACAATTCCAAGTACGACGCAGCATTTAAACGATGCGACAGAATTTATATTGGGAGGACACGACCGTTTAAAATCCCACACCACGTGTTAATTGGAAATCTGTAGTGAAAACGATGTCTTCTAAATGCGTGCGGATTTTGTACTGGCCATACATGGCTCATTGTGCCAGTTATTGATACTGTCTCTGGTGAAAATAGCTTCGTTGGACTACAAAATGGCACGAATAAAGTTAGGATCTTACCCGTGCTGTACGAGAAGCCATTGCAAAAATGCTAATCTTCGTACTTCATTTCATGGTTGTAAGTAATGAACACGCGGATAATGGTAAGAATGCAACATTTCTTTTTTCAAAATGCGAGATGACTGACGTCTATTCGGGAATCTTCTTTGATATAATACAAAGGTATTTTTAATAATATAAAAATATTATTAAAAATCTGGTGTGAAGAACACAAATATAGGTTCACTATTAATATTTTTTGTGAACGTGTTCGAACATATCCCTCCCCAGAGACGCAGATACGTATTTTGCCTTTCTACAGGCTCATCGGTACGCCCCTGCTGGAGAAAGGACATCTTCAGACACATTCACAAAAAAGAACCACATCGCCATATCACAGAAATAATCCAGACCGAGCGTAGAAGTAAATTCAGCGCTGCCTGTTGTCAGACAGCCGAAGTACCTCGCCCTGTCCACATAATGCGAACCAACGACGCCCTTCCAAAGGTGGCACAGCCGTCTCTCTAGAAACTGTACAAAACTGGTGGGGTTTTACCTACTCATGTATGTTTCAATTATTCTGATACATTACACATGCGGTTAGTCCGTAGTATGAGTGAAGACACAAACAAAATACAGTTTCTAGAGAGACGACTGTGCCACCTTTGAAAGGGCGTCGTTGATTCGCATTGATTATGTGGACAGGGCGAGGTACTTCGGCTGTCTGACAACAGGCAGCGCTGAATTTACTTCTACGCTCGGTCTGGATAATTTCTGTGATATGGCGATGTGGTTCTTTTTTGTGAATGTGTCTGAAGATATCCTTTCTCCAGTAGGGGCGTACCGATGAGCCTGTATAAAGGCGAAATACGTATCTGCGTCTGTGGGGAGGGATATTTTCGGACACGTTCACAAAAAATATTAATAGTGAACCTGTATTTGTGTTCTTCACACCAGATTTTTAATAATATTTTATATTATTAAAAATACCTTTGTATTATACAAAACTGGTGGGGTTTTACCTACTCATGTATGTTTCAATTATTCTGATAGTTCTTTGATATTCCCGACAACTTTCTAAAGCATTGCCGTTGCCAAAGCCTTAAATAAAAATAATGTCTGCATATTCTTCATTGCCTAACTGCATTCTTGAATAAAAATTTATATCTTTTTCACACTAACAATTAAGAACACTACCCAAAGTATGTGACAACTGTTAACAACTAGTAAATAAGTCTTTTGCTTCATAACAATTTCCATGACTTACTATTTATTTTATGGGCAAAAATTAATTATGTTTGGAAAACCTTATTCCTCGATATCTCCGAAACAAAAATATAATAAACAAAAGTTTTCATATAGTCTACTATTAGTTTTTCATAAATTTAAACCTCGATATCTCCAAAATAAAGGCCGATAGGAAAAAACGTTTTTTCGCATTTGTTGGTTAGAATCCAATCTCTCGAACACGAATTTTCATTTTTCACCTCCTGGTATAAATCACCTTGTAAATTAAACTTAATCATCCATTCTTTTCCGTTTTAACTTTGACCAACGGTCTAGCCTCTTCTTTTATGGTTAAAATTAAACATGTGTTTAATTTATATTTTATGCAGAATTGTAATTTTACTAAAGACATAATGAAATTATAGAAAATAAAAACAATTAACTCATTAGTCGTATTTAAATAATGTAGATTACTCATTTGTGATTTTTAGAAATGTGGAATTGATCAGCTTATAACGAGGATGAAAGGACGATCTATTTATGTCGTGTTTAAGTAAATCTCATTAAGTTATTATTCATGATTGATTGTTAATTCTTTAAAGTATTACCAAATAAATATGCAAATATGGCCAAACATTATTTTTTAGAATGTCTTAAACGCGTATCCATTTACTTAAGACTAAGATGTATGTGTACATGTATGTATGTATAGGTATATATTTTATATATCTATGAATATTTGTAATTATTGTTTTTCGTTACAGGAATCACATGTATTGAATTAGCTGAACGTAAACCACCGTACTTTAACATGAACGCCATGTCTGCCCTATACCACATTGCTCAAAATGATACTCCTACTTTGCAGTCTTCCGATTGGTCCGAAGTTTTTAAACATTTTGTAGAAGCATGTTTAGAGGTATGCTTTAACCGGCCGCATATAAAATTCTTAAATTGCTGCCTTGAATTTACAGAAATTAGCTCCCAGTAGGCCTTCTTCTGCCACCCTGCTCACCCATAAATTCGTAACCAGACACAGATCTCCGAATGTTTTAATCGATTTAATACAAAGGACGAAAGCTGCAGTACGTGAATTAGATAACTTGAATTATAGGAAAATGAAGAAAATTTTAATGAATGATAGTGGAGAAACGGAAAGTACGATAGGTAAAATAAGAAATTACTTAGGTTATTAAAGAGAACCCTAAGGTATACATTATATTAAATTAAACTAATAAATTTGAATGAATTTAGGCAGTTTACACAAATAAAACCCAAAGGCATATATATTGAGTGAGCCACAAAAAAAGTTTTCAGATTATGACATGGATTAAATCAGTTATTTCTTGATTGATTAAGTGATTTAACCTAACCTACATGTCGTACTACTAGTATTAGGTTAAATCGTTAAATAAGAGTTGTCAAGTGAGATTTATGAACCTAACCTAATATTTAAGTCTACGGAAAAATGGAATTGCAGGGAAAAGATGGTTATCTGATCGTTTTGGTTGTTGAAGTGTGTAAATTACAGTAATTTATTATAAAAAATGTATTTTTTTTGTGGAGTGCTGTCTGTTTTGAAATGAAAAACTATGACATTGAAGCAATCATTCATTTTTTCTTTTAACACAAATGTGTTGGTTCTGAAAAGAAACATTTTTTTTATTGGAGAAATTAATCTTTGTCATCTGTGATGTCATCCATTAGAGTTTGTCATGTGGGGTTTTGATAATCCGTTTACCCTATTGTTTAAATCAAAAGAAGAACAAAACAATCTATTACGTAACAATATTCATTAAATAAGGTGAGTAATATGGCCACCGCCTTCATCTCTACAGCGTAAAGTCCTTCGCTTAACAGAGTTAATAACATCTAGGATCCAAGGTGAATTATTATTATTTCTATGATCTTGTTAGTGATCCTTTGTTGCAGGTCATTATGATAAAAATTAGGTGTTACAAAAATAGAATTTTTTAATACGGCCATAAAAAGAAATTGCATTGTGTTAAATCGCAGGCACGAGAGGTGCCCAAATTGTGTTTGTATTTAAACTAATAATTCGACCTCCAAAAAATTCTCAGAAAAAGAACGTTTTCATTGGTAGTTGTCATGAGGTCTATCTTGTTGGAAGTAGTCTTCCTGTAATTCATCATCGTGTAACATCTTTACAAATGGTATCAAAATTCCCAGTCTACAACGCGCAGCGTTGAATATTGCTAAAAGATGTATCCATTTTTTGGCTTCTGTTTAAAATTTTGTATTTTTAATCGACATACCTTGAAATATAGGCCAATAATCCTTCTCTGACAAGCAGCTGCCCAAACTGCAATTTTCTGTGGATGTAATGGTGTTTCTACAAAAAAAGTGCCGATTATTTGCGCTTCACATCCTCGTGTTTTGAGAATTTATGTAGCCAGGGAGATGAAACCAGGATTCATTACTAAACGTAGCCTTTTCAATGCCTCTATCATTAACAACAAAATGGTCAATAAATCTTTGACAAAATCCCTGTCGTTTCGGTCTGTCCACAGAAAAAGTATTTCATGGGTCGCTTGCAAGCGATAGGGGTGTAAATGTACATCATGCTTAAAGAATACGTATGCAAGTGCTATAAGAAAGATCTAATTGGTGTAAATGTCGCGCAGAAAGCTGAGGATGTTCTTCTACCAATTGCCTTACCACCTCAACATTTTCTTCATTTCTAACTGTTGGCCTACCACTGCCCTTTTTGCGATCCATGTTTCCTGTTCCTGAATAATTACACAAAACAGCGAATGCATGGAGAGAACTGATCATATGGGATAGCAATATCTGGAAATTCTTCTAAAAAAATCCTGATACACATCCCTGATAGAATAAACCCATTCACCATTAATTTTACTACCATTTCTAAAATAAATTTCAACCATGTACCGTTTATGTTATTCATTAAATACAAAAGCCATTATTAAATAGCTAATAAATTGGAAAGATATCTTCCAACTTGTCAATTTGACTTATGATTATTTACAACTGACACTCCTATGTCTATATCAGTCGTTCGTGGCCTACCTAGCATACAAATTTTGTGGCTCACTTGATATCTCTCCAGTGGCATGTACTGATGATTCTATAGCAAGATGAAACACGTGTCTGTATATCTGTAAAGATACTTTCACACAAATATGAACTTGTATTGTGTTCTCCACACCATTGGTTTGTTTTATACAAAATTTGATGAGGTATTACCTACTCAAGTATATTTGAATTACTTCATTAATAAATGGCCTCTACAGACCGAATAAAAATTTTTTTTTTATACTCAATCGATTATTATATACAAATCTAATACAGTATCTGATTATTATTTATAATAATAAATTTCACTTAAAAATAAGTAGTTTGTAATTGCTTATTTTCCTTTTAGTTTATATACGTCATAGATATTTCAGGGTTTTCTTTTATGACACTTACATGCGCGCTTTTATATATACTTTTCTAATTCTTATCATTTATTCTAGATAATGATGATACCCCCGACGAACACGCTTGTGGTGACAGCTCCAAGAGCAATTCAGTAACCTCAGAACATAGTGTTCATTCCGTAGGAGTTTCGGCCAGCAGTCAGTCAAGTAGTACGAATAGTTTGCCTGCTGGTAAGTTAACGCTCACTTACTTTTTAAAGCCTTATATATTTATGCAAAATTTCGTTGTGTATTAGATGGAACCTCAAGAAGGCAACGTACATCTATGAATCTACCAGTTGCGCAAGCTGTAGTAGACCATGGTACCAGCAACTTTGCCACGATTAGAACAACAAGCATTGTGACCAAACAACAGAAAGAACACATGCAGGAAGAAATGCATGAACAAATGACTGGATACAAGAGAATGCGTAGAGAACACCAAAGTGCTCTATTAAAACTCGAAGATAAGTGTAAGATGGAAATGGAAAGTCACAAACAGCAATTGGATAAAGAGTATGAAGCTTTATTACAACAATTCAGTCGGGAATTAGAAAGATTACAGGTATGTAGGTAAAAGTACAAATAAAGAAGACATTTTTATTTTTTGAAAGAATGTTGTTATGTACTTGTTTTATAATAAATTGTAATCTTTTATATAATTTTTTTTTGTGCTTTAGGCTAAACACCAGCAAGAGTTAGAACGTAGAGCTAAACAGAACGCTGTTGGTGAAAAGAAACTAATCAAGGACATAATGAGTCGTCAGGAATTAGACAGAAAAGCTTTTGATAATCTAAGAAAGAAGGAATACAAGGCGAATAAGGAAAGGTGGAAAAGGGAGTTGTCACAGGATGATTCAACTCCTAAAAAACAAAGAGACGCTACTTTACAGTAAGTAAAAAATTATTAATTTTCGAATAAATTGCGGTACTATAAAACATTTAGGGCCGCTATTATAAACGATAAAATCTGCAGATTTTATTTAGTAAGCAACTAAATTTAATTTACTATATAGATTGGGTATTATAACTAGCGAATAAGGAAACTAAGCAAGTAAATCTACCAATTAACTTACACCCTAGAAAGTCGTGGTATTAAATGTTATTCATTGGTTAAATGCGAACAGGTGTTGGCTCCACTGTGTTCAAATAAACATAACCTTATTTTTAAAAGTTTATATTTTGTGTGTGTTTGATAACTTACAAATATAAACAAAAAGAAGTAGGATTTTTTTTGTATTTTTTTATTTTATTCAGTG